>JAZHEH010000681.1:15956250-17168333 GCA_036589455.1 Ateles fusciceps | reverse complement strand
GGAGTTCTCAGGATACCTCACCCCTCCCTCTGTCCACTGAGGGTCCTTGGTTCAGAGGGGGCACTGCCTGTCTTCATCCCTCTCTGCTGGGCAGCCTGACCACACAACCCAGGGCTTTCTGTGCCAATTAAGAGGAAACTGAGGCCGAGGAGAGGTGCCAGCCCTGGGTAGTGCATCGAGGAGGGCTGTTGGGTGTCCAGGGGCTAGTGTCTCTGGGCAGAGGGGGTTACCTAGGCCCGAAGAGAGATCTGGGCACTGGCCAGGGAGGCAGGAGGAAGGAGGGAAGGCCTCGGGGCACCCGGGGGCTGCTGCCTGTCGGGTCCCCGTGCCCAGGCAAGGGAAGTTTCTTATTTCTCCTGCTCCGACTTCCCCCTTTGATTTATTATAGCCATGAAATGCTCTGCTCTCTTCTCTTTCCCTTGCTGTCCCCGGGGCTGGAGGAGCACAGCCTCCCCCGGGAGCAGGCCTTGGCCTCGCTGGACTCCTGTCGCCTTCTGAGGGCTGGGCCCGGGAGACCAGAAACAAGAGGTGAGTGGGGGCCGACCGGGTGTGAGGAGGAGGGCCCAGGCCCCCCAAGGGCAGGGTGGGGCAGGACCCCCAAGGGCCAGCACGTCCAGGTTGGGAGGGATTGGGGCTGGGCAGAGGGTGTGGCAAGTGTGGACCTGGCAGCAGGTGGCTCCGGGGGGTGGGGGGGGGGGGTCTCTGGGGGGATGGCAGGCTCTGGGCCAACGGCCTCAGTGAGGACTGCCAGGGTCTGAAGGTTGGGCACAGAGTCCCCGGACACCAAACACTAGGTCAAAGAAATGGCTTCTCTGTGACCCCTGACCCCACATGCTGATTTAAGGGTGGTCAAAGTAGGCCTGGCCCTGGCCGGTCTGGGGATTGGGCTGAGAGCCCAGAGGAAGGTGGAGGCCTGAGGCCTGGGTGATGCTGGGCTCTTCCAGGCCACGGCTGGACATCTCCCTGAGGCCTGGCCTGGGCTGGCCAGGGCCGGGGGCTGTGTCCGGCTCCTCGGCGGCCTGGTGGCCAGAGCATTTCTCCCGGGCCACTGTGCGGTGCCTGTGGTAATGGGCTGTTGGCGTTTTGCAATGGGCCGGGGGGTGGGGGAGGCGGCGCACACATGCTTCCTGTGGTGACTGGGCGCTTCCTGTTTTCTCAGGCGCCGGCCTTGCTGCTGCCGATGTAGAAACAGGGGCAGCTGCAGCCCGGGCGGCTCCAGGCTGGGCGCCCCGACCCTGTCTAGAGAGGCCTGCATGGGCCCAGCACCCCCAGGCCCCAGACCTGGGCAGCGGTGGCCCGAGTTTCCCCCACAGCAGGCCACCATCCCTCCCCTCCCCTAACAGCTTCCGCCAAGAGGAAGGGGCCAGGCAGGTGGTCCCGGCGGTCAGAGGTCCAGGGGTGAGTGCTAGGCGGGAAGTCAGGGCACGTGGCTCTGGCCTCAGCTCTGGCTCACCAGGCACTGCTGCCATCTCACCTGCTCCAGGTCCGCCTAAATCTTTGCTGCAGTACCTCGGCATCCATGATCTAAAACCCCTCGACCATTCCCATTCCAGTTCTGACATTCGTTGGGCTTTGCATCCCCAGAACCAAAGCTTTAGGGACAGCACAGAGGCTGTGGCCTTGGAGGTGGGACCTGGTAAAGACCTTGGCAGACAGGGGAACAGGCGAGGCTGGTGGGGTCCCACACCCGAGCAAGGCTGAGAGGTGGGAAGAGCAGGCCCACGTTTGGCAGACAGGGTGCTGTGGAATGGGGGGCGGCAGGGGCCACCCTGATCTGGGAGGACCAGGCTTTTAGGAGCCTCTTTATTCCTGCAAACCTTGGGGGAAGGGCCTGACACCCCCTCACACGCTTCCTCAGAAGGAAGACGCGGTCATTTCCAGGGTGGGGCAGGCCCAGCCCTTCCCAGCTGCCAAGGAGGTGGGTGCTGGTGTGGGGTGACTGGGGCACCTCAAGAAAGACCCACGCCTCTCCCACCTGCCAGCCTGCCTGGGCTCAAGCCTTTGATGTCCGAAATGCCCTTTCCCCCAAATCTATTGTGTTTTGTCTTTAAGCTGATATTGCAAGAAGAAGGGAGGGGAGATGACTTTGCTTCTGGTCAAGTTTGCTGACAACATCTGACCTTGGGAGGAAGAGCCTCTTTGCGAGAAGGCTGAGCCCTGTATCCCTGGGGAGTGGCCAGTCCATCGGCTGAGCTCAGCCATCCCCTTGGTCCAGGAGGTTCAAGACGAGGCGCTCCCCTAAAGCCCAAGTCCTGCCCATCGCAGCACAGGGCCTCGTCCCAGCCAAAAAGGTCTCGGAGAGCCCAAGACCCCGAGGTGCAGCCGCAGCCTGAGAGGCCATCAGGGCAGCCTGGCCCTCACTGTCTTGTTCCCTGCCTTGGTGTTGGGACAGCCTGAGTGCTGAGTTGGCGGCTCAGCAGCTGCTCTGGCCACCAAGGCCCAGTTATAAATAAGCTCAGGGTGGCCGAGTCATCATGTTCTGAAGCTCCCCCAGTCCAGCTGCATTACCTCAGTGACCACAGGTTGGGACTGCCCAGAACTGATGGGTCCCCCAGAACCCACCCACCCAGGCAAAGGCTGGTTGGGCTGCGGGCCTCCCAGGATCCCTAAATCCAGGACTTCATCATCTATAACTCTTTAGACCTGGGCATCCCTGGACACAGGCCGCAGAAGGGACAGGCCCATCCTGCCCCACGGAGCAGGCAGCTATTTACAAACCGAAACCAGGAGAAGCGAAGTGGCTGTGGCCAAAGTGGCTCCAGGCCCCCAGCCCCCACCCCCACTCCATCCCCAGCAGCCCAGCCCCCTCTCCCCTTGGCTTCCTCTTTCCTTCCCCGCACAGCTCCTCCACCTCCCACTGCCCAGGCAGCCCACTCTAGATGACCTGCAGGTGCCCCACGGTGTCCCTCAACCCCACCTCTGCCTGGGGCTCCCCCCTCTCCTCTTCGCCCCAGGACCCCATCAGTCTGAGCTCCCAGGAGCAGGCCCCCTCCCACTAGGCCCAGCCCACCCTGCCCTGCTCAAGGCCCATTCCCACAGTTCTCAGTTCCCCTTTGTGCTTGGAAACACTCCAACCCGGATGGTCGCCTCCATGTCACTGGTCCCTGCCTGAGGGCAGCTTCTCAGGATGCCCTTGACCTTCAAGCAGACACGAGAGGGCCCAGGAATCTGGGGCACTGTGGTGGAGCTGGAGCAGCTGGGGCCTTCGGGGGGCACGTTTCTGGACAGGAAGCCCCGGCCATCATTCTCAGCCGGCCACATCGGGTTTCGGCCCTCTTGTCAGGCCGGTGCCGGTCACAGGCCTTCACCAGGCACAGACTTAAACTGGGACAGATGGACGCTGGGTCTGAGCCTAACACTGCTTCAGAGCTGGCTGGCGGGATGGTACTGCACAGCCCCTGGGAGAGGCCAGACTACACAGTAGTCACTGCAGCTAACAGGCAGTCTCCCATATGTCAGTACAGAGGTTTACAGTTAGAGTGGCCAGTTTATTCTGTCCCCAGAACAAGCCTATTCCATTATCTCCATCATAAAATGGAAACTGAGGGCAGGACACAGTAGCTCATGCCTGTAATCCCAGCATTTTGAGAGGTCGAGGCAGGAGGATCACTTGAACCCAGGAGTTTGAGGTCAGCCTGGACCACAGAGTGAGACCCCAACTCTACAGAAAATAAAATAAATAGTCCAGCATAGTGGCGCATGTCTATAGTCCCAGGTACTGGGGGAGGCTGAGGTGGGAGGACTGTTTGAGCCTGGGCGTTCAAGGCTGCAGTGAGCTATGATCACACCACTGCACTCCAGCCTTGGTAACAGAGTGAGACCCTGTCGAGTGTCTGGAGATTGTAGGTTTCACTGAGAAAATCTAGAACCCAGTGTCCTTCTCTCTTCCTCTGACTGTCTCTTGCTTCATCTTGTTCCTTCGTCTCCCTCCTGGGAGGCTAGACGTTTTCTAGCGCTGTGACCAGGACAGGAGCAGGGCTGGCCTGAAGCTCAAGGGGGAACAAGGGCGTGGACCATAGAGTCACCTGTCGCTTTTCCTGGGTGGCCGTCAGCGCCCGGTGTCCCCTGCCTTCTCTCCCTGCCCTGCCCCAGGGGGGAGGGTACCTCCCTGCTCCGTTCCTTCCCTCCTGACCAGTCCCAGCTGAGGATGAGCCTGGCCTGAGCCCCCCCTCTGCTGCACCAGCTGGCTGACCGAGCACCAGCTGACCTCTCTGGGCCTCACATTCCTCTTCTTGTGAAATGGTCATTCCACAAATATGGAGCGCCTACTTGGTGCTGGCCTTGTGCTGGGTGCAAGCTGTTTCTACATCTGGGATACAGCCCCTGCCCTTGTGGAACCCATAGTCCCATGGGGAAGGCAGATGATAACTTACAAAATCCTGTGAGCGCCACGAGGGAAACCAAGGCAGTGGGACTCAGAGGGGCTATGAGTGTTGCCTGTGGTGGAGAGAGGTGTTACGTGGGATGGGCCCTGAAGGACAGGAATGAGTGTGCCAGCACAAGCAGGGTGGATGGGCTCTCCAGGCTGAGTCACAGCCCTGTGCCTTGGTTCTAGCAGTTCCTCTGGTCTGGAGTGCCTTTCTTTCGTCTGGGCCTGGTGAACTCCTACTCATCCATCAGGGCCCATGGACACACCATAGCACGATCAGGCCTGGCCTGGCCTGGCGGCTCCTCACCTCCTTCTTCCTGTCCAAGGCCTGAGCAGACCTGGCCGCCAGGCCTCCTTTGTCACAGTACTCTCACCAGCCCCACCCAGGCTGGTGTCTGCTCCCTAGCTCCAGCCCCCGCCGTCCCTGCTCCGAAAAGCACCGTTTCCCTTTTCTGGGTGACCACATGCCATGCACAGGGAATTTCCATCGTAGCCTGCGGAGCCTCTGATTCACTCAGGCCCCTCACGCAGTTAACTCCTTCCAGGCCCAGGCCTCCTGCTCCTATATCCTGGGCTGCCCCCGACCCCTAGCCCGGGCCCCCTGGCAGCCCTGCACGAGCGCTGGGCCCAGAGCCTCAAAGCTGAATTCAGCTCTTCACTCACTGGCACCTCAGAGCCCACTCTCCCTTGCTTGCCCCAAGGGCTCAAGGCACACACTCAGGCAGTCTTGGGCTGAGAGCACAGGCTTGGGAGGAAGACAAGCCTGGGTGCAAATCCTGATTCTGGCGCTTCTTCCTGGAGTGGGCGTAAGCATCCACTCTGAGCCCCGTTTCTCATCTGTAAAATGGATAACCCTACTGTAAAGATCTTGTGTGCTGGGCCCTTGGTGGGAGCTGTCATTAGTTTCCTTTTCTTTTCTTTTTTTTTTGAGATGGCGTCTCGCTCTGTCACCCAGGCTGGAGTGCAGTGGCAAGTCTTGGCTCACTGAAACCTCCGCCTCCTGGATTCAAGCAATTCTCCTGCCTCAGCCTCCCGAGTAGCTGGGACTATAGGTGCCTGACACCACACCGAGCTAATTTTTGCATTTTTAGTAGAGACGGGGTTTCACCATGTTGGCTAGGATGGTCTGTCTTCTGACCTCGTGGTCCACCCGTCTTGGCCTCCCAAAGTGCCGGGATTACAGGTGTGAGCACCGTGCCTGGCCTTAGTTTCCTTGTCTTTTCAAAAGGCCCGGCTCAACCTATCCCAGGGTCTCTACGCCAGAGCTAGGCCCTTTCTCCCCAGGCTGGCTTCTCCTCTCAAGAGCTGGTTTCTCAGACAGGAAGGGTGAGAGCAAAGTGTAGCCGGGGCCCCAGGCAGGTGGGGAATTGCCCAAAGACGGAGGCTGGGATGCCGCTGCCTCAGGGCCTCCTCTGCCAGCTTCCAGAGCTTCTCCCTGTATTTCTATTTCTCCAAGGAGGCTGTGGAGAGGCCCAGGGTGGGAGCTTGGAGGGCTGACGACAGGGCCAAGCTTCCTCCCTGAAGCGGGATGCAGGGCCTATCACATACAGACAGCCACGTGCTGCCTCATCCAGTTCATGCAATCCCACCAGGTACGTTCTATGAATGTTCCCATTTTGCAGATGAGGACATTGAGGCTCTGAGAAGTGAGTGACTCTCCCTCAGCCACACAGTGAATGAGGTTCGGGATAGGATTCTAATCAGGGCCTCCAAAGCCACACTCCTAACCTCTGCATTTGTGGAGGTCAGTGGAGGAAACGTGCACTCATTGAACCGCTACTGTATACCAAGCAAAGGCTTTCACAGACTGTCTCTTTCAGTCCTCAGGACAATGCTGCGAAGTGGGTGTTGTTGACCGCTCTGCAAAATTGGAGCATCTGAGCTCTGCAGAGGGGGAAGGAACTCACCCAAAGGCCACACAGCCAATCCGTAGGGAAAGATTCAGGGGAAGCCGGAGACCAGGGCGTGGTTGAGGGGGCTCCACAGGGGAAGGGTCTGGGGTGGGGGAGGCAGCTCCTGTCCTCAGTGAGCGAGCAGGGGTGTGGTGCTGCCCGTGGTGAGCAGAAGGAAGTCGCTGTGGGTGGCGGTGGGTTTGAGGTGCCGAAGCCTGAGTGATGTGGCTGGGAGGTGAGCACCCCATCTGTAGGGCTGGTCAGCAGGGACAAGGGTGTGGGGGGGGGGGCTGGCCAGGATTTGGGGTTCAGAGGCAGTCTAGCTGGCCCTGGCCACTGGGGCTGGGACAGAGTGGGACGAGAGACTGAGGCAGAGCTGGGGGAGCGGTGGGGGGAAACTAGGGGGAAGGCAGTCTGGGGCGGCAGCCTGGAGGAGGCAAGCCCTTGAAAGACAGAGGCCTTAGGGTGTGGAAGTGGGTGGGCCTGTGCGCAAAGGCTGGGGAGATTGAGAAAGGTTCTGGGAATGCGCAGCGGTGTCCTCTGGCTGGAGGTGGAGGTGGGGCAGAAAGGCTGGCCGGACTCCGGGTGTTGGAGGTTCCCACACAGGCCTCTGAGGTTCAGGCTTCAGCCTGAGGACAGGCGAGTGCTCAGGAAGACTTTTAAGTGGGGGAAATATCCATGAGAGAACCTCGGCTAGGGACACCCACGGAGGCGCAGGCCCGAGGGGGCGTTGAGAACTACAGTCACCTCCTGCCCCGCTCCCAGCTGTGTGCCCTTGACCGTGCCCCTCACCTCCTGGAACCGCACTTCCCTCATCTGCAAAATGGCACTGACAAGGCCTACCTCATTAGGGTTACTGAAGGTGGGGTGACTTAGTGCCCAGCAGGGGCTCAACAACGCCCGCCGCCCCCACCCCCAGCCTGGCACCACCCAAAGCACTGGAGCACTGCCGTGGTGCAGAGCTGGGGTCTAGGTCTCAGGTGGCCCTGGGCGAAAGCCTCACCTACACCCTGGATTGGCCAAGCCATGCTGTGCAAATCATGACCACTTCTGAGCCTCAGTTTCCTCATCTGTACCACGGCACCAGCTTCAGACTGGAATAAGAGAGGACGCACCCTGTGACGCACTCCACGATTCCTGGAGTCAAAACCAAATTCCATACCATGACCTGACCGGCCCTGTCTGAGCTCTGCCACCGGCTGTGCTACCATGGCCTCTTTGCCATCCCTGCCTGGCTCACGGTCTTGCCTGGGGCATTGGCATTGGCTGGTCCCCTGCCTGCAATTCTTCTCCCAGACATCTGCTTGGCCCGCTCCGTCACTGGCTTCCAGGGTTTGCTGAATGAGCCCTTCTCAGTGAAGCCTGCCCTGCCCGCTCTCATGAATGTTGCAAACTGTCCCCACTCAGTCTGTCCCCTACTGCAAGCCCCTTATCCAGCTGCATGCCCTTGTTCCTATGGCGAGTGTCACCTTCCAACATGCAATGGAACGCACTCACTATCATGTTCATCATGGCACTTGCCCTGCTGCAGAGCAGGCCCGTGAGGGGTGGGGAAAGGGCCCTGCCTGTTCAGGTCACCTGGCACGCAGAGACCCGGAGTCAACCATTGTTGAAGGCCTTAATGCACTGAAGAGCCAGCGCAGTGCTGTGAGCAAAGCTTGGGGAGCTCCGAGGAGCCTCTCCCAGTGTCTCAACCGTGAGAGGAAGTTGCAAGACTGCCATTTCTGTCCACAGGCTCAGCTCTTTTTGGTCAACTTTCCCAGCTTGGTCCGAGGCCTGTGTGTTCTCACATGCCCTGTCACGCCCTGTGGGGGACAGGTTGCTAGGAAAGTGGGTGGGGGGCATTTCCTCATTTTCTAGCTCGTTTGGGCCAAGGCTGAGGGATCTATGAGGTCAGGGGTCGTGCTCCCCTCTGTGGACTCAACTTCGAGGACACCCGCTCAAGTTTCCTGTTGCCCGCCTGCCTTGTGATTGCATTAGCACCCGGCCTGCCCCTATCAGTAACCCAGCCAGCAGGGGCAAAGGGCCACACCACCCTAGGCCTGCCCAGCCTCCCTGTCACTCTGCAGGGTCCAGTCCTACAGGGTCTCCCACTTGTCCAGCAGGCTGGGAGGCTGCACTGTCTAGCAGGGCTGGTGGGAGAATCAGTAGGTACAACCTTTATTATTCTTTATTTTTTATTTATTTATTTATTTTTGAGATGGAGTTTCGCTCTTGTCGCCCAGGCTGGAGTGCAGTGGCATGATCTCGGCTCACTGCAACCTCTGCCTCCCAGGTTCAAGCGATTCTCCTGCCTCAGCCTCCCGAAGTAGCTGGGACTACAGGCGTGCACCACCACACCCAGCTAATTTTTGTATTTTTAGTAGAGACGGAGTTTCACCATGTTGGCCAGGCTGGTCTCAAACTTCTGACCTCAGGAGATCCACTAGCCTCAGCCTCCCAAAGTGCTGAGGCATGAGTCAGGCATGAGCCACTATGCCCAGCTGGTACAACTTTTATTAAGGGCAATGTGACAATATCTGTTTCCTGTCTTGTTATTATTATTATTTTTTGAAGACACGGTCTTGTTCTGTCACCCAGGCTGGAGTGCAGTGGCATGATCACAGTTCACTACAGCCTTGTCCTCCAGGGTTCAACCGATCCTCCCATTTCAGCCTCCTGAGTAGCTGGCACCACAAGCACACACAACACCAAGCTAATTTGGAATTTTTTTGTAGAGATGGGGTCTCCCCGTGTTGCCCAGGCTGGTCTTGAACTCCTGGGCTCAAGTGATCTTCCCACCTTGGCCTCTCAAAGTGTTGGGATCATCGGCATGAGCCACCACGCCTGCCTTGTCTACCTATCATCTGTCTCAAAATTAACAATGCACACCGAGCACAGTGGCTCACACATGTAATCTCAACACTTTGGGAGGCAGGAGGATGGCTGGAGGGCAGGAGTTCAAGACCATCCTGGGCAGCAGAGCGAAACTCTATTTCTAAAAAATAAATACAGGCCAGCCGTGGTGGCTTATGCCTGTAATCCCAGCACTTTGGGAAGCCAAGGTGAATGGATCGCTTGAGCCCAGGAGTTTGAGACCAGCCTGGACAAGATGGCAAAAACCCTGTCTCTACTAAAAATACAAAAAAATTAGCCAGGCATGGTGGTGTACACCCGTAATCCCAGCTACTTGGGAGGCTGAGGCAGGAGAATCGCTTGAACCCAGAAGGTAGAGGCTGCAGTGAGCCGAGATTGTGCCATTGCACTCCAGCTGGGGTGACAAAGAAAAACTCCATTTCAATAAAATAAAATAAAATATACATACATAAATAAAAATTAAAAAATGAAAAACGTACTGCCCTTTGACCTGGTAATTCAACTCTTGAAAATCTCTCCTAGACATCCTCCTGCATATATGTAAATTAGCATATGTTATTGATTGCTGCATTATTTGTAATAGAAAAGACCAGAAACAACTCAAATGTCCATCAATAAGTGGTTAAAACTACTTGGGGGTGCTGAGGTGGGATGATTCCTTGAGCCCAGGAGGTCGAGGCTGCAGTGAGTCGTAATAGAACCACTGCACTCCAGCTGGGTGACACAGCAAGACCCTGTTTCAAAAATATATATATATACTGCTAAGAGACTGGTTAAGTAACAATGGAATGTGGGGCACGGTGGCTCACACCTGTAATCCCAGCACTTCGGGAGGCCGAGTTGGGCAGATCACCTGAGATCAGGAGTTTGAGACCAGCCTGGCCAACATGGAGTAACCCTGTCTCTACCAAAAATACAAAAATTAGCTGAGCGTGGTGGCACTTGCCTGTAATCCCAG
Organism: Ateles fusciceps; assembly: GCA_036589455.1. Taxonomy (NCBI): domain Eukaryota; kingdom Metazoa; phylum Chordata; class Mammalia; order Primates; family Atelidae; genus Ateles; species Ateles fusciceps. Next base: position 17,158,258 of record JAZHEH010000681.1, on the reverse strand, counting down.
CTACTCGAGAGGCTGAGGCAGGAGAATTGCTTGAACCCAGGAGGCAGAGGTTGCAGTGAGCTGAGATCACATCACTGCACTCCAGCCTGGGTGACAGAGTGAGACTCCATCTCAAAAAATAAGTAAATAAATAACACTGGAATACTATCCAGCAATGAAAATGGACCATAGTGACATTAATCATATGGTGGGGAAAAAGAAGAAAGACCCAAAAGAATATTTACACAATGATTCTTTTTTTTTTTTTTTACACTATGATTCTTTTAATATAAAGATTAAAACCTGTTAAGGTAAAAGCTAAACTATAAGGGATACTTAAAAAGAAAAGCAAGTACAAAATTACTGAAAAAGTTAGGACGGTGTTACTTCTAGAGGGAAGTAAGGGACATTTGGGAATTCTTCTGGGGAGCTGGCAGTGTTTTATTTCTTGACCTGGATGGTGGTTACATAGATGTTAGTTTTATAATTACTCTTTAAACTGCACATAAATATTGTATTCACTCTTCTAAGTGAACAATGTCTCTCATGACTTAAAAATATCACAGTACAGGCCGGGTGCGGTGACTCATGCCTGTAATCCCAGCACTTTGGGAGGCCGAGGAGGGCAGATCACAAGATCAAGAGATTGAGACCATCCTGGTCAACATGGTGAAACTCCGTCTCCACTAAAAATACAAAAAAATTAGCTGGGCGTGGTGGCGTGCACCTGTAGTGCCAGCTACTCGGGAGGCTGAGGCAGGAGAATTGCTTGAACCCGGGCGGCGGACGTTGGAGCGAGCCGAGGTCGCACCACTGCACTCCAGCCTGGCGCCTGGTGACGGAGTGAGACTGTCTCAAAAAAAAAAAAAAAAAAAAAATCACAGTACAACCAAATAGTGGCGTACTATATGGCCATTAAAAAGACACTGCAGTCTTCGGATCTGAGTCACGGCACCAAAAAAAACAAAAACCAAACAAACAAACAAAAAAGACACTATAGTCAACAATAATTTATAGCATATTTAAAAGTAACTCAAAGAGTATAATTGGAATGTTGGTAACATAAGGAAACGATAAATGCTTGAGGTGGTGGATACCCCATTTACTGATGTGATTATTAAACATTTTATGCCTGTATCAAAATATCTCATGTACCCCATAAATAAACATACCTACTATGTACCCATAAAAACTAAAAACGCAAAAAACGAAAAAGAACAAGACAACTCAGCATGCGTGTGGCATGGATATAGGGGAAAAAGCAAAGGGACTATAATATATTTAGTGTGCTCCCCCTCTGTGTAAAATTTTAAAAAATATATCTGTTGGCCGGGCGCAATGGCTCATGCCTATAATCCCAGCATTTTGGGAGGCTGAGGCAGGCAGATCACAAGGTCAAGAGATCAAGATCATCCTGGCCAACACGGTGAAACCCTGTCTCTATTAAAAATAAAAATAAAGAAAATTAGCTGGGCGTGGTGGCATGTGCCTGTGGTCCCAGCTACTTGGGAGGCTGAGGCAGGAGAATCACTTGAATCAGGGAGGTGGAGGTTGCAGTAAGCCAAGATCACTCCAACCTGGGTGACAGAGCGAGATCTGTCTCAAAAAAAACACAAAAAACAAACAACAGCGATAAATATATCTGCTACACGCTGTCTAGACGATTTGTAGACAGACACACAAGAATCAGGTAGTCTGTAGAAAAAAAACTGGGCAGTTGCTTACCTTTTTGTACCTTTTGAATTTTGTACCATGTGCACATGTTATCTATTTTAAAAATCAAATAATTAAAAATGATTTTTTTTTCAGTCTCTAGAGCTTCCAAGATTTTTGGTTTCAAACCAATTTCCTGCTGACCAGAATGAAATGAAGCCACATTCCAGCGTGATGCACTACTGGCCTCCTGCAATTCAGGGACCTTCTCTGCCACTCTTGCTTCACTGAGGAAGGAGGAGGCTGGGAATGAGCTCTTCTGGGGTCCCATCACCTCCAACCAGCCACTGTCCTTGTTTCCCCTCAAACCTCCTCGTTGTCCTTCCTCTGTCCTCCTCCTCCTTCGCCCTCACCCTGCTCTCCTTTTTTTTTTTTTTTTTTTTGAGACGGAGTCTCACTCCTCTGTTGCCAGGCTGGGGTGCAATGGTGTGATCTTGGCTCACTGCAACCTCTGCCTCCCGGGTTCAATGATTCTCCTGCCTCAGCCTCCTGAGTAGCTGGGACTACAGGCGTGTGCTACCACGCCCAGCTAATTTTGGTATTTTTAGTAGAGATGGGGTTTTACCATGTTGGCCAGGATGGTCTCCATCTCTTGACCTCGTGATCCACCCACCTCAGCCTGCCAAAGTGCTGGGATAATAGGCGTGAGCCACCACGCCCAGCCTGCTCTCCTCTTTCTTGCCTGATGTTCCTGCTGCCTCCTCACCTCTCCTCCTGTTTCTCCCTTCTCTCTGCTCCCTACTTTGATCTTGCTATTTTGTTTCTCTTTCCCTTTCTCTCTTGTCCTCCCTCCCCTTCCTCCCCACTCCGGCCTCAGCTTCTCAGTCTCTCTCCATTCTTCCTCTAGCTTCCTTTCCTCCCCAGAAGACCCAGCCCTTCCTAGAGCTCCAGAAGCCAGGAATCACGCCCCAGCTCTCTACCCACACACGCTGTGTGATCCTGGGCCAGTCACTGGTCTCTTGGGCCTCAGTAGATGGCTGTCCTGGTGATGTTAGATCACAGGGTGGAAGCACCCAGCATGGTGCCAGGCACTCAAAATTTTTTTTCTTTTCCTTTTTAAGGAACTACTAACCGTGAGGTTGTGCATTACCCAAACCCTTCCTGTTCTTAGAATCTGGGTCCTACTATTCTCAAGAATTTGAATTACCACGAGTCCTGGGGATGTAAGGGGATGAGGTTTCTGGTGTACTTTGGGAGGTGGAGGAGTGGGAAGAGGATTTGGGCGAACACTCTAGCATTGCTCAGAAGGCAGAGGGCATTCCTCCTATTTCCAGAGGTTATTGGCCCTGCATTTTTTTTTTTTTTTTTGAGACAGAGTTTCGCTCTTATTGCCCAGGTTGAAGTGCAATGATGCGTTCTCGGCTCACCGCAACCTCTGCCTCCCAGGTTCAAGCAATTCTCCTGCCTCAGTCTCCCGAATAGCTGGGATTACAGGCATGTGCCACTGTTTTGTAATTTTAGTAGAGACGGGGTTTCTCCATGTCGGTCAGGCTGGTCTCGAACTCCCGACCTCAGGTGATCCACCAGCCTCAGCCTCCCAAAGTGCTGGGATTACAGGCATGAGCCACCGCGCCCGGCCAAGCTCTGGATCTCTTTATGGACTTCCTCATCCAGGACCCTTGGGCTTGGCCATACTTGAGACAATGGGGTCTCTTCCTTCTCCTGGAGCCCCTTGAATCTTAGGCCTCGGGAGCACACAGCCTAGCTGGTTTCTTGGCTGCACCCGCAAGGAGAGCCCCATACTCCCTGCTTACAACCGGCAAAGGCTCCACAGCCATTCCTGTACACGACTCAGGCTCCCTGGCTTGGTACTGAAGGCTCTTTGCCTTCCTGTCCTGCTTTGCTTCCAGCTGCAAGGATGGTGGCTCCCTGTTTTCCTGTTCTTTTCCTTTGCTTAAGTTGATTCTCAGCCAGACATGCCTTCCCCCCTGCATGCTTCCCCAAGCCATCCTATCTGGCAGCCTGACCCAATCAATTGTTCCCAAATGCACCTTTGAGACCAAACGTACCTGGCACCTCCTCTCTTGCCCCACTCACATGACGCTCTGCAGGCCTGTAAGCTGCTGGAGGCTCCGAGCATGCCTCATTCATGTCTGTCCCCCTTACTAGGCCCAGACCATGGAAGACACTCAATAAAAAGTGAGTGAGTAAATGACAACCTCTATGGAAAAGAGTATGGAGATTTCTCAAAGAACTAAACACATTACTACCATTTGGTCAGGTGCTATGGCTCACATCTATAATCCCAACATTTGGGGAGGCTGAGGCGGGCAGATTGCTTGAGCCCAGGTGTTCAAGACCAGCCTGGACAACATGGTGAAACCCTATCTGTGCAAAAAATACAGAAAATTAGCTAGGACTATAGGAGGCACACATCCGTAGTTCAGGCTGCTCAGGAGGCTGAGGTGGGAGGATCGCTTGAGCCTGGGAGGTCCAGGCTTCAGTGAGCCAAAATCACGCCACTGTACTCCAGCCTGGGTGATAGAGCGACATTCTGTCTCAAAAGAAAAAGAACTGGCTGGGCGAGGTGGCTCACGTCTGTAATCTCAGCACTTTGGGAGACTCAGGTGGGTGGATCACCTGAGGTAAGGAGTTCGAGACCAGCTTGGCCAACATGGTGAAACCCCGTCTCTATGAAAAATATGAAAATTAGCCGGGTGTGGTGGCGGCATCTGTAAACCCAGCTACTTGGGAGGCTGAGGTGGAAGAATCGCTTGAAACTGGGAGGCAGAGTGAGCTGAGATCGCACCACTGCACTCCAGCCTGGGCAACAACTGCGAAACTCAGTCTCAAAAGCAAGAAAAAAGAAGAAAGAAAAAGACTATCATTTGATCCAGCAATCCCACTACTGAGTATCTAACTGCAGGAATAACTGTATCAAAAAGATACCTGCTTAAAAAAAAAAAAAAGGCCAGGCGTGATGGCTCACGCCTGTAATCCAAGCACTTTGGAGGCCAAGGCGGGCGGATCACCTGAGGTCGGGAGTTCAAGACCAGCCTGACCAACACGGTGAAACCCTGTCTTTATTTAAAAAAAAAAAAAAAAAAAAAAAAAGATACCTGCACTTGTATGTTTATCACAGCACTATTCACAATAGCGAAGTGTCCATCAACAGATGACTGAATAAATAAAATGTTATATCATATATATATATAATGAAATGCTATTCAGCCATAAAAAAGAATGAAATTATGTCTTTGCAGCAACATGGATGGAGTTGGAGGCCATTGTCGTAAATGCAACAACTCAGAAACAAAGTCAAACACTGCCTGTTCTCATTTATAAGTAGGAGCTAAATAATGTGCACACGTGGACATAGAATGTGGAATGACAGACGCTGGAGACCTGGAAGGTGGGAGAGTGGGAGCCACAGTGAGGGATGGGACATTACTTAAAGGGTACAATGTACATTATTCAGGTGGTGATAAACTAAAAGGCCAGACTTCACCATTATGCAATATATCCACAGAACAAAACTGCATGTGTACTCCTTAAACATATGCAAAAAAGTGATGAAGTGAATGAATAAATAAGCATATAAACAAACCAAAGCAAGACAATAACACACACAGGAATGAATGAATGAATGAATGAACACATCAAGCAGGGCTTAGATCTGGCGCAGTGGATAACACTACACCCCGCTGCATCCAGTTAGCTGGGGCTTGGCCTTCTTGATGGGGAAGTGGGAGCGAGGATGGAACTGATGCCAAGCCAGCCTGTCTCTCCCCCTCCTTTTGGATAGAGGCCTTGGCCAGATTCCTAGGGAGCCCTGAGGACCTGTGGCCTGGAGCCTTTGGAGAGTTGCAAGTGCAGATACAAAAGGTCAGTGAAGGTGGAAGTCAAGTTAGATCTAACAGTGAGCCCAGGGCTGTGAAATTCTGGTGTTTGCTGCTAATGAAAAAACACGTGAGGCCTGGGAATCCACTGGCAAAGACGCAGGCCTGTCTTAGTAGAGTGGGAGCATAAAGCAAGGGGTTAGATTATACAGGGGAGGACACTGAATGCTCAAAATTCCTCCCCCAGCAGAGGGGACTCACCAGAGATCACTGGGACGAAAAATGTCTCTACTCATCCCCTCCACCCTCCAGAAAAGATCAGGAGCTCTCTGAAGTCAGTGGTGTTATACAATACTTTTTTGTTTTCCTAGTGGTCAGCTTAGAACCTGGAACTCAACATTGGGAAGATGCATGGGTGGATGGATGAGTGAATAGTCAGATAGATGAATGAGTGGATGGATGGATAGGTGGGTGGATGGATGAGTGGAGGGATGGATAGTGGATAAGTGGATGGGTGGATAAGTTTATGGGTGGATTGGTGGATGGCTGGATGGGTGAATGAGTGGGTGGATGGGTAGGTGGACAAGTGGATGGGTGAATGGGGAGATGGCTGGATTGGTGGGTAGGTAAATAAGTGAATGGATAGATGGGTGGATAGGTGGATGGCTGGATGGGTGAATGAGTGGGTGGATGGGTAGGTGGACAAGTGGATGGGTGAATGGGGGAGATGGCTGGATTGGTGGGTAGGTAAATAAGTGAATGGATAGATGGATGGATAGGTGGATGGCTGGATGGGTGAATGAGTGGGTGGATGGGTAGGTGGACAAGTGGATGGGTGAATGGGGAGATGGCTGGATTGGTGGGTAGGTAAATAAGTGAATGGATAGATGGGTGGATAGGTGGATGAATGGATGAGTGGATGAATAGATGGATGAGGATGAGTGATGGGTGATAGGTGAATGGATGGACAGGTGGATGAATAGATGGGTGGAAGGGTAGGTGGGTGGATTGGTGGATGGGTGGATGAGTGGACTGGTGGATGGATGCATGGGTGGATGAATGAAGGGGTAGGTGGATAATGGATGGGTTGACGGACAGATGAGTGGATGGATAGATGGGTGGATGGGTGGATGAGTGGATGGATGGATAGGTGGATGAATGGATGAACAGATTCATAGATGGATAAACAGATGGAATTGTGAACTGATGGACTGATAGCAGGTGGACGGGCTGATTAATGGACATACAGATGGCTAGATAGACAAGTAGAGAAACAGATGGGTGAGTGGATGAATTGACTGACAGATGAATGAACAAATAAACGGAGAGTTGGATAAATGGACAAATAAGTGAATGCATGGTGGGCTTGATGAATGGATAGCTGGATGGACAAATAGACAAATAGATGCATGGGAAAGCAGATGAATGGGTGGACAGACAAGAAAGGTCTGTAAACTAAGACTAGATTGATATTTAGGCATTGACAAGGGGTGGGGAACTGAGAAACCTGGGCTGGAAACAGAGCCCTAGGGATTTGAACACAGCTGTGGTACTCAAGAAGCTGGGAAGGGAGGGTGTGAGAACCCAGGACCCTCTTCTGGTGGAAGGGAAGCCCATGTGAACAGACTCAGAGGGAAGGAGGAAAGCAGTACTATGCTGGAGACCCTAGCCTGGAGCCCAGCCTCAGCCTAGGGACAGCCTAGGCAGTGGGGGTGCAGCGCCACAGGAAGAGCCAGGCCTGATAGCCTGCTAGGTCAGAGCCCTTACCCAGCAAGGCTGACCCCAGAAAGTGGAGGTCCCAAGAGACCACCCCTTCCAGCTCTGACCCCAACGAGGTGACTGTTGGCTACATAGGGATCTCAGGAGAAGCAGGCATTTGTTGGGTTAGAGCAAAAGCCTCCCAGTGGTGTGTCGGAGCTGCCCGTTCTCCCTCCCATCCTCCCTCCCCAGCCTGGCCTCCAAAGTCATCCCTCTCAGTCCCAGCTTCCTCTGGGAAGGGGGCCTGGACCTATGGCCTCCCAGGCCAGCCCTTAGAGCACCACCTGCCCCAGCCGGCCAGAGACTTCCTGTATGTAGCGCAAGAGATTTATGCAAACGGGTTGGGGCGGTGATGTCACCCCAAGGGGACTATCTCCCAGCGGCAGGCCGTCGATAAAATCAGGAACTTGTGCTGGCCCTGCAATGTCAAGGGAGGGGGCTCACCCAGGGCTCCTGTAGCTCAGGGGGCAGGCCTGAGCCCTGCACCCGCCCCACGGCTGTCCAGCCCCCGACGGGGCACCCCATCCTGAGGGGCTCTGCACTGGCCCCCACCGAGGCAGGGGATCTGACTGACTCGGAGCCCGGCTGGATGTTACAGGCGTGCAAAATGGAAGGGTTTCCCCTCGTCCCCCCTGTGAGTACCGGGACTCCTCTACCAGCCCACCCCGTGGCCCTCGGACGCCTACCTGCCGGCCCACGAAACTGCCAGCCCACCCGCTGCCCTCCTGGCTTGCTATCTGTGGGAAGTCAGGGCTTCCTCCCTGGAGCTCCTGGCCTGAGACCCAGCGAAGGGACCATTGGCTTTCTCGGAGCGTGCCCTGGCGGGCTGAGGCCGGGCCATGGTGGGGCTGTGATCGGTGGGGCCTGAACAGTTATTTATAGACAGGGCTTGGGTGGCAGGCGGAGGCCGGGGCTCCTGGGGAGGGTGCTGGGCTGAGGATGGTGAGGGCGGCAGCAGAAAGGTAGAGGAGGGAGATGGGGAGACTGGCTTTGGGGAGGCCGGTCCCCTGGACAGGAAGGGGTGAAGGCAGAAGGCAGCAGGCAGAAGTCTTGGCCATGGCCTTGGGGCTCCTAGAGACCGAGGCTGATGAAACTCTGGGTCCCCAACGCCCAGTCTGGGGCCTGGCACAGAGGACATGATTGTGGACCAAAGGGTCTGGGCCATGGGCCACAGCGGGGCCACAGGAGGCAGGGGCTGGTGCTAGGAAGGAGCCCGGAGTGAAGCTGAGATGGTGTAGTTAGGGTCGGCCCCAGGGCTGGTGTTCAGGGAGAGGCACGGCAGGCAATGGGGCTGGGATAAGGCCGAGACTGAGACTGGGGCTGGGTAGGACCTGGGGTGAGCGTGGGACTACAATTAGAATGGGGGCTGAGGCTGGGACAAGGACAGGGACTGGGTCTTGGGGGTGAAGAAGTGGGAACCCCAGGGGACCCCGAGAAGATCGCCACTGCTCCTCACTCTCAGTGACAGTTGCAGCCTGAGGCAGGTGTCAGACCAGGGTCCCTCTGAGAGGACCCTTCTCCCTTTTCCTACCCCATGTCCTCTCAGGGGTGGGGAGGCTTGAGGGGAGCCAGGAAGGGCTTGGCAGGCTGCCCTCCGATTCCACTTCCCTGGCCTACAGGCAGCTCCCTTCCCCCATTGTGCCCCAGCTCAGAGCCACCCCAGGAGGCTGGGAGGCACCCCAGGTCTGACATCACACCGAGCAGAGCAGAGCCGGCCTGACATCCTGCAGAGGCTGCGCTGCCTGGAAACCCAGAGGGGCAGGCTCCGTGCCGGGCTCCCGGCCTCCTCACTCGGCCAGCCAGCCCACTGTGGCGTCCACACCCCCGTTACCCCTTCCCACCTGGGACCACGAAGCAGGTGGCGCAGGCAGAGGGGGACAGAGGTTGTCTTAGGAAGGCTCAATTCTGCCTCAAGAAAGCCTCGGGCCCACTGTCTCTGACCCCTGACCTCTCAATGCTGAGCTCCAGGTGGAGCTGGAGGGGAGGCAGAGCTTCCTGGGCCGCCCCTAGGTTCCCCAGCCCTCTCTGCAGCTCCAGGGTTACTCTGAGTGTCTCTTGGTAGGGTGGGTTCCCAAGGCAGCCCCGGCTCCCTAAGCCCAGCCCTGAGGGCCACAGTGACTGTTGTGCAATCCCGGGGCACACGCTGCGGGGGCGGGGGAGGCCTGATGACTGTTGGGAAGGCTCCGGGTGTGCACGACCCTGTGTCTGTGCCAGTGGGGGGGAGGAGGACAGGGAGGAGGGAGGAAGGGGGAGGAAGAGGAGGAGGAAAGAAGGAGGACAGGGAGGAGGGGGGAGGAAAAGGAGGACAGAGGGGAGTGAGGAGGGGGAGAAGGAAGCAGAGGAAGCAGAGGGGTGGGTGAGGAGGGAAGGAGGAGGATAGGGAGGACTCAGGAGGAAGAGTGAGGGGATCAAGGCCCTCCATGCGCTCGGCCCCCAAGCCTGCCTGGGTGACCCCTGCACCAACCATCAGTGTGGATGGTCACTGTGGCGCCACTTGTGCCCAGGTTGTGTGAGGGGCACAGGCTGTAAGAGCCGGGCTGGGCAGGCAAGTACGTGCTGTGCGGGTGAGTGTGGGGCAGAATGTGAGTGGCTCTGGGGGTGTGAGTGTGCGTGTTCCTGGCTGGAACGTGGTGTCGTGTGAGTGTCAATCAAGGCGACTCTGTGTGTGCCCACGAGCTGAGTGTACCATGTGTCCGTGAGGTGGGTGACCTCTGAGTGGGCGTGAAGATGTGTGTGTGCGGGACAGCGTGTGTGAGCCTGCATAAGGGTGGGTGGGGCTGTGAGAGTGAGTCCGAGTGTGGGACTGTGTGAGGGGGCCGCGGGGATCATGTGGACCTGTGCATCAGTGTGACCAGGAGAGGTGTGTGGGATGAGGATGACGGCACATAGGAGTGAGTGTGTGTGAGCGGGAGGGGGCTATGGGGAGTAGTCCAGAAGCGGGGGACCCTGGTGCTCCTGACCTCTGGCCCCCAAGGTCCCTGTCACCCCTTTTCAGGCCTCCCGGGTCCCCTGCCCCACTCTCTGTCCCAATTCCAGGCAGAGGGAGGGCTGTAGGCCCAAAGCAGCCACTGAGCCAGAGAAGGTGGTGGGGACCCAGTGTGCTGGGGTGCTTCCGGCCTGGCTGGGGTCCCCCCACCATGGTGCAGGCCCTGACGCCTCCTCTCTCAGCAGCCATCAGAAGACCTGGTGCCCTATGACACGGATCTGTACCCACGCCAAACACATGAGTATTACCCTTATCTCAGCAGCGATGGGGGAGAGCCACAGTGGTGAGTACCCGGCCTGCCCAGTCCCCATCCCCCCGCCCTGCCTGGGCTCCTGGGGTCTGGAGAGAGAAAAGAAGAAATGATTCCCAGGACTTCTTTGGAATTCTGGGAATCAGATCATGTTAGCTCTCTGGGGGAGCGAACTGCATCATCATCGTGCACTCCCACACCTGAGCCTCCATTATTGAGCCTCTGCAGGGTATCAAGGCGCAGGGTTTGTGTCTTCCACGGTTATCTTCTGGTTCTGCCCTTGAGGTCTTGTTTATAAACAAGGAAACAGGCTTAGGGTACTAGGAGACTTGCACCAGGTCACATGGCTGCTGGGTGGAACCCAGGTCCGTCCGCTCCAATCCTGTGCTCTTTCTTCTGCCCCTGCCTAACTACCCACCTCTTCTTCTCTGTTCTCGTCACTCTCTTTGTCCCAAACTCCCCGTCGGCGCATCCGCACTCCCTGCCCTGTGTGGTTAGCAGGGTTTCCCAGCTGTGGCACTGCTGACATTTTGGGTGGGATAACTCCAGGGTGGACTGTCCTGGGTACCATAGGAAGCTTAGTGGCATCCTTGCTTCCACCCACCACATGCCAGGGGCACGGCCAATCATGACAACCAAAAATGTCTCCACCCATTGCCAGATCCCCCCAGGGAGGCAAAATCACCCCGAGTTGGGAGCTGCTGGGCCAAAGGAAACCCTATAGGGACCTCTTGTTGAGCAGAGGCCGAGGCCCCCAGTTTGCTGAGGTGGGAGGAAGAGGCCTGGGCCAGGGGTTCCTTCTGTCTGTCCAGTCCTACTGGATCTGACTGTCCACCCCAAGGCCCAGCCTCCATCCTGGAGCAAATTCAGGGGATGGGAGAGAGGCATTAGGTGCCTGGGACCTGAGCAGGGGGCTATGAGAGGTCGCCCGAAGCGGATCTTGGCTTATCGGACATCCCTGACCCAAAGCGAGGCAGCCCAGTTAGTGGGTGAGTCGGGGGGATTCCTCAGGGTGTCTGGGACCAGGGCAGACCAGCAACTGGGGTGTCTGCACCCCGGATGGCAGAGGCCCACAGCCGAGGAAGGTGTCACTCCTGAAGGCCACCCCTGCAGCCGGTCATGCCTGAAGCTCTGTTCTGCAGACGCGCCTGTGGTGTCTCAACCTGATGGGCCCAGCTAGGATCCACGTGTGCCTGGCCACAGTTAGGGCCCTCCCATCTGGAGGCCAAGGTTGGAGAGCAGCTTCATCAGGAACTCAGGCTGGAGGTCGCATCCCGGGAGTAGGCGGTGGATATGACTCCAGGTCACAGCTGGGCTCACATCTTTTAGAATCTTTAGGGTTAGAAAGCCTTAAAAATATCCTTTTTCATTCCTTCAAGCTTATTTGTAATTATGTAAGAAACACATCCTCTCTGTGGAAAACCCAGGCAATGTAGAGGGAAAGTCCCCCCTCCTCCATTTCCATCCCAACTGTCCCCGCCAGGGTGAAGAGGCGGGTCTGGGGGACCCAGAGATCGCACACCCACCTTCCCACTAAGTAGTTCCAGGACCCCAGTAGGTCCCGCTGGGCCCCGGGACGGGCGCCCCCTGGTGGCCCGGGTCCCCACAAACAGTGCTGCTGGGCCTCCTCCATTGAGGACACGTTTTCCCTGGCCCAATCCCCATTCTGTTCACCGGGCTTGGGTGCATTTCCTTTGGCCCTTTTGCAGCCTCAGTTTTCCTTCCGGTAACAGGAGGGCGCTGCCCACATAGCTGGAAACCAGTGAGGCCTGGGGCTGGGCCTGATGGAGTGAGCACTTTAGAGAAAGCATGTGTTTTCCTGGCTCAGGGCCCAAGCAGGTCCCTTATATCTGGGGTGGGGCTCTAGGAATAACTCCTGATTGGATGCCTGGGCACCCTGTTTTGGTCACAAACCCCCAGTTCCTCCAGAGCCTCCACCAGTGTTCTCAGGCATCCTTGGCCCTGCCCCTGGCCCGCTGTGAATTGTTGCCAATCAGGGCATCTGGGCTGTCCCTTTCTTTTTCTTTCTTTCTTTTTTTTTTAAGACTCAGTCTTGCTCTTGTCCTCCAGGCTGGAGTGCAGTGGTGCGATCTTGACTCACTGCAACCTCCACCTCCGGGGTTCAAGCAATTCTCCTGCCTCGGCCTCCCAAGTAGCTGGGATTATAGACGCCCACACCAAGCCTGGCTAATTTTTGTATTTTTAGTAGAGACGGGGATTCACCATGTTGGCCAGTCTGGTCTCGAACTCCTGACCTCAGGTGATCCACCCACCTCACTCGGCCTCCCAAGGTGCTGGGATTACAGGCGTGAGCCACTGTGCCTGGCCTTCTTTTTGAGACAGTCTGGCTCTGTTGCCCAGGCTGGAGCGCACTGGCACAATCTCAGCTCACTGCAACCTCTGCCTCCCGGGTTCAAGCGCTTCTCTTGCCTCAACGTCCCAAATAGCTAGGATTACAGGTGCACACCACCATGCCCGGGGCTAATTTTTGTATTTTTAGTAGAGATGGGGTTTCACCATGTTGGCCAGGCTGCTGTCAAACTCCTGACCTCAAGTGATCCACCTGCCTCACCTCCTAAAGTGCTGGGATTACAGGTGTTAGCCACCGCGCCCGGCCTGGGCTGTCCCTTTCTATATCCACTGGAATGTATTGTCTGGAGACTCAATAATAGAGAACCCCACACACTTCCATCAATTCCTGCACGTCCTCTTTGTCCACATTTTTAGGTACCAAAGCTTAGTGAAAAAGCTTTGGCTGGCCAGGCGTGGTGGCTCACGCCTGTAATCCAAACACTTTGGAGGCCAAGGGGGGCAGATCACCTGAGGCCGGGAGTTCGAGACCAGCCTGACCAACATGGTGAAACCCCGTCTTAAAAAAAAAAAAGCTTTGGCCCAGCCCTGGCTTACCAACTGTGAAACTTGGGGCAAGTAACATAACCTGTCTGCGCCCCCGTTTCCCCCATTTATAAAACTGAGAGCATGAAAAGACTGACTTCCTAGAGCTGTGATGATTCAGTGAGGTAACACATGCAATCTGTGAGGTAGGGTAATGTGCAGAGGACGAGGCCCATGCTAGCTTCACTGCATCCTCTCAAGGCAGGAGGGACAAAGCAGCTGGGGAGTGGGAGAAGCACAGAGGGCTCTGTGAGAGACCAACTGGGTCATTTTCCACTGACCCGGGAGACAGCCCACCTGACACCCACCCCCCACATCCATGCACTCACCCTCCCATCCACCCACATGCTCGTCCATCTTGCCAGCTGCTTCCCATCTGATCCACTCATCCTCCATTGTCCATCAAATAGTCTCTGAGTATATGCCATGTACCAGACATTGCTGTAGGCTCTGGGGGGTCCATGATGAGCACCCCGACAAGGCCACTGCTCTCACAGAGCTCACCCTCCAGCGAGGGAACGGGGGATATAAACAATCAGACAAGCAGACCATTTTCCATTGATGTAATATGGAGTGTCTACACCGCGGGCTGCTTTCATTTGAGTGGCCAGGAAAGGCCTTTGAGGAGGTGGCAACTGGGCTAAGAGAAGGAACTGGTAATTCACATGTGGCCACAGATAGGGAGAGGCATTCAAGGTAAAGGGAACAGAAAGTGCAAAAGCACAGGGGACCCTACGGAGGACCAGAGAGGCCACTGGGCACAGGGCAGGGGATAGAACAAAGGGGTCAGCTGCTCATACAGGCTCGCAGGCCACGGCAGGAGTTTGGATTTTATCACACACACAATGGGAAGCCACTAGGGGTTCTGAGAAGGGAAATGACATGATCATGATCTAAATAACCTTTCATGTATGTGTGTGTGCTGACAGTTTAAAATACATTTACAATCTTTTTTTTTTTTTTTTTTGAGAAGGAGTTTTGCTCTTGTTGCCCAGGCTGGAGTGCAGTGGTATAATCTTGGCTCACTGCAACCTCCACCTCCCAGGTTCAAGCGATTCTCCTGCCTTGGCCTTGCAAGTAGCTGGGATTATAAGTGTGCACCAGCATGCCCAGCTAATTTTGTATTTTTTAGTAGAGATGGGGTTTCACCATGTTGACCAGGCTGGTCTTGAACTCCTGACCTCAGGTGATCTTCCCACTTCGGCTTTCCATTCCCAAAGTACTGGGATTACAGGCATGAGCCACTAGACCTGGACTTAGGGCCTCGCTAAGTCACCAAGGTTGGAGTGCAGTGGCATGAGCATAGCTCACTGCAGGCTTGACCTCCCAGGCTCAGGTGATTCTCCCACCTCAGCCTCCGGAGTCACTGGGACTACAGGTGCCTGCCTCCATGCCCAGCTAATTTTTGTATATTTGGTAGAGATGGGGGTTTCACCATGTTGCTGAGGCTGGTCTCAAACTCCTAGGCTCAAGTGATCCACCCACCTCGGCCTCCCAAAGTGCTAGGATTACAGGTGTTAGCCAGCACCTGACCAAAATATTCTAATTTTTATTTTTATATATTTTTGAGGTTTTATTTTTATATATTTTTGAGGTTTTATTTTTATTTATTTTTTGAGATGGAGTCTCCCTCTTTCACCAGGCTGGAGCACAGTGGCACAATCTCAGCTCACTGCAACCTCTACCTCCTGGGTTCAAGTGATTCTCCTGCCTCAGCCTCCCAAATAGCTGGGATTACAGGCACGTGCCACCGCGACCAGCTAAATTTTGTATTTTATTTTTATTTTTTGAGACAGAGTTTCACTCTTTCACCTAGGCTGGAGTGCAGTGGCGTGATCTTGGCTCACTGCAACCTCCACCCCCCTGGGTTCAAGCAATTACCCTGCCTCAGACTTCCGAGTAGCTGGGATTATAGGTGCCCATCACCATGCCCAGCTAATTTTTTTATTTTTAGTAGAGACAGGGTTTTGCCATTTTGGCCAAGTTGGTCTTGAACTCCAGACCTCAGGTGATCCAACCCCGCCTCGGTCTCCCAAAGTGCTGGGATTACAGGTGTGAGCCACCATGCCCAGCCTTTTTTTTTTCCTCGACAGGGTCTTGGCGGGGCACGGTGGCTCACGCTCATACTCCCAAAACTTTGGAGCCCTGAGGTGGGTGTAACACTTGAGGTCAAGAGTTTGAGACCAGCCTGGCCAACATGATGAAGTCCCATCTCTACTAAAATACAAAAATTAGGCTGGGCACAGTGGCTCACGCCTATAATCCTAACACTTTGGGAGGTTGAGGCGGGTGGATCACCTGAGGTCAGGAGTTAGAGAACAACCTGGCCAACATGATGAAAGTGGTCTCTACTAAAAATACAAAAATTAGCCCAGCATGGTGGTGCGTGCCTGTAGTCCCAGCTGTACTCAGGAGGCTGAGGCAAGAGAACTGCTTGAACCTGGGAGGCGGAGGTTGCAGTGAGTCGAGATCACGCCACTGCATTCCAGCCTGGGTGACAGAGCGAGACTTCATCTCAAAAAAAAAAAAAAAAAAAAGACAGGGTCTCACTTTATTACCCAAGGTGGAGTGCAGTGACGCAATCTTGTTTCACTGCAAACTCTTGCAAGGTTTAAGCGATTCTCCTGCCTCATGCCCCCAGCTAGCTGGAACTACAGGCTTGTGCTAGCCCTGGCTAATTTTTTTGTATTTTTAGTAGAGATGGGTTGCCCAGTCTTTCTATTCCAGTGCTATGTAAACGTACAAATCCAGATGTGGAATACTTAGAGCATTATTCATTAGCAAACATTTATTTAGTGCCTCCGATGTTGCAGGCAGAGACAAAACAGTTTGATTTTTCAGTTTGAGATATTTTCTTTTTACTTGTACGATCAGAATTCAACTTTAGTCATTTGCAACACACACACATACACACATTCACATTTCTCCACACATCCCCAATTCATTATTGTATATGGTAACTTTTGTTAAATCAGCATTTGAATTTTCCATTGTTATGACCATGTGGCTGTTACTCGCAGCTGAGCCACATTGCCTACTTTCCTTACCTGTACTTTCTCATCCCTGTATTTCTTTTCTTTCTTTCTTTTTTTTTTTTTTTTTTTTTTTGAGACGGTGTCTCGCTCTGTCACCCAGGCTGGAGTGCAGTGGGTGCGATCTCGGCTCACTGCAGCCTCCGCCTCCCGGGTTCCAGCGATCCTGCCTCAGCCTCCTGAGTAGCTGGGACTACAGGCACGCACCACCACCCCCAGCTAATTTTTGTATTTTTAGTAGAGATGGGGCTTCACCATGTTGACCAGGCTGGTCTTGAACTCCTGACCTCAGGTGATTCGCCGGTCTTGGCCTCCCAAAGTGCTGGGATTACAGGTGTAAACCACCTTGCCTGGCCTCATCCCCCATATTTCCAAGGGGCAATGTAGCAAGGAGATAAAAACCCTTCTTCTGAAACCAGGCTGCTGAAACTCATCCCCCATCTCCTCCATTGCTATGCGGGGTGACCATGGGCAAGACCTCCAGCTTCTCTGAGCCTCAGCTTCTTCATAACAATACCAGCTTCACAGGATTGCTGTAAGGATTGAATGAGCTGCTGTACGTCAAATGCTTAGAACAGTGCCTGGAAATAGCAAATGTTTTGCACAGATTTGTTATCATTACCATCTCCCAAGAAAGGGTGTATGGGAGGTGAGCTTTTTGTTGTGGTGGTGATGGTTTTATTTTGTGTTTTACCTCTTGTCTTTTATTCTGTGCTCTCACTTGATTAATCATACTTTGGCTGTGTATGGAAATCTAAGTTGAAAATCATTTTTTCCCTTAGAAATTTGAAAGCATTTTCTACTGTCTTCTGGTTACCAGAATTTTTCCTATGAATTCTGATGCCACTCTGTGTTCTTTTAGATTTCTTTTATAAGTAACTTAGTTTTTTGTTTGTTTCATTTGCTTTTTTATCTCTCTCTTTTGTTTTCTTTCTCTGGAAGTTTTTAGTATCTTCTCCCAATACCTCAGGGTTCAGCTGAGTAAGCTTTTTTTTTTTTTTTTTTTTTGAGTAAGCTTTTTAAAAGATCACCTGACACCTTTAATCCCAGGACTTTGGGAGGTCGAGGCAAGTGGACTATGAGGTCAGGAGTTCAAGACAGCCTGGCCAAGATGGGGAAACCCTGTCTGTCACTACTAAAAATACAAAAATTAGCCGGGTGTGGTGGTATGCACCTGCAATCCCACCTACTCAAGAGGTCGAGGCAGAGAATTGCTTGAACCTAGGAGGTGGAGGTTGTAGTGAGCCGAGATCACACCACTGCACTCCAGCCTGGGCAACAGAGTGAGACTCCGTCTCAGAAAAAAAAAAAAAAAGTCACTCAGATGGAGAGTAGATGGCAAAGAGGCAAGAATAGGAGCTGGAAAAAAAAATTGAGGAAACTATTGGAATAATACAGGGAAGAGATGGTGGCCTGGACAAGGGTGGTGGCAACAAAGACAGAAAGGGGGACAGATTCAAGACAGATTTTGAAGATCGATTTTGAAGGGCTCATAGGATTTACTGTTTTTTTGTTACTCTTTTGTTTGCTTGTTTGCTTTTTTGAGACAGAATCTCACTCTGTCACCTAGGCCAGAGTGCAGTGGTGTGATCTCAGCTGACTACAACCTCTGCCTCCTGGGATCGAGAGATTCTTGTGCCTCAGTCTCCCCGAGTAGCTGGGTTTACAGGTTTGTGCCACCACACCCAGCTAATTTATTTTGTGTGTATTTTTAGTAGAGACAGGGTTTCACCATCTTGGCCAGGCCAAACTCCCGACCTCAGGTGATCCGCCCACCTCGGCCTCCCAAAGTGCTGGGATTATAGGAATGAGCTACCACACCTGGCCTATTACTCTTTTTAATTGTGGTAAAATACACATAACATTAACCATTTTTTTTTTTTAACCATCTTAACCGTTTCTTTACATTTTAAGTGTATAGTTCTGTGAGGTTAAATATATTCACCTTATCACTGCCATCCAGCTCTATACATCTTTTTTTAAAATTTTATTTACTATTTTATTATACTTTAAGTTCTGGGGTACATGTGCAGATTGTGCAGGTTTGTTACATAGGTGTACACGTGCCGCGGTGGCGGCTTTGCTGCATCCATCCCCCCGTCATCTACATTAGGTATTTCTCCTGTTAGCCCTCCCCAGTCCCCCCCCCACCCCCGTCTCTATAACTCTTTTCATCTTGCAAAACGGAGACCCTGTATTCATTAAACAACAACTCCCGTGTTCCCTCCCCCACAGCCTCTGGCAGTTACCATTCCACTTTCTGTCCCTATGAATTGGACTATTCTAGGTGCCCCCACGAGTGGTATCATACAATATTTGTTTTTATGACTTCCTTTAGCATAATGTTCTCAAGGCTTACCCATAGTGTAGCACGTGTTAGAGTTTCCTTCATTTTTAAGGTTGAATCGTATTCCATTGTGTGCGCGCGCCACATTTTTCGTATCCATCTGCCCGACACTTCGGGTGCTTCCGCTGTTTGGCTATTGTGAATAATCCTGCCATGAAGCGGGGTGTAGGAAGACCCTGTTTCAGCCGGGCGCGGTGGCTCACACCTGTAATCCCAGCACGATGAGAGGCCGACGCAGGCGGATCACGAGGTCAGGAGATAGAGACCATCTTGGCTAACACGGTGAAATCCATCTCTACAAAAATACAAAAAAAATTAGCTGGGTGTGGTGGCACGTGCCTGTAGTTTCCGCTACTCAGGCTGAGGCAGGAGAATACCGGGGAGGCAGAAGTTGCTGTGAGCCGAGATGGCGCCACTGCACTTCAGTCTGGGCGACAACCTCTGTCACCTAAAAAAAAACAAAAAACTCTGTTTTTAATTTTTCAAAATATATATCCAGAAGTAGGATTGCCACATCATATGGTAATTCTATTTTTCTTTTTTTTTTGAGATGGTGATTCTCCTGCCTCAGCCTCCCGAGTAGCTGGGATTACAGGCATGCGCCACCATACCCAGCTAATTTTTGTATTCTTACTTTTTGAGATGGGGCTTCTCTACGTTGGCCAGGCTGATCTCGAACTCCTGACCTCAAGTAATCCGCTGCCTCGGCCTCCCGAAGTGTTGGGATTACAGGCGTGAGCCACCACACCTGGCCAGTAATTCTATTTTTATTTTTTGAGATGGAATCTCACTCGGTCACCCAGGCTGGAGTGCAGTGGCATGATCTCAGCTCAGCGTGACCTCTGCCTTCTGGGTTCAAGTGATTCTCCTTTTCAGACTCCCCGAGTAGCTGGGATGACAGGCACCCCACCACGCCTGGCTAATTTTTGTATTTTTAGTAGAGACAGGTTTCCCCATGTTGGCCAGGCTGGTCTCAAGTTCCTGACCTCAGGTGATTCGCCTGTCTTGGCTTCCCAAAGTGCTGGGAAGGCGTAAGCCACTGTGCCCAGCCTATTTTTAATTTTATTTAAAATTAAGCCATCATCTATTTCCTATAATGGCTGCATCATTTTACATTTCCAACAACAGTATACAAGTATTCTTTTTTTTTTTTTTTTGAGACAGAGTTTTACTCTTGTTGCCCAGGTTGGAGTGCAATGGTACCACCTCGGCTCACTGCAACCTCTGCCTACCGGGTTCTAACGATTTCCTGCTTCAGCCTCCCTAGTAGCTGGGATTACAGGTGCCCACCACCATGCTCAGCTAATTTTTTGTATTTTTAGTAGAGACAGGGTTTCACTATGTTGGCGATCTACCTGCCTCAGCCTCCCAAATTGCTGGAATTACAGGCATGAGCCACTGTGCCTGGCTACAAGTATTCTAATTTTTCTGCATCTTCACCAACACTTCTTATTTTCTGTGGTTTTTTTTCTCCCCCCATAGTAGCTATCCTAATGAGTGTGCTGGAATTTGCCATTGATGATACGGTGTTTTTTTTTTGGTTTGTTTTTGTTTTTTTTGAGACAGGGTCTTACTCTGTTGTCCAGACTGGAGTGCAGTGGCACGATCTCAGCTCACTGCAACCTCCACCTCCCAGGTTCAAGTGATTCTTCCGCCTCAGCCTTTGAAGTAGCTGGGATTACAGGTGCATGCCACTACGCCCAGCTAATTTTTGTATTTTTAGTAAAGACACAGTTTCAGCATGTTGGCCAGGCTGGTTTCGAATTCCTGACCTCAAAGGATCCACCCAACTTGGCCTCCCAAAGTGCTGTGATTACAAAAGTGAGCCACTGTGCCCAGCCTACGATAGGATTGTGAAGAAAAGAAAGTTCCAAAATGTGACTTTATCCATCCTTCCATCGATCTAATTTCCATATACTGCTTTATCCTTTCATATCACTAACCATCTACCCATTCATTAATTTATTCACGCACCCATCTACTTGGCCACCTTTCCAACTGTCCTTGCCTCTACCTACCAAGCTCTCCATCTTGCACTGGCCTATCCAGCTAACAAATATATACTAAGTATCTTTTATATGCCAGGCCCATTGCTAGATGCTGTGGAATGAATAAAACACAGGTCCTGCAAGATCCATCTTTGTAATAAGGGAAATAATTAAAACTCTAATAATTAGAATCCAAGGTAGAGAGTAACAAGTGCCATGAAACCTGCAGGTCTCTGTTCTCTGAGCCTTTTTTCTTCTTCTTCTTTTTTTTTTTTTTTTGAGATGGAGTTTCACTCTTGTCACCCAGGCTGGGGTGCAGTGGTGCGATCTCAGGTCACTGCAATCTCCGCCTCCCGGGTTCAAACGATTCTCCTGCCTCAGCCTCCCGTGTAGCTGGGATTACAGGCATGTGCCATCACCCACAGCTAATTCTGTATTTTCAGTAGAGACGGGGTTTCACCATATTGGCCAGGCTGGTCTCAAACTCCTGATGTCAGGTGATCCACCTGCCTCGACCTCTGAGCCTGTTTCTACGTCTGAATAATTTTCAGGAGAGGCTGGGCTTCAGGAGCTCTAGTCTAGTGGTCGATGATCTTGTGAGAAGGTGTTTTTCTTGGCCCCTCCTTTCTTGATTCCTCATCTTTCTTCTCTGTTTGGATCACACTTCTGTTCCCCTGGGAAGAGCCCAGGGCTTCAGGCTGCAGATTCTGTTCTGAGGAGATAAGGTCAACTGAATGACACTTAAGGCTTGACATTTTTTGTGGGGTTGTTTTGAATGTGATTTTATTTTTGTACTGGTGACGTACAGGTGTGACACCAAAACACTGAGTAAGACTAGGGATGTGTGGGTAGGACTTTGGCCCCAGATTGAGAACTGGTTTAGAGGGAGGAAATGAGAGATGAAGATGAATGGGTCATTTCTGGCTGGCTGGATGATAGTTGGATGGATAATGGTTCAATGATGAATGGATGGATGAAGGATAGGTGGGTGGGATGATGGGGGATGATGGATAGATGTAGGGTGGATGAAGAATGACAGGTGATGGGTAATGATGGTGGTCAGGTGGATAAGAGCTGTCATTAAAATCTCTCAGTGAAATCACCAAGGCATGTGTATACCTATGTAACAAACCTGCACGTTCTGCACATGTACCCCAAAACTTAAAGTATAATAAAAAAATTAAAAAAATAAAATAAAATCTCTCAGTGTTGGCTTGGCGTGGTGGCTCACACCTGTAATCCCAGCACTTTAGGAGGCCGAGGCAGGCAGATCACAAGGTCAGGAGTTTGAGACCAGCCTGGCCAACATGGCGAAATCCTATTTCTACTAAAAATACAAAAATTAGCCGGGCAGGATGGCGCATACCTATAGTCCCAGCTACTTGGGAGGCTGAGGCAGGAGAATCACTTGAACCCAGGAGGCGGAGGTTGTAGTGAGCTGAGATTGTGCCACTGCACTCCAGCCTGGGCGACAGAGGGAGACTCCATCTCAAATAAATAAATAAACTCTCAGTGTCACCCCAGGTCTTAAAGTTTTCATTAATCATCTTGTTTCTCACAGGTGGTATGGTATAGTGGTAAGATTTCAGTCCTTGGGGTTAGATACAGGTGGGTTTGGATTCTGATTCCATCAATGTCTGCTGCAGACAAAGGACTTAACTTCTCTAAGCCATAGATTCCTCCTATGCAAATGATAGATTATACTATATGGCCACCTCCTGAGAGCTAGGGTTAAGATTAAATGAGATAATGTGGATTGGATACTTAGCACAGTGTCGGGTATATAAAAAAATATGCTAAAAGCTAACTTTTGTTGATCATGTAATCAAATATCAAGATCTGCTGTGTGTTGGGTGCCTACTGGTCTGTAGAAGGGAGGGTCCAGAGCCATCTCCAGATATGCAAATGACATTATATTCTTTAGTGGAGCTGAGAGTCACACTGAGAGGCACATGGGTGGCCCCTGAATGGATGGTCTTGGTGGCCCAGTGAAGGGACACAGAGATACAGCAATGTGTTGTGGAAGACTCATCGGGAAAGGAGGTCTGAGGAGCCCAGGAGCGCTGACCTTCGCACTAGGAAGGATTCCTTCTATTGTGTTCTCACAGAGGGCCACGTATTTGGAATAGTTCTGTCTACCAGACAGCATTTATTACATAATTGCCTGAGCACTAAATCAAGAGTAAAGGTGAGGTTTCCGTTGGGCCTTTGGAAACCTTAATTGTAGCTTGGGAGTCTCTTGTGGACTTCAGGAGAGCCCGGGTGGAGTCCCAGTTTTTGTGAGCACAGAACCTCCTTGGGGGCCTTCATGTGCAGATTCTCGGCTCCCCTTAGTGCTTCTGCTCCACGGGTCTCCAGCAGGGCCCCACATCGACAGGCTTTCCCAGCTCCTCCAAGTGACGGATGAAGGTCAACTGAGACCAGCTTTGGGAAATGCTGGCCTCAGGCTGGGACCACCGCAGTGAGGTCATGGGTCTAAAGTGGAGCTAGAACAGAGGCGGGGGTGGGGGGGGAAAAGGGAGCAGTCAGGTGCCTCTCACCCCACACCTAAGGGCTGCATGCACGCAGGGTCCCCCAGCCCAGGCGTGGGAGTGGGTTCAGGGATGGTGGTTGAGAGGCAGAATCCACAGCCATTATACCAGGACCTGGGCACTCCAACTTGGGTAGGGGGAGCAAAAATGGGCAGAGCCAGGAGTGGGGCTGAAGCGGGGATCTACACCTGGAGAGGAATCCTCTCACCAAATCCCAGAGCTCCAGGGCAGCCTCCTCACTAGAGAGCAGAGCAAACTCTCCCACAGCGAGGAGAGCTTCGGGGATCTTGTTAACTCACTACAAGATGAAACGAGATGAAAGTACAAATTAAGTTTTGTTTTGTTTTTGCTTCAGGTTTAGATAATTTTGCAGAGGAGAGTCTGAGAGTTCTCCTTTTTTTTTTTGACATGGAGTCTCGCTCTGCCACCCAGGCTGGAGTGCAATGGCACTATCTCAGCTTACTGCAACCTCTGCCTCCCTGGGTTCAAGGAATCCTCCTGCCTCAGCCTCCCGTGTAGCTGGGATTACAGGCATGTGCCATCACCCCCAGCTAATTTTGTATTTTTAGTAGAGACGGGGTTTCACCATATTGGCCAGGCTGGTCTCAAACTCCTGATGTCAGGTGATCCACCTGCCTCCACCTCTGAGCCTGTTTCTAGGTCTGAATAATTTTCAGGAGAGGCTGGGCTTCAGGAGCCCTAGTTTAGTGGTCGATGATCTTGTGAGGTGTTTTTCTTGGCCCCTCCTTTCTTGATTCCTCATCTGTCTTCTCTGTTTGGATCACACTTTTGTTCCCCTGGGAAGAGCCCAGGGCTTCAGGCTGGAGATTCTAAAAATACATTTTTTTTTTTAAAGAGGCAATAATTCATTGGTTCGTGAATGTTTGTTGAGTGCCTACTGTATTTAGGCACTGGGAATACAGAGGTGAGCAAAACCAGGCCCTGCCCTCATGGTGCCATGCTCGGGCCCCACTTGCAGAGACAACGTGGTCCCCTAACATTATTTCTCTGGGCCGCTGACCAAGGTGACCGGGAGCAGGGAGAAGAAGAGGAAAGAAACATATATTAAAAGCATTTGCGGGCCAGGCGCAGTGACTCATGCCTGTAATCCCAGCACTTTGAGAGGCCAAGGCAGGTGAATCACAAGGTCAGGAGTCTGAGACCAGCCTGGCCATTATGGTGAAACCCCCTGTCTACTAAAAATATAAAAATTAGCTGGGCGTGTTGGCGGGCGCCTGTAGTCCCAGCTATTCTGGAGGCTGAGGCAGGGGAATCGCTTGAACCCGGGAGGCGGAGGTTGTAGCCAGCCGAGATTGCGCCACTGTACTCCAGCCTAGGTGACAGAGACTCCATCTCAAAAAACAAACAAACAAACAAACAAAAACCCTTTGCGGTCTGCTTGCTCAAGTGCTAATCCAGGCTCTTTTTTTTTAGCTAAACATAATTTTTTTGTAAGCCCCTCCCCCTGCACACTGAATACTTTTTTGTTAAGAGACAGAGTCTCGCCAGGCGCGGTGGCTCACACCTGTAATCTCAGCATTTTGGGAGGCTGAGGCAGACAGATCATGAGGTCAGGAGTTCAAGACCAGCCTGGCCGACATAGTGAAATCCTATCTCTACTAAAAATACAAAAATTAGCCAAGCATGGTGGCGCATGCCTGTAGTCCCAGCTACTCGGGAGGCTGAGGCAGGAGAATCACTTGAACCCAGGAGGTGGAGGTTGTAGTGAGCCAAGATTGCGCCACCGCACTCCAGCCTGGGCAACAGAGTGAGACCTCATCTCAAAAAAAAAAAAAAAAAAAAAAAAAGAGACAGGGTCTGACTCTGCCGCCCAGGCTGGAGGCAGTGATGTAGTCATAGGTCACTGCAGCCTCAAACTCCTGGGCTCAAGCGATCTCTCGTATCAGCCTCCCCAGTAGCTGGGACTACAGGTGTGCTCCACCATGTCCCGCAAATTAAAAAAAAAATTTTTTTAGAGATGGGGTCTCACTATGTTGCCCAGGCTGGTCTCAAACTCCTGAGCTAAAGTGATCTTCCCTCCCCGGCCTCCTGAGTAGCTGGGATTATAGGTGTAACCACACTCAGTGGGAATCCAGGGAATCCAATAATTAGAATAAACTCTTATTATTATTATTAATGATAATGATGAAGTTAATGTTTATCAAGGTCTTACTTTGTGCCAAGTTGTAGTCTAAGCACTTTGGGAGCAATAAGTCATTTGCTACTCAAAACAAGCCTATGTGATGGGTATAACTGTTAGCCCCATTAAACAGATGAGGACACTGAGGCTTGGAGATGTAGAATGACCTGACCACTGTCACACAGTGGTAAATGGCAGAGCCAGAACTCGAACCCAGGACTGCCTTTCTCTCCTCTCTGCTATGTGGCTTCCTAAAGGTGGGAGTCTGGGCTGTCTGGATTGTGGGACCAACTAATTACACACGTAGAACAGGGCCTCAGTAACCACCCAGGTGCGTTTCTGACTTTTACAGTGGGGGAATGAGAAGCTGGGGGAGAAAAAATGTCTTGTTCATGGTCACACTGCAAAGCCACCACGGAGCATGATTAGAAAGCAGGGACTCACATCCAGTCCAGACCCCAAAATCATCCTTATTCATTAGGGATGTGTGAGTAGGTGTTTATGTGAGACAGAAAGAGAGAGAGAGGCAGGCAGACAGTCATGTGTACACATGTACACACACGCACGCGCGCACACACACACACGTACACGTGGCTGGTGGTAGACTTATCCCAGAGCCACTGCATGGATCTGGAGTCTCATAATGCTCCCTCTTTGGCCTACATGAGACAGTCCCTCTTGTCACTTTATTACCACGCTTCATTTTGGACCCTGAATTGTGCCCAGGAAGTCCCGCAGACATGTGGCAGTTTTTGTTCCTGGAAAAGGTGCTCAGTCCCAAGCCCAGTCCCAAGACAGGGCTTTCAGTGGCATGGGGCTATTTCCCAGACTTGAGTCCACCCCACCGCAGACTCTGAAGGGACCCACAGGGGGTTTTCCAGGAAAGTCTCGGGTCCCAGGAACACAGGCACCACTGCCTAAAAGTCTCGGGTTATGGGAACACAGGCGCCACTGCCTAAGGTCACGGCTTTGAAGAGGAAGGGCCACTGTGTGTCTGGACAAGTTCTGGTGTGTGAGAAATGTTAGCCCTGTGATTTTTGCTGTCACACCTTGGCCATGTGACAAGGCTGTGTGTGTGTGTGTGTGTGTGTGTGTGTGTGACAGAGAGAGACTGTGGGCAGCCAGGAAGCTGAAGAACCCATGAGAGGTTTTTTTGTTTTATTTTTTGTGTTTTGTTTGAGACAGAGTCTCACTCTGTTGCCAGGCTGGAGTGCAGTGGCACAATCTCGGCTCATTGCAACCTCCGCCTCCTGGGTTCAAGCAATTCTCCTGCCTCAGCCTCCTGAGTAGCTGGGACTACCGGCGTGTGCCACCACACCCGGCTAATTTTTTGTATTTTAGTAGAGACAGGGTTTCACCATGTTGGTCAGGATGGTCTCGATCTCCTGACCTTGTGATCCACCTGCCTTGGGTTCCCAAGTGCTGGGATTACAGGCATGAGCCACCGGCCCAGCTGGGAGGTTTTAAGAGGGGGAAGGGAATCAGCTTTCCCTGAGGCCCTGCTCTGGTGCTGGTTTACAAATATGAACTCATTAATATCCTCCCAATAGCTACGATTCCCATTTTACAGGCGACTCAACTGAGGTTAAAGAGGCCACATAGGTGCCTGAGATCGCACAGCAAGTAAATGGCAGAGCCAGGATTAGACGCTCACTCTGTGTGACTGCGCAGGAAGCAGGATGGAACTGCTGAGAACACGAGCTTCGGTTTAGACCTGAGTCCTGGCTCTGCCCCTGATACTTGTGACCTTCGGGCATGTTATGTAGCTGCTCCAAGCCTCAGCGTCCTCATCTATAAAATGCAGTCCTAGAGTAACCGTGCAGGTGGCGAGCGTTAAACGAGATGGTTAACGTAAACTGCCCAGCCTGGTGCAAGGCAAAGGCCCGCTGTGGCCTGGCAGTATTATTTAATGTTACTGTAAGCTTTTCCTGCCCTCCCTAACCCTGAGCTCACTCTGTGCTGCCTGGCTGTCCCCCACAGACCATTACTGGGACTTCCACCCCCACCACGTGCACAGTGAGTTCGAGAGCTTCGCCGAGAACAACTTCACGGAGCTCCAGAGCGTGCAGGCCCCGCAGCTGCAGCAGCTCTACCGCCACATGGAGCTGGAGCAGATGCACGTTCTTGACACCCCCATGGTGCCACCCCACGCCAGTATTGGCCACCAGGTGCGTGCCATCGCCTGCCCCGTCCCCCAGGAGACTGCCAGGCCTGTGGTGGGGCCCGGGAGCTTCACAGGAAGCTGACACAGGCTCTTACCCAACTCAGCTTCCTGCCCCACGGCGCCAACGGTGGCTGCAGCCCCAACGGCTGCCGCCTGACCCCCCGAGTGACCTCGTAACCCCACACCCCTTATCTCCTCTTGCCCCAAGGATGGACATACCCCAGATAATCCTCGACCCTCACTGAGCCTCCCCACCCCAATGCCTTGTTGTGGGCACTCCTGGCCCTCAGTGTCTGCCACCCCATTCACCAGGCCTCATGAGTCCCGCACCAAGCCACTTAACACCTCCACTGACCCTGCCTCTCCCCAGTTACCCTCCCTACTGACCTAACCCGGATCAGTGACTTCTGCTGACCTCTACCACCCCTACCGACCTCCAGGGTCCCTCCCATTTCACTCATCACCCCCGCCTATCAAACTCCCTTCCAGACCCAATGCACTGGCCCCCAGCACACCCACTTCTGACCCCAGCCCACTGCGGGGCCACACAGCACCTCCGCCAGGAGGAGAACAAGTCACCGCAGCCCTGAACCGGGAGGCTCAGCTGGGAGTGCTGGGTGGGCTGGATGTCAGCACCCCTCGCCCCACAGCCTGCACCCTGTTTGCAGCGCCTCGACTGGCCCCCCACTTTTCCCTGGCCGTCCCTTGCTTTTCCCTGACCATTCCCCAGTCTCCTGTAGCCTGCCGTCGTCCCCTGCCCTCTGCACTCCCTCTTATCTCCCTAGCTGACCTCCCTCCCCAGCCACCCTGAGCTGTAAGCTGGCCCTTCCTGACTCCGATCTCCTTCCCCCACCATCCAGGTCTCCTACGTGCCCCGGATGTGCCTCCCGTACCCGTCCCTGTCCCCAGCCCAGCCCAGCTCCGATGAGGAGGAGGGCGAGCGGCAGAGCCCCCCCACTGGAGGTGTCTGACGGCGAGGCGGACGGCCTGGAGCCCGGGCCTGGGCTCCTGCCCGGGGGAGACAGGGTGGGGTGCCTGGCCCATCACCCCAGCCCTGCCCCCGGCTGTGTCTGGGCCCTGCCCCCACCCAGCCAGGCTAACTCACCCAGCAGCCATGCCACCGAATGCATGTGTGCGTGTGCCATGTTTGCCAATGTGTGTGTTTTGTGGGGCTGTCTGTGGCTGTGTCTATGTGTGTGTGTGTATCTGCTGTGAGTGCATGCAGACATCTCCATGAAGTGTGCCAGGTGTGTGTGTGTCTCTGTGCCACGAGTGTGTGTGGATCTGGGTGTGAGCAAGTGTGTGTGAACAGGTATGGGCAGCTGAATGTGTGCGAGTGGCCATCTGAGTGGGTGTGTGGGAAGGTGAATGTGAGAGCTGGTGTGGAGAGTGGGTGTGGGCATGGTTGTGTGTGTGTGTCAGCATATGAATGCATTTCAGTGTGTGCGAGTGTGTGCATGTGTGTGTGAGGTGTGCAGGTATGATCACGTGAGTGGGTGTCAGCAGTGTGCAGGCATGTGTGCATGTGTGAGCAGGGATGTGAGCATGGGTGTGTGTGTGAGCATGTATATGTGTATGTGAGTGGGTGTGTGTGAGCAGGTGTAATATGTGTGAGTGGAGGTGTGGGAGGTGCGTTGTGTGAGCATGTGTGTGAGCAAGTATGTACATATGAATGTATATGAGCAGGGGTGTGTGTGATGAGTGTGCGAATGGTCATGAGTGTGGGAGCAGGCGTAAGTGGATGTGAGTGGGTGTGAACATGCTTGTGTATGTAAGCAGGTGTGTGTGAGCAGGAGGGTGTGAGGTGGGGTGTGTGAGCATGTATGTGTATATGTGAGCAGGTTTGTGCATGTATCTGAGTGGATGTGTTTTAGCATGTGTGAGCATGTGTGTGTTCCTGTGTGTGAGGGGGGTGAGTGCATGTTTGAGCATCTGCGTGTGTGAGTGGTGTGCATGTGATTGGTCGTGTGAACAGGTGTGAGAGGTGTGTGAATGAGTGTGTGAACAGGTGTGAGTGGGCTGGGCGCAGTGGCTCACACCTGTAATCCTAAGCACTTTGGGAGGCCGAGGCAGGCGGATCACCTGAGGTCACATGTTTGAGACCAGCCTGGCCAACATGGCTAAAGCCCGTCTCTACTAAAAATACAAAAATTAGCCAGGTGTGGTGGTGCACGCCTGTAATCCCAGCTACTCGGGAGGCTGAGGCAGGAGAATCACTTCAATCTGGGAGGCAGAGGTTGCAGTGAACCGAAATCGTGCCATTGCACTCCAGCCTGGGCAACAAGAGCAAAACTCCATCACAAAAAAAAAAAAAAGGAATGGCTATGAGTAGGTGTGATGTTCAAGTGTGTGAGCAGGTGTGTGTGAGCATGCATGAATATGCAAGTGTGTGAGCAGCTGTGAGTGGGTGTGTGAGCAGAATGTGTGTGAGCAGGTGTGGGCAAGTATGAGCATTTGAGTGTGCAAGTGGGTGCCCGAGTGGTTATGTGTGAGCAGGTATGAATGAGGTGTGAATGAGCTGGTGTGTGTAAGCGCATGTGTGGGCAGGTATGAGGTGTGAGCATGTATGTGAGCAGGCATGTATGAGGTGTGAGCGTGTGAGCATGTGTGCAGGTATGAGTGAACAGGTGTGTGTGGGTGTGTAAGATGTGAACATGTGAGGCGTGAGCTTGCGAGTGGGTGTGAATGTGTGAGGTGTGAACATGTGTGTGAGCGTGTGTGTGAGCATGTGTGTGTGAGACCTGGTGTGAGCTGTGTGAGCAGGTGTGTGGGTTTGTGCATGTGAATAGTGTGAGGTGTATGAGGATGTGTGTGTGAGCAGGTGCATTGTGTGAGCGAGTGGGTGTGGGGCATGAGAATGAGTGTAAGCAGGTGTGTGTGTGTTATGCAGGTGTGTGAGCATGTGTGTAGGTGTGAGTGGTGCGTTGTGTGGGTGTGTGTGTGGGTGCACGGTGTGAGTGCGTGTGGTTGTCAGTGGGTGTGAACGAGGTGTGTGAGCAGGTGAGTGGGTGCACGGTGTGGGTACGTGTGTGGGTGTGAACGGGTGTGTGCGAGCAGGTGTTTGTGTGTGTGTGTGTGCATTAGTGTGGGTGCGTTGTGTGTGCACACCCGGCGGGAGCTGGGGTGGCCATTTCCCTGCCTTTCCCGGTCATCCCCGTTCCCGGGTCCCCGTGCGTGCGCGTGGCGGTGCGGGCGGCTCCCGGGTGGGCCCCGGGCCCCCTCCACCGGCCATCCCCCCGCAGGCAGCAAGAAGAAGATCCGCCTGTACCAGTTCCTGCTGGACCTGCTCCGCAGCGGAGACATGAAGGACAGCATCTGGTGGGTGGACAAGGACAAGGGCACCTTCCAGTTCTCGTCCAAGCACAAGGAGGCGCTGGCACACCGCTGGGGCATCCAGAAGGGCAACCGCAAGAAGATGACCTACCAGAAGATGGCGCGCGCGCTGCGCAACTACGGCAAGACGGGCGAGGTCAAGAAGGTGAAGAAGAAGCTCACCTACCAGTTCAGCGGCGAAGTGCTGGGCCGCGGGGGCCTGGCCGAGCGGCGCCACCCGCCCCACTGAGCCCGCAGCCCCCGCCGGGCCCCGCCAGGCCTCCCCGTTGGCCATAGCATTAAGCCCTCGCCCGGCCCGGACACAGGGAGGACGCTCCCGGGGCCCAGAGGCAGGACTGTGGCGGGCGGGGCCTCGCCTCACCCGCCCACTACCCCCCTCCAGCTCCTCCCCCACATCCCGCTTCGCCCCCCTCCAGGACTCCGCCCCGGCTGCGGGAGGCCACCTGGGCCTGGGAGGCCACCTGGGCCGCAGACCCCACCGGGGCAACCTTGCTGAGGACGACCTGGGGTACTGCCTTGGGAGTCTCAAGTCCCTGTGTAAATCAGACCTCCCGTCACCCCTCCCACCGATTAACCTCCTCCCCGAAAACAAGTAAAGTTATTATCAGTCCATCCTTTGCAGCACAGAGAGTCTCCTTTAAAACTTGCTGTGTAGCTCGTCTGGCCCCTGTGTGCTGCGGCGTCTCTTTGTCATTTGTCCATCAGGTGTTTACTGAGGACTGTACCCAATGCTGGACCCTGGGGACGTGAGGACCGGTGACACACAGCGCCTGACCAGGAGTCAGAGTTTGGTGAAAAGAACAAGTCCTCAATTGTGGTTAGGAGAATTGATCCCATGTTAAAGCTCTTTACTCCTGACAGGTTTTTTGTTGTTTGTTTTTTTGAGACGGAGTCTCACTCTGTTGCCCAGGCTGGAGAGCAGTGGCACGATCTTGGCACACCACAACCTCTGCCTCCTGGATTCAAGCGATTCTTCTGCCTCAGCCTCCCGAGTGGTTGGGACTACAGGCGGGGGTCACCAAGCCGGCTATTTTTTTTATTTTTTATTTTTAGTAGAGACAGGGTTTCACCATGTTGGCCAAGCTGGTCTGGAACTCCTGACCTCGGGTGATCCACTCACTTCGGCCTCCCAAAGTGCTGGGATTACAGGTGTGAGCCCAGCGTTTTTTTTTTTTTTTAGCCTTGATGAGGTTTGAACTCATATGATGATGACCATAGCAACAATATTGGATTTTCTGATCAGTTAGTACCTGCCAACCTTGAGATGTGGAATCTAATATCACTCCATTTTATAGCATGGGAAACTGAGGCTTGTAGAGGTCAAATAATTTGCCCAAGATCACAGCCGCTGAGTGGCCAAGTTGGATCACACTCTGGCTTTGTCCCTGACACGTCAACACGGAGTAGGAGGCTTTGCTTATCTGGAAGAGGATACTCTTCAGCATTCCGAGGGCAGGAACTAAGCCCCAAAGCTCCTGTGGGCCACAAAGCATTCTCAGCAGCTGCACACCCAGCAGGACCTTAGACTCAGGTGAATCCCTGGTGGGACCACCGTGTTCTGTTTGCTCTCTAGTTCCTCGCCACAGCAAGAGAGAAACAGACCAAGTCTTCCTTCAGACGGTAACAAGAAGTGGCAGCGGACTGCATGGGAGTGAGGGACTTCCCAACGCAGTCAGAGACCTCAGGGAACCCAGATTCTGGGGACATTATCATAAGGACAAACACCCCTGCACACCTCCTCACCCACAGAGGGCTCACGGCAACCCAACACAAGAGAAGGCAAAATGGCATCATGTCTTCATTATGTTAGTTATTCTCCCAGGCTGGATTGCACTGGTACCAGACGGCTCATTGCAGGTTTGACCTCCTGGGCTCAAGCAATTCTCCTGCCTCACCCTCCTGAGTAGCTGGGTCAACAGGTGTGTGTCACATGCCTGGCTGATTTGTGTATTTTTTTGTAGAGGTAGGGTTTCATCATGTTGTCCAGGCTGGTCTTGAACTCCTGTACATAAGTGATCTGCCTGCCTCGGCCTCCCAATGTGCTGGGATTACAGGCATGAACCATTTCTCCCAGCCCATTTTAATATTATTATTATTTTTTGAGACACAGTCTTACTCTGTCACCCAGGCTGCAGTGCGGTGGTGTGATTTTGGCTCACTGCAGCCTCCAACTCCCTGGACTCAAGCCATCTTCCCACTTCAGCCTCCCGCGTAGCGGGTACTACAGGTGCGCACCACCACACCTGGCTAATTTCTGTGTGTGTATTTATTTTATTTTTAATTTAATTTAATTTTTTGAGATGGAGTCTCACTCTGTTGCCCAGGCTGGAGTGCAGTGGCACGATCTTGGCTCACTGCAACCTCTGCCTCCCGAGTTCAAGGGATTCTCCTGCCTCAGCCTCCTGAGTAGCTGGGATTACAGGCACGCGCCACCATGCCCGGCTAATTTTTGTATTTTTAGTAGAGACAGGTTTAACCATGTTGACCAGGCTGGTCTTGAACTCCAGACCTAGTGATCTGTCTAGTCTGCAGAGTGCTGGGATTACAGGCATGGACCACCGCGTCCAGCCTTTATTTATTTTTTATTTTTTTAGTAGAGATGGGGTTTTGCCATGTTGCCCAGGCTGGTCTAAAAACTCTTGGCCTCAATCCGCCTGCCTTGACTTCCAAAAGTGCTGGAATTCCAGGCATGAGCCACCCTACCCAGCCTAGCATTTTACAAATGATAAACCCACTTTATACGCTGACAATCCTGTGCAGTAGGTGCTGCTGTTACCTGCCCTGCTTTACAGATGAGGAAACCAGGTGCTTTGAGATGGAAGAGATGGCAGTGCCAGGACTCAGGGGCAGCCTGGCCCCAGGGTCTGTGGACGTGGCCACTGCCTGAACCGCCGGCAAGGATGCTGCTGACCCGTTAGCCTCAGGGTTATGGGCCGAGCATGCTCCCACCGTACAATCTGCTGTGAGCGGGACACACACAGGGCTTGGGGAACCCCCAAGGCTCGTCAAGGTTGGGGTGGCAGAAGCCCTCCTGTTGTGCTGCGGGGGGTGAGGGGGGAAGGGACAGGAGCCAGCCAGGGACAATGTGACCCTACCTTCTCTCTGGAGAGACCTCAGCTCTCTGGAATTCATCTATATTTAGCAGGTGGCTGGACAAGAGGCAGATAAGCAGTGCCTGGGGGAGGGGGGAGGTCCCCATATATAGTGGGAAGGACAGGACCCCACTCAGTCCCTCTTAAGGTGGCCTGTGCCTGCTTGGTGCCTGGTGTGACGTCTCTCAGGATGCCTGAGCTGGGGAAGAAGCCAGGTAGCTCCGGGCCTGGGGTTGGGTCTAAGTGTGGGAGCAGGGGGTGTCTACAATTGGGGAGCAGGGCTAGGAGGGAGTTCTTGAGGGGGCTGAAGAGGACGTGGCCGCTGAGCCCCAGGATTGGCCAGCCAGTCCTCCTGGGTCCTTTTTTGATTCTCAGTTTCTTTTTCCCATCCCTCTGATGAGAGGCGAAGGTCCCAGGGTCAGGGATGCAGAGAGGGGACACAGCCAAGACAGGAAGCACCCGGGGTCAACCCATTCTCAGAACGCAAAGGGACCCCTTCCCTGCCCCATTTCCTTCACCTTCCACAGCAGGGATCCCCCGCAGACAGAGCCCACATTTATGCGGAGTGGAGCCAGGCTCACGCCATGCCCTCAGACGAGTCTCCACCCACTCTGGGTCTTAGTCTCCCAACCTGGGGACTGGGGCGGGTGGCGGTGGTGGGTTGATTCCTCCTGGCTGTGACGTTATCTGCTTCATGAGCCTGTATGGTGTGGCCCCCATGTTGGGGGTGACACAGTCCCTCTTCTCTGAAAGAGGACAGTCAGGAGCCCTTGAACTCAGGCCAAGGGCAGGCAAAATCACAGCCCAGGGTCCTGGGCCTGGGCCGTGCCCTTACCAAGGTTGTCCAGGGCAGAGATCCAGGCCCCCATCCCCCAACGCCCTCCCAGGCCAGCTTTATCTCAGTTGCTGATTCTCAGCCTGAGGTCCCTGGAGGACAAATTTGGCCACATTCCAAAAGGGCAGAGTTCCCCACCCCCTGCCAAGGGCCCCAGATGGTGGGGGAGGGCAGCTGGGTTCCTCACGGGTGTCTCCAAGCTGGGAGAGTGGCGTATCCAGGGGACACACACAGCACAAAAGTCTTTGTGGAGGTGAGGACCACCGTCCTGGCTCTCCTGACTACAGGCTGTGTGATCTTGGAGGAGCTGCTTAGCTTCTCTGAACCTCAGTGTCCTCCTCTGAGAAATGAACAGAGTAACTGCACCTACCTCGTAATAATACCATAGGAGTATTACACAAGCGGATGCATGGAAACTGCTTATCACAGTATCTACTAAGAGGGGCTGCAGGGGTGGGGTGCACGCTCCAGCCAGGGGCTGCTGTAGCTCCATCTGGCCCTTCAGTCTCAGCTTTCAGCAAGAAGCCACGGTCAGTGGAAGTGGCTGCAGGCAGCCCTGCCGTGTTCGAGGCCGAGACAGAGCGGGCAGGAGTGAAGGTGCGCTGGCAGCGCGGAGGCAGTGACATCGGTGCCAGCGACAAGTACGTCCTGGCTGCAGAGGGCACACGACACACACTGACAGTGCGGGAGGTGGGCCCTGCTGACCAGGGGGCCTATGCAGTCATTGCTGGCTCCTCCAAGGTCAAGTTCGAACTCAAGGTCATAGAGGCAGGTAAGATCCTGGTCAGCCTTCTCTGAGGTTCAGGCTTCTGGGGGGGAGGGGCAGCGAGGCACTTCTCCATCCATCCAGGGAACAGGAGGTGCTTTCACAATTGCTTGCCTTTGCTGTGGCTGTGCCCCCACACCCCCCTCCAGGAACGCCCTTTCCCCTTTTCTGCACATGACCTCTCTAAGTACCTCCATGTGCCGCCCTGGCCTGTCCTAGCCATGTCGGAGGTGGGAGAAATGAACAAGACTCAACCCCATCCTCCCCCTGCAGACCTCCCTGGGGAGATGACCAGGCACAGATGACACCTTGTGTGCCGGCAGGGAAGCCCCAGGAGGTGTGGGTGAGGAGGCGCGCAGCCCAGTCTGAGGGGCTGCTCCAAGGCTAGGGCAGAGCAGGGATGGACCTGGAGCTGTTCGGGGCAGGTGCAGCAGATGTGGGGACTGATGGCCGGGGACAGGGAGGAGAATGTGAGAGGCAGGCTGGCTCTCCAGCTCAGCATGCGCTGCCTCTGAGGGGCCCGGGCAGTGGGGAGACAGACAGGGCAGACTTTCCTCGTTCATAGCAGGCTCATGGGTCCAATGCTCAGGAGAGAGAGGGTAGAGGGGTCTCTGGTTAGTGGCTGCACCACAACTCCCATCCGATCCCCTCCAGCGAAGGCAGAGCCCGTGCTGGCCCCTGCCCCTGCCTCTGCTGAGGGCACTCAAGTCCCTGGAGAAGCTGCGGCCCCAGCCGCTGAGCTGGGAGAAAGTGTCCCAAGTCCCGAAGGTGAGAGGGGCTGGGCAGGGAGGGGGCAGGATCTGTGGGTAGGGGGTGTCTGGGGCAGGTCTCAAAAGCCTTTGCTTGACCAGGCAAGGTGGCTCAGGGCTATAATCCCAGTACTTTGGAGGCCGAGGTGGGTGGATCACTTGAGGTCAGGAGTTTGAGACCAGCCTGGCCAACATGGTGAAACCCCATCTCTACTAAAAAATTAGCTGGGCATGGTGGCACGTGCCTGTAATCACAGCTCCTCAGGAGGCTGAGGTAGGAGAATCACTTGAACCTGGGAGGTGGAGGTTGAAGTGAGCTGAGACTGAGCCATTGCACTCCGGCTTGGGGGACAGAGTGAGATTCCGTCTCAAGAAAAACAAGAGCCTTTGCTCACAGGGTCAAGCTCAGCAGCTCCCAGCGGCCCCACCCCTGAAGCCCCTGATGACCCCATTGGCCTTTTCGTGATGCGGCCACAGGATGGCGAGGTGACTGTGGGTGAGTGTGAGCTGCTGTGCCCAGCAGTGGGGTGGGAAGAGGGGCAGCAGGACACTCCCCAAGCCAGGCCTGTCACCCTGCCCTCGCAGGTGGCAGCATCACCTTCTCAGCCCGCGTGGCCGGGGCCAGCCTCCTGAAGCCACCCGTGGTCAAGTGGTTCAAGGGCAAGTGGGTGGACCTGAGCAGCAAGGTGGGCCAGCATCTGCAGCTGCATGACAGCTATGACCGCGCCAGCAAGGTGGGTCCACCAGGGTCATGGGGACACGGAGAGAGGGAACATGGAGAGCTCTGGAAGGCAGAAGGCACACAGAGGGCACCATGAGACCCGAGGCACACACGAGCTGCAAGCCAGGGGCATGGGGAACCGGGGGAGGCAGGTTGAGGGGCCAGGGGCCCACAGGGAGATCCTGGAGGCCTGGAGGCCAAGGAGCATGATGAGGCTCACAGGAGCGCTGTGGGGGACATGGGAGACTTGGAGGATGTGACTCTCTCAAGGGGGCACCTAATAAGGCTCGGGGGCCTCTAGGAGGGCTCAGGAAGGTTGGAGCACACCGTGAAGTCTGGGGGCACAGCTGGTGGGTTGTAAAGCCCCTGGATGGGTGAGTATCTGGGCTCAAGGGACCCTCAGGGATTGACCACAACAATTCTTCATTATACAGAAGAGGAAACCAAAGCTTGAGAGGTTAAGTAGCTGTGCCAATGTCACTTAGACACAGGTCTAGAACCTTAAGCCTTGTTTTTTTGTGTTATTTCATTTTTTTCCACCCTGCCCACCAGAACCTTAAGATTTAAGTCTAACCCTTGTGTGTTCACTCCAAACCTCTGCTTTTCCTAACCTTCCACAGTACTGGGCCAGGTGAGGGGGCCTCTAGCAGGAGAGGGCCAACATGTTCAGCTGCGTGGGCTGTGCACTGCACAAAAGCACTATGTTTCACCACATGTGCCAGCAGATGGCAGTCATGGGTTTTGAGATGGTCCTCTTTCTCTTAAACCCCGAGGGTGAGGTTGATGGGCATTTGTTACTCCCAGTCTCCTTTTTTTTTTTTTTTAATTTATTTGAGACAGGGTCTCTGTTGCTCAGGCTGGAGTGCAGTGGCTCGATCTTGGCTCACTGCAATCTCCGCCTCCTGGGTTCAAACGATTCTCCCACCTCAGCCTCCTGAGTAGCTGGGACTAGAGGTGTGCACCACCATCCTTGGCTAATTTTTGTTATTTTTATTTTTACTTTTGAGATGGAGTCTCGCTTTGATGCCAGGCTGGGGTGCAGTGGCACAATCTCAGGTCACTGCAACCTCCACCTCCCAGGTTCACACAGTTTTGCTGCCTCAGCCTCCCGAGGAGCTCGGACTACAGGCATGTGCCACCATGCCCGGTTAATTTTTGTATTTTTAGTAGAGACGGGGTTTCACCATGTTAGCCAGGATGGTCTCAATCTCTTGACCTTGTGATCCGCCCGCCTCGGCTTCCCAAAGTGCTGGGATTACAGGTGTGAGCCATCGTGCCCGCCCGTTTTTGTTGTTTGTAGTAGAGATGGAGTTTCACCACGTTGGCCAGGCTGGTCTGGATCTCCTGGTCTCATGTGCTCCACCCTCTCAGCCTCCCAAAATGCTGTATTACAGGCATGAGCCACCACACCGGCCACTCCCAGTCTTCTTTAAGGGTGAGGAGCCTTGTCTCCCGGCCCCTGGTGGCCCCTGATGCCCCCTCCCTCCATGCACACAGGTCTATCTGTTTGAGCTGCACATCACCGACGCCCAACCTGCCTCTGCTGGCGGCTACCGCTGTGAGGTGTCCACCAAGGACAAGTTCGACTGCTCCAACTTCAACCTCACTGTCCATGGTGAGGGCCCCGCTGTCTGTCCTGGGCTCGGGCTCCCCGTGCACCTGCCTTCCTTTCCCAGCACTAAGGAGGATGTCTCATCCTGGCCAGACACGAGTGCTGGCCACGTGCCCGTGCTGCAGACACAAGGGTGTGAGAGAAATCCCCAGGCTTGTAGGGTTGGGGTGGGGGCTTAGGGCTGAGTCCAGGTCTCATCTGGGTGGGACTCTGTTTTATCATCTTGGTGTCATGGCTGCTGGCCCAGGGCCTGGCACTATCTGAATGTTTGGTCTATGGGTGAAGGTGAGTTGAGAGATGGGTGGGAACTGGGGACAATAAACAGTCCCACTTCCCTGGTACCTTGACCCTGGGGAAGGCTGGGAAGGTGAGATCCTGGGGTAGATGCCCAGCCTCACGGGGTCATGAATGGGCAAGACTGTGAAGACTCAGAGACTGCCCCCAGGGCAGAGTTTCTCAAATGGTCCCCCTCTGAAGCCCCTTCCCCCATCTCTCCACCCTTTGAACCCAGAGGCCGTGGGCCCCGGAGACCTGGACCTCCTATCAGCCTTCCGCCGCACGTGAGTGGCCATTCTCAGGACCTGGGGGAGGCCAGTGCTGGATCTGAGGGCCTTCAGGATCTGGACTGGGGGTCAGGGCAGAGCTGAAGTCAGAGGGGTTGTGGGGGAGAGCAAGCTCCCCCGGGCAGGTGAAGATACTGAGTCTAACCCCCACAGGAGCCTGGCTGGAGGTGGCCGGCGGATCAGGTACTCCTGCCCCAAGCCCTACCTGCATGCACCATCCACAGACCCCGGGGGGTCTGAGATGGGTAGGAGCCCAGTCTGGCCAGCATCCCTTCCTCCCTCCCCATCCCGCTCCCCGTCCTGCTCCTAAGCCCCCTCCAGTCCCTCACTGCAGCCTCACCAGGGGTCCCTCTCCATAGCGACAGCCACGAGGACGCTGGGATTCTGGACTTCAGCTCACTGCTGAAGAAGAGGTGAGTCCTGGGTGGCAGCTCTGGGGCAGGTGGTGAGGCCTGGCTCCAAATCCCAGCGCTGTGGTTTGCCAGCTGTGTGACCCTGAGCACATCACTGCACCTCTCTGAGCTGGTGTGTTTGTGGAGGGACGATCCTGGTGTGGGAAGAAGTTAAAGGGCTCTGCAGATGGTATGTCTCGTGAACAGTCATCCTCAGTGTCCCCCCACGGCCATTCCACACTTGAGGCTGCAAAAGCTCCCTCAGTAAACTCTGGGGACCCAGAAGCAATGGAGAGAGGGTCCCCAAAGCTGCAGGAATTGTCTACCAGGCTGGCCCAACTGACTTATGTTCTCTCTGTCCTCTCTCTCTCTCCTCCCGCCCCTCCCTTCTGGCTGATGCTGTGGTGGTCCAGAGAGTAAGAAATGGGGTCTGGGTGTTTGGGGTGGCAGGGCGCTGGTGGGCCGGGAGGATCCCCGTCCCCTCCCTGAGGGGCTGTGGTGAGAGGCTCGGAGCAGGGTGCGGCTCCTCACGGACCGGGGTGAGTCTCTGTGCCTTGGGCTTCTCCTGCCACCCCCCTATCTGTCAGAGCTTAGGAGGGATATGCGGTGGCTCAAGCCTGTAATCCCAGAACTTTGGGAGGCCGAGGTGGGTGGATCACCTGAGGTCAGGAGTTCAAGACCAGCCTGGCCAACATGGTGAAACCCTGTCTCTACTAAAAATACAAAACACCCAGGTACAGCAGCAGATGCCTGTAATCCCAGCTACTAGGGAGGTTGAGGCAGGAGAATAGCTTGAACCTGGGAGGCGGAGGTTGCAGTGAGCCGAGATCGTGCCATTGCACCCCAGCCTGGGTGACAGAGCAAGACCTTGTCTTGAAAAAAAGAAAGAAAGAGAGACAGAGAGAGAAAAGAAAAAGAAAGAGAAAGAAAGCAAGAAGAAGGAAAGGAAGGAAAGGAAGGAAGGAAGCAAGGAAAAGAAAAGAAAAAGCAACACACACAGGTGGTCCTGCGAGTCTCTGGAGCAGCGTGGGAACAATGCAGGGAGTGGAAGCTCGGAGAATAGGGAGGAGGTGAAGGCCATAGATGGGGTCCAGGACTTTGAGGGAAGGCGCCCGCACCTCTCATGTGTTTCTGTCCTTTCTCCCTGCCCTCGAGCAGCAGTTTCCGGTCCTCGAGGTGAGTGCCCAACCATAGCCCAGCACCCTCATCGCCCCTACTTCTGCCAGGAACCCCTCCATATCCCCAGCCCCCCTTATGCTCCCTTGGCCCCCAGACCTGACCTGGGACCCAGACCAACTCCAGCTGCCCCACCAGAAGGGAAGGGGCAGAGGAGCAGGGGGGGTGGCTACAGCTCCTTATTCCTGGGCTTCCTCGGCCCGGGGAAGCGGAGTGGGGGGGGGGGCTGCAGACTTGCCCCTGGCCACAGCCTGGACTGCGGGACACAGGGACTCAAAGCTAGAGGCACCAGCAGAGGAGGACGTGTGGGAGATCCTGCGGCAGGCACCCCCATCCGAGTATGAGCGCATCGCCTTCCAGTACGGCGTCACTGACCTGCGTGGCATGCTGAAGAGGCTCAAGGGCATGAGACGAGATGAGAAGAAGAGCACAGGTTAGCTCTTTCCCCCACGGGAGAGAAGAGAGCACAGGCTAGCCCTTCCCACACGGGAGAAGAGAGGACCCAGGCTAGCCCTTCTCCTCACAGGAGACGAGAGGACGTAGGCTAGCCCTTCCCCACATGGGAAAGGAGAAGACGCAGGCTAGCCCTTCCCACACGGGAGAGGAGAGGGCACAGGCTAGCCCCTCCCACACGGGAGAGAAGAGGGCACAGGCTAGCCCTTCCCCCACCGAGGTACTGACCAGGGCAGGTGTAAGCCAGGAAAGCAAGGGCCTCACATGCCTGCTCCCTGCCATGTCTGAGTCTAGCATGGTGCCTGGCACATACCTCAAGCACTCTATAAACGTCAACTGAGTAGACGGGTCAGCTTCCGTGCAGGGTATGCAAGACGAGCCCCTCCCAAAGCACACATACAAAACACACATGCTCGCAGGGAAGGGGAAAGGAGCTGCTTAGTCCCTCCCAGCTGATCTCCCCCAGGCCCCCTAGCCCTCTGCCCCGCCTCCCTCACCCTATCGCTAGGTGACCTCACCCTTACCTGCACTGTGGCCCTATTTAAGCCAGGGATCCCCCTGGATGCCACCAGTGTGCCTCTGGGTTAACCTCTGAACTGAGCCCAGAGGGCACCGAGCAAAGGCCTACAGGTGCTTGAGGAGGAACAGATGGAGGCTGGCAAGGCAGACGGGAACTTCCAAGGGCAGGGGTATCTTCTAGGAATACCAATAATAGTAAAAAGAGTGAATTTCCGGCTGGGTGCGGTGGCTCACACCTGTAATCCCAGCACTTCGGGAGGCCAAGGCAGGCGAATCACGAAGTCAAGAGATCGAGACCATCCTGGCCAACATGGTGAAACCCTGTCTCTACTAAAAATACAAAAAAAAAAAATTAGCTGGGCGTGGTGGCGCGTGCCTGTAGTCCCAGCTATTTGGGAGACTGAGGCAGGAGAATTGCTTGAACCCGAGAGGCGGAGGTTGCAGTGAGCCGAGGTCGCGCCACTGCACTCCAGCCTGGCGCCTGGTGACGGAGTGAGACTCTGTCAAAAAAAAAAAAAAAAGAGTGAATTTCCTTGAACCCAGGAGGTGTAGGTTGTGGTGAGCTGAGATCACGCCATTGCACTACAGTCTGGGCAACAAGAGTGAGGCTCTGTCTCTTAAAAAAAAAAAAAGTGACTTCCTCTGGCTGGACATGGTGCTCACACCTGTAATCCCAGCACTCTGGGACGCCGAGGCGGGTGGATCACCTGAGGTCAGGAGTTCGAGATCAGCCTGAAATATGGTGAAACCCCATCTCTACTAAAAATACAAAATTAGATGGGCGTGGTGGCAGGCCCCTGTAATCCCAGTTGCGGTGAGCCAAGATTGGGCCATTGCACTCCAGCCTGGGCAACAGAGTGAGACTCCATCTCCAAAAAAAAAAAGAGCGAATTCCTTCCTAAGCTAGGCACTAGGTGCTTTACATAATTGTCTCATTTAATTCTTGAAACACTATGATGGAGAGACTGTGACCATTTCCATGCTGCTGAGGAGGAAAGCGAGGCACAGAGAGGTTAGGGAAATAGCCCAAGGTCACAGAGCACCTGGCATAGATCTCTGCCCCTCTGCAGCTGACTCCAGGCCCAGCCAGAACATTTGAGGACTCAGGGGTCCTTCTCTGCTGGGTGGATGGAGCCCCCACCTCCTCCCTGGGCTCAGCAGCAGCAACTCCGGCTTCTATAAACACCGCCGCAAGAGGAGGCATTGTCGCAGGGCAGGGCTGGACTCGAAATCCGGCTCTGCCATATGCCTGCGGGGCTGGTGGCGTTGGGCCAGTCGCCTCTCTGAGCCCTGTTTCCCCACTGCAGCAGCCAGGGGACCATTACACTGGCCCTGGGGGCTGAGATGGGAGTGAAAGCACCAGGCACAGAGGGCCGCTAGGTGGGAACGCTGGCAGGAGAACAAAAGTCAGGGGTTGCTGAGAGAAGAGAAGGCACATCTGTCCCAGCCCCAGTTCTCCTTCTGTCTTTCTGGAAGCCCCTAACCCAACCCCTGGGCTGAGCATGTGGAGAAGACCCCAAGGAAGACAGAAGGACAAGGTCACATAAACAGAGACAAGGAGATGGACAGACACATAAACACAGATAAAGAAATAGAGACACTATGCCTGTAATCCCGGCACAATCGCCTGGCCAACATGGTGAAACCCTGTGTCTACTAAAAATGCAAAAATTACCTGGGCATGGTGGCGGGCACTTGTAATCCCAGCTACTCTGGAGGCTGAGGCAGGAGAATCACTTAAACCCAGGAGGTGGAGGTTGCAGTGAGCCGAGATCACGCCACTGCACTCCAGCCTGGGTGAGAGAGCGAGACTCTGTCTCGAAAAACAAACAAAAATTAAAACAACAAACAAAGAGAAATACAGACACAGAGAGACAGGCGGAGGCACAGAGGGGATTGGGTGAGGACCTGGGCCCCAGCCCCAGCCACAGTAGCCCAGCCTCGGGGGAGCAGGGTGTGGGCAGTGGGGTGGCCGGGGCTGAGGGGTGGTGCTCAGCCTTTCAGAAGAAGCTGGAGCCGGCCTACCAGGTGAGCAAAGGCCACAAGATCCGGCTGACCGTGGGAGCTGGCCGACCCCGACACTGAGGTCAAGTGGCTCAAGAATGGTCAGGAGATCCAGATGAGTGGCAGGTGCGGCCCGGGGTTGGAGGGGGCTGGGGCGGAGGTGGGGATCCCCCACAACCTCGCTTCCTGCCCATCTCCA
Organism: Ateles fusciceps; assembly: GCA_036589455.1. Classification (NCBI taxonomy): domain Eukaryota; kingdom Metazoa; phylum Chordata; class Mammalia; order Primates; family Atelidae; genus Ateles; species Ateles fusciceps. Next base: position 17,114,282 of record JAZHEH010000681.1, on the reverse strand, counting down.
CACGCGTGTCTGTGACTCTCTGTGGCTCTCAGCTCATCTCTCTGGGTCTAATTTCCCGTCCTCTTGCTCCTGCCCGTCCCTCTCCCTCTCTCCTTTTGTCTCGGGCTCACTTCCTCCTGTTGAGAATGCTCCAATGACCCTGTCTGTTCCGCAGCAAGTAAGTTTCCCTCTGGATGGCTTGGGGTGGGAGGCGCAGGGGTTACCATGGGGCGCCCTGGGCCCCGAGGGGCGTCCCTGGCTCTCCTGCCACTTACCTGTGGCCCCTACCCAGGTACATCTTCGAGTCCATCGGTGCCAAGCGCACCCTGACCATCAGCCAGTGCTCGCTGGCAGACGACGCAGCCTACCAGTGCGTGGTGGGTGGGGAGAAGTGCAGCACAGAGCTCTTTGTCAAAGGTAGGCCTGGGACCTGGGGACGTGGGGACCTGGGGAGGAGACGACCTCAAGGGAGCCAACCCTCACGCTCGTCCTGCCTGGACAGAGCCCCCCGTCCTCATCACGCGCCCCTTGGAGGACCAGCTGGTGATGGTGGGGCAGCGGGTGGAGTTTGAGTGTGAAGTTTCAGAGGAGGGGGCGCAGGTCAAATGGTAAGTGCCAGAGGCACGGGGCACGGGGCAGGGCTGGGTGTCAGGGACATCTGCCCAGAAGAGGCCACAGAGCTTCTCACCCGCCCACCCGGCCAGGCTGAAGGATGGGGTGGAGCTGACCAGGGGAGGAGACCTTCAAATACCGGTTCAAGAAGGACGGGCGGAGACACCACCTGATCATCAATGAGGCCATGCTGGAGGACGCGGGGCACTACGCGCTGCGCACCAGCGGGGGCCAGGCGCTGGCTGAGCTCATCGTGCAGGGTGAGCCTGGCTGGGGTCAGGGGGTAGAGGCTTCAGGACTTGGGCTCCTCAGCCCCCACCCCACCCCACACAGCCATGTAGGGGAGAGCAGGCAAACCCAGGCTCAAGGCTTCTGCGACCTTAGGCCGTCGATAGCCTGAGCCTCACCCTTCTCATCTCTAAAATGACGATGGTGCTAGGCTAGGTGGCTCAAGCCTGTAATCCCAGCACAGGGGGGAGGCCAAGACAGGCGGATCACGAGGTCAAGGGATCAAGACCATCCTGGCCAACACGATGAAACTCCGTCTCTACTAAAAATACAAAAAAAAAAAAAAAAGCTGGGCACGATGGTGCGTGCCTGTAGTCCCAGCTACTTGGGAGGCTGGGACAGGAGAATTGCTTGAACCCGGAAGGCAGAGGTTGCAGTGAGCCAAGATTGCACCATTGCACTCTAGCCTGGGTGACAGAGCAAGACTGTGTCTCAAAAAAAAATGACGATGCTGAGGTGACCGCTCCAGAGGGTACGTAGAGGGTCAGATGGGCCTGGTGAGCGTTACCACCCCTCGAACACTTGAGGTTCCTTGTGTGCACTGCACCATCATAGGCAAACATGGCACACACAGGCACACCTGTGTTTTCACATGTACACACACACCCAGACACGTGCGCACCAGAGCCTGAGAGCCCACATACCCTCCTGAGCTCAATAGCTTTGCCCCGCCCTGCAGAGAAGAAGCTGGAGGTGTACCAGAGCATTGCAGACCTGACGGTGGGCTCAAAGGACCAGGCCGTGTTCAAGTGTGAGGTCTCGGATGAGAACGTGCGGGGTGTGTGGCTGAAGAACGGGAAGGAGCTGGTGCCCAACAGCCGCATAAAGGTGTCCCATATTGGGCGGGTAAGTTTGCAGGGCAGGCGGATGGGACAGGCGGACACTGAGATGGAGACAGAGAGAGAGACGGGGAGAACAGACAGACAGAGAGAAAGAGAGATAGAGACAGGAGGACAGAGAGGCAGAAGCACAGAGGCAGGACAGAGACTGAGAGAGACCCACAGAGAGGGAGAAACAGACACGAAAAGACAAAGAGAGACAGACAGAAATCGTTCTAAGGAGACAGAAAGCTATGGACAGGCTGGCACACGCTGCACACAGAGCAGAGTTCATCAGAGACAGAGGGACACAGACAAAGAGGCGGCAGGGAGACACACAGACCAGGTCAGGAGCTCTCCAGCACCCTCCCCCCAACTTGTGACTAGGGCAGGGCAGGAGACCACCAAGGAGGCTGGCTCTGGCCAGAGTCCCTCGCTGTCTGTCCCGCCCTCTTGCTCATCCCTGGAGCAACCGGGCTGGCCATGCTGGGCCCGAGTTCACAGAGATTCATGAGACCTAGGCCCTGCCCAGTCTCCAAGGGGCCAGCCAAGGGGAAGCTTTGATGTAGAAATCACTTCTACAGTGCCTACCTCTGAAAGCACATGAAAGAGCTGGAAAATTCTATAACATAGAAAAAAAAAAAATTAAAAAAAATCAGAATACCAACAAGCCAGCACAAGGTGAGGGCCTCCTGGGACCCTGGCTGCGTCTGTCAAGGCCAGGGGTTTGTGACTGAGTGGGGTCCCCTGAGCCATGGCTCCCCCACAGGGTCCACAAACTGACCATTGACGACGTCACACCTGCTGACGAGGCTGACTACAGCTTTGTGCCTGAGGGCTTTGCCTGCAACCTGTCGGCCAAGCTCCATTTCATGGGTGAGGCTGCTCCGGGGTAGGGTGGGTGGGGCAGTGGGCCAGGAGCCCCTGTCACTGGATTCTGCCTTTGCCCCCATGCCACTTGCTCTTCTTTCTCTTGCAGAGGTCAAGATTGACTTCGTACCCAGGCAGGGTGAGTCTTGGGGCCCCTGAGTCTTGGTTCTGCCCATTTTCCTGCAACCCACCCACCCAGGTCTCCCCCTCCACTCACAGAGGGAAGAGCAAGCATCAGGGGTGGGGGTCCTGGGGCCCAGCGCCAGTTTTGCCACTCATGACCACGGGTCAGTTATAATCTCTGTGAGCCTCAGTTTCCTCTTCTGTAAAACAGGAGGAGGAAACCTACCCCCGTAGGGTAGTTATTCTTTCTAAAAGGTTAGCTTTTTGTTGTTGTTTGTTTTTTGAGACAGAATCTCTCCCCGTCACCCAGGCTGGAGTGCAGCAGTGTGATCTCGGCTCACTGCAACCTCTACCTCCCAGGTTCAAGAGATTCTCCTGCCTCAGCCTCCTGAGGAGCTGGGGACTGCAGGCGCCTGCCACCATACCCGGCTAATTTTGTATTTTTAGTAGAGACGGGGTTTCACCATGTTGGCCAGGCTGGTCTTGAACTCCTGACCTCAGGTGATCCGCCTGCCTCAGCTTCCCAAGGAGCTGGGATTACAGGCACAAGCCACTGTGCCCAGCCCTTTTCTTCTTTTAGAAGTACCTCCTCTGCTTTTACTTTTATTAATTTATTTTTTGAGACAGTCTCACTCTGTCACCTAGGCTGGAGTATAATGGTGCGAACTCAGCTCACTGTAGCCTCTGCCTTCCAGGCTTAAGCGATCCTCCCACCTCAGGAGTAGCTGGAACTACAGGCACACGCCACTGTGCCGGCAAATTTTTGTATTTCTTGGTAGATACAAGGTTTCTTTGCCATGTTGCCTAGACTGGTCTCAAACCCCTGAGCTTGAGTGATCCACCTGCCTTGGTCTCCCAAAGTGCTGGGATTATAGGCATGAGCCACGGCGCCTGGCCCTCTCCTTCTCCTGGTTTTAGATTAAGCTTTAATCGGCCCAGGGGCAGTGGCTCACGCCTGTAATCCCAGCACTTTGGGAGGCCCAGGCCGGCGGATCACTTGAGGTCGGGAGTTCGAGACCAGCCTGACCAACATGGAGAAACTCCACATCTACTAAAAATACAAAAGTTAGTTCCGTGTGGTGGCGCATGCCTGTGATCCAAGCTACTCGGGAGGCTGAGGCAGGAGAATCGTTTGAACCTGGGAGGTGGAGGTTGCGGTGATACAAGATTGCACCATTGCACTCCAGCCTGGGTGACAAGCGCGAAACTCTGTCTCAAAAAAAAAAAAAAAAAACGGGACACAGGCTCCCTAGTGGCCCCTCTCCAGTGACCTGTGCCCCTCCTGGGCCTCCCGCTCCTCTGAACTGCGTCGCCTCTTCTGCAGAACCTCCCAAGATCCACCTGGACTGCCCGGGCCGCGTACCAGACACCATCGTGGTTGTAGCTGGAAATAAGCTACGTCTGGACGTTCCTATCTCTGGGGGACCCTGCTCCCACTGTGATCTGGCAGAAGGCCATCACGCAGGTACTGTGGGTCCCTCCTCAGTCTCCCCATCTGTAAGATGGGTGTGCGGAACCAGCCAAGTGCTAGGGCCTGCTGCACACCCCACCCACATGTGCACACCCTGCTGCTGGTTACCCCGTGGGAGAGCAGGGGCTCACTGGCCAGGGCGCAGGCGAGGTGGGCAGTGTGGGTTGGGGGGGTGGATGAAGAGGCAGAGGGGCACTTCCAGGCTGAGTCAGCTCCTCTGCCTCCTACTTCCCTCCTGCTCTGTTCCCAGGGGGAATAAGGCCTCAGCCAGGCCAGCCTCAGATGCCCCAGAGGACGCAGCTGACAGTGACGAGTGGGTGTTTGACAAGAAGGTGAGTGAGGCTGAGGTCAGGACGGGCTTGTCTCCATTACTTTCTACCTATATGGTGTCCAGCCCTTGGCGAGGTCTCCATGGAGGTGCCACACTTGACCAGGTATGTCGCTGCCCGCGACAGGGTCCCTGTGGGGCACTCACACCTGAGGCAGGGTCTCTGTGGAGTGTGCTGATGACCCTCACAAGGGCGTGGACACTCTCTCGTTGCCAGGAAGCCCTCATGACTGGGCTGCTCCCTGGTTCCCTGCATCCTGAGCTGACCTTGATCCTGACCTTGACCTTGTGCTTCCTCTCAACTCGGGAGTCGTTTCCGAGGCACTTTTCTGCCAGTGTAGCTGCCAGGGTCTAGCTCCTGCCTGGCACTGTTGGTTCTTCTGAAGGCTGGGGTCTTGCGGGGTCCTCACGATAGCTCATCTCAGAGGACAGGGGCTGCCCCAGGTCCTGTGACAAAGCTAGAGCCCAAGCCCCTGCCCTCAGTCGGTGCCACATACAGGATTTTGAACTAGACGCTGACAGTGCAGTCTTCCCTCAGGCTGTGTTCCCCTCATGGACCCCGGGACATCTGGCTGTTGCAGAGGCTGCAGGGGCCTCTGGGGTCTGACTTGGATCTCACCCCAACTCTCCGTCCCCACAGCTGCTGTGTGAGACCGAGGGACGGGTCCGTGTGGAGACCACCAAGGACCGAAGCATCTTCACGGTTGAGGGGGCAGAGAAGGAAGATGAGGGCGTCTACACGGTCACGGTGAAGAACCCTGTGGGCGAGGACCAGGTCAACCTCACGGTCAAGGTCATCGGTGAGGCTGGCCGGGTCCAAGCTGGAGAATGCAGAGGGGCAGCCCCAAGGAGGACCCATCCGTTCTCTCATATAGCCACTCGGCAAACATCACGGGCACACTCCCTGAGCTGAGCAGCAACGGGGCAGGTTTTTCTGCCCACAAGGAGCCCCACTCTGGGGGAGATGGAGACAGATGCATCTAGCAGATTTCCCTCGACACTGCTGTACACGAGCTGTGTCCAAAGTGCCGTGGGAGCACTGGGCAGAGAGCCATCGCTGTGCCTGGGGGGTGAGGCCTTTAGGAGGCTGAGAAGACGGTAAGGAAAGGCATCCCAGGCAGAGGAAACTGTGTACAAAGGGGTGGAGGAAGGAAAGGGCCTTTTGGATGTGGAGAATGAATGAAACGTGTCAGGGGAGGACTGGGTGGGGTTGAGAGGATCAGAGCCAGGACAGGGGTGAATATGGGCAGAGGAGCCTTAGAGGGTTGATGGCAGGCTGGCGACATGATCAGAAATACATCCTGTTGAGACCCAGCCTGGACAACACAGTGAGACTCCATATCACTTAAAAAAAGAAGAAAGAAATGCATTCTAGAAAGATCTCTTGGGATCTGAGGGTGGTGGGGGCAGCCTGTGGCGGTTAGCTGGAGTGGGAAGGGGATGAGCGACGTTACTCAAGGCCCCACCCCCTCCAGATGTGCCAGATGCCCCTGCGGCCCCCAAGATCAGCAACGTGGGCGAGGACTCCTGCATGGTGCAGTGGGAGCCACCTGCCTATGACGGCGGGCAGCCTGTCCTGGGTGAGTGCGAGGCCGCCGGACAGAGCTGAGGGAAGGCGGTGTGGGGGGTGCCTGGGTCCCAGACCAGAGCTGCCACCTCCCCCGAGCCAGGCTACATCCTGGAGCGCAAGAAGAAGAAGAGCTACCGGTGGATGCGGCTGAACTTCGACCTGATTCGGGAGCTGAGCCACGAGGCACGGCGCATGATCGAGGGTGTGGTGTACGAGATGCGCGTCTACGCGGTCAATGCCATCGGCATGTCCAGGCCCAGCCCCGCCTCCCAGCCCTTCATGCCGATCGGTGAGCCTGCCTGGCCTGCTCCTGCCCCCGCTCCACCCCCAGTCAACAGCCCCCAGTAACAGCAGCTGCTCTGCAGGCAGCCACGCTAGACACTTACATCCATGGTCTCCTTTCATCCTCCACTGGGGATACTCAGACGTATTATACAGATGAGGAAACAGGCTCCGAGCAGTTAAATGACCTGCTTGAGATCTCCCAGCTGGCTGGGGTGGGGCTGACTCTCACACTACGCAGACCCCTAGTTCACTTTTCAAGCCTCACTTTCCATGTCTACAAAATGGGAATAATGTCACTGCCTGCCTCAGAGAGCTGTTAGAATGATATGGGAGGACCAGGCAGGACATCTGGCATCCAGCAGGTGCTCAACACATGTTCATTGTCCCCTGTTCCCCACTGCCTTCATCCCAGGGTTTGTCATCCATGGAATGGGGCAAGGACTGTGGTTAGTGGAGGACTCTGAGGGGCATCTGTCTGTGGGAAGAGTCCAGGACCAAGATTCAAAGATGGCAGAGGCAGCTCCATGGTCCCCAGGAGGCCAACTGGAGTCATCCCTCCCTGAAGCCTCAGTGTCCTCATGTGTATAATGGGGTCTGAGTGGGTAGAACAGGAGCTGAGGGAGTGGCAGGGCTCCGGAGGACACCTGTCCCCACCAGGGTGGGTGAGTCTGGGGGCAGCCATCTGTGGTAGGGGCAGGCCCAGGGATCCCTGGGCCCAGGGAGGGGGCACAGCTTGGGAAGATGGCAGGAAGTGGGGCCTGTGGGGAGAAGGGTCCAGGCCTCTCTTTTAGGGACTGACTTCTGGAGTTCAGCTCTTAGTCAACTCACCTAATCATATGGTCTCAGGAAATGCCCATGTTTTCCTGTAGTTTTAGTTTTTTTCTCTCTTTTCCTGTTTTTTTTTTTTTTTTTTTTTTTTTGAGATGGGAGTCTCACTTTGTCACCCAGGCTAGAGTGCAGTCCTGGCTTGATTTCGCCTCCCTGGAAATTCCACCTCCTGGGTTCAAGCGATTCTCCCACCTCAGCCTCCGGAGTAGCTGGGATTACAGGCATCCACCATCGTGCCCAGCTAATTTTTGTATTTTTGTAGAGACAGGGTTTCACCATATTGGCCAGGCTGGTCTCAAACCCCTGCCCTCCAGTGATCTGCCCACCTTGGTCTCTCAAAGTGCTGGGATTACAGGCGTGAGCCACTGTGCCTGGCCGCTGTTGCTGTTTGTTTTTAAAACAATCTACACATGTCTTGTAACGGAGCCAAAATATTCCTTAAAGTACCTGAAAGCCAGCTGAACGGGAGGTCCCCCTCTATGTGACCAGTGTGCAGCTCAGGGTCTAGGCCATTGACCTCCAGCCTCCCCAGGCTTGCTCAGACCCGTCCCTGACCTCTCCTCTGCCCAGGTCCCCCCCAGCGAACCCACCCACCTGGCAGTAGAGGACGTCTCAGACACCACGGTCTCCCTCAAGTGGCGGCCTCCGGAGCGCGTGGGAGCAGGAGGCCTGGACGGCTACAGCGTGGAGTACTGCCTAGAGGGCTGTGAGTGTCCCCCGCCAGCCCTCCTCCCCAAAGGAACAGCAAGCTCACCTTGCCATTGAGCAGATCCACGAGTAGGTCAGGGTTTTTGGCCCACTTTTGCCAAACATTGAGGACATCCAGAGAAATATCTGTCCTGTTTTCAGAAGCAAAAAAGCTTGCCTAGTGAAAAACAAATGCAGAGTAAAGCTGACTGTAACACTTCTTCGAGCAGCGCGAAATCGGCAACTACATTTAGAAAACATATTTCAATCCTGGAAATTGGTATCAGAGGAGTGGGCAGCGGGGGAGGGGGGTGTCGATGCTGACACAGCCTGTGGCCTTGCTTGCCCTCCCCCACCCCCAGGCTCAGAGTGGGTGGCTGCCCTGCAGGGGCTGATGGAGCGCACGTCCATGCTGGTGAAGGACCTGCCCACGGGGGCCCGGCTACTCTTCGAGTGCGGGCACACAATATGGCTGGGTCTGGAGCCCCTGTTACCACAACGGAGCCAGTGACGGTGCAGGGAGATCCTGCGTGAGTGCCCTTCGTGCAGTCACAAGACCTGCCACTGACACCCCAAGCCCTTGGTGTCCCGTGGGAGGTGGGGACAGCTGGGGAGGCCCTGCCAGAACGCGGGGGCAGGGACACGAGCGGTTGGAGCCATCATCCATGCACTAGGCTCAGGAAAAGAGTACAGAGAGGGTGGCCGGGCACCCTGGCTCATGCTTGTAATCCCAGCACTTTGGGAGGCCAAGGCGGGCGGATCACTTGAGGTCAGGAGTTCGAGACCAGACTGGCCAACATGGTGGAGCCTCATCTCTACTTAAAATACAAAACTAGCTGGGTGTGGTGGCGCATGCCTGTAATCCCAGATACTTGGGAGGCTGAGGCAGGATAATCGCTTGGACCCAGGAGGCAGAGGTTACAGTGAGCCGAGATCACACCACTGCACTCCAGCCTGGGCGACAGGGCGAGACTCCATCTCAAAAAACCCAAAAAAACAAAAAAAGTGCAGAGAGGGCTTTCTTGGCCTATGTCAGGCCCCTAGTTTTGGAACAGGGAAAATAAAGGCCACAGTACCCAAGCTCTCCTCTAGGAGTCTCAGCTCCAAAGGTAAGTATTGTCTGTGTTGTGAGATTGGTCCCTCTGGGGTCCACCTCCCGTTCCTCTGTTCCTTGTCCCAATAAAGGGTCCATCTTTTGTAAAGATTGGTTCTCAAAGCTGGAATGAGGCAGCAAACTGGGGCGGAAACAGCATAGGGCATAGGATGTAAAAGCCCAGGTGTACACCCTGGCCTGTGACTTACTAGCTGTGTGACTTCAGTCAAGTTGCTTACCCTCTCTGATCCCTGCCTCTTGAAGCAATGTGGTGAGGCTCAGGGGGGAAGCCAGCTGGGCCTGGGCAGGCTGGAGTCGCTGTGTCCTCAGCAGCTTAAGGAGGCACAGGGCCCAGCAGGCAGCTTTTTTTCTTAGCTTCAGCTCTCTGGGCCTTGTCTCAAGGGAGGATGGAGCCGTGGAGCCCCTTAGGGCTGTGGCGGGCCCTCACTTAGCTCCCCACTCTGCACCCACAGAACGGCCACGGCTCCAACTGCCCAGGCATCTGCGCCAGACCATTCAGAAGAAGGTCGGGGGAGCCTGTGAACCTCCTCATCCCTTTTCAGGTGGGACCGGCCCCCTTCTCTGTCCCCCAGGGGAGAGACTACAGTGTGCCGTTCCTAGCCAGTGGACTGATGGCTCAGGGCTGGCCCAATCTGAGGTCCCAGAGGCTGGGGTGGTGGCTGGCCCTGGGAAAAAGCCGAGTTCAGGGTTAAGCATTTCTCCCCTCAGGGCAAGCCCCGGCCTCAGGTGACCTGGACCAAAGAGGGGCAGCCCCTGGCAGGCGAGGAGGTGTGTGTCCGCAACAGCCCTACGGACACCATCCTGTTCATCCGGGCTGCTCGCCGCGTGCATTCAGGCACTTACCAGGTGACACTACACATTGAGAACATGGAGGACAAGGCCACGCTGGTGCTGCAGGTCATCGGTGCGTGGCCGAGGCCTCCCTGAGCCCCTTGTTTCCCATCCCTGAGCCAGGCTGCCAGGGCCAAGGGCTGAGCCAGGGGATCCAACCCACAGCTCACATTTTCTAGTCCAGTGCCCAGCAGGCCTGGGCCTGGCTGGTAGGGGTAGGGGGTCCCTGGAGCCCAGCGTCCCCCTGCTCGCTGTCAGGAGGTATGGTGACCCGACTGGGTCTGTCTCTCACAGACAAGCCAAGTCCTCCCCAGGACCTCCGGATCACTGACGCCTGGGGTCTTAATGTGGCTCTGGAGTGGAAGCCACCCCAGGATGATGGCAACACGGAACTCTGGGGCTACACAGTGCAGAAAGCCGACAAGAAGACCATGGTGAGCCCGGGGCCCCCACGTGCACCCTGCCTAGGCCCGGCAGACCCAGGCCCCAGCTACCCTTTGCTGTCCTCACCATGGACCCGTCACCCTCCCTCTGCTGCCCCCGAGTCCCTCCATGGTAGGGGTGGAGATGCCAGGGGCACCCAGGAGAGGCTCTCGGCGTCAGGGAGAGCCTGGCCCAGGGATGCCTCCCCTCCCTCCCTGCCCACAGGAGTGGTTCACGGTCTTGGAGCATTACCGCCGCACCCACTGTGTGGTGCCAGAGCTCATCATTGGCAATGGCTACTACTTCCGCGTCTTCAGCCAGAATACGGTTGGTTCCAGTGACAGAGCAGCCACCACCAAGGAGCCCGTCTTTATCCCCAGACCAGGTGCGGTCCCCTCATCCCCTGCACCAGGGGCTGGTGCAGGGAGGCTGTGGGAGACAGGGCGGGGGGCCTAGCGTGGTGTAGCCCTGTCGGTACCAAGTCTTATTACCAACAGGCATCACCTATGAGCCACCCAACTACAAGGCCCTGGACTTCTCCGAGGCCCCGAGCTTCACCCAGCGCCTGGTGAACCGCTCAGTCATCGCGGGCTACACCACTACGCTCTGCTGCGCTGTCCGGGGTAGCCCCAAGGTAGGGAACTACAGGCTGTGGTCCAGGCTGACCCAGGAGGCAGGGCTCACAGGCCTCAATGTTGAGCAGTTCTCTCCCCAGCCAGTCTCCCTTGCTTTCTCTCCACCTTGGGGTATACGGACCAGGCTCCTCTCCCTGAGCAGGGCCGTGGTACTCACTGTTGGTTCTGTGTTCATTTCCAGACTTGGGCATAGTCAGGGACTCCAATGGGAAACCCCTGAGTAGGGACCCGGGGGAAACACAAATGCATGTCCCTGGGTCCCTGCCAGGTCCCCTCTCAGCCTGGATGGCTTCCCCTCCCTCTCTTTACCTTATTTGCAGCCCAAGATTTCCTGGTTCAAGAATGGCCTGGACCTGGGAGAAGATGCCCGCTTCCGCATGTTCAGCAAGCAGGGAGTGTTGACCCTGGAGATTAGAAAGCCCTGCCCCTTTGACGGGGGCATCTATGTCTGCAGGGCCGCGAACTTACAGGGCGAGGCACAGTGTGAGTGCCGCCTGGAGGTGCGAGGTGAGGAGCCCCGGGGCCAGGGCTGGGAGGCGGGAGAGAGCGGGGGCAGCAACAGGGACCCTGGGTTTGGCTTTGTTGTCCTGGGCCAAGCAGCTGCTCTGGCTGCACAGGCACGGACCCTGTCACGTCCAGATGGGTACTGGCTTCCAGAAGGCTAGGACACAATGACATGGCCTCCTTCTCTTCCACAGTACCTCAGTGACCAGGCTGGCTCCGGGGGGTGGCCAGGTATGTAGTCCAGACCACCTGACACCCAGGCACAAGTCAGCAGCTGAGCCCTGGCCCTTGGTCCCAAGGCAGCCATCAGGAAATGGGAGGCTATAGGGCCTCCGTTCACTCCTAGAGAAACTGTGTCCTAGGTACAATTGATGCCAGCCCCGTGCCAGGAGCCTGGAGGGAAGTTGGGGAAACCCCTCTGCTGCTGGATGTGTGTGTGACAAGTGTGTCTCCTGGGCTGCAGTGGGGGGATCAGCAGGGCAGTTACGTTGGGTGGGCCTGGGTGGGTGCTGCAGACTGGTCCACAGGGCTCCTGAGGGAAGCTCCTGGATCTCTGGAGTGAAACAGGGGGTGGCCTCAAGAAACGGTGTCTGGGGACATATCTTCTGGCCTGCCATGTCTTCCCAATGTATACTGGGCAATAAAAGATTAGTGGTCACAGAGAACTCACTCTTCTTACTCAATTTCGGTGTGCCTGTTTTCATAAAAATACACAGGGATGGCCAGGCACGGTGGCTCATGTCTGTAATCCCAGCACTTTGGGAGGCTGAGGTGGGCAGATCACCTGAGGTCAGGAGTTCAAGACCAGCCTGGCCAACATGGTGAAACCCCGTCTCCACTAAAAATACAAAAGTTAGCCAGGCATAGTGGTGCACACCTGCAATCCCAGCTACTCAGGAGGCTGAGGCAGAATTGCTTGAACCTGGGTGGCGGAGGTTGCAGTGGGCCGAGATCGTGCCACTGCACTCCAGCCTGGGTGACAGAGACCCTGTATCAAAAAGAAAAGAAAAAAAAAAAAGCATGGGAACACTGATCTTCACAGCAAAGTGAGGGCAAATACTGTGTTTTTATTTTCTTCTGGATGATTAAACTAGGCCCAGAGTGGAATCTGAGTTCATAAAACATTAGCACTAGGAGGAACCTGCCTCCCCCGACGGCATTGACTCAGATGATGAAACTGAGCTGTGACGGCAGAAAGCGCATCAGTCAGTCCCAGGCGCTCAGCATGACCCTTGTGCCAGGGGCCGTGGTGTGGTCACAGCCTCCTGGAGGTGGGTAAGGCAGACTCAGTGTTGTGACTGTCCCGGGGTGGAGCTGCACTAGGTGGCTCTGGGGTCCCAGCAAGCAACAAGCACACAGCCGGTGCACACCCACATCCCAGTGGGGGACAGCAATCCAATCCAGCCCAGGACCCTGAGGACCAAAGGTGTCAGGGCCTGGGCCCCACTCTGCTCTCACCTTCCCCACGGGGAGCCTAATTCCAAGCATCAGTTTCCTTTCGGGCGGGGGAAGCCAGCAGGTCTCAGAAGTTCCCTGAGAATGCAGCCAGGTTTTTCCAGGACAGAAATTCCATGAAGGCGGCTCCTAGGGGTGCTTCTAGGAGTTCTACCCAGTGGAAGACACTCCTGGCCAGGTGTCCCGGGCCCTGGCTGAGTCACCACACCTCTCTGGGCCATACCTACCTGTAAGGGCATGGAGAGGCCAGGGCCCGGCTTTTCACCTGATCTCAGTTCAGGTGTGGACTCCCGGTCTGGCTGCTCTTCGTTTGTGGCAGCCCAACTCTCTGCAGTGCCCCCAGGTGCCCAGGAATGAAAGCTCCTCCCACAGCCTTGTTCTGGAAGCCCAGAACAGCAGAGCTGGGGCCTCCGTGTGCCAAAGCTTAGACATGGATGACCTCATTTCCTTCCTTCCTTCAAGCCTGAAGTGCCTTTTTAGAGTCCAGGGACAGCCTTCCTCACACCTGAGCCAAGAGAAGGTGTCATTTAATATGAGGCAGCCAGGGAGCCCAAAGGGAGTCAAGGACATTTATTTCACATTCACACAGCTGTACATTTTCTATAAATAATGTGGGGCTGAAATATTTACAGTCATCTCTTGCCCACGCCCAGGCCACCTCTCCCTCCTGGCACCCCGTACCCGGAGACACAGCCTGAGGATACAGATGTGCAAACCCAGCTTGGTCTCTCCCGCCCCCTCCCCCAATGCTCAGACAGAGCAGCCAGCAGTCCCTGCGATGCCACGAGCCTCAACCACTGCGTCCTCTGATGCCAAAGGCATGGCAGGCCACAGGGAACTCGCTGCTCCACTGCAGGCAGGCAGCAGCCAACACGTGTGGGCCCCGGGCAGCAGCTGCTGGGTTGGGAATGCAGAAGGAAGCAGGGAGGCTACCATTCGCTCCGGTTGCCCCCCAGTTCTTCCCTTCCTGTCTGTGCCCTTCCTCTGAGCGAGGGAGCCCCATGGTTCCCTCACTCCTCACGGAGTGGAACTGCTCCAGGCGCCCAGTCGTGCTGGGTCACAGAGCATGGAGAGCTGGACCCCTGCAGCGGACAGTTATAACGCCAGGGACAAGGACAAACCAGCACAACACCAATGTCTCCAGGACACACAACAGTGGGTTCACACTGGCCACACACACACACACACACACACACACACACACACACTCTTGAGCCCTGAGGGGAAGGCAGTTTGGTCTTCTGGGGGTGGAGAGGGAGAAGGTGGACACGCTCAGAGACACGTAACTGGTAACCAACTAAGCCACAGCGGGGGGCTTGCAGAGGACACACGAGCATCATCCACTCCTCGGTCACAGCAGCATCGTGCACTTGGGAACAGCGAGAGGCCAGGGGCATGGCTGGGCTGGGGCGGCGGTGTAGCCCCTCTCCATCAGCTAGAGACAGGTCGGGGGAGGGGTTCTGAGATCTTCCTCACTGCTACGAACCGCAGCCACATACGAGAAGAGACACAACACGGAGTAGCAGATCTCGTGGGCCTAGAGGGGGAGAGAAAGCCAGGCGGGTCACGGTCCTGAGGCTCCTGCATCTCCACATGCGAGGATCTGCCAATGGCAACGCCTGCCCTAACACTGGGCGTGGGCCTCTGGCCTGAATGTGAGCTCCAAGCAAGACCTCAGAAGCTGTCCCCGTGGGAGAGGGGGATCCGTGTGCATGTGCCTGTCTCCCAGGGCTGAAGACCTGTTTGAGCGGGAGTTGAACCTTTGGCAACTGGACCGGGTCTCCACTCACCCCTGTGCACTCAGAGGGCCCACCCCGCCTCCTGTCGGAAGGTCCCCCGGGGAACCCTGCGCAGACTGTCACCTGTCAGGGTTGGGCAGCACACTCACCATTGGTGTCTTGTACTTGTGGCTCACCACTTCTTTAATTTCAGGAACTAAAACCGGACGGGCAAGAGACAAAACAGAAAGTTCAACACTAAGAGCAGTAGTGTCATGCTCCCCCAGGCGGCAGCGCCCGGCGCCAGGGTCCCCCTTCCCCCTCTGCGCCCTCTCACAGTGCCTGCAGCAGCTTAGGCTATGACAGGGCAGAGGCCACCAGAGGCTCTGTCCAGATCCTGCCGACTGGGAGGACGTGGCCCCAGCCTCCTCAGCTAGGCCTCTGCCGTCTGCAGTGGCTTTTACTTGATGGCTGTGATTCCACCCACTTCTTTGAAAGCCCCGGACGGGAGGGACGGGCCTTTCACCAGCCTGGTTACGGCTACTGTCCAGGGCCCCTGAGGAGCTGCAGTGGAGAATTCCCAGGATTTGGCTGGGAGAAGAGAGCTGTCGCTAGCCTGTGTCCAACTTTACTGAGACACCCGTGAACTCATCTTGTCACCAGCCTGAAAGTCTGGTCATGTCAAACACAGTTCCCTTTATTCCCAGCCCCTACATAAAGGGTCTCGAGGCTGGATGACGAGGTAACTCGATACTAAACCCTCAGGACGTGGAAGTATCCTTCCCTGAGTGGCAGGAGAAGCCCAGGCCTGCCTGTGTGAGGGAGAGCGTCTGAGGGCTCTGCAGCGACACACCCAGCAGAAGACAGGCGAGTACAGCACCCAGGGGAAGGAGGTGACAGGGAGCATCACGCAAGATACACACATGTCCACAGCCCGGAAGGCAAGAGTGAGAGCTCCCCCGCCCCAGGCATGCCGGGGGTTCTGCTTGGCCAGAGGAAGGAGTAGGCCCCCAGGCTCAGCCATCATCATGGCCCCTTGAGACTGGGAGCAGAGGGGCCTGGCATCTCCCTGGGGGCCAGAAATGGCAGGAGGAGAACTGGCCGCACCTTCTTCTGACCCTGGGAGGTAGAATTTGGGGAAACCCAGGGCAGGTGGGGGAATAAACTCATCAAAGGTAGATCGAGAAGCCCCAGGCCATTCTCCCAAGTTGGAAGATTCCCCTAAGTATCTCTCTGACAGAGAGAGACGGGAGCACACAGGGGAGGAACGTCAGAACCAGTGAGTCGATGGGAGCGGGGGAGGCAAGGGGGGAAGGAAGAGTCGGGGGCAGAAAGGAAGAGACGAGCTGGCAGTGGAGCAGCTGGTTCGGCTGAAGGGAGCCCACCCACCCATGGCAGGGCCCAAGGCAGAGACCTGGGGAGAGGCAGCACGAGCCGAGGTCACTTTACCTGCTGGAGAACGAAGGTTTTCATAGCAGCGATGAGGGGCACAAAAGAATGAAGCACAAACACAGCAGGAACTCAAAGCCCCAGGGTGAGAACTCGCTACACCACTCGCTAGCACTGGCTCCCAGCTTCCGGCTACAGCTGCCCCTCTGTCCCTGAGGCCTGCTAGGTTCCTGTGCCCCTCAAGTGAGTCTGCCTGTGATGCCCCATGCCCTTTATCTGGCACAGAGACCACGTGGAGACCAGAGTGGCGCAAGGGAGGCTGGGTGGCGCACTGGGCTGCTGGAAAGATTGCAGCAGGTGACACGGACATAGTAGAGCTTGGGGGTTGCCAGTCTGCTCTGTCCCCAACTTTCTGACTACTGGCTAGCTCAGCACAGGGAGGTGGTGTTACTTTGCTGAGACGCTTCAGGACCACCTCTAAACTCAAAACCCACTGCCTCTTCTGCGATCCATTATCTGTTTTTCCCTTCTACTTCCCTGCTCTCATCTCAGAGGTCCCTTTTCTTCCTTGTCACTCCTGTTCCTCCTGACCTCTCTACAGAGGTTCTCCTTCTCCCTGCCCCTAGACCCTCCTCTGGAGCTCTGAGGTTTGAGTTACTGCCATGTGAGTCCAGACCTAAGAGCAAAATAGTGTAATTACCAAATTCCTCCAGGACAAAGACGCCTCGAACTGTATTGCACTTTTTAATGTGATTCAGCTCTATGAAAACCTGCAAGAGAGGGAGGGAGGGGTGGGGTAAGGCCCAGAGGCTCCACCCCAGCCCCACACAGCACACTCTCCCAGCTACAGCCCCACCCACACACAGAAAGTCTATTTCCCAAAGAGAGGACAGAGAATCCACACACACACACAACTCAAAAGCGCTAAGAAGCAAAGACAGCAGAAAGGGCATGTACCTTCCGCTCCTGGCCGGAGGAGAAAGCATGGGAGAGAAATGAAGGCGTTAGTTTGAATGGTCAAACCCAACCCGAAGGCCCCGCTGCTGGCCTGGGCTGCCCGCCCGTACCCTCTGCCCAGGGCAGTGCTTGTAAGACACGGTGCCCCAGTGGTCCCGCTCCGCCCATCAGGTCTCTACCCTTCCATGCATCCTCCTCCGGCGCAGAGGGCTGGCACGGGCGCAAAGCTCCCCTCAGACTGTCCTCAGGGTGGGAGGTGTTGGTATCCTCCTTGAAACAGGATCCAGGATCTCCCAAGAGGTATATGGTGATAATAATACCAGTTACCACCTGCCGAGCACCTACTTGGGGTTTTACAAATATGATTTCTAATTCCTGCACCTACATGACACAGTATATAGTATTACCCCCCATTTTCTACATGAGGGAACTATCGATCGGAAAGTTTCTTTGCCCATGAACGTGGAAGCTGGGCTTCAAATCCAAGCACGTCCTGACACCAAAGCCTGTGCTTTCCCTATTCACCCCACCTCCACCAGGAGGTCTGCTGCCCCCTCCACTCCCACTGACCACCATGTTGCAGAGGAGGGGGGCAGGTCGCTGTCTCATTATTAACTGTGAGGTAGACGGAGAAGCCGGGCTTTCCTCCCCTTCTCTGCACAATCTCTTTTCTAGGGGCCAAGCCTTCAACCACAGACGGGCTTGGCTGGCTGCCCAGAGGGGCTGCACCAAGGGCAGGATGAGGAAGAGGGCAGAGCACCTGGGCCCTGCTCAGCGAGATCACATCTCCAGAAGGGGCAGCCACGGCACTAAACTGCGGTCAGCAGCCTGCTCCCCCAAGAGGTGCTGACACCTTTGTGGTCCAGAAAAGCACTCAGGTAGACCCCTCACTCAGGTAGACCCCTCACTTAGGTAGACCCCTCTCTGGGCTGGCCCTCAGGTCTTTGGGGTTGGCTACCACCCTAAGTCCTAGATTGAAAATACACTAAGGGGCTGCTGGAAGTCTGGGCAGCCGTTTTCTGTTAAACCAAAGCTGCCCAGCTACGTTCCTGAAAGAGTGCCACAGCAGCTCGTGGAGGGAGAAAGCCACGTCAGTTGAGTGGCCACCTCCCCTGAGGGTCTGCGGCCTGGCCAGGGGCTGTGGTGCTTCACATATTCGGGTCTGGCTCAGAGCCTCAGGGAGAGGAACCAGGACATCAGGGAAAGAGGAGGGAAGGCACTTGTGTGAGGAGTCAGAGCTGTGAACGGACCTGGGATGACGCGCTGGCCTCAGAAAGGAATTAGCTTAAGGAATGTCCACTGAGAGAAAAAAGTAACACTGTGTTAAAAGACCGAGAGAGAAAAACAAATGTCAGCTCCTATGGTGGAATTACAATGAGGGAAAGATGTATCCAGATTGCTCCCCAATCAAAAGAAGAGGAATGGGGCCTGTGGAGCGGGAGACAGAGTGGGAACACTCAGAGGAAGGAAAAGAACAGGAAGAAGAATCCGCAGATGAAAAAGGCAAATAAACACACGCCGGACTTACACACAGGCACGCACGCACACGCAAGCTGCACGCGCACCAGAAAGACACAAGGAGATCGGCCAGTCTAGACTCTCAAAGCAAAAACACCAGGCAGAAGCATACCCTGGGAATAAAGGAAGGCAGAGACACTGCGGGGAAGGGCCAAGTGAGACGCTCCCACTCACACTGTGTGGAGTCCAACGGACAGGGCAGCACGGCCACCCAGCCTCGCTCCTGCCCAGCCTCCCCCGCGGGCTCCCTGCTGCACCTTCACAGCACCTGGTGGTCGCCAACGTCACTGTGCCCTCCCCTGGGATTTCTCTCCCGGGTCCAGCTGCTCCGGTTCTCCCTCTAGCTCCAGAGGGCCCCTCTCATGCTTCTGGGGAAGTACTGGGGGCCTGGACACTGGTCCTTCTTATGGATGGAACGACAGGGAGCCTCGTGCTGCCGCTCACACTTACCTGGTTGTGCATGAACTTAAGGTTGATCCCTTCCAGGGTGACCTGCAGCAGGCCGCCCTCACCAGTCTTCATGTCCTGCACGGGGGAACTGCCACCCAGTTCAGGTCCTATGGTGAGGGAGGGGGCTATCAGCTCACTGCTGAGGTGGGGGATTCCCACCCCTGACTTTCCTGCCAGGCCCCCGACACTGAGAAGGACTGGTGGAAACAGAAGGAAGACACTCTGAGGAAACTCTCTCCTCACCAGGTTTGATGCTTTGCTGTCGGGCGGCAGCGCGCTCCATGCTGTCCTTCACACAGTAGTACAGCTCCCGACACTGCGGCACAGGGGGGAGAGTGGTCCCGTCATGGGGGCCGTCCAGGGTTCCCGCCCACTGCTCTATAATGGCCACTGAAGGCGTGGGCTGACGCCAGGAACTCAGAGACAGCTTTAGGCACCCCAGCCAGCTGGAGACAGAAGCATGGCTGCAGATGGATTTTGGAATTTTAACTTCCCCAAGAGAAACTCACTATTGGGCCTTCAATGCCTGCCCTAGCCCCAACCCAAACACAGATCTTGGGTACCTTTTTAGTATAGAACTTGTTGAGCTGGGTCTCAGAGCCATTTCTACGCCACAAGCACAACACCTTGGTCTTGGGACAGTAGGTCATGTTGATGAGCTTCTCGTACCACCAGCGCTCATACACTGTTCCGATGTTACTACGCAATACCACACAGTCATCGCACACCTGGAGAAGTGCACAAAGCGGCTCAGTGGTTCCTGCCTCTGACAGCCTCTCCCCAGACTGCCTCCTACAGGGAAATGATGGCATAACTGGCCCTGGAGCATCCCCATGGTCAGGTTTTCTGCCTCACACTTGTGGTCTCCCTAGGTGGAGACACAAAACAGAACTACTGACATGCTGCCTGCTATAAGGATTGCTGGAAGAAACGGATCATTAGAAGGAACCTGTGTATAAGGGAGGAGGTTCAAATCAATCAGTTATTTATTATCTCTCTTTTTCTTTTTTTTTTGAGACACGGTCTCACTTTGTCCCCAGGTTTGAGTGCAGTGGCACGATCACAGCTCACTGCAGTCTCAACCTCCCAGTGAACCTGGGATGTCATCTTCCTGCCTCAGCCCCCAAAGTAGCTGGGACTACAGGTGTACACCATCACACTGGCTATAATTTTTTTTTGAGATGGAGTCACTCTGTTGCCCAGGCTGGAGTACAGTGGTGCAATCTTCACTTACTGCAACCTCTGCCTTGTGGGTTCAAATGATTCTCCTGCCTCAGCCTCCTGAGTAGCTGAGATTACAGGCACATATCACCATGCTCAGCTAATTTTTGTATTTTTAGTAGAGACGAGGTTTCACCATGTTGACCAGGCTGGTCTAAAACTCCTGATCTCAAGTGATCCACCTGCCTTGGCCTCCCAAAGTGCTGGGATCACAGGCGTGAGTCACTGCGTCCAGCCCAGTTATTTATTACCTCTTCTGTGCTCTACAGATTTAAAGTATTTGGAGGTGATCTGATGCCTCCCTCTTATGACCTCTGGAATCATCTCTGCTGACAAACACAAAGGCAGAAGATCATGACAGACTTAACCAAGGAGAACAATGGAGCTGACACACTTTCTAATCCTGGTTCTACCCTTCTCTATAAAAGTATTTTAAAAAATTAATTGTACAAGTGACACATGAACAGGGCTTATTGCATAAAAATGATATAATACAGGATGCCATAAATTAAAAAGCAGTCTCTTTCACACCTTCTTTTTATTCAACATTCTCCTTCAGGTGAAGTTATCTGTTCTTAGGGCTTCGAATGTTATGGGAGACATTATAGCACAATGGTGAGGGGCACAGGTCTACAGTCAGACAGCCTGAGTTTAGATTCCAGCTCTGCCATTACTTAGCTGTGTCAGCTTGAGCAAGTTCACCTGTGTCTGCATTTCCTCACCGCTAAGATGGGGACAGTAACAGTAATAACTTCCTGCAGTTAAACTACGAAGACTAAATGAGTTAACGTGCATAAAGTACTTAATATGAATACAAAGCCAGGCACACAGAAAGTACCCTACTTAGCTACTAGATATTAGAAATATAAAACTAATGATTATTATCATGTTGATGGTTCTTATCTTCTCCATCTTAGACCTCTCTTACCGAGCTCCTGAGCCTCTCAATGTCTGCATGTTTCACATGCAGCACCTCAAACTCACTGTGTCCAGATCTGAGCTCAACATCTCCTCCTGGGTAGATTCTCCTTTAAAGTCTGCTATTTGAGTAAACGGCACCCCCATCCACCCAGCGGCCGCGGCCAGACATGAAGAAGTGGTGCCCGACTCTTTCCCTTTCCCTCTAACTACGCTCCATCATTGAGGCCCATTGGTTCTGGCTCAAATATCCCTAGACCGCTCTTCCACTCCCCAACCATTAACTCTTACTCTTTCAAGTCTCAGCTCAAAGGTCAGCTTCTCAAAGGAGTTGCCCACAGCGCCTAGGACCCCTGCTGTGTATTCCCATAACTCCTGCCCGCTGAGCTTCTTTCAGAATGTGCATCATATTTTATAATACTCTTTAATTATGTGACTTCCCCAATAGCTTGTCAATGCTAAGGACAACAGAAACCACATCTGTCTTATTCACTGCTATAATCCTGACACCCAACAAAGTACCTAGCATACAATATGTGCTACATAAATACTAGGTGAGTGGGTAAGGAATACGCAAGACCATCAGGCTGAAGCTGCTATGTAAGAGTTCACTGGAGTTCTAAAGCCTCTGAAGAATGAGTGAAAGTGGCAGAGTAGGAATTGGAAACTTGAGCTCTAGCCCCAGTCTGATTCTGTGGTTTTCTCTAGGGGGAAAATGGACAATACAATTCCACCTTTCATAATCCTTTAAGAATATCATGTAAAGGAGAGCGGAACACATTTAGGAGGACACATGATTTCTAACCTAGAGAATTCTAGGCTAGAAAAATGCTCATAATATATACCATTAGAGTCGTCTAAACGGCTGTTGGAGGTGTAAACTGGTAAAGTCTATGGGATGGCAATTTGGCAGAATCTATCAAAATTTTAAATATATATAAACTTGACTTGAAATTTCATGTCTAGGACTATATCCTATAGAAATTCTCATGTGACGGTACAAAAATGTATGTTCAAGGATAGTCAATGAGCCATTTTTTTTTTTGAGACAGAGTCTTGCTCTTTCACGCAGGCTGAACTGCAGTGGTGCAATCATAGCTCACTGAAGCCTTGACCTCCCAGGCTCAAGGATCCTCCCAACTTAGCCTCTCCAGTAGCTGGCACCATGGCCACGCACTAGTATGCCTAGCTTATTTTAAAATTTTTTGTGGAGACAGGGTTTCGCTATGTTGCCCAGGCTGGTCTTGACATCCCGGGCTCAAGCAATCCTCCCACCTCAGCCTCCCCAGTAGTTGGGACCGCAGGCGTATACCACCACATGAATGGCTAATTTTAAAATTTCTTGTAGAGACAGGGTCTCCCTATGTTCCCCAGGCTGGTCTTAAACTCTGGGCTCAAGCAAAGTGCTGGGATTACAGGCATAAGCCACCATGCTTGGCCTAAAGAACAAGATTTTTTTTAAAAATAGTGGGAGGCGGGCCAGGCGCAGTGGCTCATGCCTGTAATCCCAGCACTTTGGGAGGCTGAGGTGGGTGGAATACAAGGTCAAGGGATTGAGACCATCCTGGCTAACACGGTGAAACCCTGTCTCTTCTAAAAGTACAAAAAAAATTGGCTGGGCATGGTGGCGCACGCCTGTAGTCCGAGCTACTTGGGAGGCTGAGGCAGGAGAATTGCTTGAACCCGGGAGGCAGAGGTTGCAGTGAGCCGAGATCACACCACTGCACTCCAGCCTGGCGCCTGGCGACACAGCAAGGTTCTGTCTCAAAAAAAAAAAAAAAAAAGAAAATAGTGGAAGGCATTAGTTAAACCAATTATGGTACACCATTTGACATCTAATGGCTAAACATCCACTAAACTAAAAAAAGAAGAGACATGGAAAGGTATAACATTAAGAAAAAATAGCAAATTATTTAACAATATTTGTAATTTGTTTGTTTGATTTTTTTTTTTGAGACAGTCTTGCTCTGTCGCCCAGGCTGGAGAGCAGTGGTACAATCTCGGCTCACTGCAACTTCTGCCTCTGGGTTCAAGTGATTCTCCTGCCTCAGCCTCCCAAGTAGCTGGGATTACAGGCACCTTCCACCATGCCCAGCTAATTTTTGTATTTTTAGTAGAGACGGGGTTTCACCACACTGGAAAGGTTGGTCTGCAACTCCTGATCTCAGGTGATCCACCTGCCTCAGCCTCCCAAAGTGCTGGGATTACAGGCTCATGCGAGCCCCAACACTTGGCCCAATATTTGTAATTTAATACCACTTTCATAAGTGCCAAAACAAAATTCCACGTAAATAAATTATATTTACACAAATATGTATTTTCTATAATCTGAAAGGAGTCACACAAAATTCTTTAACAGTGGTTACCTCTGGGACAAAGGATTGAGAGGGAGTGAAACTTTTACTTATTTTTTAACTTTTGCATGGTTTGAAACGTTTATAGCATATGCTGTTTAACTTTTGTAACTAAGGAAAATAAAAACAATTTTTAAAAATATTGGCCAGGTGCGGTGGCTCACACCTGTAATCCCAGCACTTTGGGAGGCTGAGGTGGGCAGATCACTTGAGGTCAGGAGTTCGAGACCACCCTGGCCAAAATGGTCAAACCCCATCTCTACTAAAAATACAAAATTTAGTTGGCTATGGTGGCAGGTACCTGTAATCCCTGCTACTTGGGAGGCTGAGGCAGGAGAATTGCTTGAACCTGGGAGGTGGAGGTTGCAGTGAGCCAAGATCACACCAGTGCACTCTAGCCTGGGTGACAGAGAGAGACTCTGTCTCACATACAAACACACAAAATTTATATATATATATATATGTAAAAAATTTCTGTGTGTCAAAAAATACAATAGGCAGAATCAGAAGACAAATGAGAAACTTTCCGGTGGGCAGATCAGGTTGCCCACATCTAAGCCCACTGAGCAGTAGGAGAGCAATGACCACATGAAGTAACAGGAAGCATACAGCACCACTCATTAAGTATTCTGGCCAAAAGAGTGAAACTGAAACTGATCAAACCTCGAAACTAAACTATCAGTCTATGAGAAATACAAGTGATAGAGAAACACACTAACACAAAGGAGATGCAATCAGCAAAAAATCTAGAATGTAGGAGACTCCATGGGGCAACGATCCAATTTGTTCAACAAAATAAATGGCACAGGGGGTATTACATGTTTAGAGATACTTAATAATTGTATCAACCAAAATTACTAATGCATTGTCCCTCTGACCCAGCAATCTCATTTCTGGGAATCCTCAGACACACCTGCACATGTATGAAATGAAGCAGGCACAGCATCATTTACAGTATCACTATCAGCAACAGCAAATTTGGAAGCAACCCAAAGATCCATACGTACTGACTGGTTAAATAAATTATGGCACAGTCACACAGTAGAATACATGTAGCCTTAAAACAAATAGGAAAGCTTTCTTGGTACTGATATAGAAGAGGACCAGGATAATGCTAAAGGAAAAAGCAAAGCATAAAGCAATGGATAAGATGTGCTTTCTGAAAGGAGAAAAAGAAAATGTGTGTTCCTATTTTATTGTTTGCATAAAAATCTACTGGAAGGCCAGCCCAATGGCTCACACCTGTAATCCCAGCACTTTGGGAGGCTGAGGCGGGTGGATCACCAGAGGTCAGGAGTTCGAGACCAACCTGACCAACATGGTTAAACCCACCTCTACTAAAAATACAAAAATTAGCCAGGCATGGTGGTGGGTGCCTGTAATTCCAGCTATTTGGGAGCCTGAGGCAGGAGAATGAACCCAGAGGCAGAGGTTGCAGTAAGCCAAGATCGTACCACTGCATTCCAGCCTGGGTGACAGAGCGAGACTCTGTCTCAAAAAAAAAAAAAAAAAAAAAAGAAAAGAAAAGAAAACAGCAAAAAAACCCCACTGGAATTTACAAAGCAAACCAATAAAAGTGGCTGGCTATAGGATGAAGGGGTGAGGGAAGTGGGAAACTGAGTGGAAGGGGACAGTTATGAGTGCAAGACTTCCCAATGTGTACTATTTTCTGTTATTCTTTTTTTTTTTTTAAGATGGGGTTTCACCATGATGGCCAGGCTGGTCTTGAATTCCTGACCTCAGGTGATCCACCCACCTCGGCCTCCCAAAGTGCTAGGATTACAGGCATGAGCCACCGCGCCCGGCCTATTTTCTGTTATTCTGATTTATGAACAATGTGACTATATCATCTATACATAGATATCTTTATGTATCCAACATGGTGAAACCCTGTCTCTACTAAAATATAAAAAATTGGTCAGGCATGGTGGCGCACACCTGTAATCCCAGCTACTCAGGAAGCTGAGGCAGGAGAATCGCTTGAACCTGGGAGGTGGAGGCTGCAGTGAGCCAAGATCATGCCACTGCACTCCAGCCCGGGTGACAAAGCGAGAAAGAAAAAGAAAAGAAATGGGTATCATCTGATCTGATAATCTGATAACCTGGCCAGGCAACGTGGCTCACGGCTCTAATTCCAGCACTTTGGGAAGCCGAGATGGGTGAATCACTTGAGGTTAGGAGTTTGAAACCAGCCTGGCCAACATGGTCAAACCTCATCTCTACTAAAAATACAAAAATCAGCTGGGCATGGTGGCTGGTGCCTGTAATCCCAGCTAACTGGAAGGCTGTGGCAGGAGAACTGCTTGAACTCGGAAGGCAGAGGTTGCAGTGAGCTGAGATTGAGCCACTGCACTCCAGCCTGGGTAACAGAACAAGACTATCTCAAAAAAACCCAAAAGAACAAAACAAAAGAAAAATCTGATAATTTAATGATAAATGGATCATGAAGATGAATGAGAGAAATGAGGAAAATATTCTAGCATTGGTTCTAGGAGTTCCCTGTGAGTCTCAAATAGCCCTCTGGGCCCCCAGCATGAACCAGCACCTACCTCCATGAAAAAGATATCTCCATTTGTATCTGTCCCTGCATGTACCACAAATGTCTGCTTCTTCATGTGCCGGCTGCCACTGGACCAGATAGAGAGATCGCGTCCACTCTGATGAAAGAGAGATTTTTTTAGGAACAGTCATGCATCCCACTCAGAGAGCTCTGGGCCAACAATTCCCCATCCAGCAATCAAATTCATATCCGCTTCCTCAGCACAGTCTCATCTGCTGGCCACTGGTCACCAGGGAAGTGGTTTCAGATGCTTTGGTCTCAGAAGCCCTGTATCTCTTAAATATTATTAAAGATTCCAAAGAGCTTTTGTTTATGTGAGTTATAGTCATAGATATTTACATACTAGAAATTTAAACACAAATTTCTCAAATGAGTAATTATAGAAACAATTAATGATTCATTAGCAGCCCATTACATAGTAACATAAATAACATTTTTTTGTACAATAACTATATTTTCCAAAAAAGAAAGAGAGAGAAACGAATGGCACTGTTGCACATTTTTGCAAGTCTCTTTAATGTTTGGCTTAACAGCAAATGCATTCTCCTATCTGCTTCTGCATTCAGTCTGTTGCAGTATGTTGCTTTGCTTGAGGTATATGAAGAAAACTTGACCTCCCAGATACACATTTGGAAAACGGAAGTGGATTTTCATAGCCTTTTCAGATAAATAGGCATATTCTTCTTTAACACTATACCAGAACTTGAGAAGGAACAGCACCTTCTTTTTTTAGAGACAAGGTCCCACTCTTTCACCCAGGCTGGAGTGCAGTGGCACAACCATAGCTCACTACAGCTTTGAACTCCTGGGCTTAAGTGACATTCCTGCCTCAGCCCAAGTAGTCGGGATTACAGGCATAAACCGCCACACCTGGCAATAGCAGCTTTTTAAAGTTAGTTCAGTGTGGAATCTGAAAGCACATCAATGAACATTTTACATTGTTACATTAAAATCCATTTAGGCCAGACATGGTGGCTCATTCCTGTAACCCCAGCACTTTGGGAGGCCAAGTTGGGAATACCGTTTGAGCCCAGGCAGGAGTTGGAGACCAGCCTGGGCAACACAGTGAGACCCTATTCTCCATACTTTTGTTTTTTTGAAACAGGGTCTCCCTCTGTCACCCCGGCTGGAGTGCAGCGGTGCTATCATGGCTCACTGCAGCTTCAAAAATGAGCTCAAGTGATCCTCCCATCTCAGCCTCCCAAGTAGCTGGAACTACAGGTGCATGCCACTATGTCCAGCTAATTGTTTTATTTTTATTAGAAATGGGGTCTCCCTATGTTGCCGAGGTTGAAAAAAAATTTTTATTTAAAAATTAAAAATAAGGCCAGGTGCGGTGGCTCAAGCCTGTAATCCCAGCACTTTGGGAGGCTGAGGTGGGTGGATAGCCTGAGGTCAGGAGTTCCGAGACCAGCCTGGCCAACACGCATGAACAAAGCGACCAAGTTCACCTTGCAAGTCAAGGTCACAGCTCTACTAAAAATACAAAAAATTAGCTGGGCATGTTGGCGGGTGCCTGTAATCCCAGCTACTAGGGTGGCTGAGGCAGGAGAATCATTTGGACTCAGGAGGCAGAGGTTGCAGTAAGCTGAGACTGCACCATTGCACTCCACCCTGGGCAACAGAGTGAAACTCTGTCTCAAAAAAAAAAAATTAAAAATAAGATTCGTGTATCTGCCTTCCATTTTGAGTAGATCTTTCATCCATACTTGAATTTATAACAACATTCATTGGTATTTAGAAAATACTGGCTGGGTGCAGTGGCTCATGCCTGTAATCTCAGCACTTTGGGAGGCCGAGGCGTAGAATAAGAGGTCAGGAGTTTGAGACCAGCCTGGCCAACATGGTGAAACCCCGACTCTACTAAAAATACAAAAAAATTAGCTGGGCATGGTGGTGGGTGCCTGTAATCCCAGCTACTCTGGAGGCTGAGGCAGGAGAATCACTTGAACCCAAAAGGCGGAGATTACTGTGAGCCAAGATAGCACCACTGCATTCCAGTCCTGTGACAGTGTGAGGCTCCATCTCAAAAAAAAAAAGAAAGAAAAAAAAAAGAAAATACTGCTTCATTGAGTTACGCAGCTCTTCCAAATGTTGACATATTTTGTAATATTAAATATTTTTAAAATCACATTCATTAATATCACCATCAATCTCATTAGAAAAGTCTTTAAATATTGGGAAGCTTCAAGTTCAAAACTCTGCCAAAATTCTCATTTTCACTTAAAAGCTGAATCTTATCATTGGTAACGAATACTGTCCGTTGTTTTTCTTGAAACAACTGGCTCACTTTATTAATTTAAGGAAAATGTCTGCCAAATATCCAACTCTGAATAACCACGGTTTGCTAGTTGTCCTTTCAAGTAAAAATGATGTTCCATGAACAAAGGGACCAAGTTCACCTTGCAACTCAAGGTCGCAAATTGCTTTTCTTCAAAAAAACCATCATACTCGGTTTGCAACAGAGATGCTTTATGTGTACTTCCCATTTTGTCATAGAGAATATTAAAAACATTTATAATCAATGATCAAGATTTTTTTTTTTTTTTTTTGAGACAGTCTCACTCTGTCTCCAGGTGCCAGGCTGGAATGCAGTGGCGCGACCTCGGCTTACTGCAACCTCTGCCTCCTGGGTTCAAGCAATTCTCCTGCCTCAGCCTCCCGAGTAGCTGGGACTACAGATATACGCCACCACACCCAGCTAATTTTTATATTTTTAGTAGAGACGGGGTTTCACCATGTTGGCCAGGATGGTCTCGATCCCTTGACCTCGTGATCCTCCTGCCTCAGCCTCCCAAAGTGTTGGGATTATAGGCATGAGCCACCACGCCCGGGCAATGATCAAGATTTAATAAAAGTAATAGTCTTCACTGCTTCTTCAAGGACATTTATAAGCACAACTGGCATTTTAAAAAAACTGAGAGTGCAAGCCAGGTGTGGTGGCTCATGTCTGTAATCCCAGAACTTTGGGAGGCCGAGGCAGATGGATCACTTGAGATCAGGAGTTTGAGACCAGCCTGGCCAACATGGCAAATCCCTGTCTCTACTAAAAATACAAAAATTAACCGGGCGTGGTGGTGCATGCTTATAATCCCAGTTACTCAGGAGGCTGAAGCAGGAAAATTGCTTGAACCTGGGAGGTGGAGGTTGTAGTGAGCCAAAATCATGCCATTGCACTCTAGCCTGGGCAACAGGAAAGCAAAATTCTGCCTCAAAAAAAAAAAAAAATATATATATATATATATACACACACACACAAATTAGCTGGGTGTGGTGGCGTGCACCTGTAATCCCAGCTACTCATGAGGCTGAGGCATGAGAATCACTTGAACTCAGGAGGTAGAGGCTGCAGTGAGCCAAGATTACACCACTGCACTCCAGCCTGGGCAACAAAGTGAGAGTCTGTCTCAAAAAACAAACAAAACAAAAACAAAAAAACTGAGAGTATATGGAGGCAAGGAATACAACAGCTACTGGCATACTTTGGGGCCACTGTCTTCACTTGGATTAAAGTGCCAGCAGTTTTACCCACCACTGCTTTGGTACCATCAGTGCAAATGTAACCCGGTGAAAACGGCAAATAACATTTTAGAATTGTTTGAAATCGTTTTCACCCTCTGAATCCTCAGCAGTCCATAGACCACACATCAAAACAGATGCATTACAATGGTTTTATACAGAGATTCCCATCAGAGAATACAGGGACTAACGCCTCATTTAGAGTCAAAGACACTGCTCCATTTTCCAAACCAGGGGTGAACTGGACTGCAAGTGACACAAACCAAGAAATGACCCATGGGGAAGGAAGCCTAAGGGATGGCCAGATGCGCTTACCAAGTTTGCCAGCTGATCAAGCACCTCATTGATTTGCTGGCTGTACACAAGCCCAATGTGTGACCTTCCCATTAGCCGCCTCACCTTCTTGCGGATGTCATTCTTATTTACCTGAAAAGCCAGAACAGGAATCTTAACAAGGGATCTGCTCTCCTCTCAACTGAGGTAGAGAGAAGAGAATGTACAAGTGGGTTTCCTACTATCTGAGAGATGTGGAATTCTGAAAGACCACATCACTGAACATGGGCGAAAACTTTCAACTGTGTATTCTGCCACAATGAGGGGAAGAAAAGCCCTGGCTCTGTCTCTAGTTAGCTTCTGCAGAAAAGTGGCTCTTAGAGCAGTTCTGGTTCCAGGGGACACTTCTCCCTATCCCCACTTAATACCACAACATTCACCCCTACAGGGGTTCTAAAACCCCCAGGGCTCTTCATAGGATAATTCAGAAACAATGACTTAAAAGTGGCAACACCACACTGGTTGTAGCCAAGACATCTCTGAAGGTTAGGGGTCAGTATCCTTTCCCAGCCAGTCAACTGGCACCCTCCAAAGTCTACAGAGTACAGCGAAACTTACACCAAGAAATGAAGCAGACCAAGAGGGGCTGGCGGCATTCATTCCCTGCATTTGATCAACTGATTCCCTCACACTTAAGGAGGTTGGGGAGAACAGAAGAGGAGAAACCCAGTGGCTCCTTTTCCAAACAGTTCTCTTCTACCCATCAACTCGACTTATGTTTCCCTTTCAGAGCGTAACTCTTCTACTTGGTAACATACTTCTTCCACAGCTATAAGAACCAAGTACAACCAAATTAAGTCAAAATCTACTATTACTTTGTTAATGGGTAGCATTTTTTTAACTATAGAAAATTCTGTAAGAAATAGGCAGTGTTGAAAAACAAAATCTGAGCATCGTTCCTTTTTTTTGAGATGGATTTTTGCTTTTGTTGCCCAGGCTGGAGTGTAATGGCACGACCTCGGCTCACTGCAACCTCTGCCTCCCGAGTTCAAACAATTCTTCTGCCTCAGCCTCCCAAGTAGCTGGGATTACAGGTGTGAGCCACCACACCCAGCTAACTTTTGTATTTTTAGTAGAGACAGGGTTTCACCATGTTGGTCAGACTGGTCTTGAACTCCTGATCTCAAGTGCTCCATCGCCTTGGCCTCCCAAAGTGCTGGGATTATAGGCATGAGTCACTGTGCCTGGCCTTGAGCATCCTTTCTAAGGTTTTATAATCTACTACTGTAAAAAAAAATTAATTCATTGTATTTTATGGGAAGCTCTAATGGCACACTAAAACTACTTAGTAAAAGGAGACCATATAAATTTCAAAATAAACAAAGAATGGCTGGGCATGACGGCTCATGCCTGTAATCTCAGCACTTTGGGAGGCTGAGGCAGGCGGATCACTTGAGGTCAGGAATTCGACACCTAGCCAACTGGGTGAAACTCCGTATGTACTAAAAATAGAAAAATTAGCCAGATGTGGTGGTAGATGCCTGTAATCCCAGCTACTCAGGAGGCTGAGGCAGGAGAATTGCTTGAACCCGGGAGGCAGAGAATGTGGTAAGCCAAGATCGCACCACTGCACTCCAGCCTGGGCGACAGAGTGAGACTCTGTCTCAAAAAAATGAAAATAAAAATAGATAACTAAATAGTATGGAATCATCAGTTCTTGGCTGGGTGCAGTGGCTCATGCCTGTAATCCCAGCACTTTGGGAGGCAGAGGTGGGTAGACCACTTGAGTTCAGGAGTTTGAGACCAGCCTGGCTAACATGGTGAAAGCCTGTCTCTACTAAAAATACAAAAATTAGCTGGGTGTGGTGGTGCGCACCTGTAATCCCAGCTACTCAGGAGGCTGAGGCGCAAGAATCACTCAAAATGGGGAGGCAGAGGTTGCAGTCAACTGAGATTACGCCACCGCACTCAAGCCTGGGCAACAGGGCAAGACTCAGTCTCAAAAAAAAGAAAAACAATCATTAGTTCTTTCTACAATACTCCTTAGTAAAACAGGCTGGCAGCTTCAGATAAATGGAAGTTTGTAAGCTGGCAGAGAGGACTCAGACTTTCAGTCGAGAAGACAGCCCTAAGAAAGATACCTTGACAGCTTCCCAGCTGCCCTGAAATTCAGGTGACAGGAACAAGCCTTGCCCTTCTAGCATCAGTGGAGCTGGACACAGCAAAACTGACATTACCTTCATCAGCAGCATGTAGGAGATGAGGTTGTGCAAAAGTGTAGCCAGCAGGCGATCTTCATCATCTTCCAGGCGCTTCCGGTCATGTTCTCCCAGGGACAGGTACCTAAGCAGAAGACCAAGCACAAGTCAACCCTCAAGTGGGAGACCACAGAACTAACTGAGAGAAGGCTGAATTTGCATATTCCCAATGGTTTCCTAAGCCCCATACCTGTCAATCATTTCCTGGGGACCCTGGTCCATACCCATCCCTTCTCTCTCCAACATCACGGCATCTAAGAAGGCATCTTCCCAGAATTGCATTTGGTCCCATAAAGTAGAACGCTCTTTGCCTGTGTAGAATAAAGGTTTTTTACGGGGCTTAACATTTAAGAATATAGCTGCCAAACAAAAATAAAGAGTAAAATCCAGATAAAAGGGAATAATTACAAATTTCAGGGCAAAGGAAACACACCTCTCTACCCCAGATCTAACATGCCTGCCACCAGCCCCAGATGCCTCCAAGTAAGGCCCAGTCCCTCCCAAGGAGGAGGGATGAACACAGCACACAAATAAATGTGGTTACTTATAGAAAAGGTCTCCATAGCTGCATCCTCTAACTGGTCCCACATGGATCCTTTGTCCCTTCCTGCCAATTGCAGAGCAGGAAGGACCATGGTAGCAAGAAAGGAAAGAAAGGAAGACAGAAAGGCAGAGGCTGTTGATTAATACCAAAACCCAATCTTGTCCAGTTTTCACCCACTGCTTGTTCTAGACCCAGTAAGTCGCTTGCTTCAGATGTAAAAATGCTATCTAATGTCAGCATTGAGATCAGTAGAAAGCCAAGCAGCTACTTGTTCAGTGTGACCCTCTCCCCTGGCTGAGCCAGCTTTCTCCAGCGCAAGGGGCCTTCCCAGTATGTTTCTCACCTAGGAGTCCCTCATAGAGGTAGACTCGCTGGCTCACATCTTCAGAAGCGCGAATTGGACTGCCTGCCAGCTTCTCCTTTACGCTTGGCTTCAAGCTGTGGGCTTTACCCTAGAGTGAAGAGGTGATAGGTCAGTGGCCAGAGGTACCAATGAATAGGGGCATAGGAAACCAAGCATTTCACTAAGAGGCTCTCACACCAGTCACTATCCATTAGCAATATAAACTCCAGTACCTCTGCTTCTGCAAGTCCACTTACGCTGCTTTCTGTTACTGCCTCCTAAACTATAAAATCAAGTTTTCATTTTTGACTTATCTTTACTTCTTAGTCTCTGTAAGATTATTTTCTTTAAAGTAACAATGACAACAATCAGACTAATTCTCTGCATAGCAATATAACACAGCAGAAGGAACCCAGAGTTTACTGTCAGACTGACCAAGGTTCAGATCCCTGCCTCTTATTAGCTGTGTGACCTCGGGTACAAAATAAGCTTCTCTGAGCCTCATTTTCCTTATCTGTCAAAGGAAGGTTACAACACCTACCTCATAGGACTATTTTACAAGGATTACATCTGAAGATACAT
The DNA here is from genome assembly GCA_036589455.1 of Ateles fusciceps. Taxonomy (NCBI): domain Eukaryota; kingdom Metazoa; phylum Chordata; class Mammalia; order Primates; family Atelidae; genus Ateles; species Ateles fusciceps. Next base: position 17,080,857 of record JAZHEH010000681.1, on the reverse strand, counting down.
ATTAGGCACTTAACAGTGCCTGGCACATGGCTAGTAATTGAGTAATTTCTTCTTTCTTATCATCTCTTTCTGCTCCTAAGAAATATCACTAACTTTATCTGCCACTTCTGAGTAGATTGTCTATTCACTGAAAGATTTTCAACTAGGCAAGAGGTAGGTAATATGATGCCATTTTACAACATATAAAATAGAATAAGTAGATAAGCAACTGATCAAAGGTTATTGGGTAAGAATATCATGCCATTTTACAACAGATAGAATAAGCAGAGAAGCAAACTGATCAGAGGTTATTGGGTAAGGCTTAATCAGTGTGACTAAATACCAGTTTCCTGGTTCATAGCCCAATATTTTAGTAATGAACCACGTGACTTTATATAATTTATTTATTATTAAAGCAGCCTTGTTTGAGCAAAGAAATTCAGGTAACTACACTCAGCAGGTCTGTATAAAGAACCCTTGCCCACCAGCATAGGACAGGTATGAATTTGTTTCAGGAAGATGCCAGAAAAGGTAGCACACAGCTGAATGGCTTCCTGCAAGACCAATACTCCATCGTAACTATTTTACCATTTGGAATGGAAACACGCTGGAATAATTTTACATGCTGTTATTAAAAAGCAGCCCACTTTGGCTAGGTGCGATAGCTCATGTCTGTACTCCTAGCACTTTGGGAGGCTGAAGCAGGAGAATCACTTAAGTCCAAAAGTTCAAGAACAGCCTGGGCAACATAGCAAGACCCTGTTTCTATAAAAGAAATAAAAATCTTAGCCAGGAGGGATGGTGCATGCCTGTAGTCCCAGCTACATGGGAGCCTGAAGCGGGGGGGATTTCTTGGGCCCAGAAATTTGAGGCTGTAGTAAGCCATGATTGCACCACTGCACTGCAGCCTGGGTACCAGAGCAAGACCTTGTCTCATAAATAAATAAATAAGTTAATTAATAAATACATATTTTTTAAAAAGCAACAAAAAATAAAACAGCCTAGGGGAACAATGTCAACAAGATGGCCGAGTACCCCTAGAGCTCATCCCCGTCACAGAGAGCCAGAGCGATGAATAAACAGCAATACTTTAACACACACAACTGAGGGAGAGTGCAGGGGTGCATCAGAAAGGGGGACAGGAACGCTGATGAGCACAGAAACTCAGGATGGCCACATAGAGAACAGAAGGCAACATCAGGCCTCCATCCCCATCCCCCCTTACCCCATCCAGGATCAGCTGGGAACAAGGAGGAACTTCTCCCTATAGCAAGGAAGCAAGACAATTCTAGAAACTTCCACCAACACCTTGGACACCTATAGACTTCACACTAGCTTCCCTGCAGTCCTCTAGGCACTAAGTCCAGCTGAAGGAGCTGCCTGGAAGTCCATACAGCTATGCTGCCTCCAGAGAAGGAGCCAATACTGTATGCCAGCCCCTGTGGTCTGTGCAGCTACTGTGCTATGCCATCTTGGAACTGCAACTATGGTGGGAGTGTGTTTTGTTCTGGGGGCAGATGGCCACAGATCACCTTCATTCCTGAGGCTAAGCCACCACCAAACCACTCCAACATGATGTCCTGACAATCTAAGCCAAGCTGTGAGCAGCTATTACACCATTCCCCAAGAAACCAAGTGGAGGCAGGGCCACTCCACCTACCCCTCCCCTGTCCCCTTGGGCTGGAGCTGAAGCAGTACCCTATCTACTGGGAAAACAGTACTTAGATTGCTGAGAGCAGTCAGGCCGCACTGGTGCCTAAGGTGAAGAAACACTCTGTATCCCAGGAAATGGTGAGCCAGGGCAGTCATGCATCCTAGTACCTAACCTGAAGCCGCACCCTGCATTCCAGGGATACTGTGCCGGAACAGTTATGCCCACGCTAAGCCTGTGCTAAAGCAGCACATTGTCTCCAGGGGAATTGGTGGTTGGCCAAGCTGAGCAGCTGTGCACTCCAGGGCTGAGGTGACACAGTACCCCATGTCCCAGGGAAACAGAGCAGTGGATGAGCTGAGATACCTTGCCCTGGACTAACAACTTAGTACCCTTCTTCCCCTGGAACTGGACTTGTCCCTAGAGTGTGAGCTGCTAAGATATCCTCTTCCTGGGGTATGGAGTCATTGTTGTGCTGCTCCCTGACACCCAGGGCCCAAATGACAGCTGTGCTCTGCCATGCTGGGGTATTTGCTGCCATTGCACCTGGCCTCACAAAGTCTGGGATATAGCCGAGCCCCACCATCCTAGAGTCACTACTACACGGTGCCTAATCCCCTGGAACCTGAGCTGCCACTGAGGCCTACTGGCTCAGATCCCTGAATTGCAGCTGTACCCTGCTCCCTAGGCCCAAACCTCCGGAGCACCCCTTCCTCCCCCAGAGTGAGGCCAGTGCTATGGCCTATCCCCCAGTGTTAGAAGAATCCCAGGTATGAGCCAGTCCCCTGGGCCTGAGCTGCTGGCGGGTGCCTCAGATCCTCACCTGTGGGCAACCTACATCCAGCCTTGCCACAGAGAGCAAACCGGCACCCAATACCCAGGTGCCACAATAGGTCTGTGAGACCCTAAGCCTAGAACCCTGACCCTACAGCCACTCCAAGCATCTGTACCTGGAACCCAGTGCCTCTGCAGCTGCTTGTAGGCCACGTCCTGATACCAAGAGGGATTCTCTTGGCTAATTCACTCCATTGTGAGCAAAATTAGAGTAGGATAACTCTAAAAGTCTTTGACACCAAGGATATTAAGAACATATAACACCACTGCCAATGCCACACTTCTATAGCCTAGGACTCTTAGGCACCCGCAGTTATTGCTCATGTTGAATGCAGCTGAAGAAGCTACACAGAAAATATACCACTGCATCTACCCAAAAACAGAGTCACCACACACTTCCCAACTGGCACACTAAAACCCAACTGCACGTGGAAGTCTTTATGAAAGACACTCCAGAAAGTTTGAAATAAGTGACTGTTCTGCCAGATGTGTGGATATCAACACAGAGACATAAGAAACATGAAAAAAAAAGGACATATGATTCCACCAAAGGAACATAATAACTCTTTGGTAATAGATCCCAATGAAAAGGAAATCAATTAACTGCCACAAAATAAATTCAAATAATCTTAATGAAATGCAATGAAATACAAGAAAATACAGATAATGATTCAACAAAATCAGAAAAACAATTCATGATATGAATTAGAAACTCAACAAAAAGATAAAAATCATAAAAAAGAACCAAACAGAAATCTTGCAGTTGAGTAATTCAATGAAGTTTAAGAAATACAATAGAGAACTACAACAGTAGACCTGATCAAGCAGAAGAATGACTCTACATTTAAAGATAAGTCATTTGAAATTACTCAGGGGGGAAAAAAATAAATAAGAATGAAAAAGAGTGAAGAAAGTCTGCAACACTTAGGGGATACCATTAAGTAAACAAATGTTCATATTACTGGATTTTCAAAGGGAGAAGGGGAAAGGCATAGAAAACCTATTTAATGAAATAATAGCTGAAAACTTCTCAAGTCTGGGGAGAGATATGAACATCCAGATCTAGGAAGCTCAAAAGTCCCCAAATAGATTCAACCCAAAAAAGTCCCTTTCAAGGTACATTAGAGTTGAACTGTCAAAAGTCAGAGAGAGAATTCTAAAAACAGCAAGAGAAAAGTGTTAAGTCACATTTAAGGGAATCCCTATTAAACTGACAGATTTCTCTGCAGAAAACTTTATAGGCCAGCAGAGAATGGGATGATATATTCAGAGTGCTGCAAGAAAAAGATTTTCAGCCAAGAATACTATACCCAGGAAAGCCGTGCTTCAGAAATGAAGGATAAATTAAATCTTTCCCTGACAAGAAAAAGAGTAAGGGAGTCATCACACCTAGACTGGCCCTACAAGAAATGCTCAAGGGAGTCCTACATCTGGAAAGAAAAAGATGATAATTACTATCATGAAAATACACAAAAGTTTTTATTTTTGAGACAGAGTCTCACTCTGTTGCCAGGCTGGAGTGCAACGGCAGGATCTCGGCTCACTGCAACCTCCACCTCCTGTGTTCAAGCAATTCTCCTCCCTCAGCCTCCTGAGTAGCTGGGACTACAGGTGCACACCACCATGCCCAGGTAATTTTTGTATTTTTAGTAGAGACGGGTTTCACCATGTTGGCCAGAATGGTCTCAATCTCTTGACCTGATGATCTGCCCACCTCGGCCTCCCAAAGTGCTGGGACTATGGGTATAAGCCACCATGCCTGGCCCATAAAAGTATTAAACCCACTGGTAGAACAGATACACAAAGGAGAAAAACAAAAGAATCAAACCTTATCTCTACAGAAAACCACCAAGTCATAATGATAAGTAAGTGAGAAAGAAAGAAACAAAGAACATACAAAATGATCATAAAACAATTAACAAAACAGGAGTAAGTCCATACCTATCAATAACAACCTTGAATGTAAACAGATTAAATTCCCTCATCTGAATGTATTAAAAACAACAACAACAAACACTTGCCCTAACTATATGTTGCCTACAAGAAACTCATTTCACAGACTGAAAGTGAAGGGATGAAGAAAGATATTTCACACAAATGGAAACCAAAAGCAAGCAAGAGTAGCTATAATTTCATCAGACAAAACAGACTTTACATCAAAAACTAAAAAGAGACAAAGAAGGTAATTATATAGTAACAAAGGGATCACTTCAGCAAGAGGATATAACAATTACAAATATATATGCATTCAATACCCAACAGCTATATAAAGCAAATATTATTAGATCTAAATAAAGGGAGAACTCCAGTACAACAGTTAGGGACTTCACCCCACTCTCAGCATTGGACAGATCATCTAGACAGAAAATTAACACAGAAATATTGGATTTAAACTGCATTTTAGATTTAGATTGCATTTTAGACCAAATGGACCTAACAGACATTTACAGAACATTTCATCCAACAGCTGCAGAATACACATTCTTTTCATCAACATCCAGAACATTCTCTAGGACCAACCACATATCAGGCCACAAAATAAGTAACAACAAAATTAAGAAAACTGAAATCATATCAAGTATCTTTTCAGACCACAAGGGAACACTGTGGTCTGAAAATTAGAAATAAATAACAAAAAACCTTTAAAATCATACAAATACATGGAAATTAAACAATATGCTCCTGAGTGATCAATGGGTCAACAAAGAAATTAAGAAGGAAATTTAGAAATTTCTTCACACAAATATAAATAAAAACACAGCATACCAAAACCTATGGGATACAGCAAAAGCAGTATTTAGAATGAAGCTTATAGCAATAAACACCTACATCAAAAAAGTAGAAAGATTTCAAATTAACTTAATGATGTATCTCAAATAACTGAAAGCAAGAACAAACCAAACCCAAAATTAGTAGAAGAAATTAGATAAAGATCAGAGCAGAAATAAAATTGAGACTAAAAAAAAAAAAAATAGGCCAGGCATGGTGGCTCACACCTATAATCCCAGCACTTTGGGAGGCCGAGACAGGCGGATCACTTGAGGCCAGGAGTTTGAGACCAGCCTGGCCAACATGGTAAAAACCCATCTCTACTAAAAAACAAACAAACAAAAAAATTAGCTGGGTGTGGTGGCGTATGCCTGTAATCCCAGCTACTCAAGATGGAAGGCTGAGGCAGAATAATTGCTTGAACCTGGAAGGTGGAGCCTGCAGTGAGCCAAGATTGTGCCACTACACTCCAGCCTGGACAAGAAGAGCAAAACTCCATCTCAAAATAAATAAATAAATAATTAACAAAACGAGAGGTTCATTTTTGGAAAGATAAACAAAATCCACAAACCATCAGCTTGACTAACTAAAAAAAAAAGAGAGAGAGAGAGAGAGAGTGAAAAGACCCCCGCCAAGAAAACACCAAAAACAAAAAAAGGAAACATTAAAACTGACATCACAGAAAAACAAAAAATCATTAGAGACTATGATAACTATATGCCAACAAATTAGAAATGGATACATTCTTAGACATATACAATCTACCAAGATTTAACCAAGAAACAGAAAACCTGAACAGACCAATTACAAGTAATGAGACTGAATCTGTAATAAAAAGCTTCCGATCACAGGGCAGCGTGGCTTACACCTGTAATCCCAGCACTTTGGGAGGCTGAGGCAGGAGAATCACTTGAACCTGGAAGGTGGAGGTAGCAGTGAGCCAAGATCGTGCCACTGCACTCCAGCCTGGGCAACAGAGCAAGACTCCATCTCAAAAAAAAAAAAAAAAAAACAAAAAAGAAAGGCTGGGTGTGGTGGCTCACTCCTGTAATCCCAGCACTTTGGGAGGCTGAGGTGGGCAGATCACAAGGTCAGGAGATCAAGACCATCCTCGCTAACACGGTGAAGCTCCATCTCTACGAAAAATACAAAAATTAGCCGGGCATGATGGCACGCGCTTGCAGTCCCAGCTACTCGGTAGGCTGAGGTAGGAGAATCACTTGAACCCAGGAGGTGGAGGTTGCAGTGAGCCAAGATCATGCTACCGCACTCCAGCCTGGGCGACAGAGCGAGACTCTGTCTCAGAAAAACAAAACAAAACAAAAACAAAAACAAAAAACAACAAAAAAAGAAAAGCCAGGCACCAGTAGCTTCAATGCAGAATTCTAAAAACATTTAAAGAAGAACTAATACCAAATACAAAAGTATTTCATAAAATTCAACATCCCTTCATGACAAAAGCTCTCAAAAAGTTAGATACAAAGGGAACACACCTCAAAACAAGGTCATATATGACAAACCCACAACCAACATCATACTGAATGGGGAAAAGATGAACGCTTTTCCTGTAAGATTTGTAACAAGACAAGGATGTCTACTTCCACCAGTTTTATTCAACCAGAAGTGCTAATCAGAGCAATTAGGCAAGAGAAAAAAATAAAGGGCATTCAAATTGGACAGGAAGAAGTCAAACTGTCCCTAAAAGCAGGCTGGGTGTTGTGGTTCATACCTGTTAAAAACAGCACTTTGGGAGGCAAAGGAAGGTGGATTGCTTGAGCCCAGGAGTTCGAGACCAGCCTGGGCAACATGGCAACACCTTGTCTCTACAAAGAATACAAAAGATCAGCTGGGCATGGTGACGCATGCCTGTAGTCCCAGCTACCTGGGAGGCTGAGATGGAAGGACTGTGTGAGCCCTGGAGGTGGAGGTTGCCATGAGCCAAGATTGTGCCACTGGACTACTCCAGCCTGGTTCTTCTCCCAGAAAAAAAAAAAAAAAAAAGAAAAAGTCCTAAAAGTTCCACTAGAAAATCAACATATAAAAATCAGTAGTACATCTATATACCAACAATAAAATAGCAGAAAAAGAAATCAAGAAGGTAATCTCATTTACAATAGCCACAAATTAATGCCCTAAGAATAAATTCAACCAAGGAGGTAAAAGATCTCTATGAGGAAAAATAGAAAACACTGATGTAACAGAGTTTAGGGAAAAAAATGGAAAGAAATACCATGTTCATGGATTGGAAGAATATTGTGAAAATGCCCACATTACCAAAAATGATCTAGATTCAATGCAATCCCTACCAAAATACCAACGGTATTCTTCACAGAAATAGAAAAAACAATCCTAAAATTCATATGGAACTACAAAAGACCCCAGAGAGCCAAAATAATCCTGGACAAAAAGGTATCACACAACTAGACTTCAAAATATAAGACAAAGCTATCATAACCATAACTGCATGCTACTGGCATAAAAAACAGACCCATAGACCAACAGAACAGAATAGAGAACCCAGAAGGAAATCCATATATATATAGCCAATTGTTTTTTGACAAAGGCACTAAGAATATTCACTGGGGGGTAGGGACAGTCTCTTCAATAAATGGTGCTGGGAAAACCTGATATCCATTATGTGGAAAAATAGAATTAGACCCCTAGTTCTCACCATATACAAAAATCAATCCCAAATGGATTAAACACTTAAGTGTAAGACCCAAAACTATAAAACTACTAGAAGAAAACAGAGCAGAAATGCTTCAGGACATTGGTCTGGGCAAAAAATTCATGGAGACCTCAAAAGCACAGATAACAAAAGCAAAAGTAGACAAACAGGATTATATTAAACTAAAAAGCTTCTGCACAACCAAGGACACAATGAATTGAATGAAGAGACAGTCTGCAGAATGGGAGAAAATATCTGCAAACTATTCATCTGACAAAGGATTAATATCCAGAATATACAAGAAAGAAAAAACTCAATAGCAAAAAAACACAATCTATTTTTAAAAAGGGGCAAATAGGTGAATAGCTCTCAAAGGACATACAAATGGCTAACTGAAGTTTTAAAATAATGGGCCTCTACAAAGGCCTTGAAGACAAACTGCTGTAGACAGTTCTCACTGCTGCTTCCATGTTCCTTGTTTATGAGAAACTGATGGTTGCTATCTTCATAGTTATGGGGCTGAATAGCGCAAGCAAACACTGAGATGTCTTACAGTGAAAAGTCAGAACATGTTCAAGGTGGAGGATTTTCTTCTAAGTGAAGGGAAGTAATTTTCCTTTTACTCTGGCTCCTTCCATCACAAATTTCACCCTTATTGGCTTGAAAAGCAGCTAAAGGTAAACGGGAAGCATAGCAGGCTAGACCTGTTGCCAACTTAAGTTTTATGATGCATGGTTAGTTTTTGGGTGAAGGTTGAACTAGTTTGAAAAGAAAACATTACTGAAAACCACTAACAAACTGTTAGCACAAAAGAAAAGTCCATCAATCACTCAATCAACCAATCAGCCTATTCAGACTCAGAGAGAGTTAAGGCCCATTAACTTAAGTAGCCTACCAATCCTATTCCCAATCTTCACTCTGGGAGGTCACTGGCTCTATTAAAACACACATACAGAAGGCTCTGGGGGTGGGAATGATTACCAGTGTTAAATAATTGTTTTCATTTAAATTTTCTCTTCCTTTCTCCCCATAGGCCAAAGATAAGGACCTAGTAGCTCTTGTAGAAAACATCTAATAAAGTGGCAAGTGTATCAGTGTTTTAACAGAGCCTACAGAGGCATATATACATTAAAAAGCAGAGGCTGGGCACAGTGGCTCATGCCACTTTGAGAGGTCAAGGGAGGAGGCTCACGTAAACCCAGGAGTTTGAGATCAGCCTGGACAACATCACCTCTACAAAAAACTAATCAATTAGCCAGGCATGGTGGTATACGCCTATGGTCCCAGCTACTCAGGAGGCTGAGGTAGGAGGATCACTTGAGCCTGACAGGTCAAGGCTGCAGTGAGCAGTGATTGCACCACTACACTCCAGCCTGGGCAACAGAGTGAGATCTTGTCAAAAACAAAAAACAAAACAAAACAAAAAGGCTGGGTGCAGTGGTAATCCCAGCACTTTGGGAGGCAGAGGAAGGCAGATCACGAAGTCAGGAGTTTGAAACCATCCTGCAACTTAGTAAATCCTGTCTCTACTAAAAAAATACAAAAAGTTAGCTGGGCATGGTGGCGGATGCCTGTAACCACAGCTACTTGGGAAGCTGAGGCAAGAAAATCACCTGAACCGGGGGAGGTGGAGGTTGCAGTGAGCCGAGATCATGCCACTGCATTCCAGCCTGGATGACAGTGAGAGACTACGTCTCAGGGAGAAAAAAAAGCTGAATATCTAAAGCAAGGACTAAAAAGAATTTATCTCCTTCCAGCTGATCATGGGCTTACTGTGTGATCTAGGGAAGTTCTTTTCTCCTAAGGCATTGTTCCCCTCACCTATTAGAAGACTACTCACAGCAATACAGTGAATCACAAACTTAAGTGGAAACCATGACTTTTTCATCCCTGTTTCTTTAATGCAAAATTTGGCAGTTAGTGTATCACTTCATGGATGTTTATTAATGAATGAAAACTCCAAATAACTGTTAGTAATATACTAAAATAAAATGCTATTTCAAGGTGTTATATAGCACAGTGACCAAAATAAAACTGGACTAGTCCATAGAAATATGCAGACTGATACTAAATGAGAGCTGTAACTGTCCCTCGGCCTGTGTTGAACCTGGGGGTTAATACTATCTAGGATTCAAAGCCCTTATCTGATTGGGCAGGAAGCCTAACTCATCAATAATTCAGAAGAGGGTTCTAAAAGCCCCAGATTGTCAGTCAAATGACTCTGAAAAAAGCCTTAAGAAATGTTTGCCTTAAAGCCAAATATATGAGGATTTTCTCTTCCTTATTTAACCTCTACCTCCTTGTCTCTTAACTTCCATTCTTTTCTAGCCCGCTTCCCATGTCTATTAAAGAAATGCTCTCTTTTGTTAGTAAACAAAGCTTACAAAGATGGTGCTTGTGGCAGAGTTGGTCTCAATTTCACTATCAGACAAAGTGCCCCGAGAGCTTGCCAGGTGAACACTGCCCTCGCCACCTGGTCCATCACCTGCATTGCTGCTCAAGTCACTGTCAGCTCCAAGGGTCTCTCCAGAACTATTACTCACCTGGAAAGCAAAAAACATAGTAAGAGATATTCCCCAGGGATAGGCCCCAGAAATGCCAAGCTATTAGAGCTCCCTGCCACCATAAAAAAGTATTAAATTTCAAAGGTGTGTCAGATAACCTCTGGAAGTACCTTCTTTATAAGATGAGAAGCTCTGGGTGAAATCTCGTGTACACACACCTATGATGGTAAACACCTCCACCATGAGAACCATGCTGACCTGAGACTCAGAACAGCCTCCAAAGAGAAAGCAGCCCCCTTTTCCAAAGAGGAAATCCACACCCCACCCGCCAAGATGCCAGTGTGGTGCTCCCCCTACCACGGTGCTAACTTCAGAATCCTGACTTGAGCTGCGGATCATAACAGCTGGACTCACGCTGATGACAGAGTCTTGATCGGTCCTCTGAAACAAGACACAGGGACATTAGGGGAGGTGTCCAATCTCCTCTCAGTTTCCCACAGAAATACTGTACCTTTTTCTTTCTCCCCATCCCCCACCCTTCTGTCATCATCCTTAGAGAAGTGACGAGCAGGCCAGGCATGGTGGCGCATGCCTGTAATCCAAGCACTTTGGAGGCCAAGGCGGGTGGATCACCTGAGGTCGGGAGTTCAAGACCAGCCTGACCAACATGGTGAAACCCCATCTTAAAAAAAAAAAAAAAAAAGAGAAGTGACAAGCAACTTTTTTCCAGAATATAAAATGTGTACAACTTACATAATAAAAAAAGAATAGGCTGGGTGCAGTGGCTCATGCCTGTAGTCCTAGCACTTTGGGAGGCTGTGGTGGGAGGATCACTTGAGCCCAGGAATTGGAGACCAGCCTGGACAACATGGTGAAACCCCGTCTCTACCAAAAAATACACAAATTTAGCCAGCCATGTTGGTGGGCAACTGTGGTTACAGCTGCTCAAGAGGCTGAGGTGGGAGCATCACTTGAGCCCAGGAGACTGAGACTACAGTGAGCTGAGATCACACCACTGCTCTCCAGTCCAAGCAAAAGAGACTGTGTCTCAGAAAAACAAAACAAAAAAACAATGCATTAAAGAAGTACATGCTCACTGCAGAAAATACATGAAAGAATAAGGAAATAAGAACAAGCTGTAAATCTACCACCCACCTTAAGCACTGTTTTTAGTATATTTCCTTTCAGTTTTTTGAAATACATTTTAGAAATAAAATTGGAATCACACTATATGTAGCTTTGTTAAACATTTTCCCATGTCACTGAATTTTTGAAAACACAGTCTTTAATGGATACTAACATTGCATTACCTGGATCTATTATACTTATTTAGTAATTCACTTATCATTAGATATTTACGTTGTTTTGAGGTTAATTTTTTTTTTTGTATTGTATTTTTCTTTTTGAGATGAATTCTCACTCTGGCACAGGCTGGAGTGCAGTGGTATGATCTCAGCTCACTGCAACCTCTGCCTCCCAGGTTCAAGCAATTCTCCTGCCTCAGCTTCCCAAGTAGCTGGGATTACAGGCACGCGCCACCATGCCCAGCTAATTTTTGTATCTTCAGGCGGGACGGGTTTCACCATGTTGGCCAGGCTGGCCTCAAACTCCAACTCCTGACCTCAAGTGATCCACCTGCCTCATTCTCCCAAAGGGCTGGGATTACAGGTGTTGGCCTCCTCGTGGGGCTGTTATTTTTTTAAATTTTTGAGATGGAGTTTCGCTCTTGTTGCCCAGGCTGGTGTGCAATGGTGCAATCTTGGCTCACCGTGACCTCCACCTCCCAGGTTCAAGCGTTTCTCCTGCCTCAGCCTCCTGAGTAGCTGGGATTACAGGTATGCACCACCACACCTGGCTAATTTCCTATTTTTAGTAGAGACAGGGTTTTACCATGTTGGTCAAGCTGGTCTCAAACTCCTAACCTCAGGTGATCCACCCACCTCGGCCTCCCAGGCATTACAGGCATGAGCCACCACACCCAGCTATCCAGCCGCTTTTTTAATTTAAAGAAGTATTCCGAGATAGCATATTTAATCCTTGCAATTTTCAACAAGGTTGTCACAAACCTGGGAACTAGAAGTCAGGCTCACACCGCTGTCTGCGCTGATCTGGGACTTTTTCTCCTCTGTCTCACCAAGGTCAAAGACAGGTTTGATTACTTCAGGCCCTGAGTAGGGGAAGACTTCTGTTACTCAGTACACAAAGGCTAGGGGTAGGCTTGTAAAGGGGGTGGGACAGCAGCACAGGCTAGTCCCAGACTTGGTCAGCCCATCCCAGTCACCTTTCCAAAGACTACCTCCGACTCAAGACCCACTGGAAAAAGAGGTCCCTAGATGCCTTAAGAACCAAGTAGGACAAATCAGAACTGGTCTCAATGAGTTCTGCAGCCATCTTCTCAACTTAAGAAAATTCTGAGCAAATCATCTTAAAACAGAAAAGTTTCACAAGGCCAGGTGCGGTAGCTCATGTCTATAATCCCAGCACTTTGGAAGGCCAAGGCAGGTGGATCACCTGAGGTCAGGAGTTTGAGACCAGCCTGGCCAACATGATGAAACCCTGTCTCTACCAAAAACTACAAAAATTAGCTGGGCATGGTGGTGCATGCCTGTAATCCCAGCTACTCGAGAGGCTGAGGCAGGAGAATTGCTTGAGCCCTGCAGGCAGAGGTTGCAGTAAGCCGAGATCGCGCCACTGCACTCCAGCCTGGGCAACAGAGCAAGACTCCATCTCAAAAAAAAAAAAAAAAAAAACTCCACAAACAAATGTCTAAACCACATTCCACAGCACTCAGAGTCTGAGCTTCACTGGTACCTGAGACCATTTAATGTTCCCCAGGTCACTTAATGCTTCCCAAACAAATGTGTCTAAAGGAGCTAGAAAAGGCTGGACCTGATGAAATAAGAAAAACCAGCTGTTTCGGTAGGCACTGCCTATCCCCATCCTACAACTTCTACATTTGAGATAAAAACCACCCTCCTTTCCCCCACCCACCCACAATGGTATGGCGGAAGGACAGAATGACAGAAAGCAAGAAAGCGTGCCTAGGCAAGCCACCAGAGTTGGGCAGCTACAGACTCAACATGGAGGGGACAGCAACCATCTCTGCCAACTGTGCCCACAGGCCTTCTAACAGGTGAGGGAGCTATCAGCCAATGGGGGCCACTAAAATAGGCAAATGTCCTCCCCCACCAACTCTGAAGCAACAGAGAACCAAGTTCTGGGGAGTTGTATGCAGCAGACACCTGGTTATAGCCTGATTGCCACGAGGGGAGGGGGGAAAGAGGCGGCCTCCATGCCACACGCCTAGGAGTCACATGCTACCTACCTGCTGCCATTCCAAACACCCTCTAAGAGCAAATTTGGGGTGGGGCTGACAAAGGGAGCCTGCCCCAACTGGGCCTGGGGAGTTGGCAGGTATGGAAGACTTGGGAACAGGAAGGGGCATTTGTTCCTTACTCTGTTTTTCCAAAGCTTTTTGCTTTTTCACTTCCTGGTGCTTGTTCCACAATTCTACCCCAGATGCAATGCAAGCAGGAGAGAAAGACAGAGAGTCAGAGGCTGGTCAGACAGACGAAATGGAAACCCACCCACCCAAGTCAATTCTGTCTCAGGTACCGGATTACCAACCAAGAGACACAAAGATGTCTTCATAGGGAGAAGGGGCAGGAATCAAGAGAGCTAACCCTCCACCCAAACTCATGAACTACAGATTCCAAATTTCTAATTCCAATCCCAATGTGGCAGTAAAAACCCTACAGAATGTTAGAGCTGGAAGGGCCCTCAACAAAGCTCCTTCGTTTCTGCCTGAGGAAACTGGCCCTAAAGAGGCTGGAGCACTTCATCAAGATCATGTAACTTAGGATCCATTTAAACTCCCACCATACCATGCTCTCTCTGCCAAATGAGCTGGGGAAGGGCAATTTTTATAGATTCCGGATGAGACAGACCAACATCTCAAGCAGCCAGAGTTTCAGAAGCACAAACACCCATCTGTTTGATTCACTGGACTGGACAGAGGCCAATGCATGCAGGCAGTTAGCAACCCTCCTCATTGCTCCTCAAGAAACCAACTCGCCCCCAGAGCCAGTGCCTGCCCTGCAACCAGTGATCTGGAGAAATGCCTCTAGTTGAGGTAACAGAGAACATAAAATGGTCAAGACCAGCATCTTCATAGGGGAAAGCAGACAGAATGGCAACCACAGCAATTATTTTCCTGGAAGGAACTTCAGAGTGTACTTAGTATGATCTCCTCTTTTCCCAGATGAAGAGACAGAGACCCTGAGAGGGGGAAGTTATTTGCCCAAAGTTGCATTCCTAGTTGGAGGCAGATATGGGACTGAAATTCCAGACCTCCAGACTGGCAGGTCAGTACTTTCTCTAAAATATTACATGAGGCAGGAGAAAGCCAGGAGTTGACCGCTACTGGAAGAATATTCCGCTGGCTAGGGAAGTGTAGCTCCCCTAAAGAGGAATCTGGCTCCATGTCGCTATTTATGGGAGCATAAGGCAACTGCTAATGGCCATGGAAAAGAGACATCAGCTGGAAGCAGAGTGCCATGGGACTTAAAACCAGAAAAAGAAGGAAGATCCAACCTCAAAGACTCAAGGTCAAGCAGGGAGTGAGTCAAACAGAGGTGATGCCCAGAAAGCTCACTAAGGCACTGGAGAAACACCAAATGTACACAAGATTTTAATCAAGTCCAGTGAGGGAGGGTTTCAAGAAGAACTGGCTCAGAAACCAATACCTCAAAGATCCAGAACCCAGAGAAATGGGGTTGCCAGACTTGCCCCAGAGGAGCACATTCCAGGGCAGTATAACAGCTGGAATGGGAGGACAGTGCCTTCAGAGACACAAATGTTGTAACTGTATAGCCCAAAGACACATCTGTAAACTCCCTGAGCACTTCCAGGAATTCTCCCCCACTATGTGAAAAAATGCAGATGTAAATAAAAAGAGCAGCCAGGAGTACAGCTCAGACCCACTGCAGTAAGCCTCACTGGGCCTTCTAAACAAAACCTCCATTCTTCTAAGATACGGGGCAGGGGGTGGCTGTGGATGAAGCAGAAGAACTGGAGAAGTACAAAGAAACACCACTAGAAATAGACACAGGCCCTTCCCTCTCTAGGAAGCAAAGCATGGGGAAGAGAAAGGCGGGATTCTGGATGAACTGAGAAGAGAGGGATATTTAAGCAGCCAGGACCCCTTCACCGCACCAAACACACAGATACATACCAATAGATGCTATAAAATTTTCTTCCTTTAAACTTCTGGTGTCCAGTTCCTTAGGACCCTTTCCTGTGGCACTGGGTGCCCGAGGTCCCAGCTGGGGAACTCTCAGCTGTGCCATAGCCTTTGGGTCCCCCCGCCCAGCTAGGCCAGGATCCTTGCCAACTGAGCTATTTACACTTTCTGTTGGACTTCTCTTCCGCTTGTCTGGTTCTGAGGGGGAAAAAAAAAATCAAGAGGTCAAAAGAGGTAGTGAGTAGAAATCAAGGTACAGATATGAGGTGGGAGGAGCCAGTGTACAGGAGGATGTGGAATGGAAGAAGCTGAAGGAAAGATGAGCTGACGTCTTAGTTTTAATAACAAAAAACACCCACTACGTATACACACGCATTAAAAAATGAAACCCCAAAGCCTGATGAGAAGCAGCGTGGCACTGGGAAACCCGTCCTGGGGACAAATACATTTTCAGGAGACAAGTGGGAGAGTTGGGGATGGTGCGGTGCCCAGCAGGTATCATCCCTACCTTTACTATAATAGTGGGTCTGGGCGATCTCCAGAAGCCCAAAGATGCTGGCCATGCCACCCAGACCCGCATGGGCATAGGACTGCTCCAGGCTGAGGACTGTGCACTTGAGGAGGTCTAACATTCCCTTGTACACCTTTCGACTTGATCTCCTGCAACAGTAACCCAGGGGCTGGCATTGGCAAATTGCCTTTGGTGTTCACATCCCTCTCCCCAGTTACTCCGACTCCCTGCCCTCAACACTGACCACATCCGGGATGATGTCCTGCCGGGCATCGTCCTCTGACTGCACCGTGCGGTTCAGCTTGCTCAGGACAAAGACTCGCAGCTGCTCGCTCTCCAGCAGCCGGCGCACCTTTTCATGTTGAGCCAGCCAACTCCCTGGCCGTCCAGCACGCTGTGCACCACCTCCTTCAGAAACTGCTGGTTCTCACTACAGGGTCCACACACCGCTTCTGTGGTCATTAGCTCCTTTGCAGAGCAGACCCCCCCATTTTCACCCAAACTAAACGTCTGCCTCCAGGGGTAAAACACAAAGCCGTATCTCTCAATGTCCAAGTCCACCACATTCCCCACCTCTCCAGAGAATCTGATTTACCCAAACACCCACCACTGCTGATTCACCCCCGTCAACTGACAACCGTCAGCTGTCACTGCTGCATGGGGATCGAGTCAGAATGAGAAGTGCTGTCAAGAAATTGATTACATCTACCCCACTGAGAGCTCCTCTCCCACTCCTGAGCATCCCTAAGGGTCTATAAAGGAACCACCCACCTCTACCTGAGAACTTTTAAAACAGCTCTGCCGTTTATTACCTAGAATTGCTGGATCGCCCCTGGGGTGATGGAGGTTCTCTTTTCACTGTTGGGCTGTGTTTAATGACAGACGACTTCTGATCCACTAACGCCCTCCTGTTTCCTGTGGTGGGGGAGGCAAGAATGAGATACATCACTATTTAGCTCAGGAGCTCATGCTAGCACATCCCTGAGTAGCCATGTTCCACGCCCGCTCCTCAGAAGGGCTGGGTGAGGGTGGTACCAAGGCATCACACGTAGGTAGAAACCAGCCATGGCAATGTGGAGGAGGTGGGGATGGAGACTCAGGCCACTCCACATGCACCAGCAGCACGCCCCATGGGCAAGCATGGGCGTCACGGGGGACGGGGCAAGTAGGTCACTCATGTGACACCGCTTGCTCCATGAGGAGGATGGCCCTCGGGCAGGCACAGAAGATGCTAGAGAAAAAAAAAAGATCATGCACAGCTCACAGGCAAGACCCACCTTCACCACTCCCGGGGCCGGCTTCAGTAACAATCTCCATTAGAGTATTTAGCCCAAATACTGGGACACAAAATACACAATTAGTAGGTGCACCACAATACCGCAACCCCTCTACCCCTCCGAGGAGCAGTAAGCCAGATAATCTGAGCATTCTCCCAAAGCTTGCGGAATGCACATAACCTTGGTTCTTGACACCTCAGAGCTGGAAGCCAAGTGACCAGGAGACAACCAAGGCTCTAAGAAAAGACTATTCTTAAGACTATGGCCTCTCAAAGCCAGAGGCAGGTAAATGACACAGGGAGCCTTCAGGTACTGAACACACACATGCATGAAAGAGGTACCGCTGGTTTTCAGAAAACATCCAGCACAGGGGGCCAGGGGCCTGAGGGTATGCGCAGGGAAGCGACCATCTTGCAGATGCTGTTGCGGGGAATGCGGTCGGGGTGTGAGGATGGGAGGTGGGTAAGAGGGTAAGCGCAGCAAATGCGACAAAGCATCAGCATGCAATGAAAGAGTTTCAATCGTCTTCTCTTCAAAGGTACCAAATGAAGGCCAGTGACACTGACACCCTTCCATCCCTAGCCTACCCAGCCACATGTGGATTCCCTGGCAGTGCTAGTTTGCTCCTTACACTACCAGCTCTGATGTCCCTTTGCCCATCTGTCTCATGTTCCCATCCCCCACCAAAGAACATGCCTCAGACTCCTGGCAATTTTGTTTGTTTCTGTTACTTTTTTTTTTTTTTTTTTAGAGACAGGGGTTTCACTCTGTGGTCCAGGCTGGAGTGCAATGGCCTAATTATAGCTCACTATACCTCAAACTCCTGGGCTCAAGTGAACCTACTGCCTCAGCCTACCAAGTAGCTAGGATGACAGGTGTGAGCTACTACACCCAGCTAACCTGATGTTTTTTACCACTGGGAATGAGAGGTCAATTAAAGAACACATGGGGTTGCTTCTCATTGTACTTCCTTCCACAGTTAAATATTTCGGCACACCATCCAGAAAAACAAACAAAATTAAGCCGGTTGCCGTGGCTCACACCTGTAATCCTGGAACTTTGGGAGGCCAAGGCGGGCAGATCACTCAAGGTCAGGAGTTCAAGACCAGCCTGGCCAAACGTGGCAAAACCCCGTCTCAACTAAAAATACAAAAAGTAGCGAGGCATGGTGGCGCATGCCTGTAATCTCAGCTACGTGGGAGGCTGAAGCATGTGAATGGCTTGAGCCTGGATGATGGCAGTTGCAGTGAGCCGAGATCACGACCCTGCACTCCAGCCTGGGTGATGGAGTGACACTCTTATCTTAGAAGAAAAAAAAATCAAAATCAGAAAATCCCCTGAAACTGTCAGATATCACAAACCAAATTCAAATAAGGTCTTAACTGCCACTAGAAACTAACCAATACTACCTGGTGCACTCCAGAGGCCCTGGGTTGACATGAAGTCACGGTGAGAGGCTGCGCTCTATGAACATGCCAGGCTCTCCATAACCATTCTCTGGTGGGCTAGCTCCTTGGCATGGAGTTTGTCCTAAGTTCATGCAGTGGTAACCCAGCAGACGACTGGAGTGGCTGACGACCCCTATGTTAATCATGTAACCTGACAGGGTCCTCCCGAGAAGCAGCAGTAACCCCCACAGTTGCCACTGACCTACATGACATAACAGGGACCTCTCTAGCTACAAAGACGGTTTCCATCTGACAACCATCAGAGCCCAGGATGTGCAGTGAAAGCCATGAGAAGCAACATGAGGGACGACAGCCAGGTCAAAGGATTCACCAGACGCAGGGCTCCTGACATCAACCCACAGGCCCAAAATATCTCCCGGAGAAACCTGGCTTGGCAAAAGGGAGGCTGTAGTTACCTTTCAGACTGGGGAAGGGCGTGGCCTTCTCTCGGGCACCTTTGGTGGGCAGTGTGAGGTTTGAAAGACTGAAGCTGGTACTGTGGTTCCGATAGAGGCTGCCTATCAAGGGGAGGGTGCGAGAGCGATGACTTGGCAGAGTAAGTAATCAAAGCATTAGACTAACGGCTATCAGCATCGGCACCTCCCTCCTTCTCAAACACAATCCCAGTTTGGTGGATCAGATCACCTTTGATCTGTCTTAGAAAGGATCAAGTCTAACTCTAGGCAAACAATGGAGCCATTGCCAGGATCAGCCAAAACTCAGTAACAGCTTTCTCTGTCCACCTCATCTCCTGCTGCACAGCATGAAAGCTGGCAGTTAACAGGCTTCCAGTCTGAAGCTGGCACTGTCCCTCCCTGGCTGCTGAAGAAACTCATAATCACAGGGATCCTCTACACTGGCTCCCCCTAGTCCGTGGTCTGTCTTCAATCTTTAACTGATACCACCCCACACTGCTGGAAATACTCTCTAAGCACAAAAATCAATCTCATATTGATTTCAAAGCACATTCATGGAAGAGTCCCTCCTGAGGCAAAGAAGATACCAGGTACAGAACCAAATTAAATTCGACCAGATTATTTCCACAAATAAAAGTACAAGTGTGTAATTTTGAATTTACTGCCTATTTTCCAGTTGCCCATCCAGCTATCTTACCTGAAACAGACTGAAATGTCCAGGCATAATGATAACGACTAATCGGTACCTGTCCTTTCCTGACCTCATTTGAAAACACCTTATTCGGTATCACCCAAATGACTGGATTAGGGCTTGTTAATGCTAACCCAGTCCTACATCTGAAGTTCTAAGCAACATTTGCCATAGTAAGGCTCTGCTGTAGAGAAAATGGAACACAGGAATGAAAGCGAGAGCTGAAGGCACTTACTGGCAAAAGACATGATGCCCCCGAAGCCCTCGGTGCTGGTGTTGGAGACGGTGGAGTTGGGAGAGCTTGCCCGAGAGTCTGACTCTGCATCGGAGTCACTTGCCAGTCTCAAGCTGTTGGGCCGCAGCAGCTTTTGAGCCCTTGAATGCACAGTGGCACCTATGAGCCGCACGCATGGGTACCTGACCTTGGGAGTATGGGCCTTACGCTACATTGCAGTCGCCGCTCCCTTCCCGTAATTCCTAAACCCCTGGATCAAAACACCACCCTGTGAGGATGGCAGGACCAGGAGAGCATTCAGACTTCTCAGACTTTCTGATTAACCCTTGCCCAGGGTCCACTGAGGTGAAGTCCTTCAGTCACCCATCTAGAAGGGATCCCCAGGCTCTCACCGATTGCCATTGACATGTTGGCTGAATCGGGGAGTGTAACCTTCCCCCCTGCTCATCCTCATCTTCCTCAGGGGGAAAGCCATATTGGGGCTCGAAGTATGGATTGTCATAGATTCGCCGGCGCACTCACCCCTCTCCAATTTCTGTCTCACGTCTGTCCACGTTCGACTTGCCAATGCTGGGAGGCACGGAAGGGAGGGGCTTGCAGACGCCTACTGCTGCCTTATCATCCATCTCTGTAGAGTCAGTAGGTTCCTAAAGGCCACATGAAATTAAAAGTGGTTACCTGCTGCCCAATGGTACCTTCCTGTAATCCCAGTTTGGCAGGGCTGGGCCAGGCCTGTCGGATTTCCAGCCCAAGGAACATGTGGGAAAAGATCTCTGAGTCACCCCCGCTCTCCGTCCCCACAAACTATATGAGGGAGATCATAGGCATACCCTGAAAAAAGCCTGATGACCTCCTTTTGGGGTCAAAACTCAGTCTCTTAGGCTGTAAGCTCTAGGGCCCATGAAAAGGAAGATGAGAAAATTGTGTGAGAAGCAGCTAATTAATTGCTACAGCCTGGCTTTCCTAATAGACGAGGCCCACATCCCAGGCAGTGGTTCTCATCCATCGCTCCTCACTTACAGAGCTGGCTCCATGAATAACGGTACTGGGGCTGCTGCTGGCGGTGGTACTGGAGCTGGAGCGCAGTAGGGGGTTTTCCTGAGAGTTTTCACTGTCTGGGCCAGGCTCCTCTGCTTCCTTCTGGTTCTGCAACTCGTCAATCTCCACCTCGCTGGCATCCCCCAGTGCCGCATGTGTCAGAGGGTCCACATCTGCCAAAACCCAAGCGGGGCAGGTATAGACCACCCCATCCCTGGACCCCAACCCCTGCCCAGGGCTGGCCAGTCTCCCCCAAGCACACTTACTGGGAGTATCACCATTAATGTCACATTTCATCATTTCACTGACAAAGTCACCAAGGGAGGAGTAAGAAGAGCTTGAATCGTCATAATCCATACTGTCACTGCCACTGCAGGAGGGAAGCACATAAAAAACAAAACAGAAAGGGACAGGAGAAGACCTGCAATCAGCACCAGGAAAAATAACAAGGGGGAGCACTCCGAACTCAAGGCCAGGGAACAAATCAAATAAGAAACTAAGAAAAACAGTCAACCAAAGCATAAAGACTGATATGGGGGCTGGGCACAGTAGCTCACACCTGTAATCCCAGGACTGGGAGGCTAAGGTGGGTGGATCACCCGAGGTCTGGAGTTTGAGACCAGCCTGGCCAACATGGTAAAACCCCATCTCTACTAAAAATACAAAAAGTAGCCAGGCACAGCTGGGAGTGGTGGCTCACATCTATAATCCCAGCACTTTGAGAGGCCGACGGGGGAAGATCACGAGGTCAGGAGATTGAAACCATCCTGGCTAACACAGTAAAACCCCGTCTCTACTAAAAATACAACAAATTAGCTGAGTGTGGTGGCACACACCTGTAGTCCCAGCTACTCAGGAGTTTGAGGCAGGAGAATTGCTTGAACCCAGGAGGCGGAGGCTGCAGTGAGCTGAGACTGAACTATTGCACTCCAGCCCGGGCAAGAGAGCAAGACTCTGTCTCAAAAAAAAAAAAAAAAGTAGCTGAGCACAGTGGCTCGCGCCCATAATCCCAGCACTTTTGGAGGCCAAGGCAGGCAGATCACTTGAGGTCAGGAGTTTGAGACCAGTCTGGCCAACATGGTAAAACCCTGTCTCTACTAAAAATACAATAAATTAGCTGGGAGTGGTGCCTATAATCCCAGCTACTCATGAGGCCAAGGCAGGAGAATCACTTGAACCCAGGAGGAGGAGGTTGCAGTGAGCCGAGATCGTGCCATTGCACTCCAGCTTGGGCGACAGAGCGAGACTCCATCTCAAAAAATATATATATACACACAAAAATTAGCCAGGTGAGGTGGCGGCACCTGTAGTCTCAGCTACTCAGAAGGTGGAGGCAGGAGAATCGCTTGAACCTGGGAGGCAGAGGTTACAGTGAGCTGAGATCATACCACTGCACTCCAGCTTGGGCGACAGAGCGGCGAGACTGTCATACACACACAAAAACTGATACGGGAAGCCTATAAGAGTTTACCTTCTCTGTGCTAAAGAAAGGCTAGTGAGAGCCTCTTCACCTTAAAAACCTGTCTGCTGCTCTGAGGATGCTCACCTATCATCAGTAGGTTCGGAGTCAGAGTCCCGCTCTGGTGGTACACTCAGGGCCTCAGCCAGCTGGGAATTGCTGTCATAGACGCGATAGTGGATGGGCTGCAGCTGATGAGCATACCACTTCGGCTTGTCACCAATCAGGGCTGGATCAAACATATCTACCCCATGAGGGAGAAGAATAGAGAGTCAGCAGCAGGGAAGAAAAGGCAAGCAATGCCTGAAAGAAAGGCAAGAAAAAGTCTAAAGTGGAGCAAGGACAGAAGGGAAAGGTCAAAGATTAGCAAAGGAAAAAGCAAAGTCCATCCGGAGGACAGAGGCAGAAGGCAGAGCAAAGCAGAGCGGAGGGCAGGTGGACTCACTGTTGTGAATTCGCTGAAAGGCATAGTTGGTGGGGTTAAGGATCCACTCCCCAAAATACTCCACAGCCTGAGTCCTGGCCAATTTCTCAGCAAAAGGAGTCTGCCGGGGACGTGAGGCTAGAAAGGAGCCAGCTTGAAAAGCCACCACAGGCCGAGGGAAGAGGCGCAGGGTACGTGTGTGCATCTGAAACCCCTATAGCACGTTGGCAGAGTTGAAAAACCGTACCATGGCGACCCTGGGGGAAGAAGGAGATGATGAGAAAATTCGAGACCCATGTCCTGTAGGATAAGGATTCCCATGATCCAAAGTCTTAGAACACCTTCCAAAGCCATCATTTAACAGGCTTCCAACATCAAGGGGAGAGGTAGCTTAAAGAATTATCAGCCCCCTCATCATCCTGAGTACATGGCTTACTATTTCTTCACTTTGCTTTTACTATGGTAGAAAATAACAACCAACTATGGTACATATTTTATATATACAGAAACCCTGGGCTGGGTGTGGTGGCTCATGCCTGTAATCCCAGCACTCTGGGAAGCCGAGGCGGGTGGATCACCTGAAGTCAGGAGTTCAAGACCAGCCTGGCCAACATGGTGAAATACCGTCTCTACTAAAAGTATAAAAATTAGCCGGAGGTGGTGGTGGGCGCCTGTAATCGCAGCCACTCAGGAGTCTGAGGCAGGAGAATCGCTTGAACTCAGGAGATAGAAGCTGTAGTGAGCTGGGACTGTGCCACTGCCCTCCAACAAGAGCGAGACTCCATCTCCCAAAAAAAAAAAAACAACCCTGCTTCAGGAAATAGTCTGCCCCAAGGTCACTGAGAGAGCAAAGACATCAATTTAAGAACTCATGATTATACCATCAGCTTGGTCTTACCTGGTTGCAACATCCACAGAATCCACATCGTTGCCGTAGATGAGTGGGTTGAATTCAGTGGAGGGTGTGGACTGCAGGTCATTAGAAGGCCTTCCCAAGAGAAGGGGGATCTCCTGGCCCTCATGAAATTTCTCCAGATTGAGGATGGGCTGGGTATTGAGACTCATGCTGGCCAAGGCCTGTGGAACAACAAGAAAATTCCTTATACAAGGCACATTCCTGGGGGAGCTAGCCAATCTCAACTCCAAGGAAAGAGCCTTCCTGAAGTCTTCTACCTCCTATTCTCTGGTCAAAAAGTTCTATAACAAAGAACAGTGCTAATTCGCAAATCATGGTTAACCTGCTTCAGACCTTTCATTCCTGAAATAAAAGTCCAAATATTTCAGCCTTTAGAAAACAGTCTGAACTGGCTGGGCACCGTGGCTCACCCCCTGTAATCCCAGCACTTTGGGAGGCCAAGACGGGTGGATCACCTGAGGTCAGGAGTTCGAGACGAGCCTGACCAACATGATGAACCTCTGTCTCTACTAAAAATACAAAAATTAGCCGAGCATGGTGGCATGCACCTTTAATCCCAGCTACTAGGGAGGTTGAGACAGGACAATCACGTGAACCCGGGAGGCGGAGGTTGCAGTGAGCCGAGATGGCACCACTGCACTCCAGCCTGAGCAACAAGAGTGAAACTCCGTCTCAAAAAAAAGAAAACAGTCTGAACTATGTAGCTCTCCATCTTAAGACAACCTAGCTGAAGGCAACCTGATCATATTTTGAAAACTACAGGACAGTAGTTTTCAAAATTATTAGTCATTGGCCGGGCGTGGTGGCTCATGCCTGTAATCCCAGCACTTTGGGAGGCCAAGGCGGACGGATCACGAGGTCAGGAGTTCAAGACCAGCCTGACCAACATGGTGAAACCCCGTCACTACTAAAAAAAAAATACAAAAATTAGCTGGGCATGGTGGCGCGCTCCTGTAATCCCAGCTACTCAGGAGGCTGAGACAGGAGAAGCGCTTGAACCTGGGAGGCGGAGCTGAGATCACACCACTGCACCCCAGCCTGGGCGACAGAGCAAGACTCCATTCCCCCCCCCCAAAATTATTAGTCATTAAATGTTTTTCAAAATTGGAATCTATGTGAAAATACATAGAATGGATTTTGAAAACAGCTGCTCTGAAGGACACAGAAAACAGAGCCTCACATGCTCAGGGCTTCCAAGCTAAATCAGCCCCTCAGAGACTTCATGGAGCAGGGTAAAGACCACTGGTCAAGAGCAGCAGTGCGTCTCTAATGTGAGTGAGGTGAGGAATCACCGGGGAAGTTGTTAAAATGCAGATCCCCATTCGATTTGCCTGGGGTGATCCTGCACTTTAACAAGCCCAGGTGATACTAATTTTGCTGGTCCACAAACCACACTTTCTTTTTTTTTTTTTAACCAGTTGAGTTTATTTTATTTTATTTTTTTAAATATATA
Organism: Ateles fusciceps; assembly: GCA_036589455.1. Classification (NCBI taxonomy): domain Eukaryota; kingdom Metazoa; phylum Chordata; class Mammalia; order Primates; family Atelidae; genus Ateles; species Ateles fusciceps. Next base: position 17,055,342 of record JAZHEH010000681.1, on the reverse strand, counting down.
TTTTTTATTGCATTTTAGGTTTTGGGGTACATGTGAAGAACATGCAAGATTGTTGCATAGGTACACACATGGCAGTGCAAACCACACTTTTAATAGCAGGAGTTAGAACACAGGATCGATGAATCCAAGGATCTTAGCTCCTACACACATTTAAAATATAATTCTACCCAGGTGCAGTGGCTCGCATTTGTAACCCCAGTACTTTGCGAGGCCGACATGAGCAGATCACCTGAAGTCAGGAGTTCGATACCAGACTGGCCAACATGGTGAAACCCCATCTCCACTAAAAATACTAACAAATTAGCTGGGCATGGTGGTGTGTGCCTGTAATCCCAGCTACCTGGGAAGCTAAGGCAAGAGATTCTCTTGAACCCGGGAGGCAGAGGTTGCAGCGATCTGAGATCACACCACTGCACCCCAGCCTGGTGACAAAGCGGGACTCCATCTCAAAATAAATAAATATAATATAATTCCATATATTAACTTTTCCATCCCATTAGTCATACTAAAGCAATCATCAAGACTGAAAACACAGCAAGTAAAGGCAGCTAGAGAACTTTCTGAACTTAAAATTCCCACCAGACTCTGTAGCAACAAGGTATCATATTACATCAGCAGCGATAAAGCAACTGAGGTGAGAGAAATGATACAAAATGATGCATTTAAACCCAAACACAGCATCTAGAGGCACTACTAAGTACTTCAGACAACACAGAAAAAGGTTTCTACAGGCCCTTTAACTGAGCAGGGATTTCTAAAAATAAACACAGTGGTATCTACTGGAGGTCCTACACAACACAGAAGACAGGGGAAGGGAATGAAGCTTTGTCATGTGTTACCTTCAGGTACTGTGTTCAGCATGCAGAGGAAACAGAAAATCAATCAATAAAAAATGTATGTGAGAGATTACTCAAAGAAAATAATTTTTTTGTTTGTTTTGTTTTTTAGACGGAGTCTTGCTCAGTTGCCCAGGTTGGAGTGCAGCGTCGTGATCTCAGCTCGCTGTAACCTCCACCTCCCAGGTTCAAGTAATTCTCCTGCCTCAGCCTCCTGAGTAGCTGGGACTACAGGTGCCTGCCACCACAGCTGGCTAATTTTTGTATTTTTAGTGGACGGGGTTTTGCCATATTGGCCAGGCTGGTCTCAAATTCCTGACCTTGTGATCTGCCTGCCTTGTTTCCCAAAGTGCTGGGATTACAGACAGGCGTGAGCCACCGCACCCAGCCAAAGAAAGGAATTTTTGAAGAAAGGAACCTCAGGATCAATTCTAGAAGATGATATAAGAGTAGCCAGACAGTCCACACTAACACCCACCTAACGAGACTGAGAAAATGTTCTGAGGCCATAGAGAGTGGCACACATACAAGAAACAGAAAGTGGAGGGCTATTTTATACAGCATCATAAGCATTAGAAGATGGTAAGGCATACAATGAATTGGAATTAGAAACACTCTGAGATTCACTCTTCCATCCAGCATGGGATAGGCCTTTTCTTAAGCCCACCCAGGGTGAAGAATATCTACGCCACTTGAAGTTTGACAGGAAACTGGCTCTGAGAATAGTCGTCAGCCGGGGCGCGGTGGCTCACGCCTATAATCCTAGCACTTTGGGAGGCCGAGGTGGGTGGATCACCTGAGGTCAGGAGTTCAAGACCAGCCTGGCCATCATGGTGAAACCCCATCTTTATTATTTAAAAAAAAGAGAGAGAGAGAATAGTTGTCTTCTGATAGCAATCCCACAGCATCTATTACTCCCCTTTCTTTCCTTCATTCTTCACCTACCTGCTTTAAATGCTTTTTCAGCTCTAATGATTCTGGTTCTGGCAGGATAGGCAGCACTTCTGCATTGGTGGGGGCAATCACCTGCACCAGAGAAATGATAAAAGATGTGACCTTAGAATTTATCGCTCAGGAATTTCACTTATATAAGAGTAAGTAAGATGTATATACAATATTATTATATAAATGAATACACATTACATAACTGCACAATAAGATATATGTACACACATATATGATATACATATCCATCTGAAAAGAAATATACTTTAATACTATTGGTTATTATCTCTAGATAACAGAATTATGGTTTTTCTTTTCACTTACTTTATTTACACTTTTTTTTTTAAGTTTTACAATGAACACACATAACGGCTTCCCCACCCAAGTTTGAATGTACTGACACTGCAGAACGTTCATATAATTCATTAAGTCTGCACTGAAAGACAGTTTCTTACTGGAAACTATACCTCTGGGAAACCATTAAGAGATGATCTATACCACATGTGATGGTCCTTAGATCACAACTGCCTGACTGCTCTTGGAGAATACAGGGTGGGGGGCACTTAATTCTGGCAAAAATAAAACCTGTAATTCTCTGAGACCTAACTAAGGGCTTATTTGGCCAAAAAGATAAAAGGAGCATTTTTAAAAAAACGGTTTCAATAAGTCTCACAAAAGAAACTATCCAACAACCTAGGACCTTCCTAAAAGGAATCAAGAAAAACAGATATCCCAGGATTGGTCTAGAATGCAATCCTGCTCTAGATTCTGCAGTGCCTCAGCCAGGAACCTCACCCTGTTGCTGTCCAGATCCACTAGCCATACGTCATCAGGCATTTTGAAGTCCAGTTTGTAGAGGAAAAAGCTGGCAGGAACCCCAATGATGTACGGGGTTGGAGCCAACAGCAGCTGTGGAAATGACAAAGAAGGTGAGAAACAAAGACAAAACCTATCACGAGCACTTATCAAGTCAGGACTCTTCCAGATAAGGATATGCAGATACAATCCCTCTTCCAAAACCCTTGAGGCCAGATGTATTTGAAAATTCAGAATTTTTCAGATTTTTTGAAAGGTAATACGGTGCATTTTTTTGTATACAGTAGTCTTTCTTATCCACAATTTCACTTTCTGTTATTCCGGTTACCTGAGATAATCTGCACTCTGAAAATATTAAATGGAAAATTTCAGAAATAAACAATTCATAAATTAAAAACTGCAGCTTGATCATATCTGAAGTCCGGGACAATAGTTCTGAGAAGCATGATGAAATCTCATGCTGTCCTGCTCTGTCCCAATGGGACATGAATCATCCCTGTGTCCAGCATATCCATGTTGTATAAGCGACCCGCCTGTAGCCATCTCGGTTATCAGAGCAACAATGTCAGAGTTTGTGTTCAAGTAACCTTTATTTTACTTAACAATGACCCCAAAGCACATGGGTACTGATGCTGGCAATTGGGATACACCAAAGAGAAGCCAAATATATGCCCACAGAGGCCAGGTGCAGTGACTCACCAGTGTAATCCCGGCACTTTGGGAAGCTGAGACAAGTGGTTGATTAACTAAGGTCAAGAGTTCAAGACCAGCCTGGCCAACATGGTGAAACCCCGCCTCTACTAAAAATTAGCCAGGCATGGTGGTGGTGCCTGTAATCCCAGCTACTCAGGAGGCTGAGGCAGGAGAATCCCTTGAACCCAGGCGGTGGAGGTTGCAATGAGCCGAGATCAGGTCACTGCACTCCAGCCTGGGTGACAGAGGGAGACTCTGTCTCCAAAAAACCCCCAAATATATGCCCAAAGAGAAGTTGTTAACTTCTTGCTGTGCCTAATTCATAAACTAAATTGTATCATTGCTATGTACGTATAGAAAAAAACTATCTGCGGTTTGAGGCATCCACTGGGGGGGTCTGGATTGTATCCTCCACAGATAAGAAGGAATTACTGTATTATGTAACACCTGCAGCAGGGTAGCCAGTAGCCTATAGTCATTCACATTTATTGTGATAAATAAAAACTACAAATAGCATAAGTTTTGCCACCAGATCAGTTCGAATCAGTCAGATTTTGCAGACAGTAAGTTATGATAAAGGATTGAGAACCAGCACTGACTTGCAACTTCTTTGGGCACTGGGTCTCCTCCCTCAGGAAGACAGAGGTGACAAAGCCGGAAGATGTCTTGAGACTCACCTGCTCTGCTGATGCCATGCAGGTGGGAAGCAGCGGGATGACAGGAAACATATACTCCAGTGGGTAGATCATTGCCACGAATGCCATCACAGACATGGAGAGTGCGTTGTAGTCTCGGGACTGTAGCACCACCTGTCATAAGCCATTCAGTAAGAATCACTCCAAAACATAAAATAAGGTTTACAAGAAAATAGCTTCCAACATTACAATTTGGTTTACACTTCACCGTGCCTACAGCTCCAGCTTTGTTTCTCCCACTGCCCCCTGCCTCCACGTCCCACCCCGGGCACAATGGTGATCCTCTCTCACCTGAAATATGTAAATCACTCCCTTACCTTCCTAGTTCTTGTACTGCCCATCCCAGGACCACTCACTGAAACAGAACTACTGATATTTCCAAAGAATCAGGTCAGTACAGTTAAGGATAAGCCCTATGAATGGTAAACCCTCTGAATACATCCCATATGATACCAGTATCTTATTTCAACCCACATCTAAGGAATACCTGCTGTATACCAGGCATCATGTTACCTCCTGAAGACAAAAAGATGAAAAAGATATAGTCCCTGTCCTCCAACAGCTTATGGTCTGGCCACTGGCATATCTAAGAATTCCTCCCCTAGAAAGATCTAGGAAGCTGGCCTCTCACCTTGTGCTCTAACAGAATGCAGGTTAGCACCTGGAGACAGGCGTCTACACCCAGAAGTTCCAAGGGAAGGTGCAGTGGAAAATCCACTAGGGTGAATCGAGATGGGTCTGGAAGAGCAAAGGTCAGAGCTGGTTGGAGCTCCTTGGGTAGGACTTCGATGTCTACTCGCTTCTGCCCAGAGACAGGTACTGGGGAACGCAGCAATCGGTAAATCCAGGCCTCAATCTCCCGAAGATCATGCAGAAGGGCACTCGACTTCTCTTCCACCAGCAGCGATCCAGTAAAGATCCGCCACATGGTGTCCCTGAGAAGCAGACAGCAGGAATCAGACACATTAGCATCAGGAACTGATATCCCACTGCAACCCAGTATCACCACAGAGGCTATAACGATGACAACAGGAAAAGGAGCATCGTTAGGAAAGCCCAGTCTCTGAGTTCAAACCAGAAGGTATATACAATGGCAAGAACAAGTATGAAAATATACACTGGGTAAGACTTAACTGTCCTGACCACTGTTAAACATCAAATTCTTCAGCATTACTCCAAACACAATTTTGGAAGGAGGTCTAACTCTGCAGCAGTCTTTTGCTTAGTAAAGATTAACTCTTGGCTGGGCAAGGTGGCTCAGGCCTGTAATCCCAGCACTTTGGGAGGTCAAGGCGGGTGGACCACCTGAGGTCAGGCGTTTGAGACCAGCCTGGCCAACATGGTGAAACCCCGTCTCTACTAAAAATACTAAAATTAGCTGAGCGTGGTGGTGTGCACCTGTAATCCCAGCTACTCGGGAGGTTAAGGCAGAAGGATCACTTGAACCCAGGAGGTAGAGGTTTCAGTGAGCTGGGATCGCACCACTGTACTCCAGCCTGGGCAACAGAGCGAGACTCTGTCTCCAAAAAAAAAAAACAAAGACATAAATATCTTTTATCTAAATATGCTTAAATAGGTCTGAAGGACCTTGAGCTGTAGAGGAAATTTCCTATGCCTCTCAAAGATCAACTACATGGAATCTCTAACGCTTCCCCCTCTGTTGGGCATGAGTAGCAAACTGTACCTTTGTACGCCTCGAGGGATGCCCAGTTTCTTGCCCAGCAAGCGCTCGCTACAGCAGTCCACCAGGCGCTTGAGGGTATACAGACACTCTCGGAAGGTGGAGAAGAAAGGGTAGTGACTGAGCACACACAGGGACGTGAGAGTACTATTTCGGGAGCGACTCCCCGCCTTGGCCCGGCGTTTGCCCCGAGGAGACTGGTTCACATCGGGGGGTGGAGTCGGCACTGGGAGGCTGCAGGGATGAGCCGCTCTCTGAACTCTCGGTGCCACCCTCTTCTGAGGCACAGGTGGCACGGGTTCCTTCCTTCCCACGGGACCCTGTTCCACCTTCCCCCTTCTCCTTAGGGATTCGCTTTTGGAAGGAGCGGTAGAAGTTAACACAGATGCCGTATCGCGTGACCCCAGTGTCCTTGTCAGTGAGGGTGAAGACGAAAGAGGTATCATCCCGAAGGCTCATGCGCCGCTGCCGCACGCTCAGGCAGCCCTCAGGCTGGCAGAGAACACGACATCGGGGGGGGCAGGGGAAACTCAGCGTGGTCCTCTAATGGGTATCGCCGTAGCAGTTCAGGAGTCTGGGCCACGCTATCACTGCTCGGGTGCCTGAAGAACATAAAGACAAATTCAGCAGTCTGAAGGGATGGAATGGGCTATCACATTTTAACCACAGTCAACAAATAAAGCTCGAGATGCTATTTGGGATAAAGTAACCTAACTGAAACACCTTGGAAAACATGGGTGCTGCCTGCCACACGGAGCTGCTGGCTAAGGGAAGTCTGTACTGTCATGAAGGCACTATTCTGAAACAAAGGGGAGATTTCAACAATAAAAATATCACTAACACCTCAAGATGATTAACGCCTTTTAAAGTGAATTAGCTAAAAAATTACCAAAAGAGCACACACAGAAGGAACTTATAATGTACTTCTCCTTTTTACAAAATAAGAAAACTGAGGAATAAAGAGTATGTTTGCTCGACATCAGGAAGATGTTAGTTAAGAGAAGGGTTTTGCTTTCAATGCACCTGACTATGTTGCTTTCCCTACTGGCTCCAGTGCTCCCATCGGGGTAAAACGACAGGGGAAGATGAGCTATGCAAAGCAACGTGGAAATCGGAACGGGGAATAACTGCAAGTTTTATGGCTATTCCAGATGTTAAGACAAAAGTAAATTTCTTGATTACCTGGCCCCTACAATCACTAAATAGTCAAGTAACCGAGGACAGAACTTCTTCTTTTGCACCATGGTTCCAATTCATCAGTTCATCTCAGAGAAGCATCTGGGCACCAAGCAAGGAGTCAGCATTCCCAGGAGGAATCCTGAAAATTGAAGTCTAATAGGAAAAAAGTACTGATAAGATCCACTGCTGTGCCTAAGATCCACTCATCCCTCTCAACTTCTTTCCCACCAGGGGCAGAGGTTAGGTCTTCTGCTTTCATACTAATGGTAGGAGAACTTGACACGTGCCTAGCCTTGTGTCTAGGCTTCTGAGCTCACAATCAAATGTCAAGAAGTACATAGGCCGGGTGCAGTGGCTCATGTCTGTAATCCCAGCACTTTGGGAGGCCAAGGCGGGAGGATCACCTAAGGTCAGGAGTTCAAGACCAGTCTGGTCAACATGGCAAAACTCCATCTCTACTAAAAATACAAAAAAATTAGGCAGGTGTGGTGGCACATGCCTGTAATCTTAGCTACTTGTGAGGCCGAGGCACGAGAATTGCTTGAACCCGGGAGACAGAGGCTGCAGTGAGCTGAGATTGCACCACTGCACTCCAGGCTGGGTGACAGTGTGAGACTCCACTATAAAAAAAAAAAAAGTAGATAAATAATGGCTCACCTACCTATCCCTACCAACAACTTCATTTTCAGCTTAACTTGGGGCTCTGTTTCTGAAAAAGACCCTAGGCCATCTAATCTGGACTCAGTCACTTAGTCATTATGACAACAAAAATTGAAGTCACTCTCAGGACCCCTCCAGAGTGGATCAGGATCAAACGAGACTCCTCAACCAGCACTCATCTGCACTTCTAGGTCTAGATAGAAACCTAATTATTCTGTTTCAACAAAATGCATTCTGCTTAATGTGAAACTACCATATAGACCGTCTAGTTAGCTGTGCTCAGACAATAACAACAGCTGGCTATTCTACCTCACGTGATTGCAAATGAAAATGTCCATGCCCCAACTGCCTCATCTGAACCACTTTTCTCCCCCTCTTCAGGCAAGATAGGAGCCCAGACGCTACTGCTACTAGCTCTGCCCTTGGTGCTGAATCATAGTCTTTCTCCTCTATTTTAATCTCAGGCTCAGAATCAGTAATCCAATACATACAGATGAGTCCTGGTCCTACTATACGTTACAGAGGCCATGAATTAGAGGCAGAAATACTAGAATTTCTGCAAGGAAAGGGAGAGGTGCTCAGAGAAATTTCTAAACTATGTCCTAAAATTAGGCAAAGCTTTCATGGTCTTAATTATAATTTATTTCCTGTTAAGTGTCTATACATTTCTCTAAATAAAATGTTTTAGCCCACTGCAGTGCTATTTCTAGCAGGGCCATTTCTTCTATAAGTAGAAGTTCTTTTCTCATATTCCTAGTGTTCCAGGATTCTACCTCTGTGCTCTGCATGTGGCCTTACTAAGACCTTGTTCATTGCACACAGAGAGAATCCCATCACAGTATACACATACATACATACACACACACACACACACACACCCTACTCCCTCACCTGCTGCTGCGGGCACTCCCATATATACAGACATACACACTCCCTGGATGCTTAAGGCCCTACCCTGGTTTAGGTAATGAGTAGAAGTTCTTTCTTCTCCCCTACCTAATGATAAACAAGACTTATTTGCAATACCTCTCAAATCCTCAAAATACTGCTTCCTCTTTCCCTTGCTCCCAATGGAAGACCTGCAGGTAATAGGATTCAGTCTTATCTCCAGAGCGACTCTGGCTCCCAGCTCTATTTATAGCAGAGTCACAGCCCCTCCCCCTGCTTGGTGACCGCACAGTGCTAGCAGCTGCTACTCCAGAGTCGGCCAAGGCCCACAACAATTCATTCTCCTTGAACCTAGAGTCACCTCTCCCACTGACATACCTGCGCTAATAATTGGGTTATCTTCTTCCTCAACTGTCAGTTTTTCCTACTTTGCCCTAATTCTGACTTTCGATAGTGATATCTCTACACCACCAGGTTTCCAAGCACACCATATATTCATTTCTAGGCATCACCACTGCTTAACGAACCCAAACAGTCGCTTGGTTCTCCCAACTGCAGGAGTCATGAGCAAACTGCAGGAGGTGGGGGCACCAAAACAGAGCTGTGCTCAGCTCCTCCTGAGCAGAATGAAAGGGGGAGAAAAATAGAGAAATGAAATGGGCTATAAGTAAAAAGCATAATTTGTTCTAATAAAGAATTATGTAGTTAATCTGTCATAGGATTCGGAAAAAAGAATTATGTAGAGATGACTACACTGAGAGCTAAAGTATCTTAAAGTAAAACAGAATTTATAGAAGACTATCTCTAGGCTAAACCTTGCAATCTGGGTTTACATTGAAAACCAGGAGCCCTCTCCAGCCAAAATCTCAACGATCAGGCCTGAAGCACCTTCTACTAAGAGAGTAGGCATCAGGCCTCTCTGGCCTTAGTGGGATCTCAGCCCCTCTCCATTGAGAACTATCTGGTGAAACTAATGTCTTTCACAGTCCTCATCTCCTTCCAGAGCCACAAGGACCCTGAGATCTTATTACTCTAGCTACGGGTGGTAGGAAAGATTTTGAGCCAGAATTCATATCTGATCACAGCCACTGCGTTCAGATTCAGATTGCAAAGATAACTAAGATTTCTTCTTCTCATTCTCTCCTCTCTCCCCTCCCCACAAAGACTAACACCTCTAACTCCTCTAACATCACCCACAACTCACACTCTGTCTTCACAACCAACGAGGCTCAGCCTCTGCTTCTTGCCTCAACCATATTTACTAACGTGGAGCCTCTGGCTCCTATCTTCATGCATTCCAAAAGCATCAAGCTCAAAATGCCTACCTATCTGTTGAAGTCCGACATCACCATCCGCTCCACCCAGAGGTAGATTTTGGATTCACAAACTTTTAGGTTATCTACGCCTTTTCAGCCAAAATGGCCATGCTAACCAACCCTTTGGATTCATCCCTCGTTTTGGACAGGATCTCATAGTAAAACCACAGGAACCAGAGAGCGATATGACATCTCTGCTGACGTGAGCAAAACAGCAGGCTCTCCTCCCCCTCTTCTCCCTCCCCAGGCAGTGACCTTGCAAGCTCATCAGCACAGACTGGTCCAGCGTGCAGGAGAACTGGAGCAAAGAGGCTGGCAGATGCCAGGGCTGGGGAAGAGGGGGAGGGCAGGGAAAGGTGGAAGAAGGTCGATGATACACCAGGATGGGAAGGAGAGCGACTGCAGAGAGATGAAATGGTGTTTTCACTCTCCAGGAAGTCAATTTTGAAACATCAAATTTAAAAAAAAAAATTTTTTTTTTTTTTTAGAATCGAACGTGGTTCTCCAAATTCTAGCCAAAAATAAGGCTCACGCGAACACACGCACACGCGTACCCGCCAAGTGCTGTGTGAGCTCGGGCCCAGGGGCTGGCCAGCTCTACCCGCCCCCTCACCTGCTGGACAGTTCTCCTCCGCTCCCGCCCCAACCCCAACCCGAACCCGAACCCGAACCCGCGCCGCCCGCCCAGCAGGAACCGAGCCCCGCAGCCCGAGCCCCTTCTTCGGCCCGGGCGCCCCCAGCCCCGGCCCCGCCCCCTCCTTCGCGGACCCCGCCCCACACCCCTTCACATTCCCCCAGGGCATCTTCAGAGACCCCTTCCTCCAACAGCCGCGGTGTCCTCTCAGAGCCCATCTCCCGCTCGGAGTCCCCAGATGCTCGCCCAGGACCCCCACTGGCCCGGACTCTCCTACCTCCCGAGCTCTGGGGGACTGGCCAGGCCCGGCCCGAGGTCCCCCGCGCGGCGCCGCTCCGAGCGGGCGCCAGTTCCGCGTCTGCACCTGGGGGCGCGCACCACTCGCGCGGGGTGCGGGGGGGGGGGGACGGGGCCGGGCCGTACCATTCAGCCCGGGGGGTCGGGGCTGCGCCGAGCCGAGCGCCGCGGGGCGGGACCGACCTCAGGAGACGGCGGCTACGCACACACCTAGCCGGGCGCCCGTGGGCGCGGAGGGCGCCCCGGGAGGCCCAGCGCCGACGCGTGCCAAGGGGAGGACACACAGCAGTACGTTCTGTTTGGGTTGCTCAGAGAGACTTTCGCCTTACGGGGTCATAGCGCCCGTTTCGACGAATTGCGGATTCCTCTGAAAGTGACTTCCCAAGATAATCGGCCCCGGAGACTTCCTGAGGGCCTCCCCATCCTCCAGCGCCCCACCTCACGCGTTTCAGCGGTGCCCGGCGCCCGGCGCCCGAGCTGGGAAGCCGGCTGTCGCGCGGCGGAGCCTACCAATCCTGGGTGACGGGGGCGAAGGGGGGCGCGCGGCCCTGGTTACCTCCACCGCGCGCGCGCGCAAGGAGGGGGCGTGGCTGCGCCGCGGCGCCCGTTGGGAGATGGAGTCCAGTCCCTTCCCGAGGCCAGCCAGCCGCAGGACAGCGTCCTCGCGGCCGCACGGCTCTTCTCCTCATGTCACGGGTCTGGGAGCCAAAACTGGTAACTGGGTCTTTCAGGTTGTGTCTTTTTCATATGCCAAAGGAAAAACTAAGGCATGCTACACACGCACGTGAGGTGCACCCTGAGGTCTTGGCTCTGAAATACACTTCCTACTTCCCGGCAGAAAGGTAACCGGATTCCACCTGGATCCCAGCAGGGGAAGGGCGTGCCTAAGCCTCTGCATTCCATTTACCCATTGGCGCAGTGTGGGTTAGTAAGAAGAGGCCCCCCTCTCACGGCCAAGGCTGTCACTTGGGACTCTCCCTCCTCTGAGCTTGGAGGCGGATCCTAAAGATCGTAGGATCTAAAGATCTACTACCGTGTCCCCCACCCCCAATCCAGAAATTGGCTTCTCTCTTTTTGTATTCATTTTGATCTTCCTGTTCAAACAGTACCAGACCTATCAGTGAGGCGGCCCTGAGGCATTTATGGCCATACCACAGAGTGACAGTGGAGAATTTTTCTTGGGGCCTTGTGGGGAAAACAGGAAGTGGTGGAGGCAGGATGGGCAGGGCCCTGGAGAACCTTGTGCAAAGTGGCCCCCAGGCCCATCCGTTTGTGGGGTCAATGTGGTCTTCAGACACAGCACAGCGTTACCGGGCGCCCCACTGCTCAGCAGCCACGAAACTCCGAACCCTTTGACTCTCTTTTAATCTCCTTGCCCAGCTCCCCAGGAATGTTTGCCCTTCTCAGTCGGTTTCACTTCGAGGAGACAGCCCCTGAGCCTCAGCCATCCGGCCCAGAAAACAGAAAACTATGGGGAAAGAACAGTCATTCGTGTACATCCCAGATTTCAGAGAGCAGCGGTGGGAGCTTCTTGTCCTGCAGGCGCAGTGCAAACACTTGCTCTGAGTGGACGCTGCTCAGGGTCCGGAGGCTCACCAGTTTCATTAGCATCCGTGGGAACATCAGTCGATCCTGGGGAAAGAAGAGAGATTCAGGCACAGCTTTTGCCAGTCCCCAGGGAAGTGAGGCAAAGGTAGGGGAATTGTGGGAGAGGTGAATTGTCTGCACATCATGTGGTCAGAGTAGTTCTTGAAGGGAAAGCAGGTATGTCAGGGAACGGGCCTGTGCGTGGAAAGGAGAAAAAAGGGCACCATGGGGAGACTCACATGGGGATGGTGGATGGAGACGTATGCATGCAGGGCTTCCACATACGTGTGCTGCAGCCTCTCTACCTGGAGCTGGTCCTGCACGTTGGGCCGGTCTATGGGTCATCAAGAGAGTTAAGGAGCAGGTCTGGCCAGGGTCCAGATCCATACCCCAAATTGCAACCAAAAAATAGAGATGTGCTCCAGCCAACCTCTCCCATCCGAAAATAACACAGCAAATGCCTCCACTGTCCCAACCCACCCCTCAATTCCTGTGGGCCTGCAGCCCTCCTTGGTGCAAGTCTCTTGCAGTTTCCCATAGCCCCTCCTCCACACCTGCAGAGAAGATGCTGATGGCAATGAGCAAAGCAAACTCGGCATCATTGAGTTGCAGCTCATTCATGGCCCTGGAGAACTCGAAGATGGGGTTGATGAATTCTACTTGCAGCCCTAGGGAGGAAGGAGGGAGGGTGATGCCTGTGGCAGGAGCAGCAGAAACTTCCTTCTCTCTTCTAAGGCCTCACCTTAGGGAATTACTAGGAAGTCACTAAGAAGTCTACAGGGGGCCAGGCATGGTGGCTCAAGCCTGTAATCCCAGCACTTTGGGAAGTCAAGGTGGGTGGATCACCTGAGGTTAGGAGTTCCAGACCAGCCTAGCCAACATGGCAAAACCTCGTGTCTACTAAAAACACAAAAACTAGCTGGGTGTGGTGGCAGGCGCCTATAATCTCAGCTACTTGGGAGGCTGAGGCAGGAGAATCACTTGAACCTGGGAGGCGGAGGTTGCAGTGAGCTGAGATCACTCCACTGCACTCCAGCCTGAGTGACAGACCAAGATTCCACATAAAAAAAAAAAAAGGCCGGGAACGGTGGCTCATGGCTATAATCCCAGCACTTTAGGAGGCCAAGGTGGACAGATTACCTGAGCTCAGTTTGAGACCAGCCTGGGCAATATAGTGAAACCCCGTCCCTACTAAAAATACAAAAATTAGCTGGGTGCCTGTGGTCCCAGCTACTTGGGAGGCCGAGGCAGGAGAATTGCTTGAACCTGGGAGGTGGAGGTTGCAGTGAGCTGAGATTGTGCTACTGCGCTCCAGCCTGGGTGACATAGCAAGACTGCAGCTCCCAAATGAAAAAAAAAAAAAAGATTCTGTTTTCAGCAGGGCACAGTGACTCACACCTGTAGTCCTAGCTACTCAAGGCTGAGGCAGGAGAATCACTTGAGCCCAGAAGGTCGAGGCTGCATTGAGCCATGATCACCACTGTATTCAGCCTGGGCGACAGAGTAAAACCTTGCTTCAAAGAAAAAAAAAAAACATTTTTAACTGGCATTGGCATTACTTATTTGAACACCAGAGACACATTTCATGTATCACATCCTAGAGGGAATACTGCAGTGTGGGTGAGACTCTGGTGCCAGACTGCTGGGGTTGAGTCGTGGCTCTACCACTTATGATGAAGTTATTTAACCTCTCTGGGCTTTGGTTTTCCCATCTGTAAAATGGGAATAATAATAGTACCTATCATAAATATGTGGCATATATGGTAACTACCACATAAGTGTTGTAAAATAAATAATAATTCATGTTTTTTGAGACAGAGTCTCTCTGTCGCTAGGCTGGAGTGCAGTGGCGTGATATTGGCTCACTGCAACTTCTGCCTCCCGGGTTCAAGCGATTCTCCTTCCTCAGCCTCCCAAGTAGCTGGAATTACAAGCATGTGCCATCACACCCAGATAATTTTTGTATTTTTAATAGAGACAGGGTATCACCACGTTGGCCAGGATGGTCTCAATCTCTTGACCTTATGGTCTACCCTCCTTGACCTCCCAAAGTGCTGGGATTACAGCCGTGAGCCACCGCGCCCAGCCAATAAATAATGATTTTTTAATGGAAATAGTCTTCCCGCTGAGAAGACTAAAATGCAACAGACCATGATCTAAAGTCATGACACCTAGAGAATACTTTCTCATAAACATTGTCAAACTCTCTGCACCCTACACTGTTCCCCAGGCTTTGTCAGATTTCTTTTAGTGACCATCTGCTACATGTTTCCATTCAAGCCTTCTTGGTTAGTCATTTCCTGTACTTTCACCCTGATGTTTATCAAGTGTGTGCGTTAGTCCATTTAATGGGCAGGCCCCATTTTCTTTTCTTTTCTTTTTTTTTTTTTTTTTTTTTTTGAGACAGGGTTTTGCTCTGCCACCCAGGCTGGAGTGCAGTGGCTCGATCTCTGCTCACTGCAACTTCGGCCTCCTGGGTTCAAGCGATTCTCCTGCCTCAGCCTCCCGAGTAGCTGAGACTACAAGCGTGTGCCACCACACCCAGCTAATTTTTCTATTTTTAGAAGAGACAGGGTTTTACAAAGTTGGCCAGGCTGGTCTTGAACTGCTGACCTCAAATGATCCACCCGCCTCAGCCTCCCAAAGTGCTGGGATTACAGGTGTGAGCTACTGTACCGCACCTGGCGGCAAGCCCCATATTATTTTTTTTGAGACAGTCTCACTCACTTTGTTGCCCAGGCTGGAGTCTTGGCTCACTGCAACCTCTACCTCCCAGATTCAAGGGATTCTCCTGCCTCAGCCTTCCGAGTAGCTGGAATTACAGGCGTGTGCCACCATGCTTGACTAATTTTTGTATTTTTAGTAGAGATGGGGTTTCACCATGTTGGCCAGGCTGGTCTTGAACTCCTGACCTCATGATCTGCCCGCCTCAGTCTCCCAAAGTGCTGGGATTACAGGCATAAGCCACCGCGCCCGGCCTGCAAGCCCCACTTTCTAAAGCATTTCTTGGTGAGGATTTGAGCCTCAAAGTGTGGCAAACAGCTCCCTTTATACGGAAATTAAGAGGCGATTCTATAATTGGCTAATGCACCTGTGAGGGTCTGCTGATGCTTGCAGAATGGACATCCCCAACGTGCTCAGCCCATGTCACCAGTCATCTACCGTATGCAGTAATAGTAGTGGATAGAGAGGGGAGGAGGCCTGACAAACACAGCTCCTGTTCCCTTCTCCCCCAAGACCTCACTCGTGAAATGAGAAATGAAAGGCAAACATGATGACATCAAAACTGCTCATACAGATAAATCTATAAATAGGTACAGATTCAGATAGCACAAGTCTACGAGTACCAAAGGAATACAGAGATATTAGAACTGGGCAGAACTCCAAAAGGAGGATATTCTGAAGGAGAGGAGAGCCATAAGAAGATCTAAGATAGGGCCGGGCGCAGTGGCTCACACCTGTAATCCCAGCACTTTGGGAGGCTGAGGCAGGTGGATCATGAGGTCAGGAGATTGAGACCATCCTGGCCAACATGGTGAAACCCCTTCTCTACTAAAAATACAAATATTAGCTGGGCATGGTAGTGAGTGCCTATAATCTCAGCTGAGGCAGGAGAATTGCTTGAACTCGGGAGGCAGAGGCTGTGGTGAGCCGAGATCGCACCACTGCACTCCAGCCTGGCAATAGAGCGAGATTTCGTCTCAAAAAAAAAAAAAAAAAAAAAAAAGCTGGGCTTTAAACCTGGATAAAGTCATTAAATTACCCCATTAGGTGCCAATACATGCGGGCAGCACACTGGGCACTACAGAAGGCAAGAGGTGCCAACATAGCCCTGTCAAGCCCTGGCCCTGTCATGCCCTACAGCAAAGGGAGCCTTCCTAGAAAGCTTACTGGGTGGGCCTGTGCTGGGAGATATAAGAAGCACATGAGCTAGCCTGAGTCATCAGAAACCAGGGAAGGCTTGATGACTGGCCCAGCCACAGACATACCAGTCCTGAGAATGGAGTCATAGCATCAACCATATTTTATAGCCCTACTTATCCAGTCATTAAGCTACTTGGTTTCCTGCTGAAGCTCAATTCCAGTCTCTCCAGAACTCCCTCAGCCTCCCATCCTTTCCCAGGCCAGTTCTCATCACACAAACATTGCCAATAGTTGAATATGAAGAAACCCCTTCTACGTAGCTCCCAAGCGAGCATCAGCTAGAGAGTCACAGTGTGAACTAATTCTTGGAGACAATACTTCAGACACAGGGTGGGGATGGACGCATTCGCTCTTATCGTACATCCCCTCTGGGCATGTTTGCCATGCCACGGTTCAAGTTCATCAGAAAGTACAATTGAAAAAGAGTAGGGGAGACCCGCTGTGGTGGCTCATGCCTGTACTCCCAGCACTTTGGGAGGTCGAGGCAGGTGGATTGCTTGAGCTCAGGAGTTCGAGACCATTTCAAGACCAGCCTGGGCAACATGGCGAAACCCATCTCTACAAAAAATATAAAAATCAGGCCAGGCGCAGTGGCTCACGCCTGTAATCCTAGCACTTTGGGAGGCCGGGGCGGGCGGATCACTTGAGGTCAGGCGTTTGAAACCAGCCTGGCCAACATGGTGAAACCTCATCTCTACTAAAAATACAAAAAATTAGCTGGGCATGGTGGAGGATACCTGTAATCCCAGCTACTTGGGAGGCTGAGACAGGAGAATCGCTTGAACAGGTTGCAGTGATCGTGCCATTGCACTCCAGCTGGGCAACAGAGCGAAACTCCGCCTAAAAAATATATATTATATATAATATATATTTTATTTATATATTTGTTATATATTATATATTTTTATTTATTATATATAGTATATTTTTATTTATATATAATAAAAATATAATATATACATTATATATATATAAATTAGCTGGGCGTGGTGGTGCGTGCCCATAGTCCCACCTACTTGGGGGGCTGAGGCAGGAGAATTGCTGGAGTCCAGGAGGCTGAGGCTGCAGTGAGCCATGTTCATGCCACTGCACTCCAGCCTGGGTGACAGAGCAAGACCTTGTCTTAAAAAAAAAAAAAAAAAAAAGGGGCCGGGCATGGTGGCTTACGCCTGTAATCCAAGCACTTTGGAGGCCAAGGCGGGCGGATCACCTGAGGTCGGGAGTTCAAGACCAGCCTGACCAATATGGTGAAACCTCGTCTTTAAAAAAAAAAAAAAAAAAAAAAAAGAGTAGGGGAAATCAGCCCCCATGATCCCCAAAGAGCACATGTGAGGAAGATCTGTTCATTTTCTGACTACTAAAAGGTTCAGTGCAGCAATTTTCAAACTTTTTTTCAAGCCGTAAAATCTGCAAGCAAAATATTATGTAGCAGTGCAATATATAACGCAGATTTAAATGGAGCTTCTTGTTTGGCTAAAGTAAGGATGGAGGACATTCCTGTGCCTCCCTGTTTCTCCTCCAAGGTGCCATTTCCGTAAATCCCTCAGGTTCCTTGGAACACAGTTTGAAAACCACTGACCTGAAGCAACAGAAGACAGGGGTCTATCTGGAGCAGATGAGGAAGCCTATCAGCAATCCAATTTTCCATCTTCAAAAAACAAGGGGAGCCTTTCCTTACCAGCCACCCAAACGTTGGACCTGTGGCTCTGTAGTCACTATGAGCCTGTGACATAAAGCACTAGTCCTGGCCAGGCTCAGTGGGATTACATGCCTGTAATCCCAGCACTTTGGGAGGCTGAGGCAGGTGGATCACTTAATGTCAGGAATTCAAGACCAGCCTGGCCAACATGGTGAAACCCTGTTTCTACTAAAAATACAAAAATTAGCCGATCGTGGTGGCGCACACCTGTAATCCCAGCTACTCGGGAGGCTGAGGCAGGAGAATTGCTTGAACCCAGGAGGCGGAGGTTGCAGTGAGCCAAGATCGCACCACTGCACTCTAGTCTGGGTGACAGAGCGAGACTGTCTCAAAAACAACAACAAAAACAACAGCAATAACAAAACAGTCCTTGGCCAGGAGTGGTGGGTGGCTCATGCCTGTAATCCCAGCACTTTGGGAGTTTGAGGCAGGAGGATCAAATGAGGCCAGGAGTTTGGGACCAGCCTGGGCAAAATAGTGAGACTCCATCTCAATTTTTACAAATAAAAAAGAAGCACCTGTCCATCCAAGCCTAACCCCTGTGTGATCTCAGTTCTCACCTGCTTTAGCAAAGTCTTCCCGGTTATAACTGAAATCCTTGAGGAAGGTGATACTCTCACTCCCAGGGTTGTACCTCCGAGATGTCTCCAGAAGCATCACCTGCACACAAGCAGCAGACCTCAAACGGGGACGAGGAGGGCTGGTCTTGGAGCATGGCCCCTTCCAGGGAGGCCGATTCCCCTCATCCCTGCTTCCCAGCGGATCTGGCTCTCCCAGCTCGATGTCTGGAGGCCCTCCCACAGACAATCCCACTCTGCTTCTCCCTTCATCCCTTGCCCGAGTTCTCCAGCCACCTCGATCGCAGAGGTCTTCAGCAGGGCAATCTGGTCCTCACGGCTGAGCTGCAGGAAGCCAGGAAGCTGTTTAGCAAAGTCAACTATCTCCTGCACAGAGACGATGGCCAGCTCAGTGAAGTGGGCAAAGCGCTGTTGACGGGCCTCCCGGCTGTGGGGGTCTGGTGCCATGGGCCAAGGCTACCCAGGAGGAAAAAGGCAAAGCGCTTTGAGTCGAACATCAAGAAGCCCACTGGTGATCTGGGCGCAGCCACCTCTCCCCAGGTGTGTCAAGTACCGTGACTCGAAGCTGGTCAGAAAAGGAGCGCCGGTTACACTGTTGCTGGGCAGCGACCAGCTTCTCGATCATGCCCAGTTGCTCTGGGCTGAGCTGGGGCAGGATCTGGGGGGGGTGGGGGAAGCCCTGAGGGGCAGGGATGTGGCATGAGCCTGTTCCTCCTCTTGCCGCTTCAGTTTCTTCAGGCGGATTTGTTCTTCTGACAGGACACCTAAGGACAGGGCCAGATGTGAGGAGGGCCGCAGACAGGGAGACAGGAAGCAAGGAGGGGGCAAATGGGGTGGTTTGGGGCTCCAGAAAAGCAGACAGCACTGGGTAAAGGCAAGAAGGAGATTTTTTTTTTTTTTTAAATGAAGTCTCACATTCACCCAGGCTGGAGTACAGTGGCATGATCTCAGCTCACTGCAACCTCCACCTCCAAGGTTCAAGTGATTCTCCTGCCTCAGCCTTCTGAGTAACTAGGATTACAGGCACATGCCACCACACCCGGCTAATTTTTGTATTTTTAGTAGAGGAGACAGGATTTCACCATGTTGGCCAGGCTGGTCTCAAACTCCTGACCTCAGGTGATCCACCTGCCTTGGCTTCCCAAAGTGCTGGATTACAGGTGTGAGCCACTGCGCCTGGTCAAGAAAGATATTTTAATCCACACTTAGGGATCGGTTAGCCCCGGCAAGTTCAGGCACCTGTCTGCGGTCACCCCCTGGCTCCTTCTTTCCCTTCAGACTCTTCCCCACTCCAGCCCCAGAAACTCACACTCCTCCCGCATGCCAGCCTGGCGGCATTTGCGAAGCCGACACTCCTGGCACTTTCGACGCATGTAGGTGTCCATGGGGCAGTGGCCGCCGCTGTGGCAGACATAGCGTGCTCCCTTGATGACACTGCGGCGGAAGAATCCCTTGCAGCCCTCGCAGCTCAGAACGTTGTAGTGGAAACCGGAGGCCTTGTCCCCACACACGCTGCATAGCTCGTTCCCCAGCATTTTGGGGGCTGGCCCCTTTTCCGCTTTTGTGGACGGAGCTCTGGAGACAGGAAAGTGCCTCAGTGCTCTCCCCAGAGGAAAGAACTTGACGTTCTCCCTGACTCAGCCATTGCCCTGGGCACTCAGTGACCTCCATTCCCTTCAACTCCAGTCTCTCTTTTATGAGAACAGTAGCCCTCATTTGCCAAGTGCCATTATGTTCTAGGTACTATATGATCCTTTTACATACACTGATCCTAATGAAAACCATAAATTTTATTTATTTATTTATTTTTTTGAGACTGAGTCACTCTGTCGCCCAGGCTGGAGTGCAGTGGTGTGATCTCAGCTCACTGCAACCTCTACCTCCCAGATTCTCCTGCTTCAGCCTCTTGAGCAGCTGGGACTACAGGCACGTGCTACCACGCCTGGCTAATTTTTTGTATTTTTAGTAGAGATGGGGTTTCACCATGTTAGCCAGATGGTCTCGATCTCCTGACCTCATGATATGCCCGCCTCAGCCTCCCAAAGTGCTGGGATTACAGGTGTGAGCCACCACGCCTGGCCCATAATTTTTATTTACATTTTATAAACAAGGAAATTGAGGCTCAGAAAGGCCTAAAGTAGAGACAAAATTCACACTTCGATCAGTCAGATTTAGTTAGCTCCAAAGCTTTGGGACTTAACCATGAAATTACATATAAGGTAAAACCCCCCAAGGAACCTCTTCCAGATCCAAGGAACCTCTTCCAGATCCTACCTCCTCACCTCCTCCAAACCCAGAAGCTCCTCACCTGTGTGTTCTGAAGGGGGCTCTGCCCTTGTGAGCAGGGCTGTGGGCTCAGCAGCCTCCAGCCCTACCCCTGCAGTGCCCCCGGCAGAGTGGGGCATCCTGGCTTCCTCTCTGAGGATGCAGCTGCTGCCTCCCTGGGCCTGGCTGCTTGCATCCTGTGTGCCTGGCTTCCACAGCGCCACTGCAGAGTCTGAGCTCCAAAAGAGAGGCACAAGGGGGTCTCAGGCTCCATCCCGGCTCCACTGCCCAGTGTCCTAGCTGGGAAACTGCAAACTTATCCTCACCCTTAGAGGGCAGCAAAGTCCCAGCTCAGGCTTTGGGACCCTAGGGTCCGTTGGGCTCTAGCTAGGACTAGTCACTTGTTTCTCACATCTCAAGCCCTTAATGAAGATGTTAACCCTTGTCTCTTTGTGGGGCTGGAGTGTACACATTTCAGAGATCAGACAAAACTCTTTAAAGTCAGAGCAAGGTAAGCACTCAGCTGGCCAGCTCTTTCCAGCAGCAAGCCCAGACTGGGGAGGACTGGGCAGGTGCCTGCAAAGACCAGGCACTGGAACCAGGGGGAGAGGTGACCTGGGTGGGAGGCAAGCACCACTAAGAATGACTCTGGACTGCTCTCTGGAGGAGGGAAGAAGGCAGGTAATGAAGGAGCTGATTCCTACAGGAGGCGAGGAGCCTGCGGTCTGGTCTCAGGGGAGAGGGCTGGAATGAAGCTTACCAGAAGGAATGTCAGGCACAAGGGCCCCCAGCCACAAGGACATCTCTTCCTGGAGCCCTGGTCATTACCAAGGCACTGCCCTGCAGGAAGGACCCAGGTTATACTCTTCTAGAACTGGGCTTCTTTCTGGCCTCAGCTCCCTTCTCCACCTGACCCTCCGACAATATCAGTTAACATTTACTTGCTATATATTAGCCTATACTAAGGATGGATTGCATTACTACTATGTTTTTTAGAGACAAGGTCTCCCTATGTTGCCCAGGTTGGTCTAGGAACTCCTGGCCTCAAGAGATCCTCCCACCTGGGCCTCCCAGAGTGTGGGGGATTACAGGAGTGAACCACTGCACCCAGCCTGTTATAAGACTTTATATGCTTTCCTCATAATACCTCTCTGAAGTCAAGACTATTTTTTTTTTTTTTTTGAGATGGAGTCTCTCTATGTTGTCCAGGTTAGAGCTCAGTGCTATTCACAAGTGTAATAATAGTGCACTATCACCTCAAACTACCGGGCTCAAGCAATCGGCTTCCTAAGTTGCTGAGATTATAGGCTCACGCTACTGCTCCCGGCTCAGGACTATTCTTAAACTCATTTTACAGATGAGCAAACTGAGGTTCAAAGAGATTAAGTAACTATGGTCACACAGGCAGCAGTAGAGTCAAGACTCCAACCCTGCTCTGACTCCAAAGTCTGGGCTCCCAGACACTGCACCAGCCTTTCTCCCCCCAAAATTCCCTCCAAGCCAGCAGAGAATGTTTGGGTACATCTGCCCTGCTTCTCTCAGGCCCCTTCCCCCTCACTCCAACACTGAGGACAGCCAGAGTTGAGCAGGACCAGGAGACAGGATCAAAGCTTGCTCCACCCAGTGAAATACGCTGCTTATTAGAGACCCTCACTCGTGCCACTTTCCAGGGTCCCAGCACAAACCTCGTCTCCAAGAATCTCCCCAATTCACATGGAGGACCTCCTCCCCCAGAACCCCTCATGAGTTATTCTGGGACCCAGAGTCCTGTTCCTGTCCCAAGCTCCCATCACCATCACCCCTCACTTCTCCCCCAGAAACCCCCTTTTCAGATCCTTAGGACATTCCCCTACCCCATCCCAGATACAGAGCCCCAGGCCACTGCTAAGGAGCAGACCCACCGAATCCCCAGGCCACCAGACTTCCTGGGTGGGTAGTCTCTGGAGCCCCCTTGCTGGGAGAAGAGGATGGTGCAGTTCCCCTGTCCAGAGGCCTTGGTGGCCCGCCGGCGAGCTGGAGCTGAGCACAAGCGGGACCTGGAACCCCAGGGAAGTAGCAATTTGGGGGAAAGGCTGAGAGGAGGGACTGCCAAGGGGTCGGGCCACCCTTCCTTCCTGCCTGTCGACCGGAGCCCTCCCCCTCCTCACCCCGCCCACAGGGCAGCTTCTCCATCAGGCTGGCTCCTCCCCAGCCGGCCACCCCCCTCTCCCGCCACTCCCGCCCCCCTACTCTCGGCCAAAGCAGTGGCATTTCCCTGCAGACTTGCCAAGTTCCATGTCTCTCCCCTTCCTCTCCTTACCCAGCGCTCTTAGCAGCTCTTGCAGAAGGACTGCCTCCCAGGAACCCCCACCCCAATCCCAGCAGCCTCCAGAGTCGATGTTCCCTCCCCTCCATAGACACCTCGAGGAGCAAAGGTCCCAGCACGGCCCGGAATTGCGACACTGGGCCCCAGCCTGCTTTCCCAGCCTCCCTCCTCCTCCCTTGCCTCTGGGAAGAGGCCAGAAGCTCTCCCCGGGCCTCAGCCAAGCTGGTAGAAATCCAGGGGTGGAGAGAGACAGGTGCTGGGCCTTCCAAGGAGTTTCTGAATGTGGGGTGCCCTGCGGGGACCACAGAAAAGAGGAGGCCAGGAGACCCTTTGGTAGGAAATCTGCTATGAGCAATGGCAGGCCTGGGATGGGGGTGAGGGGTTGGCAGGAGGCAGGCAACTCAGGTGCCAGCTCAGGATGGACCTGGGAAAGTATGCAGGCTGCCTCATCTGAGGAACAACCCTATCTGAAGTGATGGCAGGCTCCAAGCAGCAGCTACTGAGACTGTAGCCATATTCTTCCCACTCTGCTGACTGGGGCGTGAAATCCATGAAAGTAGACATCATATTTCATTGATTTCATCTCCCCTAAACCCCCTGAAACAGGGCCTGGCATAGAGGAGGCAACAGAGTAGGTACTGTGTTCCTATTTGTTGAATGAATAACAAAAAAATATTATTCTCTTCTATCCCCTACTTGCTAGCCCTAGTCAATTTTTTTTATTCCTTTTTTTTTTGAGGTGGGGTCTTGCTATGTTGCCCAAGCTAGTTTCATACTCCTGGGCTTAAGCCGTCCTCCCGCCTCAGCCTCCCAAAGTGCTGGGGTTACAGGTGCACACCACGACAGCTGCTGTAGTCAGTTTCAACTCAGCGTGCAGATTTGGCGTTCAGGCTCTGGGCTCAGATTTTGGGTTCAAATCCTAAACCTCTTATTACCTGTGTCATCTTGATTGAGCAAGTTACTTAATATATCTGAATCTTTGTTTCCCTATCTTTAAAATAGGAATATTTAAGCCAGCAATGGTATGTTGAAAAATAAAAAGGCCAGGCATGGTGGCTCATGCCTATAATCCCAGCACTTTAGGAGGCCAAGGTGGGCAGATCACTTAAGGTCAGGAGTTTGATACCAGCCTGGCCAATGTAGTAAAACCCCATCTCTACTAAAAATACAGAAATTAGCCAGGCATGGTGGTGTACATCTGTAATCCCAGCTACTCAGGAGGCTGAGGCAGGAGAATCGCTTGAACCCGGGACGTTGCAGTGAGCCAAGATCATGCCACTGCACTCCAGCCTGGGTGACAGAGTGAGACTCCATCTCAAAAAAAATAAAGAAAAATAAAGAAAATAGGGATAATAGTTATTTTTACCACACAAGGTTGTTGTGAGATTGAAAGTATAGATCATGTTGGGTTCAGTGGCTCATGTCTGTAATCTGAGCACTTTGGGAGACCAAGGCAGACGGATCACTTGAGGTCAGGAGTTCCAGACCAGCCTGGCTTAACATGGTGAAACCCCATCTCTATTAAAAATCCAAAAAAAATTAGCTGGGTGTTGTGGCACATGCTTGTAATCTCAGCTACTCGGGAGGCTGAGGCAGGAGAATTGCTTGAACCCAGGAGACAAAGGTTGCAATGACCTAAGATCACACCATTGCACTGCAGTGCCTGGGCAACAAGAGCAAAACTCCATCTCAAAAAAAAAAGAGAGAGAGAGAGAGAGCCGGGTGCAGTAGTGGCTCACGCCTGTAATCCCAGCACTTTGGGAGGCTGAGACAGGCGGATCATGAGGTCAAGAGATCGAGATCATCCTGGCCAAAATAGTGAAACCCCGTCGCTACTAAAAATACAAAAAAATTAGCCAGGCATGATGGCAGGTGCCTGTAATCACAGCTACCTGGGAGGCTGAAGCAGGAGAATGACTTGAACCCAGGAGGTGGAGGTTGCGGTGAGCTGAGATGGTGCCACTGCACTCCAGCCTGGGTGACAGAGTGAAACTCCATCTCAAAAAAAAAAAAAAGGAATTTAAAAAAAGAAAAAAAAAACTACATCACAAATTATCTCACAATGTAAGT
This sequence comes from Ateles fusciceps, assembly GCA_036589455.1. Classification (NCBI taxonomy): domain Eukaryota; kingdom Metazoa; phylum Chordata; class Mammalia; order Primates; family Atelidae; genus Ateles; species Ateles fusciceps. The sequence continues at coordinate 17,030,274 of JAZHEH010000681.1, read as the reverse complement.
GTTCAAGAAATGGTACCAGTTATCATCACCCTCCCAGTTCTTTCAGCTGGGGGTCTTCCCATCACCTTAACTCGGCACATTTTGAACTTTGTACTTGTTTCCATACACAACACAAACCCTTCACTATCTTTTCTGGTCCTTAGAGCAGCCCCAGGAGGAAAGGAGGGTAATAACCTGAGCTCCACTTGACAGAGGACACTGAAACTCATGTGAGGGCTTTTTCCAAGACCACACAGTTAGTGGCCGGGCTGGGATCAGAACCCAGATGTCCTCACTCCAGTCCCTGTGCTGTGTCAGAGTCCAGGACAATCTTGTCTTGTTGCTTCTTGGGCCAGTGAAGTGCTGGAATGGAAGCAGCCAGGGCTGGTGGGCTACAGGGGGAGAGGCTGAGAACCCTGCAGATGCTCCGGTCCAGATGTGGGAGGCGAGGAGCGGAGGTTACTGCTGGTCATTCACCCCCTGCCCCATTCCCAGTTTCCTGCTCACGGGCTCTTCCTGTTTTGCTATGAACTCCAGTTCCCATGGGGCCCACATTAAAGCATATGAGGACAGGGGGCCAGGGCAGGCAGCCAAAGGGACCGAAACAGATGAACAGGGCACCAGGGAAGAGAACAGAGGAAACAGGGAAAGAGTGAACAGGGGGTGTGGGGGTGGGACAGGAGCCAGATGAGAAAAAGATGAAGGCTGAGGCAGAAGAGGAGCCTGGTGAAAGACAGGAGGAAGCACAGGGTGGGACAGGGGAACAGGCAGGGGCTGGGGAGCAGAGTGTGAGAAGCAGCAGGCTGGGTGGTGTTGCAAAATCTGCCCATGTATTCATTTTCACATTTCAGAAAAGCCCCTGTGACACCCCCATCTCAGACTTCTGCCTCCAGCTTTTGCTGTTGTTCCCTCTCATCACAAGGTCATCCCCTCCCAAGGCCCCCACCCTGGTCTGGGTATCTCTGAGTCACAAGCACCAGGCTCTCCTTTCCTCTTGCTTGTGTTCCCTCTTTGATTTTCACAAGGCCCCAGCTGTCCCGGAAAAGCAGAAACCAGGGACTGTAGTCACTGAGAGACTGGCACTATTCTGTCCCAGCACCCACATCACCAGTCCAGCTCTCTCCTCTACCTCCCAGAAGCTCCAGCCTAGCAGGGCAGTCAGAGATGTCCCTGAGGTGCCTGGTTTCAAGAAACTCAGGACTCAATGGGTTGGGGCCTGGTGCCCTATCACCTGAGAGCTGGGAGAAGCCTCTTTCATCCACTTTGTTCTTCAACTCCCTCTCCTGACACCTAGTCTCCCCCACAGGTGGCTTCGCAGGACCCAGGGCCATACATGAGTCCCATCTGGAGGTAGGGGGGCCAGGCTAGGGCCAACTGCTGAAAAAGTAGGTCAGGGCACCAAATCCCCCCAAGCCAGGGAGTTGGCCTCAGCCTCATCTCCTGTTTAGGAGGAATTATAAACAGGACTTCAACTGCCAGAGCTGTCCTATCAGGTTACAGCTCAGAAACCCCAACCTTCATCCCCACAAAGAGGGAAAAGGAGAAGAAAATGGGAGAAGACCAAAATCTGTTGGCAGTATTTCCACGGAGTTTCTGGAGACCAACCACTGAGACTTGCTTCAAGCCAGGGCAAGCAGTCAGGTGATAGCAGCTGGAATCATGTTCCTACTTTGCCAGCCCCACCCCTGTGGCACAGTCCCAACAGCCCGCTGTTGTTAGGTCTGGAGCCCCCCAGTCCTGTGAGCCTCTTCTATGTTTCCTTGGCTCCTGTAAGAGGCCATGTTCCTGGGAACACATTTAGGGATCTACCAAGTCACATATCTGGCTTCCCAGAACCTCCACAGGTTTCTTCTTGCAGCAAGGGGAAACTTGAAGCAGAAACAGGAGTATTCACCAGCCATGGTCACAGGTACTATATGGCTAACCCCTCTGAAAGCACTCATTCCCATGAAGCAGGCCACAGTGTAAGGTTTGCAGGGCCGGACAAGGGCAACTGCTTCTTGTTCCCTCCTTTACCATTCTGGAAGGGTGGAAGGCGTGGGGATCATCTTACAGACCTACTTGCATATCTACCCAAGTGACTTCTGCCCAACCTTCCAATCACAAGAAAGAACAATCCAGATTTCTGGATTCCCAGACCTGAGTTCAGAGATGATATCAAAGGTAGAAAGGAAAGAGGTAACATTTATTTCATCCCTACTACATACATTTATCTTTACATGTATTATTTCATTTATTCTCACAGTAAACTCTAGGAGATGGTTACTAACAAGGGGCAAATATCAAATCTGAATACAGGTATAAGACTGGGTGTGGTGGCTCACACTTGTAATCCCAGCACTTTGGGAGGCTAAGGAGGGCAGATCACTTGAGTCCAGGAGTTTGAGACTAGCCTAGGCAACATGGCGAAACCCAATCTTTACAAAAAAAAAAAAAAAATTAGCCAGGTGTGTTGGCATCTGCCTGTAGTCCCAGCTACTTGGGGGGCTGAGGTGGGAGGATTGTTGGAGCTCAGGAGGTCGAGGCTGCAGGAAGCCATGATTGCACCACTGCACTTAGCCTGGGCGACAGAAGGAAGACCTTCTCAAAAAAAGAAGAGGAATACAATTATAGCTGATTCAGAAGTTCGCACTCAAGCTCAAACAAACAAAAATCACAAACCTTCCAATTATATAAATCTGCCTCTTCAGATGCCTCTTTTTATGGTCTCAAAAAGAAGAGGAAGAGGAAGAAGAAGACGACGACAAGTATAGCTGATTCAAAAGTTCGAGCTCAAGCTCAAACAAGCAAAAATCACAAACACACTCTGTTGTATAAAACTGCCTCTTCAGATGGGGGAAAAAAATGGCTAATGTACCTAGATTTAGATTTACTTCCGCCAACACAGGATAAGGTAGTGATTCCTGTCCTCACCTTCAGAGATTCTGATTTATTTGATCTGGGATAGGCCCACGTATCCATCTATCTCACCATCTACATGTCTTTTTTTTTTTTTTTTCATCTGTAGTTAGGAACCAAAGTGTAAGGACCACAGAATCAGGCAGAAAATGCAAAGGCTCAGGGGAAGGGGGTGAAGAAACTGGGGCTCAGCTCCAGGCCCTACTATCTACTTATGCTGTAATCAATCCCCACCCTTCCTGGAATAGTTTCTCCATATAAAAACTGAAATCACATCTGCTTCATCAATCGCTCCTACATGGGATACTTGCAGGCACAAAGAATATCGACATATTTGAGCAAGTGGGAAGAAATGCAAACGCTGAATTTGAGAGATGGCTAAAATTTGGTGAGCCAAAGAGTTACACTCTGAAAGTACAATGGTCTGGCTAGTTTGCAAGGAGAGAGGCTCATTAAAACAAAACACTCAAACCCCCTCCCCACAACTAATATGCAGTATTTTGCCAATCAGCCAGGCCCCATTTATTTTATTTATTTATTTTTGAGACAGAGTATCGCTCTGTCACTCAGGCTGGAGTGAAGTGGCGCAATCTCAGCTCACTGCAACCTCTGCCTCCTGGGTTCAAGCGATTCTCCTGTCTCAGCCTCCCAAGTAGCTGGAATTACAGGTGTGCATCACCATGCCTCGCTAATTTTTGTATTTTTAGTAGAGACAGAGTTTCACTGTGTTAGCTAGGCTGGTTTCAAACTCCTGACCTCAGGTGATCTGCCCATCTTGTCCACTCAAACGGCTTGGATTACAGGTGTGAACCACTGCACCTGGCCTAGACCCCATTTTAGTCCCATGAATGTGAAATGGTTTCCTTTGATAAAAACCTCTTTATTGAAAGTATTTTGGAATCTACAATGCAATTTGAGTAGACTGCAAGAAGCAGCCCATTATAGACTATTTAACTGAAAATCACAAAACTTGACTTTTAATCCATTCTCCTAAACTGTGAGTTTGGGCAGGTCACTTCCTATCTCTAGGTTTGTTTCCTAATCTGTAAAGTAAGAGGACTATGAATACCTTAAATTAGGTATTAAGAGATGCTTATTTATGAAACCTCTAATAGTCTTTGTGAGCCATTTGGGATTATATGCAAAATTCCATGTGTGTGTTTATATGTGTGGACATTTTTCTGGAGGAGAGGTGCAAAATTTTCACGTGATTCTTAAAGGGATTGTGACTAAAGAAGAAGGTTGGCCGGGCATGGTGGCTCTCGCCTGTAATCCAAGCACTTTGGAGGCCAAGGCAGGCGAATCACCTGAGGTCAGGAGTTCAAGATCAGCCTGACCAACATGGTGAAACCCCGTCTTTATTAAAAAAAAAAAAAAAAAAAAAAAAAAAAAAGAAGAAGGTCAAGAACTATTTGGCTACCCAGGCCTCAGTTCTTATTCTATTTGCTTCTCGCCTCCTCCATGACAACTCTGGAAGCAAAGTGTAGATCCTGAAGTATATGGAAATAATTGAATCTGGAGTCCTAGGGCAAAATAAGGACAGGTAAGTGTGATCTTTTTTTTTTAAGACACGGTCTTGCTCTGTCACCCAGACTGGAGTGCAGTTGCACCGTCATGGCTAACTGCAGCCTCAATCTCCCAGGCTTAAGGTGATTGATCTTCCCACCTAAGCCTCCCAAGGAGCTAAGTGCATGCCACCACACCTGGCTAATTTTTAAACTTTTCTGGTAGAGACAAGATCTTCCCATGCTGCTCAGGCTGATCTCGAACTCCTGGCCTCAAGCAATCTTCCCACCCTGGCCTCCCAAAGTGCTGGGATTACAGATTTAAGCCACCACACCAAGCCTAATCAGTCTTTTGTTGTTATTGTTGCTCTGAGATGGAGTCTTGCTCTGTGGCACAGTCTGGAGGGCAGTGGTGTGATCTCGGCTCACTGCAACACCTGCCTCCAGGGTTCAAGTGATTCTCCTGTCTCAGCCTCCTGAGAAGCTGGGATTACAGGAGTGCACCACCACATCCAGCTAATTTTTTTCTTATTTTTAGTACAGATGGGGTTTCGCCATGTTGGCCAGGCTGGTCTCGAACTCCTAACCTCCGGTGATCCGCCTGCCTCGGCCCCTAGGCGTCCAAGCCTGACCAGTTTTGTTTCCCAAAGATCTGAGATTTGCTTCTAGTAGGCAGATCTGAATCAAAGCATCCCCAGGACCTATGATCTGACCTCCCGCAACCCTCACAGGAGTTACAAAGTCCTGAGGCCAAACTGGCTGCACCTGAAACCTGATGGCCAATATCAAGAGGGCCACTGATTCTGTGGAAACCCACCTACTCCCACTTTATGATATGTGCCTGCCCCTTATCTCAAAATACCTCTCCACTGGTCTGAAATTCCTCCCCCTAGGGATTCAGCGCTTTGGGTTTGGAAAGTCTGAACATCCTGTGCAACCCAACTCCTTTGGGAAAAGGCATGATGTCTTGACTCCAAATAACTAAAACTTGTAAGTGGAGGGGAGGGAGGACAGGGAAAGGGCTGGAAGGGGAAGTGAGAGGGCTACTGAAGCTTTGTGCGGGGCAGGAACGGTAGGCTGGACTGGGAGCAACCTCAAGGACACAGGGAGTCCAAAGGGTTGTTGACACACTGTGCCCTGCACCCCAAGCAAAACGTCTCTCAGAGAACAGGGCCAGGGTTCAATCTCCACCAAAGGCAGAGGCGTGGAGAGACGGGACCTCTACTTTCCCATCCCTCGCCTCAATTCTGCACCCGCTCTAGCTAGGGGGTCAAGCCCAGGAGCACCCGGACTGGAGGGGACATCTGCTCTCCAGGCCACAGTCCCGCCCACTCCAAGCGCCACCTTGGTAAGGGATTTCTCCGGGCAGAAGCAAAGGCGAACTCATGGCCTTCTTTATCAAGATGAGGTCTTCGAGTTCTGGCTGCCGCGCCAGGTCGCGCTACATTCCAGCGCTCCTCCGCCACAGCCAGATCACCACCCTCCTGCACGCATTCCCACCGAGATTGCGCCTTCTCCCCTCACCCAAGCCCGTCCCTAAGTAAGATGGAGGCGAGAGCACTTCCGGCGTGTGTCCTTACGGGTGCGTCCGGGCGGCTGCTGCAGGTGCCACCTAGCGGGTTCCAGCCTCTTTGCTGCATAGATTACAACGGAGATGGCGGGCAAGCGGTCCGGCTGGAACCGGGTGGCTCTCCTCCAGCTCCTTCTCGGCTTGAACCTGATGGTGATGCCGCCCACCCAGGCCCGGAGTCTGCGCTTCGTTACCTTGGTAATGAGAGATGGGGTCACTAAAGAGTTCCCTGAAGCTAGAAGGGCAAAGGCCAGCTGGTGAGGGTCGGGGATCTTGGTAAGGAACAGCTGATTTAGGAGGGGGACGCCTGGCCTGGAAAGCTGGGGGGCTGGGTTCAGGATTGACGGGAAGCCTTGGGTTATGGGGTCAGGATGACCGAATAGGTCGGGGTGAGTCTGCCCTGAGACGGGGAAGTAGTTGAATGATTAAGACTCATCTCTAAAGAAGCCTTTGGTTATCTTCTTTTCCCAAGTCCCCACCACACACATTGCTTTCACTTCTTTTTTCCCTTCCCACCCGTACCTTGGCTTTGCCTGTGGTCTCCAGTGGCATTGTTTAGCCAAGTTAGAATCTCTGGAATCTGCAGGAAGTGACTGACTCCTAGCTGGGGTCTTTTGTAGCGAGTAGGCTTCCCAGAGGGAATGAGACTTCCTTCCCCAAAATGGGGCAAAAGATAGGCTCTGGGTCCTTATCAAGGAGACCCTTCTGACCTATAGGCCAACCATTTTCTTCCCTCAGCTGTACCGCCACGGAGACCGTTCACCAGTGAAGACATATCCCAAGGACCCCTATCAGGAGGAAGAATGGCCCCAGGGGTTTGGTCAGTTAACCAAGGTGGGTCAGAAGCCAGCCTTTCCTCAGGGTGAGCTGCAGAATGAGTGATGTCTAGAGCAGGCTACAGAACTTGGGGCCCTACTCAGCTGCCTTTTCCCACATGGGTGCTGACTTTGACCAGATTTCATAACCTTCATCTCTGCGCCCATGATACTGCCATGCGTGACTGTCCACTTAATGAAAGACTTCTGGAATCAGAGTAACTCACTCCAGCAAAGGGTAAACCTGGAAAGCAACAGGGCCTATACCCTATGGGGCTTGTGAGCCACCCCTTCCCTCTAGACCCTCTTAACCCTTGAGTTTGCCCACAGGAGGGGGATGCTACAGCACTGGGAGCTGGGCCAGGCCCTGCGGCAGCGATACCACGGCTTCTTAAACACGTCTTACTACCGGCAAGAGGTAAGGCTGGGAGCTCCAGAGGCAAAGGGAATGGGGGTGTGCTGCCCTCATCTTTTGCCCTCAGGAAGCCTAAGGCTGAGGCTGAGCACTTTGACCTCCTTCCAGTATTTTTGGTCACAAGCACAGGAAAAGACATCTGAGAGCTGTCTGGAACAAAGCCCTAGGAGCTGAGTTGCCCCTGATTGGCTGGGAAGAGGCGAACCTGATTAAGCATCCAAATTCAGACTTAAGGGTGGGACTGGCAGAGGGGTTCCTGACTCTGTGAAATCACAGGCTTTCCATCCAGGACATTTATTGAGTACCCGTTAAAGGCCAGGGACTGTGCCAGCACTTTGCACACAGTGGTGCACCACACAGATATGCTCTCTGTCTTCATGGAGCTTAGAATGCCATGGAATGTCATGGGGGTATCTGATGATAAACCAGACAGAGCCAAGATGAAAGACGTCGAGGAAGACATGCATAGATAGGGCACATCAGGGAGACTGGCAAGTGTGCCTGCTCCTTGAGTCCTTGCCCCACCCCAGGGATAGGGAGACTGGCGAGTGTGCCTGCTCCTTGAGTCCCTGCCCCACCCCAGGGATGGGGGAAACTGTTCCTCTGGTTACCATGCTCAGCCACAGCTGTCTCAAGAGTCCCTAGACATTGTTACTGTTCCCTGAAGGCCCAGCTCTGTCCTAAGCTTGTCCTTCCCCCAGTTTCCTCCTCCCTTTCATGAGCCACTGTCTCTCATGATCTCCTCAGAATACGTACATATATTTTAAAGGGGCCTCGCTCTGTCACCCAAACTGTAGTACAATGACTCAGTCATAGCTCACTGCCACCTCAAATTCCTGGGCTCAAGTGATCCTCCTGCCTCAGCCTCCCAGGTAGCTAGGACTACAGGTGCCCATCACACCTGGCTAATTTTTAATTTTTTGTAGAGACAGGGTCTCACTGAGTTGCCCAGGATGGTTTCAAACTCCTGGCCTCAAGTGAGCCCCTGCATTGGCCTCCCAAAGTGCTGGGATTATAGGCATGAGCCAAGAGGCTCAGCCTTTATCTTATTTTTTTTTCTCCCTGGTCTCTAAGGGTAGTCACTGGAGGCAGTTTCTGCCCCAAGGACCCTGATCTAGATAGGGAGACAGGTGTTGTTATAAAGTCAGACAGACTAGAAAGCCTTACTGATTGACTCAGCACTTTTGACTGGGAGGAAGGGGCATGGAGTCTCGCTTTGTCGCCAGGCTGGAGTGCAGTGGCGTGATCCCAGCTCACTGCAATCTCCACCTCCGGGTTCAAGCAATTCTCCTGCCTCCGCCTCCTGAGTAGCTGGGATTATAGGCACGTGCCACCACACCCAGCTAATTTTTGTATTTTTAGTAGAGACAGGTTTCATCATTTTGGCCAGGATGGTCTTGATCTCCTGACCTCATGATCTGTGGAAGGGGCATTTCAACTAGTGCCATTCCCACAGTTCTTCACAGAGCTATGACAATCCCTAGTGGAGTGTTTGAGAAACGGGGGAAGGCCAGAGGCGAGAGGAGGATGAGGGCCAGATGGAGGGTGAGGGCCAGATGCATGGCAGGTTTATAGTTTGCTGGGTGACCATCAAGAAAGAACAGGTTCTCCCCTGCGGCGCCACTTTGGGGTGACCAAAACTTTCTCTCTCTCTCTCTCTCTCTCTCTCTCACACACACACACACACACACACAAGGCTTATGTTGCTACACACACACATACGTAAGGCTTATGTTGCTGTCTCTGTAGGTTCATGTGCGAAGCACAGACTTTGTTGCTACACACACACACACACACACACACACACACACACACACACACACAGTAAGGCTTGTGTTGCTATCTCTGCAGGTTTATGTGCGAAGCACAGACTTTGACCGGACTCTCATGAGTGCTGAGGCCAACCTGGCTGGACTCTTCCCCTCCCAACGGGCTGCAGCGCTTCAACCCAAACATCTCGTGGCAGCCTATCCCCGTGCACACTGTGCCCATCGCCGAGGACAGGGTGAGAGTGGCCAGCTCCCCCCGGGGCGTGGTGGCGAGGGGACAGCTCTGGCCGTGGACCTGCTGACGCCAGGCTCCTTTTCCCGCTGCCTTTCCCCACTTCACTCTACAGCTGCTGAAGTTCCCACTGGGCCCATGTCCCCGTTATGAGCAGCTGCAGAACGAGACCCGGCAGACACCAGAGTATCAGAACGAGAGTTCTCGCAATGCAGTGAGTCGGGGCAGAGGTGGAGGTCACCGTGCTGTCCTTTCCCCACAGCAGGACTGATCCCCCGATCCGTTTTCCATAGCAATTTCTGGACATGGTGGCCAACGAGACAGGGCTTACAGACCTGACACTGGAGACCATCTGGAATGTCTATGACACACTCTTCTGTGAGGTGAGCCTACGAGGGTGCCCACTCTGGTCACTCTTCTCCCCTTCAGCAGGCCCAGGTCACCAGGACAGTAGAACATGGTGCCTGATACCGTCATGCCTCTGGGGAGGTCCAGGGAGGCTGTGCTTGTGAAACCTGGGAACTTCCCTCACTGGTGACAGAGATCCTCAGAGTGGGAAACGGTTCAATTGTCAGCAGTCCCTGCCGCTCTCCACCCAGAGCTCCTTTCTGCTGAGTCTCACTTTTCATGCCGGGGCTTCCTTTCCTGTACCCTGCAGCATCCACACCAACTGCCATGTCTACTGGCTCCAGGCCCTCTCCCTCTCTCTTGTCTCCCTCCCTCCCTCACACACACAGGCACCTTCCCACTGGGGAAGAGAGCTGCCCCCTGGAGAGGCTCTGGCCTAGGCCTGGGGCACTAACCTGCCCGCTGCGATACACAGCAAACGCATGGGCTGCGCCTGCCGCCCTGGGCCTCACCCCAAACCATGCAGCGTCTGAGCCGGCTAAAGGACTTCAGCTTCCGCTTCCTCTTCGGAATCTACCAGCAGGCGGAGAAGGCCCGGCTTCAGGGGGGGTGAGTGACAAGGGCAGCATGTCACTCTGCTCCTCAGGACCCTAAGGTCTGCTGTGGGGGCTTCTCATACACTTCCCTCTCTACTGAAACATTTCCCGCTCTTTCAAAACGAAATCCCCCTCCTCATGCTGTCAGTCACCAGATTTCCCCAGCTCTCCTTCTTTTCTGCCATTCATACTCTTTTTTTTTTTTTTTGGAGACGGAGTCTTATTCCGTTGCCCGGGTTGAAGTGCAGTGGCATGATCTCAGCTCACGGTAACCTCCATTCCCAGGTTCAAGCAATTCTCTTGCCTCAGCCTCCTGAGTAGCTGGCATTACAGGTGCGTGCCACCACGCCTGGCTAATTTTTTGTGTTTTTAGTAGAGATGGGGTTTCACCATGTTGGTCAGGCTGGTCTCGAACTCCTGACCTTGTGATCCACCTGCCTCAGCCTCCCAAAGTGCTAGGATTACAGTTGTGAGCCACCACGCCCGGCTCATAGTCTTTTTAAAAAATATATTTATTTATTCTTTTGGGGGGATGGAGTTTCCCTCTTGTCACCCAGGCTGGAGTGCAATGGTGCGATCTTGGCTCACTACAACCTTTGCCTCCTGGGTTCAAGCCAATTCTCCTGCCTCAGCCTCCCGAGTAGCTGGGATTACAGGTGTGCACCTCCACGCCCAGCTAATTTTTGTATTTTTAGAAGAAAAGGGGTTTCACCATGTTGGCCAGGCTGATCTCGAACTCCTGACCTCAGGTGATCCACCTGCCTCGGCCTCCCAAAGTGCTGGGATTATAGGCATGAGCCACTGCACCTGGCCTATTTATTTATTTTGAAACAGAGTCTTACTCTGTCACCCAGGCTGGAGTGCAGTGGTGCGATCTCGGCTCACTGCAACCTCCACCTCCTAGGTTCAAGGGATTCTCCTGCCTCAGCCTCCCAAGTAGCTGGGACTACAGGTGCATGCCACCACACCCAGCTAATTTTTGTATTTTTAGTAGAGACAGGGTTTCACTATATTGGTCAGGCTGGTCTCAAACTCCTGACCTCTGGTGATCTGCCCACCTCGGCTTCCAAAGCGCTGGGATTACACGCATGAGCCACCACACCCAGCCCTGCCATTCATATTCTTAAGTTTGACCCACATCAGAAGATCCTCCCTCTCCTAAATGAATTGCCAACCCCAGAGAACCACTGGGGGCCATTTTGAGAAGGCTGAGAGTAACACACACACCAGCTTCCTCATTTGAGCACCCAAAGGCATGCCTGCTGTCAAACCTTTTGACATCTCAGTTTTCAGAGGATATGGCAGTTATCTGACAAGGACCCACCCACTGTGTACTCTGAAGCAATCTTAAGTTTACATTTGTTTCAAACTGAAGTGCTTCTATAAACATGGGCAGGTTTCTACATCCGTGTTGAAATATAAGTAGAGGCTGGGTGCGGTGGCTCACGCCTATAATCCCAGCACTTTGGGAGGCTGAGGTGGGTAGATCACCTGAGGTCACGAGTTTGAGACCAGCCTGGCCAACATGCTGAAACGCTATTTCTACTAAAAATACAAAAATCAGCCAGGTGTGGTGGCATGTGCCTGTAATCCCAGCTACTGGGGTGGCTGAGGCAGGAGAATTGGCTTGAACCCGGGAGGCAGAGGTTGCAGTGAGCCAAGATCATACCACTGTACTCCAGCCTGGGTGAAAGAGTGAGACTCTGTCTCAAAACAAAAAATAAAAAAGGAAAGAAATATAGGTAGGTATCTTGTTTTGTCTTGTGTCCTTCTGTACATTTGACAGTTCTTAGAGAGGGGTGCCACAGAGTTCCAGCATGGTCCCTATGACACTAAAGAGTTCTCCATGTAAGTGATGAGGCCCAGGACTGGCAGGGGGTGAAAGGAGCACAGACAGGTCTAATTAGAAGGCAGAGGTGGCCGTAGCCACCAACACCAGGGACTTTTCTCCTTCAGGAGTCCTCCTGGCTCAGATACGGAAGACCTGACCCTAATGTCGACCACCTCCCAGCTGCCCAAGCTGCTGGTTTACTCTGCGGTAAGCACCGGTGCTCCCTGTGCTGTGTCAGGCAAGGAGCTGGATTCTTCTCTGTTCAGTTCCTGGGGGTGCGGGGAACAGTGCTCACGGGGAGCCCCTCTCCCTCACAGCACGACACTACCCTGGTCGCCCTGCAAATGGCACTGGATGTCTACAATGGCGAACAAGCCCCTACGCCTCCTGCCACATGTTTGAACTGTACCAGGAAGATTCTGGGTGAGTGGAGCTAGCAGTGTTCTCTGGAAGGGGCCCTCGGGGGGTGGCTCAAGGCAGCCCAAGGACCCATGACGGGCAGGCTGAGCAGCTCCCATGTGGCCTCCTATCAACCCTCAGGAATTTCTCAGTGGAGATGTACTCGGAACGAGAGTGAGAGGGCCCCCTGGCCGCTCAGCCTGCCTGGCTGCCCTCACCGCTGCCCACTGCAGGACTTCCTTCGCCTCACAGAGCCCATCGTGCCCAAGGATTGGCAGCAGGAGTGCCAGCTGGCAAGCGGTCCTGCAGACACAGGTGAGCTGCCTCTGGCTCGCTGCCACTGGCTTCTTTGCTAGTCACGCCCCAGACCAACCTGAAATTCACATCTGCAAATCTCTAGAGCTCTTGTACTGCCAGCCATCTGACTGCATTTGCCGGGAGTCTCCTCCCCGACCCCAGACCGCTTTATGCCTTCTCCTGACTCCTCACTTTCAGGTGATGTCTCACTTATGTCACTGAGAAAATGAGAGCCAGGAGAGAATCGGCTCGTTCTCCCACCACCAGCTTCACTGGCTTACTTGCTGGGGGAAGCCACTGCTTAGGGTGGCCTCTCCACCCGCACTCGGGTTCTCTCTCCTGACCTCTGCAAGGAGCTCTGATGCCTCTGCTTCTCTACTGGATCACTTCCCTCCCAAAAGCCCATCCAAGACCTCTGAGAGCCACCTCTTCCCCAGCCACCAGCCTCTTCCCTCAGAATGGAATCCGCGAAAGAGCTTCGTAGATTCTGGCTCTGCTTCCTCACCACCTGTTCTCTTAGACTCACATTAGACAGTCTTGTGTCACCTTCCACTACCCTGAAGCCACACTTGTCTTGTGACCAGTGACCTCCTCTTACCAAAACCAGTGACCAATTCTTAGCTTCTCTCACTTCTCAGCAGCATTACATAACTGGTCACCCCATCCTGAAACACTTTCTTGGCTTCTCCTGACTTTCAGGTGTCACTTCCTCACTGAAGAACGGATGACCCAGGACTCATCCCTGGAGCTTTCCCCACCTGTGCACACTCCCAAGTGATCTCATGCAGCCTTGTTACTTTATGCCCATCTCCATGCTCACTTCTATCCTTATGCCCTGACTCACAGATTCGCGACCTCTTCTCTGAGCTACAGATTCATACCCAGCTGCCGACTGGAGGGCTCTACGTGCATGTTAAGTCATCTCCAAGTTGCAGTGTCTAAAACCAGATGCTTTTCCTTCTAAAGCTGCTCTTCTTCCAGGCTTCCTTGTTTCAGTAAATGCCACAAGTCACCTAGTGGCAAAGTATAACACTTGGGGTCATTGTGAATACTGTTTCTCATCCCCCCTCATCCAGTCCACTGACAGATCAGCTCAGCCTTTCCAATATTAATACATGCTCTTGCCTTCCCTCAGTCCGATCTACCGTCAGCTCTTGCCTGACCAACTGAAAAGCTTCCTAAAGTTCTTTCTGGTTCCATTCTTGTCCCTATCAGTCTTTCAGCACAGCAGAGTTAACTTTTAAAACATGTAAACCAGTTGACACTACTGTCCGCTCAGCATTTTCCAATGGCTTCCCATCACATATGGAGGAAAAACCAAGTTCTTCACCACAGCCTTCCAGGCCCTGCTCCTTCTGGTCTGCTGCCCCGTCTCCCACTTGGTCCTTGCTTACTCTGCTGTGGTGAGACTGACTTTCTGGATGATCCTAGCACAGGCCAGGCTTATCCCCCACATCTGGGCCTTTTGCCCTTCCCTCCTGTCCTCTGCCCCATGGCACTCTTCTCAGATCGTTGTATGTCTTTGACGCCAGGTCTCTGTTAAAAATCTCACTTCCTCAATGATGCCTTCCCTGCTGACCTACTTTGCTTTGTCTCTCTGTACCACATTCGTCACTGACCTGTCACTCCTATCATTTTTTTTTTTTTTGAGACAGTGTCTCATTCTGTTGCCCAGGCTGGAATGCAGTGGCGTGATCTTGGCTCACTGAAGCTTCCGCCTCCCGGGTTCACGTGATTCTCCCACCTCATCCTCCTGAGTAGCTGGGACTACAGGCATGCGCCACCACGCCCAGCTAACTTTTGTGTTTTTAGTAGAAACAGGTTTTCACCATGAAGGCCAGGCTGGTCTCAAACTCCTGACCTCAGGTGATCTGCCTGCCTTGGCTTCCCAAAGTGCTGGGATTACAGGCGTGAGCCCCCATGCCCAGCCCATTTGCTTGCTTATTGCATCCCCTCTCCCAGCATGTAAACTCCATGAGAGCAGCGACTCTGTCTTGGCCACCCGTGTATCTCCTGTACAGTACCTGGCATATGACGGAACACTGATATGACATTTCTCTTTCCTCCCCCATGCCCAGAGGTGATCGTGGCCTTGGCTGTATGTGGTTCCATCCTCTTCCTCCTCATAGTGCTGCTCCTCACTGTCCTCTTCCGGATGCAGGCCCAGCCTCCAGGCTACCGCCACGTCGCAGATGGGGAGGACCAAGCCTGACAACCACTCAGCCCCCTTCCCTCCGCCTCCTAGGGGGAGGTGGGCTGGGCCCTCACTCCTGACTGTTGCTGCTCCCCAGCCCATGGACAGGAGACCCTGGGTTGGGCCTCCCTCTGATGACCCCAGCCAGATGAGCGAGCGGGGTTCAGCATGGCCCGTGGTGCCCGTCACCCAGCATTCCCATGCCTGATGTTTACCAAGTGCTATGTTGGACACTGGCTTTGCCTCCTCCATACTCCCTACACACCTGAGATGGAAACCGGCCGTCGGTGTTCACTCAGGACCTAGGATTAGAGAATGGCAGACGGTGCTGGATCTGCCTTGCACTTCTATCCAGCCCTGCTCTTTTTCCTCCAGTCTGGAGTCTCTGGCAAATGGCTCAGAGGACACGGTCTTCCCTCCCACTGCTTATTTTAGTGGGAAAAACAGCTAATACTAGGGGTATGAACATTGGCTCCCAAGGAATTGGATCACCCAACAACCAGCCAGCCACATTTCCCTTTGGCTGGAGCCACCGTTAGACTCGGACACAATGCTTCAGGAATCTTTGCCACCTTTTCAACTGGAGCAGGTCGGAAGGGTGTCTGTACTTGGGAGGGAGTTGGGAGTGGTGGGAGGGGGAGTTGCTTGTCACACGGAATCAGGAAACTGCTCTCCCTCAGCTGGGCTGGGGTCTCCAGGGACTTGAGTGATATGCAGGTTGTGAGCTGGAAAGCTCTAGACTGTGGTCCAGAGTAGGGCTGGGGCAGCTCCTGGAGAATGAAAGTTTGGACTGCTAGTGCTCTTTCCTGTGCCTTTTCTTCATTTCTGAGACGCAAGAAGCTCTCTGACCGGGTCACTTCTGGAAAATCCATGCAGAAGCTCAGTCGGGTATGGTTTTATTGGCCATATCAAAAGTGAGCACAAAGCAAATCACTGCTCGATCCCTCCGCTACCACACACCGAGAGGAGGACAGTCATTTAGTTCCAAGAGAAGCTTGGTTCCAGCATAGATACAGAGGGACCCTTGCAGCAGCTGCATCACCAACTCTGGAGCAGTCCAGAGCAGTCCCATGACAGCGTCCCAGTCCCACAGTGCCTCAGGCCCCAGCACCCCTGCTCCAACCCTAGATGTGGATACTTTAGGCCCTTTAATTGCCACCTCTTCTTGTAGGACTTGACCTCATGTGTGGGCTCCAAGGCTTTGTCTGGCCCACACCTTGTTTAGTGTCTCTCATTTCCGTGTCCTAGCTTCCTCCTGGCTCCAAATGAGAATGTGGTAACCTAGAAGGAGTGAGATCAGTCTGACTTACACCTTCTTTCCCAGCCTCTCAGAGCTTGGGGGCTGTCCTGGGAACCTAGGATTTTGCAAGTATTAGGAAACTGGCCGGGCACGGTGGCTCACGCCTGTAATCCCAGCACTTTGGGAGGCCAAGGAGGCAGATAATCTGAGGTCAGGAGTTCAAGACCAGCTTGGCCAACATGGTGAAACCCTGTCTCTACTAAAAATACAAAAAACATTAGCCGGGCATGGTGGCGGGTCCTGTAATCCCAGCTACTCAGGAGGCTGAGGCAGGAGAATCGCTTGAACCTGAGAGGCAGAGGTTGCAGTGAGTCAAGATCACACCACTGCACTCCAGCCTGGGTGACAAGAGTGAAACTCCATCTCAAAAAATGAAAGAAAGAAATACTAGAAGCTGGAAAGTAGCTGGGCATTGCATGACCAAGACAAAGCCAGAGGGTTGCAGGGCCTCGGCTAAGACCACTGTCTCCGAGCCGTCTTCTTCGCAGGCCACTGCCCTGGGGTGAATGTGGTAGGGCAGGGCTGAGGTTGGCCGGCACTGAACCTTGGGAAGTAGGGTCAGGCTCAGCAAGTCAGATACATCCTCCTCCTACTCACCCATTGCAGAGGCCAGCGTGTCCCCCATGGGATTGAACTCATTGAGCTGCAGAGATAAGAGTGTCAACATGAGGAGGGGGTGACGGTATTAGCAGAGACAGAGAAGGGCACACAAGGCCTGATTTCTGGTCATTTTTGATCAATAACGTAGGTTGAATCCCTGCCTCCTCCCATCATTATCTGAGGGCCCAAGCCTCACCGAACTGATGCCAGAAGATTCTGGGTCGTAGAGCTGACACATCATCTTCCCTGAGTTTCCATCGAACACATCAATCGTCCTCAATTCATAGGGAGTACAACTTTTGAAATTAGGATCTGGGTATCGGCCGACAACAATGAGGTTGTAGCGAGGATGCCAGGCTGCCTAGGAGATGGAGAGGCTGGTCATGAGAGTAAACGCAGAATGCCAGGCTGCCTAGGAGACGGAGAGGCTGGTCATGAGAGTAAACGCAGAATGCCAGGCTGCCTAGGAGACGGAGAGGCTGGTCATGAGAGTAAACGCAGAATGCCAGGCTGCCTAGGAGACGGAGAGGCTGGTCATGAGAGTAAACGCAGAATGCCAGGCTGCCTAGGAGACGGAGAGGCTGGTCATGAGAGTAAACGCAGAATGCCAGGCTGCCTAGGAGATGGAGAGGCTGGTCACGAGAGTAAACGCAGAACACGGTCAAGAAGGACATCAAAAACAAACATCAACAAAGAGGGACATCAAAAGGATTCTTTGGGCCAGGCATGGTGGCTCACGCCTGTAATCCCAGCACTTTGGGAGGCCGAGGCAGGTGGATCATGAGGTCGGGAGATTGAGACCCGTCTCTACTAAAAATACAAACAAAAATTAGCTGGGCATGGTGGTGCACACCTGTAGTCCCAGCTACTTGGGAGGCTGAGGCAGGAGAATCGCTTGAACCTGGGAGGCGGAGGTTGCAGTGAACCAAGATCGTGCCACTGCCCTCCAGCCTGGGCAACAAGAGTGAAACGCTGTCTCAAAAAAAAAAAAAGTCTTCTTTGTCAGTAACAGGCCACCCTAATAATGGAGGTAAGTCCTATACAAAACTACAAGAATGGTTTTTGGTTGTGTGCGCCTCTGCCACTGTACATTTTTAATCCCTAGCTGGCCTCCCTGGCCCTTAGGGCACCTTTGGGCCTTCTCCCTCTTTTGCATTTCCTAAGATCATACCAACTGATAAACGTTTTAACATCATCCTGACCCAGATATTGACCTAAGAGATAAGCCTACAACAAAGCAAAAAATGCCTCTGGTGACCGAAACCTAACAGGACTTAAGTTCTGGAGGAACCCCACCATCACCCCCTCCATCAACATGAATAAGAGTTGAGTATAAAATTGCTACTGGCTAAAAAAGAGAAGGAAACCCACGTTCCCCAGATCACCCCAATAAAACAAATCTGGCAGTTATCAGAATGAGAGAATTGGATGGGATTTTCCTAATTAAACTTCTCAAGGAAGTTTTGAAGGAGGAAAAACATGGTTAGCAGGAAGGAAGAAATAATATATACAATAGCTTGGAAATAAGTCACAAATCACACACAGGAAGCTGTAATAACTAGGACGCCTGGCCAGATACAAACTGGGACATGCCGACAGATGGATTATCAGGAACACTGATGGACTAACAGGAACACCAACTGGGGAAGGATTCTTGACATTTATTTATTTATTTATTTATTTTTGATTCTTGACATTTATTAAGAGCTTGGATCTGTTTGAGGTACATGAGGGCCACTCAATATTCAATCATTTATTGAGTACTTACCAGTACTTACCAGGTGCTGGGCATGGGGCCAAGTGCTTTAAGTATCTTGACTCATCCTCACAACAACCCTACCAGTTAGAGACTAGTATTCTCTTTTGCAGATGAGGAAACAGATCTAAAATATAAGTAATTTGCTCAAGGATTCTATCCCGGGGGACTCTGGCTGCTGGAAACTGGTGCTCCCCACCACTATGCTGAACTGACCAGGGAAGTCTGGGCATAAAATCTGAAGATCTGAAGAGGATCTGTAATTCTGGAAAAGAACGCAGAACTGGCAGAGCTCAGGCAAGAAGGCATTGAAGGACTTGAAAGCTATTAGTCTTGGGGACTAAGGATAGAGAAGCTATTAACAAGAGCCTGAGAAAAGATGGGTAAATAAAAGAGTTATTTTTATTATTAGAAGCCACCAAAACCTCTAAGACAAACTAAGAAGGTGAAGGTGCCAGGCGTGATGGCTTATGCCTGTAATCCCAGCACTTTGGGAGGCCAAGACGGGAGGATGGCTTGAACCTAGGAGTTCAAGACCAGCTTAGGCAACATGGCAAAACCCCATCTCTACAAAAATTTTAAAAATTGCTGGGTGTGGTGGCACACACCTGTAGTCCAATCTACTCCCAAAGCTGAGGCGGAAGGATTGCTTGAACCCAGGAGTTTGAGGCTGCAGTGAGCTGTGTTTGTGCCATTGCACTCCAGCCTGGGTGACAGAGCAAGAACCTGTCTGTCAAAAAAAAAAAAAAAGGACCAGCCTGGGCAACACAGGAAGACCCTGTCTCTACAAAAAAAATGAGGTGAGAGGATTGTTGAGCCTGGGAGATCAAGGTTGCAATGAACCATGATCACGCCACTGCAATCCCACCTGGGTGACAGAGCGAGAACCTGCCTTGAAAAAAAAAAAAGATGAAGGTTTGTGGGTCAACTGTCCACAGGTAACTGAAGCTGAAAAGACAGAACAGAGGGTCATGATCTTAGAAAATGCTCAGAGTGAGATCAGAGCTGAGCTGAAAAAACTCAGGAAAATAACTTATCAGAGAGAAAGAAAACTCAACTGTGTGGGACTGCAGAAATGGGATAAAGGGAAGAGAGAGCCAAAGGGTCTGTGATGCTCTGTGCTCGGGTCTGGAGCGACCTGGGATGGCAGGCTTACCACATCAGCCCTTCTCCACTGTGGGCAGACCTGCTCCGGCCTCATCATCACAGCTTCCTTCTGTGAGCTCCTCTCCCGCCACTCACCTTGATGGGTGTGAGGTGCTGGAAGTGACGGTGAGGGTGTGGGATGAGGCCCAGCGGGCAATCCCACTGGGCGGCAGAGTAAACTCGGATCTCGCTCTTCTGGTCCGTGGTCAGGAGCCGGGCTCCATCCGGACTAAAACAAGCTGGCAAAGTGAAAAGCCCCTAAGCTCAAGGAACCACGAGCCCCCCCCGCGGTCCTGGCCTGGCAGGCCTTCTCCTGCAGAGGTACCCTCCCTCCCACTCCGCTCTAGACAGGAGTGGAAGGGAAGAGGTGAATCTGGGCAGTGAACAATAAAAAATTCTGGAAACTCAGCAGCTGATGGGGACAGCCACACTCACAAAGATTCCCAGACAACAGCTTGGCAGATGCTATCGGGGTAAAGGTTTGACGTAGTGGCTTCCATGCTGAGGGAAAACCCCAGCAGTGGTCAGAGAGGCAGGGTCTGCAGGAGAGATGAGTTCTGGGATATCACACCTGCGTTGACAGGATGCCTGTGTGGCAGCGAGTAGAGGAAGCTGGCTTTCCCTCTAACCTGGCGCAGGTCCCAGATTTTCACTGTTTGATCTACGGAGGCTGTGGCCAGGAACCAAT
Organism: Ateles fusciceps; assembly: GCA_036589455.1. Classification (NCBI taxonomy): domain Eukaryota; kingdom Metazoa; phylum Chordata; class Mammalia; order Primates; family Atelidae; genus Ateles; species Ateles fusciceps. The sequence continues at coordinate 17,009,936 of JAZHEH010000681.1, read as the reverse complement.
CACAGCATGGGTTCAGGGCCACATGCGTCACTTTCTTTTTGTGCATTCTGAGATTCCAAAGCTGCAGAGAAGAGCTCGGTTCAGGTGGAGACACAGAACCGAGGCAGGGGTGAGGGCGGGAAAGGCAGGACATGGGAGAACCCACCTCTTTGCCGTCCATGTTCAGCAGGATCACGTTCCCCACGTTGTCTCCTGTGACCACCATTCGGCTACTGGCAGACACGTCCAGGCTACAAAACCAGATGCTGGAGGGAGAGACTGTGTTGTAAGATTCTTGGGGACAGAGATAGGCCTATTTACTCACTGTTGCCGCTCCGGTGACTGCCCACAGCAGGCATTCAATAAATATTTGTTGAATGAATGAATAACTGTCTTGTGTGGATTCCCAGCAAGGAATATTCAGATTGCTCTACCATCCAGACAGAGGAAGTAGGGTAAGGGGGCTCAGAAATCTGTCTGGTTACTGCTGGGCCCAGGATCCCTAGCTCCTTAAGAGTCCCTGAAGCTGACAAAGCTCAGACCATAAAGCAAGCCCCGAGGCACTGCCCCCCCACACCCCAGGTTCTCAGTAAGTCTCCTTTATGGCTCTCTCCCTTCACTCTCCACCCTCCTTTGGGCCGAAGGATACCACAAGCCAAACAGGGATCGCATGGCCCTGTTCTCAGAACTGACTCGAAGGGCACTTCTGCCCCCTTCTGAACACAGAGAGAAAAAACACACAACCCAGAGCTCTTCGGGTCCTGCAAACCACTGGAAGGGGAGATTGGCTAGGGGGGAATGCTTCAGGGATCCTGCTATCCAGCCAGGAGAGCTCAGTTCACAGTTTTTGTCTCAAACCCTGAAATCCATGCTATACTGCCTTTTACCATCCCCTACTAATATCTTCAGGCAGGAAGATTTCTTGTGGAAGAGTAGCCTGGAGCCTCGTCTATCCAATCACCTGCTAAATTGCGCATGCACTCCTCATCCCTGCAGACAGCCCAGGATCCATCCAATGCTAGTTACACCCCAGCACCCTCACTTAATTCCTCAGTGAGGAGTCAGAGTCACTGCTCTAGCTGGAAATCAAGGTGACCAGCATTCTGTAATTTTTTTTTTTTTTTTTTTTGAGACAGAGTTTTGCTCTTGTTGCCCAGGCTAAAGTGCAATGGTGCAATCTCAGCTCACTGCAACCTCTGCCTCCCAAGTTCAAGCTATTCTCTTGCCTTAGCCTCCCAAGTAGCTGGGATTACAGGCGCCCATCACCACACCTGGCTAATTTACATTTTTAGTAGAGACGGGGTTTCACCACCAGGCTGGTCTCGAACTCCTGACCTCAGGTGATCCACTCACCTTGGCCTCCCAAAGTGCTAGGGATTACAGGCATGAGCAACCACACCCGGCCACATTCTGTAAGTTCTCCAGGCACTTACTCTTGGGAAGTCCAGAGCACTTTATGGACAAGATTCCATCCATGTAAGCTTCCACCCAGGAACAGGTCAGGTTATGACACCGCAGTGAGTGTGAGGAATTAAGTCTCAAGTTCTTAGCTGCTGCTCCATTCTCTAGGTGGCTTTCTAGGTCCACACCATGCTGGCTTATCTAGTGAGGGTCAAGGTCTAGTTTAATACAGGTATGACTGACAGAAGAGCTGAGGCTTCAGAACACCTTCCCAAAGCAGCAAACCACCTGGACCAAAGTGAGAGCAGCCAAGGAGGAGTTAGAGAAAGAGAAAGCAGGGCGGAAAGTGGCTGACATCTTTCCTCTCCTCCCTGTGCCAGGCTGGGTTAAGGAAATGGAATCTGGATGCTCTTGTTGGAAAACTACACCTAAGCTTAGAAGCCCTTTCCCCTGCTAGTTAAACTACTCACTTGATGGTGTCTGAGCTGGCAAAAACTCGCAGAATGTTGCCTTTAAAGTCTTGCAGCCTAGTTGTTCCCTCCATTGAGGAGGCGTAAAACTGGTTGGTATTGAGAGGGTTAAACTTCAGCCCAGTGATGCTCCCTCCAGCTCCAATCTAACACGAGGAAGGAAAAAGCCAGTGAGTGATGATGGGCCTGGCCGTGAGGAAGCAGGCCTGGGCACACGTGCTGTGCTCCCACAGAAGCACCACTCGGCCAGCGCTTGGGGCCAGGCCAGCTTAGACACCTGAACACTGGGATGCTCTCCACGGGGCCCTTCACTTCTATTCCTTTGAAACAGGGTCTTTCTCTGTCACTTAGGTGCAGTCTCTGAAGTGCAGTGGCACAAACACGGCTCATTGGCGCCTCAACCTCCCGGGCTCAAGCGATCCTCCCACCTCAGCCTCCCAAGTAGCAGGGACTACAGGTGTGCGCCACCATGTTCAGCTAATTTTTGTATATTTTTTAAATGGGGTTTTGTCATGTTGTCCAGGCTGGTCTTGAACTCTTGAGCTCAAGCGATCTGCCCACTTTGGTCCCCCTAAGTGCCGGGATTATAAGCGCTAATTTAAAAAAATTTCTCAGTAGACACAGGGTCTGATTGTGTTGCCCAGGCTGGTCTTGAACTCCTGCGCTCAAGCAGTCCTCCTGCCACAGCTTCCCAAAGTGCTAGGATTACAGGCATGAGCCACTTCGCCCGGTCCCTTCATTTCTTTTTTTTTTTTTGAGATAAGAGTCCCGCTCTGTTGCCCAGGCTGGTGTGCAGTGGCGCAATCTCGGCTCACTGCAATCTCTGCCTACCGGGTTCAAGCGATTCTCCTGCCCCAGCCTCCTGAGTAGCTGGGATCACAGGCACATGCCACCACGCCTGGCTAATTTTTGTATTTTTAGTAGAGATGGGGTTTCACCACATTGGTCAGGCTGGTCCTGAACTCCTGACCTCAGGTGATCCACTCGCCTTGACCTCCCAAAGTGCTGGGATTACAAGGGTGAGCCACCATACCTGGCCTCCCTTTGTTTCTTAAGGCTTTATTTTTACTTTTAAAAATTAACATGTAGCAAATTTGGGGTATACAGTTCTCTGAATTTTAACACGTGTAGAGATTTAAATAACCAACACCCAAATCAGGATGCAGAACAGTTGCTATACCCCCAAAACTCCCTTGTGCTATCCCATTGTAATCATACCCCTCCCCTTACCCCAGCCCCTGGCCACCACTGAGCTGTTCTCTATCACTACTGTTTTGCCCTCATAGCATGCCCTATAGACTGGGTGCAGTGGCTCACGCCTGTAATCCCAACACCTGGGAGGCTGAGGCAGGGGGATTGCTTGAGGCGAGTCCAAGACCAGCCTGAGCAATATAGGGAGACCCCATCTCTACAAAAAAAAAAAAAAAAAAAATTTAGGCATGATGGTAGGTGCCTGTAGTTGTAGCTACTCAGAGGGCTGAGGTGGAAGGATGACTTAAGTCTGGGAGGTCGAGGCTGCAGTGAGTGGTGATCGTATCACTGCACTCTAGCTTGGGTGACACAGCAAGACCCTGTCTCTAAAAATTAAATTTAAAATAGAATGTCATGTAAATGAATTATGCAGTATGCAGACTTTTGAGACCATCTTGTTGCATTTCACTCATCATGCCTCTGAGATTCATCCAAGTTGCTGTATCAATAGCTCATCTCACTTTATTGCTGAAGTATTCCATTGTATGGATGTGCCCTAATTTGTTATTACCACAGTGCTCTCTTTAAAAGAGCTTCAGCTCAGAGCAGTGGTTGGGTTAGGAGGGCAGGAGTCAGATCTGTGCCCCTTCCTATTTTTCCAAGTATCCCAGAAAATGATGATGAAAATAAACATGATAATATCAATGGCTTAACCTTATTAAGTGCTTACTATGTGTCAGGCACTGGTTTTTTGGGGGGGATTTTCTGTGTGTGTGTGTGTGTGTGTGTGTGTGTGTGTGTGTGTGTTTAAGATGGAGTCTTGCTCTGTGCCCAGGCTGGAGTGCAGTGGCACAATCTCAGCTCGCTGTAGCCTCCACTTCCTGGGCTCAAGCGATCCTCCTGCCTCCGCCTCCTGAGTAGCTGGGATTACATGCCCGCACCATCACATCCAGCTAATTTTTGTATTTTTAGTAAAGACGGGTTTCACCATGTTGGTCAGGCTGGTCTTGAACTCCTGACCTCAAGTGATCTGCCTGCCTTGGCCTCCCAAAGTGCTGAGATTATAGGCCTGAGCCACCACGCCTGGTCAGGCACTGTTTTAAGAACCTTACATCTCCAAGAGGTAAAGTTCTCCACTTTCTCTGCCTTTCTCCACTTCTTCCTTATGCTGCAGCTATCCCAGCCTCATAGACCTGTACAAGGGCTTCTATGCAACAACCACATAGTTATTGTAACATACTAACTGACGGTTCCCTTCCCTCTATAAAACATTCTAACCTCATGGTCATTCTTTTTTTTTGTTTGTTTTTTTGACATGGAGTCTTGCTCCATTGCCCAGGCTGGAGTGCAGTGGCGTGATCTTGGCTCACTGCAACTTCCGCCTCCTGGGTTCAAGCGATTCTTCTTCCTCAGCCTCCCGAGTAGCTGGGACTACAGGCGTGCGCCACCACGACCAGCTAATTTTTGTATTTTTAGTAGAGACAGGGTTTTACCATCTTGGCCAGGCTGCTCTGGAACTCCTGACCTCGTGATCTGCCTGCCTCAGCCTCCCAAAGTGCTGAGATTACAGGCATGAGCCACCATGTCCAGTCAACCTCACAGTCATTCTCATGCTCACAGCCTGCCAAATGCTTGCTGGTAACATGACAGTCTTCTGCTCCCTCCAGTTGAGTTCTATGCTTACCAAACCAAGGGTTAGTTGTAGTTGTTCTCAAACCTGTTTATTCCAGTTGTACCTGTCATTGTAATTAATACCAAATTTATTAATTAAGCATTCAAACTGAAGAAACACATGCAAAAACAAAGGCTATTGTTACTTCCATAAAAGTCATGTTGAAAGCTTTTCAAGAAGTTGATAATGACTTGCAAAAACAACAGCCATTGGCTGAGCACAGTGGCTATAATCCCAGTATGTTGGGAGGTTGGGCAGGAGAATCGCTTGAGGTCAGGAGTTCGAAACCTTGATGCAGTGAGGCAATCACGGCTCAATGCAGCCCAACCTCCTGGGCTCAAGCGATCCTCCGGCCTCAGCCTGCCAAGTCGCTGTGGCTATAGGTGTGTGTCACTATTTTTTTTTTTTTTGGGAGACAGGGTCTCACTGTCACTCAGGCTGGTCTCGAATTCCTGGGTTCAAGCAATTCTTCCATCTTGGTCTCCCAAAGAGCTGGGATTATAGGCATAAGCCACTGTGTCCAGCCTCTACAAAAAATTATTAAAATTTAGCTAGATGCAACGGTGCACACCTGTGCTCACAGCTATTCAAGAGGCTGAGGCGGGATGATCACTTGAGCCCAGGAGTTCAAGGCTGCAGTGAGCTATGATCCCGCCACTGCATTCCAGCCTGGGTGGCAGAGCAAGACCCTGTCTCTATTTAAAAAAAAAAAAAAGCCATCAAATTAAGCATGGGGTGAGATACTTATAAAATATTAAAGTAATAAGAATTTAAAAAGAATCTGCAATCAGATTGCTTCACAAATGTCTTTACTCTGTATACTGAAAACCATAATTCAGCCGGGCTCGGTGGCTCACGCCTTTAATCCTCGCAGTTTGGGAGGCCGCAGTGGGTGGATCACGAGGTCAGGAGATCAACATCATCCTGGCCAACATGGTGAAACCCCGTCTCTACTAAAATACAAAAAAATTAGCTGGGCGTGGTGGCGCGCGCCTGTACTACCAGCTACTCAGGAGGCTGAGGCAGGGGAATCACTTGAACCCGGGCAGCAGAGGATGCTGTGAGGTGAGATCACGCCACTGCACTACAGCCTGGGCGACAGAGCAAGACTGTGTCTCAAAAACAAATAAACAACAACAAAAAAAAAACACCATAAATTCATATTAATCTCTTCAATTCAAATTTAACACCATAGAGTTAATTCGAATTTCTCTCTTTCTGTATTTATAATTCCCTTCTTTGACAGTGAAAAATCTGGTTCCCATTACACTCAATATACTTACATATTTCATTAATCTCCTTGTATGTAACCAATCTTCTGCACTTGGCACACGCTCCCCAAACGCAAGTCTTCCTTAGGCTGCCTGGACTCTGTCACCCTCCCTAGGACGCAATGACCCTCTCGCCTCTGTCCACTCCTTCAACCATGCAGACACAACTTCCTTGCCCACATCAGGCCGCCCCTCTCCATGCAAAAGCCCTGCTCAGCCCACTTGGCTCCAGCACCCCACTCTAGGCCTCCCTGAGGTTCAGCCTCCTCACCCCTGCTTCAGACTTCACTATTCCATCCCAGACCTCCTCTACTCTTCAGTCCTGCCTGCATGGATGCCCTTCTGATCTTGCTTGGGCCCAGTCCCTAAGTACTGAGCTGCCACTGCCACCTGTACTGACATCCACCTCAGCTTCAGGGGCCCCAGCACCTGGCACTTCGAGCACTGTAGCCTCCCCCACTATGTAAACATCTATCTTGCTTGATCCTACCTAATGACTTTTGGTTTGAACTATTCAGGAAGGGATGAAGATGAAGAAGAAGAAGATAGATCTCGACTTGCTGCTACCTCTGCCTCCCAGGTTCAAGTGATTCTCCAGCCTCAGCCTCCTGAGTACCTAGGATTGCTCACACCACCACGCTCAACTAAGTTTTGTATTTTTAGTGGAGATGGAGTTTCAGCATGTTGGCCAGGTTGGTCTCGAACTCCTGATCTCAAATGATCCACCTGCGTCAGCCTACCAAAGTGCTGGGATTACAGTCATGAGCCACTGCACCTGGCTGAGGAGAGATATTATTGATCTTTTTTTTTTTTTTTTTTTTTTTTGACATGGCGTCCCATGCTCTTGCCCAGGCTGGAATGCAGTAGCACAATCTTGGCTCACTGCAAACTCTGCCTCCCAGGTTCAAGCAATTCTCCTGCCTCGGCCTCCCGAGTAGCTGGGATTACAGGCACCTGCAACCAGGCACGGCTAATTTTTGTGTATTTTTAGTAGAGACAGGGTTTCGCCATGTTGGCCAGGCTGGTCTCGAACTTCTGACCTCAGATGATCTGCCCACTTTGGCCTCCCAAAGTGCTGAGATTACAGGCGTGAGCTCAGCCATATAGTGATCTTAAAGTCTCCCTCTTCACAGACTAGAAAAAGAAGGAATAATTCACAAGCTAATGAGGTCAGCATAATCTTTTTTTTTTTTTTTGAGACAGAGTCTTATTCTGTCACTCAGCTGGAGTGCAATGGTGCGATCTCAGCTCACTACAACCTCTGCCTCTTGGGCTCAAGCAATTCTCAGAAATCAGCATAATCTTGATACATAAATTTGACAAGGATTTGGCCAATTTTATACATGAACACAGATGCAAAAATCTTAAAATATCAGCCAACTCAATCCGGTAATATTTAAAAATGATAAATATACCAAAACCAGGATGAACTTATTCCAAGAATGCAAGGTTGGTTTAACTATTAAAAGTCAATCAGGCTAGCTGAGCATGGTGGCAGGTGCCTGTAATCCCAGCTTCTTGGGAGGCTGAGGCAGGAGAATTGCTTGAACCCAGAAGGTGGAGGTTGCAGCGAGCAGAGATTGCACCAGTGCACTCCAGCCTAGGCAACAAGAGTGAAACTCTGTCTCAAAAAAAAAAAAAAAAAAAAAGGTTAATATCCAGAATATATAAAGAACTCCTGCAAAACAACAACAAATAACCCAACTAAAAAACAGGCAAACAGGAGTTCAAGACCAGCCTGGTAGACATAGCAAGAGACTCAGTCTCTAAAAAAAATTTTTTTTAAGTTACTAGGTCCTTTCTGTAGGAGATAGCGAAAAAAACCAAACCAAACAAAGTTAGTAGGGTGTGGTGGCAAGCACCGATAGTCCCAGTTACTTGGGAGGCTAAGGCAGCAGGACTGGTGGAGCCCAGAAGTTCGAGGCCGCAGTGGGCTATGATCATGCCACTGCACTGCAGCCTGGGTGACCAAGTGAAACCCTGTTTCAAAAAAAGAAAAGCAAACAACTTGAACAGACATTCCTTCAAAGAAAATATACAAATGGCCAACAACATAACGATGCTTAACATCGCTAATGATTAGAGAAATGCAAATAAAACTACACTGCTATCACCTCACACCCCTTTGGATGGCCACTATCAAAAAAAACAGAAAAGGTCGGGCACGGTGCCTCACACCTGTAATCCCAGCAGTTTGGGAGGGCAAGGTGGGTGAATCACCTGAGGTCAGGAGTTCAAGACCAGCCTGGCCAACATGACAAAACCCATCTCTACTAAAAATATAAAAATTAGCCAGGTGTGGTAGCAGGCACCTGTAATCCCAGCTACTTGGGAGGGTGAACCAGGAGGAGAATCACTTGAACTCGGGAGGCAGAGATTGCAGAGAGCTGAGACTGTTCCACTGCATTACAGCCTGGGGGACACAGCGAGACTCCATCTCAAAAAAAAAAAAAAGAAAAGAAGTATTGGTGAGGCAGTGGAGAAGGTGGAACATTTGTACACTGCTGATGGGAACATGAGATGGTATAGCCAGTACGAAAAACAGTACGGAAGTTCTTTGAAAAATGAACAACAGAATTACCATTTAATGAAGCAATCCTACTTCTAAGCATATGCCCCAAAGAACTGAAATCAGGGTCTCAAAGGCATATTTTCACGCCCACATTCACTGCAGCACTATTCACAATAGCCAAAAGATGAAATCAACCCAAGTATCCGTCAGTGAATAAATGGAAGTAAACAAAAGGTGATACACACAAATGATGAAATATTATTCAGTTTTAAAAAAGAAGGAGGCCGGGCGTGGTGGCTCACACCTGTAATCCAAGCACTTTAGAGGCCAAGGCAGGCAGATCACCTGAGGTCGGGAGTTCAAGACCAGCCTGACCAACATGGTGAAACACTGTCTTTAAAAAAAAAAAAAAAAAAAGGAAATTCTGTCACATGCTACAACATGGATGAATCCTAAAACACTGCATTAAGTGAAATAAGCCTATCACAAAAAGACAAATACTGTAAGCTTTCTCATGGACAGAAAAAAAAAAAAAAGACAAATACTGTATGATTCCACTTATATGAGATATCTAAAGAAAAAAAAAAAGACAAATACTGTATGATTCCACTTATATGAGATATCTAAAGTCGTCAAACTCACAGAAACAGAAAGTAGTTCTGTGGTTGCCAGGGGCTAAGGGAAGGGAGAAGTGGAGGCTTGTTGTTCAGTGGGTACAGAGTATCAGTTTTATAAGAAAAAAGTTCGGTTTTTTTTTCTAGAGATCTGTTGCACAACAATGTGAATACAGTTAACATTATCAAACTGTACATTTAAAAATGGTTAAGATAGTAAGTGTTGTTATGTGTTTTCTACCACAGTTTATTTTTTAATGAGATGGAATCTTGCTCTGTTGCCCAGGCTGGAGTGCAGTGGCACAATCTCAGGTCACTGCAACCTCTGCCTCCTGGGTTTTGTGTCTTTAAAAAAAAAAACATCTCTAATAAGTAATACTGCTTAAAAAAAAAAGTGTGGGCCAGGTGCGGTGGCTCATGCCTGTAATACCAGCACTTTGGGAGGCCAAGTCAGGAGGATCACTTGAGGTCACGAGTTCAAGACCAGCCTGGCCAACATGGTAAAACTCGGTCTCTACTAAAAATATAAAAATCAGCTGGGTGTGGTGGTGTGCACCTGTAATCCCAGCTACTCAGGAGGCTGAGGCAGGAGAATCACTTGAAGCTGGGAGGCAGAGGTTGCAGTGAGCCAAAATCGTGCCACTGCCCTCCAGCCTGGGCAACAAGAGCTAAACTCCATCTCAAAAAAAAAAAAAAAAAAAAAAAAGACACAGGATCTCGCACTGTTGCCCCGGCTGGAAAGCAGTGTTGTGATCATGATTCACTGTAACTTTTAATTCCTGGGCTCAAATGATCCTCCCACTTCAGCCTCCCAAGTAGCTGGGACTACAGGTACCTGCCACTGTACACGGCTGATTTTTAAAATTTTTTTTAGAGACAGGGTCTCACTTTGTTGCCCAGGCTGATCTGGAACTCCTTGCTTCAAGTCATCCCCCCACTTTGTCCTCTCAAAAATGTGTTGAGATTACAGGTGTGAGCCACCATGGCCAGCAAAGGGATGTAACTGTAAAGGTAAAAACATGAGGGAAAAAAATTTTAATGAAATATAAGTAATAAGCTGGGCGCAGTGGCTCACGCCTATAATCCCAGCACTTTGGAAGACCGAGGTAGGTGAATCACGAGGTCAAGAGTTCAAGATCAGCCTGGTCAACATAGTGAAACCCCGTCTCTACTAAAAATACAAAAATTAGCCGGGTGTGGTGGTGGGCACCTGTAGTCCCAGCTACTTGGGAGGCTGAGACAGGAGAATCGCTTGAACCCATGAGGCAGAGGTCGCAGTGAGTGGATACTGCCACTGAACTCTAGCCTGGGTGGCAGAGTGAGACTCTGTCTCAAAAAAAAAAAAAAAAAAAAAAAAGAAACATAAATAATGAACAAAAAAGGCCAGGCACTGCAGCACATGTCTGTAATCTTAGCACTCCGGGAGGCTGAGGCAGGAGGACTGTTTGAGCCAGGAGTTCAAGACTGCAGTGAGCTATGATCGTAGCACAGCACTCCAGCCTGGGCAACAGAGCAAGACCTTATCTCTAAAAACACAAAATAAACAAAATAAAAACAAAAATAAAATAGAGATGGGGTCTTGCTCTGTTGCCCAGGCTGGAATGCAGTGGCTATTCACAGGCTCACTGCAGCCTCACACTCCTCGCCGGAAGCAATCTTCCCACCTAAGCCTCCCGAGCAGCTAGTACTACAGGTGTGCGCCACCACACTCAGCTCTAAAAACAAGCAAGTTTTTAATTTATTTACTTTGAGACCAGGTTATGTGACTGGCTAATATTTGTATTGTTGGTAGAGATGTGGTTTTACTATTTTGCCAAGCCTGGTCTCGAACTCCTGGGCTTAACTGATCCACCCACCTCAGCCTCCCAAAGTGCTGAGATTATAGGCATGAGCCATCGTGCCCGGCCAACAAGCAAGTATTAAAAACAATTCAGTTCCTAGGCACGCAGCCGAAATAACTAAAAACAAATCTTCAAACCGAAAGGTGTACACAAATGTTCACGGCAGTTCTATTCATAATAGCAAAAGGTAAAAGAACCCAAATGTCCATCAACAGAAGAATGGATAAATAAAATGTGGTATATCCATACAATGGAATTTTATTCAGCTATAAAAAGGAATAAAGTACTGATACATGCTATAACATGGATGAACCCTGAGAACATTATGCTAAGCGAAAAAAAACCCAAATACAAAAGGACAATTATTATATGATTCCACTTATAAGAGGTACCTAGCATAGTCAAATTCATACAGATAGAAAGCAGATTAGTGGTTATCAGGGGCTGGGAAGAGGGGTAATAAAGAGGGGTGTGTGTGTGTGTGTGTGTGTGTGTGTGTGTGTGTGTGTGTATGTGTCTGTTTCCTTCAGTTCTGCTCTAATAAAGAGTTTTTGTTGAATGGGTCCAGAGTTTCTGTTTGAAATGAAGAAAAAGTTCTGGAGATGGAAGTGGAGATAGCTGCACAACAATGTAAATGTATGTAATTCCACTGAACTGGACATTTTATTTTATTTTATTTTGAGATGGAGTCTCGCTCTGTCGCCAGGCTGGAGTGCAGTGGTGCAATCTCGGCTCACTGCAACCTCCACCTCCTGGCTTCAAGTGGTTCTCCTGCCTCAGCTTCTCCAGTAGCTGGGATTACAGGCTCGTGCCACCACGCCCAGCTAATTTTTGTATTTTTAGTAGAGACAGGGGTTTCACCATGTTGGCCAGGATGGTCTCGATCTCCTGACCTGGTGATCTGCCCACTCGGCCTCCCAAAGTGCTGGGATTACAGGCGTGAGCCATGGGGCCTGGCCTGAACTGTACATTTTTAAATGGTTAAAATGACTTATGTTATATATAATTTACTACAATAAAAAGCAGCAAAGGCCGGGCACAGTGGCTCACGCCTGTAATCCCAGCACTTTGGGAGGCCAAGGTGGGCAGATCACTTGAGACCAGGAGTTCGAGACCAGCCTGGCCAACATGGTGAAACTCCCTCTACCAAAAATATAAAAATTAGCTGGGTGTGGTGGTGAGCACCTGTAATCCCAGCTACTCGGGAGGCTGAGGCAGGAGAAATGCTTGAACCCAGGAGGTGGAGGTTGCAGTGAGTCAAGATTGTGCCACTTCACTCCAGCCTGGCCAACAGAGTGAGACTCCGTCTCAAAAAAAAAAAAAAAAAAAGCAGCAAAAATCATACTTGATGAAATGTAAAAACCTTCCATGATCAAATATAAACAAGACAAAGATGTCTGCTATAGCTACTGTTTACCAACATACTGGAGGACTTTATTGATGGAACAAGCAGGAGAAAAGTATAAGAATGGACAAAGAAGAAATCAAACACTCCTTATTTGTAGATGACAAGATTGTGTAGAAACAAAATTAATTAATAAATGTGGATTTCTGCTTTCCACCAGGATAGAGTAACAGAAAGCAAATATACCCTTCCGCCTTAAGAAACTAGCAAACTAGACAAAATACATGAAACAAGTTTTCCTATTTGAACAATGGGCAGCACAAGACAGGAGAGAAAGCAATGAAGTCACCCAGCAATTGCCTCAGCCTACAGCTTAAAGAGAGTACCCAGGCCACAGCACAGGGACAGAGGAGCTGGTCTCACCCAGGCAAGGAGACAGAGTTGCCAAAATGGCAAGAATTTGTGGACTGGATGCGGTAGCTCACAGCTGTAATCCCAGCACTTTGGGAGGCTGGGGCGGCAGATCACTTGAGGCCAGGAGTTCAAGACAAGCCTGGCCAATATAGTGAAATCCTGTCTCTACTAAAAATATAAAAAATTAGGTGGTACACGCCTGTGATCCCAGCTATTTGGGAGGCTTAGGCAAAACAATCGCTTGACCCTGGGAAGAAGTGGTTGCAGTGAGCCAAGATTGTACCCCTGAACTCCAGCCTGGGCGACAGAGCAAGACTGTCTCAAAAAATAATAATAAATAAAATAAGCCAGGTGCGGTGGCTAGCGCCTATTATCCCAGCAATTTGGGAGGCCGAGGCGGGCAGATCACCTGTGGTCAGTAGTTCAAGACCAGCCTGGCCAACATGGTGAAACCCCATCTCTACTAAAAATACAAAATTAGCCAGGCGTGGTGATGTATTTTTTTAATACAAGACTAGCTGGGCGAGCCTATAATCCCAGCTACACAGGAGGCTGAGGCAGGAGAATCACTGCTTGAACCCGGGAGACAGAGGTTGCAGTGAGCCAAGATCGTGCCATTGTACACCCAGATCTAGCCTGGGCAAAAAAAAAGGGAAACTCCATCTCAAAAAAAAAAAAAAACAAAAAAAAAACCACCAGAATTTGTGGGGCAAAATGCCGGAGAGGAGAGAGATCCACAGAGACAGCACTCTGGAGATTTTTGGAGGGCCCCTTGGAGTCTTTGGTAGAGGGTTTTGCAAATGTGGTTAAGTTAAAGATATTGAGATGTGGGGGATTACCGTGGGTTATTTGGGAGGTCCTGATAGAATCAAAAGGGTCCTTATAGGCGGAACACGGGAGTCAGAGTCAGAAGAGAAAGCAACCTAATGATGGAAGCATAAACTGGAATGAATCACTGTGAAGATAAGAAGAGCCACAAACCATGGAATTTAGACACCCACCAGAAGCTGGAAAAGGAAACAAATTCTCCCCTCAGAACTTCTAGTAGGAACCAGCCCTTGCATCATCTCCACCTTAGTCAACTGAAACTGATTTTAGACTCTGACCTATAGAACTGCAAGAGAATACATGTGTTGTTTTAAGCAATTAACTGTGTGGCAATTTGCGATAGTAGCAATAGGAAACTAATACACTAATTACACTAAAAAAGCTTAAAAACGAGCTCTGAAGGAATCCAATGGATTACAAGTAACTTAATTACATCCTAGAACAAAGCCCAACAATATTTTAAAAAATACAAAGCCAGCATGGTGGCGCATGCCTGTAGTCCCAGCTACCCAGGAGGCTGAGGAGAAGGACTGCTTGAGCCCAGGAGTTTGAGGCTGTAGTGCAATATGACCGCACCTGTGATTAGCCACTGAACTCTAGCCTGGGCAACATAGTGAGACCTTGTCTCTTAAAAAAAAAAAAATTAAGTGATTGAGTAAAGAATACAACAACATCCAACAATGTAAAATTCACAATGTCTAATATCCAATCAGAAAGTAGCTGGCATAGGCCAGGCACGGTGGCTCACACATGTAATCCTAGCACTTTGGGGGGCCAAGGCGGGCGGATCACCGGAGGTCAGGAGTTTGAGACCAACCTGACCAACACGATGAAACCCCGTCTCTAGTAAAAATACAAAAATTAGCCAGGCGTGATGGCTGGTGCCTGTAATCCCACCTACTCAGGAGGTTGAGGCAGGAAAATCACTTCAACCTTGGAGGCAGAGGTTGCAGTGAGCTGACATCATGCCACTGCACTCCAGCTTGGATGACAGAGTGAGACTCCATCTCAATAATAATAATAATAATGGTCTAAACATTTCCAAATTTGCTGATAACTATAAAATCCACAAATCAAAGAAGCTCAATGATCCCTCCAAGCACATCATAAACTTTTTTAAAGCCGCCAGAAGAAAAATCATGTAGAGAAGAACATAAGGATGGTAGCTGACTTCTCATCAGAATTTTTTTTTTTTTTAATTGAGACAGGATCTTGCTCTGTCACCCAGGCTTGCCTAGCTCAATGAAGCCTTGGACCCCTGGGCTTAAGCAATCCTCCTACCTCAGCCTCCTGAGTAGCTAGAACTACAAGTTCGAGCCACCCACTAATTTTTAAGACTTTTGTGTAGAGATGGGGTCTTGCCGTGTTACCCAGGCTGGTCTTAAACTCCCGGCTTCAAGAGATCCCCCAGCCTCAGCCTCTCAAAGTACTGAGATGACAGGCATGAGTCACTGTGCCCAGCTAGAAATCATCTTTATTTTTATTTATTTATTTTGAGACAGAGTCTTGCTCTGTCGCCCAGGCTGGAGTGCAGTGATGTGATCTTGGCTCACTGCAACCTCTGCCTCCCAGGTTCAAGCATGATTCTCATGCCTCAGCCTCCAAGTAGCTGGGATTACTGGTGAGCACCACCATGCCCAGCTAATTTTTGTATTTTTAGGAGAAGCAGGGTTTCACCGTGTTGGCCAGGCTAGTCTCGAACTCCTGATCGCAAATGATCCACTTGCCTTGGCCTCCCAAAGTGATGGGATTACAGGCGTGAGCCACCATGCCCTGCCAAAATCATCTTTAAAGTACTGAAGGAATAAAACTCTGAATCAATATATTTTAAGTGATAAATAGATACAATTTTAATTTGTCAACTAAAACATAAAAGTTAAATAATTTTAAAAACTGTCAACCAGAATTCTATACTTAGCAAAAACATCCTCCCCCAAAATAAGGCAAAATACTTTTGGAGACAAACAAAAGCAGAAAGTATTCATCACCAATCTGCATTATAAGAAATATGAAAGGAATTTCTTCAGGCAGAAGGAAAATATTACCAAAAGGAAATCTGGATCACATAAAAGAATGAAAGCACTGGAAATGACAATATGTGAGTAAATATAAAAGCCTTTTCTCATTTAAAAAGTATCTTTAAAGCATTCCTACCCTATAATCCAGCCATTCCATTGCTAAGTATTTACCTAAGAAAAATGAAAACATATATCCACACAAATACTTGTACGTGAAGGTTCACAGCCACTTTGCTGCATTCAAAAACTAGAAAAAAATCCAGATGTCCTTCAACAGATAAATGGATAAACTGTAGCATATCAATACAATGCAACTGGGTACAGTGGCTCATGCCTATAATTCCAGCACCTTGGGAGGCTGAGGCAGCAGGATTGCTTGGGCCGGGAGTTTGAAACCAGTCTCTGCAACACAGTGAGACTGTCTTTATTAAAAAAATTTTTAAATTAGCCAGGTATGATGGCCTATATGTGTAGTCCCAGCTACTCAGGGGGCTGAGGTGGGAGAATCGCTTGAGCTGAGGAGGTTGAAGCTATGCTGAGCCATGATCATGCCTGGGTGACAGGGCAAGACGCTGTCTTAAAAAGATAAAGAAATTTAGGCGGGCGCGGTGGCTCAAGCCTATAATCCCAGCACTGTGGGGGGCTGAGGCAGGTGGATCACCTGAGGTCAGGAGTTTGAGACCAGCCTGGCCAACATAGTGAAACGCCGTCTTTACTAAACATACAAATAATTAGCTGGGCATGGTGGCAGGCACCTGTAATCCCAGCTACTAGGGAGGCTGAGGCAGGAAAATCGCTTGAACCTGGGAGGCGGAGGTTGCAGTGAGCGAGGTCGAGCCATTGCATTCCAGCTTGGACAACAAGAGTGAAACTCCGTCTCAAAAAAATCAATCAATCAATCAATCAATACATTTAAAAAAATAAACAATGAACCGGCCAGACACGGTAGCTCACGCCCGTAATCCCAGCACTTTGGGAGGCCAAGGTGGGCGGATCACCTGAGGTCAGGAGTTTGAGAGCAGCCTGGCCAACATGGTGGAACCCCAAAATCAGCTGGGCAAGGTGGCGGGCGCCTGTAATCCCAGATACTCAGGAAACAGAAGAATTGCTTGAACCTGGGAGGCAGAGGTTGCAGTGAGCTGAGATCATGCCATTGCACTCCAGCCTGGACGACAAGAGTGAAACTCTGTCTCAAAACAAAACAAAACAAAAAAAGTAGCTGGGTGTGGTAGTGTACACCTGTGGTCACGGCTCCTTGAGAAGCTGAGGGGGAAGGATTACTTGAGCTTGGGAGGTGGAGGCTGCAGTGAGCAGTAATTACACCACTGTGCTCTAGCCTTGGTGACAAAGTGAGACTCCGTCTCCAGAAAAAAAAAAAGAAAGAAAAAGAAAATTACAAGATATTTGTACATAGTTATCCTCTAGTATGATGTGATTAAAGTAGAATATTTGACATAATCAGCAATCCACAACAGATTCTAGGATATTTATGTAATAATGGAAGTACAAGGCCGGGCGTGGTGGCTCACGCCTGTAATCCAAGCACTTTGGAGGCCAAGGCGGGCGGATCACCTGAGGTCGGGAGTTCAAGACCAGCCTGATCAACATGGTGAAACCCTGCCTTTAAAAAAAATAATAAAATTAAAAAAAATAATAATAATGGAAGTACAAGAATGGGTCTGTGTAATAGTGTACACATGCAGGCCGGGTGAGGTCACTCACGCCTGTAATCTCAGCATTTTGGGAGGCCGAGGCAGACAGATCACATGATGTAAGGAGTTCAAGACCAGCTTGCCCAATATGGTAAAACCCTGTTTCTACTAAAAATAGAAAAATTAGGCCAGGCGTGGTGGCTCACACCTATAATCCCAGCGCTTTGGGAGGCCGAGGTGGATCACCTGAGGCCAGGAGTTCAAGACCAGCCTGGCCAACATGGTGAAACCCCACCTCTACTAAAAATACAAAATTAGGCGGGCGTGGTGGTGGGCGCCTGAAATTCCAGCTACTCTGGAGGCTGAGGCAGGAGAATCACTTGAGCTCGGGAGGCAGAGGTTGCAGTGAGCCGAGATCACACCACTGCACTCCAGCCTAGGCAACAGAGTGAGACTTCATCTCAAAAAAAAAACACAAAAAACAGAAATTAGTTGGGCGTGGTGGTACATGCCTGTAATCCCAGCTACTCGGGAGGCTGAGGCAGGAGAAACGCTTAAACCCAGGAGGCAGAGTTTGCAGTGAGGTGAGATCACACCATGGCACTCCAGCCTGGGTGGCAGAGCAAGACTCAGTCTTGGAAAAAAAAATAGTGCACACATGCACAGAGGGATGCCGAAAATGGGGGATTTGAGATCATATTTATTCTTTATATTTTCTCTGTATTTTTTATGGTAAGAATACATTGTTTTGTTTTGTTTTTTTGAGAGACAGAGTCTCGCTCTGTCAGCCAGGCCGGAACGCAGTGGCACTATCTTGGCTCACTGCAACCTCTGCCTCCTGGGTTCAAGCAATTCTCCTGCCTCAGCTTCCTGAGTAGCTGGGACTATAGGCATGCACCATTACTCTCAGCTAATTTTTGCATTTTTAGTAGAGAAAGGGTTTCACTGTATGTTGGTCATGCTGGTCTCAAACTCCTGACCTCAGGTGATCTGCCCGCCTTGGCCTCCCAAAGTGCTGGAATTACAGGCATGAACAACACGCCTGGCTCCATGCATTGTTTTTACAATAGGAATAAAATTAAGCTATGTTCATTGTGAAACTGTAATACATGTTCCCTTGCCAAGGGCCTGAAGAATGTAAAGGTCGCAGCCAAGGTCAGATTACTAAAGAAGTGACAAAATGAGGCACTGTTGCTACCCCAGTAACTGGTGTCAAATCAGCGTGCTGCTGTCAGCATCGGGGAGTGAAACCAGACAGTTCTCCAGACCCCATACCCTTCCTCTGCTCCAGCCTAGCTCTCTGCAACTGCAAGTCACAAAGCCTAGACCAATCTCCATCACAGTGTAAAGAAAGTGACGTGTATGTCATAAGGTGGTGCAAACGAAACCAATCTCAGTCTGGCACAAGTTCAAAGCACTTGTCATTACCCTGTTAGTCAGGAAGCTCTTCCCCTAGAATACCCGACACTGCTTCTCACCATCTCCAGGCTTAAGCTAAATTCCTCTATTCCCATGTCCTAGACTCTTGGAGAAAACAAGAAAACAAATTTCTTCCTGTCTCAGCTCTGGGTTCTGACTTCAACTTCAAGCTGCCTTATTGGTGGTCACCTGCCTTTTTAGCTGGGCAGGAAATCCCCCCCCCCCACTCTGTCCACGGCACTTCTCTGGCTGCCTTTCCGGGAGCTTCTGACACTTACTCCTTGAACACCCATCTCACACCTTGAATTCCAGTCTCTCACACTTGTCTAACCTGTTCTTTTCTGGTGGGCTGCTCTCCAAATCCCTCTACTTAAGAGACCTCATCCGGGGTTCCCCCTCATCTCTACCTTTAAACCAGAGCCGGAAAAATAGTGGGCTGAAGCAGAATTCCACTGACATGTGTGTTTAATTTTATTCAGTCCCAATATTAAGAACTTCTAGAGACACGGCACAGTGGCTCAGGCCTGTAATCCCAAGCAGTTTGGGAAGACAAGACAGAAGGATTGCTTGAGGCCAGGAGTCTGAGACAGCCTGGGCAACATAGAGAGATCGTACCTCTAAAAATTAGACAAGCATGGTGGCAGGTACCTATAGTCCCAGCTACGTGGGAGGCTGAAGGCAGAGGACTGCCTGAGCCAGGGAGGTGGAGGCTGCAGTGAGCTATGGCTGTGCCATTGCACTCCAGCTTGGGTGACACAATGAGACCCCATCTCAAAAATAAAAAAATAAAATAATGAAGTTCTCAAGACTGGTTACACAATTTACCTAATGCCATGAACTGTACACTTAAAAATGGTTACGAAAGTAAATTTCATGTTATACGTATTTTACCACTATTTTTAAAAGTTTTAAATGATTAAGGTGATAAATTTTATGTTATGTGTATTTTACAATTTTTTTTAAACTCAAGATATTTGACATTTAAAAAATGAGGATTTGTGGCTTTGTTTGAAAAAATCACATCTGATATCACAGGGCCTACATTTTTACACAACAGTCATCTCTAGTTTACCCCTGACCCTACCACCATACATCCTTCTTTTTTATTGAGACGGAGTCTCGCACTGTTGCCCGGGCTGGAATGCAGTGGCGCCATCTCAGCTCACTGCAACCTCCACCTCCCAGGTTCAAGTGATTCTCCTGCCTCAGCCTCCCGAGAAGGTGGGATTACAGGTGCACACCACCAAACCCAGCTAATTTTTTGTATTTTTAGTAGAGATGGGGTTTCACTATGTTGCGCAGACTGGTCTTGAACTGACTTCGTGATCCGCCCGCCTCGGCCTCCCAAAGTGCTGGGATTACAGGCGTGAGCCACCAGGCTGCTTCTTCTTTTTTTTTTTTTTCACTCTGTTTGGCTTCTGGAGCCATGTAAGTTTGTGACTCCTACTCTAAACCCAGTGTCACTTTTCACAGCACAGCCCTCCAATGTCAGCCACCAGCTGGACTAGCTGGGGACATTCTAGAAGGGACGACACACTCACCCCTCAGCAATGGATGATAAACTCTAACACAACAAAGACCATCCCTAAGAACTCTCTGCCAAACCTGACCCAGTCACACTACACCTTTCCTTCCTTTCTTTCCATTTATCTAATGCTGCTCCTCCTCACTCGTCCATGAAGTCTTCTCTATTGACTCCAATTCACAAGAGATTCTTGCTTCTTTCACATTCTGTAGCACTTGGCGTCTGTATTGTTAGTTACCTCCTATGTATACATCCCATCTGCTCAATTACACCTCAAGCCCCCTCATTCATTCAACAAATATAAAGCAGCTACTCTGGCCCAAACTTTGCTCCAGGCACTGGGGATAGAGTGGTGAACCAGAAAGGCAAGGTCCCTGCCATCAGTGGGCAAACACATATGAACAAGCACCAGATCTCAGACATTGATCAACACTTTGGGGAAAACATGAAGCAGGGTAATGATACAGGGAATGACGGGGGTGGAGGAGTGGGATCTATGTTATGAGTAAGGACATTCAGTGAAAGCCTCTTTGAAGAGGTAGAATCAGCAGAGACCTGCATGAGAAGAGGCCAGCCACGAGAAGACCATGGGGAAAAGCACTCCAGTCAAAGGGGAACAGCACTTGCAGAGACCCAGTTTCAGGAATAGAAACAGCTGGTGTGGCTACAGTGTAGGAAGTGAGGTAAGACAGTGGTATAAGATGAGGTCAATATGGTAAGAAAGGGCTTCAGTTCTTATTCTCTTTTCCCTTTTTTTTTTTTTTTGAGACGGAGTCTCACTCTGTCGCCCAGATTGGAGTGCAGTGGCACGATCTCAGCTCATTGCAACCTCCATCTCCTCAGTTCAAGCGATTCTCCTGCCTCAGCCTCCCGAGCAGCTGGGACTACAGGTGCGTGCCACCACACCCAGCTAATTTTTTGTATTTTTAGTAGAGACGGGGTTTCACTACTTTGGCCAGGATGGTCTCCATCTCCTAACCTCATGATCCGCCCACCTCAGCCTCCCAAAGTGCTGGGATTACAGGAGTGAGTCACCGCGCCCAGCCCAGAAGGGGCTTCAATTCTATGGACGATCAATAGTCTATACCTTCTAATATTGTAAGGGCAGGCATTAGAAAAATGAGTATCATCACCGTTTACGTATTTGAAAATGCCCACAGTTACTTTTGATCCCAGTTCTGTTCCTGACAATTACTGGATGACATCAATATCCCTTTCATTCCTTCAACAAACACTCCTTATTTTTATTTTATTATAATTATTTTTTTTCAGATGGAGTTTCACTCTTGTTGCCCAGGCTGGACTGCAATGGCAAGATCTTGGCTCACTGCAACCTCTGCCTCCCAGGTTCAAGCAATTCTCCTGCCTCAGCCTCTGGAGTAGCTGGGATTACAGGCGCCTGCCACCACGCCCAGCTAATTTTCATATTTTTAATAGAGACGGGGTTTCACCATGTTGGCCAGGCTGGTCTCAAACTTCAGGGCTCAGGTGATCCGCCCGCCTCGGCCTCCCAAAGTGCTGGGATTACAGGTGCAAGCCACTGCACCCGGACAACAGACATGTCTTTAGCACTACCTGGCATGGGGAACTGCTCACCCCTTTGATGAAGGTGGGTTTGTCCTTGATGCCAAAATTCCAGAGCATGATATCTCCCTTTGGAACCCACAGCCACAGTGCTGGGGTGAGTCGGGTGCCACGCCAAGGATGTAGCTCTCCTGTCAAAGGGGCGGCTTTTGTAAATATCCGGTAGGAATCCAGAGTGTGCAAAAGGACTGCTGGAGCCCCTGTCACAGAAAGAAATGAATTAGGTTGAATTAAAACTCAAGTCCTGGGTAAATGCCAATCTCTGCCTCCTTCATAGATGAGCCCTACAGCCAAGTCCTCTCACCAAAGGAAAGCTAACTGCCTGCCCTGTGCATGAAAATACTTGCAACGTACACGAACTAATCATCTTGGAAAGCAAAAGGGGCAGAGTGCATTCCAGCTGGGACCTTTACAACATAAGACTTTCTTACCTGGCTGAGTGCCCAGTAGGCCAGTCACCACTGTCTGGGTGATCGGACCACTCTGACAAGCTGGTAAAACAAGTCATCAGCTAACTTGGGAGCATGCAATAGTAAAAATACACGTACAAACCCTTGAGGGCTTGAGGAAAAAAATGCCTTACCTGCTGGACAGATGGCCAGGAAGCTCTGCCCAGCTTATGCTGGTGGAGGGTCCCGACGATGCTGCGGCATGGTGGCAGGATCTGTGGGCCAGCCAGCCCCGCCCAGAGGCAGTCTGAGTCACATTTTCTGCTAGGACCTGCCAAGCAGAACAGACATATTTTCCTCTCCAGTCTCACGAAGGTTTTTCTGCTGAAATCCCCAAAAGGAAGCCTTGTTTCATTCAGCATGGCTAATCTCCGTCTTATCACCTCCTAAGGCTTTTCAATGTCTACGTGCTCTCACCCAGCACCAGAAATTAAAAAATGAGTGAGGATGGTCTCTTCCCCAAAACACTCCCTCAAACAGTAAGTCTGAAGTGAAACTAAAAAGACTGTGCAGGGTTCCTGAGACCCCAGTCACAGAAACACACAAGAATAAAGCACACTGAAGAACTCTTCCCAGTTTGGGCTGCAAAAGTCGAGATGGGACTAGGTCACAATTTTATAAATCACATATAATGCATGATTAAAAAGATTTTAGGGCAGCATGGCAGAAGTCACCGTTTAGGGAAAGAAGGAATAGAAAAGCCTGGAAATGCTAAGTAGGTTACTTCTGGGGAGGTAAATGAAATTAGAATAGCAATTAAAGCAACAGCTCCAGATCACCAAACTGTATTTGAGGACCGACTCTCTATAGGTCTGACCACTTGACAACTAATTATTTTCTTCTCATGGACAAAAACCACTTGATTAACGAGCCCCCACTCCCGTCTTTTGAGTGTCTCGAAACTCCTTATAACCCCAGGTTCAAGCCCCAGTAAACCTCAGAGAATGAGCTTTCTAAGGAGGGAAGAGATTGGGGGCTCTCACAGCTGACCACCTCGGACAGGCAGCTAAGCGTGACTATGAAATCCAGCACACACAGCGCCAGGAAAGGTAGGATTCTCTGAAGCCGTCCTAACTATGTAAGAACCCTGCTATAAACAAGGAATCTGACAAGTCCGTGTGTCTGTTGTTACGGAGCTCATCTGCTTCCTGTCACCTAGCGGGACAGGTGTTGAAGCCTAAACTCTCTGGTGTCAAAGGACCTTGCAGGTAGAATGCACAGCCCGAGGCATCCGTGACCTGGGCCGGCCTAGGGAGCCTCGGAGCACCCATCCCCCGCTGCAGCCTCCTGCGCGAGCACCCCACAAGGCGGAAATATTCAAGCAGCAGGCACAGGCAGTACCGGAGCCCTTCGCACAGAGCTTCTTGGCCTCGGGCTCCAGCTCCCGGGGACTCCTGCTCCTCTTGTTCCTGGGGCGTAAAACAATCTCGGAGGTCTTCTGGGTTTCTGGGCGTTTCTTGGGAGCCATCTCGTCCTCCGTGCGAAAGGGTACTGTGCTCTATGCGGAGATCATGGAGGGAGGATTGAGAGGCCTCTGGGGAGAAACAAGGCGGGGACTACAAATCTGCGGGGCCACAGGTAGCCGAGCTAGTCAACTTCCCGCCAAACATGCCCAAGGCTTGTTCAAACCAGCCTGGAGCTCCGGCCCCACCCGTCTTGGGAGACCCGCCCCTTCCTGGAAGGCGGGGGCGCGGGTAGAGGGCGGGGCAGAGGGGCGGGGCAGAGGGGCGGGGGCAGCCCTCCCAGGAGGGGCGGGAACTGCGCCAGGACCTGTGCCACCCCGGGTCAGCTGACCTGCCCGGAACAAACATGGCCCCCGTTTATTTATTTATTTTAATTAATTAATTAATTAATTAATTTTAGCGACGGGATCTGGCTCTGTCGCCCAGCCTGGAGTGCAGTGGCGCGATCATAGCTCAGTGCGGACTCCACCTCCTAGGCTCAACCGATCCTCCCACCTCAGCCTCCTAAGTAGATGGGACTACAGGCGTGCGCCACCACGCCCAGCTAATTTCTCTCTCTCTCTTTATGTATATATATATATATATATATATTTTTTTTTTTTTTTTTTTTTTTTGAGAAACGGGGTCTCTCTATGTTGTTATCCAGGCCGGTCTTGAACTCCCGGGCTTAAGTGATCATCCAGCCTTGGCTTCCCGATACGAACCCTGCTCAGACGCGGCGCTGCTAGGCCTCTGCAAGTCTGGGTAGGAAGTCTGGTGCCAGCCATACAACTGGTGATGACGCCCGCTCGGGTTTTGGGATTGGCTGGTCCCTACAGGGGACGTGGTAGTTGGGGCGTGGCGGCTTTGTAGAGAGCTAGTGCCTTTCCTAAATTGAAAGCTGGGCTCTACCGGCTGGCCGGTCAGCTTTGCAGCCATATTCTAGAACCTACAGTCCCATCGAATCCAAGCTGCTTCTCTGTGAAGGGAGAATGACGGAGATTGATTGGAAATCCTTGACTTTTGCCTTTTTTTTTTCTTTTCCCGGAGACGGGGTCTCTCTCTGTTACCCAGGCTGGAGTACAGTGATGCAATCACAGCTCACTGCAGCCTTGACCTCAAGCTTCACTGATGCTCCCACCTCAGCCTCCCAAGTAACTGCAGACCTGCGTTCCCAAGCCTGACTAATTTTTTTATTTTTATTTTTGTAGAGACAGGGTCTTGCTATGTTTCTCATGTTGGTCTGGACCTCCTGGGCTCAAGTGATCCTCCCGCCTCAGCCTCCCAAAATGCTGGGATTACAGGCATGAGCCACCTTGTCTGGCCCTCACTGCTCTTTTGTTTGTTTGGTGGTTGACTGGTTTTGTTTTGTTTTGTTTTGAGAGTTTCTCTGTCACCCAGGCTGGAGTGCAGTGGCAGGATCTCGGGCTCACTGCAGCCTCGGCCTCCTGGGCATTGATCCTCCCATCTCAGCCTCCTAAGTAGCTGGGACTATAGGCACACACCACCACACCCGGCTAATTTTTGCATTTTTTCCTAGAGACAGGGTCTCTCTATGTTGCATAGTCTGGTCTAGAACCCCTAGCATCCATCCATCTCAGTCTGCCAAAGTGCTGAGATTACAGTTGTGAGCCACCATGCCCAGCCTCCTCACTGCTTTTAACTAAGATTTGCCTAATCTGTTGAGTGTCTACCTAGGAGCAGCTTGAGACAGTGATGGGCCAGCGGGACTTAGAACTCCTATGCCCTGGTTTCAGCCAAAGGCCAAGGCATGAAAGTTCAGAGATGAGTCCACGCTGTCCTGCCTAGCCTGAGAAGAGACAGTTTGGATGCACCCTAGTTTCTGCAAAGAGGCAGGGAGGGATCGGGCTTACTCAGGTATTGCTAGGCCTTTCCTCCACCCACTAAGCTCCGTGCCTGATGGTTTGTGGGGGGTGGGAGGAAATATACAAAAATTCATTAATGGTAGGCCGTCACGTTGGCTCACGCCTGTAATCCTAGCACTTTGGGAGCCCGAGGCAGGTGAATCACTTGAGGCCAGGCGTTCAAGACCAGCCTGGCCAACATGGTGAAACCCCATCTCTACTAAAAATACCACTGGGCGCTGTGGCTCATGCCTGTAATCCCAGCACTTTGGGAAGCTGAAGCAGGCAGATAACTTGAGGTCAGGAGTTCGAGACTAGCCTGACCAACATGGTGAAACCCTGTCTCCACTAAAAATACAAAAATTAGCTGAGGCGTGATGGCATGTGCCTGTAATCCCAGCTGTTCAGGAGGCTGAGGCAGAAGAATCACTTGAACCTGGGAGGCGGAGATTGCAGTGAGCTGAGATAGCACCACTGCACTCCAGCCTGGGTGACAGAGTGAGACTACCTCTCAAAATAAACAAACAAACAAAAACAAATCTTTTGAAAATGCATTAATGGTAGAGCCTGCTCTCAAGGATTTTTCAGACAGATAGGGACAGAAGATATTTCCAAAATAAACTCTTGGTCCAGTGTAGTGGCTCATGCTGATAATCTCAGCACTTTGAGAGGGCAAGGGGGTAGGATTGCTTCAGCCCAGGACTTGGAGACCAGTCTCAGCAATACTGAGACCCCTCTCTAAAAAATAAAAAAAAAATACACAACTTAGCTAGGTGTGTTGGCACATGCCTGTAGTCCCAGCTACTTGGGAGGCCAAGCCAGGAGGATCGCTTAAGCCCAGGAGTTTGGGACTGTAGTGAGCTACGATTGTACCACTGCACTCCAGCCTGGGTGACAGAGGTTTACCGTGTTTCTAAATAAATAAATAAAAATTAAATAAGCTCTTGCAACAGAATGAATGCTCCAAAAGGGAAATTGGAAGGCCGGTTGCAGTGGCTCACGCTTGTAATCCCAGCACTTTGGGAGGCTGAGGTGGGCAGATCACCTGAGGCCAGGAGTTTGAGACCCACCTGGCCAACGTGGTGAAACCCATCTGTACTAAAAATCCAAAAATTAGGCATGGGGCATGTGCCTGTAGTCCCAGCTACTTGAGAGGCTGAGGCTTGAGAATCACTTGAACCTGGGAGGTGGAGGTTGCAGTGAGCTGAGATCACATCACTGAACCTCAGCCTGGGTGACAGAGTGAGACTCAAAAAATAAAAAAATAAAAAAAGAAAGAAAGGAAAGAAATGGCTTTTCCTGGGAAAGGGGAAAGCTGGGAGCTTCTCCCCTGCTAGCTTAAAGCTGTGTTTTCAGAAGTGTGTTGCAGAAGCAAACTGTTCGCCCCTCTCCCCTTACTCAGACCAACCAACATGCCAACTCAACCAGCCTGCCCTTCAGCAGGGTGCTCAGTTGTAGGGGATATTGAAGTGTAAGAAATGGACTTTGCCTCTAAAAGACAACCTACTGGAAACAGAAGAAAAATACACGTGAAACAAGTAAAACACTTCAATATAGGGACACATTTGAAGACTCACTGTGCTATGCCCACCAAGGTTTTTGGCTTTTGGTTTTATAGAGATAGGGTCTCACTATGTTGCCCAGGCTAGCCTCAGACTCCTGGGCTCTAGCCATCCTCTTGCCTCAGCCTCCCAGATTGCTTTAATTACAGGCATGAACTACCATGCCTGGCCACCAATTAAGATTTTTAGATACACTCAGGAAAGCTAATTCTATGGAGAAAGTAGTACTGTTATAACAGCCCAAGGGGTTTGTAGGGTCCAGCCCTACAGGGTCCTGTGAGCCCCTCTCTGCAGGTATGGAGAAGAGAAACTGTGGAAATAAAAGACACAAGATACCAAGAAAGAGAAAACAGAGTTTGGGCCCAGGGTTCCACTGCCAACCAAAACTCGGAGTCCGGCAGTGGCCCCAAGTGCCTGGATGCTCTGACTTTTATTGAGTACAAAGCAGGAGGTAGGGCAGGTAGGGTAAGATAATGGTGCTCAGTGATAGGGTCAGGTAAATCACATGTCTTGGAGATAGGGGCCCAGGTCTTTCAAATAGCTGAGGCAGGGAGAAAACCTAATGCTTCAGCACTTTTCTCGTACTTGTCAAGAAAGAACAAAGACATTAAGATTTCTGTTACTACTACCGATTCTTACCTTTTGGGAAAAGAGAAACCAGGTGTAGAAGCGGAGCATGAGAGTGGACAGAGAACGTGACCACGGAAGCACAGCATCACATAGAGACAGTTAAGCCCCTGGATGTCTGTGTGCCTACCTGACAGTCGTCAGGCCTACCGCAAGAGCTTGGAGAAACGGAGTTTTCTCCTAACTTCTCCGACGTTTTGGAGGTTTCCTTCCCTAGCTGGCTAAACAGCAGGCGCTTTCCCAGCGCTGGCGCTGCCACACAGCCAAGACGCCCTCCCAGCAGCCCTTATGTGGGCGTGACAGAGGGCTTAGAGCATCTTGCCTTCACTTCGTTCACATTGTCACCTCAGTTCCATGCTTCATGATCCGATAATCGTTAGTAAACTCAAAAGGTTATATTGAGCATCTGTATGTGAATAACTATGTGATTATATATGGTTATATATATATAGGAATAACTATGTAGCTATATCTCTAATTCTTTTCTAGCTCTATATTTATATGGGAACAGGCCGAGGCTTTAGAACCTTGCCTCGGCGCTTGCGGGGTCTCCCACGGGGTCTCCCACCCACAGGGGTTCACTTTGCCCACTGCCTAGACAGAGCTGATTTATCAAAACAGGGGGAATTGCAATAGAGAAAGAGTAATTCATGCAGAGCCAGCTGTGCAGGATACCAGAGTTTTATTATTACTCAAATCAGTCTCCCCAAGCATTTGGGGGAGCAGAGTTTTTGTTGGTGGGTTTTTTTGTTTGTTTTTGAGACAGAGTTTCGCTCTTGTTGCTCAGGCTGGAGTGCAATCTTGTGATCTCAGCTCACTGCAGCCTCTACCTCCTGGACTCAGGCAATTTTCCTACCTCAGCGCCCCAAGTAACTGGGATTACAGGCATGTGCCACCATGCCCAGCTAATTTTGTATTTTTAGTAGTGACGGGGTTTCACCATGTTGGCCAGGCTGGTCTCGAACTCCTAACCTCGGGTGATCCGCCCACCTTGGCCTCCCAGAATGCTAGAATTACAGGTGTGAGCCACTGTGCCTGGCCATTGTCTTTGTTTCAAACTATAAATTATAAACTAAATTTCTCCTCAAAGTTAGTTCAGCCTACGCCCAGGAATGAACAAGGACAGCTTGGAGGTTAGAAGCAAGATGGAGCTGGTTAAGTTAGATCTCTTTCATGGTCAGTTATGTTTGTAAAGCCGGTTTCACTGTCTTTGGGAAGGCCTCACAGGGCAGATGGGATTTTGTGCAGTTTGACTTGAAGAAAGTAGGGTATGGCTAGGGAATGGAAAAGAGCATCCTAGGCAAGGAACAACTTGGTAACATTCAGGAGCAGGTGTGAGTTCTGAGAAAGAAATGAAGCCCTGGCATCTGGTAGCGGGCCTGGTACTATCAGCTAGGCCTTGATGTTCTGCTGAAGTAAACAATTTCACAATACATCAGCACCAGACAAGGCTACTCTGTCTGAACCAAGGCAAAAACATCATCATGGCCAGGCGCAGTGACTCACGCCTGTAATCCCAGCACTTTGGGAGGCCGAGGCGGGCAGTTCATGATGTCAGGAGTTCAAGAACAGCCTGATCAACATGGTGAAACCCTGTCTCTACTAAAAATACAAAAATTAGCCGAGTGTGGTGATGCCTGCCTGTAATCCCAGCTACTCAGGAGGCTGAGGCAGGATAATTGCTTGAACCCAGGAGGCAGAGGTTGCAGTGAGCCAAGATCGTGCCACTGCACTCCAGCCTGGGCGATAGAGTGAGACTCTGTCCCAAACAAACAAACAAACAAACAAAATCATCACTCATGTCGGAACACAGGCAAAAATACGAACATTGTCCAAAACACAAAAATGGTCAAATGTCTCCCTATTTTAGCCAATGTGATGCACTGCAGCTGCTTTGCCAATCAGGACTTTAGCTTTGCTTTTTCTCCCACCTTCTAGGTAAGATTTATTAAGGAGCAGGGTGCGGGAGGACAAAAACAATTCCCTTCTTACCCTCTTAAGTTCCGTAGCTGAGACTAACTGGCCAGGTGAGGTGGCTCATGCCTATAATCCCAGCACTTTGGGAGGCTGAGGCGGGAGGCTTGAGCCTAGAAGTTCGAGACCAGCTGGGCAATGTAGTGAGACCTTATCTCTGCAAAACAAAGTAAAAAATTAGCTGATGTGGTGGCCCATGCCAGTAGTTGTATCTACTTGGGAGGCTGAGGCGGGAGGATCGTCTGAGCCTGGGAGGCTGAGGCAGCAGTGAGCTGTAATTGTGCCATGGCATTCCAGCCTGGGAGACTGAGACCCTGTCTTAAAAATAAATAAATAAAACAAAAAACCTGATGTAAGACAGATTTACAAGAGAAAGGCATACAAATTTTATTCAATATTTTTGTGTGTACCTGGGGAGACTTCAGAAAGAAAATGAAGACCCAAAGAAGCTGTTAGTCTCAAAAGCTTATATACCTTTACCTTTTTACACAAAGAACAATCAATTGTGGGCCAGGCACAGTGGCTCACGCCTGTAATCCCAACCCAAGGTGGATGGATCACCTGAGGTCAGGAGTTCAAGACCAGCCTGACCAACATGGTGAAACCCTGTCTCTACAAAAATACAAAAATTAGCTGGGCATGATGGTGCATGCCTGTAGTCCCAGCTACTCAGGAGGCTGAGGCAGGAGAATCACTTGAACCTGGGAGGCGGAGGTTGCAGTGAGCCGAGATCGCACCATTGCACTCCAGCTTGGGCAACAGAGTGAGGCTCCATCTCAAAAAAAAAAAACCAATCAATTGTTCACACTGGGCATAGTGGGGATGTGACAAGACAAAGAGGCTTGAACTAGGGGCAGTAAATGATGAGACAGTGACTAGGAAATAGATGAAGGAAACTAATGGAAGATAAGGCTTATTTTAGCAGATTTGTTTGTATCCATTTGGGCATGGGTTCAGTCTCTTTCTTCCTGGTTCAGGGAGGGCACCTTTCTTGTAGAAAATTTTATGACCTCTTTTAGGTAGAAAGGGAGAGGTCAGAGATCCTTTCCTGTATCTGCTGGGCCTTCAGCCCAGTATATAATCAGTATGCTAAAGTGGCATATTTTGGGGTGGCATGCTCTAAACCACTTCAATAACCAATCTTAAGGGCCGAGCACGGTGGCTTACGCCTGTGATACACACTTTGGGAAGCCAAGGCAGGTGGATCACCTGGAGTCAGGAGTTCAAGACCAGCCTGGCCAACATAGCAAAACTCTACTAAAAATACAAAAATTTAGCTGGGCGTGGTGGTGCGTGCCTGTAATCCAAGCTACTCGGGAGGCTGAGGCAGGAGAATCACTTGAACACAGGAGGCAGAGGTTGCAGTGAGCCAAGATCGTGCCACTGCTCTCCAGCCTGGGCAACAAGAGAGAAACTGTCTCGGGGGGGGGAAAAAAACCAACAAAGAAAATAATTATAGTGTTACTCCCCACTTCCTGACAGCCTTCAGTTTAGAGCAAAGCCCTATTTCTTTGACTCTTCCCCAAATCACCCAATGCAAGTCAAATCCTATAATAAGTTCTTTTACCCTCTTAGACAGATGTCCTATCATTCCCCCAGTATACGTTCTCCATTGCAAAGAGCAATAAATGCAAATTTCAGCTACAGGAATGTTCCTGGTGGTGTTTGGCTGGGAACAGTGACATTTCTTGGTAGGATAGGAGATAGCTTGAAGAGATCCTCATATTGAGGATCTGTCCAGAGTCAGAGGGGCTGGCTGGGCACAGTGGCGTGTACCTACAGTCCCAGCTAGTCAGGAGGATGAGGCCCGGAGAATCACTGGAGCCCAGGAGTTTGAGGCCAGCCTGAGCAACATAGTGAGACTTCTCTTACCTCTATTTGTTTCAAAAACTGTAAGAGGTGGCCAGGCGTAGTGGGTCACGCCTGTAATCCCAGGACTTTGGGAAG
This sequence comes from Ateles fusciceps, assembly GCA_036589455.1. Lineage (NCBI taxonomy): Eukaryota > Metazoa > Chordata > Mammalia > Primates > Atelidae > Ateles > Ateles fusciceps. The sequence continues at coordinate 16,978,334 of JAZHEH010000681.1, read as the reverse complement.
CTGAGGCAGGCAGATCACATGAGGTCAGGAGTTCAAGACCAGCCTGGCCAACATGGTAAAACCCTGTCTCTAGTAAAAATACAAAAGTTAGCTGGGCTTGATGGCTCATGCCTGTAGTCCCAGCTACTTGGGATTCTGAGCCAGGAGAATCGCTCAAACCTGGAAGGTGGATGTTGCAGTGAGCTGAGATCACACCACTGCACTCCAGCCTGGGTGACAGAGCGAGATTCTGTCTCAAAAAAGAAAAAAAAAAAAGTAAGAGGGGCCAGGTAAAGGGGGCGGTTGGATGGCAGGCAGGAGAATCATTAATTCTACCTGACATTTAAAACCTACTCTCCTCTTCACTATTCCAAAGGGAATGCTCAGCCAGGTGTGGTGGCTCACGCCTGTAATCCCAGCACTTTGGGAAGCCGAGGCGGGAGGATCACTGGAGCCAGGAGTTCAAGATTGCACTCCAGCCTGGGTGACACGGCCAGACTCCTGTCTTTTTATTTTATTTTTTCCTGCAAGACAAGGTCTCATTCTGTCACCCAAACTGGGATACATTGGTGCGATCTTGGCTCACTGCAACCTCTGCCTCCCAGGCTCCAGTGATCCTCCCTTGGTCAGCCTCCTGAGTAACCGGGACTACAGGCTTGCACATGCCCAGCTAAGTTGTTGCTGTGTTTTGTTTTATTTATTTATTTATTTTGTAGAGACAGTCTCGCCATGTTGCCCAGGCTGGTCTCGAACTCCTGGGCTTAAGCAATCTGCACACCTTGGCCTCCCAAAGTGCTAGGAGTACAGGTGTGAGCCACCGTGCCCAGCCTAGACGCCTGATTTTTAAAAAAAAAAAAAACAAAACAGGGCAGGGCGCAGTGGCTCATGCCTGTAATCCCAGCACTTTAGGAGGCCAAGGAAGGCAGATCATGAAGTCAGGAGATAGTGATCATTCTGGCCAACACGGTGAAACCCCATTTCTACTAAAAATACAAAAAATTAGCCAGGCATGGTGGCATTCACCTGTAATCCCAGCTACTTAGGAGGCTGAGGCAGAAGAATCACTTGAACCTGGAGAGCGGAAGTTGCAGCAGTGAGCTGAGATAGCACCACTGCACTCCAGCCTGGGCAACAAAGTGAGACTCCATCTCAAAAAAATAAATAGCCGGGCGTGGTGGCTCACGCCTGTAATCCCAGCACTCTGGGAAGCCGAGGCAGGCGGATCACCTGAGGTTGGGAGTTCAAGACCAGCCTGACCAACATGGTGAAACCCCGTCTTTAAAAATAAATAAATAAATAAAAGAAATGCTGAAATGGAAAACACTCTTTGTCTCCAGTGGAGTGTGTCACCTAAGAGTGGGAGACAAGTAAACCTACAACTACAGTAGAATGTGATAAGCTTGCTGAGAGAAGAAGCATAGAGGGAAAGAGGGGCATAGAAAAGGGGCACTTTAAGTCAGCTTAGAATGGGGTAAAGAATGAGTAGTGCCAGCTGGGCGCAGTGCCTCACACCTGCAATCCCAGCACTTTGGGAGGCCGAGGCAGATGGATCACTTGACATCAGGAGTTCGAGACCAGGGTGGCCAACACAGTGACACCCTGTCTCTACTAAAAATACAAAACTTAGCCAGGCATGGTGGACCTGTAATCCCAGCTACTCGAGAGGCTGAGGCAGGAGAATCGCTTGAACCCGGGAGGTGGCGGTTATAGTGAACTGAGATCACACCACTGCACTCCAGCCTTGGTGACGGAGGGAGACTGTCTCAAAAAAAAAAAAAAAAAAAAAAAAAAAAAAGAACCATGAAAGAACATGTGTGAGCAGCAGAAACATGCCTTGCACACTCCAGTAAAGCGCTTTGTTTCAGGTTGTGCTTTGAGGCATCTTAACTAACCCCAGGTTTTACTTTGGCTCCCTTTGCTATGCAGCAAAACAACTTCTAAGGGGCTTAAAGTCATCCATTCCCATCTGATGAGCCTCCAGATGCAGGGTGGGCAAAAAAATTTAATACTTTTTTTTTTTGGAGACTGTTGCCCAGGCTGGGGTGCAGTGGCACGATCATAGCTCACTGAAGCCTCAACCTGTCGGGCTCAGGTGATCCTCCCACTTCAGCCTTCCCAAGTAGCTGGGACCACAGGTGCGCGCCACCACACCCAGCTAATTTTTGTATTTTTTGTAGAGACAGAGTTTCGCTATGTTGCCCAGGCTGGTCTCCAACTCCTGAGCTCGAGTGATCCTCCCACCTTGGCCTCTGAAAGTGCTGGAATTAGGTGTGAGCCACCATGCCTGGTCTAATACCAACTTTTTGATGCTGCTAATCTGATAATGAGGAGGATGGGGCGGGCTTGCTCTGCTTTCTTGCTGTGGAAACACCGTGTCATGAAGTCCTGTTTACAGATGTTTTGCTCCTGTCTGTGACACTACTTTGACATGAGGCGTCACAAGACAACTCACTGAAAAGCCGCTGGTGATAGCAAATCAAGGTCTCGTGTGCACACTGGAACCTGGGCAGACTGTGAGCATGACCCTAAATAATGGGTCTCTTTGATCTGCAAAACAATATTTGGCTTTATTGGGGTGTTTTCTAGAACGGATAATGTAGCACAGTGGAAAGAGCACTGGACTTAGGCTATGGGACCTTGGGTTCATCCTTTCACTTTTCTAGGCTTCAGTTTCCTCATCTTAAAATGAAAGGGGAGGGACTAGACGGTCCCTCCGATCCCTTCTAGTTTGGGGACGTGTGGATTTTATGACTTGCTGTAAAAGCAGCAGAAGTCTTTCAATTCTAGGCTCCCTTGTGGGAAATTTCCATCTAGTAGGAAACATTTTCCTGGTGCAGGCTGACCCACGACTCTGATTCTGTTCAAGTTGTCGGTGGATCCAGATACTTCGCTGAGTCTGCAAAACCATCCGTAATCCACACAGACGATGTGTGTGAGCTTCCTGCAGTCACTGCATCCAGCGGTTTGCAAACAGCCTCAAGGATTCTGCGGAACTTGTAGTGAACGGAAGGTTAAATTCCTCCTTAAGGATTGGAAACATACTGAATACAAGCATCCGGAGTCCTTGCAGCTTGGCATCTCCAATACATATTTAAATGCCCAAACAGAAGCAAATCCCTGACAGTGCCGAACCAAGGCAGGAGTCCCACACTCTAGCAGCAGCACTCGCTGTCAGAAATATAATTTTGGGGCCAGACGTGGTGGCTCACCCCTGTAATCCCCACACTTTAAGAGGCCGAAGTGGGTGGATCACTTGAGGTGAGGAGTTTGAGACCTGCCTGACCAACATAGTGAAACCTTGTCTCCATTAAAAATACAAAAATTAGGCCAGGTGCAGTGGCTCCTGCCTGTAATCCCAGCACTCTGGGAGGCCAAGGGGGGTGGATCACCTGAGGTCAGGAGTTCAAGATCAGCCTGACCAAAACGGTGAAACCATCTACTAAAAATACAAAAATTAGCCAGGCATGGTGGCGCACACCTATAGTCCCAGAAACTGAGGCAGGAGAGTTGTTTGAACCTAGGAGACGGAGGTTGCAGTGAGCCGAGAAAGCACCGCTGCACTCCATCCTGAGCAAGAGAGCGAGACTCTATCTAAAAAAAAAAAAACCACCACCACAAAAATTACCTGGGCGTGGGGCCGTGTGCCTGTACCCCTGTACTCCCAGCTACTCAGGAGGCTGAGACAGAAGAATTGCTTGAACCCAGGAGGCAGAGGTGGCAGTGAGCCGAGATCATGCCACTACACTCCAGCCTGGGTGACACAGAGAGACTCTGTCTCAAACAAAACAAAACGAAACCAACAACAACTATATATATATGTATATGTGTGTGTGTGTGTGTGTGTGTGTGTGTATATATATATATAAATTAGGGTAGCAATGGAAGTGTCAGACAGCTTCGGAAATACCAAAAGACAAAACAAAACACACATACACGCGCACACACACACACACACACACACTCAAGCCCTCAACCAGGCATGATGGCACACACCTGTTATCCCAGCACTTTTGGAGGCCAAGGCAGGCAGATTGCTTGAGCTCAGGAGTTTGAGACCAACCTGGGCAATGTGGTGAAACCCCATCTCTACTAAAATACAAAAAAAAATTAGCTAGGCATGGTGGTGTGTGCCTGTAGTTCCAACTACTTGGGAGGCTAAGGTGGGAGGATTTATGCCCCAGGAGGTCGAGGCTGCAGTGAACTGAGATCGAACTACTACACTCCAGCCTGGGTGACAGAAACTTTGTCTAAACAAACAAACAAACAAACAAACAAACAAATCCAAGCCTCACCTCTGTCTTTATACTGTGGGGGATGAGGTACCATCCACACACTAAATCAATATCATGTCATAAAATACCGCATGTGCAGAATGCCAGGGAATGTCTCTAGGCAGCCAGATTTGCACAGCCATCGCGGGAGTGCTGAAATCATATATGTGAAAGTGTTGTGTAAACTGTAAAGTGCTCCGCAAATAGACATTGTGATATAATCTCCTAGTGATATGTGAGTTACTGATAAGGTCTTATGATGACCGTGAAGACCTTTGCTGTTCTCAGAACTCCTCACTGGTTAGAAAACCATCTTGGAAAGAACCAGAATCAGAAACCAGGGTTTTGAGTTCTGGTATATCCTTCCTCTCACTATTCCAATGCCAAGTTCTTTTCCAAGGACAGCAAAAATCCCAAGTGGCAGAAATAAAAATGATTCCATCTGTGTTACAGCCAAGCTAGTTCCTATGGGTAGATGAGTCACCTGTGAGCAGGGCTGGGAGAACTACATTTACATTCTTGTACATTTCCCTCTTCCCACCCTCCTTTGCACTGCCCTGCGTTGGCTCCTGTCCCTATGACAAAAAACTTGCTCAAGAAACCCCAGCTAAGTTTCTCCCTGGGGGAGGAAGGTGTCAAGCTGCCTGGGTAGCTGTGGTTCTTATTGGTGAAGACCATGGCCCGGTGAGGTGGTGTCTTGGTACAAATCCACACATGTCCTCCTCTGTGCTCCAAACTCTGAGTGTGCATCCCCAAAGACATTTTTTTTTGGAGACAGAGTGTTGCTCTTGTTGCCCAGGCTGGAGTGCAATGGCGCGCCCTCCGCTCACTGCAACCTCCACCTTCCAGGTTCAAGTGATTCTCCTGCCTCAGCCTCCTGACTAGCTGGAATTCCAGGCATGTGTCACCACACCCAGCTAATTTGTATTTTTAGTAGAGACGGGTTTTCTCCATGTTGGTCAGGCTGGTCTCAAACTCGCGACCTCAGGTGATCCTCCTGCCTTGACCTCCCAAAGTGCTCGGATAACAGGCGTGAGCCACCACGAACAGCTGACATTTTTTTTTTTTTGAGATGGAGTTTCCTCTTGTTGCCCGGGCTGGAGTGCAATGGCGCGATCTCGGCTTATAGCCGTTTTGCTCCTGTGTGCAACCCTACTTTGACATAAGGCATCACAAGGCAACTCACTGAAAAGCCGCTGGTGATAGCAAATGAAGGTCTCGTGTTCATACTGGAAGCTGCGCAGACAGTGAGCATGACCCTAAATAATGCGTCTCTTTGATCTGGGAAACAATATTTGGCTTTTCTAGAACAGATAATACAGCACAGTGGAAAAAGCGTTGGACTTAGGCTATGGGAACTTGAGTTCATCGTTTCCCTTTTTTTTTTTTTTTGTTTTGATTGGAGATGTCAATGTCTCTATATCCTTTCACTTTTCTAGGCTTTAGTTTCCTCATCCTAAAATGAAAGCAGAGGGACTAGACGGTCCCTTTATTGGGGTATTTTCTAGAACACCAGGTTCTAGAACTCCACCTTCCAGGTTCAAGTAATTCTCCTGCCTCAGCCTCCCGAGTAGCTGGGACTACAGGCATGTACCACCATGTCCAGCTAATTTTGTATTTTTAGTAGAGATGGGGTTTCACCATGTAGGCTGGCCTCCAACTCCTCACCTAAAGTGATCTACCCTCCTCGGCCTTCCAAAGTGCTGGGATTACAGGCATGAGCTACCACGCCCAGCCTCCCCTTCATGCTTGACTATCCCTGTGTCATAACGACTCAGAATCTGAGGCTTTTGTCATAATTATATGCAGTCTAGAAGACCAAGCCACATTTGGGTTGGCAGCATTTAGGCTGCCAGGCCATCTGCAAGAGGCACATTTGTGACACTGGTTGAAGAAAAAGTAGGAAAGGCTGCCTGCTTTTAAGCTTGGGAAGCATTTTATAAGATTTCCAAGGCTAACAGCTGCAGCCTCCTTTAGCTCCTCTATCTGGTTGACTGCTGTCGCCCAGGCTGGAGTAATGGTGCAATCTCACCATTGCACTCCAGCCTGGGCGACAGAGCGAGATCTGTCTCAAAAAAAACAAAGTTTTGTTTGTTTGAGACAGAGTCTCAGTCTGTCGCCCAGGCTGGAGTGCAGTGTTGTGAACATGGCTCACTGCAACCTTGAACTCCTGGGCTCAAGGGATCCTCCTACCTCAGCCTCCTGAGTAGCTAAAACTACAGGCACATACCACCACACCCAGCTAACTATTACATTTTTTTGTGGACACAGGATCTCACTGTGTTACCTAGGCTGATCTCCAACTCCTGGGCCCAAGCAACTCACCCATCTCGGCTTCCCAAAGTGTTGGGATTATAGGCATGAGCCACTGCGCCAGACCTAATTAAGGATTTTTAGGTGAGGTGATCATCCGGGATTATCTAGGTAGGCCTTAAATCCAAAGGTAAGTGTCCTGATAAGAGTGAAGCACGGCCGGGCGTGGTGGCTCACACTCGTAATCCTAGCACTTTGGGAGGCCGAGGTGGGTGGATCACCTGAGGTCAGAAGTTCAAGACCAGCCGGGCCATCATGGTCAAACCCCATCTTAAAAAAAAAAAAAAGAGTGAAGCACAACAGCCAGGCATGGTGGCTCACACCTGTAATCCCAGCAGTTTGGGAGGCAGAGGCAGGTGGATCACTTGACCTCAGGAGTTTGAGACCAGCCTGGTTAACATCATGAAACTCGTCTCTACTAAAAACACAAAAATTAGCCAGGTGTGGTGGCACATGCCTGTAGTCCCAGCTACTGGGGAGGCTGAGGCACAAGAGTCGCTTGAACCCGGGGGAGCAGGGGTTGCAGTGAGCCAAGATGACACCACTGCACACCAGCCTGGGTGACAGACAGAGACTCCATCTCAAAAAAAAAGTGAGGCACACACCAAAAAGAGTAAGGCAAGCCAGCGTGGTGGCCCATGCCTGTTGTCCCAGTTACTTGGGAGGCTAAGGTGAGAGGATGTCTTGAGCCCAGGAGTTTGAGACCAGCCTGGGCAACACAGTGAGACCCCATCTCTAAAAACAGAAACAAACAAAAGAGCGAGGCGGAGGGAGGGTCAGACACAGAGAAATAGACGCACAGAGGAGAAGATCCTGGGAAGATGGAGGCAGAGACTGGAAAGACAGGCTGTGACCCACGGGATACTAAAGACTGCTGGCAGCCACAGAAGCTAGGAGAGAGGCAAGGAAAGATTCAAGGCTCAGTGCGGTGGCTCACGCCTGTAACCCCAGAACTTCAGGAGGCTGAGGCTGGAGGATCACTTGAGGCCAGGAAGTTCAAGACCATCCTGGTCAACACCTCTACAAAAACTTTAAAAGAAAAAAATTAGCCAGGAATGGCAATGCATACCTGTAGTCTCAGCTACTGGGGAGGCTGAAGTAAGAGGATCCTTTGAGGCTGCAGTGAGCTATGATCATGCTACTGTGCTCCAACCTGGGTGACAGAGCAAGACCCATATCAAAAAAAAAAAAGAAAGATTCTACCCCAGAGCCTAGGGAAAGAGTGCGGCCCTGTCAACACTTTAATTTTGGATTTCTCGCCTCCAGAACTGTGAGAGGATCCATTTATGCCATTTGAAGTCACTTGTTTGCAGTAATTGGTTACAGCCGTCCTGGAAAATGAATACACCTGGTCTCTGCCATGGTGCTCAGCGTTACCGGCCCTCACTTCCCCAGTTCCTAGCTGTGTCCCTGTGCAAATCTTAGCACCTCTCTGATTTTCAGTTTCCTCCTTTGTAAGGGAAGAGTAAGTCCTACTCCGTCTGCCAGGTTGCTGTGACGCTGTGGTGACAAGAGTGCTGAGCAGAATGCCAGGTGTACCACAGACACGACTTACCCATGAGCTCTCATCCGCCCCCTTCTGCACCCGGTCCAACTTCACCTCGGGCACAGAGTTCCTATTCCAAGGCTGAGGAGCAGGGTTTTTTTCTTTTTTTTGAGACGGAATTTCGCTCTTGTTGCCCAGGCTGGAGTGAAATGACGCCATCTCAGCTCACCGCAACCACTCTCTCCCAGGTTCAAGCGATTCTCCTGCCTCAGCCTCCCAAGTAGCTGGGATTACAGGCATGCACCACCACGCCAGGCTAATTCTTTGTATTTTTAGTAGAGATGGGGTTTCTCCATGTTGGTCAGGCTGGTCTCGATCTCTTGACCTCATGATCTATCCGCTTTGGCCTCCAAAAGTGCTGGGATTACAGGCGCGCGCCACCACGCCCAGCTAATTTTTGTGTTTTCAGTAGAGACGGGTTTTCACATTGTTGGTCGGGCTCATGTTGAACTCCTCACCTCAGGTGATCTGCCTGCCAGGATCTCCCAAAGTGCTGGGATTACAGGCGTGAGCCACCGCGCCAGGCCCATTTTAGCTTTCTTCCCATTTATTTTTATTTTTTAGCTTTTCATTTTGAAATACTTTACTTTGTTTTTGCCATGTACAAACACATTTTTATATGAAATTATATAAAATACAGAAAGAGGCACAATGAATGTATGCAGTTAGAAAGCAGGTTGGTGGTTACCCTTAGAGAGTAAGGGGGTGATCAGAAAGTACCATGAAGCTTCTCAGGTGCTTTTTTTCCTGAATTTGAATCCTGGCTCTACCACGTGGTGGTAATTGGTTAGAGACTAGAGACTTGGTGAGCCAGTGAGCTATGTGAAAACCTCTCTGCATCAGTTTCCTCATCTGTCAAATAGGGATAAAAATAAGTGCCGACCCCACCAGGTTGTCAGAAAATTGCCTGGCATACAATGAGTTCTAGATAATACACAATGAGCTCTGTTAGTTATTTTCTCTAGACAGTTATAATTCTTAAAATCAGGGGGTGATTATCAAAAAGGACATTAGATTTACCCATCACATTCCATATATTTTAAAAAGAACATGTTCACGGCCAGGCGTGGTGGCTCACCCCTGTAATCTCAGCACTTTGGGAGGCCGAGGCAGGTGGATCACGAAGTCAAGAGATCGAGACCATCCTGGCCAACATAGTGAAACTCTGTCTCTACTAAAAATACGAAAACTGGCTGGGTGTGGTGGGTTGCACCTGTAGTCCCAGCTACTCGGGAGGCTGAGGCAGGAGAGGAAATGCTTGAACACAGTAGGTGGAGGTTGCAGTGAGCTGAGATTGCTCCAGTGTACTCCAGCCTGGCAACAGAGTGAGACTCTGTTTCAAAACAACGACAACAAAAAAAGAACGTGTTTATATATGAATTATAAATAAAAGTTAATTTTGTAATATGAATATTAAGCAAAAGACAAGCACTGCTCTTTAGTTGTATATGCATCTGAACCTATGATTAGGTTTTATTGTACAAATATAAGTATACTTTTTTTTAATAGTAAGAAATTCAAGCCTAGCAAAAATACTACTTCTATTGCTACTCAGTGAGAAAACATTATTTGTATATTTAAAAAGCTAAATGATTTGTACAAGGACACCTACAAAGAAAAGTAAACTTAGAATGAGGTTTCTGATAATGAAGGTTATTGCTTTTCCCTTCTATAGATAGAGAGACAGAATATTCAAGCAGACGATGAACAGAGCACAGATGAAGACAGAACCCTGACCCCCAGCTTGGTGGTGATCAGCACGGAGAGATCAGGACGTGGTCAAAAATTGCAGGCTTCCTCATGTTGTTATTGTTCCTACTTTCAACTTGGAACCAGGCAGAAAAAAACAAACATGCTCCTCTAACCAATCACGTAGGATGTCCAGCTTCTAGTTGGGAAAAGAACATCATGTTTTTCCTTAACCTCCTAAGTTCGTAGTTGGAGCAGAGGCTGTTGTGGAGGCTGTAAGTCCAAGACCAGGGCTGAGTGCATATGCTGTCTGGCGAGGACTTGCTCTCTGCTTTGAAGATGGCACTGATATGGCTCCGATGAGTGGAGGAGCACCAGAGCTGCTCTTGTCTCACGAGAACTGGATAAAACGACACGGACACACTTGGAGTGGTTTTAAGAAGCAGAGTTTCATTCTTTCTTTTTTCTTTTTTAAAGACAGGTTTTACCATGTTGCCCAGGCTGGTCCTGAACTCCTGACCTCAGGTGATCCACCTGCCTCGGCCTCCCAAAGTGCTGAGATTACAGGCATGAGCCACCGCGCCCAACCCAAAGCAGAGAGTTTAATAGGCAAGAAAGAAGAGAGAAGGCTGGGAGGCTGGGTGTGGTGGCTCATGCCTTTAATCCCAGCACTTTGGAAGGCCAAGGCAGGCGGATCACGAGATCAGGAGTTCGAGACCAGCCTGGTCAACGTGATGAAAGCCCATCTCTACCAAAAATACAAAAAATTAGCCAGGTGTGGTGATGCGTGCCTGTAATCCCAGCTACTGGGGAGGCTGAGGCTGGAGAATGGCTTGAACCCAGGAGGTAAAGGTTGCAGTGAGCCGAGATCGTGCCATTGCAACTCCAGCCTGGGTGACAGAGCAAGACTACATCTCAAGGAAAAAAAAAAAAAAAAAAAAGAAGGAAGAAGCTCCCCTGTACAGAGACAGAGGGAGGGGGCTCTAAAACCAAGAGAGGAGACCCCTTCATTTTGAAATAATTTCAGACTTACAAAAGAGTGGCAAAAAGTTGTGTGTTTTTTTGTTTTGTTTTTTTTGTAGAGACAGGGTCTCAGTATGTTGCCCAAGCTGGTCTCGAAGTCCTGGACTCAAGTGATCCTTCCAACTCAGCTTCCCAAAGTGCTGGGATTACAGACATGAGCCACGGAGTTTCAATATACTCTTCCCTGATTCCCCAAGTGTAACATTGTATATGACAATGATACACTGATCAAGACGAGGAAGCTAACCCTGATAACACTATTATCTAATCTACAAGCCTTATGCAAATTCTGCCAAATGCCCAACCAATGTCCTATCCTGGTCCAGAATCCAATCCAAGATCACATGTTGGGAGTCTTTTTGAAAGGCATCTGTCCCTTCCCATTCATCTTCAACACATCAGCAAGTTTGAGCGATTCTTTCCCCAAAATACTTCTTCAATCCATGCACTTTTTTTTTTTTTTTTTTTTTGAAATGGAGTCTCGCTCTGTCACTCAGGCTGGAGCGCAGTGGTGCGATCTGTTGCTCCTCCTGAGTGATTCTCCTGCCTCAGCCTCTGAGTACCTGCGATTACAGGTGTACATCACCGCGCCCAGCGAATTTTTGTATTTTTAGTAGAGACAGGTTTTCACTCTGTTGGCCAGGCTGGTCATGAACTCCTGACCTCAGGTGATCCGCCCACCTCAGCCTCCCAAAGTAGTGGGATTATAGGCATGAGCCATTGTGCCCGGCCCCATGCATTTCTCATACCTCCATGGCTACCACCCTGGAACAAGCCATCTTGCTCATCTTAAGTGGTCATCTTATCCCTGGATGACTGCAGGTACCTCTTAATTGGTTTCCCTGCCTTTTCTCTCTCTCTAATCAGTGAGTCAGGCTAGTTTTTGTGTAAGGGCAGTTAGTAAATATTTCAGGCTGTCTAAGGCATATGATTTCTGTTCCAACTACAGTACTAACTCTGCCATTGTGATGTGAATACAGCTAAAGGCAATTTATAAATAAATGAGTGTGGCTGTGTTCCAATCCAACTTTACTTATAGACATTGAAATTTGAATTTCCTATAACCTTTGTGTGTCACAAAATAGTATTATTTTTATTATTTTTTCCTACCATTTAATATTGTAAAAACTGGCCCAGCGCAGTGGCTCATGCCTGTAATCCCAACACTTTGGGAAGCCGAGGCAGGAGGATCACTTGAGTCCAGGAGTTCGAGACCAGCCTGAGGAACACAGGGAGACCTCATCTCTACAGAAAAAAAAAGAAAAAGAGTAAAAACCACTCCTAGCTGTGGGCTGTGCAGGCCATGGCTTGCTAATGCCTCGCTCTAATCCATTCCTCATGCAACAACCAAAAAGGCCATTCAGTTCACTCCTCCGCTGAAATCGCTCCACGGGCTCCTCCTGCACTCGGAACAGAATTCACAAAGCCTGGTAGTGTCTGGGTGCTGCCTGCCTCTCCCACCTCATCCTGGGCCTCTCATCCTCTCATTTGCCATGCCCTGCCCACTCTACCCTTCTGTCCCAGAAGGTCAAGTTCTCACGCAAGGGACTTTGCGTACATGAGTCTTCCATTGTTCCGCCTGGAATGCCATTCCCCAGGTTCCCTCTTCACCTTCTTAACTTCCATTTGTCTTTTGAGTCTTTTTGGGTGGAGGCTTAAACTCCTTAAATCCACACTCCCACTATCCCCTTCCAGCACACTGCCCTTTTTTTTTTTTTGAGATAGAGTCTTGCTCTGTCACCCGGGCTGGAGTACAATGCCACAATCTTGGCTCACTGCAACCTCTGCCTCCTGGATTCAATATTCTCCTGCTTCAGCCTCCTGAGTAGCTGGGATTACAGACGCCCGCCACCATGCCCAGCTGATGTTTGTATTTTTAGTAGAGATGGGGTTTCACCATGTTGGCGAGACTGGTCTCCAACTCCTGACCTTGTGATCCACCCGTCTCTGCCTCCCAAAGTGCTGGGATTACAGGCATGAGCCACCGTGCCTGGCCTTTTTCCTTTTTTTTTTTCTTTTAAGCACTCATCACAATTGGTAATGATGTTTTCGGACCTTTATTTGATTTCAGTGGAAAATTCCATGAAGTTAGGGATCTTGTCTGTTTTTCTTTTTTTTTTTTTTTTTGGTCTTAAGACGGAGTCTTGCTCTGTCACCCAAGCTGGGGTACAGTGACATGATCTCGGCTCACTGCAACCTCCACCTCCAGGGTTCAAGCAATTCTCCTGCCTCAATCTCCTGAGTAGCTGGGACTACAGGCATGTGCCACTATGCCTGGTTAATTTGTGTATTTTTAGTAGAGACAGGGTTTCACCATGTTCATCACACAGGTCTTGAACGCTTGACCTCAAGTGATCTACCAGCCTCGGTCTCCCAAAATGCTGAGATTACAGGTGTGAGCCACCACACCTGGCCTACTTTCTTTGAATTGAGGACTCAGCACCCAGCATGGTGTTGGACATACAACAGGTGTCCCCTGAAAGCCGATGAAATGAATGGATCTGCCAGGAGGAACTCCTCATTCACTGGCAAGAAGACCCCAGTGGACCTCAGGGAAGGCCCCAAGTGCAGCAGGACAGGTTTCCCGAGCAGGAGCCTCCTGGCCAATAGAGCTGTAACCCAGAGTACACAATGACAACTGCTGGAGTGTTTCCGGCCAGCTGCTGACCGGCTAAAGCATCTGCCTGGGGCAATGGTGGATTCCCAGAACTACAGGTTCCTCACCTTTTTAGACTATGTAGGGTAACTTTTTTTTTCCCCTAGGGTAACTTCCTGACCATGGAGAAGCTTTCTCTATAAGCTGCACTCTGAAACCTGCAATTCATTTTCAACATTGGTCCGCTGCTAACCCACAAACAGCCGCCCCCACTGAGGTTAACCACTCTCAGTAACCGGGACCAGTCTTTACACCTTTACTGCCTGTGCTCTGAAAAACATAGCAGTGAAATCAGAATACTTTACTCAGCTGCCTGTCAGGAAAGCTGGGGGAATGTCCAGAGGCCATGGAGGGAAACTCACAAAGCAGCCTTTGGAGGAGACAGCCCTGCCTGCAGCACTCAGCCCGCTCTGATCTACTCTCCGCAGGGTGGCCAGAGTTATCAAAAAAGGGAAATTGCCTGGGTGCGGTGTAATCCCAGCACTTTGAGAGGCCAAGGTGGGCAGATCACGAGGTCAGGAGATCGAGACCAGCCTGGCCAACATGGCGAAACCCTCTCTCTACTAAAAATACAAAAATTACCTGGGCGTGGTGGTGAATGCCTGTAGTCCCAGCTACTCTGGAGGCTGAGGCAGGAGAACTGCTTGAACTGGGCAGGTGGAGGTTCCAGTGAGCCGAGATCCCGCCACTGCACTCAAGCCTGGCAATGGAGCAAGACTCTGTCTCAAAAAAAAAAAAAAAAAAGGGTAGGGGGGAAATCTGATCTACTTACTCCCATGCACACTTCCCGCTGCCTATAGGATAGAGTACAAATTTCCTAACCCAGTTTGCAAATCTGCACCATCCAGTCCCAACCTATCTTTCCAGCTTCATCTTCCATCTGTCTGCTTCTGTTACCAGAAAGGAGTCCCGATCCAGACCCCAGGAGAGGGTTCTTGGGTATGGTGAAAGAAAGAATTTGAGGCGAATCCATAAAGTGACAGCAAGTTCATTAAGAAAGTAAAGGAATAAAAAATGGCTAATCTGGCCAGGAACAGTGGTTTATACCTGTAATCCCAGCACTTTGGGAGGCTGAGGTAGGCAGATCACCTGAGATCAGGAGTTCGAGACGAGCCTGGCCAACATGGTGATACCCCGTCTCTACAAAAATACAAAAACTAGCCAGGCTTGGTGGTGCACGCCTATAATCCCAGCTACTTTGGTAGTTGAGGCAGGAGGATTGCTTGAAATTGGAAGGCAGAGGTTGCAGTGAGCTGAGATTGCACCACTGCACTCCAGCCTGGGTGACAGAGTAAGACTGCCTTACAAACAAACAAACAAAAAACGGCTACTCCATAAGCAGAGCAGCAGCAAGGGCTGCTCACCTAAGAATACTTACAGTTATTTCTTGATTATATGTTAAACAAGGGGTAGATTATTCATGAGTTTTCCAGTCAAGCGGTGGGCAATTCCCAGAACTGTGGGTTTCTCCCCTTTTTAGACTATATAGAGTAACTTCATTTTTTTTTTTTTTTTTTTTTATGTAGGGTAACTTCTTGACATTGCCCTGGCATCTATAAACTGTCATGGCACTGGTGGGAGTGTCTTTTAGCATGCTAACTGATAGATTTAGCGTATAATGAGCAGTGAGGACGACCAGAGGTCACATTGCCGTCCTGGTTTTGGTGGGTTTTGGCCGGCTTCCTTATAGCATCGTTTTATCTCGGGATTTCGCATGCCTAAACTCCTGGGAATGCAGCCCAGTAGGTCTGAGCCTTATTTTACCCAACCCCTTATTCAAGCTGGAGTCTCTCTGGTTCAAATGCCTCTGATACTTCCACCCCATCATGACCTCATTTTTTTTTGAAACGGAGTTTTGCTCTTGTTGCCCAGGCTGGAGTGCAGTGGCATGATCTCGGCTAACCGCAGCCTCTGTTCAAGTGATTCTCCTATTCATTCTCCCGAGTAGCTGGGATTACAGGCATGCGCCACCAGGCTCAGCTAATTTTTTGTATTTTTAGTAGAGACGGGGTTTCTCCATGTTGGTCAGGCTGGTCTTGAACTCCTGACCTCAGGTGATCCGCCCGCCTCAGCCTCCCAAAGTGCTGGGATTACAGGCGTGAGCCACCATGCCCGGTTTATGACATCATTATTCTAGACATTGGAGACCTGCACAGTCCAATACAGTAGCCACTACTCACATGTAGTTGTTAATTTTTTTATTTTTTATTTTTGAGACAGGCTCCCACTCTGTTGTTCAGGCTGGAGTGCAGTGGCCCAGTTATGGCTCACTGCAGCCTTGACCTCTCAGGCTCAGGTGACCTCAGCCTCCCCAGTAACTGGCACTACAGTTATGTGCCACCATACTCTGCTAATTTTTTTTTTTGAGAGAGAATCTTGCTTTGTCGCCAGGTGCCAGGCTGGAGTGCAATGGTGCAATCTCGGCTTACTGCAATCTCCGCCTCCAGGGTAGCTGAACTACAGGCACATGCCACCACGCCCAGCTAATTTTTGTATTTTTTTTAGTAGAAACGGGTTTTCACCATGTTGGCCTAAAGTGGTCCTCCTGCCTCAGCCTCCCAAAGTGATGGGATTACAGGCATGAGCCATCGTACCCGGCCTAAATTTTTAATTAATTTCAAAATTTTTAAATTAAAATTTTATATTTTCAATAGCCACATTTCAAGTGCTCAGCAGTCTCATGCTACTAATGGCTGTCATATTAGTACAGCGCAGCTATAGAACATTCCCACCATTGCAGAAAATAATTGGACAGCACTGTTTTAGATACAAAGACCCACTTACCACCCCTTCAGTTTTTAATTTTAGTTACATAATTTACACATAGGTACATTCTCCATTCTCATCTTTTTTTTTTTCTCCATTCTCATCTTAAACCTTTTTTTTTTTTCCTTTTTTTTTGAGACAGAGTCTTGCTCTGTCACCCAGGATGGAGTGCAGTGGTGTGATCTCGGCTCACTGCAACCTCCGCCTCCCGGGTTCAAGCAATTCTCCTGCCTCAGCCTCCCAAGTAGCTGGGACTACAGGCATACACCACCATGCTCGGCTGATTTTTGTATTTTTAGTAGAGATGGGGTTTCACTATGTTGGCCAGGCTTGTCTCGAACTCCCGACCTCAGGTGATTCTCTACCTTGTTCTTGAGTTTTGGAGAGTAAACCACAGCATGAATGAACTTTAGGTTATTCAACTATTGCCTTCATGATGAACATGTGTTTCCAGTTCTTCCTGTTGCAAACAGTACTATATGCAAACATCCTTGTACCTCTTTCTGCATTTGCGCTCGTTTGTCCAGGGTAAATACCAAAAAGTAGAATTGCTAGGTCACAAAGTCATATGGTAACACCCCTGGGGCTTGGCACACCCTGAAGCTCCCGCCTAGAATGCCTGTCCACATGACTAATTCCTACTCATCAAGACCAATCAGTGTCATGTCCTGTGAAAGGTCATCCCTTCTGCCTGAATACTTACCATTTGCATTGCATCATTACTGTACACTTGGGGCTCTGCCTTTTTTTTTTCTGAGATGGAGTCTCGCTGTGTTGCCCAGCCTGGAGTGCAATGGCGTGATCTCTACTCACTGCAACCTCCGAGGCCTCCCAGGTTCAAGAGATTCTCCTGCCTCAGTCTCCTGAGTAGCTGGGACTACAGGCGTCTGCCACCAAGCCCGGCTGATTTTTTCTGTTTTTAGTAGAGACGGGGTTTCACCGTGTTAGCCAGGATGGTCTCAATCTCCTGACCTCGTGATCTGCCTGCCTCGGCCTCCCAAAGTGTTGGGATTACCAGTGTGAGCCACTGTGCCCGCCGGGGCTCTGCCTTATTTAACTTTGTATCCCCAACATTCCTAGCATAGGGCTTAGCATGGAGTAAAAATTCAAATGTTTTCTTGGCTGGATGAATGAATACATAAATAAACAAATGAAGGCACAGTGGTTAGGACATTCCAGAAACTCAAGGTGAGTCTGTGAGGGACATATTTGGCTATGGACCAATCTGCCATTGGTACACTGAGCCAAGTGCCTTGCTAGATTTGTCTTTTTTTTTGAGACAAAAAGTCTCCCTTGTCTGGGCTGGAGTGCAGTGGCACGATCTCAGCTCACTGCAACCTCAGCCTCCCCAGTTCAAGCAATTCTCCTGTCTCAGTCTCCCAAGTAGCTGGGACTACAGGCACCCGCCACTATGCTAGCTAATTTTTTTGTGTGTTTTTAGTAGAGATGGGGTTTCCCCACATTGGACGGGCTGGTCTTGAACTCCTGACTTCAGGCGATCCACCTGCCTCTGCCTCCCAAAGTGCTGGGACTACAGGCATGAGCCACCACACCCGGCCTTAGATTTCTGTCTTTATGCAGCCCTCTATCTATCCATGGACATCTCTTGAACTCAGGGTTGGGGACAGCACAGATGGAGCAGTACGGATGTTAAGGGCTCTGGCCGCAGAGCGCAGAATTGGAGCCCTGGGGGCATCGTTAGCTTGGAGCTGGCTTTCCAAGGGCGTGTCTGTGTACTTTCACCTGAGAAGCAGCCCCTATGCTCTGGGTTTTATTTTGTTGTTTTTTTCCCCCTACAGTACCTTAGGAGCAGTTAAGATCAGCTGCAACATTTCTGCTTTCTGCTCCCAGACTTGAGCCCAAGGCAAGCCAGATGTTTTCCCACTCCACATCCCTTCTCCTTGTGGTCTGATGAACAGCCCTCTTTCTGAGTCTCTCTGTGGCCTGGCTTTCCCACATCCCACAGCCTGGCTGCCAACTTTATTTTTAATGAGGTTTTAATAGGTAGTTCCTGTAATTAATTTCATTCTTGTGTTTTCACACTCCAGTCTAGGTGCCTAAAGGCCTTCAGGCGCTAGGTGGGATGTTAAGTGATTTTATTTTATTTTTATTTTTATTTTTTTCTCTTTACTTTTTTCACTTCTTTTTTTTCTCTTTTTTTTGTTTTCTTTTTTTTTCTTTCTTTCTAAAGAAGGATGTTAAGTGATTTTAAAGAATACAAAACACTGTGGCTGTCATTTGCCATTTTCCCAGCTCCTCTGATATGCAGTTGTTGTTACAATCATTAATTAGCTGGGGCTCATGGCTCAGTGGAAGGTCAGCCAGGTCACCTGTCATGTTTTACAGAGGTAGAGAGATAAGAAGAGAAGGGACTTCTCCAAGCCCTAAGCGAGAGTGGGTGTTGAAACTGGTTTCAGAAACCACATCCCAGGTTTCAGATTCACTATTCAGGTATGATTTGCCAAACACGGCCAGAATCCTCAGGCCAAAGGTGGCGCGCCTTGGGTGTCCCTCAGGTGTCTTGGGGAGACAATTTTACCCTCCCATTAGCACTGCCCAGCAAGTGAGCCCTCACCGGTAAAATTACCCCCATTCATTTTCTCCAGGCCCCTTTTCCATTTTGTGAGCGGATTCAACTGCGTAAAGAACACGTCAGTGATTCCTCCTGGATTTAGAAACAACGTAATTTTGCTATTTTTACAGCTGCCGGTTAAAACTCCGCGCGCACTCACTCACACTCCTCAGGGAGCTGGGAGTGGGAGGAATTTTTCGAGCGCAGCGAGGCGCCTCGGCTTCCCCGGGCGCAGCGCCGCGTCCCTGGGGGCGCAGTCCTCGGAGAGCGCCGGGGCTCTCCGACCCGCACCGAATCTGCGCGGCCGGAACCCTCTGCATGCCGGGCCTCCGACCCCGTTGGCCCGCGTTCCCCTAGTCTCCCAGGCTCAGGGGCACTGCCGCTGTGTCACCGGGCCCAGGAGAGAGCGGGAGGGGCGGAGAGGCAGAGCAGGTGGCGATTAGGTCAGCTTCGGAACATTCTTGGACCGCTCCAGTGGATATAAATAACAGACGGGCCGGCTCTGCAAAATCTCCCCCTCAGGGGGAAGCGGGGGAGAGGGGGAGGGGGAAGAAGGGAGGGAGAAGGAATTTATTTAGTGTGGGGTGGCATCGTGGCGATCTGGAAATATCTACCAGACTGATAAAGGGGGTGAAGGGGCGAAGAAATTTATGAATCGCGGTGCAAAATCTGGAAATAAGAACTCGGAGGGGGAGGAGCTTACGCCTTTTTGTCCCACCCCCACTGCGTGTTCGTCCCAGGCCTTACAAGGCGCCCCAGATTAGCAGGGGAGCTGTGGAAGCGTAGGGGCACGGCTTTGGAGTCCCGGCCCTGCCGGACTAGAGGGAGATCTTGGGCAAGCCGCTGAAAAGCCCCCAAGCCTCAGTTTTTGCATCTGTATAATGGGAATCCCAGTGCTTATAAGGGGTGATTGTGAGCCTCGCCTGAGCCAATTTCTAAGCAAGCTGTGCTCAGCCAAAAACGTAAGGCAGTGTAGTCCCCCGGCCCCGCTCCAGGGCTGCCCATGCCGGCCCGGTCCCTTCTTACACCCTCGGGTCTCCCAGGCTCTGCAATGGTCGGGGGAGGGGCAAAGCCGAAATCTGGCTCCCTGAGGCCCAGGGGGCGCAACCCTGGGAAGCCCGCCCAGGCGCTCCGCAAACGGGAGCGGAGAACTCTCGGCTCACGACCCAAGAGCCGCCGGTCGATGTGATGCCTGCAGCCCCGCAGCCCCGCCGCGTGGGGTAGAGGCAGCGGCGGCCAGGAGAGGGCGGGGCCGGGGCCGGGGGCCGGGCTTCCCGGGGGAGGGCCCGGCGCGCTCCGGGAGGCGGCGGCGCGGGCCCGGGAGCGGCAGGACTCGGGTCGGAGCGTGGCCGGACCCCCGCCCGCCGAGGTGCCCCAGGAGGACGCGGTGAGTGCCCTGGAGGGAACGCGCGGGGACGCGGCGGCGGGTGCCGTGGCTCGAGCCCGCCCTCTCCTGCCCCGGCTCCTGAAGTTTGCAGTGGACCGACTCCCGCCCCAGGAGCCCGCGACCACTCCGCTCTGAGTGCCGACGGGAAGGGCCGCGGCCGCAGCCGCGCCGAGGGGCCGTCCCATCTGCTGCGCCGCGGGCTCCGCAATTCCGCAGGCCACCCGGGGGAGGGGGTGCCAGCCCTGGAGCTGAGCCATCTCCAGGGCCCCTCGAGGGCCCCATCCGCCCGCCTCGCGCCCGCCCCGGGGCCCCAAAGGGGCCTCGCTCCCCTGGCGACCCCTCGCGCTCTGCAGCAAGCCCCGATTCCTGGGTCCTCTACCCAGGGCTACCAATTGGAGTCTACGGCGAGGCCGGCCCAGGCAGGGGGCGTCCCCTCCCCGTGGCGATGACGGGGGCCCCACCCCCGCCGAGACCAAGTTCAACAAGTTTGGCCAAGAAGTCCTAGAGCTTAGGTGGCTAGGCCTGGCCCTGCCGCTCCGCGTGGCTCCACCGGCTGAGTTCTGCAGCTCCGGGCGGCAAGGGATTCTGTCGAGGGGCGCGGTCCATAAGGGTTGAGGCCAGAGGCACACAGCCCCTGGGCTCCGAGCTCTGGAGTGGAGGCTGGGGTTAGGAGTGCGTCATCAGGGAGCAGGCACCCCGGCCGGCAGGTCGGGTTTCCAAAAGTGCCCCTTTGTTATGCCCCTCCCTGGCCCTGCCTCCGCCCCCCTTTCGCTGCGCCACCCCCTCCCCCCAACCTCCTGACCTCCAGGCTGGCTCTGGCTACCGATTCCAGCCCCTCTGGCTTCTCTGCCCCTCTCCGGACCAGCCGACTGCTTCTCCCCGCTATGTCCTCAAATCCTAGGGCTGCGGGCCGACGCGGGGTGGTGGGGGGGGCGACTCCGGGGGGAAGAAGCCCTTGGGCGCAGCCTGTGACTCAGGACGCAGGGATGGGCCGGGCAGGATGGCTGAGCTCCCCTCCCAGGGGCAAGCCCCTAGCATCTAGAAGGGATCGGGGCTAGTCTGGCTCGGGTACCTTCAGGCCTACCTTCAGGCCTTAGGTAGGGAGAGTGGGTCTTCCCTGAATCAGGGGACTCCTACCTTGGCCCCTGCAGCTGCAAGGAGACCCTGCCAGGCCCAGGAAGACCTCTCAGCCCGTAGGTGCTGGCTCCCGGGACTGGGAAGATTGCATTACCTACTTTCTGAGCTCTGGCCTTTCATGGGGTGTGTTCTGGGAACTGACTTGGGTCTCTGCTGAGCTCAGGAGGCACAGGGTGCCAACCTCCTCAACAGGGGCCAAGGTGCAAGGCTCCCCCCCCCACACACAGTGAGGTCAGGCTGGGGTTGTGGAGCCTGGCTGCACCCGGGGCTTGGGCCTGTGTTTGCTCTGGGAGGCCGGAGGGAGCTGTGCCAGCCCGGTACACACAGCTTGCTCTGTTCTGGGGCCAAAGAGAGGGAAGGGGTGGAGGGCAGCTCTCTGGGGAGCAGGGAGCTTGGAGACTAGAGCAGGCAGGGGGCCCAAGGCCCCTGAGGCTGGACTAGGATGGCTCCAGAACCCTGCAATTCATGACTGCAGCTCTCTTTTGCCATCGCCCTGTCAGGTCCTCTCTGGGCTGGCAGGACAGACTCCAGAAGGAACCAAGTGTGGGGCCCCTGGTGGACACCTCCATTGCCTGGGTCTCTGTGGAGCCCCTAGCTCTCTTGTTAGCATAGGGGGAAGCCCACCTGCACCGAGCATTCCCACAGCTGCTGCAGCCTGCGGCTTTCCTGGGCTCCAGGTGGACATCGCTTGTTTTCTCACTTAACTAATTATTGCTGATTCCAGCGAGTGGGGGACACACAAATCAGAATCCCAGAAGCCTCTGTCCGTGAGTGGAGACAGACACTGACCTGTCAGCCACAACCTATGTGTTATACGCCCGGACTGAGGGGTCGCCTGGGGCTATGGGAGCAAGGATAGAGGAACAGGGGGAAGTGGCTGAGAAGATGCCTCAATTGGAGGTCTGAAGTAGCAGAGGTTGATGAGTTTGGAGGAAGTGCTGTGACAGAACCCTGCTTTGGGGACAGAGGTCACACACTGTCCTCCTGGGTCTGGCTGTGTCCCTTGGGCCTGCTCAGAGAGGAAGCGATTTCCTTCTAGGGTCCGAGTCAGTCCATGCTGGGGACAGCTGAGACCTTGCCCAAAGGCAGGAGGAGAGCAGCCACATGCCACTGTGTCCTCAAGTGTCGGGAGTGGTGGCTCTGGGGTTGGAATTGGCCTCCCCTCCTCTGTGATTCTGGGTAACATTATTATTATTATTTTTTGAGACAGTCTCACTCTGCACAATCTCAGCTCACTGCAACCTCTGCCTCCCAGGTTCAAGTAATTCTTCTGACTTAGTCTCCCAAGTAGCTGGGACTACAGGTGCCTGCCACCATGCCTAGCTAGTTTTTATATTTTTAGTAGAGACAGGGTTTCTCCATGTTGGCCAGGATGGTCTCGAACTCCTGACCTCAAGTGATCCACCCACCTCAGCCTCCCAGAATGCTGGGATTACAGGCATGAGCCACTGCACCCAGCCTGGGGAACATTCTTTTTTTTTTTTTTTTTTTTTGAAACTGAGTCTTGTCTCTATCGCCCAGACTGGAGTGCAGTGGTGCGATCTCTGCTCATTGCAACCTCTGCCTCCTGAGTTCAAGGGATTCTCCTGCCTCAGCCTCCTAAGTAGCTGGGACTACAGGCACGCACCACCACGCCCAGCTAATTTTTGTATTTTTAGTAGAGACGGGGTTTCACCAGGTTAGCCAGGATGGTCTCGATCTCTTGAGCTTGTGATGCGCCCGCCTCGGCCTCCACAAGTGTTGGGATTACAGGTGTAAGCCACTGTGCCCGGCTGGGAACGTTCTTATAGCTGGCCATTGCTTCTCACTTCCCCATGCTACCCCAGATGCCAGGCCTTTGGAGGGCAGGCCCAGATTGCATGTCCCCCCACAGAGCCCTGCAGGCCCTCAGTGGATGTGTGGAGTGAGATGAGTATCTTCCTGTGACTGCAGGGCCCCTCGTATTTCTGGTGTGTTGCTTGGTTTGAGTTTCATGCCGGCCCTGGCATAGCAGCAGAGCACATGGAGGAGTTTCCATTTTGAAGTTGGGGCCTCCTTAGGAGGGGGACAGTTACATGTGCTTGTTCAGGCTTCCTGGCCAAGACAGAACCCAGGCCTCTTGGATCCCTTTGTGCCCTCTTCAGCACAAGGAGCTACTGGGATGTGGCCAGGCACCCTCTGACTTGGCCTCTTGGGTAATAGGGTCATTTCGTCACTCAAGGGAAGGCAATAGAGCCCCTGGCGGGGGCAGGAGTCCACTTCTCTCATCAGCAGTTGGGGGAGTGGGGCCCTGCCCACTGCCCATCCCCCGCCTGCCATTTAATCCTCAGCTGGATCGTGTGACCCGCTTGGCATTCTCCTCCCTGGAATCTGGCGCTTCTGACAGCAGTTGCTATATCGGGGGTGCCGGGCACCGCCCTGGACGCTCTAAGCCCCCACCCTCACCCCCGCTCTGCTCTCCTTCAAGGCAGAGTCACGGTGGCAGCTTTGAGAGTTTGGACACCCGGGTCCCCGAAGTGATCTCTAGGCCCCAGGTATGTGGGGGTTAAGCGGGGAAGGGCAGAGCCATGAGAGGAAGAGCTTTGAGACTCCATCCTCGCCCATCCTCGTTCTTCTTGGGGACTTCAGCGCCCTGCCTGCTAAGTCCCAGCTCTGAAGGCTCCTTGGTGGTGGGATGGCGGTGGACGAGGCCCAGGGATAGAGAGGGTCTTTTCCTATCCCCAAAAGCATATGTCCTGCTTTCCCGCTTACCCCCTCTGCCCTCCACAGCCCCAAATCTGCCACCATTCCGTGCTGCGGGGGACACCATGGCTCCAGAAGAGGACGCTGGAGGGGGAGGCCTTAGGGGGCAGTTTCTGGGAGGTGAGCAGCTGGGTCCTGGGCTCAGCTACTTGTCTAGGGGAGGAGCCTAGCCGACAGCCCCGGCCCAAGAGGGGGCTTCTCCCTTGTGACGGCGCCCTTCTCCTGCATGCCCAGGCTGGCAACTACAGGCGCACAGTGCAGCGGGTGGAGGACGGGCACCGGCTGTGCGGGGATCTGGTCAGCTGCTTCCAGGAGCGTGCCCGCATCGAGAAGGCCTACGCCCAGCAGTTGGCCGACTGGGCCCGAAAGTGGAGGGGCACTGTGGAGAAGGGTGAGCCAGGCCTTCGCAGGGGCAGAGGGCAGCCGAGGCAGGGGCAGGACTGTCGGGGCAGCTTCTTTGGCACGTCTTGTGGGGGAAGTTTGAGGCCTCCATGTCTACCCTCCCTTAGAAAGGGGCGATGCTCCTGATCATCCTTGTGGCTGTGGGGTTAGAGTTGGCAAAGGCTGCTCATGAGTTATTTCCACAGTTCTAACAACCCTGCCAAGATGGTCCTGTTTTGCCCATTTTCTTTTTTGTTTTTTTGAGATGGAGTTTTGCTCTTGTCGCCCAGGCTGGAGGGCAGTGACATGATGTCAGCTCACTGCAACCTCCACCTCTCAAATCCAAGTGATTCTCCTGCTTCAGCGTCCCAAGTAGCTGGGATTACAGGCACCTGCCACCATGCCCAGCTAATTTTGTATTTTTAGTAGAGATGGGGTTTCACCATGTTGTCCAGGCTGGTCTCAAACTCCTGACCTCAGGTCTTAGCCTCCCAAAGTGCTGGGATGAGCCTCCATGCCTGGCCTTCTTTCCTTTCTTTATTATTTATTTATTAGTTTTTAGACAGGGTCTCACTCTGTCATCCAGGCTGGAGTGCAGTGGTACAATCCCTGGCTCACTGCAACCTCCATCTCCCAGGCTCAAGGGATCTCCCGCCTCGGTCTCCTGAATAGCTGGGACCACAGGCATGCACCACCACACTTGGCTAATTTTTGCATTTTTTTGTAGAGATGGGGTCTTGCTATGTTGCTCGGCTGGTTTTGAACCCCTGGGCTCAAGCGATCCTCTCTCCTTGGCTTCCCAAAGTGCTGGGATTACAGGCGTGAGCCACCATACCTGGCCTGTTTTATGTATTTTCTAGAGGAGAAACTGGAAGTTCAGAGAGGCTAAGGAACTTGCCTAATGGTACACAGCTAGGAAGTGCTGAAGGTTGAGCTCGGGCACTCTGACTGGGGAGCCTGGACCTTTCCATTCCGCACGCGATCTTCCTCGAGGGCACACACAGGCTCTTCCTCTGAGGCCATAGAATGTAGTGTTTATGCAGGAGATGGGTTTGAATCTTACCTCCTCCTGTAGCCGTAATGCTTTGAGTTCACTTCTCTGGGCCTCGGTGTTTTGTCTGTTCAATGTTGACAATGTCACTGTCCTCACGGTGGTGGCTGAGACAAGGATTCATAAGCCCAGCTGACAGGGTTGTCATTCACCTTTGCACCCCATGTCTCCATGCCTCACACCTAGCGAGAGGGGCAGGGTTCATTTTGGGTGGTACCCAGGCCTGGCCCAAGCCCTGTCCTTCCCCACAGGCCCCCAGTATGGCACACTGGAGAAGGCCTGGCACGCCTTCTTCACAGCGGCCGAGCGGCTGAGCGCGATGCACCTGGAGGTGCGGGAGAAGCTGCAAGGGCAGGACAGTGAGCGGGTGCGCGCCTGGCAGCGGGGGGGCCTTCCACCGGCCTGTGCTGGGCGGCTTCCGTGAGAGCAGGACGGCGGAGGATGGCTTCCGCAAGGCCCAGAAGCCGTGGCTGAAGAGGCTGAAAGAGGTGAGGCTGGGTGGGAGAGGTATCCGAGGCAGGCTCCTTCCTGGTCTGCAAAGGCTCCAGGGGGCCAGGGCGTGGCATCCACAGTCCAGAGTGGTCCCCGTGCATGCCAGGTTGAAGCTTCCAAGAAGAGCTACCACGCATCCCGGAAGGACGAGAAGACAGCCCAGACGAGGGAGAGCCACGCGAAGGCAGACAGCGCCGTCTCCCAGGAGCAGCTGCGCAAACTGCAGGAACGGGTGGAACGCTGTGCCAAGGAGGCTGAGAAGGTACAGGCTGCAGGTTCCAGGCCTGGCCCCCGCCCAGGGCATGGCTTCCTGAATGAATCTTGCTCCTCGAAAACTTTGTCCAGTCCCCAGCACTCTTATTACCCTAATCCCCACCTGCCACCCTCTCTCCAGATAATCATTTAAAGGAGCAACCTGACAAAAGATGATGCTTTACCTAGGGAAAGAAATGGAGTTTCAGGCATTGGGATGACTTCAGCAGTCGAGAACTTCCAGCTCTTTTCCTTGTGCAGTGTCCCGTATTGCCTGCTCTGCCCGAAGTGTCCTTTTCTGCAGCTCTGCATATGCAAATCCTCCCCATCCTGAGATGCTGCAGTTTCCACCTCCTCCGGGAAGCCTTTTCTGATTTCTCCCATTCTTTCCGTAGGTTGACCTCATTTCACTCTCCACCAGACTCTTTTTTTTTTTTTTTTTTTGAGACAGAGTGTGCTGTGCTGCCCAGACTGGAGTGCAGTGGGACAATCTCCGCTCACTGCAACCTCTGCCTCCCAGGTTCAAGTGATTCCCCTGCCTCAGCTTCCTGAGTAGCTGGGACTACTACAGGCATGCGCTACAACACCCAGCTAATTTTTTGTATTTTAGTAGAGACAGCATTTCACCATGTTGGCCAGGATGGTCTTGATCACCTGACCTTGTGATCTGAATGCTTCAGCCTCCTAAAGTACTGGGATTACAGGCGGTAGACTTTTATTTATTTGTTTATTTTTAACTCTGCGTGAAATATGACGTGGACTTTTTTTTTGAGATGGAGCCTTGCTCCGTAGCCCAGTGCAGTGGCACGATCTCAGCTCACTGCATCCTCCGCCTTCTGGGTTCCGGTTCAAGCAATTCTCCTGCCTCAGCCTCCTGAGTAGATGGGATTACAGGCGCGTGCCACCATGCCCAGCTAAATTCTGTATTTTTAGTAGAGACGGGGTTTCACCATGTTGGCCAGGCTGGTCTTGAACTGACCTCGTGATCCACCCACCTTGGCCTCCCAAAGTGCTGGGATTACAGGAGCGAGCCATACCAGACTCTTTTATCTGCTGCGTCTGATGTCACTTCCCTTGTTAGGCTGCTGGGGTCCTTGAGGGCAGGAACTGCGTCTTAGGACTGATGGCCCCTCGTGGCTAGCCCCGGGTTTAGCAGCCCGTGGCAGTGTCTGGTAAATACTGGTGAAGTCCAGAGTGGAAGAGGTCTGGTCCTCACCAGGCCCCTCCTCTCCTACCCAGACGAAAGCTCAGTATGAGCAGACGCTTGCAGAGCTGCATCGCTACACTCCACGCTACATGGAGGACATGGAGCAGGCCTCGAGACCTGCCAGGCCGCCGAGCGCCAGCGGCTTCTTTTCTTCAAGGATATGCTGCTCACGTTACACCAGCACCTCGACCTTTCCAGCAGTGAGAAGTATGGGCTGCCTGGTGGGCGTGGAGATGTGGGGTAGCGCTGGGTCCCCTCCGTCTCCCCCAGGCTCTGGCTGAGACTGGGGGATGCGGGGTCCAGGACTTCCTAGACTGAGGGAATGCCTTGGGCCATAGGTTCCATGAACTCCACCGCAACTTGCACCAGAGCATCGAGGCAGCCAGTGACGAAGAGGATCTGCGCTGGTGGCGCAGCACCCACGGGCCGGGCATGGCCATGAACTGGCCACAGTTTGAGGCACGTGTTCCAGGCAGGGTGGGGCTGGGAGGTGGGATGGGCTCCCACTCGGCTCGGCCAGGCCTAGGGATGAAGTGAAGGTGGTCTGGATGGGCCTGGCTGCCACCAGGCTGCAGCCCCGCCTGACTGTAAGCGCTGTCCCCACAGGAGTGGTCCTTGGACACACAGAGGACAATGAGCCGGAAAGAGAAGGGTGGCCGGAGCCCCGATGAGGTTACCCTGACCAGCATCGTGCCCACAAGAGATGGCACCGCACCCCCACCCCGGTCCCCGGGGTCCCCAGGGTGAGAGCCAGGAGCATGGCTGTGGCAAAGAAACAGCTCTGCCTCCCGCCTTCCTTTCCTTTCTCCTTGGTTTCATTCCCTTTCACACCTGAAATGGGTTGAAAATTGGTGCTGGGACCTGAGGGCCTACTCAGTAGTTGTAATGATAGCGGTTCTCATAGTGGTTTAGATTTGCCAGGCATTGCCTGCGTTCCCCTCTCCTTTATGCCTTAAATCAGCATGGTGTGGCAGGGATTGCCTCTTTGCTCACAGCCCCGCATGGCGAGGTAGAGCAATCTTTCAGCACCTCACCTGCCTCTCCCAGGTGCCTCTGGGGGTGGGGAGGCCTTTGCCCTAATCCTGGGGTGAGATCTTCAGCCCTGTGTTGCTTGCACTCTGAGCTGCTCCCTTTGCCTCGCCTCTCCAGCACGGGGCAGGATGAGGAGTGGTCAGATGAGGAGAGTCCCCGGAAGGCCGCCACTGGGGTTCGGGTGCGGGCACTCTATGACTACGCGGGGCAGAAGCTGATGAGCTGAGCTTCCGAGCAGGTACCCTGGGACCCCTTTCCTGTTCCTTTCCAGGCTTCAGTCTCTGCCTTACCCGCCTGAGCAGGGGTGTGGGAAAGGGAAGCCACCTACCCACTTCTCAAGCGCCATTTCTCTGGCCCTTCAGCTGTTCTGGGTCCAGCCAGACAGCTGGGGCCCTGTGGCTGAATTCGGGGTCTGGGGTGGGGCAGCTTGCTGACTTTGACCTACCTCTGCCTGAGCCATGTTTGGGCTCTGGGACCACACCATCCCCCTCAGTCCTTGACTCAGTTGCAGGAATGGGCTGCGCCAGGGCCACTGGCAGTGACCAAACCCCCTTCCCCCAGGGGAGGAGCTGCTGAAGATGAGCGAAGAGGATGAGCAGGGCTGGTGCCAGGGCCAGCTGCAGAGCGGCCGTATTGGCCTGTACCCTGCCAATTACGTGGAGTGTGTGGGCGCCTGAGTGCCCTGACAGCCCTTCGGCGACGTTTCCCACCCTGGGGCAGAGCCCAGCTTCTCCTGGACAGCTGGACCCTCAGGGTCCTCAACCATCGCTCCCTGCTGCTCCTCTGTCCCTTGAGGGAGGAAGTCCTGGGACCCAGGGAGGGAAAGGGCCTTTGTCTACAAAGGGACTGGTAGGGAAGGGCCAACTGTCTTGGCTGAGGGCAAGATGCGAGGTCAGAGGTGACAGAAGGGTTCAGGGGTGTCTGGGCCTCCCCAGGAGCTGTGGACCCAGTTCCTGACCTCTGCTTTGGGGTTCCTGGGGTGGGCGTGGGGTGAGTGTAGTTCCGGCCTTAGCAGCACCCTCTTTTGTGGCTTGTTCTAGCGTGTATTAAAACTTGACAAAAACAACACTGTTGGGCTCATGCGCATCTTTTTGATAGGACACCCGTGCCAGGCCTCCAGAGGGCATCTGGAGAGAGGCCTAGCGTCTGTTCTGGGGCCGGGGTTGGAAAAGGGTTTGCCTGCGTGCTACCTGCCCTGGAACTTTGAGATCCTAATCTGGAGTGGAAGGGACTCGCTGTTTGGCTTGCTGTGAGCCGAGAACGGCTGGAGGCTGGGCGAGAGGGGCCAGCCAGTGCGTCTGCCCGTTCAGGCCGGAGGAACGAGGAGTGCTTGGGCAGACTGTTGTTACTCCTTACTCACCGATCTGTAATTGGCTGGAGTAGTCGCCGCCCTGGGGGCGACTCTACCTGAGAGTCCCGGCGTCGGGGCCGTGCGCGCGAGGAGGTTTGGGCCGGCCCGCGCGCCGTCGCTGCCCCCCGGCTGCGGATTGGCCCGGCGCGGCGTTGATTCTTGCGGCTGCGGCTGACGTCGCCGCCCCCATCCCGCCTGCTGCCCATTGGTCCAGATTGTGCCCCAGTCACTCCACCCCTCGGTTGGCCGGGGCACTGCTGAGGTTGGTCTGGAGAGCCCGCCCTCCCCGCCGTGGATTGGCCTGCGGCGGGACCCGTCGGTCGCGGTTGTGTCTGGGAAGGAGAGAAATGGCGGCGGAACCGAGCAAGACCGAAATCCAGACCCTTTTTAAGAGGCTTCGCGCAGTTCCAACCAACAAGGTGCGTGAGCAGGGGGCGCGCGGAGTCTCTCGTCCCCTGGGGCCTGAGGGAGGGAGAAGGGCGGAGGTGGGCCGCTTTTCTGGGTTGTCGGCACCCGGCCTTTACTCGGGGTCCCTAACCATTCGCTCATCGCCTCCTCCACCCAGGCTTGTTTCGACTGCGGCGCCAAGAATCCGAGTTGGGCCAGCATTACGTATGGCGTTTTTTTGTGCATTGACTGCTCCGGGGTGCACCGCTCCCTGGGCGTCCATCTGAGCTTCATCAGGTGGGGTCTCTGCGCGGTTGGTGTGTTTCCACCAGGCCTGCCAGGGCTGTGTGGACAAGGGAGAGTGAATTCGGTGTTCGGAAGCCTCCGGGCCGAGGGTCCGGTAACCTCCTGCCGGAGGGAACCACCTGTATGGGCTGTTTGGCACATAGGCGGTCGGTCTTCGCCTCTGGGTCAAAACTCTTTTTTTGACAGTCAGACTTAATATTGTGAGCGTTAGTTGCGGGGGAAAGGGAGGCATTGACCTTGTTGCTGCTGATATGTTGTTGGCCCAGTACGTCTCTAGTGAGAATGTGACCATCCCTTAGGGGAAAGCCAAATCCAGGCGTGCATGCCTGAGAATGTGACCTCCTTTCGGATCTGGGGACATAATTAGTACTCTTTGGAGTAGATGAATGAAGAGCAAAGACAGGGTAGTGTGGAGGAAATGGGGTGATGGATGGCTGATTGTTTCCTGGGTGCCTAGAGCAGCCTGAGTCCAAATGACAGGTATCGGGTGGCCAGGGAAACACCTCTCCTGGTATCTGCTGGTGGGTGAGACGCAGCCCTTGTACACAGGTCCACAGAGTTGGATTCCAACTGGAGCTGGTTCCAGCTGAGGTGTATGCAGGTCGGCGGGAATGCCAATGCGGTAAAGCTCCTTCTACCTTCCCCACCTTCTGTTCTTCTGCCTGGGTACTAACTTTGCACGACTCCCTAAGAGGCCCTCTTAGTTTCCATGTTCAGAGGGTTCTCTGTTTGTAACACCACCGTACGCTATTTTTTAAAAAAACTTCGAAACTGGTCACAGCTTCTCTTAAATGGGTTTCAAATTCCAATTAAACTGGGCAGGTGTTCTTGGGGAAAAGCCACAGGAGTTGGAGGCTTCACAGTTATTGAGTCTTGTGGGCCTGTCCTGGACGAAGGATGGGGGAGACTGGGAATGGCATGCTGTCCTCAGGCCGGGTGCAGTGAGGGCTGGATGTCAGTCATATCAAGAGGATGGCAGGCTGCAAGGTGTTTTTTGCAGGAATTTCAAGGAACTTTACCTCGAAAAACTTGGTGTCAATAGGATGTATCATCATGTAAAGATGATAATAACTCAGCTGTGGTAAGGGGATGCCTCCTACAGCCAACACGTTTCTTTCTTGAGAATCACCCGTAGCACATGCTGCTCTCTTTGCTCTCCAGACGGCTTTTCTCCGCCAACATGGATGCACGGCCAATGATGCCAACACCAAATATAATAGCCGAGCTGCCCAGATGTACCGGGAGAAGATCCGGCAGCTGGGGAGTGCGGCCCTTGCTAGGCACGGCACTGATGTAAGTGCCTGTTCTTGGGGCTGGGGCAGGAGGGTGAGCAGGAATATTCAGAGCCCTGTGTTTCAGGGGTGCCTTCTCCTTTCTAGCTTTGGATAGACAACATGAGTAGTGCTGGTCCTAGTCACTCCCCGGAGAAGAAGGACTCTGATTTCTTCACTGAACACACTCAAGTGAGTGCCCACAAGGAATGTTCTTCCCAGTTCTTGACAAAGTTTATTTACCAAGGTCAAGGCCTTCTGTGATCATGGCCATAGATGCCATTTGCTTTGGTGTGATGTCTCGGACACCATGTCTGGAGTACACTGCTCCCTGCTGGGTAGGCCCTGGTGTTTTCTCCTCCATAAGTGGGGGTGCAATACAGCCCTCCTTAGAAATGGCCTCCTATAAACTGGGTTGGTGGAGAAGAGGAGCAGCTTCTTGAAGGCTCAAGAGGTGTCTGGGGCCCCAAAAAAGTTTTCCTGGATTTTTCCCCTATAAGAAAGGCACTGTGCTGGGGGACAGTGAAAGGGCTCCCTCTGCCCCGCCCCACCCCTTTGAGGAGGGTTTCTTCTTTATTGGCACTGGGTGCTGAAGTGAGCTCTGCTTCAATCCCTGTTCTCTACTCAGCTTTTCTCTGATGGTGGTCAACCTGTCAAAACCTCAGTTTCTAAAATGGAGATGTAACTCCCTTGAAGGGGTTATTGTGATAATTAAATGTATTTGTATATGAGGAGCCTTTAGATAGATCTGTGCCTGCCTAGGTGGTGGTAGTTAATGGTTTTTAAGTTAGGGCAATGGGCTCTGGCTTTAATAGTGAAGGGCTTGGAGGTGGGATTGCTTGTTTCCTGCTTTCTTCCACAGTGAGTAAGTCGTGTTTGAGATCACAGTTGCTACTCTCCAGTCCCTTTCCTCGTAGGCTTGGAGTACGATCTCTTGCCCACAAGGTGCTTGTAGGTCTTGGTGCTCCCTGACAGCAGGAGCGGCTCACCAAGGCTTCTGTGATCTGGCCTCCTTTTCAGCCCCCTTCCTGGGATGCACCAGCCACTGAGCCTTCAGGGACCCAGCAGCCAGCCTCATCTGCAGAGAGCAGTGGCCTGGCACGTGAGTTCAGCCCAGATTCCAACCAGGTGCCCTGGTCCTAGGAAAGGAGTCGGGGTTTGTAAGGGGATATCTGGCCGTGAGAATAGGAGTAGGGTCCTCCTGTATCTTTGTGGGGGGGGGGGGGTGGGCAGGATTCATTTTAATCCTGGGAGGAAGTGGTAGATACTCCTTTTCTCTTTTGGTGGCAAGCTGAGGAAAGCCACTGACTCTCGTTCCATCACTTCTCTCAAGGGGAGGTTGCAGGAAGCTAGGAGCCTCATCTCTAACTCCTACCATTGCATCCACAGAGCCAGAGCATGGCCCCAACACAGACCTGCTTGGCACCTCACCCAAAGCCTCACTGGGTCAGTATGCCAGTGGGCAGGCATGGGGTGGCTGGGAAAGGGTGGACCTGAAATGTTCTTTTCAGAGCTCCTGCTGCCTGGCCGTGTGGACTGAGGCCACAGGAGACTGAGCATCCGTCTGACCTCTCTGGAGTGGGGACTGTGATTAAAATGGTGGCTGCAACGCTGACTTTAGAGCCAAGCCATTTGAAGTGATGAATCCGGGTGGGCCGGTATATAAGGCCTGGGGTCTGCCTCTGAGTGTGGGGCTGGGTCTAGCCAAAGTGTTGGGGGAGGACAGCATGAGACTGGACACCTATCCCTGGGCTGTGAGGCAGGGCTGGCTTGTCTGGCCTATTTCCTGGGGTGGAGGGACAGCTCTGAGCTGCTGATAGCTGCAGGTGACTTTGTCCCTTCTCAGCCAGTCCCCCAGGCTGTCCTTTAACTCTTTTCTACGTTTTTCTTCGTGTCCGTCAGCCTTGGTTCAGGGTGAACAGTCCATTTGCTGACCTCGGTTTGTTCTGTTGACTCTTGGGGGGTTGGGGCTGGAATGCAGCAGAGTGACTGTCAGACTGATCCATGAGAAGGGTGGCATAGCTTAGTCTGAAGCAGGGCTTCATAGAGACCGCTGGGCCTAGGAGCTCTGTGGAGGCTCTGGGGTGGGCCTCTTGTTAGCCACAAGTCTGTTTCTCCTCCAGAGTCCATGTATCTGTCAGCTAAAGGGGCCCTTCCTGCCGGAGGTAACTGACAGCTGCTTGGGGACCCCGGCCCCTGCCCGCAGCTTCCTGCCTTAGGAGCTGAGCCTGGTGCTCACCATCTGGCCCCTGCCTTGCAGTCTTTGTTTTGGTTCAGGGGCTTTGAGTGTCTCTGGTGCTTCAGGTCTAGGTTTCTGTCTCACTCTGCTGGGCACCAGCAAACACCCCAGCCACGTCTGTCTTTGGCTTGAACACCGCTGGTTGGAGCTGGTGGTGGCAGCTTTGCCTTCCCCTGCCTGAATTTGTTCTTAGGAGCTCTTGCCATGAAGCTGCATGGTGTGGACTGAGTGGCTGCCTCTGAGCTGCCTTTGTCTTAGCTCATACCCACCCGCTTTCTCACGCAGAACTGAAAAGCTCCATCATTGGCAAGAGAAGCCAGCAGCAGCTAAGAAAGGGGTAGGTGGGGGAGAGGGGGTTAGGAGCTGGGCGCAGGCCACCTGGGGTTTGCCTCTTGACCTTACCACTTACCGGCTATATGACTTTGCCAAGGGTACTGTGCTTCTCCGAATTGAAAATTGCTATCCTCAAGGGTTGCTGGGAGGGGCCGGTGAGATGGAGCACATCTAGTGCTTAGCGGAGCGCTTGGCACATACTTGGCCCTGTCAGCATTAACTGCCATCCTCAGGCCTGGGCTCTGCCGGGGCTCTGTGAGCCACCCATGCCCAGCTCCAGCGGAGCACTGTTCTCTTGGACATGCTGGTTGGGCTTCTATTTTTTACCCTAAACTTTAAGAAGGGCCTTTTCCTTGTGGGGTGTGGCTAGAGTGCCTGAGCCTGGGAGGGATTGGAGGAGAGCGAGATTGGCAGAGCACCTTACATGATTCTCTTCCCAGCTGGGTGCCAAGAAAGGCCTGGGGGCCCAGAAGGTGAGCAGCCAGAGCTCCAACGAGATTGAACGGCAGGCCCAGGTGGCAGAGAAGCTCCGAGAGCAGCAGGCAGCTGATGCCAAGAAGCAGGCAGAGGAGTCCATGTGAGTGTTTGCTGCCGGAGCCTCAGGCTCGTGTGGGGCTTGGTGGGTGGGTAGGTTGGGCAGGTCAGGATGGGTGGTGGCCACTGACACCTTTGTTCTCTCTAAGGGTCGCCTCCATGCGTCTGGCCTATCAGGAGCTCCAGATTGATCGTAAGAAAGAGGAAAAGAAGCTACAGAATCTGGAAGGGAAGAAGCGAGAGCAGGCAGAGAGGCTGGGCATGGGCTTGGTATCTCGAAGGTGAGGCTCAGCTCCGGGTGTGGCAGGGAAGTACCATTGTTTTCTGGGAACCGTTTCGGGGCCTTCCCAGCGTTTTGGGATTCTAGGCTTATCGTTTCTCCAAGTCTGAGTGGATGACTTGGCTTATTGTCTTAAAGTACCTGATACAGTGCTTGGCATAGTAGATATGTGCTCAGTAAGTTGAATGAGTCAGTAGGTGTGTGAGTGAAACACAGGGTCAGGTGTTATTTCAGTAACTTCAAGAGACTAGGGTGGTTTTTCTTAAACACACTTTGAATCGTGGGACGGTTTATTTTTCAAGACCTCCCTGAGAATTGCGGTGCATCTAGTATTATCCTTAAGTCCTTAATTCCTGTCTAGAGATGCCATTTATGCTACCTCTAATACCCTAAAATATCCCCGCACATTTCAGATGCCCTCAGTGTGGGCGGAATCCTTCCTGTTTGAGAACCATTGGGTTTGCTGTGGTTTTCTTTTCTTTTGAGACAAGTTATTGCTCTTTGCCTAGGCTGGAGTGCAATGGTGTGATCTCGGCTCACTACAACCTCTGCCTTATGGGCTCAGGTGATCCTTCTGCCTCAGCCTCCTGAATAGCTGGGACCACAGCCAGGAGCCACCATGCCCAGCTAATTTTTGTATTTTTTTGTAGAGACAGGGTTTTGCCATGTTGCCCAGCCTGGTCTCGAACTCTTGGGCTTAAGCGATCTGCCTGCCTTGGCCTCCCAAAGTGCTCGGATTACAGGTGTGAGCCACCATGCCTGGCTGCTATGGGTTTTTTGTTTTTGTTTTTGAGACGAGTCAGGCTCTGTCACCCAGGCTGCAGTGCAATGGCATGATCTCAGCTCACTGCAACCTCCACCTCCCTGGTTCAAGCGACTCTCCTGCCTCAGCCTCCTTAGTAGCTAATTATAGGCGCCCGCCACCACACCTGGCTAATTTTCGTATTTTTAGTAGAGATGGGGTTTCGCCATGTTGGCTAGGCCGGTCTTGAACTCCTGACTTCAAGTGATCTGCCTGCCTCGGCCTCCCAGAATGTTGGTATTACAGGCGTGAGCCACCGCACCTGGCTGAGCCAGTAGTATTTTATTTCCTTTTATTCTGTGTGCTGCTAGCATAATCCATAGCTGATCAGCAAAACTTTTTTTTTTTGAGATGAAGTCTTTGTCATCCAGGTCAGAGTTCAGTGGTGCGATCTCAGCTCACTGCAGCTTCTGCTTCCCGGGTTCAAGAGATTTTCCTGCCTCAGCCTCCCAAGTAGCTGTGATTACAGGCATGTGCCACCACACCCAGCTAATTTTTATATTTTAGTAGAGATCGGATTTCACCATGTTGGCCAGGCTGGTCTCAGACTGCTAGCTTAATGATCTGCCCGCCTTGGCCTCCCATAGTGCTGGGATTACGGGTGTGAGCCACCATGCCCAGTGCTGGGATTACAGGTGTGAGCTACTGCCCAGCCAAAGTATAAAATTATAATGTGAAAGGATGTTGGGACTCCTTCCTTTTCCTGCTTCAGTCACATAGGGATGACTGGGCTAAGGAATGACTGGGTTGAGGGATGACTGGGTTAAGGGGTGACTGGCTGGATTAAGGGGTGACTGGGTTAAGGGGTGACTGGCTAGGTTAGGGGGTGACTGAGTTAAGGGGTGACTGGCTGGGTTAAGGAGTGACTGAGTTAAGGGGTGACTGGGTTAAGGGGTGACTGGCTGGGTTAAGGGGTGACTGGGTTAAGGGGTGACTGGCTGGGTTAAGGGGTGACTGGCTGGGTTAAGGGGTGACTGGATTAAGGGCTGACTGGATTAAGGGGTGACTGGCTGGGTTAAGGGGTGACTGAGTTAAGGGGTGACTGGGTTAAGGAGTGACTGGATTAGGGGTGACTGGCTGGGTTAAGGGGGTGACTGAGTTAAGGGGTGACTGGGTTAAGGGGTAACTGGCTGGGTTAAGGGGTGACTGGATTAAGGGGTGACTGGATTAAGGGGTGACTGGCTGGTTAAGGGGTGACTGAGTTAAGGGGTGACTGGCTGGGTTAAGGGGTGACTGAGTTAAGGGGTGACTGGGTTAAGGGGTGACTGGATTAAGGGGTGACTGGCTGGGTTAAGGGGTGACTGAGTTAAGGGGTGACTGGATTAAGGGGTGACTCAGTTAAGGGGTGACTGGGTTAAGGGGTGACTGGATTAAGGGGTGACTGAGTTAAGGGGTGACTGGGTTAAGGGGTGACTGGCTGGGTTAAGGGGTGACTGGGTTAAGGGGTGACTGGCTGGGTTAAGGGGTGACTGGGTTAAGGGGTCACTGGCTGGGTTAAGGGGTGACTGGGTTAAGGGGTGACTGGCTGGGTTAAGGGGTGACTGGATTAAGGGGTGACTGGGTTAAGGGGTGACTGGCTGGGTTAAGGAGTGACTGGGTTAAGGGGTGACTGGGTTAAGGGGTGACTGGCTGGGTTAGGGGTGACTGGCTGGATTAAGGGGTGACTGGGTTAAGAGGTGACTGGCTGGGTTAAGGGGTGACTGGGTTAAGGGGTGACTGGCTGAGTTAAGGGGTGACTGGCTGGATTAAGGGGTGACTGGGTTAAGGGGTGACTGGCTGGGTTAAGGGGTGCCTGGCTGGGTTAAGGGGGTGACTGGGCTAAGGATGACTAACTGGGTTGAGGTATATGAACAGTTTTTCATCAGTGCAACAGAACTGTTTACTTAAACCCAGCTCACCCTATTTAAAGCCCTATTGCAAAATATTTATTCGTTGGAGTTCTTGCTTAAAGTCAATAGATTTTTTAAATGAATTTATTTAAATCAAATTAATGCTTAAAGTGTCCTTGCGGAGCCTGACAGAGGAGAGAGAGGCATCAAGAGTTGTACTACCTGCCAACCCTAGATGCCTTTTCTTTGAGAAGCTAGACAGCAATTCTAGGTCTTAGTGCGTAAGGCCAGGCTTTGTGCTTTGAGATGTTTTTTAAAATAAAGAGGAGCATGATGAAGAACTTATCCTTTGATGTCGTCATGCTCATTTCCCTGGTTCTGGGGCAGCTTTTCATCCTTTCCTTTGCTGTGTGCATCTGTCTCAGTGAAGGATGGGGTTCACGGTGCACAAGGCAGGGAGTTGAGGACAGAACACTGGCATCGGGTGCACATTTATTAAAATTATAACATGGGCGGGGCACGGTGGCTGATGCTTGTAATCCTAGCCTTTGGGAGGCCAAGGCGAGTGGATTGTCTGAGCTCAGGAGTTTGAGACCAGCCTGGGCAATGTGGCTAAACCCTGTCTCTACTGAAAAAACAAAAAATTGGCTCAGCGGGGTGACGTGCATCTGTAGTCCCAGCTACTCAGGAGGCTGAAGCATAACAACTGATTGTACCTGGGAGGCAGTAGTTGCAGTGAGCTGAGATCACGCCACTGGACTCCAGCCTGGGTGACAGAGTGAGAATCTCTCAAAAAAAAAAAAAAAACAAATAAAATAAAATTATAACAGGCAAACTGTCATTGGCTAGGGAACTCTTACGTTGAATAAACAAAGCTGATATATAAAGAATTCTGAGGTGTGCTTCACAGGTCATCACACACAGCTTCTGGCCGCCTGCTGAGGTCTGGTCCAGCCCTGTGCTCGGGTAAGGACAGAAGGTTCTGGGTGATGCCCCGTGAAGGAGAACCCAGCAGCTGGGCGTAGTCTTTTGTGTGGTGATGCTAACGCTTATCCACTGGTCTCATGGCTGGCTTTGCTTTGCTGCACAGCTCTGTCTCCCACTCCATGCTGTCTGAGATGCAGGTGATCGAGCAGGAGACTCCAGTGAGTGCAAAATCTTCTCGCTCACAGCTGGACTTGTTTGACGATGTTGGTACTTTCGCCTCTGGACCTCCCAAGTAAGGCTGTGGTCGAGCTGTAAACTTGGCTGCTGTGTTCCTCGTCGGGCTTCTCTGAGCCTAACTCTACCGTCTCCCTAGGTACAAGGACAACCCCTTTTCCTTAGGAGAAAGCTTTGGTTCCCGTTGGGATACAGATGCTGCCTGGGGTATGGACAGGGTAGAGAAAGAGCCAGAAGTGACCATCTCAAGCATCCGGCCTATTTCAGAAAGGTAGAGCGGTCTTTTTTTTCTTTTTCCTTTTTTTTTTTAAAACAAGCTGAAGGTAGAGAAGTCTAAGGCAGCACTGTCTAGTAGAACTTTCTGTGATGGTGGAAATGTTTTCTGTCTGTCTGTGGTGTTCAGTATGGTAGCCACTACTATGTGGCTGTGAGCCCTTAAAAGGTGGTTGGTGCAACTGAGGAACTGAATTTCTAATGTAATTTAATTTCTGATCAATGCAAATAGCCACATGTGGCTGGTGCCTGCCTCATTAGGCACTGTGGCAATCAGGGGTTTGGTCTGAGCTGTGCTTTGTCGTCACAGAGGGCCTGGCAGCTCTTTTGCTTGGGGTCCATTTCTCTGGCAGGAGGGGCCTGATTTTATGCTTCAGTCCTGACTTCCTTTTAAGGGTTTTATGTCTCCAGCCCTCTTCTTACTTTGTTTTTAAAACCCTACTCCATCTTAATCTGGTATCTGTTTAGTTGACAACTTATCTGTGAGTTATCCACTTATAAAAGGGGAACGTAACTACTTCACAGGGTCTCCGGAAATATCTGGCCCAGTGTCCACATAATCAGTGCTAGATGAGAGTGACCATCTCCCTTTTCACACCAGGATGCTTTTGAGAGTAAAGGGGGCAGTTTGCTAGTCCTAGTTATGACGAGTAGGTATAAAGCCAGGCAGACCTACACATGCTCATTGTAGCACCAGGCAAGTTGTCACTAGGCGTAGGGTAGTGGCAGTTGTGTGGGCTCTTGAATGCTGGTGAAGCTGTAGTGCTGTGGGGGCAGGAGCCTAGGCCGCTGCAGACCGTCTTCCACCCTGCCTAGTGCAGGTGTCTAAGCTCTCTGGGTCTTGGCCTCAGTGTGGAGAAGGGAGGCTCCTCACCAGGGGAGAGGGCCCGAGTCACAGAGCCACAGACAGAATGGGACCCGGTAACCCATCTCCAAAAGGCCACTGGTGCTTCCTTTGATCTCTGTCCTCTGCCTCCCCCTGATGGTAACGAGAGGGGCCTGAGATGTTCCCCATCTTCCCCCTCAGAGCCACAAACCGGAGGGAGGTGGAGAGCCGGAGCACAGGCCTCGAGTCTAGTGAGGCGCGTCAGAAATTCGCAGGAGCCAAAGCCATCTCATCTGACATGTTCTTCGGGCGGGAGGTGGATGCGGAGGTAAGTGGGGCTGTCTGCCCTGGGGCAGAGGCAGCGGGCAGAAGCATGAGCTTTCTCCCTGCTGTTGCTTTAGGCTTTATAGCACCAGGCCTGGCCTGTGTGAGTCCTTGGGTTCTCGGCCCCAAGATCCCCAGGCCTGGCCTTTTCCTTACCACAGTATGAGGCTAGGTCTCGGCTGCAGCAGCTCTCAGGCAGCAGTGCCATCAGCTCTTCAGACCTCTTTGGGGACATGGATGGAGCTCACGGAGCAGGTAGGGCCCTGGTGGGGTGGCAGGCACCAAGCGAGGCCTGGGAGCAGGGTGGGAGGGCCCTCCTGTGACTGGGAGGAGCTTCCTGCTGGGCTTGGGGTCACCCTGCCCTTGCTTTTACAGGAAGTGTATCTCTGGGGAACGTGCTGCCTACAGCGGACATTGCCCAGTTTAAGCAGGGTGTCAAGTCTGTGGCTGGGAAGATGGCTGTGCTGGCCAATGGTGTGATGAATTCCTTGCAGGTGAGGCTGGAGTGGGGCCTAATGAGGAGCGCTGGGAGGTTTACCCTTCCCCACCACATGGAGACATTATTACTGCTCAGCCCCTCTCAGCCTTAGAGCGTTTTCAGCTGAGTGCAGTGGCTCACACCTGTAATCCCAGCACCGGGAGGCTGAGATGGGTGGATCACCTGAGATCAGGAGTTCGAGACCAGCCTGACAACATGGGGAAATCCCATCTCTACTAAAAATGCAAAATTAGCTGGGCGTGGTGGCGGGCACCTGAAATTGCAGCTACTTGGGAGGCTGAGGCAGGAGAATTGCTTGAACCCGTGAGATGGAGGTTGCAGTGAGCCAAGATGACGCCACTGCACTCCAGCCTGAGCAACAAGAGTGAAACTCTGTCTCAAAAACAAAACAAAACAAAAAAAGTCTAGAGAGAGGCATTTTCTTTTCTTGGAGGGCAGCTTTCTTCCTTTCAGCTCCATGCCAGGGCCAGGCCTCCTCAGGATGCTGCTGCATCTGCCATGATCTTCCCCAGCCTTGTTACCTGTTCTGCTCTTTCTCTTCCCTTCCCAGCTTCTTCAAGGTCAGGCAGGGCTCCCCCCTTGCTGGGTGCCTGAGTGGCCCCAGCTCTTACCATGGACTCCCGCCTTACCGGCTGTCCAGCCCCTGCCTCCCCCAGACTTGCCGTGGGGTGCATGCTGGGGCAGGCAGTGTGTTTGCTGGGAAGCCGCTGCAGTTTAGAGCTTCTGACTTTGTTTTGTTCTCTTCCCTCACCCCCAGGATCGCTACGGTTCCTACTGATCCGAGCTCTGACTCAGGCGTACGGTGGTGAAGGCAGCAAGAGCTCCACAGTTCCCAGGCCGCAGATGCTTGCCCTGTGGAGGCTGGGGAGGATTTGTTACTTTGTATGTGTGGTGTGTGCGTGGGGTAGCCTTCGAGGCCACCTGTGAGGGGAATGGTCAGTACCAGCACTTGTCCTCTGCCTGTGGACTGAGCCCCTTATTCCCCCCCCCACACAAACTGTGTGTTCGCCTCTTGTCCTTCTGTCCTGCCCCCACAGCTGCTGCTCACTTGTCCTGCCACACTGGGAGAGGGGTTCCCCCAGGATGGCTTATTCTGGGTCCAGCCTTTCCACAAGTAGGGAAAGCGGAAGGTAGAAGGCTTTTTTGCTGGCTCTAGGGTTCTTCTAGCTCAAGGGCTTGGGCCTCCATCCTCCGGAACCGGGGGAGGCCTGGAAGGAGTTCACTGTAGACCTGTCCTCTGGGGAAAGAGGCTGCGGACTTGCTGCTGCTGCCGCCAGCGGCCTCTTCTGGGTGCCAGGAGAGGGTGAGGGAGGGGAAGGACCTTTGTCTGGGCTTTACTAAGGGCTGGGAACTTTACTTGGTACCTAAAGGTTTCATTCAGGATCAGACTGGAGGCCTGAGTGGTCTCCCGTCTCACCACCACTTTCTACAATAAGCACTTGGAAGATGACTTCCAGGAGTCTCAGGGTCCTACCCTACCATCTACTGTGGGCCACAGGACCCTCTTCGACATTCTGTGTCCCTTCCTCCCCCTGGTTGGTGGCCACGGAGGGTCTGGTCTGCTGTGTCTCAACTCTGGATGCTGTGAGCTGATGCTGGCCAGGGAAGCAGATGGTGTGAGGGGCAGAGGCAGGCTCCCGGGGCTCAGCTCCTTCCTCTGCATCATTCTGGGCTTGGAGGCCTGGACAGCACCCACCAGTGAGACCTTGGGAGCCTCACCCTCTGGGGAGCTGAGCCAGGCACTATGTCATTCTTGGTGCCATCTTCCCCTGCTGCGCTGGCAGTCTTGGCCCAGCCCCCACCTTTGGGTTGTAGGTTGGGCTCGCAAGCAACACAGACCACTCTTTCCCCCTTGCCCCACCCCGCAGAGGGACAGGACTTTCTTTCTGGACTGTTTGTATTGAAACGAAGTGGTATCAAAATAAAGCCCCTGCAGGGCCTGGCTCCCTGTTGGTCTGAGTGAAGCAGTGTCCTCTGGATCCTGCCTCCCCCGCACAGGGCTGGCCCCTGGCCTCACTCTCGGGGCTCCCACTGGTAATGGTAGGGCGTCAGTACCGAAGCTGAGGGCACTCTCTCCAGGGCCTCCTGCTTGTCTCTTCTCTGAAAGCCAAAGGCCCCTGGCTCCTTGGCTCTGTGCTGCCGTGAGGTCCGGTGCAGCCTCGACCTCACCACCCTGTGGCACGCAGAGGAAAGAGCTAGCATTAGTTGGCCCTTTAACTCACTGGCTGGGGGTGGGCAAGCAACCTCAGCAGCCCTGCCCCTTGTCACAGCAGTAGGCTTGACGGGATGGGTTTCAGTGGAGCTTATTTAAGGCTGGGTATGGTGGCTCACGCCTGTCATCCCAGCACTTTGGGGGGCAAGGTGGGTGGATCACTTGAGGCCAGGAATTCAAAACCAGCCTGGCCAACATGGCGAAACCCCGTTTCTACTAAAAGTACAAAAATTAGCCAGGCATGGTGGCACACGCCTGTAATCCCAGCTACTTGGGAGGCTGAAGCATGAGAGTTGCTTGAACCCGGAAGGCAGAGGTTGCAGTGAGCCCAGGTCATGCCACTGCACTCCAGTCTGGGTGACAGAATGAGACTCTCAAAAAAAAAGTATATATGTACATACATAAACACAGACTAATGGGACCCTTTAAATTGAGGAAGAAAAGATGTATTTGTGTGTAAACCCTTAGCTTGGCCACTCCTTTCCCTCAGGGGGCTTCTGAAACGTCTCTGTACCACCTGAAGAGCCCTTATGGTAGTTACAGACCACTGGTCTGGAA
The DNA here is from genome assembly GCA_036589455.1 of Ateles fusciceps. Classification (NCBI taxonomy): domain Eukaryota; kingdom Metazoa; phylum Chordata; class Mammalia; order Primates; family Atelidae; genus Ateles; species Ateles fusciceps. The sequence continues at coordinate 16,934,674 of JAZHEH010000681.1, read as the reverse complement.
AGCGGATGATTAGAAAGGATGGGTACAAGGAAACCTACACTCTGCAGATCCTAAGCCAGGAATTTGCAGAGTGTAGGTTTGGGACTCATCCAGCTTTGGGATCATCTGGAATGTTCATTAAAAATACAGATTTCTAAACTCCATCCCAAGCTGCTAGAGTGAGACTTGGGAGCTTGGTAATGTGCATTGTCAGTAGGTGGCACTGCGTCTGAGGACAGCAGGATTTGAGAACCGTCTCTTATGGGCTGTAGGTCACTGTGGGCCTAGAGAGCTTATCATACAACCTGAGCTTTTTTAAGAAAGGGTCTCATTCTGTCACTCAGGCTGGAGTGCAGTGGCATGATCACGGCTCACTGCAGCCTCAATCTCCTGGGCTCAAGTGATCCTTCCACCTCGGCCTCCCAAGTAGCTGAGACTACAGGGGCAAGCTACCGTGCCTGGGTAATTTTTTGTTTTGTAGAGTTAGGGTCTCTCTATGTTGCCCAGGGTGGGCTTGAACTCCTGGCCTCAAGCAGTCGGCCCACTTTGGCCTCCCAAAGTGCTGGGATTACAGGCAGTGAGCCACCACACCCTGGAGCTTCTTTGGGGCTGGAATGCTGATTCCTGGCCTCAGCCCTGCAGGGGTTTGGGAGGCAGTTCCCGTAAAGATCCATTCCGAGTAGGGACGAGGCTAGCGTAATGTGTATGCCTAGTAGTGGTGACATCCACCTTCAGAGGAGGCAGCCCTGTTCTGCTTGGGCCTCTGGGTGGGTTTGGCTTTCTGGAGCACCCCTCCACCCCCCCCCGCAGCCCTCAATCCAAAGAAGTTGAAGACTACTTGTCCTTACCTGCCTCCCGTCCTGGCTGGGATGTGTCTACCCCAGGCTTGTGTCTTTCACAGCTGCGTGCCACTGCCCTAACCCCAAGCAGGTGCTTGGTAAGTACTGACTGAAACCCTGGCTCAAAGGCTGTGCAGTATTAACCCTTTGTGGCCACAGTCTTCAAAGTTACGGGAACCTGGCCTTGAACCCTCCAAACTTGTTTCCTAAAGGCTGTTCCAGCTGTGAGCACCTCTCCTCTGGAAGGCTGCTCTTGGGTGAAGCTAGGCGCCTCTGCCCATTATCTGAGTCAGGTCCCACGCCTGAGTGGGCCACTGGCCCCTACCTCCTAGTCCTGCCGGAAAAGCACCAGAAATCCAGACTCCCCCTTTCCCTTCTCCCCCAGCCTAGGAGCTTTAGACTCACCACTTACCAGACACGAGGGACTTTATTCGTTTCACATGTTTAGCTATTAGACACAAAGGGGACTTGAAGCAGTTTTTGCAAGTGAAATTGCCTTGCCCACCCTTCTCCGTCCTACCAAGACTAGTGGCTGTTCTCCAGCAGAAGGCCACAGTGGCCATGTCCTCCTGGTATTTGTGTCTCAGGTGTCACCCTTGATGATGCAAGGCCCTGCGTGGCTATGTGGGTTCTCCCCTTAATGGAGTGGCTATGAGGAGATGAACCTTATCAGGGGACCTGTAGAGGCTGGCTTAGAAGGACTGCTCTTAAGAGGTTAGCAGGACTAACAGGCTATGGCCAAGTCCCCTTCCTAGTGAAAAGGTGGCTTCAGCACAGTCTGTCAGCCTGGGGCCTGAGTGGAGTTCACAGGCTGACAGGGCCAGGAAGAGCAGGCGGTTCACCTTCTGGGCCGCTGCCAGGGCTGCTCATCAGAGCCCCTGTAGCCGGTCTTGGGGCTGCTATTCGCCTTGTCGGCAGCAGAGGGCAGCACAGCAAAGTGCTGGAGAGGAAGCTGGGTGGGTGCGCCAAGGGCTGGGTGGGAGCAGGTACAGGGTGCTGCGGGCAGGACCCTTCAGACTCCTCAAGTCTCCGACTCGTCTGTCTCTTCGGTGGAGCCATCACTCTCTCCATCCACTTTTGGGAATGATGGAGGGGTCTCCAGGGGGAGCCAACCCGGGGAGGGGTCCGGGAAGGTAGGCAACTGGCCTCTGGACTGGCTGCGACCGAGTTGACCAGGCCGGGGACCTGGGCCAGCCTGAAGAAGGGAAGAAGCCTGGAGGGCAGCGAGAGGCCTCCTGTCCAGAGAGCAGGACCTCCACGCTGACACTTACACTAGGGGAACCCCTGGGCTGCAGCCCCCAAAAGACTCAGAGGGAGGGACATCTCAGGCCTCTGCTGGCCCCCACACCCTTCTCTGGCCGATGCAGGATGTTCTAGACAAGTGCTGTTGGCCCCAGATGGGGCACAGCCATGTCCGACCCGTCTGGGCCCCACAAGGGGGCAGCATCTTCCCACCTGACACTTACAGCCGTTCCAGCTCCTCGTCCATGGCTGGGTCATGCATCAGATCCCCCTTGTCAGGCAAAGCTCCTAGGAGATCATTGGGAACACAATAGTTAATCTGATGGCCCCTCAGCCAGGCGACAGATGCTAGCAGGCCCCTCACCTTCACGGCTGCCTGTCCTGCTGACCCTGGGAGGGGCTGATCTAAAGATCTGAGGACTGCTGGAGGGGCCAAGGAACAGTCACGGAGCAGGAAGGTCCTGGTTGCCGCTTGATACATGTATTGAATCCTAATGCCTGCTTTCCCCCTCCTGGGGCAGAGACCACAGCCAAGGACACATCCCCAAACAAACATGATCCTCTCTTAAGGCCAGGTGGTGGTTGTGACCTGGTGCAACAATCAAGGTGACCCCACTTTGGAGACAGATGGTAAAAAAAAAAAAATGCTGCCTCGGCTCCTCCAAGTAGAATCTCGGGGGGCAAGAGAAGGCTGGGTCAGGACCAGAATCACCCACCTGGCATAGGCTGGTTTCCAGTTTGACCAAATCTTTTTCAGATGATGCCTCCTGGCCCCTCTTGCACTAAGCTAGTGTTCTCAAACTACATCCTGTGGGACCCTCTCATCTGGGGGGCGCCCTGGGGACCAAGGGCACAGGGCTGACCTTCTCCATGACTGGTCTCAACCAGTGTGTCTCCTGATTTCTATTTCATACACTGGAGATGCAGGTGAGGCCCGAGATCACATGTTTCTTTCTGCCTCCCATTCCACCCAGCCACCCAACATTAGTGCTCAGTAAAAGCGGCTAGATGAGGCCAGATGCGGCTCATGCCTGAAATCCCAGCATTCTGGGAGGCTGAGGCAGGTGGATCACCTGAGGACAGGAGTTCAAGACCAGCCTGACCAACATGGAGAAACCCCATATTTAATAAAAATACAAAAAATTAGCTGGGAGTGGTGGTGGGCACCTGTAATCCCAGCTACTCGGGAGGCTGAGGCAGGAGAATTGCTTGAACCCAGGAGGTGGAGGTTGCAGTGAGCCAAGATCACGCCATTGCACTCTAGCCTGGGTGACAAGAGCAAAACTACATCTTGAGGAAAAGAAAAGTGGTTTAATGAGAGACAGGGAGCCTTTTTTTTTTTTTTTTTAAAGACAGAGTCTGGCTTTGTCGCCCAGACTGCAGTGTGATTATGGCTCACTTGGCTCACTGCAGCCTTGACCTCCCAGGCCCAAGTAATCTTCCCACCTCAGCCTCCTGAGTAGCTGAGACCAGTGGTATGTGCCACCACACCCAGCTAATTTTTCTTAAGAGATGGAGTTCTCCCTATATTGCCCAGGCTAATCGTGAACTCTGGGGCTCAAGCGATGCTCTTGCCTCACCTTCCCAAAATGCTGGGATTATGGTGGAGCCACCATGTCTGCTATTAGTGTCCTATTTATTTATTTATTTATTTGAGACAGAGTCTCGCTCTGTTGCCCAGGCTGGAGTGCAGTGGCACAATCTCGGCTCACTGCAACCTCTACCTCCTGGGTTCAAGTGATTCTCCTACCTCAGCCTCCCAAGTAGCTGGGACTACAGCCGCCCGCCACCACGCCAGGCTAATTTTTGTATTTTTAGTAGAGACGGGGCTTCACCATATTGGTCAGGCTGATCTTGAACTCCTGATCTTGTGATCCATCCACCTCGGCCTCCCAAAGTGCTGGGATTACAGGCTTGAGCCACCGTGCCTGGCCATGTCCTTTTTATGTTTATTTAGAAATGGAGTTTCCCCCTTGTTGCCCAGGCTGGAGTGTGACCTCGGCTCACCACAACCTCTGCCTCCTGGGTTCAAGTGATTCTCCTGCGTCAGCCTCCCCAAGTAGCTGGCATTACAGACATGCGCCACCATGCCCAGCTAATTTTGTATCTTTAGTAGAGATGGGGTTTCTCCATGTTGGTCAGGCTGGTCTCAAACTCCCGACCTCAGGTGATCTGCCTGCCTTGGCCTCCCAAAGTGCTGGGATTACAGGCGTGAGCCACCATGCCTGGCCAGTGTCCTTTTTTGAGATGGAGTCTCACACTGTCACCCAGGCTGGAGTGCAATGGCACAATCTTGGCTCACTACAACCTCCGCCTCACAGATTCAAGCAATTCTCTTGCCTCAGCCTCCCAAGTAGCCGGTATTACAGGTGCCTGCCACCACGCCCAGCTAATTTTTTGTAGTTTTAGTAGAGATGGGGTTTCACTATGTTGGCCAGGCTGGTCTGGAACTCCTGACCTTGTGATCTGCTCGCCTCAGCCTCCCAAAGTGCTGGGATTACAGGAGTGAGCCACCACGCACGGCTGGCAGTGTCCTTTTTAAAGGCCCTTAGTAAAAGGGGGATGAGGTTCATCCAGGCTGTGACCCAGTTGCTAACTGGCTTTTCCTTCTCCTTCCTAGTGGCGGCTGTTGGTGGGAAGGAAGGGTGGTCATAACTAGGAGTATGAAAGAGTATGGGGGCAGATCCCACCCACCTCCCTCTTACTCTTTTCCTGACTCTTTTACCTCCTTTTTTTTCTTTTATGAGACGGAGTCTTGCTCTGTCACCCAGGGTGGGATGCAGTGGCGCGATCTCCACTCACTGCAACTGCTGCCTCCCGGGCTCAAGCAATTCTCGTGCCTCAGCCTCCGGAGTAGCTGGGATTACAGGCGAGCGCCACCATGCCCGGCTAATTTTTGTATTTTTAGTAGCAACGGGGTTTCACCATGTTGGCCAGGATGGTCTTGATCTCCTGACCTCAGGTGATCCGCCTGCCTCAGCCTCTCAATGCACTGGGATTACAGGTGTGAGCCACTGCGCCTGGCCTGTCTTTTGCCTCCTTTCTAGTTCTAGTCCAGCAGATGACTTCTACCAATCTCAGTTAGTTGAGGGCTCTCCAGACTTGTGTGTGCCTCAGGCACCAACTCAGAATAACGAGGCTGCGAGTGGCATGCGGTTCAGCCTGGTGGGGTCTGTGCTAGTGTATCCCACAGCACCCCCTGGCTGACTGTATGCTGTGTAAGATAAAAAATATAAAGCATCCAGCACAGTACTTAGCCTGCTGTAGTTGGCATTTAGGGAATGTTAACTTTCCTTCCCTTGATCCCATTCCCTCAACTGGCAAGAGGAAGGGGGGATGCCATGTATCTTCTTTGAGACTCAGGCACCTGGGATCCCAAGCACAGCAGGATGATCTCTCGAGACACACAAAAAAACCTCTTGCTGGGCACAGTGGCTCCCAACTGTAATCCCAGCACTTTGGGAGGCCAAGGTGAGGGGATTCCTTGAGCCCAGGGGTTTGAAACCAGCCTTGGCAACATGGCAAAACCCAGACTCTACAGAAAACACAAAAATTTTCCTGAATGGTGGTACATGCCTGTAGTCCCAGCAACTAGGGAGGCTGAGGTGGGAGCATCACTTGAGCCCGGGAGGTCAAGGCTGCAGTGAGCTGAGATTGCACCACAGCACTCTAGCATGGGCAAAAAGGTGAGACTGTCTCAAAAAACAAAAATAAAACTCCTTAAACTCTAGTAGAATGGAGGCCTGCTGGCTCTTCCCTTAGGATAGCAGTGGCTGTGGGAGGGGAACAAGGAGGGCGGGCGGAGAAGGCTCAGTGAAAAAAACAGCAGGCAGGAAAAACAGCCACTGCAAGCTACCCTCATTGTTTTTCCTCCCTTTCAGATTAATCAGATTTCTTTTTTTCAGCTTGGAAAAAGGTCTCCCGAGACACACCTCTGCCCTGTTTGTAAATGGGATTCAGGTCTCTTTGATATATAATCTCCAGCACCACTGAGCAAACAGTCCTGTGTCTGCCCTACCTGCAGGCCGCTCCCCCAAAGCAGGGCTGGGGACTCTCTGAGGAGGGGCTGGGCGCGGCGCCTCTGCTGCGGGGGAGGCAGCTTCATGTTGGGGCAGGGCCACAGGCAGGGAAGGCTCTCCCCTACCACGGGAATGTGTCAGAGCTGTGTTTTGTCATGCGTGTTCCCACTCCCTGGGACTGGGTCTGGCCCTGGGAAGTCAAGGCAGAGATGGTGACGCCCCTTCCCCATGGAGCCGTGCAGCCAACAGAGGCCAGCTGCTCCATGTGCTGTGTGGCAGGAGAGGCTCACCGCTGCTGGCGCTGGCTTACCGAGGGCTTGGTTGATTCCATGGTGCTTGGAGAGAGCCATAAGGAATCCATAGAAGGTCAGTCTCTGGACGTTGCTTAGGACCTCTTTGACAAGTGCTGGGGGTGGGCAGCTAAGAAGGAGAGATGCCAGATTCAGAGACTAGCCAGCCTCAGGGCCACCTCTGCATCCACACTTCCAGGCTCACGAGGATACCCACAACCAAGCCAGGGACCTGCCTTGGGAGCCCCAAGGTCCTGAGGGCTCAGGCCTTCACTGTGGTCAGGAGGGACCGGCATGTTCACTAACGGATGCTTTCACCAGTGGGGCGGGAGTGGAGGTAACTCGGGGGAAACGTCTACAGGAAACCAAGTATGAAAGAGTATGGGGGTCTGCTGCTCAGTCCCGAAGGGTACTTGTGCCACACAGGGCAGCTTACCCATCTCTCTGTGTAGGCAAGTTTTATACAAGGAGTGCTCTTTCCTGCTCTCTAAAATGTTAAGGCCAGTCTGTCACCCAATAAACTGGTCATCTACAGTGGTCTTGCCCAAGTGAAAGCAGTCCTTTTGAAGTGAGCCACTTGGGAGCCTTTCAGTCAACAACTAGTGGGGGCAATTGGCACTGCTGCATTAGGACTGGCCCTGGGCCGGGCACAGCGTCTCGCAGAGCTCTGTCCCCGCCGCAGCAGTCTGAGGTCCCGGGGGCTGGGGGGGCCACGTGCCCACTCCTCACCTGTACTTGTGCCGGTCACACAGGTTTTCCAGACACTGGCAGAACAGTGACGCCTCCACACCCTCCAGCATGCCGGCCTCGCCCAAGGCAGGTCGCTGGCGGTGCTGCCCGCCGGACGTGGGCACAACCACTGTGTTGGGATTATTGCCTGACAGCAGGTCCTGATAGATGGTGGCCACACTGTCAAGGAATTCTGGAACCACGGGGGTGGGGGACAGCTCAGGCAGGGAGGACACTTCTGTCCCTTCTCTGTATCCTCCCTTCTCTGCCAGCTCAGTCCCACAGCAGCCTCGGGGCTCAGGGCATGGTGTCCCAAGAGCAGAAGTCCTCAAGCTTGTTTGACAGCACATTGATGAGAGACGACACTAATCTGTGTTTTAGCTCAAATGTCCCATTCTCTGCTCAGTGCTTCCTGGACCGGGTGGGACCCAGCACTGCACTTTCATAGCACCCTAGGCTTTTTTCTGGCACTTAGCCGGGGGGGGGTTTTCTGTGTCATCATTTGTCTAATCTGTCTCCTTGCTGGAATGCACGAAGGCGGGGGTCACGCCTTGTGGGCCTCTCCTGGCCTAGCACTGTGCTTGGCACCTATTACGGCCATAAATATTTTCTGGAGGAGTGAACATGAGTGTGCTCCTGTTGGTAAGCCCCATCGTGTGTGCCACCTGCCTCTCTACCTCAGGAAAGCGTGTTGGAATAGCAGCAAGGAACAGAGAAAGCCGAAAGCTGCTGATGAACCAGTCATGAAATGGTTTTCACATTTTGTAATTGAGCCATTGTTAGAACCGCTGACTTATGGCCCAGCTCATCTCTAACACACACTCATGCGCGGTGTCATTGATGCCCCCGGCCCAGTGTGGTGGCTGTCCCATCCCTCTGGGAGCGCTGAGAGAAGAGGGCTGGGAAGGCAGTGAGGGGAAGATGTTCTCCCAGACATGGCTGCTCCTTCTCTAGGGCCCAAGAGCTTTGGAGAAATGGGAAATGACGGGTGCTGCTAGGAGCAGGTGTCGACACCCCAGGCTCTAGCCCCTGCCTGCACAGCCCTTGGGCTGCCATCAAGTAAACAGAATGTGGGGTCCAAATGAGGTCAGGGCTGGCTGGAGCCACCAGTTGGCAGGAAGGCCACCTCTAGGCTGGAAGGACAGCCTTCTGTTTACTGGAAGAGCCTGTTTGAAACAAGTTTGTTTATGAACAGTCAGCAGTTTGTAAACCAGCATTCTATTTGATGTATCTGTGTGTGAGCTGGTGCATACTTATATTTGTTTGTCTATATTTATTCCATCTGATTCCAGAGAAGATTTAAGGGTGCAGGTGGTGTGAACTGGGGAGCAGGCTGGGAGTGTGACAAAGGACTGGTGTGTGCTTTTTTTAAAGCTGTGGGGTGGAGGAGAATGTGCATCCAAATGCACGATCGACCGCCAAGGGGAGAGACCCTTGAAGCGAGGCTGAGAATCCTGGCTTTGGAGTCAGCCTTCAGGTCTGGTCTCTACCACTTATGAGCTGCATGACTTTGGCTACCTACTTCTGTAAGCTTATCTCTGAAAGGACGATCTCTCAAGGTTGCTGTCAAGATTAAAGTCAGTGCTGCACCTGGGACACAGTTTTCAGTAAGCAGCGAATGCTGTGGATACAGCGGGAGTCGTTAATGGCATTATCACTTAAACCGTGTGTTGTGTTGCTGACTGAGAGCACTGTGGTTTTCAGTGTCTTCAGGAGGCTGAGGAAGTCAGCTCTGCTGACTGAATCTTGTGACCACCACTGAACGCTAGACATCCTGTTAGCAACCTGCAGTGAAGCACACCCCCAAGGGCAGTGGGGAAGAGAAACGTGTGTGCCAGGCACACAGATGGGGAGGGCAGCAGGGTGGGTCAGGGAGACCGGGTCTATACGGAGCACTCTCACCTGAGTAGTAAAACTGGATCTGGAAGGCAAAAAGGAAATCTGAAAAAGACATCAAGCAGTCCATGGCATCGTCCATGAGCACAATCCTGAAGGGGAAAGAGAGAGACTGTGAGAGAATGGGGTGGTGGTGGGCTGGTTTAAGGAGGGGAGGGAGAGAGGGGGAGGGAGGAAGGGAAAAGTGAGGGGGGAGAGAGGGCAAGCTGTTCCTGTCCCCCCCCTCACCCCCAGTCTCCCCTGGGCCAGCAGGACATTTAGGAGAGGGCTCCCAAAAGCATGCTCCTCCCAGTCACCTCACTGCTCCATCAATTGGACTCTGCCACCAAACTGAACCGACCACACTGTACCCAGAGCAGGCTCCCGGTTCAGTCTCAGCGGCACCAGCTAGCGGGTAGAGCATGGGGAGGGGGTGTAATTGTAATGCAGCCAAGGTTCCTTTTCATATACTTAAGCAGTAAATCCTTTCATTCTGCCGTGAGGACCATTTAGTTCAGAATAAATACAGCTGATCAGAAAAGGCAAAAAGAACAGCCAAGGGGTTTAAAGGGTCTTGGCAAATGGTACTGAGATTTAATAAGCTACCAAAGGGCCAGAACAGCGACAGACACCTCCACCCTGGGACACAGATGGCAGACAAGGGAAGAGAGCAAAGAGCTATTGGGGAATCTGCGCTTGTGAGGGTCTAAACCACACTCATCTTGTGCTGCCGTGGCGGCACTGCCCCTCCTTGCTGTCCACCTTAACAGGCTGCCAACCCCACGGTTTCCCCTGTCTCTAGTCCCTCCCACTGAGGACCTGCCTCACAGGAAGAAAGCCATCTGACATGGAAAGGGATCAGACCAAGGCCATGCTCATCCTCTGCTCAGGTCCGGAAAGAAGCCCTTGCTGGGCTCCACCACATGCCAGGCAGGTGCCAATCACTGGCTGGGGTGGAGCTGGCTCCCCAGCCTCTTTCTGATCAGGCCCTTTTGGCTTTATCTTTACTGTTGTTTTAAAATTGTTTTCGGCCGGACACAGTGGCTCACGCCTGTAATCCCAGCACTTTTGGAGGCCAAAGCAGACAGATCATGAGGTCAGGAAGTTGAGCACATCCTGGCTAACACGGTGAAACCCCACCTCTACTAAAAATACAAAAATTAGCCAGGTGTGGTGACGCGTGCCTGTAGTCCCAGCTACTCAGGAGGCTGAGGCAGGAGAATCACTTGAACCTGGGAGGCGGAGGTTGCACTGAGCTGAGATCATGCCACTGCACTCCAGCCCGGGCAACAGAACGAGACCCTGTCAAAAAAAAAAATTGGGCCGGGCGTGGTGGCTCACGCCTGTAATCCTAGCACTTTGGGAGGCCGAGGTGAGTAGATCACCTGTGGTCAGGAGTTCAAGACCAGCCTGGCCATCATGGTGAAACCCCATCTTATTTTTTAAATTAAAAAAAATTTTTTTTTTTTTTGGCTCTCTTTCTTGTATTTTTCTAAATCTCTCTCCACTTCCTTGAGTCAGAGGTTCCCCAGTCTGGCAACTGGATCAGCCCCAGAGAAAGCCAGGATTGCTCACTGCTGGGGAGGGGACTTCAAAGAGACTGTGATACTGCAGTGCCACTCCCCTTGCCTGCGGGCTCCCTGAAGAGATGGTGGTTCTTTATTGTAGTACCATTTCCTGAGTACCCTACCTCATGGCAGGCTGTTAAGGTCTTACATTTTATCTCGTAACGATCCTACAGGTGGATCTTATTATTTCCATTCTATACGTGAAGAGTCTGAGGCTCAGCGAGGTCAAGCTGCCGAAGTCGCACACACAGCTGGGGCGCTTGCTCGATGCCACAGGCCAGGCACCTTCCAGGAGGCCGCACTGCCTCTTTGAAAATGAAGATACACAGCAGAAACACTAACATTTTATCTCCTAGTTTCTGTGGCTAATTTATTTTCCTTCTTGTTACCTACATGTTAGGTACCTCTTGGGGAGAAAGCCTGCTGCCTCCACTAACCAGAATTCAACACTAAAATTCCCCGCTGGAAAAAATTCAAGGCTGAGGGGCGGGGAAGAAGCAACGCCGCTGAGGGCCACAAGAGAGTGCCCTGGTCCCTCCATCAGTAGTTCCGGGACTAAGTGCAGCGCCAAGTGGTTACCCCACCTTCCATAACGCAAGGAAAACCCAGGCAGGCAAAACAGCTGCCTTCCCATCCAGATGGCAGAATCTGTTTTGACATCTGGATTAGGGGAGCAGGGATATGGCAGAGAGTGGGCAGCTAGTGAGGACCAGGGTTAGCAGACACCCAAACTGCAGAGGAAGAGCAAGCTCTCCCAGGACGGCTCAGGGAGCGAGGGCCGCCAGCTTCTCAAAGCTTTTCCTTCACAGGCTCAGCAGGGCCGGCAAAAGCTCCACAGATGAGAAGCCACTGACTTTCCCTTCTTGCCCTGCTCTCAGGACAGCTGAGAACCCCAGTAGTCTAAAGTTAATTACAAAAGAACAGCACTGGACTTCGAATATCCCCAGCAGGAAACCACCAGGGAAGCCCAAGCTTCTCCCCCACGTTCCCTGGCTTCTCAGTTTATCGTCAAGTCGACGCAGCACTCTCTCGCTCCTACAGCAGTAACTTCCGCTTTTCATTTATTTATCTCCGCTTGTTTACATTGTGATATAATGAAACGCCATAAAAGGCACCCTTTAAAAGTGTACAATTTAGGTTTTTTGTTTTTGAGACATAGTCTCACCCTGTCGCCCAGGCTAGAGTGCAGTGGCCCGATCTCACTCACTGCAACTTCCACCTCCCGTGTTCAAGTGATTCTTCTGCCTCAGCCTTCTTAGTAGCTGGGACTACAGGTGTGCGCCACCATGCCCAGCTAATTTTTGTATTTTTAGTGAGATGGGGTTTCACCATGTTGGTCAGGGTGGTCTCAAACTCCTGACCTCGTGATCTGCCCACCTCAACCTCCCAAAGTGCTGGGATTACAGGCATGAGCCACTGCGCCTGGCCACCAGTTTTTTTTAGTTTATTCACAAAGTAGTGCCACCATCATCACTAATTGCAGAAATTACCTCCCTTTGCAATTCTCACCAATAGGCCTTCCCCCGGAGCCGGGAACTGCCTCCCAGCCTCCGTGGAGGCCTTAATGCTGACTGCCATGAGCATCTTCCTCTTCAGCCACAGATGGGACTAGAAGCTGCAAACAGGGCACACCCTTCCAGCCTCAGAAGGGATCTGCAGCTTTCTGCTAGGGCCATCTTGACCTTGAATATCAGCAGTCCCTTTGGAGACAGGCCACTGTGGGAGAGGGAGTGCACATCGTGGGAGGGTAGGGGTGTCTGTCAGAGCAGGGCAGCCCTGCAGGTGCCTTGTAATATGGGTAGCAATAGAGGCAGGTACCTTTTTTTTTTTGGAGTCTTGCTCTGTTGCCTAGGCCGGAGTGCAGTGGTGCGATCTCAACTCACTGCAACCTCCTCCTCCCAGGTTCAGGTGATTCTCCTGCCTCAGCCTCCCGAGCAGCTGGGATTACAGGTGCCTGCCACCATGTCTGGCTAATTTTTGTATTTTTAGTAGAGACGGGGTTTCATCATGTTGGCCAGGCTGGTCTCGAACTCCTGACGTCAGGTGATCCGCCATAGAGGCAGGTACCTTTCTTGAGTACCCTACCTCCTGGCAGGGTATTAAGTCATTTGACTACATTAATTAAATTTTATCCAACAGCAGTCCTACAGGTGGGTTTTAATGTTATTTCCATTCTACAGGTGAAGAGTCTGAGGCTCAGAGACTGGGGGATTGAAACATATGCCTGGCGGGGGGGGGGGCCAGTGAAGGGGAGCAGACAGAGGTGGGGGCTGGCTCTCTGAGGGACATGTGGCTGGATTCAAGCAGCATGTGTATGAAGGACTGAGGGGGCTGGGTGCAGTGGCTCACGCCTGTAATCCCAGCACTTTGGGAGGCTGAGGCAGGCGGATCACAAGGTCAGGAGTTTGAGACCAGCCTGACCAACATGGTGAAACCCCGTCTCACTAAAAATACAAAAATTAGCTGGGTGTGGTGGCAGGTGCCTATAAACCCCAGCTGCTTGGGAGGCTGAGGCAGGAGAATGGCTTGAATCCGGGAGGTGGAGGTTGCGGTGAGCTGAGATCGCGCCATTGCACTCCAGCCTGGGCAACAAGAGTGAAACTCCATCTCAAAAAATAAATAAGTAAAAAATAAAGGACTGAAGGATTCTCTCGACTGCAAGCAGTGAGACCAGCTGCCTTTTAAAAAGCCAACTGGATCTGAGCTTGTGTTAGCAGCAGCACCAGCTATGACTCTCCTCAGCCAGAAACGTGGGCCATTCTAGACATCCTGGAAACTCCCCCACTCCCCCTGCCCCAAGCCAATCAGCCAGTCACCCTGTCCTGTCAATGCTATTGCTGAAACTTCTCTTGAGTCCATCTACTTCTTTCCACGTCCACAGCCACCAGCCTCCCCCGCAGCCTCCAGCCCTCTTTTCTTGATGACGGCATGACCTCCTACCCAGTTTCCCTGCAGCTACTCCTGCCTTCTGCTAATTGAGTATCTATGCTGTTGTCAGAATGACTTTCCTAACATGTGAATGTGACCGTTTTCCTATTGTGTTGAAAACCCTTCACAGAGGCTGGGCGCAGTGGCTCACGCCTATAATCCCAGCTGCTCGAGAGGCTGAGGCTGGAGAATGACTTGAACCTGGGAGGTGGCTGTGTCAGTGAGCCAGGATTGCGCCACTGCATCCCAGTCTGGGTGACAGAGCGAGACTCCGTGTAAAACAAACAAAACCCTTCACAGTCTTCCCATAGGGCACGGCCCCTGATCTGGATCTGGCCTGTGAGCCTGCTCCATCTGCCCCTGCCTCCCTCGACTCCTCCACTGCATTCTGGCCACACTGGTCCTTCCGTCCTTCTGAAACTGTCCCTTCCCCATGCCTTCCAGAGAAGTCTGTCCCTCTCTCTATAATGCTCCCTGCCTCCTCCTCACCTACCGATATCTCCGTATTCTTCAGGCTGAAGCCTCCACAGCACCTCTCAGGGAAGATGGAAGAGGACAGCTCCTTTTTAACCCAGACTAGAGTCGGCCCTCGCTACTGGCTTCTGCAGCTCTCGGCAACCTCCTCACACTGTTGTCTTTGTCCTAGATCATAAGATCTACCAAGTGACACCTCTGTCTCCCTGCTTGTGGCTTGACTCTAGCATGGTGCCTGGCACACAGTAGGCACTCAGTGTCTGTTGAATGAAGAAATGCATGAACAAATGAGTGAGAGAAGCACCGTCCCCTTTGCGTCCTGCCAGGTGACACCTGGAGTAATTTCTTAGTCCCTGTCATAAAGACACTTAGTGAGAATCTTTATGGAGAATGCAGGCATTCAGAGGGAGTAAGAAACTCGGTGAAGGTTACAGGCTAGGAGCAAAAGAGCTATTATTCAAATACGATTACTTTCAGGTCTGGACAGTCCGTTTAAGGGGAGTAAACTAGCGTCCCGGAGAAGAGGGTCGGGCTGGTGGAGAGTCTAAAAACCATGATATTGGACAAATTACTGCATTTAGATCCTTTTGCTTAGAAGCGAAGACTAGGGAGGAAGTGAGGGCTGAAATCCAAGTCTCGAAGGGCCGCCTCTGTGGGGGGATTTCACGGGAATCTAGAGTTTGGCTCTAGAGACTTTTTCTAGCTGCGTCGTTCTAGGATTGTGGCTGATTTGTAAAGGAATGAGATGTGTATTGCCAGAAATGTTCAAGCAGAAGCTTGAAGGCTCATACTTCCCAAGGGTGGACAGAACAGCTTCTCCTGTTAGTGCTAAATCTAGTGTGGGGGAGAGTCTGATGTTCAGAGGTCTATGGCTGCAGAAGATGCTGAAGGATTGACTGAAAGGTGTTTTTAATCACACCATATGCTGTGCTGTCCATATGCAAACAGATGCTGAGACCCATGAAAGTTCTAGGCACCTGGGACTCTCCCCCCCGTGGAATCTTTCTAGCTGTGGAATCTCGGCAGAACCGTGGGCAAAGGCAGGCAGGAAGCCCCTGGTCTGTCTTTGCCTTTGCCTGCAACCCTTCTATCCCCATAGACAGCTCCTTCCTCCTGAACGCAAGCTCATCGCCACTCCCAGAGGGCTCGGGAAAGAATCTTCTTGGAGACGAGGTCATCCCCATGTGCTGTTTTCCAGTTGCTGGCAATTGGCTCAGCACCCCTTCCTGCCAGAGGCTTTCTGCTAACGTGCCAGCTGCTTCTGACACCTGGGGGGGGGCCTGGCTGCCCTGCTTTGAAGTGGAGCCAGCAGGGAGCTGCTGCCAGTGAGAGTCTGCACAAATCTATTGGATCAGGAGGGGGATCCTTGCGGGCCTTGCCGCGGGGCTAGAGGGAGGGACTGGGGAGAAGCGAGGCACTTGGGTTCAGGCTGCGCTGAACAGAACCATGTGTGGGGCGGAGCCTAGGACAGGCAACCGGAGTGGCGACAGAGCACTTGGCCGGTCTGAGGGGCTGGCCACGCTCTCCCCTCCCCTGCTGACTTCCAGCAGCTGAGATGGGCAGACTGGCTGGGAGTTCTGAGGGTGCCAAGGAAGCAACAGCTTCCAGCCTGAACCTACCGACTGGCCAACTTCCTATTCACCCCTAATGAGGCTCAGTTGCCCTGGTCTAGCAGCACGGGCTGCACCCGTTTTCCTGAAGTTCTGGATTAGCTGGCCCCAGGATCAAGTCCCAGTTCCACCACTCACTGGCCAAGTGACTTGTTTCCCCTCTGAGCCCCCAGTTTCCTCCTCTGTGAAGAGGAAATTATTATAGTTCCTGTCTCCCCAGGATTCTTGTGGAGCGTCAGCATGATGGTGTTACCTGTGCTAGTTTCTAACAGGCACTCAGAGTAAGTGCCGGCTGTAATCAGTAAGTATGTTCTATCTGGTTTAAAGTGCTGGGAGAGCCCAAAAGGGCAAATAAAAATAGAGCCCAGAGGAAGTGCGGTGCTGCCCACATCCACCAGGCAGAGGTCTCAGGTGGAAGCCAGCCATCTAGCTTCCACTTTACTTTTGGGGGAAGCCAGCCCTCAGCCAGGGCCAGAAGAAGAGCCACTTTCCATGGACTTCTTTGAGGAGGTCACATGACCAGCGTCATTCATGGGGTGGCTGAAGTGTGTCCCCAAGGCTGTTTGGGCTCACAGTGCACCTCTGTGGTTTTTGTGTGAATGTCAGGGCCATGAGAGAGAAGCAGCGATGACACAACGTCTGGTTACCTTCTCCAGGTGGGAGGACAAAGCCTGCTGTGAAGGTGTCCTGGGACGTTACCTGAGGGTCGCTCCTCTCATGGGCTGGGTTGGAGGCACACACGTGCTGCACAGGCTGCCTCTAGCCCAGGCCCTTGAAAGTGGCGTGGGATGTCCAGGTCACTGCTCTGCCCTGGCTCCAGCCTGCACCTCTCCCAAACCCTACTTGCCCTGAAATGCCTAACACGCTTGATCCAGAGGGCGTGGGAAACACTGTGATGATAATAATAGTTAATATTCATTAAGGGCTTACTCTGTCAGCACTACACACCCGTAAGTTCATTTCTGCTCATATTAATCCTATGAGGTCAGTTCAGCGAGTATCTTTATGGAGAACGCAGACATTCAGAGGAATTAAGAAACCTAACACAGGTGTGAAACTAGGAGCGAAAAAGCTGTGATTCAAATACAGGCCTCTTTGACGCTAATCGCAGTTCCGAGACCACCTGCAGCCACTTCTGGTGAGAAAGCATGGGCTCTGCGCTCTCGTGACACTGAAGCTTTCCTGCTGTTGCCCTTCCCTTCTCCCCCGCCTGGGGTGTTTGTCAGAACTGCCCCAGAAGGCCTGGAAGCTTAGGCCCCGGGTGCTGCTGCTTTCCTGCAGACAGCCTGAAGGCCTCATTACTCTGGGAACCTCCCAGGAAGCCTGGCAGCTAGGGGTGAACTGGTCCACAGACCTTAGAATAAAGACCCAAACCCAATGTATGGCCTGTAAAGGCCCCTTTCCCCTCCCTCTGCCTTCAAATACCTCAAATCCAGGCCTATTGGCTTCTCTTGGTTCCTCCGGGCCATCCCTGGTGAGAGCCCAGCTGCTTCTCCACGCTGCTTTCCCTGACATGCTTTTTGCTCTCACTGCTCTCTACCTAATCCCCCCCATCAATTTTGATTTAAAGGAAATGTTTAAAACCTCAGAAAACAACAGAGAATCATGTAACAAACACCTATATCCCCCACTAGCAAATTTTATCAGACCATAACGTCTTATCCTTGCTTTAGTTTTTAAAAACTTTGTAAAATGCAGTATTACAGTTGCCACTTGAGCCACCTGTGCGTCTCTCCCCTCATCCTATCCTCCACCTTCCTTCCCTGGGAATCACCATGGTTTACTAAAACTTGAGGGTCTAGCGTTCCTCTGCATGTCTTTTGTTTTGTTTTTTTTTTTTTTTTGAGATGGAGTCTCACTCTGTTGCCCAGGCCAGAGTTCAGTGGCACGATCTTGGCTCACTGCAACCTCTGCCTCCCAGATTCAAGCTATTCTCCTGCCTCAGCTTCCTGAGTAGCTGGGATCACAGGTGCGTGCCACCATGCCCAGCTAATTTTTTTGTATTTTTAGTAGAGACCGGGTTTTACCTTGTTGGTCAGGCTCGTCTCAAACTCCTGACCCCATGATACACCCGCCTTGGCCTTCCAAGGTGCTGGGATTACAGGTGTGAGCCACTGCGCCTGGCTCCTCTGCGTGACTTTATAATGAACTCATGCAAATATCTATGTTCTTAAAACATTATGTAGCTTTGTTTTGCTTTATTTCAAACTCTATGTGTCATTCTGTAACTTTGATATTTTGAGATTCGTCAGGATTAATGCATATCTAGCTGTTCATTTTACCTGCTGGATAGAATTCCACACCTATGGTATGAATATGCGACACTCGATTCTTTCCTTCGGCACACGGACACGCAGGTTGTTCCAGTGGTAGCTATTACAAACAATACTGCATGTTTCCTTATTCCCAGAAGGAGCTCTTGAACTTTTAAAATTTGCCTAAGTTATTGGAGAGTAATTGTCATAATTTACACTCCCACCCACAGTTTATGAGAGTTCCCACTGTTTCACATCTTCACCAATATTTGTATTATGAGACTTTAACATTTTTGCCAATTTGATAGGTATGAAGTGGTATCTCCATTTGACTGGCAGTTTCCTGATTACTGGTGAGTATGGCCATGCAAATACGCCCAAAGGTTTATTACTAGTTCATGTTCTTCTGTGCATTGCCTCTTTATGTCTTTGGACTATATTTCTACTGAGATCCTTAATCTTTTTCTTATTGATTTGTAGGAATTCTTTTTTTTCTGAGATGGAGTTTTGCCTTTGTTGCCCGGGCTGGAGTGCAAGGGCGCGGTCTTGGCTCACTGCAACCTCCACCTCCCAGGTTCAAGCAATTTTCCTTCCTCAGCCTCCCAAGTAGCTGGAATTACAGGTGCCACCACCATGCCTGGCTAATTTATTTTTGAATTTTTAGTAGAGATGAGGTTTCACCCTATTGGCCAGGCTGGTCTCGAGCTCCTGACCTCAGGTGATCCACCAGGCTCAGCCTCCCAAAGTGCTGGGATTACAGGCGTGAGCCACTGTGCCTGGCCAATTTGTAGGAATTCTTTATAAAAAGTTCTTAGCTGCGTGTGGTGGTGTGCACCTGTAGTCCCAGCTGCTTGTGAGGCTGAGGCAGAAAATTGCCTGAGCCTAGGAGTTTGAGTCCAGCCCGGGGAACACAGCAAGACTCCATCTTAAAATAAAATAAAATAATTTATGGGAAGTTGAGGCAGGAGGATTGCTTGAGGCCAGGAGTTCAAGACCAGCCTGAGCAAAACAGCAAGATCCCTGCCCTCATCTCTACAAAATAAAAAATTAGCTGGGCTTGGTAGCATGTGCCTATGGTCCTAGCTACCCATGAGGCTGAGGTGGGAAGATCACTTGAGCCCAGGAGTTTGAGGCTGTAGCGAGCTATGAATGCACCACTGCACTCCAGCCTGGGTGACAGAGCAAGACCCCATCTCAAAAAATAATAACAATAAAAATTTTTAAATATTTTTTTTTTGGCGAGGGACACAGTCTTGCTCTATCACCCAGGATGGAGTGCAATGGCACGATCTCGGCTCACTGCAACTTCCGCCTCCCGAGTTCAAGCAATTCTCCTGCCTCAGCCTCCTGAGTAGCTGGGACTACAGGCGTGCACCACCATGCCAGGCTAATTTTTGTATTTTTAGTAGAGATGGGGTTTCATCAGGTTGGTCAGGCTGGTCTCAAACTCCTGATCCTGTGATCCACCCACCTCAGTCTCTCAAAGTGTTGGGATTATAGGCGTGAGCCACTGTGCCCGGCCCATACAGTTTTTATTTTTTATATATTTATTTTTTGAGACGAAGTTTTGCTCTTGTTGCCCAGGCTGGAGTGCAGCAGCATGATCTCGGGTCACTGCAACCTCCGCCTCCCTGGTTCAAGTGATTCTCCTGCCTCAGCCTCCCGAGTAGCAGGGATTACAGGCGCACACCACCATGCTCGGCTAATTTTTGTATTTTTAGAGAGATGGGGTTTCACCATGTTGGCCAGGCTGGTCTCAAACTCCTGACCTCAAGTGATTCACCTGCCTTGGCCTCCCAAAGTGCTGGCATTATAGGTGTGAGTCACTGCACCCCGCCCCACCGCTTTTTGAACCACTCTTTTCCCAATTGTTCTGCATTATTACCATTTTATATGTGAAGTGTTTGTAAGTGTGTGCATGTGTTCTGTCCTGTCCAGTATGATCCACTTGTCTAATCCTTACCCTAGTACCACACTGTCTTAATTATGGTGGCCTTTCATCTTGACGGTTTTGATACCTCCTGGGATAAATTAATCTTTTAGTAATCCTTCAGGTCCTGGATTCGACATCTCTTTCTTGTGTTTTTCTTTTCTTTTTCTTTGAGACAGAGTCTTGCCCTTATTGCCCAGGCTGGCAATGACATGATCTTGGCTCACTGCAACTCTGCCTCCCGGGTTCAAGCAATTCTCCTGCCTTAGCCTCCCTAGTAGATGGGATTACAGGCACCCGCCACCACACCCAGCTAATTTTTTTGTATTTTTAGTAGAGATGGGGTTTTGCCTGGTTGGCCAAGCTGGTCTTGAACTCCTGACCTCGTGATCCACCCACCTCTGCCTCCCAAAGTGCTGGGGTGAGCCACCATGCCCGGCCTCAACATCTCTTTCTTATGGAAGAATCTTCCATGATCCCCCAGATTAGGTTGGTCCTCCTGTTTCTAGGTTTCTAGGGCACTTAGTTTCATCTGTTTAATGTCTGCTGTTCTATGAGTTTGTAAGTTCCTCCAGGGCTGGGGCAACATCTGCTCTGGTCACTGCCATAGCCCCTCCATCAAGCACAATGGTTGGCACATAACAGGCATTCGATATATATTTCGTGAATGAAAGAATGGGAAAAGAAAAGATAGTCTGATGGGGGAGACATTGTGGGTGCAGCGATATAGGCAGGTATCTGCAGAAGGACTTGCAGAGGAAAGGCAGAAAGAGACCAAGAAAGCAGAAAGCTCGGCCAGGGCAGTGGCTCACGCCTGTAATCCCAGCATTTTGGGAGGCCAAGGCGGGCGGATCACCTGAAGTCAGGAGTTCAAGACCAGCCTGACCAACATGGTGAAACCCTGTCTCTAAAAAAAAAAAGTAAAAAAAAAAAAAAAGGAAAGCAGAAAGCTGTATCCTCAGGGCATAGCGCGAGGTCTGGCAGGTACCAGACACTACTCAGTAAACACCTGAAAACTGAATATAGGAATGAAACATCACTCCCCATTCAGTAAGTTCTAATTTTTAAAAATAGGTAATTTTTGGAGGGCCACGTGACAGGTATTTTATGTGGATTATCTCATTAAATCCTTAAAACGACTCTGTCAGATATGTACTATAAAATGAGGAAATTGAGGCTTAGACCAATTACATAACTTGATCAAGGTCACAAGCCAGTAAGTAAAGGAAATGGGATCTGAATCCAGGGCTGTCTGGCTCCAGCGCCTGAGTCCTTTGCCATTGGGCTATACTGGGGCTTTGTGACACAGGGACCACCTGAAAAGTAACTCTCTAGAATGGGGGTGAGTAGTTATGTCTAAAACCAGATTCCTTAGGAGCTTATATGTTTTGAAGCACCATATGTATTCATAACATAATCATGGTAACAGAGCTTTTTCTATTAAACATATAGTACTCATTAGGGGTGCTGGCCTTTGGTGAGGGAGAAGTTAAATAGTGTTTCTGATGAGAAAGAGAAGGGAATGTAACTCCTTTAAATCCGGCCAATTCTAAAATGTCAGAATAAGAATGGCAGGAAATACTTTATTTTATTTTTTTGGTCTGAGATGGAGTCTCATTCTGTCACCCAGGCTGGAGTGCAATGATACAATCTTGGCTCACTGCAACCTCCGCCTCCTGGGTTCAAATGATTCTCCCACCTCAGCCTTCTGAGTAGCTGGGATTACAGGCATACACCACCATGCCCTGCTTGTTTTGTATTTTTAGTAGAGACGGGGTTTCACCATGTTGACCAGGCTGGTCTTGATTTCCTGACCTCAAGTGATCCGCTCACCCCCGCCTCTGCCTCCGAAAGTGCTGGGATTACAGGTGTGAGCCACTGCACCCGGCCAGAATAAGAATGGCAGGCAATATGGCCAAGCGTGGTGGCCGAGGCCTGTAATCTCAGCACTTTGGGAGGCTGAGGTGGTCAGATCATGAGGTCAAGAGATTGAGACCATACTGGCCAACATGGTGAAACCCCATCTCTACTAAAAATACAAAAATTAGCTGGGTGTGGTGGTGCATGCCTGCAGTCCCAGCTACTTGGGAGGCTGAGGGGGGAGAATCGCTTGAACCCAGGAGGCAGAGGTTGCAGTGAGCCGAGATTGCACCACTGTATTCCGGGCTGGCGACAGAGCGAGATTCCATCTCAAAACAAAAAAAAAAAGAATGGCAGGCAATACTTTAAATCAGTGGTTGTCATCGTATGTTTCCCAGACTATCAGCATCACTGGGGAACTTTTTAGAAATACAAATTTTTGAGCCCACCCTAAACCTAGTGAACTCTGGGGCTGAGGTCTGGCCACGTGTGGTTGAACAAGCTCTGCAGGTGATTCTGATGCATGCTCAAGTCTGAGAACCAGTGCTTTAAATCTTCACCCTTGGAGCAGAGCTTCCCAACCCTGTGTCACTTGGGCCTCAAATGACTTACAGGTGTGATGGTCCCCTCGGCCCAGCTGAAAGGAGGCCAGAGCCTGCAGGCCAATCACAAGCAGCCTTGTCTTTACTGGACATTTTTGTTATATATTATTTTCTGATTGCTGTGAAGTGCAAAAAGGCCAGGAAGCATTGCCTTTGGAAATCCAGAAACTTCTCATTTATTTTTTTAAAAATCTGGCACTATTAATACCAACGTTATTGTAACAACAAGAGATTATTACTGGGCAGGTGTGGTGGCTCATGTCTGCAATCCCAGTATTTTGGGAGGCTGAGTCGGGCAGATCACTTGAGGTCAGGAGTTTGAGACCAGCCTGGCCAACATGGTGAAACTCCGTCTCTACCACAAACACAAAAAATTAGCTGGGCATGGTGATGCATGCCTGTAATCCCAGCTACTGGGGAGGCTGAGGCACGAAATCGCTTGAACCTGGGTAGCGGAGGTTACAGTGAGCTGAGATCACGTCACTGAACTCCAGCCTGGGCAGCAGAGCAAGACTTTCTCTAAAAAAAAAAAAAATTATTATTTAATGTCTACAATATGCTAAGCAATTTACATGGTTTTGTTGGTGTTACTGAAATCTTACACCCTATGAGTTAGTTATTATTATCATCCTCATTTTACAGATATAAAAACAGGGCTCAGAGAAGCTAAGAGATCTCCTCAGGGTCATCTAGTTAATGGGCACAGGTGGAATGTGCACTCGAGCTTTCCGATGCCATGGGGCCCGTGTTCTCTTAGGTCCAGGTTAATATTACCTCTAACAATTATGACAAGTTGACTCTGTGCCAGCCACTGTTTTAAGCACATCATACACTTTTCCTTCAATCATAAAAACTATTATTATTCGCATTTTACAAATGAGGAAACTGAGGCTCAAAGAAATTAAATATCTTTCTTAAGGGCACAGTTAGTAGGCTGTGGAACCCAGGATTTGAACTCAAGAAGTCTGGCTCCAATTACAGGCTCTTAACCATCAGGAAAGCTTCCAGTCCATGGAGGATGGAAAGCGAGCGATGCTCTGGTGATCACGTAAGAATAAAACGACTGCAACTGCTGCAGGGACATGCGAGGTGGAGGGATCTCTGGGTTGGCTGCTGTCATGGAGTCTGTTTGCTTTTTCTTTTCCTGTGTTTCCAGCTCACACCTGCTGCCCCAGGGCCTGGCCATGATGCCTGCAGCACATAAGGCAGGCGTATGTGGAGATGCCATGCCCCTGAACAGGCTCCGGTGTACAGCTGCCTGTGGATTACATTCTTTTATGCATACATCATCACAGACTGGAGCCTCCTTCTGCAGCCTGTCCCCAGACCTCAGGGTCCTAAATAAAGTAAGCCTGGCAGTGAGATGGGAGAGGGCAGTTCCTCTTCTAGCAATAGTAACTGCTTTGAAGTCTCAACCACCCCCATTTGCGATTCTGGCCAGATGCATAGGTGTGTGTGTGGAAGCTGAGATCCTGACCTTCAGGACAAAATGAGAGTAGCTTACAAAATCAGGGGACACTTTCTGGGATACATACAAGTTTTCTACGTACACACCAGCTGGAGTACAGAGGGGAAAGCATGGCATTGAGGAGATGAGGTTGACACAGAAGCTTGATGCTCATCCATGTGGAGAAAACAAACCTCTCCTAATTCTGAATTCATCTAACTGCAGCCAGTGCAGTGAGGGTTACCCTGGGCCCTTCTACTGTTACTGCCATTCCCATAATTCCCTCACACTGCTATTGACATGGATTGGCTTCGATGCTTCCTCCTCCTCAAACAGAAAGATCTGAGGTTTCTGTCAAACAGCAGGCCTCTAGGTGAGGACTGGGTAAGTTTCCAGCCACAAATAGAGGAATACCATTCCAGAAGCACTTTGGTATCGATAACTGTACAATGATCGTTGGTATTGAGAATTTCTGGTTCTCACAGGGTTCTAGCACCTACACTCAAATCTTGTGGCGCTTCCACGTATCAGATTGTTTGGAAGGGTCTGAGGAGAGCTGGGGCAAATGCAAAGCTGTGGCTGTGGGGGGCTAGGATGCGTATCTAAGGCTCACTTTCATAAGCTCCTTCTCATCACAGGATTGGAAAGAGGTCAGTGGCTATTCTGTAGCGATCGATCAAAACCAAAGTCATATGCACAGATTGGTGGCAGCCAGTGACCAGTACCTAAGCAATGCCCTTCTAAATCAAGTTCTTTGACAAGCAGGAACTATATCTTATGAATGACTGTATCCCCAGAATAGCTCCAGGCACAAAATCAGCACTCAAGAAACACTTGGTGAAATGAAGCACTGACACACACAGCAACATGGATAGACCCTGAAAACACTGTGCTGTTAGGTTGGTGCAAAAGTAATTGCGGTTTTGAAAATAACGGCAAAAACGACAATTACTTTTGCACCAACCTAATAAATGAAACTAGTCACAAAAGATCACTTTTTTTTTTTTTTTTTTTGAGATGGAGTCTCGCTCCATTGCCCAGGCTGGAGTGCAGCAGTGTGATCTCGGCTCACTACAACTTCCGCCTCCTGGGTTCAAGAGACTCTCCTGCCTCAGCCTCCCGAGCAGCTGGGATTACAGACGTGCACCACCATGCCTGGCTAATTTTTGTATCTTTAGCAGAGATGGCGTTTCACCATGTTGGCCAGGCTGGTTTCGAAATCCTGACCTCAAATGATCTGCCTGCTTCAGCCTCCCAATGTGCTAGGACTACAGGCATGAGCCACCACCATGCCCAGCCAAGAACACATATACAATTCTACTTATTTGATTTCTTCTTCTTCTTTTTCTTCAAAGACAAAGTCTCACTCTGTCGCCCAGGCTAGAGTACAGTGGCAATCTCAGCTTACTACAACCTCTGCACCCCCAGGCTCAAGCAATCCTCCTATCTCAACCTCCCACGTAGCTGGGACCACAGACACATGCCACCGCACCTGGCTGGTTTTGTATTTTTGCTAGAGATGGGATTTTACCGTGTTGCCTAGGCTGGTCTGGAACTCCTGAGCTCAAGTAATCCTCCCCACTTGGCCTCGCCAGGTGCTGGGATTACAGGCGTAAGCCACTGTGCCTGGCCTCAATTCTACTTATTTGAAATGGCCAGTGGATAAATCTATAGAGACAGAAAGTAGATGAGAGGTTGCCTAGGGTTGGGGAAGATGGAGGAGGGGGACTGAAGAGTAATGGCTAAGGGGTGTAGGATTTCTTTTTAGGGTAATGAAAATGTTCTAAAATGGACTGTGGCAATGGATGCACAACCCTAGAAATATATTAAAGGCCATTGAATTTTACACTTTAAATGAGTGAAGTGTATAGTATATACATTGTATCCCAAAAAGCTGTTAAAAAGAAATATTTGATGAATAAACAAATGAACAAATGAATATAGAATACAGTTGCTGACTCTTGTTCTTAGAATCATGGACTATTAGAATCATGTAAAATGCCAGACAAGGAATATTCACTCACACATTCATTCATGTATTGATTCATTCAGCAGACATTTATGGCGTGTCTGGCATGTATCTAGGTACTACGCTAAGTGACAGTGACTAAGCAGCAAACAAGATTACTACGGATCCTACTTGCCCTCTTGGGACATACATTCTCACACTTAGGGTTCCTTTTCTTTATTTAGAAATTCTCTAATTACTGTCATACCTGACCTTCATTCTTAAGTTCAGTCTTTAAGGATGCTGAGTTTATCTCCCCAGATTTTGGGGCTGAATCTTCCTTAAAATGATCTGAGCCCAGGCTGGGTGCTGTGGCTCACGCTTGTAATCCCAGCGCACTTTGGGAGGCTGAGGTGGGCAGATCATTTGAGGTCAGGAGTTTGAGACTAGCCTGGGCAACATGGTGAAACCCCACCCATATCTACTAAAAATAATAATAATAAAAAAAATTAGCTGGGCATTGTGTGCCCATCTGTAACCCCAGCTACTCAGGAAGCTGAGGCAGGAGAATCACTTGAACCCAGAGAGGGGGGGCAGAGGTTGCAGTCAGCTGAGATCACACCACTGCACTCCAGCCTGGGTGACAGAGTGAGACACTGTCTCAAAAAAATAAAAAATAAAAATAAAAATAAAATAAAATGATTTGAGCCCAAAGGGGGAACTATCATGGAAATTTTAAGCTAACTCCACTTGGCTGCTTTTAAATTACAAGAGATAATCTCCCATACTTTTTAAATTTTTCAGTGAAGAAAAAAAAAATCCCAATCTCCTTTGGATAGCAGATAAATCAAAATGATAAAACCTGAACTGCAGCTTTTACCAGTGGCAGTTGCTATCGGGAAAGAAAAGTATCCACTGACTAATGAGGGGGGAAACCTATCAAATTTGGAGTGTGTGATCACTAAACAGGTTTTGCACATGACCAGCAAAATTAGGTCATGAGCTGTGAGCTGCAAAACCCCCTGTCCCACCGTGGGGCTGGTGTCTGTCACTGGGAGGAATAAAGTTCCCATCTTCAAAGTAGGCGGAGGAGTTGGTTGGCACGTTTTTAAAGGAGTGAGGTGATTCTTGGTGCAGCGCAGCCAATGCAGCTTTGTTTTCAATGGGTCAAACCACAAAGCAGAAATGACACCATGACAGGTGGGACACTCAATCTCCTTGTGTTCCCGATCCGTCTCTGGATTCAGGCTGACTGAGGTTCCAGGCCCGCCTCTGCTGCTTATAAGCTATCAGTATATTCACACGACGTCGTTACCCTCTCTGAGCCTCTGTTCCCACTTCAGTGAAGTGAGCAGTAATAGTACCCTTCCCTCAACTGGGCTTCATTACTTTCATGTCTTTTTTTTTTTTTTTTGAGATAGAGTCTCACTCTGTCCCCCATGCTGGAGTGCAGTGGCACAATCTCGGCTTACTGCAACCTCTACCTCCCAGGTTCAAGTGATTCTCCTGCCGCAGCCTCCCAAATAGCTGAGAATACAGGTGCCCACCACCACATTGGGTTAACTTTTGCATTTTTAGTACAGATGGGGTTTCGCCATGTTGGCCAGGCTGGTCGCCAACTCCTGACCCTCAGGTGATCCACCCACCTCAGCCTCCCAAAGTGTTGGGATTATGGGCGTGAGCCACCGCCCGGCCACTTTCACGCCTCTCTGGTCTCCAACCACAACCCTCTTCATCACAAGTCACTGCCAACCTTTACCCCTTCTTTCCTCAGAATATACCCTAGGGTGTGTGTGTGTGTCTGTGTGTGTTGTTGTTGTTTGCCTAATTCTCTCACCACCCTCCAACTCTGTCTTCAGAGCCTAAGGCTACCCACAGAAACCACAAAGGATCATTTTAAAGGGAAGTAACAGTTTTTACAAGGATTAGGTGAGACAGTTAAGGTAAACACATTTAAATAGAACAACGAAGGTAAATGCATTCAATATGATTTAGGGAAGGTAGGCATTCTTCAATAAACATGATTTTTGCTACATGTCCATTTGCAACCCTAGCTCAGGTTTGCTTTTTTTTTTTTCCTTTTTCTTTTTTTTGAGATGGAGTCTCGCTATGTTACCCAGGCTGGAGTGCAGTGGCTCGATCTTAGCTCACTGCAACCTCTGCTTCCCAGGTTCAAACGATTCTCTTCCCTCAGTCTTCTGAGTAGCCGGGACTACAGTTGTGCGCCACCATGCCTGGCTAATTTTTTGTATTTTTAGTAGAGATGGAGTTTCACCATGTATGCTAGACTGGTCTTGAATACCTGACCTCAGGTGATCTGCCTGCCTTGGCCTCCCAAACTGCTGGGATTACAGTGTGAACCATCGCGCCCGGCCTAGCTCAGGTTTTGAGTTAAGTAAGTAAAAGTTAACTGAGGTAGAGTCCAACTACCTCATGTATTTAAAAATCGTGAATGATGGTGAAACCCAACACAGAAATTAGGGGTTTGTAACTATTTCTGCCGAGTCCTGGTCTGGACTGATCTTGAAAAGCTTCTGCTGACATAAATAATATGATTTGCCCTTTCCTCAACGGAGCTTTATCACCTTCATGCCCTTCCAGTCCCCATCCTCAACCCTGTTCATCACAAGTCACTGCCACCCCTTGCCCCCTGATATGGTTAGGCTTTGTGTCCCCCACCTAAATCTCATCCCGAATTGTAATCTCCAGGTGTTGATAGGGCGACCTGGTGGGAGGTGATTGGATCACATGGGTGGTTTCCCCCATGCTGTTGTTCTTGTGATACTGAGTGAGTTCTCAAGAGATCTGACGGTTTTATAAGCAGCTGGCATTGCCCCTGCCTGTACTTCTCTCTCTTGCCACCATGTGAAAGAAGCCCTTGCTTCCCCTTTGCCTTCCGCCATGATTGTATGTTTCCTGAGACCGTGCAGAACTGCGAGTCAATTAAACCTCTTTTCTTTATAAATTACCCAGTCTTGGATAGTATTTTTACAGTATCGTGAAAACACACAAATACAGCCCCTTTTCTTAGAATATCCTCTAGGCTGTGTGTGTGTGTGTGTGTGTGTGTGTGTGTGTGTGTAGGGGTAGGGCTTTTCTGCCTCTTCATCTCACCACCCTCCAACTCTATCTTCAGACCCTGAGGCTCCCCACAACAACCACAAAGACTCATTTCGCTTCCCTTTGGAAATGCAGAACGTATTTTGTTTTGGGGCAAATCCCAAATAGACCCCTCTACCAGTGTCAATTTCTTCCCTAAATGCTCCTTTTTCATTTGTATACACTTCAGGTTTCTCTAAGAAGCAGCGGCCACATAGAGCTGAGTTGGTTTCAAGAGTCCAGGAGACATACCTGGCTGCTTTCTGAGTGAGCTCCAGCGGGAAATCGGGGGCACAGTAATTGCAGCAAACAGTGATATTCTTTCATAGTCAGCAAATCTGAAGTGGAAATGGGAGGAACACATTAGGTCTCTGCATTTCATGTCACTGTTCTCTTTTGTTCATTTCATGAGTTTCAGACCTGGTCTTGGTAAAGCTGCTCTTTTAAAGGTGAGTCAGTGTTAAGGGTATGCTACTCTCTAACTACCAGGTGTGAGATTTTAAGATCAATATTTCTACAAAGCCTTTCCTGGGTGGGAGGCACCCAGTTACAACATTTTGACCAAAGGAGCTTCCCTGGTATGAAAATTGGTCAGGTGAAGAGAGCAAATGAGAGAGGCACCTTTATCAACCTTCTTTAGTTTGGTTTTCTTTGTATATAAAAATCTGGAAGAACAAGTCATTTCAAAGCCGGTTAAATCTGCTGAAATTCTCTGGCATGGTGACATTTACCACCACATTCCCAAAGACCATCCACAGAATATCTGGAAGCAGTACCAAGGCAAACACTCTTGCCGTGTGTGGAGGAGGAGTAGAGCATAGAAACCCACAGACCTCATTACTCTGTCATCCAGCACTGCAGCAGGCTGGCTTCTCCTGGATGCCTGCAACAAATCTGGTCATCCTATTATAGGAAGCCAAGACAAAGGTCCAACATACACAGTCAAGGCAACCAAATGACTCCTGATATACAGAAGCAGTGCTTTGGGAGGGGTGGGCCAGGATGAGGCTGTGGCCCAGCAGAGAACCCAGAGAGGCGAATCTCAGAGAGATTTATAGGATCCCAAGGGAGAAGAAATACGCTGATGCTTAAAAGTAATTTTGTTGCTGCATGTACTGAAGGCGGAAGATTTCAGATCAGCCAAGGAGTAAGAACGTGCAAGTATTACCACATACCAAAGCATTTCGAATATGGAAGAACCCAGTGACACCAAAGTGAGAGCAATCCACCCCGAGGCCTGTCTAATCGGGAGGAGGATGAGTGAGAGGAGGGAAACCAGAGGGCATGGCTACACTGGGGGGAATGGAGATGATGATCACAGGCACTTGGCTTCTCTGGACCTAAGTTAACCCAAAGCCACAGGAATCCAGACCTCCTGCCCTGCTAGTTCGGTTCATGCTTTTCCAAGACAAAAACCCCAAATCTCCAGGGAAAGGCCTGGGTTCCTGGTACTTTTTCATTAAAGCTCAATTCAAGGTGGGGGACAGAGAGTTTGACTAACCACACTGCCAAAGTCAGGAACACCAAAGGAACAGACTCAGCGTCAATATAGGTCAAAGGATCAAGATGGCTTTTGCGGCACTTTCCTCTTCCCACTTGCCTGACCTCGGGCACAGCCTGGAAGGAGGTCTTGTTCTTCAAGGGAGGGAGTCATCGCCATTTGTGGTCTCAGACTTGGGGTGAGGATAAAGGTGAAGGGAAGGGAGAAAAGCCACTGAATCTAATGTGTTCCCACTTTATTCTCACTCCAGAACTCCCTATGTAGAGAGAAGAGAAAAGTGATTTCTGGCAGGGAGTAAATAAAGGAAGTTCTATCTTTGAATCATCACTGCTTTTCTACGCTAAACTTTAGTGGTAGCATTCTTAGGGAGAGTCAAAGTGTTTCATAGGAACTTACATTTATCCCTCAAACCTACAAAATATCCTTGGGAAGATAACAGAATGAAGAAAAATGAAAAAATGAGAGAGAGAGTTAATTAAGAAAGACTCAGTACTAGGATTCAACATTAGCTTCCTGGTTTCCACACCCTAGTCCGTCTTCAGGTTCTGGATGTTATTCTTACTCATGTACTTCAAATATTTATTTCCAAGACAGAATAATCATTTACAGGTATCACTGTGTACTTCTCTAATGTGAAAAAAGCTCTTAAAAATACTAAAAACAGAATACATCCTGCTCATCACTTCTGGAACTTGACTCTTCTAAATGTTAAGTACGGACAGCATTCAGATAAAGAGATTAATAAAAATGCAAGCAAATAAACTTTTAATTGTGGAGAAGTAGTCTGTTGGTTATTGTTCCTATTATTCTTCCACGCAGACTCTGTGTTGGCGGTGTGGAGAGAGGAGTTGTAATTCTACTGAAGTAGTGATCAGATAATATCAAGGCCAGATGATTTCTGCTACTTCGAGACACTCCTCAGCTGCTGTACAGTGGGTATTGAGAGAACTATGAGTGGTAAGACTTGTTTCAAAATCAGAACACTGAGGAGCAGATGGGAGCTTGTTCCCTTCCTGCTCCATAGGGTAGGGTTCAACTCTTGGCTCTGCAATTTACCAGGTACGTAACCTTGGGCAAATTGCTTAATCTCTCCAAGTCTCCGTTTCTCATTCATAAAATGCAAATGACACTGACACTTTTCAGGGTTAAAGTCAAGTGTAAAAGAGATGATGTCTATGAAGTACTGAGCAGAATGTTTAGAACTTAGTAACATTAAACAATGGGAGTTGTTTTGGTTCTGTTTTCAAATCCTGGGGGTCAGGAGAGGAGAAGAAAGAAGGTATTTGTTGCTGAGCGTTTTTTTACTCAAAAAAAAATTTTTTTTTTTTTTGAGACGGAGTTTTGCTCTTGTTGCCCAGGCTGGAGTACAACAGCGTGATCTCGGCTCACCACAAGCTCCGCCTCCCGGGTTCAAGCGATTCTTCTGCCTCAGCTTCCCGAATAGCTGGGATTATGGGCATGCGCCACCATGCCGAGCTAAAATTTTAATTAATAGATTAATTTTGAGATGGGGGCCTCACTCTGTTACCCAGGCTGGAGTGGCATGATCATAGCGCACTGCAATCTTAAACTCCTGAGCTCAAGCGATCCTCCTGCCTCAGCCTCCCAAGTAGCTGGGACTACAAGCACATGCCACCATGCCCCACCCATTTTAAAAATGTTTGTAGAGATGGGATCTCATGCCATCACCCAGGCTATTCTGGAACTCCCGCCTCAGCCTCCCAAAGTGCTGGGATTACAGGCATGAGCCTGGCTGTTGCTGAGTCTGGACATTACACACCTAAAAGTGTTCTGCTTTGAAAATTCTGTCAGGTTGCCTGAGCTAAATGCGTTTCCAACACTCTCCTGCAGTGGCCACTCACTTCCTGTTCCCATGTGCCTGCTCTGTTCCAGGCTCCACGTTACGATGAATAAGCCAGCAGTCCCCCTAGCTTCTGCGGCCAGCATTCGGCCACCAGTTCACCCCAATGCTCCTACTTTGGGCTCTTTGGCGCTTAGAATTGTCCAAGATCTCAAAGGCCCTTCTCACAGCCCTTTGTGCTCCAGCAATAACTGTAATGAGAGTGAGTAGTCACGGAGAACTGTGCTTAGCTCTTGAATTAACTCACTTAGCCCAAGCGCAGTGGCTCATGCCTATAATCCCAGCACTTTGGGAGGCCGAGGCAGGTGGATCACCTGAGGTCAGGAGTTCGAGACCAGCCTGGCCAACCTGGTGAAACCCCATCTCTACTAAAAATACAAAAATTATCCCAGCATGGTGTTGGGTGCCTGCAATCCTAACTACTCAGGAGGCAGGAGAATCACTTGAACTCAGGAGGTGGAGGCTGCAGTGAGTTGAGATCACGCCACTGCATTCTAGCCAGGGTAACACAGCAAGAATCCATCTCAAAAAAAAAAAAAAAAAAAAAATTACATAGCCTTCACAGCAACAACCTTATGAAGTAGGCTCCGTTATTCCCAGTCCCATTGACAGATGAGGATGAGGAAGTTTAGACGGATGAATAAGCTGGTGAGCAAGGAGAGGAGGGTCCAGGGTAGGGGACAGGAAGGGGACCTGTCTTCCCTGAGCAAGATCTCAGGCTGGAAGGGAGGGAAGGGAGGCTGATGGCAGCAGGAATTTATTAATGATAACACGGCTAACATTTATTGAGCACTTCCTCTCGGGGAGGCACTGTTCTAAGGGGTTTACATATGTTACCTCACTAATCTTCACTACTATTATCCTCATTTCACAGACACGAAAACTCAGATTGTGCACACTTAAGAGGTAGAACTGGAATTCAAACCCAGGCAGTCTGGCTCCAAAGCTTACCCAGCTAACACCGTCAGCACCTTGATCTTATTAGCTATAATGTGTGAGGCTTAAGAGCTTGTTTTCCCCTCTAAACTAACTGCAGGAACTAGATAGCTGCAGGTGAACTGGATCAAGGAGACAATTCAAGTGAATTGGGATTTTCCGAGTAAGAAATTGAGTCTGAAAGGTTCTAATTACTGTCAACAGGTTAGACTGAGGCTCCAGCACAGCAGCCTCAGTTAGACCAGAGGACGTGGGCTGGGGGACACCTGTGCTGGTGGCCACACCGCCTTCTCTCATCCCCACCCACCTGCCAGCCACTGTTCTACCTGGCAGGTGCAGGGGGAGGTAAGTATTGTGTATCAGTAGACATCTTCTCTAAAGGAATATCCCCACAATGAGAAGGGAGACAGCCAGTAGGTCTTGTGAGTTCAAAGGCAAAGACATAATAAGGCTTTGGTGAAAGATCAAAATCAGTACACTCTCCACAAATTTGTGTGTTTCCTTCTGTGGGTGGTCAGACCTGCTAAACTTTCTTCTTCTAAGCCTTGGACTAGTATCCCAAATTGTGTGGCTGGCTCTAGACCAGAAGTGTTTTACACCCTTGATTTTATCTTCTCCAGAGGCAGCACAGCATAGCATTGTGGCTAAGAGCATGGACTCTGGAGTTAGACTGCTTGGGTCCAACTCTTAGCTTTGCCACTGACTTCAAGTTACTTGACCTTTAAGCTCTCCATGCCTCAGTTTCCCCATCTATGAAATGACAGTGTGAACACAGCAGAGTTGTTGTGAGTTAATGTAAAGTGCTTAGAGCAGTGTCTGACTCATCATAAGGGCCATCTGTTAGGACTTGCTATTATTATTTCAGAAATAAACTAGGGCTCAGTGAGGTATAATAATTTTCTCAAGGAAACAGCTAGGAAGAGGGCTGAGATTCAGACCTAGGCCCAGCACAGGCTCCGAAGGTCCTGCAAGTTCCACCCTAGCAGGTGGGATCCAGCTGCTTTGTGAAGGACTTAACTTCTGATGATAGGATAATTCACACCAGGTGACTGGCAGACTTTATATCAACGTTAAACACACAGGTGCCCTTCAGGAAGGCCACTTTAAACAGCACCGGGTAGTTGGGCAGGGCAGTTGTATTACTGCAGAACTCTGGCTTTGCAATCAGATGACCTGGCTTCAAAACCTAGCTCCACTACTTGCCACCAGCATGACTAGACAAGTTGTACAACTTCCCTAAACCTTGGTTTCCTTGTCTTAAAAGTGTGAAGAACTACAGTACCTACCTAATGGAATTGAAAAAGATCAAAAGAGGTACGTACGATACTTTTCTGAAAAAAGTTAGCAAAGTGTCAATAAGTGGTAGCATTATTTTATAATTATTAACTGATTAAAACTTGAAGTTCTGAAATTAAGTAATCTTTGAACTTAGCTAACGCAACCAGCACAGGCTGGGCATGATGGCTCATGCCTGTAATCCCAGCACTTTGGGAGGCTGAGGCAGACGGATCACCAGGTCAGGAGTTCCAGACCACCCTGATGAACATGGTGAAACCCCACCTCTATTTGAAAAAAAAAAAAAAAAAAGCAACCAGCACAATGCCTGGTGCATTGCAGTAAACATCTGTTGAAGGAATGAATGAATGAAAACATGCCTCACTAGTGATCCAAACACAAATTCACAGGGACAAAGTTCTGGTCACTGTGTGAACACAGAGATAGGGGATCTCCAGGCACAGGAGGCACTTCTGCAAACTTACAGGGGTATGAGGAGAAGCCAGGAGCTGAAAAGTGTGAAAAAGGAAAAGACCCTACATCCTAGGTACTGTAACTCTTGGTAAACACGATAAACCATGGCAGGTGCACTACACTTCATGGGCTTGCTGGCCTTCTCATCAATCAGCTTGAATATTTCTTTTCATAAGAATGTATCACCAATTTTCTTTCTTTCTTTTCTTTCTTTTTTTTTTTGTGACACAGTAGCCTAGGCTGGAGTGCGGTGGTACAATCTCAGCTCACTGCAACCTCTGCCTCCTGGGTTCAAGCAATTCTCCTACCTCAGCCTCCCAAGTAGCTGGGATTACAGGTGCGCACCACCACACGTAGCTAATTTTTGTGTTTTTAGTAGAGATGAAGTTTCATAATGTTGGCTAGGCTGGTCTCAAACTCCTGACCTCAGGCAATCCACCCACCTCAGCCTCCCAAAATGCTGGCATTACAGGCGTGAGCTGCCGCACCAGGCCGTGTCACTGATTTTTCTATGTAAACCAAAGGAAGCCTAGGGCTGGAGATCCCTTATCTCTGTGTTCACACAGTGACCAGGACTTTGTCCCTATGAATTTGTATTTGGGTCACTATGTGAGGCATGTTTTTCTTCACTCATTCCTTCAACATACGTTTACTGCAATGCACCAGGCATTGTGCTGATTGCTTAAGCTAAGGTCAAAGTTCGTGCCAACCAATTACAGGCTTTTAAAAGTTTAGCAAGAATACTACTGTTTCAAGATAAGCAATGCCCTGACTCAAAATATTCTGTTGATTATCTCCACTCTAATCCTAGAGAGTGTTAGATGAATTTACTTTAGCTAAGAAAATGAATCTAGTCAGAAATTACTGATTCCCAGTCTATTCAAGGGTGAACTCCTCATGTGTAGGAAAAGGATGTCGTTCTGACATGTGGTCTGCCTTCTTGCTGTGGTGAGTCCCGCCTCTGAAGCTCTGTGGGAGCAGCTCAGTCATTTCTACACCCTTCTTGCAGACCACCATGCATGTTCACAATTGCTTGAAGAACTGTGGTGGAATGTGGCTGTAGATCAGACACCTCTCCCCGTCCTGGGAAATGGTACCTTTGCCAGGGTCACGGTGGTGTCGCTAAGAAGACCCGTGGAGGAGTGCCAGATGGAAAGAACTGGGACCATACATTCATTCCTTCAGAGAAAGCCTTCCCTAAAGCTGAAGTCAAGGCCTTTTAGCGCTAAAAGTATGGGGGATGAAATGGGGCTTGGTCTAAATTCATTTGTGTGAGTGCCTACATGTTGGTTGAGCGAGCTAGTGCTGAACAAGAGCTAAAGATAATGAAATGCTGCAAGCCATGGGAATCCCAGAGGACTGAGCAGCCTCTAGTTGGTTGGCTGCATGATCTCAATAGGACTACCACAGAGGCCAGAGAATACCACAGCCCATGTGTGGACTCTCCAATTTTCAGTTGCAGTTGTTTTTATGTTCTTTCATGCAGGGGTTGCGAAGGCTCACTCTAAATGACACTCATCCTCAGCCAGGCTGCTCTGCCAAGAGATGCTCGGAAGGACATGGATAGTTCGGGGCATGACCACACCACCCCTTCCAATCCCTAGGACACCGAGGCTTTGTTACCAGGCCGCAGCTGAGTAAATAGTTCTCAGTGCTACTCTGCGGGGAGGGGGAAGGGAGTGAGGGAGAGTGCGAGGGAAGGGGAGAAGGAGGCGGCAAGACATCTGATGGCTTCACTCCCCAAGCGACAGCAGTTGGTACCACAAGTCACAGAAAGACTGCTACCATACTAGGGCCATGTTCCTACAAAGCAAAGCCCCAGAAGAAGAGGAGGCTATGTTATTCAATTTTATCTCCTTTGGCAGCACTGGTGTTTTATAGTATAAATGGAGGGAAAGGATAATTAGTTTACTGAATGGAAATGACAGCTGCGGGGTAAAGTATTTGGGCCATTATGAACACTATCCTTTGCCAGCTCGTTACTCCCCAGAGCATCTTCAGTGTGTTCCAGCGGGGTCAGGACGCCCCTTTAGTTTTATATTTTATTATGACTAAGCCAGACACCAAGCTAGAAATATATTTAGTCTATTTCTGTTTGGTGGTATATTTGTTCTAGGCAAAGTATTAAATCGGACACAGTAACGATTTTATGGCAATGTTTAAAGTGAACAAAAGCAATTCTCCAGGAACGGTTTACAGATAGCAGGTAAAGATTTAAAGAAATGCGGGCATTTCTAGCCAGGATCTCAACATTTTCCCCAAGGTCACGTAGGACATACCATCAGGTTCTTCTCACCAGGTTTTTAGGCCAACCATGGCCATCCTGGTGGCTTGAACCAGAGGCCTGGTCTGTGAAGAATCCCCCTCTACTATGTGGAACCGTTGGGGTCTATTCATCACAGTGGGGCCATTGGAGATTGGAGGACCCAGGCAAGGCTTTGTTCTGGTGGAGGTCCTGTCTTAGAAAGCGCGAGGACATGACATGCAGGCTGCACATGCCCAGGGTGGGCGGCCGTACGGCACTGTGGAAGGAGGCACCCGTGCCAGGAGAAAATAAAGCCTCTCTAGTAGCAACGGGGCTAGCTACTCTGGCATGGACATAGTCTTCTACCCATTATTGGGGAAATGGAAGGCAGTTTTGGACACCAAAATGTGGAGCAGGATATTGGCACCATAAGCTCCCAAAAGCTCCAACAGGCCATCAAGGAAGTGACTCAAGCCGACTAGGCGCAGGGGCTAACGCCTGTAATCCCAGCACTTTCAGAGTCTGAGGCGGGTGGATCACCTGAGGTTGGGAGTTCAAGACCATCCTGGTCAACATGGTGAAACCCCATCTCTACTGAAAATACAAAAATTAGCTGGGCATGCTGGCGTGCGTCTGTAGTCACAGCTACTCGGGAGGCTGAGGCAGGAGAATCACTTGAACCCGGGAGGCGGAGGTTGCAGTGAGCCGAGATCACGCCACTGCACTCCAGCCTGGTGACAGAGCAAGACTCCATCTCAACAACAACAAAAAAGCGTGACTCAAGTCTAGAATTTGCACCACCATTCAGGTGCTCGTGCAGCTCCACCAGGCATTGCTACTTCCCGGTTTTGTTTGGAAACAGGAGAACAGGGTGAGCCATTTGAAACGGACACCTCAGGGCCAAGGTATAATTCTCCTCCAGGAAGAAGCAGGTGTTGTTACCAACTCCTGCAATGCATTCCTGTCCTTAATTGAACAGAAATGGTTAAGCAGGCACAAGAGCTAAACTGGAGAATAAACCTTAATCCCTCCTAATGGTGCTAAAGGCGAGAGAAAACATCATGCCATTTGGTGATGTATCTGGAATACCTCACTCAACCTTTAAAAAAGGCAGAATTTTACATTTCTTTCTGAGGGGTTCTTATGGCCAGAATGAAGGTTTTTATGTTGTTTTGGTGGGAAAAAGTCTACTACAGAGACACATTATAGAGAAAAGAACCTGGTCTGACTTCGGCAAAGAATTGATTATACCTATCTGGGCACAACTTTTCATGGCCTCAGTTTACTCATCTGTAAAATAAGGATGTTGTGAGCCACTGCATCCAGCCTGAGAAAAAATTTTTAACAGACATACATTTTTAAAAAACAGAAATCTAGGGCTGGCACAGTGGCTCACGCTTGTAATCCCAGTACTTTGGGAGGCCAAGACAGGAGAATTGCTTGAGCCCAGGAGTTCGAGACCAGCCTGAGCAACATAGTGAAACCTCATCTCTACAAAAAATAAAAATGAAAAAATTAGCTGTGCATGGTGGCACACACTTGCAGTCCCAGCTACTCAGGAGAATGAGGTGGGAGGACCGCTTGAGCCTGAGTGGTTAAGGCTGCAGTGAGCCATGATCGCAGCACTGCCCCCCAGCCTGGGTGACTGAGTGAGACCCTGTCTCAAAGAAATAAAATAACAAATGACAATCTTGTAAGGAATCTCAATATTTAATATTTATAAAAACAAAGACTTTCTTAGTCAACTTTCTCTTCAGCAGCTCTCACCCAGATAAGAAGTCGAGGAAAGAAGGCCTTAGGTGCTACCTTAAAACTCTAGAGCTCTACAAAGGGCAGTTTAAAAACCACTGGTCCTAACGAGTAAGTGGGTCTTACATAGTGCAGTGGTCATGAGTACAGGCTCAGGATGTGGTGGTTCACGCCTGTAATCCCAGCACTCTGAGAGGCAGAGGCAGATGGATCACTTGGTTAGGAGTTTGAGACCAGCCTGGCCGACATGGTGAAACCTTGTCTACAGCAAAAATACAAAAATTAGCTGGGCGTGGTGGCAGGCACCTGTAATCCCAGCTACTCAGGAGGCTGAGGCAGAATTGTTTGAACCTGGGAGGCGGAGGTTGCAGTGAGCCAAGATCGCACCACTGCATTCCAGTCTGGGTGACATGACACAGCAAGACTCTATCTCAAAAAAAAAAAAAAAAAGTCGTGATGGCCAGGTGCGGTGGCTCACGCCTGTAATCCCAGCACTTTGGGAGGCCGAGGTGGGCGGGATCACCTGAGGTCGGGAGTTTGAGACCAGCCTGGCCAACATGGAGACCACCCCGTCTCTACTAACAACAACAACAACAAAAATACAAAATTAGCTGGGTATCGTGTGCATGCCTGGTAATCCCAGCTACTCAGGAGGCAGGCAGGAGAATCGCCTGAACTCGGGAGGCGGAGGTTGTGGTGAGCCAATATCGTGCCATTGCACTCAAGCCTGGGTAACAAGAGTGAAACTCCATCTCAAAAAAAAAAAAAAAGTCAAGGCTCCTGAATCAGCCGATCTGGGTCCAAATCCTGGTTCTTCCACTAACTGGCCATGTGACACTGGGCAAGCCAATTGGAAATGAGAGTGAACAACAGTAATAATCGTATGAATAATAGTAATACTAATCATGAATTTTTGAGAGGATTAAAAGATAATGTTTTTAAAAGGAAGAGATGGTAAATTAAGGGGCTGGTACATGGCACAGATAAGCAGCCAATCAACAGTACCTGCTCTTGTTATTACTTTCCTTGATGTAAGGCACACAGGTGGGACAGCACCTGCATAACAAAAGGCATAATTTATCAGCGTTCTCCTTCAGCTCCAGGCAGTGGGTGGCTGAAACCACCTTATTTCTTATCTCATAATGATTTTATCAAGCCTTTGTTCTTCACTGATGAATGAATAACAGACTTCCTGCCTGAAGGCAGGTGCACACTTTCCTGGACTCTCAGTGCCCTGCCAATACTCTGTCACCTCACTTTTAATAGTGCTGATGGCTCATATTTGTAGACACTGTAGAATTATGCAAACCATTTTCATATGCATTATCATTTTTGATCCCCATAAGAACTTTGTGGAGCAGGGAGAAGAAAATGGTATTAATTCCCATTTTTGAAGACATGGAAAATGAGACTCAGCAAGGGACAAAATTGCCGCATAAGTGGTAGTTTCATGATCAGATCAAGCCTTCTCATTCAAAGGCTGGCCTTTCTCTGCTACACAGGCTGGTTCCCTAGGATGTGTTTTTTCATGTGCTGTAAGTCTCTGGGAACTCAGCCTGCTTTTCCTTTGTCTATAGATGAAAAACATCTGGCACGATGAATGCCCACAGTAAGAACCCAGAAAATGTTAGCTGCAACTGCTATTATTATTTTAATTATTATTTAATTTTATTCTTTTTTTCTTTTGAGATAGGGTCTTGCTCTGTCGCCCAGGCTGGAGTGCAGTGGTGTCATGTTGGCTCGCTGCAACCTCCACCTCTCAAGCAATCCTCCCATCTCAGTTCCCCAATAGCCGGGACCACAGACACCCACCACCATGCCTGGCTAATTTTTGTATATTTGTAAAGACAGGGTTTTGTCATGTTGCTCAGGGTGGTCTCAACTCCTGAACTCAAGCAATCCACCTGCCTCGGCCTCCCAAACTGCTAGGATTACAGGCGTGAGCCACTGTGCTGGCCATTATTTTAATTTTTTTAGAGACAGGGTCTTGCTCTGTCACCCAGGCTGGAGTGCAGTGGCACGATCATAGCTCGCTGCAGCCTGGAACTCCTTGAGTTCAAGCGCTCTTCCTGCGTTAGCCTAGGTGGGAGGTAGCTAGGACTACAGGTGTGCACCGTCATGCCTGGCTAATTGTTTCATTTTTATTTTTTCTAGAGACAAGAGTCTTGCTATGTTGCC
Source organism: Ateles fusciceps (assembly GCA_036589455.1). Lineage (NCBI taxonomy): Eukaryota > Metazoa > Chordata > Mammalia > Primates > Atelidae > Ateles > Ateles fusciceps. Next base: position 16,893,761 of record JAZHEH010000681.1, on the reverse strand, counting down.
CAGGCTGCTCTGGAACTCCTGGCCTCAAATGATCCTTCTGCTGCCTTGGCCTCCTAAAGCATTGGGATTATAGGTGTGAGCCACTGAACCTGGCCAATGATTATTACTGTGAACATTTAAATCCCCAGTAGCTAGTCCATCTCTTTCTATCACCTTTTGTCCTAGGGTGGCTCCAGGGTCAGATGTAGTCTATCAGGCTCCTAACTTCCTTGCTTCCCCCACCAAACAAACTGACAGGCCCTTTCTATTTTAAGTGACTTGCTACTGACGTCTGTAAGAAAATAGAGAAGAGACAATAAAATTAATTTTATATATATATATATATGTGTGTGTGTGTGTGTATATATGTGTGTGTGTGTGTGTGTGTGTTTGTATATATATATATATGCCTCAGCTTCCCAAGTAGCTGGGACTATAGGCATGTGCCACTACGCCTGGCTAATTTTTGTATTTTTAGTAGAGACAGGGTTTCACCATGTTGGCCAGGCTGGTCTTCAAACTCCTGACCTCAAGTGATCCGCCAGCCTTGGCCTCCCAGAGTGCTAGGATTACAGGCCACTGCATCCAACCCCCTCTACCTCTTTCTTTGCAATTTAAAATCAGGCTTATCATTAGGATAAAATTTTATGTCATTAGCAAAACTGTCTGATGAGAACTTAAGAGAGAAAGCCACAGAAAGCAAAAACTAATAAAAGTTATTATAATTTCTCTGAGTTTTCCACTGTCCAAAGCAGCCACAGAATAAGAAGTGGGACAGATTATGCATTTGATTTGCTTAAAATGCATTTTCCTTCTTTTCTAAGTAAATATAAACAGAAGCAGTGGCTAACGGGGTTACTCACTGAGGGTGAGTGGAACCAAGACAGACTAAAAATAAAAAAACAACAATCTAAGTTCTCTGGTTCTTGATGGGTGTGCGAGCAGGGGAAGGCGGTGGCCAGCATGTAGGCGTGCTTATGAAGACAACAGCCTGTTTTCTCGTCAGAGTCTGCTAGCTTCCACCAGTGATGATGGATTTATGGCTACCTATCAACTAAAAACCCGACGTAAGGAACAGAAACAGCAAGAACCAGAAAGGGGACTGGAAATAGATAAACACACACATCTCTTAAGATGAATCCACCTTTGTCTTTCCTGCTGTTTTGTCTTTTGTGGGCATATGTAATGTACCCTATCTATAATTATGTGGATATGTATTGGTAAGAGAATGAGGCAGCTAGAGAAACAAGAGTGTCTGACTCTTTTGGGACTTGATGGGAAAGGAAATTGGTGTTAGTAGTTACTGTTCCTTAAAGCCATCAGCTTTGTTTTTCAAAGTATGATTTCCTGGTAAAGGATCCTTTGCCTGTAATGTGAGTGAATCACTCATCTTATTTTAATAAAAATGTGAACCAAATGATAGTGCTCTCTATCCTGGGAAAAGACACAATAGTTAGGCTTTCTGAACCCTGATCCTTATCTTTCTCTGGGACTTGCAGGCATACAAAAAGTAAAGGAAAAAGATGAAAAATATCCAGTGGCATCAGGATGAATCCACCCAACCTCTTTTATGCACAAGAATTCTGAAAGACAAAGTCTGGTCTTACTCACTGGGGTTTGGTTTCCCCCATCGATGGCTGGCCTTCCATTGGGCACCAACTCTGTGCCTCAATTTCTTCCTGTCATGCCTCACATATAAATAAATGATCAAGGCTGATTAGACTAAGAAAAATATATTTTATTTTAAAGTATATAAAAGATTGTATACCTTTTTGAATTTTGTCATGTTCATGTATAACTTATTTTTAAAATTAAGAGAACAAACAAAAGTATGAGCAATGAGAAGACATCAAACAATTTTTAAAAAGTAAGACCATTAAGAAGTATTTGAAAATGTACAAACCTTTTAATCTCAATAATTATGAGGGTGGCTTTTGGGTCTGACATTCTAGGATACTTTCATTGTCATTCTCTGTGGTTGAGGAAGTAGCACAAAGACTGGGTAGTGCATAATTTGTTTTTGTATGTTTGTTTGGTTTTTGAGATGGAGTTTCACTCTTGTCACCCAGGCTGACATGCAATGGCATGATCTCGGCTCACTGCAACTTCTGCCTCCCGAGTTCAAGCGATTCTCCTGCCTCAGCCTCCCAAGTAGCTGAGATTATAGGCGCCCGCCACCATGCCTGGCTAATTTTTGTATTTTTAGTAGAGATGGGGGGTTCACCATGTTGGCCAGGCTGGTCTCGAACTCCTGACCTTAGGTGATCTGCCCCCCACTTGGCCTCCCAAAGTCCTGGGATTACAGGCGTGAGCCACCGTGCCCAGCCATAATTTGACCATCCAGCACATAACTTGCTAGCAGAGCGGCAATGCTGCAAAACTCTCCCTCTACTCCCTATCTTGTTTTCCTGCTTTATCTTTTCTCCAGAGCAGTATTACCCCGTCTCCCCAACAGAAGCTCCAAGAGAGCAAAGATTTTGACTTTTATTCATTGTTGGTTCCTAATAAGGAACCAGTGGAGGAGCAAGACTGCTGTGAAGAGTACATGAGATAATGCTTGTGAAGCCCTTAGCACTCACTGGCTGGGACAGAGAATACAGCTAGCAGACAGGTTTCATTTGCCTTGAAGTGAATTTTTTTTTTTTTTTTAAATATGGGGTTTCACCACGATGGCCAGGCTGGTCTTGAACTCCTGACCTCAGGTGATCCACCCACCTTGGCCTCCCAAAGTGCTAGGATTACAGGTGTGAGCCACCGCGCCCGGCCTTGAAGTGAATTTTTTAAATTTCGAGGCAAAACATTAAGATATTTCCCATGACACAATCTAGATTTCAGATGGCTCTCTTTTTTAGGAAAAATCAGAAGACCTGGCAATGCCGGACCAGCATTCCTGCATGACCACAATCAGCTGGAGCTGAGGAAGGGGATGCCCTTGCCCGTTTGCCACTGAATAACACCTGTGCTTCTTACATTACCCACCTGGCCAGTGCTGGCATCTGAATTTTCAACCCCAGATGAGGAATTTGTTTTCGGAAGCTTTTACAATAAAGATTTAATTCATCTGACGAAATGAGTTTAAGAAGAAAATAAAGTACACAACCTTATGATATTAATAGGAAAGAGCAAAATAAAAATTGTTTTATAGATTATGGTTCCATCTTTGCTTTAAAATTAAAAAAATAAAATAAAAATTTGCATAGGGAAAAGAATGGAATACATCAACAGAGTTAATAATGGTAGTTAACTCTGCGTTTGGTGACTGTGGGTGATGTGTGCTTTCTTGGAATCAGAAGAATAAAATTTTTTGGTTGGGTGCGGTAGCTCATGCCTTTAATCCCAGCACTTTGGGAGGTCAATGCCGGCGGATGACTTGAGGTCAGGAATTCGAGACCAGCCTGGCCAACATGGCAAAGCCACGTTTCCACTAAAAATACAAAAATTAGCTGGGTATGGTGAGTGCGCCTGTAATCCCAGCTACTTCGGAGGCTGAGGCAGGAGAATTGCTTTAACCTGGGAGGCGGAGGTTGCAGTGAGCCAAGATTGCACCACTGCACTACAGCCTGGGCGACAGAGCAAGACTCTGTCTCAAAAAAAAAAAAGAAAGAAGAAGAAGATTTATGTTTTAAAAGCCATTCCGATTTATGGTATGTAAATTATATCTCAACAAAGCTGTGAAAGGAAGGATGGCAGGCCAGCAGGCAGGAAACCATCCACAGAGATGGTCAAGTGTGCACCTTCCTTCAGAAACCTATTTCCATGTCCCTTGTTCTCAGTGGCTCCTTCTTCCCCCTCTAAGTCAGCTGAATGCCATTTAGTTCCTTTCCTACATCTTCTTTGTCCATGATGAAAAGATAATCATCTTTTATAATTCTTTCTATGTTTTTGGATTTCGCTTACAGAGATGTTCAGGCTTACTGACGGGATAGTGAGGTTAGACACCCCTTCAAATGAGGGCAGGAATGATAGGAAAAACATCTATCAAAATAAGGGCACAGAACTGAATAGTTACAATATCCCCCATAGATCTCATTTCTCAAAAAAAATTTTTTTTTTCCTTGAGACAGGGTCTTGCTCTGTTGTCAGGCTGGAGTGCAGTGGTGTGATCACAGCTTACTGCAGCCTCGATTTCTGGGCTGAAGTGATCCTTTTGCCTCAGCCTCCAGAGTAGCTGAGACTACAAGCACACATCACTATGCTCAGCAGTTTTTTTCTTGTAGGGGTGTCACTGTGTTCACAATGTTGCCCAGGCTGGTTTCAAACTCCTGGGCTCCTGTGATCCTCCCGCCTCAGCCTCCCAAAGTGTTGGGATTATAGGCATGAGCCACTGTGCTGGGCCACTTTTCTAATCTTTAACCATATTTATTGATAGTTTTCCTTCCTTTCCACAGCCTAAGATGATTGCTTCCTCCTGGGAACAGTGTGTGGCAGAGCAGAAGGGCAGGCTTGGAACCCTGCCTTGACTCTGCCCGACTACCTCACTTGAACAAACTACTTACTCTTAGGCCTCAATTTCTGCATCTGTAAAAAAGAGTTAATAACCAATTGCTATTTACTTGAGAGCAAAAGGCCAGACCTATGAGCCCATGATTCCCAAGGCTCTTTTAAGTTGTGAAGTCACAGAATGGATCAACTTCTAATGCTGAGAATAATGAATTTTTTTTTTCAGGTATCTGTACCCTACACAGTAATATCTAGTCAATTTAAAACTTAACTAACAGTCAATGTCAAATATCTAAATGTCAGTAAGTCTCCAAGTAGGCAAGAAGATTTCATGAAGTCCACATACAAAAGCTTTCGTGTGGCTAACTTACAGGCTTCCAAGACATACTGTGATGATACTCAGTTTAACAAGCTTGGTCACTAGTTTCTAAACCCAATACAGATTAGACAGGGTAAACAGGGAGAGGAAAAAGAATTATAATTACACATCAACTACATGACTGAACAGAGAGGCAGAAAAAAATATGGAAAATACAATCTGGATGCATTTAGGGTACATTTCAGTTGGCCCTGAAGGCAATAATGTTTTCTAGCAGAGTAAAATAATTTATGATTACAAAGATGATGCTTAGATGCCCTGCGGAGTTAAATCATATAAGATGGCAGGGAAGGCCACTGTATACATATCATATATATTTTTAAAAGATTTCCATGTAAATTCTATTAAAAATAGCAAAAACAGTCATGCCCAAATTTAAACTATAAAATAGTAGGCTGTAAAACTGTAAAACTCTTCTGGGTCTTTAGATGTTTACTGTCTCTAACCCATTTATTGATCACTGCTTCTGCACTGCCTCACGCTGTTATCTGTTTATAAGCTGCTACACTGAGTGCTGTGTATCATTATTCTCACTGAATGTCTCGCCCAACAGTCCTGTAGGGCAAGTACTGTCCCCACTTTACTTGCAGACACAGGGAGGTGAAGTAATTTGCCCAGTTACATAACCAGCAAGAGGCAAGCACATCTGCGCTTTGAATCACGGATCTGCCAGATTCCAAAGCGCACGTTTTTATGACTTCCACTATTTACTGATGGCTGAATTATTGATTTATTTGTTTGCCCCACCCCCACCCCGTCATTGTTCTCAGCAATGGAAGTTAGTTCACTCTGTGACTTCACAACTTAAAAGAGTCTTGGGAATCACAAGATCATAGATGAGGCCTCTTGCTCTGAAGTAAATAACTGATTATCTCCATTTTACAGATTAAGAAACTAAGGCTTAAAGAGTGAGTGGCTTGCTCAAGTGAGGTAGTCTGACAGAGTCAATGCAGGGTTCTAAGGTCCCATTAGGCTGGGCCTTGAGGGTGGGGACTCCATCTCATTTGCTTGTTCATACCACAGGCACTCGCACACAGTAGGCAGTTAAAAAATATTCAATGAATTTTATCCCTATGCCTTCCCAGACAGATGTGAAACTCTAAAAGCAATGTAGTATATCTCAAAGCATCTCAATATATGAGCATGAATCACCTGTATCCCAAACCCACAAAAGCAAAATCAGAATCCTTGGGGTCAGGGAGTTAGAACTGACATTTAATTAAACAGCTCAGGTGACTCTTAGGATTGTCCTCATGGTTGAAAGTACATTTTTTGGAGTTAGTCAATTCTGGGTTCATATCCCAGCTCCACTAGTTATTAGACAAATGATTTGGGGCAAGTTAGTTAGTTAAATTTTTTGAGCTTCGATTCCATCATCATAAAAATGGGGATAACAGAAGAACCTACCTCATGAGTTTTTTTTTTTTCCTCTCTCTCTCTTTTTTTAATTGCATTTTAGGTTTTGGGATACATGTGAAGAACATGCAAGATTGTTGCACGCGTACACACATGGCAGTGTGATTTGCTGCCTTCCTCCCCCATCACCTATATCTGGCATTTCTCCCCCATGCTATCTCTCCCCCAATTCCCCACCCCCCCGCTGTCCCTCCCCTATTTCCCCCCCCCCGACAGACCCCAGTGTGTGATGCTCCCCTCCCTGTGTCCATGTGTTCTCATTGTTCAACACCCACCTATGAGTGAGAACATACCGCAAGGGTTTTTAAGGGACAAAGTTCACTCATTTAATAGATATTATGTAGCATCTATTATGGGCCAGATATTATTTTTTAGGTGCTTAGGATACATTAGGGAACAAACAGACAAGCTCTTTGCCTTTATGGAGCTCATCTTGCAGTGGGGAAGACAGTTAATGAATGATAAAGAAAATAAACAAATAGGCTGGCACGGTGGCTCACACCTGTAATCCCAGCACTTTGGGTGGCCAAGGCAGGTGGATCAATTGAAGTCAAGAGTTTGAGACCAGCCTGGACAACATGGTGAAACCCCGTCTCTACTAAAAATACAAAAATTAGCTGGGCGTGGTGGCGCACGCCTGTAATCCCAGCTACTCAGGAGGCTGAGGCAGGAGAATCGCTTGAACCTGGGAGGCAGAGGCTGCAGTGAACTGAGATCGGGCCACTGCACTCCAGTCTGGGCAACAGGGCAAGACTCAGCCTCAAAAAACAAACAAACAAATAAACAAACAATATAGGAAGTTAGTGATAAGTAATGGAAAAAAAGAATACAGCAAGTCTGATAGGGATATGCGATGGTACTGGTGGTTCAATTTTATGTACAGTAGTCTAGGTAGGTTTTGTGGAGAAGGTAACACCTAAGCAAAGATCTGAAGGAGGTTAAGGAGTAACTGATACAGACATCTGAGGGAAGAGCATTCCAGGCAGAGGGAATAGCCACTGCAAAGTCTTAAGGAAGGAGTGAGCCTATTGTGTAAGAGGAACAGCATGGAATGCAGCATGGCAGGAGCCGAAGAACAAGGGGGAAAGGAAGAAGACATGAAGTTAGAGAAATAGCTGGGGCCAGCTCATGTACATGGCCTTTTAGCTCTACAAGCAAAGATTAAATGAAATATTCATAAGTGCTTAGGACAGTAAAATAGTACATAGAAAACATTTACTAAATGGCATCTACATCTGTATTAACATGAAAATCTTCTGGTCTCTAAGCAGAGCTAGTCTGGAAGAGGTCAGGCTACAGGCACTCTAGCACCATTTATGTACTTTGGTGGGGTTAGAGAGTCCTTCAACATTTCTAAAAGTACAAAAATCAAACAGATCAAAGGCCTAGGTGATCCGCAGCAGCAAGCAGAGATGGTTAATTCTCTGCAGGTGCTCAGAAAACGGAACTAACAGAGGCATGCAAAGTCAACACAGCATCAATAAAAGACAGAGGAGTCAGGTGTGGAGTGGGGTGGGCTTGGCTAAGGGTTGAAACCAACAGGAGAGTCGTTAGCAACATAAGAGAGAAAGCAATGGAGCATGAACATCACCTACAGCAGTCAAAACCCATTCTGGTATCAATGCAACCACAAAGTCATGATAAAAATGACTACAAACCACTGGGAGTAAGCCAGGAAGCCCAGCAACATGAATCCACTTGTATGGGGGAAAAACAAATTAAGAGATTCAGGTAAAACTATTCCTTTTCCTGGTGGAGGCTCTTTAATCTTTAATATCTCTCTCTTGACACTAGGAACAGATCTTGCCCCAACAAGACAAAGGAAAACTGAGAAGCTAATAATTCTCGTTTAGGCGAAGGACTCTTGAGGAGATGAGTGCCATGTGTCTGCCGGACTAAAAGATGTGTTCTCCTGATCATACTGTCTCACGCCTGTGGGATCAGGGCTAACCTACCTCCATGGCTTTCACGACTGAAGGGGCTGCAGGGCCCTGGAGCTGCAGACAGGAATGCAGTCTTTTTGGGAACTGGAGGCAGGCATGAATGTAATAAAGGGCAGATGAAGATACCCAGGCTGGGCTTTAAACTGTGCCAGTTTCTTCTGACATCTGCAAAGCCAGGTACTGTCCAATGGAAATCTGGAAGTGGGCATCCTTTGTGGCATCAATTATGCCAGTTTGGCCAGGAAGTTTGTAGTACTTGGTCTCTATGACTTAACCTAGTCAATAAGGAGCAGTTTAGAGTCAGAAGAAATGAAGAGCGACTCGATCTTCTGATCTTTGACTTAACATATTCAATTTGTAATTAAGACCATTATTAAAATCAGTATGAGAAATCATGTCTTCTCATTCCGTTCCTCAAACTCTCTGTCTGCCTTTACTAGTTCCTGATAGTAACTATGGATATTTGCTTTGGAAGTTCTTAACTGTTACATTCTTACCTACATATTTAGTCAATATACTAAGTGTCAATGGTATGCCAGGGGCTGTGCGAGGTTCTGGGGAAAGAGCAAGGGATAAGACAGATATAAATCCCTATTTTCATGGTACTTACATTCTAGCGTGTATGTGTAATGGCAGTGGTTGGGGGACAGACAATAAAAGTAAAAGAAATAAATACTTTTAGGAAGTGAGAAGAGCAATGACATAAATCAGGCAGGGTGGTGTGATACACATGAGACGGCTGGGCCAGGCTCATCTTTGAGAAGGTACCATTTGAGCTGAGAACTCACCAGATGAGAAGGAGCCAGCCAGGCAATGGGGAAAGAAGGAAGGCCAATGACTGGGAGATGGGAACCAGCAATAAGAGTGTTTTGCTTCCCGCTTCACCATTCTGCACACATATGCTATTTTCTCTGTCTCTGGTGTGTTGCAATCTGTTAAAGAAGTTGCTCTATGATGCCTGGGAAGGGAATAATATCGAATGAAACAGAATTCCAAGCCTTCCCAATTACCGGAGCTACATACTGCTATGCGGGAGGGTGGGAACACTGAGGAAAGATAAGGCAAGGGCTGTGGAAGCTGCCCCATGCTGTCCCATTTCACTACTGTGGTTAACTGGCAAAGGAGTCCGTGTGAATGAGCGCAGGATGTCCACATCGCAGCACTGTTTCACACATCATCATTTCAAGTCACTGACTGACAGGATTTAGCGCTCTGTGTCTGGCAGCAACCAGCAGTGAAGCAGAGAGAATTCCACTGGATTATCCAAAGCATCTGACCCGCAAATGAGGAGTGAGGAGAACATTTTTAAAAAACAACTCTTGAGTGGTTCAGTGAGCCAATTCGACATCGAACAGAGACACACAAACATCCAGCTGCCTCTGAGGCAAAAGGTCGAATTTCTTCTGCTTGTCCTCGATCTTCAGAATCCATTATTGATGTGAGCTCTGTCTCTCATTTTTCTAGCCAAAGGGGTAGATGTGAAGCAGAGACAGGCTAGATAGGGTGTTCTCGGGACAACACACCATTGTCTGAATTCAGGGAGCACCATGGCTACAGTGGATGAGAGCAGGCTCAGTGGGAGAGGCTCAGGGAACATCAGAAGTGCAGGGCCTGTCCTTTGAAGATAAAGTCTGGCTAGATCAGCTTTTCAGCAAAAGCAGCTAACATCTGCAGCCAGCTCTTTATCTTTGGTGAGCCCATCACAGATCCCAGCTTTAGGATGGGGGCTAGAATGAAGGGAAAAAGCAAATTTTCACCCTATAAGAAGTAGCGGGCCGGGCGCGGTGGCTCACGCCTGTAGTCCAAGCACTTTGGAGGCCAAGGCAGGCGGATCAACTGAGGTCGGGAGTTCAAGACCAGCCTGACCAACATGGTAAAACGCTGTCTTTAAAAAAAAAAAAAAAAAGAAGAAGTAGCTAGGCCGGGTGTGGTGGCTCACGCCTGTCATCCCAGCACTTGGGAGGCGGAGCTGGGTGAATCACTTGAGGTCAGGAGTTCAAGACCAGCCTGGCCAACATGGTGAAACCCCTTCTCTACTAAAAATGCAAAAATTAGCCGGGTACGGTGGTGGGTGCCTGTAATCCCAGCTACTCAGGAGGCTGAGGCAGGAGAATCACTTGAACTCAAGAGGCCAAGGTTGCAGTGAGCCGAGATCGCACCACTGCACTCCAGCCTGGGTGACAGAGGAAGACTCCATCTAAAAAAAAATAAAAAATAAAGTAGGTAGTACTGAACTGTCCCATCTTTGTGGGTTTCTGAACTTTCTAATTCTCCAATCAAGTCCTGAGACCCTCCCCACTCCTCAGCCTTCTCTCCTCCAAGCCCTTCTCACACAGCTGTGAGGTAAGATTTACTAGATGGAATATGTTTGCAAAATCTGTTTTGTTCACTGGAACATGTTTATCAAGAAAGAAAGAAAAAAAAAGCCTGTCCCTTTTCACTATTTAGTTTTTGGTGACTGCCTTTTGGGGATCTGGAACTGGATAAACAGATGGACTTCACAGAAGGAATCAGGCAAAGCGCCAGGGTGTGTATATATATCTTAGTCTCACTGTATAAACGGCAGATAGCCCTCGTCCAAACAGCTGTGCTGGTTTTGGAGGGAAGTGAGGGGACAATGTCTTCTGGATAACAGTGCTCCCACTGCTCCAAGGTGTACCTCCCTGGTGGTGCTTTGGGTTATAGGATGCCAGATAGAGTCTAGAGTTCTAACCTCAGATATATGACCCTGATTTCATTTTCTGGCCTCTGGCTGTGGTAATTAAGGGTTGTGCCAGATCTCAAACTATCGCTTATTATTTGTACTGAGTTTGTGTGATATGAACGAGTGCCTGCAATGTGCTGAGTGTTTGCACTGTGTATAGTGAACAGTAGTACCTTTGCAATATACTGGATGCCTCTGTATTAAGGGGATCCCCCAGGAGGGGTATGGGTGTGTGTGTGTGTGTGTGTGTGTGTGTGCGTGCAAGCGTGTGCATGCGTGCACACATGCAGAAGTTGTGGAAGGCCTGGAATACAATATTTGCCAGGCCACAGAGAAGTATCACTGCTGAGGGAACAAGGCACAGTGATCCCTCATGTGCAGCACGCTGCTGCCCCAGGGGAACTGGGGGAATTGTAGCGAGCAGTTTCCCCTCCTAATTTTTTTGCCACCTTCTCCAGTATAAATCTCCACTGCAGGGGGTCGGGGTAGAGGAAGTAACTCTTTCGTAATTCAATATGCTTCAATTCCCAGGTATGAACAAACTTCAGAACATTTCAGGAGAATCTTCTAATAGAAAAAACACATTCATTTCCTTCACAGAGTAGGGTTCAGGTGGATGTCTCCTTCCCTCCTGGACAAACTCCTTGAAAACAACCATGAAAAAAAAAAATACTGTCTAAACAGGAAACTCATGCCACATGGAGGCCAAAAACCAAAACAAAACAAGTCCCTGGGATAGAGTAGACTGCATTCATTAGGTTCAGGTAGCGCAAAAGATCAAAAGACAAGCACATTAAATAATTAGACTCCAACAGATCAAGGTGCTGTAGGTAATGGGACCTCATAAGGACAGAACAAAAGATCCTGTTTCTAACAAAGGCTCTGCGGACCTTTCTACCACAGTGAGCACTGAGTGAGAGGGATGCTGCCCAGGAAATGAAAGGACTCAATCGTTCCTCTTCAGTGAGCGGAGCCCAGGAGGAGTGTTCCAGGGCGCTCTCACAAACACTCTTTAATAATACCATCCAGAGCCTTTGATTGAAGGAACATGCTGAAGAATAAACAGCCTATTAATCTGAGTTTTCTGGTGTGCCTGAGTATACAAAGCAGCAATGAAGTAACCCCTTGGCTCTTGCAAATATCCTGACTGCACACCATCCGCTGCTCCACCGCGCAGCTCAGCCCCTCCTTCCCATCCCTGCATGCAGTTTGCCCCTGGAAAAGCTTCAAGGTTTGGGGGTCCTGATGGTTTCATCTAAGGATGCTCAGGCCAAACCCATGGTGCAAAGAACGGGAAACAGCGTATCCTTGTTGGCCATAAGAAGGCATAGCCATGTGACCGGGCTCAAATGAGAACTGTGCGGTAGTGTGACTGGGTGAGGAGACAAAGTCATCAGTCTCCCTCTTTCTGAGCCAAGTTGACAGCCACAGGCCTGGGAAAGGAAGGCCCAGTTTCAATTGCTTCCTAGTCTTGGTTACCTTGGTGGCAGGAAGGGCTCCTGCATGGGTGGGCTTTGGGTGCCATTCTGTGGAAACATTCCTGGGCGTTTTGCCTAGGTAAAAATTACCAAGTAAGGTCCCTGAGTTTTCTTTCTTTCTTTCTTTTTTTTTTTTTGAGATAGAGTCTTGCTCTATCACCCAGGTTGGGGTGCAGTCTCAGCTCACTGCAACCTCTGCCTCCTGGGTTCAAGCAATTCTCCTGTCTCAGCTTCTTGTGTAGCTGGGACTACAGGCATGTGTCACCAAGCTCAGCTAATTTTTGTATTTTAAGTAGAGACAGGGTTTCACCATGTTGGCCAGGCAGGTCTTGAACTCCTGGCCTCAGGTGATCTGCCTGCCTTGGCCTAGGGCCCCAGAGTTTTCAAGGAGAAAAACAGAAGAAAGAGAAGTAGCTGTTTTACTCTCATCCTTTCACTAGAAGTCCTTCTTTACAATCAGGTGTAGCTTTTGTGATAACAACAATTTGATTGGTTCTCCTTCCCATCCCCAAGGAAATCACAGATCAAGTACAATGATAGTACTTTAAGTGATAAACCAGACGTTCAGTTGTCGAAACAATGTAATTGAGGCTAGGATCATAGCCTCAAATTCAGCCACAGAGCGGCTTCTCTGTGTCTCATGGTCACTGGCCTCACGCAGTGTGTGCTTAATCATAAAAGAAACTCGTGTGACAAGGTGGATAAATCAGTATCACGGCTATCAACACGTGCTGGGTTGTGCACACACACACATATTCTCAAAGCCTAATCCCTCTGACCCCCAAATTTATATATCAAGAAAAACATATTTAATGAAAGTTTCCTTTCTAAAAGCAATTTCAAAGAGGCACTTGGACTTAAAAAAATAATTCTAAAGTCTTCTGATTCTACTTCCAGGGAACTACTTTGTGTTTAGTCCCCTTGAAACTGGAGAAGGACACACATCTTTGACAAGAAGGAGCAGCACAAAAGGTTGGATTTCATGTGACTGACTCTGAGATGCCACAGAGGGTAGCAGGAGCATGGGCTCTGCAGTCAGACAGCTCTAAATCTGAACTCCTCTTCTGCCACTTGCTGATGTGTGATCTTAGACCCATGACATCAAATCAGTGAGTTTCAGCTTCCTCATCTGTAAAATGGGAATACCTTCATGGGTTTTTTTTTTTTTTTTTGAGATGGAGTCTCGCTCTGTAGTCCAGGCTGGAGTGCAGTGGCGCAATCTCGCTCACTGCAAGCTCCGCCTCCCCAGTCCCGGTTCAAGCAATTCTCCTACCTCAGCCTCCCAAGTAGCTGGGATTACAGGCACAAGCCACCATGCCAGCTAATTTTTTTGTAGTTTTTAGTAGAGATGGGGTTTTCACCATGTTGGCCAGTCTGGTCTTGAACTCCTGATCTCGTGATCTGCCCGCCTCAGCCTCCCAAAGTGCTGGGATTACAAGTGTAAGCCACTGTGCCCGGCCCCTTTCATGGGATTATTGTGAGGATTACATAACAAAAATGTTTAATGCCATGCCTAGGACACAGTAAGTGTTCAGTAAATGACAGCTGTACTTACTGTTTTTTTTTCTTTTTCTTTTTTTTTTTTTTTAATATGGAATGCTTCATGAATTTGTGTGTCATCCTTGCGCAGGGGCCATGCTAATCTTCTCTGTATCGTTCCAATTTTAGTATATGTGCTGCCGAAGCAAGCACTTTTTTTTTTTTTTTAATATTTACTGTTTCTTTTTAATTAAAAAAAATTTTTTTTCAGAGATAGAGTCTCACTCTGTTGCCCATGCTGGAGTACAGTGGTATGACCATGGCTCACTGTGGCCTCACACTCCTAGGCTCAGGTGATCCTCCCACCTCAGCCTCCTCAGTAGCTGGGAATATAAGTGCATGCCACCACGTCCAGCTACTTTAAAATTTTTTATTTATTTATTGTTTTTGAGAGAAGTCTCCCTATGTCGCCCAGGCTGGTCTGGAACTCTTGATCAGGTGATCCTCTCACCTTATCTTCCCCAAGTGTAGGGATTACAGGTATGAGCCACCATGCCTGTAACTTTAACATGAGCTCGTTACTCTTTGAATCCTCTAAATAATAGGCACAGGGACTTATTTAGCAGTTGGCACATGAGCTACATGAAATGAGAATTTCTTCATTCCTTACCAAGCTGAGCTCAGAAGATCCTCAGACCGTCCTTCACTACACTGGAAACAAGTGTTTGGGTTATCTGGGGTAACTGATGGAAGAGCAATGAGAGATCAAACCCTGGTACCCCAGAGCTTCAGTTTTGACTTGGGAACTGCAGATTGACCTGGAATATTCCCACCCCAGATTCTGGCTTAGCAGATACAGCCTTTTCCTAGGCTTCCACCTGTTGAGACAAACAGATGTAATCTGAACACAAGAGGGGCTTGCAAGCACAGATCTGGTATCAGACTGCCTTACCCTGCAGCACTCCTGGGGTCATAAAATGACAAACATTTCAACAGGCTGGATCTAACCCTTCCTGCCCTGTAACTAGGGCCTTATGAAACTGCTTCTTGTGATTAGAGCCATTGGTACCTCCCGCCAAGGCTGTGAGGTGGACTTCATTAATATTGATGAGCTGCAGCTCGTTAACCTCATTTGATGTTTATTTACAACCATTCTTCTCATATGCTAATGAGTGACACTGGGCTCTTCAGATAGAAAGGAGAGAACTGGACTTCTCTGCCAGCATCTCCTTGGCAAACTCCTGTCCCTTGAAACAGAAGTTCGCACAGAGAAAATGAAGCCAAATGGAGGGAATGCAGCAGCGAGGACAAAATGATGTGAAAAGAATGTCTGCAATGTAATGGGGAGAGAGAAGCCCAGCTGCCGGGGCCACAGCGGGACTGAGGTTTGGTGTTACACCCACCCAGTGGCTAACAAAGAGAAGCTGAAGGGCAGGGAACTGAGGAACCATGAAAAGGACAATATGTGAGATTTTGGAATTGGAGTCGGTGGGTGGAGATGAGTGGGCCTCATGGGTGTCAGGGAGCTTGAAGGCCTCTCTAGGATTCATTCCATTTTCTTCTGTGATCTTAAGGAATCAATAGGCAGGGAATTGGGGTGGATTTCTTTAAGGCAGTTAAATGCCCATAGCAACTAATGCTTATCAAATGCTTGGCTTGGAGAAGAGTGTTCATTGTCCCACCATGAAATGGCTAAGCAGGGAGAAATAATCTCTGATTCTCTTTATAGGTTTGTATATTAAAGAATAGGATGATTAAGCAAGGAATCGTCAGAGACTGAGGAAAAAAATATATTTTTAAATATGGCAATTACTGGGCACAGTCACTCATGCCTGTAATCCTAGCACTTTGGGAGGCCGAGGAGGGAGGATCACTTGAGCTCAGCAATTTGAGATCCTGGACAACATAGTGAGATCCCATTTCTTAAAAAAAAAAAAAAAAAAAAAATTTGCTGGGTGTGGTGACACATACCTGTGGTCCCAGCTACTCAGGAGGCTGAGGCACAAGAATCGCTTGAACTTGGCCAGGTTCGGTGGCTCACACATGTAACCCCAGCACTTTGGGAGGCCGAGGCGGGCAGTCACCTGAGGGTAGGAGTTTGAGACCAGCCTGACCAACATGGAGAAACCCCATCCCTACTAAAAATACAAAATAAAAAATTAGCTGGGTATGGTGACACATGCCTGTAATTCCAGCTACTCGGGAGGCTGAGGCAGGAGAATTGCTTGAACCCAGGAGGCAGAGGTTGTGGTGAGCTGAGATCACACCATTGCACTCCAGTCTTGGCAACGAGAGCGAAACTTCGTCTCCAAAAAAAAAAAAAATAATCGCAGGAGGCAGAGGTTGCAGTGAGCCAAGATAGCACCACTGCACTCCAGCCTGGGCCAGAGTGAGACCCTGTCTGAAAAAAAGGCCATTCTATTGTTTCAGGGCTGCTAAGCAAAGCACAGGTCTCTTCCAAATTCCGCAGTATGTAGCAAGTCCATTTGGGGTCATCCCATCCATTCTGAGAGTATGAAAGAACTAATAAGACATGAGAAAGGTGGAAGGAAAATTATGATGGATATATGAAAGTTTATTAATACTAGAAGCAATAGCAAACTTAAAATTTCTTAAGTACTTCAGTGTCAATTCCCATCAATTTTCTTGACTTTGATGCTGTACATTTTTTTTTTTTTTTTTTTTTTTTTTGAGACAGGGTCTTGCTTTGTCACCCAGGCCAGAGTGCAGTGGCGTGATCTCAGCTCACTGCAACCCCTACCTCCCAGGCTCAATCAATCCTCCCACCTCAGCCTCCCAAGTAGCTGTGTGCTACAGGTGTGTGCCACAATACCAGGCTAATTTTTTTGTGTTTTTTGTAGATAGGGTCTCACTATGTTGCTCAGGCTGGTCTTGAACTCCAGAGCTCAAGTGATCCTCCCACCTCGGCCTCCCAAAGTGCTGGGACTATAGGCGTGAGCTACCACAGCCAGACGAAGCTGTGCACTTTACATTACTATTTAGACAATTATTCCCTTCCTGCCTTTGGGGCCCACACCCTCGCCTTTCTCCCAATCTGGCTTTTTTTTTTCTGTGCGCACTTTGAAGATCATTCCTACGCTTGATGTGCCTTTCTTTAAGGCTAAAGAGGCAAGAGAAAAAAGAAACCTCTTACCTTAAAGGCTTAACCACATTTTAAAGTGCAAAGTATTGGTTCTAACAGGTAGATTTTATGTTTGTCTGAAATCATTATCCCTTAGGGTACAAATTTCATTTCTTTCAAGTTTTCTATGAACTCAGTTCCTCTCAGACTGAAGGAATAATCAATAGCAAGTGGTTTTGACCTGACAATGTGCAGCTGGCCCATCCTTAGGGACAGACACAGCTGAAAGAGTAGCTGACATCTATATGCACGTTCTAGACTTGAGAAATATTTCTCAGTCTTTTTTCATTATCACCCTTCTAGCTTTTTAGACCTTTTTCTTCTGTTTGTCCACTCCCCATGAAATTTTGATATCATGAACATATTATCTATCTATATATTTTCTGAGGGCCACAAACCATTGTAATATCTATTTTTTTTTTTTTTTTTAGACAGTCTCACTCTGTCACCCAGGCTGGAGTGAAGTGGTGCAACCTCGGCTCACTACAACCTCTGCCTCCCAGGTTCAAGCAATTCTTCTGCCTCAGCCTCCTGAGTAGGTGGGACTACAGGTATGCACCACCACGCCCAGCTAATTTTTTTGTATTTTTAGTTGAGATGGGGTTTCACCATGTTGCTTAGGCTGGTCTCGAACTCCTGACCTCAGGTGATCCACCTGCCTAGGCCTCCCAAAGTGCTGGGATTACGAGCATGAGCCACCACACCCGGCCTAATTTTTTTTTTTTTTTTTTTTTTTTGCCTCCCAAAGAACCAATTTTTGTCCACTTGGAGGCCTCAACTGAGGAGGCATGTTTTAGAGGCTTTTTTAAAAAAAGTATATCCCTCTGATTGACTGTGTTCCAGTATTGAACCTAACATTCTCCCAAAGTGAACCATCAAACACAATTACACTTCTGTTCTGCTTTTTTTAAAAATAAAGACAAAAAAGACATCTTTGTGCCTATCTAGTTACTAATAGTTATTCCAAAAAAGAGATCAAAATCCTTTTTTCACACTGGACCTGATCTATCCACAGAATAAATGGCTTACTTATTGGCAGTAGATTAGCTTTTAACAATAATCCTGTTTGAGTGCCAGAGAAGTAATAGATTGTCAAGCCCCTTAGGGACCCCCAAATCATTCTCCTAAAAGTCAACAATATATTCCCTTGTAAGAGGAGCGTTAAGTTCATTATCTCATTAAACATCTCTCAAACTCCAGAGGAAGGTAGTGATTGGTGTTACTATTCCCCTTTTACAAGCTGAGAAATCATGATTTGAGAGGTTAGGCAGCTTAATTTAGGTCACTGGCACTGAAGTTTTTTTCATATAAATATCTTCTCTGTCAAACAAGCTCGCTCTGAGGATTTCTAGACCTGATGTCTTCTGATTCCTACTTTAATCTAGGATCACGGACCACTGCTTGAGAAAAGTTTACAAAGGTTGTTCTGCTTCTGCCAACCCCTTCTGTCCTTTGACAGTAAAAAAGCAAAAGAGGGTGCTAACAGAGCCTCTAAGAATTGACTGATAAAGAGAGAGGACGAGAACTCAGGCTATTGTTCTAACGGTTACTGTTTCATTAGCAAATGGCTTTAGGTGGTAGCAAAGAATGCTGTATAGGGAGGTATGGAAGTTGTTTTTTTTTCTAAGATGAATATCACTATCTTTGCAGGGTTCAGATGAGAGGCTATTAAACTATGATCTGCTCCTCAGAAGATGGAAAGACCCAAATCAAGACCTCCCACAAACAGTCTTCAGGTAACATGGGAAATTCATATTTTATTTTGTAATCATGGGAAATGACCACCTCTTAAAACTATACGTACTTGAAACACACCATAAGTGAGAATTAGAGGTTGGCAAGTCAAATAAAAAAATACTACCTAAAAGGGCTCTTCGCTGTAAACTAGCCTCAGGCTCTTATAATTATCTCAATTAAATCAATGTTAAAATTCCCTTGGAATGGAGGCCGACGTGGGCAGATCACCTGAGGTCAGGAGTTTGAGACCAGCCTGACCAGCATGGTGAAATCCCATCTCTACTAAAAAAAAAAAAATTAGCCAGTGTGGTGGCCGCACCTGTAATCCCAGCTACTCAGGAGGCTGAGGCAGGAGAATCGCTTGAACTCAGAAGGTGGAGGTTGTAGTGAGCTGAGATCGCGCCACTGCACTCCAGCCTGGGTGACAGAGGGAGACTCCTTCTCAAAAAAAAAAAAAAAAACAAAACAAAAAGAAAAATTTAACTTATTTATTCTAAAGAGTGACTTCAAGAGATATCTCATGCTGTCAAGATCTGTACCTAACCTATTCCTTATGAGAATCTATTCTATTAGTAACAAAAGCAAAGAATTTCAGAGAAGGTTATTCTGCAATACTGCTTAGGAACCCAGTATGGAATAACATCATCTCTTTTGTTTTTTGAGACAGTCTCCCCCCTGTTGCTGACGTTGGAGTACAGTGGCACGATCTTGGCTTACTGCAACATCCACCTCATGGGTTTAAGCAATTCTTGTGCCTCAGCCTTCTGAGGAGCTGGGACTATAGGCACACGCCACCATGCCAGGCTAATTTTTGTATTTTTAGTAGAGATAGGGTTTTGCCATGTTGGCCAGGCTGGTCTCGAACTCCTGGCCTCAAACAATCTACTGCCTGGGACTCCCAAAGTGCTAGGATTACAGTCAGGTGCCAACACACCTGGCTTGAATAACATTATTGCTAATAAATTTGCCCTTATGTGTGACTTCAGTTCTTCCTACAGCAATGGAAGTTCATTTCCTTTTTGTTTGAAAAAATGGAGATAGGCTGATGATGGGTTAAAGCCTTTATTTCACAATGTCCAGAGCCAAAAGATATACCCCAGATTAATCTAAACACCTTAAGGGGAATATAAAAAGTATGTACATTTAGCTCAACTAGCTTCTGGTACAGATATGTTAGAAAAGAAGCCAGTGGCTTCTTTTGCTGTAAACAGGGAATAAATTTGAGGGAGGGCAAAAAAAAAAATCTTCACATCTTGCCTGAAAGAAGATGAAACTATGATTTTTCTGGACTAGAAACTAGAAGATACAATGTATAGAAATCTAAAGGGTGGCTCATATTATAGAATAGGTATTTAAATGAAAAAACATTTCTTATTGGATGCTGTAAAATAGGAACACATGGCGTGGGGGAGCAGCAGCAAATCCTTTAAAGTCCGGGACATCAGAGCAAGGGAACTAAAGTGAAATACAAATTGGAATAGGTAAAGAGAGATACAGTGTCCCACCAAAAACCCATTCATACTGCCTGCAGCAAGTGTCAATGAACTGAAAAGGGCGCTGAGGAGAAATGAGTATCACCGTGTTCCAATATAGATTTGCTAATTTCAGCAGCATTTGTCTATCTTCTTCTACCAACATAACTAGTCAAAAAAAAAAAAAAAAAAATCCTAAATACAGGAAAAGGCTAATCTTTTTCATTGGCAGGTGACCAAAGAAAACACTTTCTCCAATGGGCAGTATAATAAGGCCATACAAACAAGACTGCACTTATCAAACATTTTTATCTGAAGTGCTCAAAACATTTGCCAATATTATACCCAGTTCAACTTCCCCCTCACTAGCTTCCTCACAGCTTTGAGAGGAAAAGCAAGCTTTTTATAGGTAAGATGTCTCCTCTGCATATTGGTATAAATCTGAATACAACTTTAGGAAAGAACTTCCCAAGGAGGGTGTGGGTGGGGGCCCCAAGGAGTCTCCAGGGATCCAGATCCTCCCAGCACTCTGGTAAAGGCTTTGTTTTGCCACATCAAAGGCAGTGGGGCAAAGTTCCTCTTGGCAGCCATGGATGCTGCCAAGAAGAGCGAGTCTTCATTTGTGCCAGGGACTAAAGGGGAAATTTCAGAAAGAAGAGTATGAAGGCATTTTCCCTTCCAGATTTAAGCAGGGAAACAGACCTACTGAGTCACCAATCCTTTTTTCCAGAGGTAGTATCATTATCCGGGTTTTATGCTCAATGAATAGTTGTATAGAAAGTTAAGTGTTTAAGATAAATAATTTGCTCAAAGTTACAAAGCAGATTTGTGACAGAGAGGGTTATAGAATCCAGGGTTCAACTTTAAACAGTTAGATCTAAGTTTTCAGAAGAGCTCTTAAAGGTTTGAGAGTTAGAAGAAATTTGATTACATTTTTTTTTTATTTAATGAAGAACAGGAATGGGTAGCAACAGCCATCCGTCCCATGGTTTATCACAATACTGTGGTCCAACCTCAGGGCACAGAAAAAACACAATTTTACAATTAGAGGGTTAAGTAACAGGTGGTAGTTTCTGTTCCATAGCTTTGCATAAGACACATAATTAAGTGTTGCCATACTTTATTACTGATGGAGCAGATTTACCAGACAGTGAAGGTGGCAAGCATGTCACGGAGAATTGGCTTTATAAATTTAAGGAAAATTGTTTAAAATAAACGAAACAAGCTGCGGCAGGAGGATCACCTGAGGTCAGGAGTTCAGGACCAGTCTGGCCAATGTGGTGAAACTCTGCCTCTACTAAAAATACAAAAATTAGCCATGGTAGCAGACACCTGCAGTTCCTGCTACTCAGGAGGCTGAGGCAGGAGAATCCCTTGAATCCAAGAGGCAGAGGCTGCAGTGAGCCAAGATCCCGCCACTGCACCCCACCCTGGGCAACAGAGCGAAACTCCATCTCAAAAAAAAAGAAAAAAGAAAAGAAACAATCCTTTCTTTTGTTCTACGTTCCAAGTGGCAGGTGCTTTTCTGAGCCTCTGGCACAGATAACCTGAAGCCCTGCTCTAGACAAGGTGAAGAGGCCTTCTCCCCCAGAGTAGCGTGCTGGACACTGAAGGAGCTCCCCGCTTTATTAGGACATCTGGAAGGAGCCAAAAGGGCTATCGTCAAGTACTCAATCTTGTGGACAGAGGATCTGAAACTTCAAATTTGCTATGATTTGAAGCAGATGCATTCTTCTGCTTTTCAACTTTGGAAACATTTTGATAGTAACATTTTTTATTTTTATTTTTTTTCTGCTGGGCCTTAATATTGCAGAAATTGGGCCAGGCGTGGTGGCTCACGCCTGTAATCCCAAGCACTTTGGGAGGCTGAGGCTGGCCAGTCACCTGAGGTCGGGAGTTTGTGACCAGCCTGACCAACATGGAGAAACACCATCTCTACTAAAAATACAAAAAAAATTAGCCGGGTGTGGTGGTGCATGCCTGTAATCCCAACTATTCAGGAGGCTGAGGCAGGAAAATTGCTTGAACCTGGGAGGCGGAGGTTGCGGTGAGCCAAGATTGTGCCATTGTACTCCAGCCTGGGCAACAAGAGCGACACTCTGTCTCAAAAAAAAAAAAAAAAAAAAAAAAAAAAAAAATTGCAGAAATTGTTTAGAATGATGTAATTGAGAGGAGATTTCCAGAAACACTTATTAATTTTTATGAGAAAATCAGATTGAAGATTACCAACTAGCCAGTAACAATTTCAAATGAATGAACTTCATAGGTGAACAAACAGGTCATGATAAAAATAATTAGAATAAAAGGAGTCTGTATGATTCCATGGAACCAAAGTTTATAAAGTTCTCTATTGCTTGAGATAAATCCAGTAAATCTGAATGTTACCTTGACTTGTCATGTCAAGACACCCAATTAATGTTTGCTCCCCTTCACTCAGACCCACGCCTCCAGGCAAGAAAGCAATTAAACTTTTGTTAAAAATCGATTACCTCTTCACTTATATGAGGGACCTAGAATAGGCAAATTCAGAGGGACAGAAAGTGTTATACAGGTTACCAGGGCCTGGGAGGGGAAAGGAGTGGGGAATGAGGAGTTATTGTTTAATGGGTACAGTTTCAGTTTAGGATGATGAAAAAGTTTTGCAAATGCTGGTGATGGCTGTACTTAATACCACTGAATTGTATACTTAAAAATGGTGAACATGGTGAGTTTTATGTTACATATATTTTACTACAATAAAAAATTGATGTCTTATGTTTAAAAAATCAGAAAAAGCGTTCTTCAATCATTCCCTTACAAAATAATGTGGACCTAGGCAGTTCCCCAAATTAGTCTGTTCACCAGAATCACTTGGTGTGCTTATTAAAGTGACAGATTCTGTGGCCATAACCCAGACTGGCTGTTTGTTTTCTTGTTAGTCTCTCCCTTTTTTGTATCTCTCTCTGTAACAGGAAATAGGGTACCCTTAGTTGTTATGTAGTTTTTAGCTTAACCAAGGGTCAAACTGAAAACAGCTTGGCCTCTGCCAATGTACAATTACTCGAAACTGAAGCCACAAAGATGCAAAAAAATCAGGTTTGCAGTGGTACTCTCAATGTCCATGAAACGACTTCTCTTCTACGGTGTTATTTCTGTTTCTCCAGGACATTATTCTTTGGGAACTGCTCTGCAATAAATAAAATAGGCAAATAATAACATAGTTGAAAAGGCCTAGGAATTTGTAGTTGTTAGAGGTGATACCAGACTTCGTTTTTGGCTCAAATAAGATATGGGAATTTTGTATATGGCAGGTGATGAAAAAGTGCTGGAACACCCAAGACATCAAAATTAGAAAATAAAAAATTGTGTATGACTCAAAGTTTAGTTTGGTAGACATTTTCTTTCAATTGGAAGCTAAAACATATATTACATCGCCCTGGCATAACTGCTTTTAATGATCTCTGAGCTTCAGTGAGGCAAGTATCATTTAAGGCTTTGAACCTTAATAGAAAAAAAGGGTGTTTCGAGTCCCTCAAACAATTTATTGCTCCAGTATTTCTAATAATCACATGAGTATTTTTCCTTTTGACTGGAGAGCAAAGGAAAAAGGAAACCTGTAGGAACTGGAGTTGGACAAGAAAACAAAGTTGACAAATGAAATCCTGTCTAATACTAGCAACTGAAACAAGACTCACCCCTCATGTCCTTTGAACAACTGGTCCAGCTCAGTCCCTTTTTTCCCCCTCAGTGACTTTTAAGCATCACAAGTGGCTCTTTAGGCTGAACTAAACTATCATAGAAATCTTTCAGGAAAAAGATACAACGATTACTATCCTTCTTCTGGGCCATGCCATTGCTAGGCCATTTCCCCCTCAGAAATTTATTTCTCTAACTAGAGTGAAGAGCTGACAAGAAGCAATTTTCAAGTCAAATCAATAAAATAAAAATATCTCCAAATAACACAAGTTTTATTTCTCTGAGAATAACTCTTCCTTTATTCCAAAATGAAACGACTATCTCTCTACTATTATTACGTGGTTTAAAAAGATGACCTTTAAGAATCTATGAAACTGAGGCTTAGAATGGACTTCACAAGTTATCTAATTAATTCACCCCTTCTTTCTCATCTTGTGCCTCAGTTTCTTTTTTAACGTCTTTATTTAGTCATCATCTAGAACGGCACTAGACAACAGAAACTTCTGCGATGGTGGCAATGTTATTCGGCACTGATACGGCAGTAGCCACTAGCCATATGTAACTTGTGACCAAAAACTGAATTTTATTTGTATTTAATTTCTTAAAAATTAGCTTTATTGAGGTTTAAGTGACATACAAAAACTATACATATTTAATATGTACAATTTGATGAGCTTGGATACATGCATAAAACAGTAAAATCACCACCACCATCAAGATAATAGGCGTATCCACACCCTCAAAAGTTTCTTTCTCTCTGTCTCTCTCTCTTCTGAGTGTGTGGGCGGTGGGGGGAGGGTAAGAATGCTTGACATGAGATCTACCCTCTTAATAAATTGTTAAGTTCCGAATTTTGTTAGTTACAGGCATTATGCTGGAGAGCAGATCTTTAGAATTGACTCACCTTGCGTAACTGTAACTTTACACCAAATGAACGACACCCCATTTCTCCCCTCCCCCAATCCCTGGAAACCTCCATTCTATCCTCTGCTTTTATAACTCTATTTAATTTTAATTAATTTACATTTAAATAGCCACAGGAGGCTAGTGGCTACATACTGGAGAGCACATGTCTATTATCTGCTTTATTATTTCTAATGACAGAAAATCTATTTCCTCCCAAGTAGCTGTTTCTATTGATAGATAATTCTAATTGTTAAGAACATTTCTTCCTACATTGTGAAAGCTGTCTTCCTGGTAACTTCCACCCACTGGACTTAATTCTGTTTTCTGGGTCCACACAGAATAAGTAAGCTCAGGCCATATGCGACATCATCAAGTATTTGAAATCGGTAAGCATGTATTCCACTTACTTTTCTATGAGTTTGACACCCCCTGGTTCCTTGAACTGTTCTTCATCATTTGCTTTCAAATCCCTTTTCTAGTAAGGCATGTTTTAGTCAATGCTAATTATGATGAAAACAACAACTAACATTTATCAAGAAGCTACTTAGTGCCAGGCACCATGTGAGACAATTCTCATGCATCATCTCACTTGAGTCCCTTCCCAACCTATGAGGCTGTACTGTTATTTGCCCTGACCTTACTACTGAGGAAACTCAGGCTCAGAGAGATTAAGAAACTTACCTGAGACCAGGCAGCAAACAAAAAAGTATACAAAATGGGACTCAAACCTGTGTCTGTTGACTCAAAAACTATTGCTCTTGACACGGCACTATGTTGCCTCTCTTGTGAAAGCACAGCACCCCTACCCTCAAAACACTTACTGTGAGTATTGTTTGTTCATCATGGAATGTAAACTCCATGTGGCCAAAGACTTTGTTTTGTTCGATTCTATATATCCAGCA
Organism: Ateles fusciceps; assembly: GCA_036589455.1. Taxonomy (NCBI): domain Eukaryota; kingdom Metazoa; phylum Chordata; class Mammalia; order Primates; family Atelidae; genus Ateles; species Ateles fusciceps. Next base: position 16,868,109 of record JAZHEH010000681.1, on the reverse strand, counting down.
TCAAAATAGTGCCTGACACACAGGAGGCACTCAAGAAATATTTGTTGAATGAAAGAATGACTAAATAGAACAGGACAGTCACCTTTTTCATCATGGCCTCTGTTCTGACTGTATCAAGTCTAAAGCTAATCTAGCGTCCTGCCAGTCACATCACACAGTCGCCCAAACTCAGTTTAAGTCTCTCGTAGTTTTGCTGTTAAGGTGCCTGCTATCATGGCTTTTTATCTTGACCAACTTGAGTATTTTTTATCTTTTTTTTTTCTTTTTAACAGCCCTGCAGAAAAAGAGTATTTTTTTAAAACTCAATTCTTATATTTATTACACTTGTATCTCTACCTTGATTTGTAAAATGAGCCTTTTGCTCAAGCCTGGAACACGCATATGTGTAACACAATATGTGTAACGCAGAGGTAAGAGTTACACACAAACACGGCAGATTAGAGTCTCAGCCCCCTTGGCATCCTCTAAATCACCTTTCATGACATTCATTATACTTGGATTACTTATTCACTCATCTAGTTATTAAACAAATATTTACAAAGTGCTAGGCACCATTCTCAATGCTAAGCACATAGGAATGAACAAAGAGACAAAAATCCCTGCCCCTGTAAAATTTACATTCTAGTGCAGGAGGGTCAGGAAAACACAAAGAAGTCAGTATCGTGAAAACAAAATTGTAAGGGGTCTGTTCCAGATTCAAAGAAGCTAAAGAGACATTACCAAGTGCAATGTGTAAATCCTGATTGGATGCTGGGTCAGAAAACAAACAGCTATTAACAATGTTTAGGAACAATTGGGGGAAATTGTAATTTGCACTGGACTGGATGTTAGGTGATGCTATAAAATTAGTGTTACTTTTCTCAAACCACATTGGAGTCATGCAGGAGAACAGGAGAACGTTCTTACTCTTAGGAGATAGGGGATGTGAGGGGGTAAGAAGATGTCATGATTCCCATAACTTAGTTTCAAGTTATCTATCTATTGTTCACAAATATGGTGACATGTTAGTTAGCATTTGGTGAAGGGAAGTGCCTTTATACTATTCTCATAATTCTCTTGTAGGTTTCAACAAATTTCCAAATAAAAAGTGGTGGGAGTGGGGGAAACCCACTGCATTCCTAGTCAGAAATGTGGGTTCTGATTAACTGGTTTGACTCTTGTTATGCTGGACATTTTTCTACAAGTTTATTGATCATTCATGTGGGAAAGATTTCATCACATACTTGGCAATATTTGTCCCATAATTTTCCCTTTTGCAGCCATTGGAAAGGCTGGGATATGGGATAGCCATAGGATTAGATACTCTTTCAAAATAAAATACCTCTTCTTTAGACTTTATCTGAAACAAGGCTTTTACGAATATGTTATTTACACACTATACAGTTGCATTCAGGAAGTAATAAACAATTACAAGGTGTAGGAAAAATACAAGGAGAAAGTACAAAGCAAGTAAGTCCTGAAGCCAGTAATATGGGATATGTATTCAATTCCTATGGTTGCTATAAAATATTGGCACAATTTGGTAGCTTAAAACAACAGAAACTTATTCTCTTACAGTTCTGGATGTCAGAAGTCCAAAATGAGTCTTATGGGGCTAAAATCAAGGTTCCAGCAGGCTGGTTCCTTCTGGAGGTTCTAGGTGAGAATCAGTTTCCTTTCCTTTTCCAGTTTCTAGAGGCCATCCTCATTCCTTGGCTTGTGGCCCCACACACGTCACTTCCCAGCTCCAAACACACCCACTTCTGGTGTCACATTGTCTTCTTCCTCTCCTGCCATCAAATGTCTCTCTGACTCCCTCTTAAAAGGACATTTGTGATTACATTTAGCATTAACCTGGATAATCCTGGATTAGGACCTGAATATCTTTAGGACCATGATTCAGCCTCCCACGGGGTGAGGGAAAAGAAAGGGTCACATGAATAAATAATAAAGGAGGAGGTCCTCACTCATTCTTAATGAAAATACCTAAGGAGGTACAGTAACATCATTCCTTCTCAGAAAGGGCATACCTCATTTCCATAAAACACGTAGACTGAGACAGTAAACCTGGATGGAGGTACTCAGACTTCAGTTTGATTCTGGGCTCTGCCACTTAATCACATGAACAATGTTAGGTAAATTTTTAACTACTATGTCTCAATTTCCTTATCTTTAAAATAGATATAACAGTATCTACTCAAGAGGTGGATAAAGGGCTCAATACTATAATTCATGTAAAGATTTAACATAATTCCTGGCACACGGTAAATGCTCATTAAATTATAGCTATTATTACTATTATTAATCATAGTCCAGGCTGTGCAGCCCCCATGATGCTGAATCATTACACAGCATTTCCAGGGACCTCTCTGACCCTTTCTTCTACGTGCATTCTATATAAATCAATAAGTAAAACCTACTTGAGTGTTAAAACTTTTCTTTTCATCTTAAGACATTTTAATATTTGATATAAATATCTGTAAACTATATCACAAACTTCCTTGGCTTACTAAAAAAGATGACAGTGAACATCAGTGACCTTTTGTTTATCAACTCTGGTTCAACACTGCTTATTGTCTTGGACCATAATAGATACCCTTAAAGAACAAAAAGACATGCCGGGCGCGGTGGCTCACGCCTGTAATCCCAGCACTTTGGGAGGCCAAGGCCAAGGATCACCTGAGGTCAGGAGTTCGAGACCAGCCTGATCAACGTGGAGAAACCCTCTCTCTACTAAAAATACACAAAAAAATTAGCCAGGCGTGGTGGCACATGCCTGTAATCCCAGCTACTGAAGGAGGCTGGGGCAGGAGAATCACTTGAACCTGGGAGGCGGGGGTTTCTGTGAGCCGAGATCGTGCACATTGTACTTCAGCCTGGGCAACAAGAGCGAAACTCCGTCTCAAAAAAAAAAAAAAGAGATGTGTAAAGCCATTTATTTGTCCTCTACAAAGTAAATTACCTATCTTAAAATATTGTTTTTTAAATATATATTTCCTCTTCACTGTTTGAATCTCTAATAACTCCCTTTTCTATTACCATTTATCACAAATGTCAGTGTGTGGCTAAGGCTAGCAACAGTTAAAACCCACGTCACTACTTTTATCTGTCACTGCTGACCTGATCGATACTGGGATTTATGCATTTTTAAGTCAGGAGGGTCCCTGTGAAATCTTAGGAGACTTCCTGCCTCACCTACAATAATGCATATAACCTCTGTAAATACTGGCTCCTCAGCAACCATTTCTGCTTACTTTCAAATTAATAACTATGTTTTGAACAACTTAGAAGTTTGACTGCTATTTTGGTGAGATGCTAATGAGAGTTCTACCATGTCAGATGCTAGCCTGAGGATCTGTCTAATGTTTAATGCAAATCAAAACATCAATAAATTAACAAGTTTAAGGTGTGACAATACCTTCAATTTAATGTTCTTATCTTACCAAAGTGGCTCAGTAAATTACTCTGTCCACCTGGGTGGGAGAGTGCTTATGTTTTTGTTTCCAGTGAACATTAGACAATCCTTCAGGCTAATGATGGGCATTATGTACCCATATATATAAATGTATACATAAAGAGAGGAAATTAGATTATCTAGTGATTCAGCCATATTAATGACTGCTTCTAAATTTTTACTGTCAACATCAACTCTTCTACTTAATCGACCCCTTTGCTGATATAATACTTTTATGTTTGTTAATTTACATCCCCCCCAGAATTACTCCTTGCCCTCAGGGGAGGTGTGTGAAGTAGCAAGTCTTCCCCATCTTTGCTGGAGACTGAGGGCCTGTCAGTCTTAGCTGCGGAACTTTTCTTTTTTTTTTTTGTTGAGATGGAGTCTCGCTCTGTTGCCCAGGCTGGAGTACAATAGCGAGATCCTGACTCACTGCAACCTCCGCCTCCTGGTTTCAAGCGATTCTCCAGCCTCAGCCTCCCTAGTACCTGGGATTACAGGTGCCTGCCACCACGCCCAACTAATATTTGTATTTTTAGTAGAGATTGAAGTTTTGCCATATTGGCCAGGCTGGTCTTGAACTCCTAACCTCAGGTGATCTACCCACCTCAGCCTCCCAAAGAGCTGCGATTACAGGCGTGAGCCACTGTACCCGGTCTAGTCCTCAGTACCTTCAAATATAAGGTTAAGGAACTTGAACTCATTTAAAGCAGTTACGTGATCTCTTTCAATCTCAACTATGTTTGATTGCATTCCCTGGAACCAGTGTTTATTTTATCTTTTCCAGTCCAAAGAGTGTTCTCTTTAACAGAGAAGACTAAACCAAAATAGAGGTGAATGCTCTGTTTTCTTTCTTTCATTCATTAATATGATACCACCCACCTAGGCCTCATTGTTGTTGTTTTTTTTTTTGCTCCCAATGTAACTTTTTTAAAAGGCTTTTTATATCGTCTTTAGTATTGTGTCACAATTCCCAGTTTTTCTGGTCTCTTATTTTCCCTTTAATTTAATACAATTCAGTAAATATTCATTTATATATATGATACTTTGAAGCAGGCACTTAGCTAGATGCTAGGAGCATGGGGTAAGCAGGACAGATAAGTGCTCTCTTGAAGCTGACAGTCTAATGAGGAAGACATAATTTAAGCAAATAATTATATGCATAAAAAGTTTTTAAAAAGGCTAGAAAAATGCATATTAAACCTAACTTAAAGTTCAGAAAAACCTTCACAGAAAAAAAGACATTAAGAAATATCACCAATCTTAAACTCTTTCAGAAAAGAAGACACTCCAAAACTGATTTTATGCTGGGGGTGGTGGCTCATGCCTGTAATCCCAGCACTTCGGGAGACTGAGGCGGGTGGATTGCTTGAGGTCACGAGTTCGAGATCAACCTGGCCAACATGGTCAAACCCCGTCACTACTAAAATACAAAAATTAGCTAGGTGTCTCTACTAAACCCTGTCTCTACTAAAATACAAAAATTACAGGTGCCTGTAATTCCAGGTACTAGGGAGGCTGAGGCAGGAGAATTGCTTGAACCCAGGAGGCAGAGGTTAGAGTGAGTCAAGGTTGCGCCACTGGGCTCTAGCCTGGGTAACAGAGTGAGACTCTGTCTCAAAACAAAACAAAACAAAACTGATTTTAGGAGGCCAGCATAATCCTGACTCTCAAATAAAGCAAAAATATTACAAGGAAAGAAAACTGTAGCCTAAAATACTCCATGCAGATAGAGGCAAAAATCATTAATGAAATATTAGTAAAAGGAATACGGAAGTACATAGAAGTATAACAAATCATGACTAAGAGGATTTGTCCACGTTAACAGCATAAAGGGGAAAAAGCACATGATCATCTCAATAGATGCAAACAATTTTGAATACTGAGTCACACTAAAAATTCTCAGGAAACTAAAAAGAAAAGTAAACTTCCTCCACCTAATAAAGGGAATCTACGAAAAATATAACTTAACTTGGAAGACTGCAAACTTTTCTGCCATGACTGGGAACAAGTCAAGGCTATCTGCTCTCATCACTTCTATATAACACTGTAATAAAGGTCCAATAAAGAAAGAAAGAGAAAAAAAGTTACACCAAGATTGGAAAGCAAGCAAGCAAGCTACCTTTATTTGCACATGACAGAATTTTCTATGTAGAATATTCTAAGGAATCTACAAAGAAACTACTAGAACAATAAATGAGTTTAGCAAGGTCACAGGATTCAAGGGTAATATATAAAAAGCAGTTATATTTCTATATTCTTGAAATGCAAAGCTAGTTAAAAAAGAAATTTTTAAAATAATGCCATCTACAAGAATAGCACGAAACATGAACTATTTTGGGATACATTTAACAGAATGTTTAAGATCTGTACATTAAACACAATAAAACATTGTTGAGAGAAATTAAAGAAGACCTAAGGGAAAATGTACTATGTTTATGGATTGGAAGATTCAATATAGTAAAGATGACAATTTTCCCCTAATTCATCTACAGATTCTTAATAATTCACGTCAGGCTTTTTTTTTTTTTTTTTTTTTTGTAGAAATAAGTTTATTCTAAATATTATATGGAAACGCAAAGGACCTTGAATTAATAAAACAATCTTGAAAAAGAAAAAGTTGAAGGGTGTACAGTACCTTAGATCAATGGAACAGAATAGAGAATTCAGAGATAGACATGCACATATTAATACATGGTCAATTGATTTTTTGGTTTTTAAACCAAGGAACTAAAACAAGTAGGAAAAGGAAAGTCTTTTCAACAAATTGTACTGAATCAACTGGCTATCCATGAGGGGAGCGGGGAAGAACCTTGACCCTCAATGTTAAACTACCAACAAAAAAAATTAAAGATGGATTACAGACCTAAACATAAAAGTGAAACCTCTAAGGCTTTTAGAAGGAAATATAGGGTAACACTGTCAGAAACAGGGTAGGCAAAGATTTTGTGGACTGGACCCAGATGGCATTAACCATAAAAAAAATGCTAAAAAATTAAAACTTCTGCTCAATAAAAGACAATCCTAAGGAAATAAATAAAGAGGCCACAGTGGGAAAAAATATTTGTGATGAACACATCTAACTTGTAAGCAGAATGTGTAAAGAACGCCTGCCACTGGGTAATAAAAAACAACCCACTAAAAATTGGGTAAAATATTTTAAGAGACACTTCACAAAGAAACATATACAAATGGCCAATAAGCAATACAAAAGAATTCAACATCATTAGTCATCAGGGAAATGCAAACTAAAACCGCAAGGAGATTTTATTTCACACCCACTAGAATGGCTAAAATGGAAGAGACTGACAACACCAAATGTTAGCAAGCAATCGTAACAACTGGAATTCTCATACATCGCTGGTGGAAATGTAAGATGGTACAACTGTTTTAGAAAGCAGTCAGTAATTCAACCCTTAGGTATTTATCCAAGAGAAATGAAAACATACATCCATAAAAAGACCTGGAACAAATGTTTCTAGAAGATTTATTCATAATAGGCAAAAGCTGTACATAACCCAAGTGTACATTAACAAGTCAACAAAAAGCAAAGTGTGCTATATTCATGCAATGGAATACTACATAGCAGTAAAAAGGAATGAAGTGCTGATACATAGCACAATGTGGATGAACATTTCGCTGGACAAGATACACAAACGGCTAATATGCGTGTGAAAAGATGTTTCACATCATTAGCCATCAGGAAAATATAAATCAAAAGCATAGTGAGATACCATTTCACAACTACTAGGCTGGCTATAATAAAAAACACAGATAATACCAAGTGTTGTCAAGAATGTGGAGAAACTGTAACCCTCATAAACTGTTGCTGGGAATGTAACAGAGTGCAGGCATTTTGTAAAACAGTTTGGCTGTTCTTTTAAACACAGAATTACCATATGACCCAGCATTCCACTCCTAGGTATACGTCCAAGAGAACTAAAAACGTGTTCACACAAAAACGTGTACACAAACATCCACAGCAGCATTATTCATGATAGCCAAAAAGTGGAAACAATTCAGTGTCTATCAACAGATGAATGGATAAACAAATGTGGTATAATCACACAATGGAATATTATTTGGCCACAAAAAGGAATAAAATACTGATACATGTTACAACATGGACAAACCTTGAAAACCGTAAGTGATGCAGCCATAAAAAGGAATGAGATCATGTCCTTTGCAGGGACATGGATGGAGCTGGAAGCCATTATCCTCAGCAAACTAATGCAGGAACAGAAAACCAAACACCACCTGTTCTCACTTATAAGTGGGAGCTGAACAATGAGAACATGTGGACACAGGGAGCGGAACAACACACACTGGGGCCTGTTGTGGGGTGAGGTCGGGGGAAGGAGAGCATTAGAAAAAATAGCTAATGCATACTGGGCTTAATACCTAGCTGATGGGTTGATCTGTGCAGCAAACCATCATGGCACACGTTTACCTATGTAACAAACCTGCACATCCTGCACATGTGCCCCGGAACTTAAATAGAAACAAAGAAAAGAAAACATTAAGTGAAAGAAACCAGATACAGAAGCCCATACATTGTATGATTCTATCTATATAGAATCTATATGAAATGTCGATAGATACAGAAAGTAGATTGGTGGTTCCCTACGACTGGGAGTTGGTGGGTGGGGAAGAAGGGGAGTTACTCCGTATAGGGTATTTTTCTTGGGGCAAGGAGCTTGATGAAAATATTCTAAAACTGATTTTGGTGACGGTTTTACAACTCTGAATATTCTAAAAACTATTGAATTGTACACTTTAAATAGGTGAATTGTATGGTAGGTAAATTATATCTCAATCCAGTTATTAAAAATAATTTTTTTTTTTTTTTTGAGACAGAATCTCACTCCGTCACCCAGGCTGGAGCACAGTGGTGCCATCTCGGCTCACTGCAACCTACACCTCCTGGGTTCAAGTGATTCTTCTGCCTCAGCCTCCCAAGTAACTAGGACTACAGGCGCACACCACCACGCCCAGCTAAGTTTTTGTATTTTAGTGGAGATGGGGTTTCACCGTGTTGCCAAGGCTGGTCGTGAACTCCTGAGCTCCGGCAATCTGCCCACCTCGGCCTCCCAAAGTGCTGGGACTACATGAGCCACCACACCTAGCCTATTAATAATTTTTAAAGAACTGCTTATACAATCCTTTACTATGAACTTTCTGTTCATTTTCATCCTTCAATTTTCTACTGAGTTTTTAGCATTTTTATTATTGATTTTTAGAACTCTGTATATAAGGAAATTAGCTTTTCATCTGTGATCTGAGTTGCAAATTGTTTGTTGTTAATCTTTTGTTCCTGTTTATTGTATTTGTTGGCAATCAAATTTTTTTCCTCTTCCTGCAACAAAATATATCAGTCTTTCCTTTTAAAAGGCTTCCAGGTTTTTTCTGTCAGTACACTTAGAAACATGTTCCCTTCTGTGAGATTGTAAGAACATTTTCCTGTGGTTTCTTTGAGTATGTTTATGTTTTTGGTTTTTGTATTGATTTTTTTTTTTTTGAAACAGGGTTTCACTCTGTCGCCCAGGCTTGATACAGTGGTGTGATAATGGCTCACTGAAGCCTCCAACTCCTGGGCTCAAGTGATCCCCCCCCACCTCAGCCTTTTGAGTAGCTGAGACTATTAGGCTGGTGCAAAGATAATCGCGGCTTTTGCCATTAATGGCAAAATATAAGCATGCGCCACCATGCCCTGCTAGTTTTTTTTAAAAAAGTGTTTTTTTGTAGAGACAGATTTCATTGTGTTCCCCAGGTTAGTCTTGAACTCCTGGGTTGAGGTAATCCTCCCACCCTGGCCTCCCAAAGTGCTGGGATTACAGGTATGAGCCACTGTAGCTGGCCTATATTGAAATTTTTGATCCGTCTAGAATTTATCTGTATGCAAGATGCAAGGAAAGAATCCCACATCATATTCTTAACATGGCTACCAGCTGTGCTCACTGATTTAAATGCCCTCCCCAATGTAGATTAATTTTATATTTGAGTCAATTTCTAAGCTTTTGATTCTGGTCCATTGATTGCCTGTCTGTTAATATACCAATAACAAATGTGCTGGTGATGAAGGCAGCATGTGTTCTGGAGCTAGCACGTGAGTTCAGATCTGAGCTCTGCCACTTATTGGCAGTGTGAGTTTGAGCGGTTAATCTCAATGGGCTGTTATGAGAATTAAATGAATTATTATATTTAAAGGTCTCGGAACAGTGCCTGGCACATAGTGTTCACTGTTAGCAATTATAGTGGAATTATTATAGCTTTATAACAGATTTCAATATCTATTGTGGATATTAACAAGGCCAGCATCTTGTTATTTCTTTTCTTTCTCAGGATATTTCTGGTTATTCTAGTCTACATATTTTTTCTGTATGAGTTTTACAATCATTTATCTCAAGAAAATAAGCAAAAAATCCTTTGTGTTTTTTGTTTGTTTTTTTACTGAAATCATGCTAACTTACAGATTAAATTAAGGAGCACTGACAGGTTGATGATCTTACATTTTCCTAAGAACATACCATACCTTTCCATATGTCCAAGTCTTTTTTTGTTTCCAATAGTGTTTTAAAGCTCTTTTCATACGGTTCTTGCATATTCTTATTGTAATTGTTCCTAGGTATGTAATCATTTTTGTTGTTGTTGTTGTTTTTGAGATGGGGCCTTTCGCTGTTGCCCAGGCTGGAGTGCACTGGTGTGATCTTAGCTCACTGCATCCTCAAACTCCCAGGCTCAAGTGATCCTTCCATCTCAACCTTCCTGGAAGTTGGGGCTACAGGCACACACCACCATGCCTGGCCAATTTTTATATTTTTTGTAGAGACAGGGTTCCACGATGTTTCCCAGGATGGTCTCAAACTCCTGGGCTCAAACAATCCACCTGCCTCAGCCTCCCAATGTGCTAGAATTGCAAGTGTGAGCCATGCGCTTGGCCCTTATTACTTTTTTAAATAAATTATTGATTTTAGTATATTGTGTCCATCTACCTTGCTGAATTTTCATAATGTTTATAATAGATTTCAATTTGATCATCTTGGGCTTTCCAGCTAAGTAATCATATCACCTACAATCATATAATTTTTCATTCTCCTTTAAAATTTTTATGCCTCTTATTTCTTTTTCCTGCCTAATGCAGTAGCATTGACTGGTTAGCTTCAGAAAAATGTAAATAATGTTAGCAAATAGTAAACAGTGAAATTATTTTTATAATTATATATCTAGGACCCCTATCCTCATATTTCTTCCTTTTTTTTTTTTTTTTTTTTTTTTTTTGGTATAATGGCATGATCTGTGCTCACTGCAACCTCCACCTCCTGGGTTCAAGCAATTCTCCTGCCTCAGCCTCCCAAGTAGCTGGGATTACAGGTGTGTGCCACCATGCCCAGCTAAATGTTTTTGTATTTTTAATAGAGACAGGGTTTCACCATGTTGGTCAGGCTGGTCTTGAACTCCTGACCTCAAGTGATCCAACTGCCTCAGCCTCCCAAAGTGCTGGGATTACAGGCGTGAGCCACCAGGCCTGGCCATATTTCTTCCTTCTGAAAGATGGATATATAAAAAGAACTTCAGATATATGTGAAAATATATGAGATACATAAGAAATATACATGAGAAAAGTCTTTTATGTTAAAAAGTTTAGACAAATGTATATTCAGCATAATCTCTACTATGCAAAGACAACAATGCATAAAAATATGAGAAATAATTAGCCAGTATTTTAATGGTGAGTGCTGTGGGTGGTGGATTTATGAGTGATTATTTTTCTACTTCATTACACTTTCCTGTACTACTACTACATTTCTACAATAAGCAAGTTTTTCTTTGATGATCAGAAAAACATAAATGAACAAGAAAAAAGGAATTAACCAAGTATACAGCTTTTGGCTGAACTTGACTTTGAGCTTATGTATTGATGCTTGAAATCCCTATCACCAAGCTCTCTTGACTCAGGCCAGTTTTGTGATCTGCATCAGGAATGCTTTAGCTATTTCTTCCATCTGGCTAGACAGCCTATAGTCTAATCCCACAATGACGTCCCCTCTTCTGCTCTTCTTTTATCTGAATCCAGATGTTCTCCAACATGCTCCCACCCTCAGATTTGTGTCTAGGTGTCCATGCAGCTATAGATCTTTTTGATATCAAACTGTTTTTGTGTTGTTTAAGTCTCTTAAGTATATTTCTTCTTCGTCGTCCATGATCTCCCCACAAGACCTCCGAATGACCTAGATTGAAGTATCCCACAAGAAAACCTTCTCTCATATTCTTGAGCACTGACTCTCCTTAAGCAAGCATTTTGCTCAAGTTTTTGAACCCGGGGGATGTCTCTCCAGACACTCCAAGGAAATGCTATTTTAGCCAAGATGATGATTAATACAACTTTTGGAGATACAACGTTCTTGGTGGAAGTCCAGAAACCATATTGATTGGCTTTATTATATTACAATTTCTACTATCTAACCTCAACTGGACACTCATGGCTACTGGATAATCCTTTTAGTCATCTCCTTTTAACTTTGCATCACATGCCTTCAGATATTTCCCATCCTCAAATTTCCAAGCTAATCCTATGCCCCAAATACAAACTCTCAGCAGAAGCTCTTATTTTATTGAAAAGACTGAAGCCACCTTTTTAAGTCCCTCAATTTCCTTCCTCTATACCTTAATATTTCTCTGCATTTTCACTTATCCTCACCTCTTCTTTCCTTCTCTCAGAGAAAAAATCTTTCCCTTCTCTTACTACAGTTAAACTTTCTATCTATGCTCTAGAGTCCATGTTATCTCAGTTTCTGGGACCTTGCTTCACCAATCATCCCCTTTATACCTGCATCGCTGACCTTGCCTTCTCCATGAACTCCTTGCTGTCTATGCACACGTGTTTAAGTAGTCCCTTACTCTAAACAGTCTTTCATACACTCTACTCACTAACACTACTTTCGCCTTCCTTTGTTTTTCAAAGTCAAATTTCTCAGAAGAGCATGCTATATTCATTATCTCCTCTTTCTTACCACCCATTCATTTACTCAGTAACTCCTTCAATGTTGCTTCCATTACTCAACTAAAACTGTTCTCCTGGAAGTTATAACTCACTTCACCCCCAACTAAACTACTATAGCAATTCTTCTAACCTATCATACTTAACAAAACTCACTGAGTCCTCTGTTTTTTGCTTTGCATTTTTATTTATTTTTCTTTTTTTAGAGACAGAGTTTCACTCTTGTTGCCCAGGTTGGAGTGCAATGGTGCGATCTTGGCTCACTGCAACCTCTGCCTCCTGGGTTCAAGCGATTCTCCTGCCTCAGCCCCACTGGTAGCTGGGATTACAGGCATGTGCCACCATGTCTGGCTAACTTTTTTGTATTTTTAGTAGAGATGGGGTTTCGCCATGTTTGCCAGGCTGGTCTCAAACTCCTGACCTTAGGTGATCCACCCGCCTCAGCCTCTCAAAGTGCTGGGATTATAGGCGTGAGCCATCACACCCAACACCGGCCTGCATTTTTAAATAATATGGTTATACTGCTATTTCTTGATTTTTAAATTTTAGACATTATCTTTTAACTTTCATTTGAAGATGACAAATTATCATTTTCACCCACAAATACTTCCCATCTGTCCATCTTTTAATGATACTAATTTTGGCTTACCAATATTCAGTATTTACTAATTTATGACTATGTAAATATTATGCACAGCAAAAACACAATGTATATTATTATATTTTCTTTCTTATATGACCTTTTGTTTTTCTTGGAATAATTACTTCTTTCTCCGTTTGTTGGGGTTTCTAAGTATTAATCAGTGCTTCTTCAACTGATGTATTAAACCCTAATTATCCAACTGAAGGTTGGAAAATTTTTATACACAACAGATAATCTATCAGTTCTAATATTTAATTTTCCTGCAGAAATTCCTCCTAGAGCCTTCTGTCCTGCTACTCCAATCTGAACTGATTGCTTTCTAGCTGTTTTGCACAAACTGTTGTCCTGGGACTACCCTCCATTATCATTCTAAGAATTCTCTTTCTCTCCTGTGTTGAACCCCTTCCTGCTAGATCTCATAATTTCATCTTCCTAAACTTATTCTCATTTTTTGATGTAACATACTCTTCAGTAGTTTCATGAGAAAGGCTGCATAAGAGTTAAAATTTAAGAAATCTTGCCTGTCTAAAAATCTTTATCCTCAGCTGGGCACAGTGGCTCATGCCTATAATCCTAGCACTCTGGGAAGCCGCGGTGGGCAGATCACCTGAGGTCAGTAGTTCGAGACCAGCTTGGTCAACACGGTGAAACTCTGTCACTACTAAAAATACAAAACAATTAGCCAGGCATGGTGGTGGGTGCCTGTAATCCCAGCTACTTGGGAGGCTGAGGCAGAAGAATTGCTTGAACTCAAGACGTGGAGGTTGCAGTGAGCTGAGATCGGGCCACTACACTCCAGCCTGGGCTACAAGAGTGAGACTCCATCTCAAAAATCAAAAAACAAAAAAAAAACTTTATCCTCACAGTTGATTGGTAGTTTGGTTTGGTACAGAATTCTAGCTTGAAAATAATTTTCCCTTAAAATTCTAAAAGCATTGCTCTATTTTTTTTTTTTTAAAGCTTCTCATGTTGCTATTAAGAAGCCTGATGGCATTCTAGTTCTTCCATTTTTTCTTTCTAGAAGAAAAATGGAAGTTCTTTCTAGAACTCCACATTTTTAGGTCTTATACTTCTGGACTGGGCCTTTAATTTCCTTGTTTTTTCTCCTGTTTTCTACTTCTTTGCCTTTGCTGGGTAATTTCTTCAACTTTATCTTTCAACCCATCCACTGAATTTTTCTTTCAGCTATTACAACATTTAATTTCTAAGAACTCTTTCTTGTTCGCCGTTGCACGATCTTGGCTTACTGCAACATCCGCCTACTGAGTTCAAGCAATTCTTGTGCCTCAGCCTCCCGAATGACTGGGATTACAGGCATATGCCACCATGGCTGGCTAATTTTTATATTTTTAGTAGAGATGGGGTTTTGCCATGTTAGCCAGGCTGGTCTCGAACTCCTGACCTCAGGTGATCTGCCCTCTTTGGCCTCCCAAAGTGCTGGAATTACAGGCGTGAGGCACTGTGCCCAGCCTCTATTTTGTTTTGTTTTGGCTGTCATATTAGAGACTTCCCCCAAATTTCTGGTGATCCTTGAATACCTCCTACCTGGTGCAAGGTACTAAAAAGCTGGTTATCTGAATGAATTGGAGCTTGTTTATATTGAGCTTCACTGTAGAATGAATGGGCAGAAACCTGGTCATTTCATTGTGCAACTCTTAAATATCAGATTTGTAGGGACTTCCTCAGAGGTTATTTCAGTTTATTCAAAAAATATTCTAGAAGCGCATCTGGGGGATATCCATTTGGCAGCCAATATTCTGACAGCTAAGCAAGCGAAGGGAGGCTGGAAAATGAGTGTCAACATTTAGCAGATAGATACTGACAATCTTTTTTCACTAGGGCATGTCACCTACACTCTGTGCCTGGTGCTCCTGAGTCAAGAGCTCCTCCAGTTTAACATCTCAGTCTTCTATGGAATGAAGACAGGTAGTGACTTTGATGCTTGAAGTGGGAGGAGGGCTCTGGGGATCTAATTGTGCCTCATAATGACTTTCAATATACCCATATATCCTCTTATTTTCAGCTCCTCTCTGACTCACAGTTTCAGAGTACCTGACACCTCCAATTCTTTTTTTTTTTTTTTTTTTTGGTGAGATAGAGTCTTGCTCTGTCACCCAGGCTGGACTGCAGTGGCGCAATCTTGGCTCACAGCAAACTCTGCCTCTCAGGTTCAAAAGATTCTCTTGCCTCAGCCTCCTGCGTAGTTAGGATTACAGGCACCCACCATCACTCCAGGCTAATTTTTGTATTTTTGTAGAGATGGGTTTCACCATGTTGGCCAGGCTAGTCTTGAGCTTCTGACCTCAGGTGATCCACCTGCCTCTGCCTCCCAAAGTGCCGGGATTATAGGCGTGAGGCCACCACACTCAACCGACACCTCCAATTCTTGAACCCTTTCAGACTTCTACGGCACAAACATACCATTCTCTTTTGCAAGTAGTTACACATCAGCTTTCTTTGCTAAATCAGTTTTTGCTTATGCATCTGCTGTCCACTTTCTAAAATCTGGTTGACATCTATTATTTGCTGTCATTTCTTCCTTTGTTTTCTTTGTCCCTTTGCCTTTATATCTTTTCTCCCTCTTCATTATACTTTTAGTTAATTAATTATTTATTTTTTGAGGCAAGGTCTTGCACTGTTGCCCAAGCTGAAGTGCGGTAGTGTGATCTTGGCTCACTGCAGCCTGTGTCTCCTGGATTCAAGTAATTCTCCCACCTCAGCCTCCCAAGTAGCTGGGACTACAGGCATCTGCCACCATGCCTGGCTAATTTTTGTATTTTTAGTAGAGATAGGGTTTCACCATGTTGGCCAGGCTGGTCTCGAACTCCTTACCTCAGGTGATCTGCCCACCTCAGCCTCCCAAAATGTTGGGATTATAGGCATAAGCCATCATGCTTGACATATAACAATTTTAGTGTGCTCCACAGAGAGAGCAAATAAACACATGTATTTGGCCTGACACTTTCTACAGCGATTTATAACTATTTACATGTCCATTTTCTTTCAAATGAGACTGTGAACTCCTTAAAATATAACTATATTCTCTTTATTCTTTTAGTATCAGCACCTAGAATAATACCTGGCACAGAGGACACACTCGAAAAATACTGTTGAATAAACAAATCAATGAATGAATGAGCTCGCTGTATATCTTTCATCTGGCATAGAGCTTTGACATTTTGTACTTAAAAGTTCAAGTATATGGTTCTCAGGAAGACTTGGGTATGTGATAAGTATCACTTACATGGCTACAGCATTTAGGGTATACACTACAAACTGAATGTAGTCCTGTTAACTAAGTAGCTGCTGAAACTGAATTCTGATTCCATTGTTTGAAAAGTCTCCATCTTAATGTCTTTTTTAAAATAAAATTTCCCCCCCCTTTCCCCACTCTGCTTTTTTTTTTTTTTTTTTTGAGACAGGGTCTCAGAGATTCTAGCTCTGTTGCCCAGGCTGGAATCCAGTGGCAAGATCACAGCTCACTACAGCCTCGACATCCTGAACTCAAGCAATCTTTCCACCTCATTCTCCCAAGTAGCTGGGGCCAGAGGCGTGGGCCACTATTCCTGGTAAGTTTTTCTTATTTTTGTAGAGATGTGGGTCTCATTGTGTTGTCCAGGCTGATCTCAAATTCTTGGGCTCAAGTAATCCTCCCACCTTCACCTCCTTTTGGCAAAGTGCTGGAAATACAGGCATGAGCCATGGCAAGTGGTGCTTTTTGATTTTTTGTTGTTGTTGAGACTGTTGCTCAGGCTGGAGTGCAGTGGTGCAATCTCAGCTCACTGCAACCACCGCCTCCCAAGTTCAAGAGATTCTCCTGCCTGAGCTTCCCAAGTAGCTGGGATTACAGCTGTGGCCCACCACATCTGGTTAATTTGGTTTTTTTAATAGAAGAAGAAAGTTGTAGGAATATATTAACCACAAATTGAAAGGCTATACAAAAAGCCACTGGCTGACTTGAGAACAAGCTTGTACAGAGAGATGATAGTATTACAGAGCATATTTACTGAACTCTTCCGTCCTCAATACACTAAAATAATGAAATTTTCATAGCAGTCATAGTTTTTATATCACTTTAGAGTCAATATTTGGAATAATTATAAAATATTCTTCTAGGATTGCTTTTTTAAATGCTCTCAAATATCCAAAAATATAGTTCATAATATATCAAAGATATCTTATGAAATAAACTTTGCAATAAAACAAATTTCTACCCCATAAATCATATTTGCTTATTATTCTAAGCTGATTTCTTCCTTTCTTTCCAAAAAGCATTATTATCACTTTAGTGCTCAAGCTGCATAAAATGCCTTCTTCCCTCCCTCCTATTCAATTTCTGTCCATCTTTCAAGGTCCAATCTAAGCTTTCTTTTCTTTCTTTTTAAGTTTTAAAATATTTCTAAAAAAAAAAAAAAAAAATAGAGACAGGGCTCATTATGTTGCTCAAGTTGGTTTCAAACTCCTGGGTTCAAACAATCCTCCTGCCTCCCAAAGTGCTGAGATTACAAGCATGCGCTTGGGCTAATCTTGCTTTCAATGAAAGCTTCCTTCCAATGAGAGCTTCCTCTCCTCTTCCTGATGCTCTGTAGCACCTTTTTGAACCATACACCCCCAACATCTGATTACATTCTATAGGATCCCGCCCCTTAGTTGTCTTCCCAGCTAGACAGTAAGCATCCTGGCAGCCAGGCCACAGCCTTCTTTCCTATATCTCATCATTTCTAGTACCACTTTAGACACATAGCAGATGCTCAAGCAAAATTTTCCTTTATTAAAGCTATAAAAATAGCTTTATTTTTACTATGATTATAAAAATGTTATATGCTCATTATAAAAAACTCAGACAATATAAAAAGCGTGAAGGAAAAAGTAGTCTCAACACTAAGAGAAAATCATTCACAACATTTCAGTAAACCTCTTAGCAAATATTTTTGTATGCATGTAAACATATAAAGACATAATGATACATAATTTTATATAAATAGTACTCTTTATTGTAAGACATGCTGGTCTTACAATAAATATATTCAGCATCTGCCTAGAATTTTATCACACATATGCTCATCATTGCTTCCTGAATTTAATATTACTTCAAAAGTAGAAATGTCCTTTCAAGGAATTATTGGCTGATTAGCATGATATATAAGGCTCTGATCACTGGAATTATATATTTTTCAGATTATGAGTTCTTTTGTGATCACACCTATTATAACATAAATTCATTTATTCATCCATATGTGTATATATATATACACACACACACCCCTATGTGTGTATTTGCTAATTAAGAGAGAGCTGGAATACATCCATATATTTTAAAAGATATTGGTCACCTGTTAAACACTTTTGTGGACTACTCATTAATCCTTATATGTTTTGTTACACATCTTTCCCGAGGTTTCAGTTAGCTAATACATCTTTACATTCCTTCTTCAAGTGACAAAGCTGATGATAATTACTTTCTTATATCAGTTTCATCTCAATTTGTTGGCCTTCTTGTTTAAATGATAGTGGCGATGGTAGAGCCTACGTTACATAATTTGTCCACGTAAAATCCATCATATTGAGTTTTTGAGAAATGGTCATCTAAAGCTCTAAAGGTTCTTTCTGGTCCTGTGTATCTAGAAAAATAGCTTGCAACCTGCTAAGCTCCTTCTGGTCATGCCAGATGAGAATTTCCACACTGTTTTTCAAATCAGGGCAAGGGGGAAAAGAACAGAACAGGGAATCCTTGGCTGCAATAACCAGCTTCAAAGAATTCAGTGTGCTGGGAACAGCAGCCAACTGGGTGCGACTGACTGCACCCTTGCACCAAAGCCAGAGAACAAAGATGAAGGGCAAGGAAATTAAGGAGATTCTTGAAGTGACTTCCCAGGAGAAATCTCAGACCAGCCACACCCACTCCCTTCATCTTAGTAAATAACTCAGCAAAACTGCAAACGGGCTTAGTGGAGTCCCTGCAGGAACCTCTCCCACAGAGTGGGGGATTTCTTCCTCACTGCTGCTACATGTAACTTCCCAAACCCAAGCTTGCCTGCAGGGGAAGTGTGTGCTCTCCCCAAGTCACGGCATGTTTATTATAAGATGAACAAACAAACAGCAAATAGTTCTTGGAGGGTTTTCTCTATTTCCTGGCAGCAGAAAGAGAGCAGCTGTCTTACGGTTTAACTGGGGTTTTGGCCTTTTTAATACAGTTTTTAAAGTTTTTAGTGGAAATCCTATTTTCTGTCTTTATCTGATGGTTAAATTGAAATTTGATGTGTTCCTTCCAAGACAGGCTGAACTGATTGGTAGTGGCCTATATAAGTAAGAACGGCCCAGCAGGCACTCCTTGCTTTATGCACCCAGTATTTATCAAGCACCTACAATAAGCAAGGTTCAGAATGGGGATCCAAAGATAAAATATGCAATCCTTGCCCTCAAGGGAGCTAAGACTGATCGTTATCATGATGAAGAAGCACCAGACTTTGACAGAGCAGTTATTACATACCAGGATTACTGAATGCTTCAGTCGGTTATCAAATCTAGTCTTCACAGCGCTGAAGTCATATATTCTCCATTTTATAGATGAGAAAACTAAAGCTGGGAAAAATTAACCTGACCATGGTCGCACAGCCATATCCAATAAAAAAGGCACCCGAACCTGGGGCCATTTGACTTCTAAAGTCTTTCTCTTTAGTGCCTCACACAGAGGTAAACAGATAGTTGATATTACAAATTTACAATCTAGATGGGGAAAGTAATAAAAATCCACTTATTCTTAATTCCATATGGCATTTTATGAAAGAGATTACTTTGTATTTGCCAATAACTAAATGTAAGGTATGATAGGACAAGTGCCATAAGAGATCGCTTTTGAATGGAGGTGGGGGAGGGCCAGGAGAGGAGGAAGTGGGAATTTAAAGGACTTTCAGAAGATGTATTACTTGAGTTGGGTCTATTTGAGGATGGGCAGGACAGTGACAGATAGACATGGGGAAAGTTCTACATGGCGGGAAAGCAAAAACAGAGGTATGAAAGGGGAAAGCACAAGAAAAACTTTGGGGAAAGTGAGTATTTCTGTGCGGCCAGAGTGTAGTCTATGAGTAGGAGAGCAGTGGTTGGAAAAGCTGGTGTTGGGTCATGAGTGGCCTTGATGGAGTCACAGATTCTTATTTCATTAGTAGGCAATAAAGAACCATTGATGTTCTCAGCAGAAGTGACAAGCCCAGGGCTGTGCTTCAGGGAATTACATTTACAAACAGTCTTGCAGTAGTTCTCAGGCTTCAATGTGTATGAGAACCACCTGCAGAGCACTTCAAATGTCTAGGTCCCAACCCAAAAGATTCTGATTAAATTGGTCTGGGTTGAGGCCTGGGCAACAGTATTTTTTCAAAGCACCCTAGCTGATCCTAATATGTAAGCAGGGTTGAAACCGCTTATGAAGAGGAAGGACTGAAGCAAAGAAAACACGTTACTCAATGTTTCCCAAACTTGAATGATCATAAGAATCACCTGAAATGCTTGTTAAAATTAATTCCCAGCCCCTTGCCTGCTGGCTCTGGTCGAGTAGGTTTGAGATGGGATCAAGGACTCTGTCTTTTTGACAACCTCTCCAAGGTGTCTAATGAGGGTTCTAAATTAGGGTCAGGCGGTGGCAGTGGGAATCAAAAGGAGGCTATGCCAAGCAAAATAAAACTGGAAAAGATTAAATTTTCAACATTATTTATATTTACTTTTACATACGTCCATCTTTAAACCCACCAAAACAACCAAATTTGGCTATGGTTTATTAAATTGACATCTTTAACCTAAGGTAATTTTATTTTGATTCACAGTGTATAAATTTAGACGTTTTGTTTCTAACAGAACTACAAGAGCAAGAGACTTCAGAAGCCTAAGAGGTATCATTCAATTTCTGGTACCTCTATGTATCTTCTTATATCTATCCATCCATCCATCCATCCATCCATCCATCCTGTTTGAGATGGTGTCTTACTCTGTTGCCCAGGCTGGAGATTAGTGGCTACCAACAGGTACAATCATAGTGCACTTATGGCCTTGAACTCCTGGGCTCAAATGAGATTACAGGCATGTGCCACTGTGCCTGGCTTGGTAGATCTACTTTAGAGAATGGGCTTAATAACGTTGTGTGTTAGTCTCACTTCAGCCTAACTTTAAAATTCAACAAAAACAAGAAAACCCTTCTTGTATTCTCAAAGAACTTCCAGAATCTGCTTTTTACGTCCTTCAAAGCATGAAATATCCAGTAAACAAGTATTATACCTCCCTCTCTAATAAGAATTATTATTTTTTAAATTTTAAATCAGGTGGAGTAACTATTTTTTCTCTAGAAGATAAGTAAAATGGAACTTAAAATTAAAGAACTGGTAGCTACTTTACCTTCATCTGTAAAACAATGAAAGAAGAAACAAAATCACACTGGCAATGCATTCTTATGCCTGAACTACTACAACTGCGTTTTGGGCTAGAAAATTATACATTCATCTCAGAGACTAAATGACACAAAATGTATATATGTTCATTTAGCAGCAGAGCATGATAATGGCTAGAACACTTGACTGACAACCAGAAGATGTGAATTTGGTCTTGGTTTTGCAGGTACTACCAAGTGACTAGGAGACCTTGGCTTTAATTTTTATATTTACACAATGGAGAAGGGTTGAAGTAGATCAGGAGTTTTCAAACCATGTTCACAGAAGCTTAGAATTTTGCAGAGGCACTTAGAAGTTTCTATAGAAGTTTAATTTCAATTCTTATTAAAAATATACTTTAAAGTCTATAAGAAAAACAAAGTGTACACTAAATATGTTACATGATAAATTTTAATGTATATACACTACCAACCTGTGCTCACAGGTTAACTCATTTGTGGAATTTCTCCTACTCCACGAATATATATATATATATAGATATTTGCAACTGTAAATATGCCACTGATTAGGAAGCTTTTATCTGCTCTGGTCTTCTTCTTTTCTTTTTAATCCAGGACTATATTGGCATAAAGGCTGAGATGACATAAAATCTTTGTACTGGGTGAGAAGACAGATGTTGTCAAGCTCTCCTTTTACTTGTATGATCTGGTTATACAAGCAAATGCAAAGTAGATTTATTATTTTTAAATGCTTGATAATTATAAAATGGAAGTCTTTAAGTGTTAAGATACTAACAAATAAAATAGTATAAAGGCAGTCATATTTGTACTGTGACTGGAAAGGCAATGGCAGAAAAGAATTCAAGGAGTAGAGGATCATATAAAAGAGAAGACCAAAAATATTGTGTAGATAAGCCCTAGCAGTTAAAATTACACAAACAGTTTTGTTTTTCTTTTTTTTTTTTTTTTTTTTTTTGAGACGAAGTCTCACTTTATATTGCCCAGATTGGAGTGCAGTGGCGTGATCCCGGCTCACTGCAACCTCTGCCTCCTGGGTTCAAGCAATTCTCTGCCTCAGCCTCCCAGGTAGCTGGAATTACAGGCATGCGCCATTATGCTCCGCTAATTTTTGTGTTTTTAGTAGAGATGAAGTTTCACCATGTTGGCCAGGCTGGTCTTGAACACCTGACCTCAAGTGATCTGCCTGCCTCAGCCTCCCAAAGTGCTGGGATTACAGCCATGAGCCATTGTGCTTGGCCAAAATTACACAAGAAGTTTTCAAAATTAACATTTACATTTTAAAAATTATAACACTGGGTAATATACATATTGATACAGATTGTCAGTTTTATTAGGATGAGGCCTTTAGGCTGTAGATCTTTGTGAGTTATTTGCAGGGATGTAAGCAGTTGTATTAAAATTTATTCTTTTACGCTAAAGTTTATCAACGTGGAAATCTTACTGATACTTTAACTAAATTAGACGGCTCAACTTGATAACGCAGAGTCACAACACTGCTATACTCACAACTTCAGATAAAATGTTAATGATGAAACAAAAGAGGTCTTGGACTAAACATGCAAAATAAAATGAATCTTTCTGTGCTGAAACTGTGAGTTAAAAGAAGACCTCTGTATTAGTCTGTCCAGGCTGCCATAACAAAATACCATAGACTGCGTGGCTTACACAGCAGAAATGAATTTTCTCACAGTTCTGGGGACTGGAAGTCTAAGATCAAGGTGCAGCAGAGTTGGTGTCTGGTAAGGGCTCTCTCCTTGGTTTGCAGACAGCTGCCTTCTCACTGTGTCCTCACATGGAGGGGTGTGGGCAGCTCTTTGGTATCTCTTCTTACAAGGACACCACTTCTGGTGTCTCTCTTGCAAGGATACTAATCCTTCCTATCAGATGAGGCCCTACCCTTATGACCTCATTTAACCTTAATTTCCTCCTTACAGGAGGAATTTCTTCAAATATAGTCACATTGGAGGTATGGCTTCAACATGGGAATTTGGGAGGCAGACATAGTTCAGTTGTACTAGCCTTTGAGTTATCTGATCTTTTTAAAAAATAACACCACTGAACAACTTATATATGATGTTATAATATACACCTATTTTTTTCAAACAATAAAATGTGTGGTTTTTTTTTTTTTTTTTGGCGGGGGAGACCGAGTTTCACTCTTGTTGGTCAGGATGGAGTGCAATGGTACAATCTCGGCTCACTGCAACCTCCACCTCCCAGGTTCCAGTGATTCTCCTGCCTCAGCCTCCTGGGTAGCTGGGATTACAGGTGCCCGCCACCATGCCTGGCTACTTTTTGTATTTTTAGTAGAGACGGGGTTTCTCCATGTTGGTCAGGTTGGTCTCGAACTCTCGACCTCAGGTGATTCACCCACCTTGGCCTCCCAAAGTGCTAGGATTACAGGGGTGAGCCACCACTCCCAGCCAAAATGTTTAAACTAGCTGAGAAAATTTGTTGATTTCTCCAGAGTGATTATTCATTAATTAGCAATGTGAGCAACTCCGCTTTGAAACACAAATTTACTATCACTCCCTTTCTGAATATTAGTAAAGCTAAAAAAAAGATTAGATAATCAAAATGTTAAAAACAAATCTATTAGTATTTGAAGCTACTTATCTGTATGAATCTCAATTTTTTGACACACTCTTACCTTAAAACCAAATAAAAGTCCTCAACCACATCAATAGGTTCTTGGAAACTAACTTTAAGTGAGACAAGGAATAATAAAATCAATTTCATCATAGGCTAATTGACATAAACAAGAGTTAAGTTCCTATGGCATATTTCTGGTCACAAATAATCACCAAACTTCTAAATAAAGATCCCAAACACCTCTAATATTAAATATTGAAATAAATGTGAGCTATACAGACATTTAAGAAAGGTTAATAAAAACGAGTAAAATTACCCAATTTTTGGTTGAATCATTGAATGACAACGATTGTAGTGGTGGTGGATTAAATCAAGGAATAGATGTTTGCAAATAGAAAATTTTAAGGAGCACCTTCTCCTACCATGAATTAAAAAACAATCACAAGCTCTCGAGAGAGATCCAAGATGGCCGATTAGCAGCAGCTCAGGATTGTAGCTTCCACTGAAAGCGCAGAGAGTGAGTGGACGCCACATTTTCAGACGAATTTTCATAGCCCACGGACCAAGAGATTCTTGGCGGAGGAGCCCCACGGGTCGCCAGCGCGACCCTTTTGGAGGGCGCGGCCGTTTTGCAGGCGCCCCCGACGCGGCGGTTCTCAGTCCGGAGTATACGGGACTGAGTGCCCTTTGGTTGGCGTTGGAGCTCCGGGAAAGCAGAGTCTCCCATTCAGCTGATTAAAAAGCAGACTGAAGTGGGGAACCAGACCGGGAGATTTCTGGGCAGAAAAGCGCCACGAATCTTAACGCCGCTGTTTCAGCCGGCGTAGTGGGTCGCCGCAGGGGAAGGCTGGCACCCCCCTCCACACAAAAAAAAATAAAAACAGCGGTTGGAACTGCTGAAGATTGAGAGTTTCACAGCAAGTGCAGCTGAACCCGGGAAGGTCCAGCTCTGTGGGGGAGGGGCATCCGCTGAAGGAAAATTAAGAAATAGAGGAAACTTTATCACCAGCAAGCTGGACGTCCACTCAGAGACCTAGTCTGAAGGTCAGCAATTACACAGACGGCAGGTGGATAAATCCACGAAGATGGGAAGAAACCAGCGCAGAAAGGCTGAAAACACCCGAAATCAGAATGCCTCTCCTCCTACAGAGGATTGCAGTGCCTCATCACCAATTGAACAAGGCCTGATAGAAAATGAATGTGAGGAATCAACAGAATCAGGCTTCAGAAGGTGGATAATGAGAAACTTCTGTGAGCTAAAAGAACATGTTCTAGCCCAATGCAAGGAAACTAAGAACCTTGAAAAAAGGTTTCACAAAATGTTCATGAGAATGGACAATTTAAAGAGGAATATAAGTGAATTAATGGAGCTGAAAAACACAATATGAGAACTTCGAGAAGTATGCACAAGTTTTAACAGTCGAATTGATCAAGCAGAAGAAAGGATTTCAGAGGTCGAAGACCAACTTAACGAAATAAAACGAGAAGACAAGATTAGAGAAAAAAGGGTAAAAAGGAATGAGCAAAGTCTCCAAGAAATATGGGACTATGTGAAAAGACCTAATCTACGTTTGATAGGTGTACTTGAATGTGACAAAGAGAATGAATCCAAGCTGGAAAATATTTTTCAGGATATTATCCAGGAAAACTTTCCTAACCTAGCAAGGCAAGACAATACCCAACTCCAGGTAATACAGAGAACACCACAAAGATATTCCTCAAAAAGAGCAACCCCAAGGCACATAATCATTAGATTCATCAGGGTTGAAACGAAGGAGAAAATACTACGGGCAGCCAGAGAGAAAGGTCAGGTTACCCACAAGGGGAAGCCTATCAGACTCACAGCTGATCTCTCAGCAGAAACCCTACAAACCAGAAGAGAGTGGGGGCCAATATTCAACATCCTTAAAGAAAAGAACTTTCAACCCAGAATTTCATATCCAGCCAAACTAAGTTTCATAAGTGAAGGAAAAATAAAATTTTTTGCAAACAAGCAAGTACTCAGAGATTTCATTACCACCAGGCCTGCTTTACAAGAGCTTCTGAAGGAGGCACTATGTATAGAGGGGGAACAACCAGTATCAGCCACTTCAAAGGACCCATCAGTAAGCTGCATCCAGATCCATCTTGCATGCAAGGATATACAGAGACTCAAAACAAAGGGATGGAGGAAGATTTGCCAACCAAATGGAGAGCAAAAAAAAAAAAAAAAAAAAGCAGTAGTTGCAATTCTCATCTCTGATAAAGTAGACTTTAAAGTAATAGAAACCGAAAGAGATAAGAAGGACATTGTATAATGGTAGAGGGATCAATGTAATGGGAAGAGCTAACGACCCTAAGTCTATGCGCACCCAATATAGGAGCACCCAGATACATAGAGCAACTTCTTGGTGACTTACAAAGAGAGTTGGACTCCCACACAATAGTGGGAGACTTTAACATTACATTGTCAGTATTGGACAAATTAATGAGACAGAAGGTTAAGAAGGATACCCAGGACTTGAACTTAAACCTCAAACAAGTAAACTTAATAAACATTTACAGAACTCTCTACTCCAAATCCACAAAATATACATTTTTTTTTCAGTAACACATCACATTTATTCTAAAAGTGACCACATGGCTGGGAGTAAATCACTCCCTAGCAATTGCATAGCATTTCATAGGTTTAAATGAAATATTGGTTGGCTGTTTGTTTGTTATTTTCCTCCCTTATTCCTTCCTGTCTCCATTGTATAACACAATTATTAGTATAAAAAAAGCTTTTAATATCCATTTGTAGACTGCATTCTAGCCTGGGCAATAGAGCAAGATTCCTGTTCTCTCTCCCTTTTTCTTTTTTTCCTTCTTCTTTTTCTCTTTATTTCATTCTTTTTTTCTTCCTTCTTTCTCTTTTTCTATTTTTTCTAAAAAAAAAAGACGCCGCTCCTCGTGTTCGAGGATGTCACTGTAAAATCCATGCTTTCAGGTGTTGGTGTTCATGTGATGAACATGTCTCAGGCTTTCCCTGAATCACATGCCTGTGATTCCCCAGAGGGGAACTCCTTTGCAACTTTTGGAGATGTGCTGACCAGTCAGTATTTTCCATCATAGTTTTTCCTTGAGGGTTTCACGTAGTGTTCTCAGGTAGCAGGAAGGGAGGGAGACTTTCTTGCCAACACCATTTCTAAATATAAACTTCTAATTAAGCAGGCTGTTCGAACCTCCTTTGGAAAGGTCATTTGTGAAAGTGGAGCTTTTGGTCACAATGTTAAGCGATCCTACTTCACTTGCATCATATGGACAATGCCATGTGATCATACTCAGAAAATATCATCAGCAGTGGCCCATTGATTTATATAAGGCCAGAGGATCTTCCGTGTTAGATACCAAAGAGCTTGGGTCTGCCAGCTTCTCCTCTTAGAACCAGTTCTTGTGAATTATCTGCCTCTAAGTTTCTTAAAATGCCTGTAACCAGATATGTTTTATTGGCAAAAGCAAAATAAAAACCATGGTTGTTGTGGCCAGGTGCAGTGGCTCACGCCTGTAATCCCAGCACTTTGGGAGGCAGAGGCAGGTGGGTCACCCGAGGTCAGGAGTTTGAGACTAGCCTGGCCAACATGGTGAAACCCCGTCTAGAAAAAAAAAAAAAAAAATCACAAATATGGTGGGCTGACACTGTCATACTGCATCACTTATTGTTGTGCAGTTGCATGATTATCATCTACTTTACACATTTTTATTTGATAATAATTTGTATTCATTCATTTTCTAACCTGCTTATTCCAGTTGAGGGTTGCAGGTGGCCATAGCCTATCCTGGAACATGGGACACAAGGTGGACAGCCCTGGACAGCACATCATTCCATCTCAGGGAGCACACACACACACACACCAACATTCACTCACACTGGGACCATTTAGTCACACCAATGAACCCAACGTATACATCTGTGGGAGAAAACTGGAGTACCAAGAGAAAGCCTATGCAGACATGGGGAGAATGTACAAACTCCACACAGGGAGCGGCCCCAGCTGGGAATCAATTTTTTTTTTCCTTGTAAATGTTATAATGCAATTATGTTATTTGAGGACCTGCTGAACTGAAAAACTTTTCCCATAAGATGAGGAACAAGACTAAGATGCCTGCTTTCACTACTTCTATTCATCATAGTACAGGAAGTTCCAGCCAGAAAAATTAAGAGAGAAAAAAAGGGATCTAAATTAGAAAGAAAGAAATAAAACCACCTCTGTTCACAGATGATATGATCTTACATGCAGAAAGCCCTAAAGATTTCACATACTCACACATAACTGCTAGACCTAACAAATAAATTCAGCGAAGATACAGGATACAAAATCAACACACAAAAATCAATTACATGCTGGGTGTGGTGGTGTGTTCCTGTAATCTCAGCTATTCGGGAGGCTGAGGCAGGTGAATTGCTTGAATCTGGGAGGCAGCAGTTGCAGTGAGCCGAGATCACACCACTATACTCCAGCCTGGGTGACAGATTCGAGACTTTGTCTCAAAAAAAATAAAAATAAAAAAATCAATTATATTTCTGTAAACTAACAATGAAAAATATGAAAGGAAACTAAGAAAAACAATTCCATTTAAAATAGCATGAAAAGGATAAAATACCTAGGAATAAATTTAACCAAGGAGGTGACAGACTTGTATACTGAAAACTACAAAACATCGCTGAAAGAGGCTGGGCATGGTGGCTTATGCCTGCAACCCCAGTGTTTTGGAAGGCAGAGGCAGGAAGATTGCTTGAGGCCAGGAGTTTGAGACCAGCCTGGGCAACAGAGTGAGACCTCATTTCTACAAGAAATAAAAAATTAGCTAGGCTTGGTGGCTGAAGTGGGAGGACTGCTTGAGCCCAGGAGTTCAAGGCTACAGTGAGCTATGATTGTGCCACTGCACTCCAGCCTGGGCAACAGAGCGAGACATTTTCTCTCAAAAAAAAATTGCTGAAACTGAAGATGACCTAAATAAGTGGAAATACATCCTGTGTTTATAGATTAAATGACTTAATATTGTCAAGGTGATACTATTACAGAAAGTGATCTACAGATTCACTGCAATCCTATCAAAATTCCAATGGTATTTTTTTAATAGAAAAAAATTCATAAAATATCTTTAAATGAACCAAGAATAGCCAAAACAACCTCAAAAAAGAAGAACAAAGTTGGATATCTCACACTTTTTTATTTTAAAACTTATTACAAGGCCTGGCGCAGTGTCTCACACCTGTAATCCCAGCACTTTGGGAGGCCGAGGCGGGCAGGTCATGAGGTAAGGGGTTCGAGACCAGCCTGACCAATCTGGTAAAATCCTGTCTCTACTAAAAATACAAAAATTAGCCGGGCGTGGTGGTGCATGCCTGTAATCCCAGCTACACAAAAGGCAGAGGCAGGAGAATAGCTTGAACCCAGGAGGCGGAGGTTGCAGTAAGCCGAGATTGTACCCCTGCACTCCAGCCTGGGTGACAAAGGGAGACTCCATTTCAGAAAAAAAGAAAAAAAACATTATTACAAAGCTACAGTAATCAAAACAGTAGTGGCATAAGGACAGGAAAACAAATCAACAAAGTAGAATGTAGATCCCAGAAACAAAAATCCTCATATATATGGTCATTTGATTTTTGACAAGGGTGCCAAGGGTCATTCAATGGTTGAAAGAGCAGTCTTTTGAAAAAATGGTGTTGGGAAAACTGAATATGCACTTGCAAAAGAATGAAGTTGGATCCTTACCTAATACCTTATATAAAAATTAACTCAAAATTGATCAAATACCTAAATTTAAGAGCTAAAACTAGAAAACTCTTAGAAGAAAACATAGGGGGACATCTCCATGACACTAGATTTGAAAATGATTTCCTGGCCTGGGCGTGGTGGCTCACGCCTGTAAACCCAGCACTTTGGGAGGCCAAGGCGGGCGGATCACCAGGTCAAGAGATCAAGACCATCCTGGCCAACATGGTGAAACCTCGTCTCTACTAAAAATGCAAAAATTAGCTGGACGTGATGGCGCATCCCTGTAGTCTCAGCTACTTGGGAGGCTGAGGCAGAAGAATCACTTGAACCTCGGAGGTGGAGGTTGCAGTAAGCCAAGATCGTGCCATTGCACTCCAGCCTGGTGATAGAGCAAGACTTTGTCTC
Source organism: Ateles fusciceps (assembly GCA_036589455.1). Lineage (NCBI taxonomy): Eukaryota > Metazoa > Chordata > Mammalia > Primates > Atelidae > Ateles > Ateles fusciceps. Next base: position 16,837,902 of record JAZHEH010000681.1, on the reverse strand, counting down.
AAAAAAAAAAGAAAGAAAGAAAGAAAAAAAAAAGGATTTCCTGGACATAACACCAAAAGCATAAGGAACAAAAGAAAAATAGATAAATTGGACTTCATCAAAACTACTTTTGTATATCAGAAGATATGACTAAAAAAGTGAAAAGACGACCTACAGACCAGAAGATGCAAATTATATACCTGATAAGGAATTAATATCCAGAAGATGTGAAGAACTCCTACAACTCAACAACAAAACAGCCTGATTCAAAAATGGGCCAAGGGCTTGAATACATATTCCTCCAGAGAAGATATACAAATGGCTAATAAGCATATTAAAAGACACTCAGCATCATTAGTCATTAGGGAAATGCAAATCAAAACCACAATGAGATACCACTTCACATTCTTTAGGGTGGCTATTATCAGAAAAATAGAAAATAGCAACAAGCTTGAGATATCATCTCACGCCAGTTAGAATGGCGATCATTAAAAAATCAGGAGACAACAGATGCTGGAGAGGATGTGGAGAAATAGGAACACTCTTACACAGTTGGTGGGAGTATAAATTAGTTCAACCATTGTGGAAGACAGTGTGGCGATCTCTCAAGGATCTAGAAATAGAAATTCCATTTGACCCAGCAATCCCACTATTGGGTATATTACAAAGAACTATAAATCGTTCTCCTATAAAGACACATGCACACGTATGTTCATTGCAGCCCTGTGTACAATAGCAAAGACCTGGAACCAACCCAAATGCCCATCAATGATAGACTGGACAGAGGAAATGTGGTACATATACACCATGAAATACTATGCAGCCATAAAAAACGATGAGTTCGTGTCCTTTGTAGGGACTTGGATGAATCTGGAAACCATTATTCTCAGCAAACTGACCCAAGAACAGAAAGCTAAGCACCGTATGTTCTCACTCATAGGTGGGTGTTGAACAACGAGAACACGTGGACTCAGGGAGAGGAGCATCACACAGGGGACAGTTGCGGGGGGTAGGAGAGAGACAACGAGGGATGGGGGAGGGAGGGAAGGGTGGGGAGGGATAACATGGGGAGAAATGCCAGATATAGTATGCACCTAAAGTAAAATAAATAAATTAAAAATAAAATAAAATAAAATAAACAACTGAAAAAAAAAAAAAAGAAAATAGCAACAAGCATTATGGGATGTGGATAAACTGGAACCCTTATGCATTGCTGGTGAGAATGTAAAATGATACAGCTGCTATAGAAAACAGTACCACAGTTCCTCGAAAAATTAAACATAGAATTACCATACGATGCAGCAATCCCACTTCTAGTTATGTGCCCAAAGTGAAAGCAGGGACTAGAAAGATATTTGTACACCCATGTTCATAGCAGCATTATTTACAACAGCAAACATGCAGAAACAACCCAAGTGGCCATCAACAGGTGAATGGATAAACAAAATGTGGTATATACACACATGGAGTATTATTCAGCCATAAAAAGGAATAACATTTGGATACACATTACAACATGGATGCACTTTGAAAACATCATGCGAAGTTAAATGAACAAGACACAAAAGGACAGACATTGTACAATTACACTTATCTGATGTACCTAGAATAGTCAAATACATAGCGGCAGAAAGTAGAATGGTAGTTTCTAGGGACTGAGGGAGGAGAGAAATGGGGGAGTTATTGCTTAATAGCTACTGAGTTTCAATTTCATAAAATGAAAAGAGTTTTGGAGATGGTAATAATGGTTGCACAACACTGTGAATGTACTTAATGCCACAGAACTATACACTTAAAAATGGTTAAAATGGTAAATTTTGTTATATAGATTTTATCATCATAAAAAAGATTTCCCAAATTAAAAAGTGGTAAATGGTAAATTTTATTATATATTTTACTACAATAAGAAAAACTATATCTATCAATAGAATACATATGAAATGATTTCTAAGGTCCTTTCTAATTTTAAAATTTTATGTGATATTGTGATAACAAGGAGAAAGAGAAAAAGAATCTATTAATAGTTGAGGAAAAAGCTCCTGCCTGAATTAAGAGTGTAACTTTTACCTTTTAGTGATTGTAAATGGACCAAGAAGCTCTAGCAATGGTAGCAAACTCAAATGCCCACAGAGGACATGGAGGAAATGTCAGCAGGTGAAGCAGGGCAGCTTGGGTTGGTGGTAAATCTGAGACCACATGACCTGTCTAAAGGGAGCAGCTACATCTCTGCCCTGGTGAACTGTCTCCCTGCAGGAATGTGGGCATGGTGCTGGCAGGATTTTCCATTCAAGTGAAATTGAAATTGAGAGTTTTATGTGAAACACTAGCAACTAATTGAATCCAAGTATTTTTAACACTGCAAGCCGAAGACAATACATCTGTAGGCCAAGGCATGCGTAGTTAGCCAACTACTCGTTTGTGACACTTTTCCTGGAGTAAAGGCTAACCCCAGAATACAAAAGAAGAAATGGAGGTACTACTCACCAATGTTTAAAGTTTGATTACAGATCATGATCTAAATCTTTCGAATCCTTATTTTGGAAGTAACTAGGGTTCTGAATATTATTTTAATTAGGTGTTATTTCCTAAAGTATAGCTTTGATTGGGCTGGTTTTTAGTGGGCCACTTGGAACATGAAGTTTAGAGCCTGGGATATAGCATTTGGTCAGTAAGTGGTAGCCATTATTAATTTAAACCAGGATTTCCTATACAATATAAAAAAGTTAGTGTAAAGCAGATTTTAAAAACTAACCTATCCTCCAATAAAATGAATGATAATATAATCCATCCAATAATCTATCCTTTGTATCATTACTGGGAAACGGTAAGCCTTTATATTATATAATAAAAAGAAATCATTCACCTATATTAGATGCTAGGGATATAATTATTGGCAAAACAAAGTTCCTGTCCTCATAAAATTTATAATTTAATAAGGGAGATGGACATTAAGAGTAATTCAAGTAAATACTGAGTCAGAAACTGTATAAATGATATGATTAAAAATTAGAGGATAATCTGCAACAGAATAATGGAAAGACCCAATTCAGATAAGGAAGGGAGTCACAGAGAAGGCTTCTTTAAGGACCTTTAAACTAAGACCTACAGGTATTATGTATGAAAGGCTGAAGAGCTTCAGGTGGGAGAGAAGACAGTGACAAAAGCATTCCAGGAATGCTTGTGTGACATGTGTGACAGCCCCATATAACCAACACTGAAAAAAAGGAGAACATTAAATAGGGGGAAAGATTAAAGTTACTGGAGATAGAGAGATGAACATTTGAGGGGCCATCAATTGTCAATTTTCTTCCTGGAGAAAAGATTTTGAAGAAGGAAATAAACATGAAAAATGAAGGGAAAAATAGGAACGGAAGAGAAATAAACAAAATGGAGCTAGGAAACAGGCACTGAAATTCTTGTTGATTGTCTATATCAGGTTTCCGGGAGAATATGAGGAGAGGTAACGCACTGGTTGGAGCAGGTGAAGATACCTGGCTGGTGGGGCCCACATTAGTGAAGAGACCACACAGGATTCTTGTTTGTTTAAAACATTACAGAAGTAACAAATGCTCTTTGATAATTCAGAGACAGCCACCCCGCTCCTGTAGTAAAGCACTATTAATCCTCACTGAATGATTTTTAGTGGTGACAATGACGATTAGCGACAAGCAAAATCAAGTGGAAGTTCAAGGACATCACACAAAGAAGTCAGACCGGCAGCTTCATTTCAGCCTAAAATGTCTGTATTTTCCCTTGACATCACTTCATCCACCGTAACATTAGATATTTTAGAAAAAGTAACAGATTTTTATCACATAATCAGATAGACCCACTGCAAATTCCCTGATTCCTAGAATGTAAGACCATAAAAGCCGGGATTTTTGTCAATTTTCTGACTATCATACAGCAAAGTTGACAAGACTAAGAATTTTTGTCTGTCCCAGTCACTGCTTTATCACCAGCAACTGATAAACGTTTGTTGAATGAAAAAACATATCTAGACTATGAACGCAAAACCACTGTGAATTCAGAGTGAAACATAAAAGACGAAATTTAAAAAAAGGAAAGGGGCCTGGTGCAGTGGCTCACACCTGTGATCCCAGCACTTTGGGAGGCTGAGGTGGGCGGATCACGAGGTCAAGAGATCGAGACCATCCTGGCCAACATGGTGAAACCCTGTCTCTACTAAAAATACAAAAATTAGCTGAGCATGGTGGTGTGTGCCTGTAGTCCCAGCTACTCAGGAGGCTGAGGCAGGAGAATCGCTTGAACCCAGGGTGCGGAGGTTGCAGTGAGCCGAGATCACACCACTGCACTTCAGCCTGGTGACAGAGTGAGACTCCGTCTCAAAAAGAAAAAAAAAAAAAAAAAAGGAAAGGAAAAAAGCAAGGGAGAGATGAAAAAGCAAGGGAGGCCATACTTTAGAGTCTGGCATTCATTCTTGACTCTTTCTCTGCCACATCCCTCACCCAATCAATCAGCAAATCCTGTCAAACCAACTCCTTAAATAGCTCTTCATTTTCATGGTCATTCTTAATACTGTAATAGTCTCCTAATGGGTCTTTGCTTTCACTTTTACCTGTCTTGCATTCTCTTTTCCATGCTTTTGTCTGTGTTACATGTGAAAATACCATGCAAATGGAGAAGATTCTACTAATTTCAGGAGAAACTTTTTTCCACAGGTTTCTGGGGGAACTGGTGGTACCTGGTTACATGAGTAGGTCCTTTGGTGGTGACGTGTGAGATTGTGTCGCACCTGTCACCCAAGCCGTATACAATGAACCCAATTTGTAGTCCTTTATCCCTCCCCCCAACCTATCCTTTCCCCTGGGTCCCCAAAGTCCGTAGTAACATTCTTAAGCTTATGAGTGCACACAAAGCCCTTCATAACCTGGGGTAGCATGCACAGCAGAATTGTTAAGAATGTGGACTTTGTGGGCTTGAGAGTGCTGGCTCACACCTGTAATCAGCACTTTGGGAAGCTGAGGCGGGTGGGCTGCTTGAGCCCAGGAGTTTGAGATCAGCCTAGACAACATGATGAAATCCCATCTCTACAAAAAAATACAAAAATTAGCTGGGTGTGGTGGTATCTGCCTGTATTCCCAGCTACTAGAGAGGCTGAGGTGGGAGGATTGCTTGGGCCCAGGAGGTGGAGGCTGCAGTGAGCGGGCAAGAGAGTAAGACCTCATCTCAAAAAAAAAAAGAATGTGAGAATGTAAACTTTGTAAACATGTAGGTTGCAATATGAGGTGTGCTACTTATAAATGCTGTGGCCTTGTGCGAGTTACTTAATTCTCTGACTCTGTTTCTTTTTCTTTCTTTGTTTCTTTTTTTATTTTTGAGACAGTCTCGCTCTGTTGCCTAGGCTGGAGTACAGTGGCACAATCTTGGCTCAAGCGATTCTCCTGCCTTAGCCTCCCAAGTAGCTGGGACTACAGGCATGCGCCACCATACCCAGCTAAGTTTTGTATTTTTAGTAGAGATGGGGTTTCATCGTGTTGGCCAGGCTGATCTCAAACTCCTGACCTTAAGGATCCACCTGCGTTGGCCTCTCAAAGTGCTCAGGCATTAGTCACCATGCCTCGCCGACTCTGTTTCTTAACATAGAAAACAGGATGATAATCATATCAACTGATATATTTGTTGTGTGGATTAAATTGAATGAATACGTGTAAACATTTTGCTCAGTGTTTGACACATAAAACATTCTACATTATCTCCTATTGACTGTGATAGGGTTTCCTTATTATGCGTTAAGTACTGGCCACAATGACCTCTTACCACTGTCCAAAGAAACCATGTTGTTTCATTGTTACCATACTTTCAGAAATCATGTTCCCTCATTTTAGAATGTATTTCTTATTTGCTTCACAGCTTTCTACTGCTCCAAGATCCATCTCAACTGTCTTTGCTCCTTTATAGTCTTCACCTACTTCTGCAGAATTGACTATTTTCTCCCTTGTGCTATTATGGAATCATGTGTGTGGCTCAAAAAAATCACTTGTACTCTATGGAGACTATTTCTATAGTACTCTGGGTTTTTTGTTGTTGTTGTTGGCGGGGGGGGGGGGGGGCGTTGAATTAAGAACTGAAAATGGGATACAGGTGCAGAATGTGCAGCCTTGTTACATAGGTATACGTGTGCCATGGTGGTTTGCTGCACCTATTGACCTGTCCTCTAAGTTCCCTTCCCTCACCCCCTAACCCCCAACAGGCTCTGGTGTGTGTTCTCATTGTTCAGCTCCACTTATGAGTGAGAACATGCTGTATTTGGTTTTCTTTTCCTGTGTTAGTTTGCTGAGGATGATGGCTTACAGCTTCATCCATGTCCCTGCAAAGGACATGATCTCATTCCTTTTTATGGCTGCATAGTATTCCACACTATATATGTTCTACATTTTCTTATCCAGTCTACCATTGATGGACATTTTGGGTTGGTTCCTTTGCTACTCTGTTTCTTCTCCAAGAGTAAAAGCACCTCGAGGGCAAGTATTGTCACTTGCTCATTTGTATTTCCAGCCTCTCATGCAGTGTTGATATGAAACACACTGAAGCAATGATACAGCCTGGAGTCAGGCTTCATGGCTTCTTCTGGCATTGGCTTTTTCATTAACCGGGTCTGCGACCTACCAAGTTATTTAACACCTAAATGTGTTTCATTTTCTGTGCAAAGGAGATGATAGCATCTACCTAACACATAGGGTTGTTATGAAGGAAAAAAAAGATAATTTACATAGAAGCACTTAATAAATGTTAATTGCTATTATTATCACTTTCACTATATTGTATTTTTCATGTCTACAAATTCCATTTGGATCTTTTTAATATCTTCCACTAATCTCCTAATCATATTCATGTTTTCTTTACATACTTAAGCATATTTATATGATTTAAAATAACTATTTTAAGGTCCTTGTTAGTTAATTCCACCATCTGTTATTTCTGGGTCTGTGTTTCTCGAATGATTAATTTTTCTCCTGGTTATAGGCTGTATTTTCCTACTTCATTTAATGTCTGGTAATTTTGTTTTGTTTTGTTTTTGAGACAGGGTCTCAATCTATTGCCCAGGCTGGACTGCAGTGGTGCGATCACAGCTCACCGCAGCCTCAACCTTCTAGGCTCAAGCACTCCTCTCACCTCAGCCTTCTGAGTAGCTGGGACCACAGGTGTGCACCACCACACCTGGCTAATTTTTCAAAATTTTTTGTAGAGACAGGGTTTCACCATGTTGCCAGGCTTTTCATGGCCTCGGAAAGTGCTGGAATTGTAGGCATGAGACATCATGCTTGGCCTGTCTGGTAATTTTGAATTGGATGTCAGACTTTGTGAATTTTGCATTGCTGAATGCTGGATTTTGCTGAATTTCCTTTAAAGATTATTGAACTTTGTTCTTGTATGGCGTTAAATTACTTGCAGAATAAGTTAATCCTTTTTGCTTTTAAACTGTTGAGAACTCTATGCAACGCCCTGTGAGTTTTGAGGCCTCTCCACCATGGCTGACAGGAGTGTGAATTACCCTCAGCCCCTTGTATACGCCGGAAATTGTTTGGCCCACTGTTTTCTAGTGGTTCTTTTTCCAACCCACACATATGCAGATTTCGTAGCCAAAGATTCTGGAGCTCACTGATCAACTCCTTCCTCTCTTGGATTCTGACCTGCAAATTCTGGCTGCTCCAGCCTCCCTGAACCCCAGTCTCTGCCTCCTCAAGTCAGTAACACTGCTAAGCTCATTGACAATCTCCCTCCCTATACGATTGCTTGGAAACTGCTTCTCAGAATCCACAGTCCCCACTGCCTATCATCATCCAATGTCTGAAAACCGTTGTTTCAGATATTCTGATTTTCTCATTGTTAGTGGCAAGAGGGCTATTCCCTTAGTAGGTAATTCTTCCCAGGTAGAAGAGGAAGTACTTATTATTATTTTATTAAATGAAATATATATATATATGTATGTATGTATATATTCAAAATTAAATTTTTACTGAAAATAAGATTGGAGAAGGCTCTTTTGAGCTCATATCCCTAAACAGAAGTAAAGATTTACATCAAGAGAGTATCAATCTTTGCCAGACTTAGAAAATTCAGATTAATATTTCTATCCCCCAAAAAATTAGCAAAGTGAGACGCATAATTTTAAAGGCTTTTAAAATTCTAATATAACATTTTGCCTCCAAGAGTCTAAGGTTTCTTAGATAGCAAGAGGTTCACTCCAGTCTTCATAAGATTATCTAAAATTTGGACAGGATAATTAGCATCAGTACTCAGTCATGCAGAAATGATATTATACCCCTGTACTTGCTAAAAACTGGAATAAAATATTTCTTATCAAAAGGGACCAGGTCCTGAAATTTCTACATGTGGTTTCATTTTTAGATATGTTACGCTCTTCTTTTGCTGCCTCCCAGAAGATTTAGTTTCCACTTGATAATGCTAAAATATGCACATAACATTCTAAGGAAGTTATCTGTACAACAATGCAGCAGGAGCTCCACTGAGTAGACAGGTACCTGGCATTGTAATTGATAAAACGGGGCTTAATAAATCCTTTACTTTAGAACCTTGCCTCCGAGAGTTTTCACTCATTCTGGATTAAAATTGAGGACTGACATATTCTGGTCTAGAAAGATGTTCTAAAGATTCCTACAAAAAGCTGAGAATTTATTAAAACTACTTAATCGATGATTTTATGATCACCTAAACACAGATGTTGCATTTAGTCTAAGAAATCTGGGGCGGTCTGATTAAGAAGCATAACAGTAAACAGCCAGCATAAAATCTAGGTCTTGTTTATGGCACAAGGAGAAACAGGGAGGATTTGGAGCTGCTTATTCTTAGCAGCTGGATGAGTCACTGGCAGCTGCTATTAGAAAGATAAAGAAACCCACATCTGCTAAGAGTCCAAATGCTATATGAATCCCTTGTGATAGTAAATACATTCTTGAAGGGGCCCCACTTCTGCATCAGGAAAACTGTGAAGGCTATCTGAAGACCTTTTCCATAGTTAGCTCCATATGTGTATCACAGAAACTAGCTTTAGTTGTATTCTTCAATACAGCCAACCCTTGAACAACACAGGTTTCAGCTGTGCAGGTCCACACTTACAGGCGGATTTCTTCAACCAAATATGGATCAAGAATACACTATTCTAGGGGTATGAAGCCCTGTATACAGAAGGCTGACTTTCCGTATACGAGGGTTCCACAGGACTAATGTAGGCCTTCATGATGCATGGATTTTGGTATAAGCGGGGGTCCTGGAACCAATCCCTGGATATACTGAGAGACGACTGTACTAGGTGGTGTACAACAAATATTTGCTGACTGAATAAGGGACTGGGAAAGACAAGCTCTGATCATATAGTACAAACTTTCCCTATACACTCACAGTTCCTAGTTTGTTTACATAGAAACCAATGGACTAGTTTTTCTGAGTTACTTCACTTAAAACTGAGTTCACATTACATTGGTTTTTGCCAGTTAGTGCATTTATTCTGTAAAGGAAATGATACGATCCTCAGTACACTAAGTACTTCTTGCATAATACTGTAATGGAGATGCATGATCTCCAGAGTTACATTTCAAAGAGGCAATGATTGAAGTAAAAATAGTAGAAATAACACATCAGCATATTGGTAAATTTATCAGCATATTAGTAAATTTAGGTTCCATTTCTAGCTTTCTACTAACCCACCGTGAAATCTTTCTGCAAGTTATACAATTTTATTATTTAAAAAATGGGCACAATAATGCCCACTTTACCTACTTCTTAGGATAGTGGAACTAACAATACATTGGGTGGAAAAGTTTTAGAAAAGATTTAGCAACTATATATATATATATTTTTTTTTTTCTTTTCCCATGAATTTCTCCTCAGCAAGCAACTATATATAAAAGTTCAATAGCTATATATTTAGTAGCTATTAGAAAAGTTACAGTTTCAGTAGCAGCAGCATTGATTAGAGCATGGTGGGGAATCTCTAAATTCAAAAGCAGGGTATCTACCTATTTACTTACTGTAGCCCCAGCACCAGGCACATAGTAAGTCTGCCAGAAATATTTGTTAAATGAATAAGGAAGTAGTTTAGGCCTTCCTCTTTTTTCAATTAGAATCAATACAAAAACCATCTTTTTTCTGAGATGGAGTCTTGCTCAGTCACCCAGGCTGGAGTACAGTGGTGCAACCTCCGCTCACTGCAACCTCCGCCTCCCAGGTTCAAGCAATTCTCCTGCCTCAGCCTCCTGAATAGCTAGGACTACAGATGCACGCCACCACGCCCGGCTAATTTTTGTATTTTTAGTAGAGAGGGGGTTTTACCATGTCGGCCAGGCTGGTCTTGAACTCCTGACCTCAGGTGATCTGAGTTAGGAAGATCACTTGAGCCCGGAAGCTCAAGGTTATAGTGAGCTATGATCATGCCACTGCAGTCCAGCCTGGGCAACAGGGTCTTTTTTTTTAAATAAAAAAAAAAGAAAAGGCCTTCAAATAATACCCAGAGAATAAAATTTTTAACTTTTTTTTTTTTTTCAGGATCTCGCTCTGTCACCTAGGCTGGAGTCAGTGGCATAATCATGGCTCACTGTAGCCTCAACCTCCCCCCCTCTCAAGTGATCCTCACACCACAGCCTCCCAAGTAACTGTGACTACAGGTATGTGCCATCACACCTGGCTAATTTTGTTGATTTTTTGTAGAGATGAATTCTCAGTATGTTGCCCAGGTTGGTCTCAAACTCCTGGGCTCAAATGTTCCTCTCACCTTTGTCTCCCAAAGTGCTGGGATTACAGGTGTGAGCCACCATATCCAGCCCCAATTTCTTTTCTTTTTTTTTTTTTTTTTTTTTTTTGAGGCAGAGTCTCGCTCTGTCACTCAGGCTGGAGTGCAGTGGCACAATCTCGGCTCACATCAACCTCTGATCCCGGGGTTCAAATGATTTTCATTCCTCAGCCTTCTGAGTAGCTGGGATTATAGGCACACACCACCACTAATTTTTGTATTTTTAGTAGAGACGGGTTTTCACCATGTTGGCCAGGCTGGCTTCAAACTCCTGATCTCAAGTGATCCACCCACCTTGGCCTCCCAAGGTGCTGGGATTACAGGCTGAGCCACTGCGCCCGGCCCAATTTCTTTTTTATGGCTAAAAAATGATCTTTCAGCAGGTCTGTTATTCATTTACAGGCTCATCTCCCCTAACCTCCTTCACAAACTCCACACAAACTCTAGACATTCTGGTCTGTTTCTGAAGTATTCTAGGTTCTTTTGTGCGTTAGCATGTGCTCTACCTAGGATGCCCTTCTCTCCTTTATCCATGTGAAAGATTCCTACTCTTCTTTCCCACCTTAGATCAAGTAGCCAGTTGATCTAAGAGGACCTTCTCTACTCCACTTTTCTCTCCCTTCTCTAACAACAGTATCCCCATCCCACCCCCCATTCGGGAGTTTCTTTCTTTGCATTCACGTTTTTCCTTCTGTTTACTGCATGGCATTTTAATATCTGCCAAGAGCAAGGGCTGTGGAGTCAGACTGCCCGGGTGTAAATCTGGGCCCAACATTTATTATATAATCTTGCCAGGTTACCTAACCTCTCTGGTCCTAATTTTCATTAGTTACAAAATGGGGATTATAGTGTCTACCACAGAGAGCCCTTGTAAAGATAAAGGAGTTACTACATGTAAAGTGCTCAGAGCTACACTTGGCTCTTAATAGGTGTCATTAGCGATGGTAGTGGTAATAGTAAAATCTCTGACATAAAGCAGACAACTCCTCGAAAGTGAGGTATTCTAAACACCTTGAATAGCAAGCATCCAAACAATATTTATAGGAACAAAAGAAAAAGTTTGAAAGAAAGGAAAAAGAATTTGGGAAGACTTACCGCCATTTTTGCCCACAGTTCGGAAGCATCTCCAGAAGGCCCGTAAAAATGATACTCTATTGTGAGGGGTGGCTTGGATGAAGCTGAATTCGCGAAGAGAATGTGAGTTCCCTGGCATACACTGTTAAAACTGCAAAGAGAAAAATCAAGAAATCATCATTAGATGGAATCCAGCAGGATGGAATCAGAATGAAAAATTGAGACGAGAGAGAACCACTGCCAAAAAGGGGGAATTTTTTTCCCCCAACTAAACTCTGAACTCTAGATTAGACCTAGTCCTCCTATAGGGAAGTCTCTTCATGTAACCATATCTCCCTGAAAACTCTTGGAGGCCAATTCCTCTGAGTGCTTCCAACGTTCCACAGGTACATAGAGGACATCTGAATCGGTCATTAGAGCATCTCATAAGGAGAAAAGTCGTTCAGCCTCTAACTGGATGACAATGGCACTCATATCTTTTTGGAGAATACTTTTCCCTCTACTCCATCTGAAATTATGTTTCCTTAAAGGTATTCTTTCTGGAATGGGCACAGTAGCTCACGCCTGTAATCTCAGCACTTTGGGAGACCAAGGAGGGTGGATCACTTGAGTCAGGAGTTCGAGACCAGCCTGGCCAACATGGTGAAACCCCGTCTCTACTAAAAATACGAAAATTAGCTTTGCACAGTGGCAGTATCATAGCCAATGAGGTTTATCTGAGGCGCGATTATTGCTAATTGAAAGCTTTTCCCAATACCCTGCCATGACAACTTGAAACATAGTCGGCATTGGCAATTTTTGACAGTCTCTATGGAGACTGAAAAAAAAAAGAAAAATACAAAAATTAGCTAGGCATGGTGGCAGGCCCCTGTAATCCCTGCTACTTGGGAGGCCAAGGCAGGAGAATCGCTTGAACCTGGGAGGAGGAGGTTGCGGTGAGCCGAGATCATGCCATTGCACTCCAGCCTGGGCAACAGAGTGAGACTCGGTCTCAAAAAAAAAAAAAAAAAAAAAAAAAAATTCTGTCTGTACTCTCCCTGGCCTATACCAGCTGCCATCAGGATCACACAGCTTATGGGGATATAACTGGAGTGTCTGTTCCAGTTTGGAGGGTATTGTATATCTCTCTGACAATAACCCCAGAGACAAATCCCAAGTGCCAAAGGACATAAAGGGTCCAAACAGAACAAGAAAAGAACATAGAAACAAGGGTATAAAGTGGCCCCTAGATGAGAGTATGAAGCAAAGCCCCAAGGCCCAAGTGAGTCATTGTTTAAGCTGGGCCAGGGAAGGGGAAAAAAATATACTCCATTGCCTTTGGGTTTTCCTGCCAAAGAAATAAAGGCTGTAGAGCCTGGTATAATCTGAAAATGGAAATTCCACCAAAGAATAGGCAGTTATCCAGTAATCATCCCTACTAGAGCAAACCTTAGGTTCCAGAAAACTCCTAAATCCCCTGACAAGTAAATCATGAGTGGAAAACATGTTAATCTTTGTGGAAAAGCAGACATTAAATTGAAGATGGCAAGCAATGGAGGAATGGTGGTAATTCCAAATGCCAGTTTTCATTTGTTGACCATTTAAAGGGACAGGGAAAAATTCTGACTCTGAATGAAACAGGAAAACATTTCGGGGAGCCATCTATTCCGTTTTCCTTCTCCCAGACCAACTTCATGGGAAAGTGTCTAACTTGTCTTTAATACAGAGTATGTTTTCATTTAGGATAAAATCAGTTCCTTCCTGTTAATATTAACAGCACTGTATGAAAAAGCAAATTATATACCCTTCTTTCATGGAGAGCTAGCATAGACATCTACTTCCAAGACACTCTGAGGAAGTATGAGGACATTATCTGGCAAAAGATTAGAAAATGGGTTTTCAAAAGCAATGAAAGTGTTAACCTAACCATGCAGTGCTGTTGTCTTAAGCAAAGGAAAATGAAAAATACAGCAAATGAGCGGTTATAGGTAAACGCAGTAGGCTGCATTTCCAGCAAATGAAGTCTGAAATGATAACACTGTATCCTAAATTTACGAAGCTATCCAGCAAAGAAGTAGTCCCAAAGTGTGCTTCATACTCTAAGGGGAAAAAAGCTGATGTCTCAGTCATGGTCTAGTGAAATTATAGCTTCGGGATAGCTTTTAAAGACCATTTCAAATGCCAAATTTTGTGTAAAGTCTTTTCCTGATTTTATCTCCCACCCCCCAATTTCCATCATGTCTCATGTATAACTCTCTAACAGTGCTCACAATTTGCTACTTTGTTCTAAAGTTACTGGACTTTCCCCTGTTAGACTGTCAGTTCCATGAAGTAAGCACTTACGTTGTACTCATCTTTGTCTCTACTATATTACCTAACTCACAGTTACTCATAAATATTTGTGGAAATTGATTTAGAAAGATAAGATAAATAGGTAAGTGATGCCAGGTAGAATTTATCTTTGAAGCTAGCCACACAGGAAATACTGAAAGTCTCCATCTTATTAATTTTTCTAAACTCCAGGCTTTGGGTCTGGAATTTACCAGCTTTATTTTGATTGGTATTTTCCTGGTATATCTTTTTAATAACCCTTCTAGGTCATTTTGTTTAGGTATATCTCTTGCAAATAGTATATGCTAGATTTTGCTTCTCTACCCAACCTTACAGTCACTATATGTTAGTAAGTGGCTTTTTAGTGTATCAGATTAATTTCTGACCTGATATCTTATTTTGTCTTTCCCATTACCCATTCTTTTTTGCCTTTCCCCCATCTTCTTTTCCTACCTTCTATTGTGTTAGTAAAGTTTTGTTTTGTTTTAATCCTTTTCTACCCTCCTTGTTAGTTTGGAAGCTATAGACAAAATCTATAATCTTTTAGTATTAAAATTTAACATGATCGGTCAGGCATGGTAGTGCATGCCTGTAGTTCTACTCAGAGGCTGAGGATGGAGAATCACTTGAGCCCAGGAGTTTGAGTCCAGCCTGGGCAATATGGTAGACCCCATCTTAAAAAATTAACATAATATTTCTCTCCATTTTTTTCCCCAGACATGGTCTCGCTCTGTCACGCAGGCTGAAGTGCACTGGCCCCATCTCAGCTCGCTGCAACCTCTGCCCTCCCGGCTCGAGCGTCAATCCTCCCACCTCAGCCTCCCGATTAGCTGGGACCAAACGCATGCATCATTGCACTCAGCTGTATTTTTGGATTTTTAGTAGAGACAGGTGTCTCACCATGTTGCCCTGACTGGTCTCAAACTCCTGAGTTCAAGTGATCCACCTGTCTCAGCCTCCCAAAGTGCTGGGATTACAGGCATGAGCCACCGCGCGTGTCCCATCTATACATTTTTTTAAATGTCTGAAAATACTCATTATCTTTATAACTCTCCAGAACAAGTCAAGGGGCCAGGCATGGTAGCTCATGCCTATAATCCAGCAATTTGGGAGGCTGAGGTGGATGGATTGCTTGAGGTCAGCAGTTTGAGACCAGCCTGGGCAATATAGTGAAACCCTGATTCTACAAAAAAAATACAAAAATTAGCTGGGCATCATGATGCATGCCTGTGGTCCCAGATCCTCAGGAGACTGAGGTGGGAGGACCACTGGAGCCTAGGAGGTCAAGCCTGCAGTGAGGTGATCGTGCCACTGCACTCTAGCCTGGGTGACAGAGCAAGACCCTGTCTCAAAATAAATAAAAATAAAAACAAGACAAAGCCCAAAGCACACTTTCTATAACTTATGTGCAGTCTTCTCATCTTCTGATATTATTTTTTAGAATGTAACTAGGATCTATCTCTTTTTAAACTGGAAAACTTTTTTAATGTGGTAAAATATCATAATATTTATCATTTAACCATTTGCAAGGGTACAATGCAGTGTCATTAAATATATTCACAATGCTGTGTAACCATGAACACTATCTATACCCAAAACTTTTTCATCATCCCCAACAATAACTTTATATCAATTAAACAACAACACCCCATTCTGCCCAACTCCCAGACCCTGACAACCTCTATTCTACTTTCTGTCTCTATATATTTGTCTATTCTAAGTACCTCATATAAGTGAAATCATATAATATCTGCCATTCTGGCCTATTTCACTAAGAAGAATGTTTTCAAGGTGCGTACACGTAGCATGTATCAACATTTCTTTTCTTTCTTTTTCTTTTTTTTTTTTTTTATAAATCTATAGTTTTATTAAGACAAAAACTGACAGTGTAGTATGAAGTTTACATTTAAACAAAGTTTTCACAGAAATCTAACACATGCCTAAAAAGATTTTACAACGTAGCTCCAGATGCAAGTCTAGACAATATCAAGAACTGATGGATCTCATGGCTCAAGACAGAGCATTTTGGGTATGTTACTTCTTAGGATTTCTTTAAAAAAGTGTGTGTGTGTGTGTGTGTGTGTGTGTGTGTGTGTGTGTGTGTGTTGGTTTAAAGTGAACCACTGCCCAGTATGAAAGTTTAATCTTCTCCTGGGACCAAGGTTTTTTAAGTCACCCAACTCTTGAATCAATTCAGTGAAACTTGTGCTGTCAGTGACTGAACCCTGCCACCAATGGTTTCAGAGTTCAAAGCTCAAAAAAAGAGAACGGCTCCAAGAGTTCTCCCTACTAAGAGCATAGGCCCTTGTCTTTCCCCTACTGTCTTCTCTCCTCTACCACCCTCTTCCTCTTCCCCAACACCTCAGCCAGTGGCTTGGATGAACAAGCTGATATTTATAATTTTGTTATTAGAAAAGAAAGGTCTTCTAATTTCAGGAATTAGCACCTCTGAGACAGAATGATCTGCTTGTACTGTATACTCTCCAATAAAAGACCTTCCCTCCTCAGTCAATTTCCATTTCCAAAATGGCAACTTTGGTAACTTATGAACTGGCTTAGTCCTTTGTGGGGGAACAGCAGTAAGTTTAGGCAGGGAACACCTTGGCTTATAGGTTTCAGACATTCACAGCTTTTAAACAGTCTCTCACAGTCCTTATTTATGGTGCCAATGACATTTTTTTGAAAAGTAAAATATTCTGGACATAGAAGCGTATCATTAGTTGTCTGTTCTTTCCATTGCTTCACCATTTCCCCTTTCAGGCCCCCAAATTTAATCAAAATGATGCTACCCATCTCCCTTTCTCCCCTCCCCATCCCTCCCTCCCCTAAATAATACACCAGTAATAGCCAAAAACTACACACATGCTATGCTGTAAAAATGCAGAGTTAACACTATTGGGAAGAAGGCTGTGGGTTGTGGAGATGCTCTTTGAAGATCCACAGTATTTTTTGCTCTCCCACACACCCAATTCTGCAAGTTTTGTCCTTCATAGAAGGCCCTTTGCTTTTCTCAGCAAAGTGCAGAAAAGGTTGCCTTGAAATACTTATCCCCCTTCCCTTCCACTGGGATGGGTGTGCAAACTATACAGCTTGGAACGGCTTTAAAGCACTTGGGCTGCTGCAGGGCACAGAAACTATACTGGCTCTTCAAAGGACATCTTCTCAAGCCACCTCTATGGTGTCAAGACAAGTAGAACTCCTTCCCTTCCCACTTGAAATCCACAGTCAGATGTGACAGGGGCTGGTACTCAGGAGAGTTAATTCTTGTCATCTTTTTTGTCATCATCCTCCGAGGGGGTAGGAATGCCACGTCAGCCTTTCCTCATAGAAGGATATGACAACCTGTGGGCACTTGACATTGGCTTCCTTGGCAGGGACCAGGTCAGCCTCATCAGAGTTTTTCCATTTCATTAGGAACATGAGCTCTCCACTGGAGTCTGTAGCTCCAATAATCCGCTCCGGCTCCAAACCCCGAGCAAAGCCTCGTGGCTTTTCTGACTCTTCTTTCTTCTTCTTTGGTTTGCTCTCCTCTCCCTTATCTTCAGAATCAGAATCAGCTTTGCGCTTGCCTCCCTCCGATTTATCTGTCTCATGTGCTGTTTTCTGTGACTGCAGAAACTCGGCAATGAGGTCAGGGCAATCCAGATTCTCTTCTGGCTCCCATGTGTTGTCCTCATCTGAGAAACCCTTCCACTTTAGGAGGTACTCCACTTTGCCCTTTACCACTCGACGGTCGAGAACTTTTTCCACCACATATTCCTCTTCTTCCTCTTCTAGCACCTCCTCCACTTTCTTCTTGTTTTGTTTTTTCCCCATAGTGCCCGCCAGCTTTCTGGTATAAAGGGTGACGCTGCTCAGAGCAGCGCCCAAGAGCCGGGAGAGGAATCGGTGCTGCGCTACTGGCGCGTCGCGTCGGGTCGGCCGGGGGAGTGGCGCCCAGGAAGGCAGCAAGCCGGGGTGGCCGCAAAGGAGCCCCTCACTGGAGCGGCGTACCACAGGCCCTGGCCAACGGCCCTCCCCTCAACCGAACAAAAGAGCCTCGCACTCAGCGCTGCCCGCCGCCCGCCAACATTTCTTTTCTTTCTTTCCCTCCCTCCCTCCTCTTTCCTTCCTTCGTATTTTTTAAATAATAGAGACAGGGTCTCCCTGTGTTGCCCAGGCAGGTATCTAGTCTTGAACACCTGGCCTCAAATGATCCTTCCTCCACAGCTTCCCAAAGTGTTGGGATTACCGGTGTGAGCCACTGCGGGGCCGTAAATTTCTTTTCTTTTTAAAGCAGAATAACATTCCATTGTATGTATATACCATATATTGTTTATCCATTCATCAGTTGATGGACCCTTGGGTTACTTCCACCTTTTGGCTATTGTGAATAATGCTGCTATGACTTGTATAGAAGTATCTGTTTCAGTCCCTTAATTCTTTTAGATCTACCCCTACAAGTGCAATTGCTGGGTCATACGGTAGTTATAGGTTTAACCTTTGGAGAAACAACCAAATTGTTTTCCAGAGCAGCTGTACTATTTTACATTCTCACTAGCAATGCACAAGGGTTCCAATTTCTCCACATCCTCACCAACACGTGCTACTTTCCTTTTTAAAAAATAGCCAACCTAGAAGGTGTGAAGTGGCATCTTATTGTTTGATTTGCATTTCACCAATGACTAATGATGTTGAGCATCTTTTCATATGTTGGCCATTTGGATATCTTCTTTGGAGAAATGTCTATTCAAGTCCTTTGACCATTTTAAAATAGGGTTGTTTTGTTGTTGTTGAGTTGCAGGAACTCTTTACATATTCTGGATATTCATTCCTTATTGGATATATGATTTGTAAATATTTTCTTCTATTGTGTAGGTTGTCCTTTCCCTTTCATGATAGTATCATCTGATGCATAAAAGTGCTTAATTTTGATGAACTCCAATTTATTTATATTTTTTGTTCCTTGTGTTTTTTGTGTCCTATCTGTGAAATCGCTGCTAAACTTAATGTCATGAAAACTTTCCCCTATGTTTTCTTCTAAGAGTTTTATAATTCAATTTCATTCTTTCCCATGTGGATATCCAGTTTTCCCAGCACCATTTGTTGAGAAGACTGTCCTTACCCTACTGAATTGCACCTGCAGGAAATCAAATGATCATATAAGTAAAAGTTTATTTCTGGGCTCCTTAATCTATTCCAGTGGTCTATATGTTTGTCCTTATACCAGTACCATAATACTTGAATTACTGTGGCTTCATAGCAAGTTTTATAGTTGGGCAGTTTGAATCTTCCAATTTTATATTCTTTTTTTTTTTTTTAAATGGAACGCTTCACGAATTTGTGTGTCATCCTTGCGCAGGGGCCATGCTAATCTTCTCTGTATCGTTCCAATTTTAGTATATGTGCTGCCGAAGCGAGCACCCAATTTTATGTTCTTTTTTCAAGATTCTCCTGGTTGTTCCATATGATTTTGAGGATTAGCTTTTCCACTTCAGTGAAAAAGATTATTTGGAATTTTGATAGAAACTCTGTTGAATTGCCAGGCACAGTGGCTCACGTCTGTAATCCCAGCACTTCGGGAGGCCTAGGCAGTCAGATCACCTGAGGTCAGGAGTTCAACACCAGCCTGGCCAACAAGGTGAAACCACATCTCTACTAAAAATTTAAAAATTAGCCAGGGATGGTGGTGGGCACTTTTAATCTCAGCTACTCAAGAGGCTGAGGCAGGAGAATCGCTTGAACCCAGGAGGCAGAGGTTATAGTGAGCTGAGATCATGCCACTGCATTCCAGCCTGGAAAACAGAATAAGACTACAACTCAAAACAAAAAGAAAAAAGAAAGAAAGAAAGAAATTGTGTTAAATCAACCAGCCTGGCCAACATGGCAAAACCCCATCTCTACTAAAAATACAAAAATTAGCCAGGTGTGGTGGCACAAGCCTGTAATCCCAGCTACTGTTGTTCATTTATTTAATTAAATAAAAATAAATTTAATTAAAAAATTAAATTTGTTTTTATTTAACCTGTAGGTTAAATAAAAATAAACCTACAGGGTAGATACATTGTAGAACCTGCATTACTCAGGCTGACCAGACAGAATAGAGAATGAATTTAAAAGACAGTAAGTGCCTCCCAAGTAGTTGAGTCTACAGATGTGTGCCACCGTGCCTGGCTGATTTTTATATTTGTTGTAGAGACAGGGTTTTGCCGTGTTGCCCAGGCTGGTCTTGAACTCCTGGGCTCAAGTGATCTGCCCACCTTGGCCGCTGAAAGTGCCAGGATTACAGGCGTGAACCACCCCAACCTGGCCTCAAAGTCAGTTTTAAATAATTCAACTATTTATTTCTCTGGAGTAAATTTATGTTTATTGGGTTTATTGACTATCTTTCTCAACATTAGTTTTCCACATGAATTCTGGAATTTCAGCATATAAGTTCATCTGAAGTAGGAGGCTTTCACTCTCTCCTGTGGACAGATCCTAGTTCAGAATCAGGTCTTGCATCGGATGACTTACAGCTCCATCCCTGACATGATACAGGGATATCATAGAGACTGTCACTGTATCCCTAAGGAGTTTGGACCACTAAGACCTGGCTGCAAGGCTGTCTGCTTCCTCTCACACCTCAAAGTTTTTGTTTTTTACTAGACAGGGTTTTACTATGTTGCCCAGGCTGGTCTCGAACGCCTGGCTCAAGGGATTCTCCTGCCTCGGCTTTCCAAATAGCTGGGGCTACAGGCACGTACCACCGCACGTAGCTAAACCTCCATGTTTTATGTGAGCCATTTCTCAGATAGCAGTTATAACTTTTTTTGAGTCTCCCTTACAGTGGTGGAGGCAGAAGGGGCTAGCTCCAGTCTCCTGCACTGTGTGTACACACTTTTGGTCTCCACCATTCCACAAGAAATGAGCTTTCAGTGTCCTACGCCTTCTGAACCCAGAGCACAGGAGGCACGTGGTTACAGTCCCACTTACTGCACTGTGGTTTTATTTAGTTCCTGATCCACAGATGAATTTATATTAACTTTATGCATGGCTATGTCCTTAAAATTCTCCTCTTAGAAAACTTTATGTATCATTACCATGTGTGTGGAATGAATAAGAGGCCCAAGTCATAAACACTGCAAGCCATCATGACCAGAAATCCAAAACAAACACTTGACTTACCAAGCTTAAAAATGCATATTTGCACTAATTTTTCATTGTATCTGACTAAACTAAAAAGTTGTTTAATAGATATTAATCTTTCCTCAAAAGTAAAACAAAAAAGTTCCTAAAAATATCTTAAAGGCCATACAGAAGTATACCATATGTCTGCCGTAAACAGATTTTGCCAAAACCAGTATTCAAATTTCATTGAGCAAAATTTTTTTTATTCTTTAAGTTGTTGGAGTTTTTCCTTGAAGATTTTAATTTTAAAAAATTTTGACATATTGTAATTTCAAATTTACCAAAAAGTTATAATAGTACAAAGAATTCTTGAGTATTTTTTACCTGGATTACTCAAATGTGAATATTTTGCTACATTTTCTCTCACTCGCTTTTTTTCTCTTTCTCTCTAGCTCACTCCTCTCTCTCTCTCTCTCTCCCACACACACACACACACACACACACGCACACAGACACATAAGTACATATGTATATACATATTATCATTTTTTGGAACTATTTAAGAGTAAGTTGTATAGACAGGATGCTCATTTACTCTTAAGAGTATTTCCTAAAAATAAGGAAACCAACCTACCTTCCTTCCTTCCTTCCTCCCCTCCCTCCCTCCTTCCTTCCTTCCTCTCTCTGTCTCTATCTTCTTTTTTTTTTTTTTTTTTTTTTTTTAAGACAGGGACTTTGCTCTGTTATCCAGGCTGAAATGCAGTGATGCGATCCATAGCTCACTGTAGCCTTGAACTCCTGAGCTCAAGTGATCCTTCCACCTCATCCTCCTGAGTAGCTGGGACTACAAGCACACACCATCATGCCTAGCTAATTAATTTTTTTTTTGGGGGGGGGGGGGGTAGAGATTGGGTATTGCTTTATTGCCTAGGCTGATCTCGAACTCCTGGCTTCAAGTGATCTTTCCACCTCAGTCTTCCAAAATCAGCCTTGAAAAGCCACTGAAGCCTAGGTTTAGCAACCTCATTGAGAAGTGGAGCCTTAAGTTAAGTGGATCCTTGCTGGGGCAAAGGTGGCATGGGCAAGACCACTTGCAGTTGCAGCCTGGCCATCCAGCAAGCAAAGGGGCAGGAGAGTATTCTGATCATCTCCATAGACCTGGCCCACGACATCTCAGATTTGTCCAGAAGTTCTCAAGATACCTACCAAGGTTAAAGGCTCTGACAACCTCTTCACAATGGAGATTGACCCCAGCCTGGGTGCAGCATAGCTGCCCGGGGAGTTCTGAGGACAACATGCTGAGCATGAGCAAGAAGTTGATGCAGGAAGCCATGTATGCCTTCCCCAGCATCAGTGAGGCCATGAGCTATGCTGAGGTTATGAGGCTGGTGAAGGATATGAACCTCTCAGTGGTGGTAGTTGACATGGCAATCAGCAGATCAAGAACCAGGTCAAACCCCTTCATCTTACAAACACGCAACATGCTAGGCCTGGGGGATATGAACATAGACCTGCTGTCCTCCATGCTGAAGCAGACACTGCCCATCATCTACTGTGTCAGCAAACAGTTCAAAGGCCCTGAGCAGACGACCTGCATAATCTGCGACTGTAACCCTGAGTTCTATCCTTGTATGAGACAGAGTGACTGATCCAGGAGCTGGCCAAGTGCAAGACTGACACATACAACATCATCATCACCCAGCTTCTCTTCCCCCAACGCTGAAAACCCTGAAAGATATGTGAGGCCTGACAAAACATCCAGGCCCAAGTATCTGAACCAGATGGAAGACCTGTATAAAGACTTTTGCATTGTGAAACTGCCACTGTTTCCCCAGGAGGTGCAGGGGGCAAAGTCAACACCTTCTCAGCCCACCTTACGGATCCCGATAAGCCCTGCAGCACCCAGCACCATTGCCCCAGCCCCAGCTGCTGCCATTTTATGCCCAACCTTCACTTTCCCAACCCTCCAGGACAGAGGTTACACAAATCCCACCCCTTCGGCCATAGTACAAGGGGAGCCACTTGGGGGAGCCAGTGTATGGTAGATGCACCTGTCAGAAATAATTGAAGCACACCCTGAGAATGACCCTGTGGTCTAAGTTGAAGTGTGTGTTCAGAGTTCTGAGTGAAGGAATTTGGGAATGGCTAACCCAGAGATTCATTCCTTATCTATGAGAACAACTGAACCATCTGATCCATTCCATGGATCACAGGTCACATAGGGGATTGAGGCCCTTTGTTTTGGGTTGGATGAAGGTTGCCAGGTGGAGGTTCCTAAGGGGAGGGTGCTAAGTGAAAATGCTGTATAAACTGCAGGCTTTTTAATAAGTGGTAGTGGTTCTTCTGTTCAGCCTGCTACCCTTGGACTGCCCGGGATATACATCCCCTCAATAAACACTGTTTCATTTGCTGACTCCGTGTCTCTTCTTCAGCCTCTCAAACATGGTGCCATCCCTATTGAAGTCAATAGGGGTCTAGCCCAACAGGAACAGGGAGGGAGTCTATTCCCCTGGTGGGGGTAGAAGTGCTGTAGCTGCCCTTCCTGCCATCTCTCCCTGCCTCTTGCTCTTCAGTAAAATGATCTTAAACTGCAAAAAAAGTTACAGTGAAAATGACGTGTAATGAAACAAAGTTATTCGAAAACCTGTTGTATAGGTTACTTTGTAGAATGTACTTCAATTTGGGTTTGTCTGATGCTTCCTCATAATTCAATTCAGGTTATGCCCCTTTGCCAGGATTATCACAAAGGTAATGCTGAGTTCTTCTCAGTGCCTCATATCCAGGGGGCACCTGCTGATTAGTCTAATTAATTACTGGGGATGTTAACTTTGATTCTTTGGTTACAGCAGCATCAGCCAGATTTTGCCACTATAAAGTTAGCCTTTGGAATGAATAAGTATCCTGTGGGAAGATAATTTGAGTCTGTAGAAATATGTAGTTACTCTTCAAACTTTCATTCACAAATTTTAGTATCTATTAATAACTGTTGCCAGAAGCAATAATGAATATGAAGGTTTTGCCAAATGGTGATCTTTTTCCAACTACGTGGTTTCATCTACATTTTTAAGTTGACCTTCTACAATAAGGAAGAGCTTTCCCTTCTTACTTATATCGTTGTGAACTCATGGATTCTTACTTTATTCAATAGGTTATAATCCTTTAGTATCATTATTTATTTTTATGCTCAAATGATCCCATATTTGGCCATGGAAGCCCTTCAAGCTGACTTCTATGTCCCCTTGACATGTCCACATAATTCTCTGATCATTTCCTTCCTTTTTGACAGAATAAGCTGTTCCAGGATCATCTTGTTCTTTCCCTAACTTAACCCGGGGTCAGCCATTTATCTAAGAAGCACAGTTGTTTTAGTAAAGAACAGTGTTTAGAAACCAAGATAGG
Source organism: Ateles fusciceps (assembly GCA_036589455.1). Taxonomy (NCBI): domain Eukaryota; kingdom Metazoa; phylum Chordata; class Mammalia; order Primates; family Atelidae; genus Ateles; species Ateles fusciceps. The sequence goes on along the minus strand of JAZHEH010000681.1, from coordinate 16,813,280 downwards.
TAAGTGCTGGATGTGTTTATTGTTCCACGTGCTCACTGCCTCTCAGATTGCAGGGTTAAAAAGCAGATGAAGGTGTACAGTTATATACATACATGTGCACACACACATCTATATCCATTTCTATCTACATCTCTAACCGCATATGTAGCTATAAAAATCTATGAATTCACACTGATTTGATTCCAGTTCAACACTATAGTTTACATTCTATCATCTCTCCCCTTTCCATATCTGAAATGTCCTTTTTCTAAAGTGAGAAAAAGGTTCCTATTATCTATAATATATTTATTTATTTGCTTATTCATAAAATGTACTGAGCTAGCTAACCCATTTCTCTGTGAAAAATAAGTCTTATTAAATTGGAGTTTAATACTTGTTTAGAGTTGTTTTAGCCTAAGGGTATATAGTCCAAATATTGTGTTTCTTAGATTAACTTCTCCAACCTCCTTTAGTATGCTGTATTATTCATCTGAAATACAATTTGCTTTACTTACTTCTGTTTGTTTTCAAACAGGAGACTGGGGTCTCCCCCAATCTTGTTGAATATATATATATTGAATATGTATGTATAATTACGTAAATGAAATATTAACATAGTTCCAAAAGTAAGGCATGTACAAAAAATATCAGATAAGTGACCTTTATATCTATCCCACTTTGATCTTTTCACGCCATTTCACTAACATCTTATAGATAATGAATCTCATTGGTCTCTAGTTTATTCTTCCTGTGTGCATATTTTTTTCTCAGATGAGCAAATACATGTATATACAGTTGACCTTTAGCAGCATGGATTCGAACTGTGTGGGTCTACTTATACATGGATTTTTTCTATAACTATGTTAGAAAATTTGGAGGGATTTGCAGCAATTTAAAAAAACTCACAGTCCAAATGTGCATCCTAGACATATTGGAAAAATTAAGAAAAAGTATGTCACAAATGCATAAAATATGTAGACACTAGTCCATTTCATCATTTACTACCATAAAATATACACAAATCTGTTATAAAAAGTTAACATTTAGCAAAACTGACACACACACTTACAGACCATACACGGTGCCATTCACAGTGGAAAGAAATGTAAGCACACATACAGTATTAAATCCTAACTGTATAAAATTAACTGTAGCTCACATTGTACTACTATAATAATTTCATTCATAGCCACCTCCTGTTGCTATTGCAGTGAGCACAAGTGTTGCAAGTATCTGCTTAAAACACCATGTGATGCTAATCATCTCTGTGTGGGCAGTTCATTTCTCCAGTAAATTGTGTATCACAGTAAAAAGTGATCTCTCATGGTTCTCATGTATTTTTCATTGTGCTCAGTGCAATACCATAAACCTCGAATAACATCATCAGACCCATATGAAGTGTCACTAGTGATGCTGGGAGTGCTCCCAAGAAGCAGAGAAAATTCACGACGTTACAAGAAAAAGTTGAATTGCTTGACATACATCACAGATAGAGATCTGCAGCTGTGGTTGCTCTCCATTTCAAGATAAATGAATCTAATGAAACGACAACTTAAGCAAAGGAAAGGAAATTCATGAAGCAGTTGCTGCAGCTACATCAGCAGGCATAAAAACACTACACTTTTGGTGAAATATTTTTTTATCTTGTCTTGAAAATGCAGCTTTTATATGAGTGTAGGATTTCTATAAGAAAGGCATACCTAATATGACCCTAATATGATATGAGAAAAAGTGAAGTCATTATATGACAACTTAAAGCAGAAGGACGGTGAAGGGTCTAAAGCTGGAGAATTTAATGCCAGTAAAGGATGATTTAATATTTTAGAACAAGTTTTGGCTTAAAAAATATCAGAATATTAGGAGAAGTAGCTTCTGCCAACCAAGAGGCAGCAAACAAGTTTCCAGATGCCAATAAGAAAATTATTGAGGAGGCCAGGTGCAGTGGCTCATGCCTGTAATCCCAGCACTTTGGAAGGCTGAGGTGGGAGGATTGCTTGAGCCCAGGAGTTTGAAACAGCTTGGACAACATGGAAAAACGCCATCTGTACCAAAAATAAAAATAAAAATTAGCTGACCATGGTGGCACACCCCTGTAGTCCCAGCTACTCAAGAAGCTGAGGCATGAAGCACAGTCAAGCATAGGAATTCGATGTGGTGTGAGCTATAATCATGCCACTGCACTCCAGCCTGGGCAACACAGTGAGACGCTGTCTCTTAAAAAAAAAAAAAAAAAAAAGCTTTTTAAAATCATTGAGGAAAAAGGATATCTGCCTCAGCAGTTTTTTAATGCAGATGATAGTGCCCTATTCTGGGGGAAAAATGCCACAAAGGATGCTTGTTAGTAAGGAAGAGAAGCAAGCACCAGGATTTAAGGCAGAAAGGGATGGGCTAACTCTACTTTGTGCAAATGCAGTCAGGTTTATGATTAGGACTGCCCTTATCTATAAAGCTGCTAACCCCTGAGCTCTGAAGGAAAAAGATCAACACTAGTTGCCAGTTCTGGTTGCACAAGAAGGCCTGAACAATGGGAATCATTTTTTCTAGACTGCGTTTCCGCAACATTGTTCCTGAAATCAGGATGTACCTTTCTGGTAATGGACTGTCTTTTAAAGTTCTTTTGAATTGGACAATGCCCCTGGCCACCCAGAACCCATGAGTTCAACACCAAAGGTATCAAAGTAGTCTATAATAATGTTTCTAATTCAGCCCCTCAGTGAGGGGATCATAAGGACCTTTAAGGCTCCTTACACATAGTACTCTACTGTCAACACTACGGAAGATAATCCTGATAGAACATCAAGAAAGTCTGGGAGGATTACACCATTGAAGATGCCATTGTTGTTACAGAAAAAGCCATAAAAGCCATTGAGCCCCAAACAATAGATTCCTGCTGGAGAAAACTGTATCCAGATGTTGTGCATGACTTCACAGGATTTACGACAGAGCCAATCAAGGAAATCATGAAAGACATTGTGGATATGGCAAAGGTGGGGGAAGGGTTCCAAGATATGGGTCTTGGAGAAATTCAAGAGCTAACAGACATCACACCAGAGGAATTAACAGAAGACAACCTGATGAAGGTGAATGCTTCTGAACCAATGACAGAAAAGAAGACATAGAAGAGGAAGAAGACACAGAAGTAGGGCCAGAAAACAAACTGACATTAGACAATCTGGCAGAAGAGTTCCAGTTATTCCAGACTGCTTTTCACTTCTCTTATGACAGGAATTCTTCAGTGATACAGGCACTGACGCTAAAGCAAATGGAAGAAAAATTAGTACCATATAGAAACATTTTGAGAGACGTAAAAAGGCAAAAAAAATCAGATAGAAATCAGCATGTATTTTCACAAAGCTACACTGAGTGTGCCTGCCTCTCCTGCCTCTCCTTCCACCTCCTCCACCTCTTCCCCCTCTGCCACCCTTAAGACAGCAAGACCAACTCCTCCTCCTCCTTCTCTTCCTCAGCCATTAAGAAGACAAGGATGGAGACCTTTATCATGATCTACTTTCACTTAATGAATAGTAAATATATTTTCGCTTCCTTTTGATTTTCTTACTAACATTTTCTTTTCTCTAGCTTACTTTGTTGTAAGAATACAGTACATAATAGATATACAACGTACGTGTTAATCAACTGTTTTAACGTTTATTGGTAAGGTCAACAGTAGACTATCAGTAGTTAAGTTTTTGGTGAGTCCAAAATTAAATGTGGATTTTTGACTATGAGAAAGGGAGAGGTTGGCACCCATAATCCTCATGTTGTTTAAGGGCCCACTGTATTTTTATGTCCTCTTCTGCCTTACACAAAAAGTAGCATAAAATAGATATTTCTTTGTCCAATTCATAGGGATCGGAATGTTTCTTTTTAAGCTATAATGAATAAGAAGTTCAGGAAACCTTTATGGATTCTCTAGCCACAAGATTAAAATTAAAATGTTTTGGACTTGGCTGTGATATCAAGGTTAAAAAAGTTAAAAAATTAAAATTTATTTGTGAGTTATGTATTTTTAACCTTACAAGGTTCAATTTATTAAAATGAAATGGCCTGATGGTGCATCCATTTTCTTTAGTTGAATATGTTTGTATTAATTGTAAAGTCAAGCTTATCAGTTAATTCTCTCCAGAAGATGTAATCATCTATGTGGCATACATTGGCTTTGTCTACAATACTGTCACTAAGCAATTATAATTAAGCCCTCCCATTTGCATAAAATGTGAAGACTGTGTTCACAACAGTAGTAAAATTTGGTTTCACTGGAAATTTAAAAATTCTCAAGTTAAAAAAAAACTTCAATGGCTGAGTACAAATCTCTCTTAAGTTGATTTTGACAATAAAATAATTAAATTCCATAGGTTTCCTATTTTATTAGCTTAATATTTGTGATGGTTAATACTGAGTGCCAACTTGATTGGACTGAAGGATACAAAGTATTGATCCTGGGTGTGTCTGTGAGGGTGCTGCCAAAGGAGATGAACATTTGAGTCAGTGGGCTGGGAAAGGCGGACCTACCCGTAATCTGGGTGAGCACAATCTAATCCACTACCAGCACAGCTAGAATAAAATGCAGGCAGAAAAATGTGAAAATAGAGGCTGGCCTAGCCTCCCAGCCTACATCTTCTTCCATGCTGGATGCTTCCTGCCCTCAAACGTTGGACTCCAAGTTCTTCAGTTTTAGAACTTGGACTGGCTATCCTTGCCCCTCAGCCTACAGATGGTCTACTGTGGGACCTTGTGAGTGTGTAAGTTAATACTTAATAAACTCCCCTTTATATATCTATTCCTTTAGTTCTGTCCATCTAGAGAACCCTGACTAATACAATATTTAACTCTAGGGCAATTTTTTTTTTAAGAGATGGGGTCTTGCTCTGTTGCTCAAGCTGGGGTGCAATGGTACTATCATAGCTCACTATAGCCTCAAACTCCTGGGCTGAAGTGATCCCCCTGCCCCAGCCTCCCAAATAGCTGAGACTACAAGCATGTGCTACCATTCCTGGCTAATTTTATTTTTTGTAAAGACAGAGTCTCGCTATGTTGCCCAGGCTGGTCTCAAACACCTGAGCTAAAGCAATCTTCCCCACCTTAGCATCTCAAAGCATTGGGATTACAGGCATGAGCCACCATGCCAAGCTCCAGGGCAATTTTCTCCAGTAATATATTAAAAAATCACAGCAGGAGCTGTGTTAAAAATTAATAATTGTATAATCAGATATTTGTAAACATGTTAAGCTAATGAGAGTTCTTGATACAATTTCATTTTCTCTTCTAGTAACAAAGGCTGTTTGTACAGAAAAAGTCATACAGAATTCTATTAAGTGGTATCTATTTTCTCCTGAAAAACTAGATACAAATTCTAAGAATTTATGTATTATGTCAATACCACATAAACATCTTAATTTTGGATATTAACTAGCAAAAAGCAAGAATTTATTTAAATTATTCTGATGAAGTAGCCAGTAGCTCAGGGACTACCAAGAAAGAATTACATGTAAATGTAACCACACATTTTTATAACAGAGTGATTTATATTCATTTGGGTATACACTCAGTAATGGGACTGCTGGGTTGAATGGTATTTCTGCCTTTAGATTTTTGATTTAAAAAATGTGGTACGTATATACTATGGAATAATCTGCAGCCATAGAAAAGAATGAGATCATGTCCTTTTCAGGGACATGGATGTAGCTGGAGGCCATAATCCTTAGCAAACTAATCCAGAAACAGAAAGGCAAATTCTGCATGTTCTCACTTATAAGCGGAAGCTAAATGATGAGAACACACGGACACACAGAGGGGAACAACACACACTGGGGCCTATTGAAAGGTGGAGGGTGGGAAGAGGGAGAAGATCATCAGGAAAAACAACTAATGGGTACTCGGCTTAGTATCTGAGTGATGAGATCATCTGTACCACAAACCCCCATGACACAAGTTTACCTGTGTAACAAACCTGCACATGTACCCCTGAACTTAAAAGTTAAAAATAAACAATAAATACATAAATGTAACCATACTAGATCTATATAAATAGCTATTTACATTCCACATATAGAAGTAATAAAGATATGGGCAAAAGGACCAAATTAAAATATTCTAGTTCATTCTTAATGTGCAAAGAGGCAAAAATTCAAAACTCCAACAACATTCTATGTCCTCCAGGTGCTCCTTGCTCTCACTCAAACTGAAAGCTGCCGGTGAGCCTTGGCCTACACCGTTCATTGGATTATGGCAGTTGAGAGTCTTCCTAGGCCATTCTCTTATCTCCTTTTTCATTCCTAAAACCTGGCCAGCTCATTAGAGTGGACTATCTTCTGTTAGAACTGGAATTGGACTTCTCTTCTGATAGGATTTTTTTTTTAAGGCAGGGTCTTTTACCCAGGCTGGAGTACAGCAGTGTGATCATAACTCACTGCAGCTTCAAATACCTGGGCTCAGGCAATCCTCCTGCCTCAGCCTCCTGAGTAGCTGGGACTACAGGTGTGCACCACCATGCCCGGCTAATTTTCTTTCTTCCTTTCTTTTTTTACTTTTATTTTTGAGATGGAGTCTCACTCTGTCACCCAGGCTGGAGTGCAGTGGCACGATCTTGGATCTTGGCTCATTGCAACTTCCACCTCCCAGGTTCAAGAGATTCTCCTGCCTCAGCCTCCTGAGTAGCTGGAACTACAAACACCCGCCACCACACCCAGCTAATTTTTTTTTTTTTTTGTATTTTTAGTTGAGACGGGGTTTCACCATGTTGGCTAGGCTGGTCTCAAACTCCCGACCTCAGGTGATCTGCCCACCTCAGCCTCCCAAAGTGCAGGGATTACAGGAGTGAGCCACCATGCCCGGCCAGAATTATGATTTAAAGTAACCTTGTGTTGAGTCTATAAGTAGAAGGAAAAAATATATTCTGAGTTGGAGAGGGGCAGGCCAGGAGGAGAAGACTTTTGTGGCATATTTTCCACTAACAGGTTGGCTAACTGGAGTTTTGTTCTGCAAGAAGTCACCAAGCTCTAAAGATACATTCCTGTGGCTGGGTGCAATGGCTCACACCTGTAATCACAGCATTTTGGGAGGCTGAGGCAGATGAATTGCTTAAGCCTCGGAGTTTGATAGCAGCTCAGGCAACATAGTGAAACCCTGTCTCTGCTGAAAAAAAAAAAGAAAGAAAATTAGCAGGGTGTAGTGGTATGCACCTGTAGTCCCAGCTACTTGGGAGGCTGAGATGGGAAGATAGCTTGAGCCTGGGAGAGAGAAGTTACAGTGAGCCAAGATTACGCCACTACATTCCAGCCTGGGTGACAGAGCTAGGCCCTGTCTCAAAAAAAAAAAAAAAAAAAACAAGATATATATTCCTGTGGTATGATTTTTTCTCCTGAACTAACAATCCCTCGATTTATTCTTTGTTTCCTTGTGAAATTCAGCCTAAAGCCCTTAAATATTTTCTTCCCATTGCCTATCAGCTATAGAATTATCAGAGTTAGCATTGCTAACTTGATAAGAGAAATAAGTGAGGCAAATCAGCTGGTCTATGTTGCAGAACCCCAAAGTAGTTTAGGCAACATATCTGCACAGAAGTTGCCTTCACACCGGCTTCTTTCTTATATCGTGATACAAAAAAGTTTATTTACAAAAGTTGAATGCAGTATTTCTAAGAACTACAGTTCTTGGGACCACAGTATTTCTAATTCTCTATTGGGCTGTTGTTATCCATCATTCTATGGTTCAAAATTACAACATGCTGACTACAGGAAAAAGTAAGTGAACAATATGATCCTGAATCCAAGGAGGAATTTAACATATGATGTATTTGGAATGAGCTGCTGCCCACGGGTATGCACCATGAATTGACAGGTTCACTGACTGTAACTTTTCTGTTGGCTACAAAGAAGTAAATGTAAATGCTGTAGAAAATAGAGATGTGTCACACTGCAAGTGAGCACTCACAATCTTCTTCATCTTCTTATTGTCAGCAGTGGCTCGGTTAGAATTAGAAACCAAGATCTTTGGCTTCTTTTTTTTTAATTGGCAATGCTAACTTGATAAGAGAAATCAGTGAGGTAAGTCAGCTAGTCTATGTTGCAGAACCCCAAAGTAGTTTGGACAACGTATTTGGACAACATTAAAAAAAAAAAAACAATTTAGGAAGAAATCCAACAGGGACTTGTCAATCTTCAGTTACTGTCTAGGGATAGCTGAACCCATCTGTGAGAACTGAGCTGCCATTATAATAGATAGGATTTATAATTTCTGCAACAGCAAAAAGCCCCAAATCAGCTTATCAGTTCATTCTAAGGCCTTAAACATTACTGTTTCATAACAAAATTTTTTTTCTGCCTAAGTAGAAGAGCTAGTTTCTTTCCTTGGTCACTTCACCAAGTGCTTTTCTGTTACCCAAATCCATAAAGAATCTTCTTAAAATAGCCATGGAATAGAGCACTAGTCCTATGCTGGGGGCTGCTGCTAAGGAAGAAAGATGTTTCTTTCCAGGAAGGCTACACAAAGGACCTGGTTCTCAGGTGCTGTTTCTCTGAAGTAAACTCTTCCCCTATTGGATCTTTGCTTATAATTTAGTTAAAACCCTGCCAGAGTTTTAAAATGTTTCAAACTCCTCTATGAAGCCCTCAGACTTCAAAACTCATTGCTGAAGGCGTGGCATGCTATGGTAAACTCGAAGGTGCCATATCTAACACAACAGCTCCTTACCTGCTGACTTAAGATGAATTCATTCACATCTGCTGCCCCCTTGAAGCTTTAAGTATGAAGGAACATCTTTTCTTATAAGGCTGGTTACTCCAGACCAGTATGAACAGGGAAATACAGGATGGAAAATCAATGCACCGAGCACTGGGAAAAGGTTACTGCACACATATATACTCTTTATAGCATGTTAGAAATTTAAATTATAAAAACGTGATTCATATATTTAAGGAGGATCCTGGGGAAGGTACTGAGAATAAAATAAAAAACAAACAAAAAAGAAAACAAAATTGTGTGTACATGATAATTTTAGCTACTTTATTTTTTGTTTTTCTGAGACAGGGTCTTCCTCTGACATCCAGGCTGGAGTGCAGTGGTGCTATCTCAGCTCATTGCAATCTCCGCCTCCCAAGTTCAAGTGATTCTCACGCCTCAGCCACCCGAGCAGCTGGGACTACAGGCATACACCACTACAGCCGGCTAATTTTTATATGTTTAGTAGAGATGGGGTTTCACCCTGTTGGCCAGGCTGGTCTCAAACTCCTGACCTCAAGTGATCCGCCCGCCTCGGCCTCCCGAAGAGCTGGCAAAACAGGCATGAGCCACCGTGCCCAGCCAATTTTAGCTACTTTAAAGTAGGTCTACATAAGGAAAATGATTAAAATTAAAAAGACATGAATTGTATTTATTCACTGGATTAGGGTTTTGGCTTATTATTGATTTCTTCCTGTCTTCCAAATATTCAGTAATGTTATTATGTCTATTTAAAAAAAAATAACTACGATTACCATTAAATCTCTAATTTGTCTTGTTTATACAAGGTCCTTCGGTCCTTTCAACAAGGCCTCTAAGCAGAGCTCTTAATAACAGAGCTTCCAGGAGCCTGCCTAATTTCACTTGAAATCCAGAACAATTGTGTTTTCATGGTTTCTCTGGGGAAATATCCCCTAGCCTTATCCCCTAGGAAGAGTTTCTGGACAGACTGCTTCTCTTTAGAATGCTATTACATTTTACCTTCTGCTACGTATTACATCTCACATTCTTTATGTGGTTTCTAAACCTGTCATCTGTTCTTTCTTTCTTTCAGCTCTATGTTCCAACCTCTGTATCTCTTTTGTCAACTGGTTCACCCTGTCTGTACTATTTTCTTCTGCTACTGAAGCTGAGTTCAGTTGCAGGTGAGGCCTCCCTCAGTCATCTGCAGATCCTGCCATTCCTTCCCCTCCTCTCTACCTCCAGACCTCAAAACAGCTTTTGTCTATTTTACTGCCAGATCACATACCATAGTTTCATCTAATTTCTTGTCTGTTTTCTTCTGTAACTTTTTCAACTCAATACTAATTTCTTACAAGATCTGCGCATCCACTGTGTATCTATGCTTGGCATTGCACTAGACAACATTTTAAGGTAAATTTTATTCTATTTTCTAGCTGCAGCTATAGCTTTTAGGATTTTTTTGTCATCTTTTTTGTTCTCACTAGGATCCCTTTAAAAATGTTCCCATTAGCATCACCTGTAGATTTCACTGAAAATCCAACACAATTTTTATGGGTTCCCGTAGATGTTATAAATCCCTTCTTCAGTACCACCTCATCCAGGAACTGGAAGTATTAAATACATCGACTTTGTTGGTTCGAAGTCCAGCAAGTATAATAATTCTCAAACCATCATCCTTTGTTCTTATTCAAGATAATGTGAATTGGGTTGAAAAAATACTTCATACAAAGGTGTTAGTAATAGGCCAAGTCTTCTTGGACTTGATCATAATTCAAAATGATAATAAAATTGAAGGGGGTTTAGGATGCAGAGTTTCTTCTTTCGGAGCCATCCAAGTCAAACTTGCAGCTAATGATTCAATTCTCCTCTTCACGGGTATCATCTCAACATGCCCTATATTACTTTACTACCATTATTTCCAGAGCTGCCTTCTTTTCATTATTTTATTTGTTTTATCTCCAAAGGTGGTCTTACTTTTTAGAAAATAATTGTAGTTTCTTACAGTAGTCATGTATACTTACCATCTAAAGCTACTGGTAAATCCATGTATATTTTTCAAGTGCTCATTTCCCCAACTTTAGCTAAAAGCTATTTTGTAATGTTTTACCTTTCCAAGTTCAAGTCCATTGCAATAACTAGGAATTCCTAAAATAAGGGCATTATAGGCACATGTGATTAAAGTTATTATCTTAATGATTAAGTATTATACCATAGAAAAAAAATCAGGTTCTTCCTGATACCTTTTTAAAAATCCCTTCAAATTTTCTTATTATCTCATTAGGTTTCAATGTCATTTTATTTCTTTTCCTATTTCCAACAGAGAATTTTATTTCTAAAGATACACTAAGTAAAGAAGTCTAGGTAGCAGGCAGAATCTTGCACCAAACTCTTATAAACAAATGAGAATCTAATGTATTATTAGAGTAAAGACCACAGAGAAGAGGTACCACAAAATTTTTGAAGATCCTGGGATAGTTGTTCCAGAAAATCTTAAAGGCAGAGCATAAATTTAACAAAGGGCTCACCTGTTCCCTGAATACCCGTTTGTCAGATGAGGTCTTGAATTCATTTATATAAAACTTTCTCTGTGATATAAACCTTCTTAGTATTGGTTTATTTTAGAACCTGAGCACTCTCTCTAATTCTCTACTTGGTGCCATTTAACCAATTACCAACCTTCTAAGGATCAAAGGACATTTCTCAGCATTTTTTTGTGATTGATTGAAAATTACAAAGTGGCTACAGACAACACACTTTAATGAAAATGTGTACTGAAAACTCACTTTTCCTGCCAAACCTTTGAAGATTTACTTTAAGTAAGAAATGTTAAAAAAAAAAAAAAAAAAAAAAGAGAGAGGGGGTTGGGTGCAGTGAGTCACACCTGTAAGCCCAGCACTTTGGGAGGCTAAGGCAAGAGGACTGCTTGAGCCGAGGAGTTTGAGACCAGCCTGGGCAACATGGTGAGGTCCTGCCTCTATGAAGAAATCTTTAAACATTTGCTGGGTATGGTGGCACCCACCTGTGGTCTCAGCTACTTGGGAGAAAGAGTTATGAGGATCCCTTGAGCCCAAGAGGTCAAGGCTAGTAAGCTGTGTTCACGCCACTGCATTCCAGCACTCCAGCCAACAAAGTGAGACCCTGTCTCACACACACAAACACACACACACACACACACACACGCCAACAAAACACCAACAATAACTTAAACATAAACTAGTACCTTAGAAAGTAAGATATTAGGCTGGGCGTGGTGGCTCACGCCTGTAAAATTCCACCATCTTGGGAGGCTGAGGCGGGTGGATCACAAGGTCAGGAGTTTGAGACCAGCCTGGCCAATACGGTGAAACCCCGTTGCTACTAAAAATATAAAAATTAGCCAGGCATGGTGGCGTGCACCCGTTGTCTCAGCTACTTGGGAGTCTCAGGCAGAAAAATTGCTTGAACCCAGGAGGTGGAGGTTGCAGTGAGCCGAGACTGTTCCACTGCATTCCAGCCTGGGTGACAGAGTAAGACTCCATCTCAAAAAAAAGGAACGTTAGACATTGGTGGAATTATCACACAATTCAGCAATTCCACTTCTGGGTATATAGTCAAAAGAAATAAAAGCAGGGACTTGGACAGATATATGTATACCACGTTCACAGCAATATTACTCACAATAGCCAAAAGGCTGAAGCCACCCTAGTGTCTAATGACAGATAAGCAAAATGTGATAGATATATACAACAGACTATTCAGTCTTAAGAAGGAAAGAAATCTGATACATGGTGCGACATGAACGAACTTTGAAGACATTACTCTAAATGAAATAAACCAGTCAAAAAAGACACACAATGTATGAGTTCACTTACATGAGGTACCTAGAGTAGTCGTTATTTAATGGGTACAGAGGTTTAGTTTAGGAAGATTGAAAAGTTATAGAGATGGATGACGGTGATGGACGCAGAACCATGTGAATCTACTTAATGCCACAGAACTGTACACTTAAAAGTAGTTAAAACAGTACATTTTAACAAGGTCCCCTATGGGCCCCGATCATCTCTGCTGTTCCAGTCCCCAGGATCTTCACCATGCAGAGCCTCAGGTACCACTGAAGTAAGTCACACAGTCCAGGAGGCCCAGCTTCTGCAGGCCCAATAGGAGGCAAAATATATTAAATATTTTCTAACATTTATGATATTTTGTGGGCTAAGTGGTTTTATCATATTTTTAAAAAGTAAGATACAGGTGTCAAATATCCACTATGTATATTCACAGAGTTGTCTGATGGAATGAAAAATCGGAAGTTGCAACCAAAAACTTTTTGAGTAGTTTTGAAGAAAAAACGACTATGGCTTTGCTACTGAAAAAGTGAACCAAGGACAGCAGCACTGGCATCACTTAGAAGCCTGTCAGAAATCAGAATCTCAGGCCCCAACCCAGACCTAGGAAATCTCATTCTGCATTTTAACAAGATCCCTAGGTGATTTGCACAAACATGAAAGTTCAAGAAGCACTAGTCTGGGACAAATCTTCCTAGCTGTGTGACTTTGTGTCTCAATTATTTTTATCTGTAAACTAGTGATCAAGCAATGCTTACTACATACAGTTGCCAAAGATGAAATGTGTTACTAATACATTCTGTAAAATGCCTGGCACATTCAGGGACTATTTTATTATTATTACGCTGCTGTGCAGAAAATCTGTGAGTTGATTTTAGGAACTTTTCTAAAAATATTAAGTCTTAGAAAATCAACATTTTCCAGAGGATGTGGAAGGTGTCTGGCTTTAAGAGATAACTGTACTGGCCAGGGGCGGTGGACCATGCCTGTAATCAAGTACTTTGGAGGTCGAGGCAGGTGGATCACCTGAGGTCAGGAGTTCGAGACCAGCCTGGCCAACATGGTGAAACCCCACCTCCACTAAAAATCCAAAAATTAGCTGGGTGTGGTGGTACATGCCTGTAGTCCCAGCTACTTGGGAGGCTGAGGCAGGAGAATCTCTTGAACCCAGGAGGCGGAGGTTGCAGCGAGCAGAGATCACACCACTGTACTCCAGCCTGGGCGACAGAGTGAGACTCTGTCTCAAAAAAAAAAAAAGAGAGATAACTGTTAAAAAAAAAAAAAGGATATATGAAAGACAATAGTTAGTATGAAGAAATGGAAATGACTTTCTTCAGAAGATACAACATAGAATAATAGAGTAGAGATAATAATAGAGTCAAATTCATTTAAAATGGGGCTTTTGTTGTTGTTGTTGTTAAAGTGTGGGAGGACCAGACTAATATTATTTACAAAACATAAATGGAATAAAAGTAGCTTTTAATAAGATGATGTCATGTTTTTAAGATATTTTGGGGGCTATGTGATATGCTTTCCACATGTCTGAAATCCCTTCACGGGATATTACCTTTCAGCTGAAATGTCATATATGTATAATTTATGTGATAAAGAACCAAATATGGGGCTGAGAGACCAAGGTAGAAGACAGTGAAATATTGATGTGGGGGAGACCAAAAGGACAACTACACAGGCACCCATAAGCTGCCAGCACCTGGGCCACAACTCTCAGAAGATGTCATTGGGTTTCTAACCTAACTGTCTGGCAGGAGATCTCTCCTTGTCCCAGAAAAAACTTTTGGGAGACAGGGGGGATTTTAAAAAATAATATTGTTAAGAAGTGAGGTTGCTGGGCTTGTTCTTTACTAGCCGGAATCCCTTTATCTTTCTTGAGAGCCCCCCAGATCTCTTTTATTCTAGGTCAGTAATTTAACACTCTCAGCTCTCAATTCAAAGCCTGTAATGACCTTGCTGTGCTGAATTATTAGCCTAGGATACAGAAAGAGAGAGAGAGGGAGGGGGCAAAACCCTAAAAAACAACAGAGGCCTTTTGATCAGAGTACCAAACTGCAGCTAGCTGTAACTCAAGCTGCCCATTCTTATATGGCAGGAATTAAGGACTCCCCCTGCCAGGCAGGACCTTATTAAAAGACAATAGCTGTTTGAAAAGGGTAAGCAAGTTGATATGGATATAATAGGCCACATATGGGGACCCTTTCTACTCTGAAATAAAGCTCCTTCTTAGAGTTGTGAGCTGGGAAATCCAGTATTCAGTAAGGCAGGAGGAGGAGGTATAATAGAAGAGAGTGAGTAGCCACGCAGAAATGCTTGAAGGTACTTCAGGAAAAATGGGAAGCAAGCTTGAGAGAGCCTGCAGAGATGAGCATCAATCACTGGGGTTAGAAGCTTTCAGAATGACCAGGTGCTCTTTGCTCCTCAAGAGACTGTAAGGCCAATGATGACAAGGATTTGGCTAGAACCAATGTACTGGTTAGTGTCGCTAATGGGTTAACAACCACCACAATAACCCCAATAAGCAAAGTAGTAATCTCTTGCCAGAAATGATGCAGCTGGCAAAAAGTCATCCTTTCTGTCTTAAACAGCCTAACATGTCAACATCCTAAACTGATGAATAATACCATCTACTGCCACTACATGTTTTCGTTATCTCTTGGATTTAATTAAAAAAAAAAAAACTTGCAAAACAGAGACAGTGGACTCCAAAGAAATCTCTTGCCTGAAAGCTACATATCTCCTCCTATTCTGACAGGCAACCACAGGACACTGGTATTTGTTTATCTATCACCCCAAACACTGTGCCTATCAGTGAATGATTCTTTCAGAGAATCTTCAATCCACAACAGAATTTTTCAACCACTGTTTTAGTTATCTCTAAGATCTCGTATGTTACAAAACAACGAATGATTTAGAAGTGATTCAAGGTATTCAAACACATTAATCTAGTTGTTTATGACTAAATTCTGAATCCTCAAATTCCTAAGCAAAAATATCAGAAAGCTAGTTTTCTTCCCTCCATCACCCTTTGCCTATTATTGCCAAATGAACAGCTCTCCAGCTCCCATCCACTGCAGTAAATGAGCTAGCTTGGTGGTATTTGCAACTATCTTCAACACTTGCTTGTTCCATTAGGTGGTCAACAGGGCACAAAACTTATCTTTAGCAAATTAAAGGGTTTAATAGGTTTTTAATTACATCACTAAGCTTAAGACTCAAATAAATATATTATTTTATAAAAAATTATTAGACATAACTATTTTCATAAAATACTGATTTCTAAACTACTCTCCAGTACATAGATTTTATTTCATTTCAAATGCAGCCATCGTGTAGGTAGGGACGGATGAGCAATGCAGATGAAAGGCATCAATCTCCATACTCATTCCCCAGTTCATGCCTTCATGCCTTGGCATATGGTGACCATACTTTCAGAAGTCCAAATTGGGAAACATAATCTAAAAATGTTTTATTTGGTGTGTGGGACACTTTCAGGTGTGAGAAACAGCTGAATGACTCTGCTCATATGATTGGCTATGTTTAAATGTCATATTATTTAATAATCTTAAAATATATATAGCCTATATAATTGGAAAAATAAAATTCATTATACAGAATAGCATGTGTAGTGCACCATTTACAGGCATACCTTGTTTTATTAAACTTCACTTTATTGCACTTTGTAGATACTACATTTTTTACAAATTCAAGGATTATGACAATTCTGTGTCAAGCAAGTCTATCGGTGCCGTTTTCTCCAATGGCATGTGCTCACTTCACATCTCTGCTTCACATTTTGGTAATTCTTGCAATATTTCAAACTTTTTCATTATCTGTATATTTGTTATGATCTGCGATCACTAATCTTTGATGTTATTATTGTAATTATGTTGGGGTGCCACAAACCACACCCATGTAAGACGGTGAACTTAATCAATAAATGTTATATGTTCTGACTGCTCCACCAATCAGCTATTCCTTTCTCTCTTTCCTTGGTGCTCTCTATTCCCTCAGCTACCATGGTATTGAAATTAGGTCAGTTAATAACCCTACAATGGTTTCTAAGTGTTCAAGTGAAAGGAGAGTCTCTTACTTTAAATTAAAAGCTAGAAATTCTTAAGCTTAGTGAAGAGAGTGTGCCAAAAGCCAAGACAGGGCAAAAGCTAGGCCTCTTACACCAAACAGCCAAGTTGTGAATGCAAAGAAAAAATTCTTGAAGGAAATTAAAAGGGCATTCCAGACTGAGCACAGTGGCTCATGCCTACAATCCTAGCACTTTGGGAGGGCTGAGGCAGGCAGATCACAGGAGTTCGAAACCAGCCTGGCCAACATGGTAAAATCCCATCTCTACTAAAAATACAAAAAGAAAATTATCCAGACATGGTTAATACAAATAAAAATACAAAAAAAAAAATTAGCCAGGCTCACACCTGTAAGCTGTTTACTAAGTAGGCTGAGGCATGAGAATCGCTTGAACCTGGGAGGCAGAAGTTGCAGTGAGCTGAAATAGTGCCACTGTACTCCAGCCTGGGTGATGGAGTGAGACTTTTTCCAAAAAAAAAGTGCATTCCATTGAACAGACAAATGATAAGAAAGTGAAACAGCCTTACTGCTGATACGGAGAAAGCTTTCATGGTCTGGACAGATAAAGCCAACCAAACCATTCCCTTAAGCCAAACCTAATCCAGAGCAAGGCTCTAACTCTTCAATTCTGTGATAGCTGAGAGAGGTAGGGAAGCTGGAGAAGAAAAGTCTGAGAGTAGCAGAGGTTGGTTCATGAAGTTTAAGGAAATAAGCTGCCTCTGTAACATAAAAGCACAAGGTGAAGCAGCAAGTGCTGACGGAGAAGTTGCAGCAAGTTATCCCTAAGATCTAGCTAAGATCATTGACGAAGGTGGCTACACGGAACAATAGATTTTCAATCTAGACAAAACAGGCTTCTACTGGAAGAAGATGCCATCTAGGCCTTTCATAGCTAGAGAAGAGCAGTCAATACCTGGCTTCAAAGCTTCACAGGACAGGCTGATGCTCTTGTTAGGGGCTACTGCAGCTGGTGACTTTCAGTGGAAGCCAATGCTCATTTACCATTCTAAAAACTCCTAGGGCCTTAAGAATGATCCAAATCAACTCTGCTTGTGCTCTATAAATGGAGCAATAGAGGCTGCATCAAAGAACATCTGTTTATGGCATGGTTTACTGAATATTTTAAGCCCACTGTTGAGACTTACTCCTTAAAAAAAAAAAAGATTACTTTGAAAACATTACTGCTCACTGACTAGGATATTCATGTTGTTTTCATACCTACTAACGTAATATACATTCTGCAGCCCATGGACCAAGGAATAATTTCAACTTCAAGTCTTATTAAGAAATACATTTCATAAGGCTATAATTGCCATAGATAGTGATTCCTGGTGGATCTGGGCAAAGTAAATTCACCATTCTAGATGCTACTAAGAACATTCATGATTTATGGGAGGAGGCCAAAATATCAACATTAACAGGTGTTTAGAAGAAGTTGATTCCCACCCTCACAGATGCCTTTGAGAAGTTCAAGACCTCAGTGGAGGAAGTAACTGGAGATGTGGTAGATATAGCAAGAAAACTGGAAGTGGAGCCTAAAGATGTGATGGAATTGCTACAATCTCATGACAAAACTTGAACGAACAAACGAGGAGTTACTTCTTATGGGTGAGCAAAGTAAGTGGTTTTTTGAGATGAAATCTACTCCTGGTGAAGATTCTATGAACGCTGTTGACAACAAAGGATTTTAAATAACACATAAAATAAGTTGACAAAGCAGCAGCAGAGTCTGAAAAGATTGATACCAATTTCGAAGGAAATTCTACTGTGCGTGAAATGTTATCAAACAGCTACATGCTTGAGAGAAGTCTTTTGTGAAAGTTAGTCAATGCAGCCAATTTCACTGTCTTATTTCCAGAAATTGCCACAGCCACCTCAGCCTTCAGCAACCACTACCCTGACCAGTCAGCAGTCATTAACACTGAGGCAAGACCCTCCACCAGCAAAAAGATGACGACTCATTGAAGGCTCAGACGATCATTAGCATTTGTAGCAATAAAATATTTTTTAATTAAGGTATACACATTGTTCTTTTAGATATAATGTGATTGCACATTTAATAACTACAGTATAGTGTAAACATAACTTTTACTTGCACAGGGAAACAAAAAAAATTCATGTGACTTGCTTTTGGTGATATTTGGTCTGAAACCAAACCTGCTATATCTCCAAGGTATGCCGGATACAAAACTACATATCTATGAGTGTATATGTAAGAGAAAAGATGTCTGGAGGAAAGATCAGTAAAATGGTAATAGTGGTCATCTAAGGCGAATATTTCAGGTGAGTTTTATTTGTACATTCTGAGGGGCGTGTGTGCATATCATGATGCACATGTATCATTTTTATATTTAGATAAAAATACCAATAGATTTTTTCAAAAATATCATTGTAGTAAAACACATAAACATCACCATCCTAACCATTTTAAAGTGTACAGTTCAGTGGTTTTAAATACATTCACAATATTATGAAACCATCCCCCACCAACCATCTCCAGAATTCATTTTGTAAAACTGAAACTCTGTACCCATTAAACAACTCCTCTCTAGTCTTCCTCCTCACAGCCTCTGGCAACTGCTCTTCTACTTTCTACTATATTTTTTGAGTACTCTACCTACCTCATATAAATGAAATCACACAGTATTTATCTTTTTGCGACTGGCTTATTTCACTCAGCGTAACGCCCTCAAGGTTCATCCATGACGCAGTATAGTCAGAATTCCCTTCACTTCTTTTTTTTTTTTTTTTAAGACGCAGTCTCACTCTGTCGCCCAGGCTGTAGTGCAGTGGCGCGATCTCAGCTCACTGCAATCTCCGCCTCCTGGGTTTAAGCAATTCTCCTGCCTCAGCCTCCCGAGTAGCTGGGACTACAGGTGTGCGCCACCATGCCCAGCTAGTTTTTTTGTATTTTTTTTAGTAGAGACGGGGTTTCACCATGTTGGCCAGGATAGTCTTGATCTCCTGACCTCATGATCCGCCTGCCTCGGCCTCCCAAAGTGCTCGGATTACAGGCGTGAGCCACCGCACCTGGCCACAGTTTTGTTTTCTTTTACCAGCATTTTGTAGCATACAGACTATGTATATATTTTGTTAGATTTATATCTAAATATCTCATTTTGGAAGAGCTCTTTATACATGAATAAAACCATTTATACATGAATAAAAAAATGGGTTTTTTAATTCATGTATAAATGGTTTTCAATTGTACATTGCTAGTATATAGATTAACTTTTATGTGTTGACCTTAAATTATACATTTTTTAAAAGGCAAAATAATTTCGATTGAAAAGACAAATTGGACTTCATAAAAATTTTTTTAAATTGCATTAAAAGACACTATCAACAGAGTAAAAAAGCAACCCACAAAATGTAAGAAAATGTTTTTTTAAAAATTAGAGACGCCAGGCACAGTGGCTCATGTCTGTAATCTCAGCACTTTGGGAGGCCGAGGCAGGCAGATCACTTGAGGTCAGGAGTTCAAGACCAGCCAGGCCAACATGTTGAAACCCCGTCTCTACTAAAAATACAAAAATTAGCCAGGCGTGGGGGTGGATGCCTGTAATCTCAGCTACTTGGGAGGCTCAGGCAGGACAATCACTTGAACCTGGGAGGTGGGGTTACAGCAAGCCGAGATCGAATCACTGCACTGCAACCTGGGTGACAGAGCAAGATTCCTACACACACACACACACACACACACACACACACACACACACACACACACACACGAGAAATAACAAAAAGACGGAGTAGCCAGCCAATTGATTTTCAACAAAGGTACATAAGCAATTCAATGGAGGAAAGATACTGTTTTCAACAAATGCAAAATTAAAAAAAAAGAGAAAAGAACCTTAACCTAAAATTCAACCTTTACATAAAAAATGAACTCAAGTGGAACTTGGATCTAAATGTGAAAGATAAACCTATAAAACTTTTAAAGGGGCCAGGTGAGGTGGCTCACGCCTATAATCCCAGCACTTTGGGAGGCCAAGGCAGGCGTTCAAGACCAGCCTAGCCAACATGGCAAAACCCCGTCTCTACTAAATATACAAAAATTAGCTGGGCGTGGTGACAAGCACCTGTAATCCCAGCTACTCAGGAGGCTGAGGCAGGGAGAATTTCTTGAACCCCGGAGGCAGAGGGTGCAGTGAGCTGAGATCTTGCCACTGTACTCCGGCCTGGGTGAAAGAACAATATTCTGTCTCAAATTAAAAACTTTCAGAGGAAAAACAGGAGAAAATCTTTGCAATCTGGAAATTAGGCAAAGTTCTTAGATATGACACAAAAAGCATGGTCCAAAAAAACACAGAAACCAATAAACTGAATTTCATCAAAATTAAAAACTTTTGCTCTGTATATAATACTGAGATGAAAATACAAGCTAAATACTAGTAGAAAATGTTTGCAAATTACCAAGGACTTGAATCCAGAATACATAAACAACTCTCAAATCTCAGCAGTAGGAAAACAAACAACCCAATTTAAAAATGGGCAAAAGTCTGAACAGACACTTCACCATAGAGGATATGTGAATGGCAAATAAGTGTTTCAACATCATTAGCCACTTGAGAAATGCCAATGAATACCACAATGAGATACGTATTAAAATAGTTAAAATAAAAAATACTGACAATGCCAAGTGCTGACAAGGATATAGACCAACCCAATGACTCATATATTGCTGGTAGAAATACAAACTGGTACAGCCACTTTGGACAACATTGTAGAAGTTTCTTAAAATGCTAAACATGGCCGGATGCAGTGGCTGATGCCTGTAATCCCAGTACTTTGGGAGGCTGAGGTGGGTGGATCATGAGGTCAGGAGTTCAAGACCAACCTGGCCAAGATGGTAAAACACCTTCTCTACTAAACTACAAAAATTAGCCAGGCGTGGTGGCAGGCGCCTGTAATCCCAGCTACTCAGGAGGTTAAGGCAGGAGAATCGCTTGAACCAGGTGGCAGAGGTTGCAGTGAGCCGAGATTGTGTGCCACTGCACTCCAGCCTGGGCAACAGAGTGAGACTCTATCTCAAAAAAAAAAAAAACCTAAACATACACATACCATGTGATTGAGCAATCTTACTCTTGGGTATACAAATCAAAAAATGAAAATGTATGTTCACACAGAAATGAGTACATCAGTATTTATAGCAACACTATTCACAATTGCCAATTGGGGGAAACCCAAATACCCTTCCAAGGGTGAATCGATAAACAAATTGGTACATGTATACAATACAATACTACTCAGCAATAAAAAGAAGCAAAGTACTGACACATGCCACAACCTGGATGAATCTCAAAGCTCTCAAAGCATTATGCAGAGTGAAAGAAACTAATCTCAAAATGTCATATACTGTATAACACTGGGCACAGTGGCTCATGCCTGTAATCCCAGCACTTTGAGAGGCCAAGGCAGGTAGATCACTTGAGGCCAGGAACTCAAGACCAGTCTGGCCAACATGGTGAAATCCCACCTCTACTAATAATACAAAAATTAGCCAGGCGTGGTAGTGCGCACCTGTAATTCCAGGTACTTGGGAGGCTGAGGCATGAGAATTGTTTGAACCCAAGAGGTGGAGGTTGCAGTAAATTGAGATTGTGCCACTGCACCCCAGCCTGGGCGACACAGTGAGACTCTGTCTCAAAAAAAAAAAAAAAAAAAAAAAAGAGCCTAGTGCAGTGGCTCATGCCTGTAATCCCAGCACTTTGGGAGGCTGAGGCGGGCAGATCACCTGAGGTTGGGAGTTTGAGACCAGCCTGACCAAGATGGAGAAACCCCGTCTCTACTAGAAATTCAAAATTAGCTGGGCATGGTGGCACATGCCTGTAATCCCAGCTACTCGGGAGGCTGGGGCAGGAGAATCGCTTGAACCCGGGAGACGGATGTTGCGGTGAGCTGAGATCACACCAACCCAGGCAACAAGAGCGAAACTCCATCCAAAAAAAAAAAAAGAAAGAAAAAAAGGTTATATACTGTATAAAGTCCATTTATATGACATTATTAAAAAGCCAAAACTATAGTGATGGAGAACTAATCAGTGGTTGTCAGGGGTTTGGGTTGGGAAACGGGAGAGGGTGTGATTATAAAGGAACAGTAAGAGTTTTTTGTGGTGATGAAACTGTTCTATATATTTACATGAGTTAAAAATTCATAGAACTGGCCAGGCGCCAATTCTAGTGGCTCACACCTGTAATCCCAACACTTTGGGGAACCAAAGCGGGCAGATCACAAGTTTAGGAGTTTAAGACCAGCCTGACCAATATGGTGAAACCCCATCTCTGCTAAAAATATAAAAATTAGCCAGGTGTGGTGGCGTAGGTGCCTGTCGTCCCAGCTACTGGGGAGGCTTAGGCAGGAGAATCACTTGAACCCGGGAAGCAGAGGTTGCAGTGAGTCAAGATCGCGCCACTGCACTCCAGCCTGGGCGAGCGAGATTCCATCTCAAAAAAAATAATAATAATAGAACTAAATGAAAAAGTATACATATAATTTGGTAAGTTTTTATATATGCATATACCCAAGAAACCATCACCACAATCAAGATAATGAACATATCCATTACCTCCAAAAGTTTCCTTGAACCCCATTTGGAATCCCTCCCTCCTGTCTGCCTGTGACTTCCTGTCTGCAACAGATAAAACTCTCTGTTACCTTATATTAATCTGTCACTATAAACTAATCTTTAATTCTTCTCAGCAATGTTTTGTAATTTTCAATGTCAACCTTTTTGTAAGAATTATTTCTAAGTAGTTTTTTTGTTTGTTTGTTTTGTTTTGTTTTGTTTTGAGACGGAGTCTCCCTCTATTGCCGGGCTGGAGCGTGGTGGCACGATCTCGGCTCACTGCAACCTCCACCTTCCCGGTTAAAGCAATTCTCCTGCCTCAGCCTCCCGAGTAGCTGGGACTATAGGCGTGCACCACCATGCCTAGCTAAATTTTGTATTTTTAACAGAGACAGGGTTTCACCATGTTGGCCAGGATGGTCTCGATCTCTTGACCTCGTGATCTGCCCGCCTCGGCCTCCCAAAGTGCTAGGATTACAGGCGTGAGCCACCTTGCCCGGCCAGTAGTTTGTATTTTTTGATGCTATTGTAAATGACACTGCTTTTAAAATTTAAATTTCCAATTGTTTTTTGCTAGAATACAAAAATACAATTTTTATATACTGATATACAGCCTTGCTAAATTCACTTATTCTAGTAGCATTTTGTTGTTGTTGTTGTTTTTGTTTTTTGTAGATTCCACAGGCTTTTCTATAAAGACCTATGCAACAAACCTGTCTTTTTAAGTTTTCTTGCCTTATCCACTGGTTAGAACCTCCAGGAAAATATTGAACAAAAATGGTGAGAGCGGAAATTGTTGACCTGTTCCTGATTTTCGCAGGAAAGTCTTCAGTCTTTCACCATTAAGTTTGATAGGTTTTTCATAGATGCCCTTCACTGGGAGGAGAAAATTCCATTCTATTCCTGCTTTGCTAGGAGGCCTTTGTTGTTATCATTTGAGACAGGTTCTGGCTCTATCGCCCAGGTTGGAGTGCAGTGGCATGATCTCGGCTCACTGCAACCTCCATTTCCGGGGCTCAAAGAATCCTCCTGCCTCAGCCTCCCGAAGTGCTGGGATTACAGGTGAGAGCCAGTGTGAATGGTCTGGTTTTTGTTTTGTTGAACCAGGAATGAATGTTGGATTTCATAAAATCCTTTTTATCTATTTATTGAAATAATCTTATTTTTTTTCATTTTATATGGTAGGTTACGTATTTCTTTTTCAGAATTTTTAAGTATACATTGATTTTTAAATGTTAAATCACCATGCATTCCTGGAATAAACCCCACATGGTTTTTATATATTGTTGGATTCAATTTACTGAAATTTTAAGAATTTTTGTGACAAGGAATATTGGTTTGCAGCTTTCTTTTCTGGAAATGTCCTTGTTTTGTTTGGATATTAGATTAATGCTAGTCTCCTAGACTGAGTTGAGAAGGAATTCTTTTCAATTTTCTGGAAGCGTTTGTGTAGAACTGGTGTTCTTTCTTCCTAATATATTTGGTAGAATTCACCAGTGAAGCCATCTGGGACTGGAGTTTCTTTGTGAGATTATGTTTACTACAAATTCAGTTTCTTCAAGTTATCTATTTCTTCTTGAATGTCCTTTGTGTCTTTGTCCATTTGATCTAAGTCATTGAATTTGTTGGTGTAAAATTGTTAATATTTCCTTAGGATCTCTTAATACCTATACAATCTGTACTGATGTATCTCTCTCATTCCTGATATTGGTAATTCATGTCTTTTCTCTGTTTTGTTGTGATTAGTCTTGCTCATGATTTTTCAATTTTATTTATCTTCTCAAAGAACCTGCTTGGCTTCACTGATTTTCTCTACTGTTTTTCTGGTATCTTTTTCATTGATTTCCACTCTAATCTTTACTCTTTCCCTCTCCTTCCCCCAACTTCTAAATTACTCTTCTTTTTCTAATTTCTTTCTCTTTTTCCCTCCCTCCTCTTCTCTCCCTTCTTTCCTTTCCTTCCTCCCTCCCTCTCTCTCTTTCTTTTTTGTTTTGAGATGGAGTTTCACTCTTGTTGCCCAGGCTAGAGTGCAATGGCGTGATCTTGGCTCACCACAACCTCCGCCTCTGGGTTCAAGGATTCTCCTCCCTCAGCCTCTTGAGTAGCTGGGATTACAGGCACACGCCACCACGCCTGGCAAATTTTGTATTTTTAGTAGAGATGGGGTTTCTCCATGTTGATCAGGCTGGTCTCAAACTCCCGACCTCAGGTGATCGCCTGCCTCAGCCTCCCAAAGTGCTGGGATTACAGGCGTGAGCCACTGCGCCCTGCCCTTTCCCTCTCCCTCCCCTTTCCCCTCCCTTTCCCTTCCTTCCTTCTCTCTTTCTCTTTCCTTCCTTCCTTTCTTTCTTTTTTCTTCTCTTTCTTCTCTTTCTCTCTCTCCCCTCCTTCTCTTTCTCCTTCCTTCCTCCCTCCCTCCCTCCTTCTCTCTCTCTCTCTCTTCTTTTCACAAGGTCTCACTGTGTCACTCAGGCTGGAATACAGTGGCATACTCGATGTTAATTGCAGCCTTGACCTTCTGGGCCTAAGCCATCCCGAGTAGCTGGGACTACAGGTGTGCACTACCATGCATGGCTAATTTTGTTGTATTTTTTTCTGTAGAGACAGGGTTTTGTCATGTTGCCCAGGCTGGTCTCAAACTCCTGGGCTCAAGCAATCCACCCACCTTGGCCTCCCAAAGTGTTAGGATTATGGGTGTGAGCTACTGCACTGGGTTATTATTAAACAGTCAAAAAACAACAGAAGCTGGCAAGGCTGTGGAGAAATAGGAACACTTTTACACTGTTTGTGGGAATGTAAATTAGTCCAACCATTGTGAAAGATAGTGTGATGATTCCTCAAAGATCTAGAATCAGAAATACCATTTGACTCTGCAATCCCATTACTGGGTATACATCCAAAGGAATATAAATGATTCTATTATAAAGAGACATGCACACATATGTTCACTGCAGCACTATTCACAATAGCAAAGACATGGAATCAACGCAAATGCTCATCAGTGATAGACTGGATAAAGAAAATGGGTACATATACACCATGGAATAAGAAACCAGATCATGTCCTTTGCAGGGCCATGGATGGAGCTGGAAGCCATTATCCTCAGCAAACTAACACAGGAACAGAAAACCAAACACTCCATGTTCTCACTTATAAATGGGAGCTGAACAATGAGAACACATGGACACAGGGAGCGGAACAACACGCACTGGGGCCCGTTGGGAGGGGTGAGGGGAGGGAGAACTTTAGGAAAAATAGCTACTGCATGCTGGGCTTAACACCTAGGTGATGGCTTGACAGATGCAGCAAATCACCATGGAACACACGTTTACCTATGTTAACAAACCTGCATATCCTGCACATGTATCCTGGAACTTAAAATATATATATATCGTGTATGAATGGCCATTAAAAAAAAAAGGAAGCAAAAGAAAAAAATATATATATAGATATATACGAGCCATTATATATATAATTTTATTATATATATTTTAACAAATATATATAAATCTTACCATTCTGTCTGGCACCAATACAGCAAGAGAGCAAGAGGGTCAGGTATTTTCTTTTTTTTTGAGACAGAGTCTCACTCTGTCTCCCAGGCTGGAGTGCAGTGGTGCGATCTCGGCTCACTGCAACCTCCGTCTCCCAGGTTCAAGTGATTCTTCCACCTCAGCCTCCTCCCAAGTAGCTGGGACTACAGGCGTGAGCCACCACGCCCAGCTAATTTTTGTATTTTTAGTAGAGAGGGGGGTTTCACCACATTGGCCAGGATGGTCTTCAACTCCTGACCTCTTGATCCCCCGCCTCACCCTCCCAAAGTGCTGGAATTACAGGCATGAGCCACCATGCGGCCAGATCAAGTATTTTCTAAATAACAAAGGATAAAAGGGTTCTCTTGAAATTTTTGTTTTAACATTAGACCCAAGGATACCTGACCTCAGTAGTGTAAAAAATGCTAATTTCCCCCTTTTATTCCTATAAGAGTAGAAAGAAAAGAAGACTCAGTTCCTAGCTCCTATAATATCAGGGAGATTATCAATCCTGATTTACATAGAAGGCACCTCAGAGAAGACCCAATGTCATAATTTAAGGAAACAGTTCTCATCGTGAATCCAGTCATACCTGCCAGCCAATTCCTATCATTATTACATCCTTGAAATGGAAGTCAAGGGTAACAAATTATTTGCAAAGCAAATAATAAAGTTCAAGGTTCTCCTTTTCTGTTTTTCTTCCTTTTGCCTATACAGCTATCCACAAAACAAATAAAGTTTGCTTTGCTACCTCCTATCCTGTCATTTTTCTCTTCCTTTCCCCTATACAGCTACAGGTTGTAATATCCCTTTCTTCTTCCTCTTCTCTCTTCATTATCTTTATCAAGAATATACTTTTTTTTTTTTTTAAGACAGGGTTTCACCATGTTGGTCAGGCTGGTCTTGAACTCCCAACCTCAGGTGATCCGCCCGCCTTGGCCTCCAAAGTGCTTGGATGACAGGCGTGAGCCACCGCGCCCAGCCGAAAGAATATACTTTTTAAAGGACTACTTCTCTTTTTTTAAGCAAGTATCTAAAATAGCAATGGCAACAGAAAGCCTCAGTGAGGCCTTCTCTGTCTATACTATTGAAAGTAGATTTCCATCTCCCAGTCATTCAGTAGCCCAAAGCTCTCCCTTATTTATTTATCTGTTTTTTACAGACACAGTCTCACTCTGTTGCCCAGGCTGGAGTGCAGTGGCTTGATCATAGTTTACTGGGCTCAAGCAATCCTTCTGCCTCAGCCCCCTGAGCAATTGGGACTATAGGTGTGTGCCACTATGCTTGGCCTTTTTTTTTTTTTTTTTTTTTAAAGAAACGAGGAATGAGGCCTTAAGTTGCCCAGGCTGGTCTGGAACTCCTGGCCTCAAACAATCCTCCCGCTTCAGCCTTCCAAGTCGCTGAGATTATAGGCATGAGCCATCATGTCTGGCTCCTGATTTCCTTAATAGAATTTATCACTATCTGAAGCTACCTTACTAATTTATTTATTTATTCATTACATGTCTGGGGTGCAGTAAGCCTTCAATAATCATTTGTTAAATGAATGTTAATCCACATACTACAGCATATCCACACCAACTTTTATTACTGAAAAACTACCTAAATCCATGTTGTGATACGAAAAATTTAGACATCTGGAAGAGCATCACGGAAAAGAAAATGGGTCAGAAAACCTGCCAATTAGGGCATTAATAATGGAGAGGAAATAAGCTGATTACACAATGAACTTAGATTCTTAAAAAGCCATACAAGACAAGCAAATCACAGTTCTCAGAAAAAGTGAAGTGGGATAAGGATTGATACATGGCCTACTTTAAAGTGATTTTTGCATCTAAGAAACTCTATACTTAGTTTCTTCTTCATATCTCTCTCAAGAAGCTTAATAGAAACACATCTTTGAAATTGTGCCCACACCCCAAAACTTGGAGCCTCCTGTGGCTGTGTTAAATTACATGAGTACTGAAGGGAGAAGAATCTCTATTTTCATCTACCCTACCTGGTTCCTTTTCAAAATTGAACAAGGGCAAATAAGAAGTCAATACTTGCAAAGTTCTATCTATTCATCTGAATACCCAAATTCTTGTCTTCTCTCCATTCATCTACCAATCTGTAAGTGTCAGAGACTTCTAGGCAATTCGTACCATCTGGCATACTTCTCAGATTCAGGAAAAAAATGTAATAAAATATATTTTAAATGGATCATTTATAGGTTTGTTTTTTTTTTTTTTTATAAAAAGTTTGACAGACTGACACAAACGTGTATTTTTGGAAAAACCGTGGGTGATAAATATTTCAAATTCCTAAAATAGACTTCAATTCCACTTCTCTCACCACTTAAAAATTAGTTTTAATATGTTCCACTTTCCTTTATCTCAAATATTTCAATAATACATTAGGAAGGATTTGGGGGGAATTTTATCAGTACTCAAGCAACTACTGAACAGGCAGAATCCCATCTTGGGAAACTGAAAGATGCCCTTTCAAGAAACTCCTGATACTTAGTAATACATCTTCTCTATTGGCAATTTCCAAGATTTTCCTAGGAATCACACTGAAGCTTGAGGGAAGAAAAAAAATTTACCAGGGATAGTGTTAACATCAAACAAAATCTATATATCACCTGGAAATAAGAACGACAATCCAAGCATACCTCTCTCTTCTTCCCTACAAAATAAAAGTCACTACCACATAACATTTATGAGAATTCAGTTTCATCTGGTAACTAATACACTTCTAAATGACTCAAGAATGTACGAAAAAAATTAATAACAGTAATAGGTTCTTGGTTGCAAGCAACAGAAACCAAATCTCACTATCTTAAGCAAAAAGGGGCTCTGCTGGAAGGGTATTATTAGTGGGTCATAAAATCCACAGGTGGCTGAACCATCAGACTTGGAAAACAGACAGGAATCAAGGGAGGTTTGGAGGCTGAGCATCTGAAACTAAGCAAAGGTCTCAACACAACTGTCTGATCCACAAGCAGCTACTGCAGCTGACACATCATTCCATTAAAGTCTCTTTGCTTAAGATGGCCAGAGACAGTTTCTGTTGCTTTGGCCACGAAAATTTACTGCTACAGAATTTGTATAAAGTGAGATTCTTTGAAGAAAAGCTGGTCCCACTCTTTTGAGGAATTTCGTTTCTCAACAAGATCTCCATTCCCATCCACTTTCCTCTTTTTGATCAAGTCACACTAAACTTAGAATCTACTTTTTATTTCCACTCCTTTCCCAAGGAGTCCTCTCCTCCTGGAGTTCCATTCTCCCTCCTCTGTCTGATAATCATCTATACATTTTTTAAGCCTAAATTGAATGTCACTATTTTGTGAATTCTTTCCTGACTGTATAATCACTTTTCCTATCAAAGTTTATTCACTAGTCCAGCACTTCCAATGCTCTATTTTACTTGTACTTGTGTTTCTATCTAATTTTTACATGACAGTGAATTTCTTGAGGACCATATGTGACCCAGTGATTGGCATATGATAGGTATTTAATAAATAGCTACTGAATTTTAAATACTGAAAGATGACCAAGTAATGAGTTTCTAGCATTTACGAGGTACTGTCTTTGTCTTTCTTCTTCTTTTTTTTTTTTTTTTTGAGACAGAGTCTCGCTGTCGCTCTGTTGCCCAGGCTGGAGTGCTGTGGCATGATCTTGGGTCACTGCAACCTCTGCCTCCCAAGTTCAAGCAATTCTTCTGCTTTAGCCTCCCAAGTAGCTGGGATTACAGGTGCCTGATACCACACCCCGTTAATTTTTCTATTTTTAGTAGAAATGGAGTTTCACCATGTTCACCAGGCTGGTCTCGAACTCCTGACCTCAGGTGATCCTCCCGCCTTGGCCTCCCAAAGTTCTGGGATTACAGGCGTGAGCCACCATGCCCGGTCATATTGCCTTTCTACTTATTTCAATATAATTGAGTCATGCACAAACTGGCCCTATCCTCATTATATATTTGCTGTTTGTTGCTTTTTACCTTGTACTAGTCCTCCATGAGTCAAATTAGATTCCTTTATGATCCTTTGCAGTGTATGATATTTTTTACTTCAACTAATTATTAATATGTTCCACGGGAATGCACATTCTAAAAGAGTTCTTCCTCCAATAAAAGTAGAGTAGGTAATTCCGACTAACCCTTCTGGCTGAGAGAAAAATCAATAAATTATTAAAGGCAAACGTCTAAAGTCATCAGAGAGCCACTAAGGCAAATGAAGAATGACAAGGCCAAGTTATGAGAGAATAAAACTGAGAAAGGTGAGCTGAGCATTCAGTACCCCTTTTCCCAATGTGTGGGATTTCTAAACAGAGGGTCCATGGATTAAAGTCAAGAGAACCACACACTTGGATGGGGAAATTTGTATATCTTTATTTTTACTAACCTCTAATTGGAATTTGGCATTTCCTTCTATTATTAACATAAACATAGTAGAATTAGTAGTACCTG
This sequence comes from Ateles fusciceps, assembly GCA_036589455.1. NCBI lineage: Eukaryota > Metazoa > Chordata > Mammalia > Primates > Atelidae > Ateles > Ateles fusciceps. Next base: position 16,782,153 of record JAZHEH010000681.1, on the reverse strand, counting down.
TGACTCTCTCAGTAATAGAAATCTCGGCCAGGCAGAGTGGCTCACGCCTGTAATCCCAATACTTTGGGAGAACAAGGTGGACAGATCATGAGGTCAAGAGATCGAGACCATCCTGGCCAACACGGTGAAACCCCGTCTCTACTAAAAAGTATAAAAATTAGCTGGACGTGGTGGCGCATGCCTGTAGTCCCAGCTACTCGGGAGGCTGAGGCAGGAGAATCCCTTGAACCCGGGAGGCAGAGGTTGCAGTGAGCTGAGATTGCGCCACTGCACTCCAGCCTGGTGACAGAGCAAGACTCCATCTCAAAAAATAAATAAATAGGTCAGGTGCAGTGGCTCACGCCTGTAATCTCAGAACTTTGGAAGGCTGAGGCAGGTGGATCACCTGAGGTCAGGAGTTCGAGACCAGCCTGATCAACATGGAGAAATCCCATCTCTACTAAAAATACACAATTAGCTGGGCATGGTGGCACATGCCTGTAATCCCAGCTACCTGGGAGGGTGAGGGAGGAGAATCACTTGAATCTGGGAGGTGGAGGTTGTGGTGAGACAAGATCTCACCATTGCACTCCAGCCTGAGCAACAAGAGCAAAACTCTGTCTTGAAAATAAAATAAAATATAATATAATAAATAAAAGAAATCTCAGATATTGGCTAGGCATAGTGACTCACATCTGTAATCCTAGCACTTTAGGAGGCTGAGGCGGGAGGATCACCTGAGGCCAGGAGTTTGAGACCAGCCTGGGCAATATAGCAGACCCCATCTTTACAAAAAAATTTAAAATGAAAAAAAAAAGAAAAACAATCTCAGATATTTTCATATAACATTACTGTCATACCAGTTATCTCACAATATCATTTATACTTATCACCACTTCAAAAATAAGGTATTATACCCACTGGTTGCTCTAGGGGCCTCTGACAGTTCTGGAAGATTCAACTGATACACTGAGCAGTTAATAATTTTGAATTAATGTTAAGTTCCTCAGTTTTCAAATGACTGTTAGGGCTTGCAGATAAAAAAATTAGAGTTCCAGACTCACCTAGGTTGGGGGAGTTGGACTCTGGTAAACCCCTAAGGCTTTTTTGCTACTCCAAAAAGCTAACCTGAAAATCAGCACTCCCTGATATGTAAATCTATATTCAAATCGTTTCAAATCCTCACGGGATTGAGGTAATCCAGGATTGCTAGTGCCTAGGCCATCTGCCAGAGCAAATACAAATCCTCTCTGAAGAAACATAACATCATTCTGGGCCTCAAATTATCTATACAGATTTTCATACACAATTTACAGAACTCAACTAGAGAAAATAAGAGTGTAACACAAGATAAGATAATGGAGTAAAAAAATGAAGAGACAGGACAGAAAACAGAAACAGACCCATATGGAATCCAGATAATAAATTATTGGCTTTGTAATAACCATGCTTTATTTACTATGTTCAAGCAAACGAAAGACAAGATTTAGCAAGGAAACAACCAAAAACTGAATAACAAGACTTGAACTAAAAAAATATAATTAGAATTAAGAACTCAGTAGATGAGTTTAATAGCAAATTAGACAGAAATGAAGAAAGAGTTAATGACCTGGAAAACAGATCAGAAGAAAATATCCAGAATAAAGCATAAAATACAAAAGAATGAGCTGGGCATGGTGGCTCATGCCTGTAATCCCAGCACTTTGGGAGGCCAAGGTGGGCAGATCACTTGAGGTCAGGAGTTCAAGACCAGCCTGGCCAACATGGTGAAACCCCATCTCTACTAAAAATATAAAAATTAGCCAGGTGCAGTGGCAGGCACTTGTAATCCAAGCTGCTCAGGAGGCTGAGGCACGAGAATCACCTGAACCCGGGAGGTGGAGGTTGCAGTGAGACAAGATCGTGCTACTGTATTCCAGCCTGGGTGACAGAGTGAGACTCTGTGTGAAATTAAAAAAAAAAAAAAAAGATAGAAAATGCACAAAGAGCATAAGAGACAGAGACTACCATGAAAAGGCCTAATGTTTGTGTAATTGGAATCCCAACAGGAGTAAAGACAGAGTAGAGGCCAGTCATGTTGGCTCATGCCTATAATCCCAGCACTTTGGGAGTCCGAGGCAGGAGGATCACTTGAGCCCAGGAGTTTGAGACCAGTCTGGGCAACACGGCAAAGACCCTAACTCTAAAAAAAAAAAAAAAAAAAAAAAATTAGCTAAGTGTGGTGGTGTGTAACTGTGGTCCCAGCCACTTGGGAGGATAAGTGAAGCAAGAGGTTGTGGCTGCAGTAAGCCATAACTACACCACTGAACTCCAGCCTGGGTGACAGAGAGAGCTCCTGCCTCAAAAAAAAAGCAACAAAGACAGAGAGGAAGTAGAACAGAAGAAAATTTGAAAAGCTAATAATTGAGGATTTCCCAAGACTGATAAATGATATCAAGCTACAGGTTCAAGAAACATTAAGAACGCCAAATAGTTTAAATATAAAGAAAAGCAAACCTACGCACATTATAGTAAAACTGTCAAAAACCAAAGACCAAGTAGAAATAGCTAAGAACCATCCAAAGATTTCTAAAAGGGTTATTTTCAAAGAAGCACGAATAAGACTGAGAGCAACTTCTCAAGAAAGTCAATAGAAACCAAAAAACAGTGAATGGTAAAATAGCTGCCAACCTAGAATTTATCTCAGAAAAAAAAAAATTGCCCTTCAAAAATGAAGGTGAAAATTTAAATAAGACCTACAGATTAGTTAATAGTTTTGAATTAATTTTAAATTCTTGATTTTGGCAATTATAGCATGGATACAGAAAATGTTAACATTAGTAGAAGCTGTATGAAATGGATGTGGGAACTCTACATGATTTTTGAAACTTTTTGTAAGTCCAAAATTATTCACACACATTATAAAAAGGTAAAATAAAGACAATTTCAGGATAGAAGCTCTATAAGAGTTGAAATTTCTGGTCTGTTTTTTTCACTGCTATATCCCTAGCATCTAGCGCTGACTAAGACATAGGCACTCAGTAAATATATATTGAATGAATGAGTGAACAATAGTAGCAGTAGCTACCAATTAATTCAACACTTACTGTATCTCAGGTGGAATACCAAGCACTTTACTTTCATTAACTCATTTAATCATTCTAACAATTATGTAACATGGGATCTTATATTTTATATATGAGTCTCCCTATTTTGTAGATGAGGTAAGCAATCTGCCCCAAAATCTCATACCAGAAAGTGGCAGGCCCTCTAACACGGATCTATATGACTCCAAAGTCTGTGTGCTAAACCACTATGTTATGGTGCTTTCATGTGGCAAAATATGTGTCCTTTCTGTTTTGTTTATCCAAAATCTACCTACCTTTCCAAATCAAGACAACTCCTCTATAATGATGTAACTACTTTAACTAATAGCCATTTTTTTCCCTTACTCTCAATTCTCAGGGTACTGGGCCATATAACTTAATGCCATTATATAACATCTTGTATTGTTCTGTAATTGTTCGTTATTCAATGAGTTTTATCTCTTTAACCAGATTACATCTCACAGGGAAGTGACCATATCTTACATTCCTATTGACATAAAGCACATTTGAAGCTCTATAACAAAATATTTTTGTAAAGGGATGAAGAAAAACATTTCTGTGCAAGAAACAGTGTTTTTCAGGCTTATCTGGTCTAAGATTCTAAACATCAAATTTGACTCACACACACACACAAAAAAAACCACTACCTTAAAAAGGTGGTTTTATCTCAAATTTTCTATATTATCTCTTTTTCCTTCTGACATGTTAGTGGATGTTCAGGGTAATTTGGACATAGCAGTATAAGTTCTCCTGGTTAAACCTTCTTGAGACGGTATATAGATTGCATAGAAGGTAAAGTGTGAGAGTGTGCAGATGAACAATTATCCCCACACATGTAAGCTGCAGTTTGTCTGGTGTAAATATACTCTCCCTGCCTGGAACTGCCTGTGTAATGTTCTCTCTTTGGGCTCTGTGGTTTCTCAATACATTCCAACTGTTCAGAGGCTGGAGCTTGGCTCTGCAAGCACAGATAAACAGCTTCCTGGAGCAGGCTGCCAGCATGAGGAGCAATGACCTCAGCAGAGAATGTCTGCTTTTCATTACCCTGAGCACATCACTGTACCACTAGAGCTAAGATGGGAACAACACAAGCTGGATAGAGTTGACTGACTCAAGCCTGCCATTACACCTTGAGTTTTAAAATGTTGGTATCCAGAAGAAAAGGGTTATGGACAGAAAGTGAGAAAATGGCATACGCAAAGAAAACAAAGATAGAAAAACTTTCTTAGATTATTCTATGAATGAACTAAATGATAAGTGAAGTAGCTAAGAGTTATGCAGGCAATCATCGAATGTTTTAATCTCCAAAAACGTATACAAAATACAGGGCAAGCAAGAAGTGTTACAGAAAGTAAGAGGGGCCAGGTACAGTGGCGCACACCTGTAATTCCAACATTTTGGGAGGCTGAGGCAGGAGGATAACATTATCCCAGGAGTACAAGACCAACCTGAGCAACAAATTGAGAACCCTGTCTCTACAAAAAAGAAAAAAAAAGTTAGCTGAGTATGGTGGCATGGACCTGTGGTCATAGCTACATGGGAGGCTGAGGCAGGAGGACTACTTGAGCCCAGGAGGTTAAGGCTGCAGTGAGCCATGTTCACGCCACTGCACTCCAGCCTGGGGGACACAGTGAGACCCTATCTCAAAAAAGAAAAAAAAAATACAGTAACAACAACAACAAAAAAAAAAACAAACAAAAGAGAGACTAAAAAGTCCTCAAGATCTTCAACTTTGATGCCATTTAAAGAGAGAGAAAAGGAAGACTATCCAGATCCACAGAGATGCAAAGATCCCAGAAAAGCAGAGCTTAAGGGGAATAACACATAATGAAGATGAATTATATATAGCCAGACATCTTATGTGTGTCATTTCATGTGATTTGCATAACAACCCTAGAAGATAGACAGTATCATCCCTAGCAATAATCTAGACCTAGAAAATTATAATACAAGGACATCGACAAAGACATTTGTTGATATTATTGCATGACAAAGGGATAATTTCAAGTCTGCTTCTATGGCCACCCAAGAAATCATGCTTTTCCCAAACATCTCTCATTGTAGTGTTATCTGTTGTTGTGGACCCAAAACTCAGCAATCCCAGAACTGTGTCCTAAAATAAATGTATACTCGTGTCACTTTCTGATAAGACAGTTTCTGCACTGCTGGTAGCATTGCATCTGGTAGTTGAAGAAAGGAATCACAGTTATGTCCTCAGACAAGAAATTGGTTAGATATGACCCCTCCTGAAGGATCCTGAGAGACAATTTGTTTTTTGGAGAAGTCACTGACTATAATGATGCACCTGCCACGCGGCTGGGAGCTAAGAGATAGACAAACGTTTTAGCAAATTCTAATCGCAGAGAGAAGCTTCATTTGACTTTCATTTCACTTTTCTCAGGGAAGAAGAACCTTTGTGTTACTGCCAAAATCCCAACTGTCCTTCCTTCCTCTCTATCCCCTCCACCCCCATGCCAGCTCATTAAAGATCTGGTTAAAGGTGCCAAATTGTGTCATTCCTTCCTACTCTACTGCCAAGCTTGTGCCACCAGCACCACAGATTGATCCGCTGGAGTTCTGAGCAAATTACAGAAGAAATTAAAAGCACTAAAATTTTAAATTGTTCTCTTGTGGGTGAAGTAAAGCTTTTCAAACTTCTTCTTTTCGTAGAGGTGGGGGTCTCATTGTGTTGCCCAGGCTGGTCTCAAACTCCTGGCCTCAAGTGATCTTTACACCTTGGCCTCCCAAAGTGTTGGGATTATCGGTGTGAGTCACCACACCTGGCCTAGTTTCTTACGTTCTGATGACTGACTTTACATTGCTAATGGCATGACAGACTTGTTAATTCAGATTCATAAAAAGATCCTTCATATTATTTATAGATTGAAATAAATCAAGTTGTTTCTCTAAGGGGACATATTTTAGTGTAAAGAATTATACCTAAATTTTATACTAGCTAGCTGCAAAAGCAGCTCCCATGAAAAGAGAAATATCACTGGGGCTTGAGAACACTTCAGCCAAGGATGGCGTTCCTTCATTTCCTCTTACTGAATGGTTTCATAACAGCTAAGTTCTCTTAACTATTAGAAGTCAGGGTTGGAGGGGGTAGGAAGGTATTTCCTGACAGGGAGAATCTGGGCCCAATTATTACTTCTGTAACCTTTGACTCTGACTTCTAAACGAGTCAAGGGACCAGTGGGCTGTGAAACAGCTTCCTCCGTTACCAGGTCAAGTGCTGCTGGATAGTTTCCTGTAATCATAACACAAAGCGACGGAAGAAGAGAGATGGATTTTACAAAAATAGGAAACTTCTCGCATCCTCAATGACCCTGGATTTTTAAGTTTCAAAATAGATTTTGGTGACTTAACTCACCACTATGGCTCCCCTGCAGTCCTTTTGCTATAGCATACCTCTAGTAATACAGAAAAGAGCCAGAATCCTCTATAGATGTGGTTCTATGATGACCTAACAGAGGTGCCTGGCCCAGTAACAGTGGCAATAGGGTTGCTTTAACTGAAGACAAATCTATTCCTGGCAATTATCTGAGTCTGTGAGAATCCAGATGCTGACAATGAGAAATGGGTAATTTTCTGTTACAATGTGTCGACTCCAGCTAAGAACTGAACTATGGAAAAAGGCAGGGGAGGGGTGGGTGCAGGGGAAGCATTACCCCTTTTGAAGAAGTCTATAATAGGATTAGTCACCATTATTTTACCACACCACATTTTGGCTCAATTTAACAAAAATAAGTAGAGAAAACACGAGCAGAAATGGCCCAGAGAAGTCTCAAGTCCATCTCTCATTCAGAACTATGAGCCTGGAAATCAGTGAAGTCCTGGTTTGTTCTGATGTGCTTCTGGCTGCCCTACACTCTGTTCCTCTGATACCATGGACATAAGATGAACTTCATTTCCTCTTATTTTCCCCAAAAAACATTACTTAAATTCTAGATGGTGAATTATCCTAAAAAATCTGCCCCCTTTAGAATGAATGTTTGAACCCTGATTGTTCTAGATTATGTAGGAAAGAAGTGGGTCATCTTTTCACAGGGTTTAGAGTACCTGTCCGGAAAAAAAAAAATGATACATATTTTATAATCATGGATTGTTTTCATTAGAGCTATATTTTAAGTTATTTAGGAATAGGCACTATTACCTATGTAACAAACCTGTGTGTTCTGCACATGTATCCCAGAACTTAAAAGTAAAAGAAAAAAAGAAAAGGAATATGCACTATTAGAATCTCTTTGTTGTCTCCAAGGATGAATAATGAGGTTCATATTTTATGGATTTATTTGAAACAAATTAATTCTGATGATCAACATGTATAAAAATGAAATTATTAATGCTCCTTTTCTAAAAACTGACAAACATTTCCATCTCCATATTTATACTATGCAGTGCATAATACAAATATTTTGATGACTAATTATTTTATTTACTTTCACTGGTTAAACAGGAATAGGGAATAAGGGAGGCCAACTACCTATGAGGTGGTCCTAGGAACACCGCCCTGTTAAGGGTACTCCATTCTCAGTAGCAACAAATAAAATCAATCAAATGATCTTTTTCGGACACAGGAAGCTTACTTAGATAATCAAGGTGGACAAGAGAAGGTGAGTCACCCTCTGAGCTAAGTTATTGGCTCTCTGATGGGATGAACCCTCAATCTTCATCTCCCTCCAAGAAGCCGTCCCTGTCCATCCGATATATTATGTTACTCTGGCTGTTTTCTTGTTATTTATCTTGTTACAGTTACCAGCCGTGTGACCATGAGAATGTTACCAACAGAACGTTATTTTATGCACCTGAATTTCCTTATGAGTAAAATGAGGATAATATCCTGTTTATAGAACTGTGAAGATTAAGTAAATAATGCACATTATATGCTTAGAACAGCGCCTAGCACACAATGTTTATTAACTATTAGATATTCTCATCCTCATCAGTTTGCTTGTTTATTGACTACTGACCTCATTAAACACTAGGTTCATAAAGATAGGTATCTTATTTCTCTTGCTCATTGCTCTATTCCCATTGCATAGTACACTCAGGCACAGAGTAGGTGCCCAAAAATAATGTGAATAAATAATTCACAAATGAATGCTGTCTTACATTCTCACGTATCCTTAAAAATAAACCAAAGGTAGTCTGTATACTTCTTTCCCTTGCAACCAAAACAGTCATCATAAAAACTTCACCAAGAAACTAAAATCATTCTTTAAAAACAAAAACAAGACACTTGATCATAAGAGTGAACCCTCCTGGGCCCACCAACCAAGACCATAGAATATTATTATTTTCTATATTAGTACGTGGAGGTCAAGCTCCCTGATGCCACAGTGTTGTAACTATCAATTTAGCCTGTGAAGAATGGTTCTCAATTCTGATAGGAGTTCTCAGATTTCAGCCTGTTTTTCTCTCATCATTATTTTCCAATGTCTCAAAAAGCCACATTTCTCATTTTATCTTTACCACAAGAATCTGGTCACACTCTGCTGTGGTTTCTAAGTTAGAACTACTCTTGCCTCATTTTCTTGGATGTACTTCTTCAGAGGTCCTGACCCAGTGCTGACATTTGGTCTATTCTTAGAGTAGCACGTCTAAATATTAATTTCTTTTACCTTCCACTGGTTGAAGGACAACATTCAGAGGTAGAGGTTACATACAATATAAAAGAAAATCCTCTGCGATTTAGTGTCTATCCTTCAAGAGTATCCAGAGGAATATGATCTACAGAGCTCATGGTCTTGCAGACATACACAAAGTACAGCTCAGCTACTTATGTTCTACAGTCTATCCAGATTTGCTGGAACGGTCATGGACTTGTTTGAAAACACCAACAACCAAGGGGTGACAGATAGCATAGATGAGAAGGCAAGCAGACCCAGAGAAGAAAATCAGAAGAGAAGCCTTCCAAAAACAATTTCAAGGAGTACTTTTATCATTGTTTAAAGCTAAATCAAGCTCCATTAAATGTATGAAAATCTCAAGATATGAACTTGAAACTGTAAGATGGAAGGGTACTGTTAACATATTTTTAAAAATCATGCTTCCTGCTCTTTAGAGCCAGCTCTAGTTGCATCCCCCAAAAGGCCAATATTAAATGTTTAAATGGCAATGAACTGAGGTCACCAGCTAAGGCTGTGTGATAAGCTTGAGAAGTATAGTTCATAAGGGAGAATTCAAAAATTGTAGAAATTATAGCTAGAAGAGACCTCCAAATATGATCTGGTTAGCCCTCTAATAACATTAAGCAGTAAAGTTGCCTGGAGACAGCAGAGAACAATGGCCTCTGTAATACTGCAGATGAGGCTTGATTCCCGACTCTGTCATTTAATAGCTTGTGAACTTGAAGAAGCTATTTAACCTTTCTAAGCATCCACTTACTCCCCTATAAAACAGAGATATTAATAATAGTACCCATCTCAAAGAATTGTAGTAGTTGAAACAATGGTATTAGTTTAGTAAAAATTGCATATTATAATATATAATTATTATTATATTACTGTTAGCATGTAAGGCTTTATTAAACCCACTTCATAGATAAGGCAACTGAAGCCCAGATTTCAGAACTTTGCCCAAGGTTAGGGAGTGAGGACTTATAAGAAAAAGGGGCTCTTCTTCCTCCTAGGGTAGTGCTCTTTCTACTTTATATGTTTCTCTTATAAATCAATACAAAACTGAAGCCTGAAAGTAAAGGATTTTCACTGGCTAAATCAAATTCACAAAGTAAACTCAGGAGCCTTCATCATTCAGGTCTCTTTGTCTATCAAATTATACTTACACTGCTTCCCATTCTGCCATACATCCATACCTTTCAAGTCTTCAAAAAAAGAAAAAAAAAAAACAAAAGTTTGTGGAGCTGGTTTACTTTTCACTTCTCAAAATAACTACCTCAGGGTGGGTGGGAAGAGAGGCAGAAAAAAAAAAAAATAACTACCTCAGGCCAATCTGATGTCATAGGGTTATGGAAATGTCAGGTATGTGCCACTCGTATATTGTGTAAATTTTAGTTTTCTGGAGACAAGAAACAGCCCACTTGGAAAGTACATTTCTATTAGCACTGTCAGCCTTACTGCTGATTCACTAAAGCTCAATATTGGCTACATATAACAGTGGAATTCACTTTTGGATTGCTAGGCTCATGGTATACAGCTTCTAAAATCACAGAATATAGCTTTACCAAAAAGAATCAAGAAAGGGAGGAAAAGACAAGAAAATAGTCCCTATTATAACAAAATATAGAAGAGTAGATGGTATTCAATAACTTAAAATATAGATACTGCTGTAGATTCAATAAATATTTACCTAACATCTATTATATGCGAAGCATCATGCCAAGTACCAAGAATGCCAAGATGAAGAATAAATGAGGCTAGGCATGGTGGCTCACGCCTGTAATCCCAACACTTTGGGAGGCCAAGGCAGGCAGATCACTTGAGGTCAGGAGTTCGATACCAGCCTGGCCAACATGGTGAAACCCAGTGTCTACTAAAAATACAAAAATTAGCCAGGCATAGTGGTGCATGCTTGTAATCCCAGCTACTCAGGAGGCTGAGGCATAAAAATTACTTGAACCTGGGAGGTGGAGGTTGCAGTGAGCCGCGATCACGCCACTGCACTCCAGCCTGGGCAACAGAGGGAGATTCTGTCTCAAAAAACAAAACAAAACAAAACAAACAAACAAACAAAAATGAGTAAATGATCCCCTCCCTTCAAGGAACCAGTGCAATAGGGAAAAGACTTATAACAGAGACGGGGAGGGAAGTAAAATTTAAAAAGCCAGGAAGAAGCATTAGCCCCAGAAGAGTCATATTTCACTTGGCAAGGAGCCTCAAGAGTGCTGGTACAGATTAAATGGCCTAGAAACTTGACCTGTAGGCTTGTCATTTTGCTTGTCAGTTCTGTAAAAGCAAGCAAGGCTATTCGATCTCAGTCTTCATTCCCTGCCCACCTCATTTGCTCCAGCCTACATCATGAGAACAAGTAAAATTCCCTTCTCTACCTCATCCTCCTTTAGAAGACTGAGAGAAAGGAACAACTTTCCTCCCAGAAAGCTTCTTGTTCCAAGGAACCTAACATGCCAATCCATAAAAAATATAGATTTCACTGATAAGAACTTGAGAGTTCAGCAAAAGAACTAGGGAATGTCAAGTATTCTCCTAACAGCAACCCAAGTTGAGGCCATTAGAATAGCTGTCTGATCTGATCTCCAAGGAGCCTCTGAAGAACAGAAAGGAAAAACAAAAAAATCTATGTTCAAGGAAGATCAACTTGAGTACATGATTTACTTAAATGGAAGCCTATAAGGACTACTCCTCCTTTCTTAGAATGTTCCCAATAAACCAGAAGAAAAGGAAAGAGAATCCAAATGATTATATAAATAAGTGATAACATATTGGTAATAAAAACAATGCTCTCTATTTCTTTAGCACATCCTTTCATGAAGATTAATGTGTTTTGCTTGGTACTGGTACAAAAACAGACAGACCAATGGAAAGAACAGAAAACTCAAAAATAAAGCACACACTTAAAACAATCTTATCTTTAACAAGGCTGACAAAAACAAGCAATGGGGGAAAGGACTCCCTGTTCAATAAATGGTGCTGGGATAACTGGCTAGCCATATGTAGAAGAATGAAACTGGACCCTTACCTTTCACTATATACAAAAATTAACTCAAGATGGATTAAAGATTTAAATGTAAGACCTCAAATTATAAAAATCCTAGAAGAAAACCTAGGAAATATCCTTCTCAACATCAGCCTTGGCAAAGAATTCTTGGCCAAGTCCCCAAAAGCAATTGCAACAAAAACAAAAATTGACAAGTGGGACTTAATTAAACTAAAAAGCTTCTACACAGCAAAAGAAACTATCAATAAACAGACAACCTACAGAATGGGAAAAAAATATTCACAAACTATGCATCCAACAAAGGTCTAATATCCAGATTCTATAAGGAACTTAAATCAAGAAGCAAAAACCAAATAACCCCATTTAAAAATGGTCGAAGGACATGAACACTTTCTCAAAAGATATCCAAGTGGCCAAGAAACATATGAAAAAATGCTCAGTATCACTCATCATCAGAGAAATGCAAATCAAAACCACAATAAGATACCATCTCATGCCAGTCAGAATGACTATTATTAAAAAGTCAAAAACAACAGATGCTGGCAAGGCTGCTGAGAAAGAGGATGCTTATACACTGTTGGTGGGAATGTAAATTAGTTCCGCTACTGTGGAAATCAGTTTGGAGATTTCTCAAAGAACTTAAAACAGAGATAGCATTCGACTCAGCAATCCCATTCATTAGTGGGTATATACCCAAAGGAAAACACATCATTCTCCCCATGTGCTGGTACATTCATCGCTGAACTATTCACCGTACCAAAGACATGGCATCAACCTAGGTGTCATCAAGGTAGATTGGATAAAGAAAATATGGTACCTATATACCATGGAATACTATGTGGCCATAAAAAAGAATGAAATCATGTCCTTTGCAGCAACATGGATGGAGCTAGAGGCCACAATCCTAAGTGAATTAATGTAGAAACAGAAAACCAAATACAACATGTTCTCACTTATAAGTGGGAGAGCTAAACATGGAGCATTCATGGACATGAATATGGGAGCACTAGACACTGTGGACTCCTAGAGGGGATGGGGGAGGGGAGCAGTGGGTCAAAAACTACCTATTGGGTACTGTGCTTACTACCTGGGTGCAATGTACTCATGTAACAAACCTGCACATGTACTCCCTCTATCTAAAAGTTAGAAGAAGAAGGTTAATGTGTTTTTCAAGTGATTATCTCAATCCACCTCAAAACACTTCCAGATATTCAAAAAGTAGTAATCAGTTGGGTGTGGTGGCTCACACCTACAATCCCAACACTTTGGGAGGCCAAGGTGAGAGGATCACTTGAGGCTTGGAGTTCAAAGCCAGCCTGGTCAACATAGAAACCCTGTCTCTACAAAAGAAAAATTTTAAAATTAGCTGGGCATGAATAGCACATACCTGTAGTCCCAGCTACTGGGGAGGCTGAGGCAGGAGGATTGTTTGAGCCCAGGAATTCAAGGCTACAGTGAGCCATGATGACACCACTGCACTCCAGCCTGAACAACAGAGTAAAATTGTCTCAAAAAAAAAAAAAAAGGTAGTAATCATTTTGACTTTTACACATCCTAAGCATACTTTACAAAGAAGTATGACCTTTCAAAAATATAATCTACAAAAGATATCCTCCCTCTGGAAATATTCCTTTTAAAAAATTTTTTAAGTTCTAATTTTCATGGGTACATAGTAGGTATATATATTTTGGGGGGCACATAAGATGTTTTGATACAGACATGCAATATTAAATAATCATATCATAGAGAATAGGTTATCCACCCCATCAAGCATTTATCCTTTGTGTCACAAATAATCCAATTATAATTATTTTAAATTTAATTATCTTTTAATTATTTTAAAATGCACAATTAAGTTATCATTGATTACAGTCACCCTGTTGTGCTATCAAATAGCAGGTCTTATTCATTCTTCCGGTCTTTGTTTTGTACTCATTAACCATCGCCACCTCTTCCCTCAGCCCCCCGCTAACCTTCCCAACCTGTGGTAACCATCCTTCTATTCTCTGTGTCCATGAGTTTAATTGTTTTGGTTTTAAGATTCCCACAAATAAATGAGAACATGCAATGTTTGTCTTTCTGTGCCTGGATTATTTCACATAACATAATGATCTTCAGTTCCATTCATGTTACTGCAAATGACAGGATCTCATTCTTTTTTAGGGCTGAATAATACTCCATTGTGTATATGTACCACATTTTCTTTACCCATTCATCTGTTGATGGACACTTCTATTGCTTCCAAATTTTAGTACTCTAAACCAGTGCTGCAACAAACACAGGAGTACTGATATTTATTCAATATACTGATTTCCTTTCTTTTGAGTATATACCAAGCAGTGGAATTGCTGGATCATATGGCAGCCCTATTTCTAGTTTTTTGAGGAACCTCCAAACTGTTCTCCACAGTGGTTGTACTAACTTACATCCCCATCAACAGTGTAGAGGGGTTCCCTTTCTCTGCATCCTCTCCAGCATTTGTTATTGTCTGCCTTTTGGATAAGCCATTGTAACTGGGATGGGATATTATCTCGCTGTAGTCTTGATTTGCATTTCTCTGACGATCAATGACGTTGAGTACCTTTCCATATGCCTGTTTGTCATTTGTATGTCTTCTTTTGAGAAATATCTATGGAAATCTTTTGTTTATTTTTTGATGGGATTATTGGATGTTTTCCTATAGAGATGTTCGAGCTCCTTATATATTCTGGTTATTAATCCCTTGTCAGATGGGTAGTTTGCAAATATTTTCTCCCATTCTGTGGGTTGTCTCTTCACTTTGTTGATTAGAAATACTCTTTAAGTGGCTGGCACAGCATCCTGTAGAAAGAAAACTGCAGAGGAATATTATCCTAAACAATTCCATGAGAAAAGCCAGCCATGAAAAAAACAGGCTAGATGAACACCAACTAAGGGAAATTCAGGTGAATATTTTGAATAAATGAGAAAGTTATAAATTATAAGAGGAACCTAAAGAAACAGATCTAATAGATCAAACAAGCAGTTGTTAAGCAACTGTAGACATAACCATTCACGAGACATCACTGAACAAAACTAGCTGCACCAAAGGCATGCTCCAAAACATGTTTGGGCAGCCCACGACCAACCTACCAAAACCAAACATTCACTGCCACTACATACTCAGTATTGTCCTGCTCTATTCTTCAAGTATCCTGCCCGCTTCCAAGTGCCTCCTCTGGGTTCACTGTATTAGTAAAACATTCATGTACTTACTATTCAGTGAAGAACCTGGCAATGCCATATTGGCTAATATCTTCCCTGTTCTCTAGCAGCTGGCACACTGCATCCTCCATGTAGGTGAGGACATGTCGCTGAGCTGCAATCAAATAGCAAAGAGAAAGAGAAAATGAGAGAAAGATTAAAAAAAGAATTCTCCCAATCCTAGTAGGAGGCCATGTGTAAGGCAATCCAGGTGTTGGCTCTGTCTGATGAAGTGGATTGGAATAGGCAATGCAAACTTGCTAGCCCTAACTGAGCTATGGTCTCAAAGGATAGATTGGCAGATGATGCGAACATGACCTATTGCCATTTGACTGGCTGCTAGTATTAGCATCAACCCTTCATTCTTCATTTCAGTGACAAAGGTGGGCTGAAGAGATTTAGCATCATTCAGCAGATATACCTGTAAGTTTTCTTTCTACCTCCTTCTATTCTTTTCTACTTCTGTGTCAGAAACTTATCCCAGGGAGTTAGTAATTCCACACTTGAAGCAAGGATGGTCTGATTGTAAAGAAAAATCTAAACCAGGCACGGTGGCTCACACCTGTAATCCCAGCACTTTGGGATGCTGAGGCAGCGAATCACGAGGTCAGGAGTTTGAGACCAGCCTGACCAACATGGTGAAACCCCATCTCTACTAAAAATATAAATATTAGCTGGGCATGGTGGCACCTGCCTGTAATTCCAGCTACTCAGGAGGCTGAGGCAGGAGGATTGCTTGAACCTAAGAGGCGGAGGCTGCAGTGAGCCAAGATTACGCCACTGCACTCCAGCCTGGGTGACAGAGTAAGACTCTGTCTCAAAAAAAAAAAACAAAAGAAAAGAAAACTCTGGCCGGGTGCAGTGGCTCATGCCTATAATCCCAACACTTTGGGAGGCTGAGGCAAGTGGATCACTTTAGGGCACAGTTCAAGACAAGCCTGGCAACATGGTGAAACCCTGTCTCTGCTAATACAAAAATTAGCCAGACACAGTGACATATGCCTATAATCCCAGCTACTCAGGAAGCTGCAGCAGAAAATCGCTTGAACCCAGGAGGTGGAGGTTGCAGTAAGCCGAGAACATGCCACTGTATTCCAGCCTGGCAACAGAGTCAGACTTCATCTCATAAAAGAAAAAAAGAAACTCAGGTTTTTGTTTTTTTTTTTCCTTGTTTTTTTTTTTTTTTTGAGACGGAGTGGTCTCACTCTGTTGCCCAGGCTGGAGTGCAATGATGCGATCTCAGCTCACTGCAACTCCATCTCTCCCAGGTTGAAGCGATTCTACTGCCTCAGCCTCCCAAGTAGCTGGGACTACAGGCTCCCGCCACCACGCCCAACTAATTTTTGTATTTTTGGTAGAGACAGGGTTTCACCATATTGGCGAGGCTGGTCTCGAACTCCTTGTGATCCACCCACCTCAGCCTCCCAAAGTGCTCGGCTTAAGGCGTGAGCCACTGCACCCAGCCTGTTATTTAATTTTTTTTTTTTTTTTTGAGATAGAGTCTCGCTCCGTCGCCAGGTGCCAGACTGGAGTGCAGTGGCGCGATCTCGGCTCACTGCAACCTCCGCCTCCCGGGTTCAAGCAATTCTCCTGCCTCAGCCTCCTGAGTAGCTGGGATTACAGGGGCGCGCCACCACACCCAGCTAATTTTTGTATTTTTAGTAGAGACGGGGGTTTCACCATGTTGGCCAGGGTGGTCTCGATCTCCTGACCTTGTGATCCGCCCGCCTCGGCCTCCCAAAGTGCTGGGATTACAGGCATGAGCCACTGCGCCCGGCCTAATTTTTTTTTTAAGTCACTGGAAAAGTTTAAGGACCATGAAAATTTTAATACTGGTGTATATGTAAGATATTAACTTAGGTAAACAACAAGACCATGAAATCTGTGTGGCTCGGTGTGTTAGATATTGTTTTCTGCATTTGTTGTGACTTGGAAATGTGTGAGTTAATCATGGGCATATAATAAAAAGTATGAGTATTAGAGTGAGACAGACCTGAGTCTGAATCATGGCTCTATCTTTGGTAGCTTAATCTTGGATACTTAGTCTGCACCTCTTTTCTTTCTTTATCAAGTGTGGAAAGCAATATTATCTATGTTTCTCAAAATATGGTCAATCAATTTCTTGATCTGAATTCCTGGGATGCCCTGTTTAAAATGCAGATTTATATTTGGCCAGGTGCAGTAGCTCACACCTGTAATCCCAGAACTTTGGGAGGCCGAAGTGGGCGGATCACAAGGTCAACAGATCAAGACCATCCTGGCCAACATGGTGAAACCCTGCCTCCACTAAAAATACAAAAATGAGCCTAGGCTTGGTGGTGTGTGCCTGTAGTCCCAGCTACTTGGTAGGCTGAGGTGGGAGAATTGCTTGAACCCGGGAGGCGGAGATTGCAGTGATCCGAGATCGTGCCACTGCACTCCAGCCTGGCGACAGAATGAGACTCTGCCTCAAAAAAAAAAAAATGCAGATTTATAGTCCAGCACTGTTCCAAATTTAGTGACCTTAAATTTCTTACTGGAGCCCAGTAATTTTTAACAAGTACCCCTGCCCCCGATTGCTTCTTACGTACTCTTAAGTACATTGAGATACCATCTCACACCAGTTAGAATGGCGATCATTAAAAAATCTGGAGACAACAGATGCTGGGGAGGATGTGGAGAAACAGGAACACTTTTACACTGTTGGTGGGAGTGGAAATTAGTTCAACCATTGTGGAAGACAGTGTGGTGATTCCTCAAGGATCTAGAAATAGAAATTCCATTTGACCCAGCAATTCTATTACTGGGTATATACCCAAAGGATTATAAATCGTTCTATTATAAAGACACATGCACACGTATGTTCATTGCAGCACTGTTTACAATAGCAAAGACTCGGAACCAACCCAAATGCCCATCGATGATAGACTGGACAAGAAAAATGTGGCACATATACACCACGGAATACTATGCAGCCATAAAAAAACAGTGAGTTCATGTCCTTTGTAGGGGCATGGATGAATCTGGAAACCATCATTCTCAGCAAACCGACACAAGAACAGAAAATCAAACACCGCATGTTCTCACTCACAGGTGGGTGTTGAACAATGAGAACACATGGACACAGGGAGGGAAGCATCACACACTGGGGTCTGTTGGGGGGGGGGACTAGTGGAGGAACAGTCGGGGATGGGGGAGATTGGGGAGAGATAACATGGGGAGAAATGCCAGATATAGGGGCGGGGAAATGGAGGCAGCAAACCACCTTGCCATGTATATACCTATGTAACAATCCTGCGTGATCTGCACATGTACTCCAGAACCTAAAGTACAATTAAAAAAAAAAAAAAAAGAATCACTGGTTAAGAACTTGGGCTTTGGACTTCAGAGAGTCGAGAGCTCCATTCTCAGCTCTGCTGCTTCCTAGGTATGTGACCATAAACAAATTACTCTTCAAGCCTATTTCTTCATGGTAAAATGGGGATAATTATGGTACTTACATTCAGGGTTATGAGAATTAAATAAGACAGTACAAGTAAAACACCACTATGTGCTTGGTACATAGTACGTGATTGATAACATGTTTCCTTAAAAGCCTATCTCAAAATGTTATTGGGAGTTTACTTCAGTAAACAACATAGGCCAGAACTTCTTAGATGTCAGGTACTCAATAAATACTTCTTCCCCCTTCTCTGAATTTTGTCCTTAGGTATGACAGTGGTATCCTGACAAACTTTACATAGAAACTTCCAATTCGGTATCCCCATTTACCATAAAAAATTCAGGAAAATACTTTCTTCTGGAGCAGTGAGAACAAAAAACCCAAAGTGATGAATATCCTTCCAAAAAGCAATTCCATGAAGTTGCTGCCAAAGTAGATATTTGCCTCTTTCACAGTTTCATTCCTCAGGAAAATATGAAGGAATTACTTAAAATTTACCAAAAAAATCAGTGTTTCCAAAAACTATTTCTTAAGTCCTGGTAGTCTAGTGAAGCTCATAAAACAAGTTAAGTTAATCTACCAACATGAGCTCAAGAGTCTTCACCTGACCATAAGGACCACAGTGACCTAAGGTTTTATCACATTCCCAGCAGTCTAAAGTCCAGATGGATGACCTGTTTACATTCTGTGACTTCTTCTATCTAAATGAGTGCTTCCCAAAACTAACAACTATCAACCACTGCCCACCCCCTCCCCCATCCAAAAGAGGTGAAACAAAATCAGTGTCTCAACTCAATAGTTCATCCAACTAGAAAACTGTTTCTTTTCTTTTTTTTTTTTTTTTTGAGATGGAATTTTGCTCTTGTTGCCCAGGCTGGAGTACAACGGCATGATCTCGGATCACCACAACCTCTGCCTACCGGGTTTAAGAGATTCTCTTGCCTTAGCCTCCCGAATAGCTGAGATTACAGGCATGTGCCACCACGCCCAGCTAACTTTATATTTTTAGTAGAGACGGGGTTTTTCCATGTTGGTCAGGCTGGTCTCAAACTCCCAACCTCAGGTGATCTGCTTGCTTCAGCCTCCCAAAGTGCTGGGATTATAGGCATGAGCCACTGCGCCTGGGCTAGAAACTGTTTCTTTAAGAAATGGCCAAATATGAAAGTGAAGCTGTGGGATAATACCTGCCAATTTCTGGCACTGTTTTCCAAATATGATAATTATAATTAGGTGTATATTAAATTGGGAGGGAAAAAAAATGGCCAGAGAAACAAAATCGGCAGCATTTTCACCTCTGTATTCTCCTTCCTTTCTTCTACTGGCTTATCCTGATCTTACAGAATGATTCCTTCCTTGGGCTATATGGCCTTTTATGACTTAGCTCTACCTAAGGCTAGAACAGGATTTTTTTTTTCTTTTTGATGGTAGAAATGAAAGAGCTCTACTTAGAAGCAAATCCTGCTGCTTCTCCTCCCTAGCTCCAGGGACTCAGAGTTAATGTGAAAGACCTTTACAGGAGAAATATTTTCAGAGCAGTAAAAATCAAAGTACTTTTGTCCTTCTAGAAACAAAAAAAGGAAGAATTTTCTGGAAAATACACTTTATACCAAAAATATAAAAAAGAAAGAAAAATATTGGGCCATGCATGTTTAACATTTATCTGCCAGTCAGATATTTAGTTTAATATTATAAATAACAGCTATCATTTTAGAGAACTTGTACAATTTTATTTTATTTTTTCAATTGAGAGCAGGTACTGTTTATTAACGGACCAGCTTAGAAAATTAATCATGGGAGACACCTTAGTTCATTCTTCTAATAAGCCTGTTGATCTGATCCTCCCTGTTGCCAGCATCTCCACCTTCTACAAATGGGTGGCCTTTTTCTTCATTCCGCCTCGTGGAGAAGATAATTTAAAGGGCCACAGGAAGTTATTTGCTTCTTTGAAGCGTTTTCCAACAGTATAGATCTCATGAATCAGATCCTCCATGCAGATGATGCCATATTTTCCAAGAGATCGAGCAATCAGAGCGTTATCTGTCAAAGCAATTCGCTTCTTTTTGATTTTGCCATAACCACGTTGTAGATTAGTTCATTTACTGACTTCAGATTTGGGTACCCCCCATGCAATATATGGCTCTACAATCCTCAGCATGCTAACTGAAGCCTTGTTGAGCTTCACAAAGGTTCCATTGAAGATTTGTCAAAGGCGAAGAAGCTGCGACACCTTTCGGACCTTTGGGCTCACACCATTGATACCTCTGATCCTGATGACAAACGCCAGTTTGGGTTCTGCAGGTACATAGAAGTTGCCAGCTTTCCTTGCCATCCTTGCCATTCGAATTTCAGTTCTGTACATCTGCCTATATTTCTTGTGATAATGCTTCGCTTTTTCATAGATAAGCTTCCTCCTTGCCTTTCGAAGCATCTTTTGGGCAAACTTCTTTCTCGGGTGCTTGATCTTCAGCTCTGCGAAATTCCTTCGCTTTTTCTTAAGGGTTTCTGGCACAGCAGGCACCTTCTTCTTCTCTTCTTCTACACCCTCCATGGTTCCAGCCAGAAAAAGAGGAAGTCGGCGCATGCGCACTGTCCACTTAAAGACCGAGAGAGAAGCCCCACGACTCCTGTACAGTTTTATTAAACAACAATGTGACACAGTACTCTGTACTAATTGTTTTACATGGTTTATTCTATTTGTTCCAAATACAATCCTATAATAGTTATTCTCTTTTTCTTTTTTTTTTTTTTGTTTGTTTTGTTTTGTTTTTTTGAGACAGAGTTTTGCTCTCTTGCTCTTGCCCAGGCTGGAGTCCACTGATGCAATCTTGGCTCACCACAACCTCTGCCTCCCGGGTTCAAGCAATTCTCCAGCCTCAGCCTCCCAAGTAGCTGGGATTACAGGCATGAGTACCACATCTGGCTGATTTTGTATTTTTAGTAGAGATGGGGTTTCTCCATGTCGGTCAGGCTGGTCTCAAACTCCCAACCTCCACCCTCTTCGGCCTCACAAAGTGTTGGGATTATAGGCGTCAGCCACCACGCCCAGCCAACAGTTATTCTTATACTTCTATTTTTATAAGTGGAAGAAGTGAGACTTACAACATTAAAATAATTTACACAGCTAGTGGGAAGAAAAGCCAAGATTTGAACCAAGGTTTGCCTAATACCAAGAATCCATTCTCTTAACACGCTGCCTCACCATTAACACTTTATAATCAGTTATGGAAGTAAAAATTATCTTGATCTTACACAGTGCACAAAGGTAGGAATGTATGTTGACAATAAAATCACCTGAGAGATATGAGCCATTTGGGTCCATGTGAATTTATATGTGGGTGTAAGTCTGTCTGTCCTGTCCCCCCACCTTCATACCAATCAGCATTTCTGTGAAGTTAGATCTTGTCCCTAAATTCCAAAGTTTCTTGAAAAGAACCATCCCATCCATTCCTAGTTCACAAAGTAGAAACATAAAACCCTAGTGTTCTTGGCCAGGTGTGATGGCTCATGCCTGTAACCCCAGCAGTTTGGGAGGTCAGGGCAGGTGGATCACAAGGTCAGGAGTTCGAGACCAGCCGGGCCAAGATGGTGAAACTCCATCTCTACTAAAAATACAAAAATTAGTGAGTCGCGGTGGCGGGCGCTTGTAATCCCAGCTACTCCGGAGGTTGAGGCAGGAGAATCATTGAACCCAGGAGGCAGAGGTTGCAGTGAGCCGAGATCATGCCACTGCACTGTAGCCTGGGTAACAGAGCAAGACTCCTTCTCAAAAAAAAAAAAAAGAGAGAGAGAAAGAAAGCCCTGGTGTTCTTTTTATCTGTGGGTGAAGGGAAGAAGCTAAGAAGAAAAGTTCCTCCCAGCAGAGAGTTTTATACCAGCCAACAGCCAAGTGGGAAGCTCTCTCTAATTGCTGTGCCCTGGTGGTTTCCTTCACCTGCAGCTCTTATCAGTCTAATGTTCTCTCTGTGGTTAAGGGTACCACCCAAAACTGGAAAATCCTTAGTTTATCAAACTTCAATGAGGCAAAGTTCAAAGCTCTTGCCTGGCAATAAAACATGAAGAGTGTCATTTTATATATATATATTTTTAATGCAAAGGAATAGGCTTTAATTTATGTGAATGATTAAAGAATAAAAACAGCACACCTGCATAGCTGGAGGGCGAAGATATCTGGGCACATAGCTGCCCTCTTGGAAAGGAAAAGCATTTAAGACAGGCTTTCCTCTTTGACTTTACCGTGACTTCCACAACAAGATGAGGATTAAGTTTTCTAATATGTACCTATAATGCTCTAGTGTCCTAAAATCCACACTAATGCCCAATCGTCCATGTCTTGCTCAGATAGCATCACTGTGTCTTAGATAAGCATTTAGAACTTCATCATGCTGTACTGAAAAATCTAAGGCAAATGTAAGTAAACACTATATGACCCTTATGTTAACCTAGCAAGTGAAGGCAATTGTGGATCAGAAACGTCTTAGTTCTGTAGACTCACCCCCACGTTGATCACTTAATCTCTTTACAACACTGTCAATCCTGCTATAAAATGGGTATGATTCTAAGAATATGTCTAATAATAAACTACTTCTTTAGAAAACATTCAATATATACAAAAAGTAACATGTTAATGATATTATTATTGCTACATGCTGACTCTACAGATTAAAACAGCGTAACAATTTTTACTGCAATGGTTAAGAACATGGGCTCTTGAGCCAAGTGAACCTGGATTTGATTTCTAGCTCTGTCATTTACTGACTGTGTGACTTTATATGTTACCTTATCTGTCTGCCCTTTTCTATAAAATTGGGCAATACTAGTACCTACCACAGAAGACTGTGGTGAGGATTAAATAAAATAATCTATGGAATTATCTTAGAATAGTAGTTGGCACATAGTAAGTGCTCAAACAATATTAGCTCCTTACCCCTTTATTGAAAGTTCTGCTCATCAAACCAAGATGTTTAGATTATCTTCAAGGATTCTTGGGCTATATAAAACCTACACCTACAAAAATACACATCATCTTATACCCATTTCAGGTATAGCCTTTAAACTTGTAGGAAGCATTCATTTATTAACTGCTAATTATTCAGCAGGCCCTAATTTATATAGGGAAAGTCCAAAACTATTTCTTTTTATTCTCTTCCCAAGCATAAATACCATCAAAGTGTTAGTTGTTTATTTCACTATTAAATGATAAGGAGGTCCTATTTGGAAATTTTTGCTTGAGGGATCTAGAATTTCCACCTTAACATTAGTTAAAGTATTCTTTTTAAAGAATTATAATTATAATAATTATTATTATTTTGAGACAGAGTTTTGCTCTTGTTGCCCAGGCTGGAGTGCAATGGCGCAGTCTTGGTTCACTGCAACCTCCACCTCCTGGGTTCAAGCAATTCTCCCTGCCTCAGCCTCCCAAGTAGCTGGGATTACAGGTGCCCACCACCATGCCCGGCTAATTTTTGTATTTTTGGTAGAGATGAGGGTTTCACCATGTTGGCCAGGCTGTTTTTGAACTCCTGACCTCAGGTGATCCACCCGCCTTGGCCTCCCAAAGTGCTGGGATTACAGGTGTGAGCCACCGCACCTGACACAATTATTATTTAATACAGAGTCCCAATACTAGAATAAGTAAGCCACACTGGAAAAAAAAAATCTTCGTATGAATTGCTATATATAATATTAACCAATATACACATGGGCAATAGCAGTACAAGTGAAAAGCAGAGTATATACATATACTCAACTTTAAACCTGACTTTTTCCTCCCTTGCCAGATTTTGATAAATAAATTGATAAATACATAGGGTGTTTCCTCCCTCCCTTTTGAGACATTATTTTGGTCAATAAGGCCTCTTGAGATTGAGATGCTGGATGGCACAAATAAATGTTTGCTGAACTAAATTAAAATGCTCTCTAAGAAAAGTAAACCTGTTAATCAACAACCTGTCATGTAAACTACTTAGAAGTTTCAAGTTCAATATCATTTATAAATCACTAACATAATCTAGTATTTTATCTTGTGAGGTACAAATAGATAGCTTAATGGTTTAAGAAGTTAACAGACCTCTAAAATTAATTATTTACATCCTCCATCTTTACTGGTACGTCCTGGTCCAAGGATACAGTGTGTTCTTGTGAAACATTTTGTCATCCATACAAGACCATCTTTGATCTTAGAGCACACTAGACCAATTTCCCTTAAACAAAGGGAATGGGGGAAATGAGGAAAACCAGCACATGTAATTCTTATACAACCCAATGAAGTAGGTAATAGCATTTTTTAAAAGCTTAGGGAGGTTAAGAAACCTGCCCAAAGTCTAAATAAATGGCAGAACGTGGATTCAAACTTGGATTTGACTCCAAAGCCCATGTTCTTCCATTCACCCCACTACCTCTCAAAACCAATGAAAGCAAAACAAGAAAAATCCCAAATCTACAATGTATCCCATCTTAAACGCTGCATTATCTAGAAATTGCCAGCTCTTCACTGTTAATACTTTATAGTAGAAGCTTAAATTGGTAAATCAGACAAAGTATTGGTACGATCTTTAAATTAAAAAAAAAATCTTTATTTCTAGTTAAACATATAATAATTGTTAAAGGTTCAAATAATACAGATAAAGCTAAAGACCTATCCTAGTTCCATAGACAACAACTATTATCAGTTTGGGATGCATACTTTCAAAAATATAGAAATATAGTTTGTGAGCTTGTTTTATTTTTATGTTTTAAGTTGTTTTTAAGTATATGATATATACTTTTCTGCATCTTGTTTCTTTTTATTTAACAATGTCTGGAGATCTTTTATAAAACAATATGGAACCGACTTACCCTTTTCATAGTTCATAGGTAAATATATCCCTGTTGATGAACATTTAGGTTGTTTCCATGTTTTCACTATAACAAACTGAGCTGTGTTGAACATTCTTATACATGCTTCCCTGTACGTATGTGCGAGAGTTTTTCTAAGGTAGATACCTCAAGATGGAAGTGGCATTTCATAGGATGCACAGGATATCTTCATGTTTACCAGAGATAGACAATTGCTTTTACAAATTAGTTATTCCAATTTACATTCCTATCAGCCGTATGAGTATCTATTTTCACTATCCTGGGCCTAATCCTTTTTAATTTTGCCAATTTAATAGTTATAAAATAGCTTCTCTCTGTTGTTTTAATTTTACTTTTCTGGATTACATGTAAAGTTAAGCAAATTTTCACGTTTATTTGTATTTCTTATTCTTTGCCAATTTTCCTCTCTGGTTGTCTTTTTTTTTTCTTCTTCTTGACTTGTAGATAATTCTATATATGTCACAAATACATACATCTACTTCATGGCTTCTCTTTTAACTTGTCTGTGGTATCTTTCATTGTGCAGAAGTTTTAAATGTTGATACAGTCAAAAGAAAGTATCTACAGCTTTTTTGGTGTGCTTTGTGTCCTATTCAAAAAGGCCTTCTCTACTCCAAGTGTATAAGCCTATTATCCTATATTCCAGTCTGCACTGCATGATACTGCCACCTTTAAAGAGCCATGCAGTATGACATGTATCAAATGGAACTTTCTGAGAACAAATTTGCAAATTAAGGAACGACCTTCTATTTTATAATTGTTAATTATAAAACAGTCAAAAGCAATACATTGCATCTATGCATCCAAACCACCAAAGTGCTGCTATACGGCTAGTCAAACTCAAATACTAAAAGACATGCCAGAGGCAAACAAAGCATTACACATATGCTAACATCACCTGTGACAACCAGAAAACAAGAGGTGACTAAAGATCTTTATGTTAAGTAGAGGATGAAAAACTAAAGTCTATTTCCCTCAACCAAAAGGGGTATTGTACTGGTTAATAGCTGTGCAAAGCTGGGTGCCTTGACATTCAAAATAGTCTCTGGTCAACCATTAATCCTCCCTTCTTCCTTTCTCCTTCCTAAAACTGGTGTCTTTATAGTTTTGGGATGTCAGTTAAGGATAAGTGCTTAAATCCTTCTGCCTCAGTATTTCCAACCTAAATCTCATAATAATACAGCATTCATAGGTTGGAGTCCTGCAATTTCAAGTGCCAGAAACTACGGAATCTTTTTTTTTTTTTTTTTGAAATGGAGTCTCGCTCTTGTCGCCCAGGCTGGAATGCAGTGGCACGATCTTGGCTCACTGCAACCTCTGCCTCCCGGGTTCAAGCAATTCTCCTGCCTCAGCCTCCTGAGTAAGTGGAATTACAGGTGCCCGCCACCATGCCCGGCTAATTTTTGTACTTTTAGTAGAGACGGGGTTTCGCCATGTTGCCTAGGCTGGTCTCGAACTCTTGACCTCAGGTGATCTGCCCGCCTCAGCCTCCCAAAGTGCTGGGATTATAGGCATAAGCCACCACGCCCAGCCTGTTTTTTGTTTAAAGGAGATTTTCATAGAGGTTCAAACTTAAAGCACTCAGCTAGCTGACCATAACAAAATGTACTTCCTGAACACCAGAGAAATCTAAAGTAGCACTTAAGTTTCCCACAGTTACAATCTAAGGGACATATGAAGAACCCAAGTAATAATTGTCATGGCAATAACTTTGCAAAAATAGTTACTCATAGAGCAGTATAGATATCAAGTCAACACCATAAACATTCACATAACTATTTTCCAGAACGTACCATGGGTTAAAAAAAAATCCTGTAAATTGCTAAACATGTAGTAAATCATATGCCACTCACAATGTTGTCAAACAGGGAAGTAATAAAGTTGCAAGGTGAAAATTAATTGTGCTGCAGCACAAAAGTTATAGTCCTGCAGCCGGGCATGGTGGTGCATGCCTGTGGTCCCAGTTACTCAGGGGGCTGAGGCAGGAAGATCCCTTGAGCCCAGGAGTTCAAGACCAACATAGTAAGAATCCTGTCTCTTTAAAAAAAAAAAAGGCATAGCCTTTGGGGGCAAACCATTTATTTATAGATTATCATTAAATTCACAGATTAATATTAAACCGTTAATATGCAATTTAACTATGGATATACAGATTAGTGATATTAATGCAATAAGATACTAATGCAACAACTTATTGACTTGGCATTTTACATTAAAAATATTACATAAAAATTAGTTGGCATTCACAACAACTGAGCTAACAGTAACAGGATCTCATTTTTTCTAATGACAAAAAGATACAGAAAAGTTCTAATTTAAAGCAGCTGAAAACTCACGGGCTTAGAATTCCCTATCCTCTCTCTTGTGGCTGATGTGGCTCTGCACAAAGGTGGGGATTCTTTTTCAAATACTCTCACATGTCAAATCCCCACTAAGAACTATCTCCACATTCTGTTTATGGGATATAGCTGTAATAATGCTCAATAATCCCTTTGAGTTTCTATTTTTGTTATGAAAGTAAAGGATGCCATTGTAGATATTTATAGATACAAAAAGGCCTAGGCCAAAGTGCACAAAAACCATATGGGGCAAATGGTTGGAACAGCGTAGGCTAGACAAAGAGGCCCCAGTTTAGTTTACACAGAAAACTCATACCAACACTTAACATATCATCTAAATTAATGGTATAAAAACACCACCAAAGTACCCTATAGAAACGTCCTTTGGATCCGTTTTATTAGACCAACATAATTTTTGACTCACCACTTTTAGGAATGTTGCAATGTTCAATCCTACCTTTCCTGTCAGGCCCAGCTCAAACGCCACCTTCTTCATGAACCTTTCCCCTGATTCTGTCCCAGCTGGAAGCAATCTTTCCTTTTCCTGAACTCTCTAAACACCTATTTTAAATATTTCCAGTGGCACTTTCTATCTTGATATAGAATTACTTCTGTTATACATACGTTATCTTCTCTGTTAGATGTCCTGATCCTTAAAGATAGGCACCATGATTCATTTATCTTTACTTTCCTTTAACGCTCAGGACCATTCAGTGTCTTCCACATGGCAGACATTCAAATATTTACTGAATGAACATACAAACTGTATCCACTATTTATAAACTGTGATGCTGTTCTTTATTCAACTCAGTCATTTTAGGACTGTGCCTCCCAGGTGGAAAACACTAAATACCAAAACACATTCTATTACAATATTAGGGTTCTTACAGGAAGCCACTTTTATCCTGTTCTCAACCACTCTTCCTGTTGCCTTTTTACTGTTCCTTCTCTCTATTCCAATGAGAAGGCACTTGTTCCTTCTATTGTCACTAAGAGCCTCATTATGTTCAAGGTAAAGTGAAAAAATGCATTCGATGCAATTACCAGTTCCTCACAAATTTGGGGGCTACTTGTCATTTCAACATCCAGGACTTGAATAAAAAGAAAGTCCAAATTCTTTTCACTCCTAAGAACGATTTTCTTTTTTTCTTTTTAGACGAAATGGAAGCACACAGCACAGGAAGCAGTCCTCAGTAAGCCACCGTTCATAAACAGCTTTGCTGAAAGCCTAACAAAGCTTCTGTTGTGCTCTTGCGTGGCGGGGCCAGTAAGCGGCAGGAGCAGATGAACTCTTTAAGAAACAAAGGTTCTGTCTTCATGCAAATGTTTGCATTAATAAAAAATAAAGAAAAAGATATAGAAAATGCAGGCTAGCTGGACATAATAGGTCTCTAAACGGGAGGTTTTTCACATTTTTCAGGCGGAGTCAGCAGGTCTTTTAAAAACGTTGTCATTCTAAACATTTCACAGACATCACAAGAGAGACATGCAAATAACAGAAGCAAATCAAAGGACATCCCGCTGCTGTGCTGGCGCCTCCCTCATCCATGCCTGGTTTGTCATTTTCTGTTAACCCTAGTGCTGGCTGCTGTTTTGTTGAGGAATGGAGTCCCTAGCCCATGTGGCAGTACATGTCTAGCCAGCTGGCCCCAGCAGTGGTGACATTACAATGCAAGCCATGTACTACCACTCAAGGACACGTGCTGCCAGGCAACAAGTGCAATGTGTGATTTTTACACACTCCGCTTGCAAATCTGCATAGGAAAGAGCCTCTAAATGAACCACTTAATAAGATATGGTCTTCTTAAGTGTGAGCATCACTGAGTCGTTTGGAAGATGGGCTTGCTGAGGGCCAGTCCTTCAAAGTGAAATACAGTTGACCTTTGAACAATACGAATTTCAATAGCTTGGGTCCACTTAAAAGCAAGGGTTTTTTTTCCAAAGAAATGTAGGTCGAAAACTCAGTATTCTCAGGAAGCAAAACCCACATATAGGGAAGGCCAACTTCTCAAAGATTCGGGTTCCACAGGGCCAAATGCACGACTTGAGTATGCACAGATTTTGGTATACTCAGAAGGCCCTGGAACTAACCCCCTGCGTATACTGAGGGATGACTGTATACAATATGGACCTTAAAATAAAAACAAAAACTTAAAAACCCCGCTGGGGGAGAGGGTTACCAAATACCTATTATGTGCCAAGTACTGTATTATGTACTCAACCTACATTGTCTCTAATTTTCACAACCACTATTTAAGGTACTTTTACCCTTATTTTATAGCGGAGGAAATTGAGGCTTAGGGAGGTTATGTAACATGCCCAAGGTGTAGCTAATAATAGCAAGCCCAAACCCAAAACTGTACGGCAAATTCCCCACGATTCTATACATTTTTCTCATCCTTTGTGTACGTGTGCATATGCGTGCGTGCATGTGTGTGTGTGTGTGTGTGTTACTGAAACCCAGCTTACTCTGAAAATATCACAGTGACTATGTCCACCCACTGCAGGACCACTGAAGTGTCACTTTGTCTCCATTTTTAATCATTTAAAGTCTTTATTATTCATCTTTAAGAGTGAGTGGCTTTGTTAGCTTATGATAAGAATCTGCTTAAAGCTATAAATGCTTTCTCACAGAAAAATAAATATAATATGTTGCATATAATTTCAGAGCATTCAAGAACCTCCTAAAGCACATCTATAGCACCCCCCACCCCAGGGGTTCACTGCCTACATGTTAGAAAACAATGCCAGAACTCACATCTTTCTTCCTAGGAGCACAGAGTCCATTTTTTTTTCTCCATCATTTTCCCTATCACTCTCCTTAAACTCTGCAACAAACACAGTGATGACCCATTAAGCCCCCTGACCTGAAAATTTCTTGCCCTCTTCAGTTTCCATTAAACACAAAATTCCTCTTCACCAGGACTTAAAGTCACTTAAGTCCTCCAACATCCTCCCACAGAGTCTGTCCCTCTGGCCTCTCTGGATTGTACTTAACTTGGAAGTAGTAGTTAGAAACTTCATTACTATTCTTACCACTGCTCCTGAATTACAAAAACCTAAGAAGTAGAAGGACCTTCAGATCATCTTGTTTATCTCCATCACTTTACAGATAAAGAACTTGAAATATTTTCTTCATTTTTTCCCCCCTCTTGATTCAATGATTCAAAGTTCCTGGGCTTGCTCAAAGTAGCTCTAAAGTTTTCCATATTTCCATCTATAACCACAAAGCCAACATTTTTATTTGTACAAAGGAAGCAAAATCATGGCAACAACTGAACATTTTCATTTCCTAAGAGATGAGAAAAGCTAAAGTAAAAGGAGCTAACGGTACATATACATAAGAGGGTTCAAATTAAACCAATGTATCCCCTGTATTTCTAGCATTTTTTCTTTCTCATTTTTCTTTCCTTTTTCACTTTACTTATTTTTCAAAATTTAATGAGGTACTTTTTTTCACATTATAAATATTTATTTATACAGATACTGCTGAGTTTAAAAATATGTCTCCAGAATTTTTAGTTTTCCTTGCACAAATCACTTTGTTATTGCACTATAGGAATATATTCTCTTTTTTAACTTTTAAAAATTTTTTGACAGAGGGTCATGCTCTGTCGCCCAGGCTGGAGTGCAGTGGTGTGATCACAGCTCACTGCAGCCTTGACCTTCCAGCCTCAAGCGATCCTCTTACCTCAGACTCCTGAGTAGCTGGAATTACAAGTGTGCACCACCATACCTGGCTAATTTTTAATTTTTTTTTGTAGAGACAGGGTTCCACTATGTCACCCAGGCTGCTGTCAAACTCCTGGGCTCAAGCAATCCTCCTGCCTCAGCCTCCCAAAGTGCTGAGATTATAAGTGTGAGCCACTCCACCCAGCCTTTTTTAAAATTTATTTTCATTTTTATTTTATAAGGAAATATATTTTATTTGGTTTCTTCCCTAATTTCTCCAATCTCCAGATAAAAATTGGAGTATTTTTTTGTGGGTTATTTTTTTTTTTTTTTTATAAAAGTCTTACTCTGCTGCCCAGACTGGAGTGCACTGGTATGATCTCAGCTCACTGCAACCTCTACCTCCCAGGTTCAAGTGAGCCTCCTGCCTCAGCCTCCCAAGTAGCTGGGACTATAGGCACACACCAACCACATCCGACTAATTTTTGTTTTGTTTTGGTTTCATTTCTTGGTATAAACAGGGTTTCACCATGTTGGCCAGGCTGGTCTCAAACTCCTGATCTCAAGTGATCTGCCCACCTCGGCCTCCCAAAGTGCTGGGATTACAGGCATGAGCCAGGCTGTTTTGTTTTTAAGACAAGGTCTTGCTCTGTTGCCGACACTGGAGTGCATTGAGGCAATCATAGCTCACGGCAACCTCCACACCTGCGCTCAAGGAATTCTCCTGCCTCAGCCCCCGGAGTAGCTGGGACTGCAGGTGTGCACCACCAAACCCAGCTAATTTTTTGTTTTTGTTTTTTGGTAGAGATGGGGTCTTGCTATTTTGCCCAGAGTAGTCTCAAACTTCTAGCCTCAAGCAATCTTCCCACCTCAGTTTCCCAAAGCACTGGGATTACAGGTGTAAGCCATCATGCCTGGCCAAAATTGCAAGTATGTTTCTAAGGAAGGAGAAGATGACAAAGCTGGCAACTTGAAATCTCTGCCACAGCATTATGTAAAAATATCAGTATTTTCAACTATAAACTATAAACTACCCTCTTCTTTTTTTTTTTTTTTTTGAGACAGAGTCTTGTTCTGTCACCAGGCGCCAGGCGGGAGTGCAATGGCACGATCTCGGCTCACTGCAACCTCCGCCTCCCGGGTTCAAGCAATTCTCCTGCCTCAGCCTCCCAAGTAGCTGGGACTACAGGCATGCACCACCACGCCTGGCTAATTTTGTATTTTTAGTAGAGACGGGGTTTCTCCATGTTGGGCAGGCTGGTCTCGAACTCCAGACCTCAGGTGATCCGCCCACCTCGGCCTCTCAAAGTGCTGGGATTACAGATGGGAGCCACTGTGCCCAGCCAATAAAATCTTATATTTAGAAATTCAAAAAAAATTTTTTAATGGAGTAGAAATTTAAATCATCAAATCTACCAAAGTAGATGAATTTTGCATGTCAACTTGACTGGGCTAAGGGATGCCCAGATAGCTGGTAAAACATCATTTCTGGTTGTGTTTGTGAGAGACTTTCTGGCAGAAACTAGCATTTGAATGACTAGATTGAGTAAAGATTCATCCTCACCAATGTGGGTGGGTACTATCTAATCCAATGAGGGCCCACACAGAATAAAAAGGCAGAGGGGAAAGGCAAATTATCTCTTTGATCTTGCCCTGGGACACCAAGGCTTCTTATTCTCCGGCTTTCAGACTCTGGAACTTATACCAGCACACTGCTCCTCCTCACCCCTACCTTCTCAAGCCTATGAACTCTGACTGAATTATACCACTAGCTTTCCTGGTTCTCCACCTTGCAGGCACAAATGGTGGGACTTCTCAGCCTCCATAGTCATGTGAGCCAATTCCCATAATAAATCTATATAGTTGACCCTTTAACAAAGTGGGGCCTGGGTATGGTGGCTTATGCCTGTAACCCCAGCACTTTGGGAGGTCAAGGAGGGAGCTTGAACCCAGGAGTTCAAGACCAGCCTGGACAACATAGCGAGGCTCTATCCCTATAAAAAGAAAAGAAAAAATATTCACATATAACTTTGGACTCCCCCGAAATCAATAGGTGATATTGGACTGGAAGCCTTACCAATAATATAAACAGTCAATTGGCACATATTTTGTATATGTATTATATGCTGCATTCTTAAAGTAAGCTAGAGAAAAGAAAATATTATTAAGAAAATTATGGGGCCAGGCATGGTGGCTCACACCTGTAATCCCAACACTGTGGGAGGCCAAGGCAGGAGAATCACTTGAAGCCAGGAGTTCAAGACCGGCCTGGACAACAAAGCAAGATCCCATCTCTATAATAATAATATTAATAAAAATTTAAAATTAAAAAAAGAAAATCATGAGGAAGAGAAAAGATATTTACTATTCATTAAGTGGAATTAGATCATTCATTATAAAGGCCTTCATACACTGACTAGGCTGAAGAGGTAGAAATGGAGGGGGTTGATCTTGCTGTCTCACGGGTGGCAGAAGAAAATCTGTGTATAAGTGGACCACACAATTCAAATCCGTGTTGTTCAAGGATCAGCTGTATATCTATATAGCCATGTATCTAGGTGTTTACAAATCCTATTACTTCAGTTTTTCTAGGGAACCCTGGCTAATACAATAGATATTTTTGATATTCAACAAAAGGATTGAAAAGGTTAAGGATATTCATACAACATATAACAATAAAAAAAGAAAAGATAACACAAAAACAAGAAAAATTACGGCATAAATCCGTAAAGTCCAACACCTAAGTAACAACAGTTTCAGAGATATAACAGAGACAATATTAAACACATAATTCAAGAAAACTTCTCAGAACTGATGCACATGAATTTCTACATTGAAAGATCTCAAGACAATGAAAGAGATCCACCCCAATGTATAACTACATGAAATACCACAAATCAGAATGGCATTAGATCACTCAATGGCAACACAGAAAGCTAAAAGATAGAGGAGAAATGTCTTTAAAATTCTAAGGGAAAATTATCTCCAACACAAAATTTTATACCTGTCTAAACTATCAATCAAGTGTAAGGGAGGTATAAAGTCATTTTCAGAAACAGACAATTTCCAAAAATTTTACTTTGCATGTACCCTTTCTCAGAAAGCTACTAGAGGATGCAATCTAATAGAAAGGAGTATGTAAAGAGAAAGGAAGACATAGGCCTTAGAAAATATGCACTATAACTTACTTGAGCAAAACAAGTAATACCCATGGTAAGGATGAAGGATTTAGAGAGCAACCAGGCCAGACTGGAGCAGGGGGACCAGTTAGATAAAGGAGTACTTTGGAAAAGTTCTCTTGAAGAAAAGAAATTGAAGCTGAGAGGATGCCTGATGTGACCTAAAGGTCAGGATAACTGACCTTTAGGCTATAAAGTCTGTGGATGAATTAAGGACAAGATCGTAGAAAACCATGCACACGATGATAGACTGGACAGGGAAAATGTGGCACATATACAGCATGGAATACTATGCAGCCATAAAAAACAATGAGTTCCTGTCCTTTGTAGGGACATGGATGAACCTGGAAACCATCATTCTCAGCAAACTGACACAAGAACAGAAAAGCAAACACCACATGTTCTCACTCATAGGCAGGTGTTGAACAATGAAAACACATGGACACAGGGAGGGGGAGCATCACACACTAGGGTCTGTGGGGGGGTAGGTAACTAGGGGAGGGACAGTGGGGGGGTAGGGAGTTGGGGAGGGATAACATGGGGAGAAATGCCAAATATAGGTGATGGGGAGGAAGGCAGCAAACCACATTGCCATGTATGTACCTATGCAACAATCTTGCATGTTCTTCACATGTACCCCAAAACCTAAAACGCAATAAAATATATATATTGAAAAGAAAAAGAAAAAGAAAACCATGCACAAAAGACAAGGCAATTATTAGTTGCAGGAAAATGAAAAAACGTGCAAAAAGGAGAAATGTAATCATAGTATATTTTCACATATATGTATATACTACGTATACGTATATACATATATATAATTTTCATAGTCATAACAAATACTATTGATTTAACCAAAAATTACAATAATTTTGTTAGAAGACTAGGAGGAAGGGAAATTGAGTAGTATAAAAGATCTAAATCCTCATCTTCTGTAATATAAAGTCATTAAATAATACATAAAAGAAAATCGAGAAGAGCAATTTAAGCATGTTATTTTAAAATACGCAGAAAAAAACCCTGTTTTTAATGGTGAAAAATTTGAAAATGGTCTCCTCCGAGAAGTGAGACTTAGGGTGAGAAAGTTGTGGTGTAGGGTACTGCTGCTTTTTGTTATAACTCTTATAGACCCATTTGATTTTTTAAATTCTGTAGTTAAGAAAAATAAACATCAAAAACTTTAAATCCAGCAATTCTTTAGACTTTCTTCAATGGAAGAAATAGAATTTTGCACTCTCTGGATGCTCCCCTCTTCTTTTTATTTTTATTTTTATTTACTTATTCCTTTCTTCTCACACACCTCTTCCAGGATTTTTTTTTTTTTTTTTTTTATGAGACAGAGTCTTACTGTATCACCCAGGGTGGAGTGCCGTGGCACAATCTCGGCTCACTGCAACCTCTGCATCCGGGGTTCAAGCTATTTTCCTGCTTCAGTCTCCTGGGTAGCTGGGATTATAGCCATGTGCCAACACACCCAGCCAATTTTTGTATTTTTAGTAGAAATGGGGTTTCACCATGTTGGCCAGGCTGGTCTCAAACTCCTGACCTCAAGTGATCCACCTGCCTCAGCCTCCCAAAGTGCTGGGATTGCAGGCTTGAGCCACCGCACCGGGTCAGATCCTCCCTCTTCTTATACATTATTTGTGACATCATGTTTTCCTAAAAGAGTTTTTCAACTGTTTCTTCTAATTACTATTTTGTAATGCTTTTGCATTTTTTTGTTTTACCAATTTCTATGGTCAACTTTGCTCTTGTTAGCATTCTTAGTTACTTCTTCTTTTCAGTGGATTTATTTAAGCAGTCTTACTTCACACGCTTTAATGCAGCTCAGAATACTTGTACTTGGCCCTAGTCGAGCTATCTTTCTTCTTTCCCACAGTAGCTAATACAAACTTTCTTTGCTCTCCTCAAGCCTTTTACTTCTGCTTCCCTAACTCTAAGAAGATAATCTTGATTCCTTACTTCGGACAAGAGATCATCAGGTAAAGAACACCAACTTCTAGCTCCATTTCTAAGTTTAACCGTATCCTTCATCATCCTTACTTCCTACCTCCGTTGTTCAAATACAATTATGCCATGTGAAGCTGTTTTAAGACCACCTTAAGATCTGATTTCTCGGCTGTGCGCAGTGGCTCACACTTGTAATCCCAGCACTTTGGGAGGCTGAGGCCGGCGGATCAGGAGGTCAGAGTATCAAGACCATCCTGGCTAACATGGTGAAACCCCATCTCTACTAAAAATACAAAAATTAGCTACGGATGGTGGCACGCGCCTCTAGTCCCAGCTACTCGGGGGAGGCTGAGGCAGGAGAATCATTTGAACCTGGGAGGCGGAGGTTGCAGTGAGCCAAGATTGCGCCACTGCACTCCAGCTTGGCAACAGAGCGAGACTCCGTCTCAAAAAAAAAAAAAAAAAAAAGGATCTGATTTCTCACTTGGAAATTCTTCCTAATTGAGAAAATTCTTACTTATGATTTGCTTTCAAATATGGTAAAATGTCTGTCAATATTACATGTAATAACGAAAGCTGACATTATATTGTTTTTTGTTTTTGCTTTTCTTTTTTTTTTTGAGATGGAGTCTCGCTCTGTCTCCCAGGTCAGAGTGCAGTGGTGCGATCTCGGCTTACTTCAACCTCTGCCTCCCGGGTTCAAGCGATTCTCCTGCCTCAGCCTCCCGAGTAGCTGGGGCTACAGGCCCAGCTAATTTTTTGTATTTTTAATAGAAATGGTGTTTCACCGTGTTAGCCAAGATGGTCTCCATCTCCTGACCTCGTGATCCGTCCGCCTCAGTCTCCCAAAGTGCTGGGATTACAGGCGTGAACCACCATGCTCGGCGACATTATATTGTTTTACAGACGTATAGTAAAACATCTATCCATACTTTAGGGTTGATAAATTTTTTTTAGGTTTCAAACATTTTCAAGCATCCCATAACAGTTTGTAAGTTAGGCCCCACACAAACAATGCCTACTGGATAAATATGGTCCTGACTCCCACCTCCAAAATAGCCTTGCACCTGTGCCTTTAATCCTAAATTTCCCCAAACTTCTAAAAATGTTCTATCAAGTATTCATCATCCTTTCCTTCCCTTGGATCTTCCCTCACTCCCTGAAAAAGTAGTCCTTTTTTTCAGCCTAAAAACATACTCAAGTCTCTCCACCTAAAAACTAAAAACAATAAAATTTCTTTCCTCCTCTTGCTATCATCCCCTCTCCTCCTTTCTCTAATTAGTCAAACTTCTTGAAATGAATCTAGCCTATTCTCAACTCCTTCCTCATTTACTCTTCAATCCAGGAAAATCAGGCATCTTACCACACTACTCCATGGTAACTTCCTTTAATGCCACTGACAACCTTAGTCGTCTCACTAAGGTGAACGACTCACAAGAGTATAGTGATATGGGCTGTGCAGCCCTTATCTTCTTTGACCTCTCTGAGACATCTGGTATCACTGAACACTCCCTCGATCTTGAAACTCTCCACCCCCATGTCCCCCAGTGTCTATG
The DNA here is from genome assembly GCA_036589455.1 of Ateles fusciceps. Classification (NCBI taxonomy): domain Eukaryota; kingdom Metazoa; phylum Chordata; class Mammalia; order Primates; family Atelidae; genus Ateles; species Ateles fusciceps. The sequence goes on along the minus strand of JAZHEH010000681.1, from coordinate 16,744,257 downwards.
GCACTGCCTTTTTCTTATTCTCCTCCTGAATCTCTTACCAATCACTCTCTGGCTTAGGAAGATAAATACCTTTCTTTATTGTAAAACTAGCTCTCTGGAAACAAGATTTTGGTTTCTACAATGGGTCTCTAACTTCCAACAGGAAAAAAAATTATTTAGCAGTAAAGTTACCGCTGACACCCAGCAACAAACCAATTATAAAGAACTAAAAATTCTAAAATTACATGTTCTCACTAAGGTGAACGACTCACTAGAGTATAGAAAGGAACTATTCTGATTATTGGAAATGTTTACAAAGGACAGGAAGTGACACAGAGAAATGACAGGCAACATAAAGTTAAGAAAGAAAATAATAACCATTGTAAAAATGGAGCAACTGAGCTCAGAGACAAGAGACCAAGGATAAAATACCTTTGTAATTCAAGAGGCAGAGGTAAGGGAGAAAAAAAAGCCTAATACAGACCAGCACATTTGTGCTTCATCTATGAATAAGGGCAAGCAGCTACCAACAATACAACTTGCTTTGAGTAGGAGAGATGTCTCCACCACATATACTAGGTATGACAGATTCTTGTTTGTGCCCGCCCCCGCCAAAAATATGCTGCCATTCTTCTTGCACACGATTGTCCACTAGACTCAAGTTCCCTGCCTCACTGACAGTTAGCAGGGACCTTATATTAAGTTCTCACCTAAGAAATGTGAGCACAAGTGGTTTGCATCTTCGGTTTCACTTGCCTAAAAGGTCCTTGCCCTGGATTCACTGCTTCCCCTTTACTGGCTGGAAATGGCTACAGCTGAGGCATCCCTGGAAACCATGTGTTTCAGACAGAATGACTGCTCTGCTAGCTCACATCCTAAGACGACTTCCTAAAGCAGACCCTGCCTTTCACATCCTAGATTTGGATTAAGTGAGAAAGAAAGAAAATGCTTTCTTGTATGAGCCATTGCACCGGGAGGGTGCGGGAGTTAAGTGGTGGAGGTTTTTTGTTTTGTTTTTTTTTATAACAGCAGCTCAGCCCTCACCCTAATATCCTGAGAGATCAGGAGCACCAAGCCACCTGAAGTGCCAAACCTCAGTAGACGTCAACAGCTTGAAACTCTAGCCTATTCTCAACTCCTTGCTGACTCAGTATGAAACATTAGTCTGGAGAGAAGGGAATGGTAAGTACTGGTGGGGTAGTGGGGGGATGTCTTCTTAATAGCTATAAATTTGAATTTAACTAACACTGAGTGGCACCTAAACCACTGAATTTTTTTTCTTTTTTTTTTAATTCTTTATTTTTATTTTTATTTTTTTTATTTTACAAACCCTTGTGTCGAGGGCTGACTTTCAACAGATCGCAGTGAGGGAGCTGCTCTGCTACGTACGAAACCCCGAACCACTTAATTTTGAATTAGAAGAACTAGAATCAAATCTTAGCTTCACCAACTGCTATCTATACAAATGGTGGAAAATTTACTTAAGTTCTTTGAACCCCCATTTCCTCTCATGAGTAATAAAAATAACATCTATCCTCATGGGCAAATGTTATATTTATAGAATAATATAATAAATTATGTCTAAAATAATGATACTACCTCACCACAAAAATGTTAAATTATCTTCTATATATTAAAACAAAGAATCTGACAGGGCATGGTGGCTCACGCCTGTAATCTGAGCACTTTGGGAGGCCAAGGCAGATGGATCACTTGAGCCCAGGAGTTCGAGACCAGCCTGGGCAACATGGCAAACAAAGAATTCAAAAACTGGCCAGGGGCGGTAGCTCACACCTGTAATCCCAGCACTTTGGGAGGCCAAGGCAGGCAGATCACAAGGTCAGGAGATCAAGACCATCCTGGCTAACAAAGTGAAACCCTATCTCTACTAAAAATACAAAAAATTAGCCAGGCGTGGTGGTACATGCCTGTAGTCCCAGCTACTTGGGAGGCTGAGGCAGGAAAATTGCTTGAACCTGGGAGGCAGAGGTTGCAGTGAGCTAAGATCGTGTCACTGTACTCCAGCCTAGGAGACAGAGCAAGACTGTCTAAAAAACAAACAAACAAAAAAATAGCTAGGCATAGTGGTACACTCCTGTAGTCTCAGCTACCTAGGAGTCTGAGGTGGGAGGATCACCTGAGCTCAGGAGGTTGAGGCTGCAGTGAGCCATGATCATGCCACTGCATTCCAGCCTGGATGCCAGAGTGAGACCTTGTCTCAAAAAAAAAGAGTCTAAGGAATATATCATATATTCTGTAGAATTTTCTACTAAATTTAAGTTCTGATACTTAAATTTTTATTAAACTGAATGGGAAAGAAGACCCTTAGAAATTACAAAACCTGAAAGTAAGTGACTAACAATACCGGCTTTAGAGTCAGATAAACTTCATTCAAGCTTCAGCTCCAGACACACTGGCTCAGTGACGTGGACAAGTTATGTAACTTCAATCTCAGTTTCCTCAAAAAAAAGTGGGATCAGCCTGGTGCCTACCTGTTGTGAGGACTGAATAAAATTGCTGTCTTCTTCAGTCCTCCTGAATATAAGAATGACTCTAGCTGGCGTATCAAGAACACCTATTTGAAAACAGTTTCCACTTAAGACAGTATTTAGGCAGCTGTACTACTTAAAAGTTGAAATATTATCTCTGTATTTTTTTTAAAAAGTATGAGACGTGATCCCTGCCCAGGGGATTAGAATTTAAAAGAAAAATCTTTCCCCTTTTTGTGTCACCTAATAGCAAATGAAATCTGGGAAATGAAGTTACCCAAAAATTACTAACTATAATTGGAAACAAAAGATTAAATTCTGAACAACCAAAGCTGTTTTTATTACTTGGCTAAGTTTGAGAACTTTCCAGTTGGAGAGCCTGATGTCAGGTCCTTCAACAACAGGGCAAGGCTCACGCCTGTAATCCCACCATTTTGGGAAACCAAGGCGGGTGAATCACTTGAGGTCAGAAGTTTGAGACCAGCTTGGCCAACATGGCAAAACCCCCATCTCTACCAAAAATACAAAACTTAGCTGGGTATGGTGGTGTGCACCTGTAATTCCAGCTACTTGGGAGGCTGAGGCATGAGAATCGCAGGAGGCAGAGGTTGCAGTGAGCTGAGATCGCGCCATTGCACTCTAGCCTGGGTGATGGAGCGAGACTCTGTCTCAAAAAAAAAAAAAGTTATTTTCTCTTACCATTCTATGAAAGATAAGAAAAAGTTTATAATGTGAGACAAATTCAACCACTTCTTTTCCTTCTATTTCTCTTTTAGAATATGATATCAAAAATAAATATTTATTGGAAGAACAAAGGTCAAAACAGTCCCTATGTCCAGACATGGTAACAAAGATTAGCAAGACTCCAAAGGCTATTTGTAAACATAACCTTGAAAAGAAAAAAAGGCAAGGCTGTTCTCCCAAAAGATTTAACCTATCTTCTACCTGTACATTCACTATTCTTGACCATTCCAACCCTTGAAGAGAAGGCAAAGTCTATATATGCAAGACTTTTTAAGACAATCATGCTTCTAAACAGCTGGTCTGGTGGTTTACAGACTATCAAGAAAGACAATCGATTTTAGGTTTCATTAAATAGTTTACTCTTAAGATACTAGACATATATTAATTAATTCATCCTCTCAACCCTCTGTGAGGTAGCTTTTATCAACTCCATTTGTTGGGGGAAATTTGATCAAGGAGAATAATAACAGTGTCTTCTATTTACAAAATACCTTCCCTATAAAGAAATCCACAAGTTTATCTTCTCAGTCATCTTTCATTCCTGTGAGGTAGGTGGCAATACTACCTTTTCCACTTTTATATGTAAATGCTGTGGCTCAAGGAGCTTAATGACTTACTCACATGGTAGCCTGTATTTTACCCACTAACTTGAGATTAACACTAGACCATGGACTCAAGGCTTAACTGCACATAACTGACATGCTGAGCTTCTAGTTTTCTCTATAGCCATCTTTAAATGCATCACATTTCAAAAAGGACCGGAGTCATGCTTGTTGCTTAAGCTCACGTGTTCACTGTTTATGAAGTTTATTGTTATCATTTCTCTAAATTGGGCTATTTAAATTTCGTCTAGGTGCCCAAGAGCTACATTATTTTTTGTTTACTGTCTGAGCACTAGCATTGTAAATGATGTCATGAGGAACATACAAAACTCTTAGACAAAGCAGCAGGGCCAATAAAAGCAGCTCACTTGGGGAATAGTACATTTCTTCTTTCCTTTTTTTTTTTTTTTTAAGTAGACATCACACAAAAAGATGACTCATTAAGCCCGAAAGAGGTGACTATACCATGTAAGCGCTTCTTATGCAGCCTTCCACAAAGAGACCTGAGTGGCAGCATAAGGCATCCTCTTCTGTGCATTTTCCTCCAGGCAGAATGTGCATTTGTGTGGCTACATACACAATTATAATCTCCTCTGAAAGGCAATTCCTTCCATATGACAGGCTGAACAGTGGCCTGAGTGCTAGCCTCATGTTGCCCAAGCAGTTAACATGCTGAAATACCAGACACATTTAATCTCTCCTTTCTTAAAAACTAAGATGGGACAGAAGAGGCAAAGCTGGAAAGAACTCCACACAGAGAGAAAGGAGGCCAGCCCAAGCGCCCAACTCGCTTTCTCATGGGCTGCACTTCTTTGTGTGTTGCCTACTTACGTGTCAATTTGCAGGACTTTGGGGCATGAGAACCATGGAGCCGACCAGTTCTGGCAGCCTCTCCATTTGACAAGCAAAGCCGAAGACATGTGCCCTTTCATATATCTTACATTCAAAAGTGTTATTGTTTCAAACATGCCTACTTTAAAATATAAAACTTTCCCATTTAGAACAGGTCGTATATGTAAGTTGGCCACAGGAGTTCTGCCCCATTAATTTAAAGGAAAAAAAAAGGCAATGGGCCCTCATGCACCTCCATTCCTGCCAGATGCCTCTGTTTACTTCGGGCCGATGGGATTGTCCCAGGTGAGAGAAGTCTGAATTTTAAAAACACCTGATATGAAGTCTGGGGCACAAGGAGATTTCTGTCTGAGATTACAGAAACTGAAGCTTGTGTTTTATCACGATTACCTGTAATCTCCAGGCTAGATAATAGTATTAACGAGACCTTGAGCTACACAATAGGACAGCTGGAAAAAGGCTCTTACTCTCTCCGAAGAATAGTGCTTTTAAAAGCTAATTCAATGAAGAAAAAGAACAGGCTCTGAAAGTGCCGTCTCAAACAATATTTACTTTTACTAGGTTCCTGCTAATCAAACAAAACTTAGTCAAAAGCTTTCATGGAAAAAAAACACATTTGATGATTTCAGCAGTAATTGCTTTGTTTAAAGAAAGGTGCTGAAGGAAAAAAATAGCTATGGGATCAGTAATTTGGTAAGTTCAGATGTGTTTGGGAAAATCCCTCTTCTCTTTGATAAATCATTAAAATTCTGCTCAGATAAATGTGTTTTGACTTGAAATTCCAATCATAGAATGAGCTATTTCCTAAGGCCCCTAGGGAAGTAGTGTAAGGGTGATCCCAACACAGAAAGAGGACCCAGGGATTAGTTTACAAGGGTAATTCCAGTCTTAAAGCATATCACTCTGTCCAACTAAAGGACAGGATCTCATTGAGATACCCCAAAATTGTAAAAAAGAGTAAGTCCTTCCTTTATAAAATACTGGTTTTAAAAAATGGATTAAATTTTAGTATTGTGTAACCCAAACACAGAAACTAGGGTATCAACCAAGAAATTAACCTTGGGTATAATCAGAGTTAAAACTGAAAGATCCAGAGCAGATATTTAATCAGTCATCCTTTCTGATGCATGGAAAGGGGGAAAACATAGTTTCTCTCACATGTTAGGAATTCAGTAACTATTTGTTGAACTGAATTCCTTTCTCCCATTTATTTTAAAATTTATTCTGTTACTTAAAGCAGACCATTCATTCAACAATTGAGCACTTCACTTGGGCCAAGCATCGTGCTAGATTTTAGAGAGAAAAGGCCTGCCCTCATGGCTTACATTCTAATAAGAAACAGACAAGTAGATAAGTAGATATCTATACAAGTAGTAAGCAAGATAACTCTGATAAGTGCTATGAAGGACATAAATAGGATGATGAATCAGAAATAGAGGGCTAATGGATCATGTCTCTTATGCTCTACTATTATTTTTAAAACTTCAATTTATCTACTTGGCCTCCTAGAATTACTCATTTAGCAAATATTGCATGTGTGCAAATAAAAGTGACCCCCAACTTCTGAATACCATTTGGAATAAAGATTTTAAGATTATCTGAATACATACATGATAAGCAAAGTCAAAAATTGTAAAGCTATCTTAAAACCCTAGAATAACATTGAAATCACTCTGCAATTTACTCTGGAGAAATGGGGGTAGGCAAGGGTCAGGAACAACATGACTTAGAACTTACTTGCTCTTTTTTTCTCCCCCTAACAAAAGATATTTATTACATTTATTAAATAGGTTACAGAATCTTTGAAAAAGGAAAAGGAAAAGAATCTACGTTGACCTTCCAGAAACAACTCCCAAAGGCCCATTCCGGAACTAGGCTACCAGGGGAACTGCTGTCCCTTCGATGACTGAGAAGCTGCTGACCAAACTGGGAAAGGGCCATGACAGCTGCTGGCTCTGGAACCACACAGCTCACATACTCTCTACTTATTATACTGTCCTTTTATGTTATGGTCATTTATGAATATGTCCCATCTCCCATCTACCATGTACATTTCCTGTGGGGAGGGATGTTTTATATTCATATATTCACACCTGGCTTTTTATAGAGAAGGTATTCACAGAGGAAGAAAAGGAAAGAGAAGGGTAGGAGGAGGAAAAAGGAATGAAAGAGGTGACTTTGTGAACATGTTCATAATTATTTTATTGTTTATTTTTCTTTTTATTTTTTGAGACAGTCTTGCTCTCTCGCCCAGGCTGGAGTGCACTGGCATGATCTCGGCTCACTGCAACCTCCGCCTCCCAGGTTCAAGCTTTTCTCACGCCTCAGCCTTCCAAGTAGCTGGGACTGCAGGTGTGCACTACCATGCCCAGCTATTTTTTGTATTTTTAGTAGAGAAAGGGTTTCACCATGTCGGCCAAGCTGGTCTCAAACACCTGACACCTCTGATCTGCCTGCCTCGGCCTCTCAAAGTGCTGGGATTACAGGCATGAGCCACCACCACGCCTGGCCCATATTATTTAAAGTGATACATTAACTGGTTCTATGTATTATAAACCTAGTTTCCAAAGATTTAGGAAGTCAGTGTAACATCTATAATATTTTATTTCATTTCCTTTCTGCAGCAACCAAACACTTTAAGGCCCTAAGAGAATTTCTGCTAACTTATTGTAAACAGCAATATTTCCTAGGATAGGATTGGGTTTGGAAAGTTCACTAGTTATATTCAAATAAAAATAAGTTTATCAGGATTCATCCAAAATTTTTTTTAAAATGTGTCTGGCAGTCAGACAAATAAATATCACATGCTGTGGTATCAGCTAATACAAACAAATAAGATTAACAACACTTATCTTCCACCTAGAAGGGGTCCTGTGTCAGAACCTTTGCCAAGGCCTAAAGAAATTGTATTAACCTCATGGCTGGAAGAGCCTTTATCAGTAACTGTTAGATGTTGTCTTAGCTCAGATACTGTGAGAAGCAGACACCAAAACAGGATCAAACATGCAAGAGATGTACTGGGGGAAACGCCCACGATAGAAAATGGGGAGGAAGCTGGAGGAGTCTGAAAGAGCTCAGAGATCAAATGCAGGTGTGACCCTAGTAAAGGAGAGGAAAGGAGAATGAAGGACTTAGCAGTGCAGTGGGAGTCTTTAAGCCAAAGTCACGTACCAGAGGAGTAAACATCTCATAGAAGTGGGTCTGTCCTGCTAGGTCACTGACTAGGAGCAGTCTGTGGTGAGTGTGTGACCTCAGTGTGACCAAGGTGTTAGATTCAGAGCTGGGGTCAGGAGTCAATTATGCATCCCTTCCCCCACCCGCAGTAGGAGATCTGAGAGGCACGCATTAGTGGTTGCCACAGATGTTTACGTATTTGCAAAAAAATATGGTAATAACACTAGCAGCTAATATTTATCTATCGTGTTAGAGTACCAGGTGCTCTAACACGATAAATGTTTATATGTATGAAGTAAGTACAATTTTTTTTTTTTTTTTTTTTTTTTTTTTGAGATAGAGTCTCACTCTGTCACCCAGGCTGGAGTGCAGTGGTGCAATCTCAGCTCACTGCAGCCTCCTCCTCCCGGATTCAAGCAATTCTCACACCTCAGCCTACTGAGCAACTGGGACTACAGGTGCACGCCCCCATGTCCTTCTAATTTTTGTATTTTTAGTAGAGATGGGGTTTCACCATTTTTGGCCAGGCTGGTGTCGAACTCCTGACCTCAGGTGATCAACCCGCCTCAGCCTCCCAAAGTGCTGAGATTACAGGCATGAACCACCGTGCCCGGCCTTTTTTAAATTTTTTGAGAAAGGGTCTCACTTTGTCACCCAGGCTAGAATGCAGTGGCATGAAAACAGCTTACTGCAGCCTTGACCTCCTGGGCTCAAGCCATCCTTCCAGCTCAGCCTCCTGGGTAACTGGGACTACAGGTGTGTGCCGCCACACCCGGCTAATTTTTTTTATTTTTAGTAGAGGCAAAGTCTCACTATGTTGGCCATGCTGGTCTCAAACTCCTGGGCTCCTAGGATGATGAATCAGAAATAGGCTAATGCATCATGTCTCTTACACTCTACTATTATTTTTAAAGCTTCATTTTAACTACCTCCCCTCCTTGGCCTCCCACAGTGCTAGGATTACAGGCATGAACCACCATGACTGTACTATTATTACCCACATTTTGGAGATGTGGAAACTAAGGCACAGAGAGGTTAAGTAATTTCTTCAAGGTCACACAGCTACCCAAAGTACAAAGATGACTGTCAATAAAATTCTCCCAAATGGTAGAAGTTATCTTCCTCATTGCCTGCCTCTGAGAGATGAGTCCAGAGGCAAGAAGTAATTGGAATTTTACCCTTATATGATCCATCCCGATTCCTCACATGCCCCTCATGGCAGAAATGTTAAATGAAGCCACTGGAATCAAATGACCTTAATCCAGGATCCATGTATAGGTCTACACAACAGTAGGAGCCCCACTTTGGGAGTTGCTCGAGGTATTTGTAGTACAGAGTTTAACCATGTGGACTTGAATTAGACTGCTGGGTTAGAATTCTGGATCCACCACTTACTAACTTGTTATTTGGTATCTGTGTGTAGCTTCCTCATCTGCTGAATGGAGATAACAACTGAAACTATCAATGTATGTAAAGCATTTAAAATGGTACCTGGTACAGAGTAAGTTCTTATTATTGGTTGCTTTTGTTAGCTATGCACATTTGGGGTACCCTGAGGTCAGATTATTCCTATTCCATTTCACATGTCGTATGAATGAAGTATAGGAGAGTATACAATGACAGAAGGTATACAACGATGAGTAAAGACAATTCTTGTTCCCAAGAAACTTATTTGCAACTAATGAAATGTTTAAGAGCCCAATCCTTCATAAAGGAAACAAGAATTACTGCCCTTTGAACCAACAGGGGTTTTGTTTGCTTGTTTGTTTTTATCTTTTTAGTGAAGAGGAAAAAACACAAGCTGTGGAATCTGACAAACCTGGGTTTGAACCCCTGCTTTACTATGCATCATTGCCTGTGTGACCTTGTGCAAATCAATTAGCCTTTCTAAGCCTCAGCTTCCTTATTTCTAAAATGAGAAGATGATATTAATAACCACTAACTGGGACTAGTAAGAGTACCCACTTCATATGGTAGTTGTGAAAATTAAATGAGACAAAGCACAGTGCCAGGCATATAGGAAGAGTTCAAAAACTATAGCTTAAAAAGAGCTACCCAATTTATTGTGAGTCTTCTAAATGTCTAGTCCCAAAAGGAAAAAGGCCATCTTTGATTTCCTAGAGTTATCTATTATGCTAACCCACTATCAACCGTAGTGAGACTAAGCAGGTTCCAAGGAAAAGAAGAGGCAACTCGGAGCATGAGTGAAAGCATGCACTTCACCAAATTAGGTGGAGCAAAAAATAAACCTCACACCCTCATTCTTATACTCAGATCAGCACGTAGGTGGTATGTTTAGCAAACCCGGGACCAGGACAGGCTGCCCTTTGGCTCTACAGACTTGTCACACCCAACCAGATACACAGACACACCTCCAGCCTCTGGCAGAAACTTCCACTAAGTAGGTTTCACAAGGCTGGAAATCTTTTGTGGGTCCTACACAAAGGGTCTATGCTTATTTCATCTCCTTACCAGACTGTCCTTTCCCTCTTCAGGCCTGAGCATTCACACAGGTTTTATCACTAGATTCTGATGACTGCAGACATGAACATCATTAAGCTATTCTTTAATGATGATCGTAAGATCTTAAGCCATGCAAGGCCATGATTACAGGTTCCTAATCCACAAAGTCAGTGGGGAAAGGATCAGTTTACCCAACATGATAAAAGATTGATTTCTTCACTAATAGTCAGAAAGGCAAATATAATTCCTAGCCAGCAGGGAGAAAGGGATATCTATAGATATTCGTTGGATAGGTATCTCCATAATTTACACCATAATCCGAAGAGAGGGCTCCAGATACACTAACCAAGGGGAACTCAGCTTTAGCTTTTGTGTTTCACTGACTGCCTAGAGCTTTCCAAGTCTTCAATTTTGTTTTCTCTATAAGTATAGTCTTCTTTAGGCCTACACACGTAAATAACTTTATAAAAACAAAACAAAAATTGAAAAACCCACAGGTATTTAAAATTTTAAATCAGGAAATACTTTATTAATCTATTCTCTAGGGAGTGTTTTTTGTTTGTTTGTTTTGTTTTGTTTTGTTTTGAGATAGAGTTTCCTTCTTGTTGCCCAGGCTGGAGTGCAATGGCGCGATCTCGGCTCACTGCAATCTGTGCCTCTCGGGTCCAAGTAATTCTCCTGCCTCAGCCTCCCAAGTAGCTGGGATTACAGGCATGTGCCACCACGCCTGGCTAATTTTGTATTTTTTTTTTTTTAGTAGAGAGGGGGTTTCTCCATGTTGGTCAGGCTGGTCTCGAACTCCCGACCTCAGGTGATCCACCCGCCTTGGCCTCCCAAAGTGCTGGGATTATAGGTGTAAGCCACCATGCCCGGCCAGGAGTGGTTTTAAGTGGTCATTAGATTGAGGGTGAATAGGTCAAAGCAGCATACCTCTAGGGGAGACCAAATTGTAATAGGCAGGGATGATTCTCAACTAAAAACAAACGCATTTCAGCAGAGTGATATGGTTTGATGAACCAGAAGTCAGTGAGTGGTGTGGCCACACTGACGGCAATATGAATGTCTAGTTGGTGGTTAGGACAAGGAACCAAGACATTTAAATATGCAACAAAGTATGAAGGAGCATTTGTATAGGATTCAAGTATCAGGTGGGTCGTTGGACTTCACACACGTTGAAGCTTTTTCAACCAACCTGAGACTCTGATTCTGTTTGGCGATTCATTCTCAACACTGCCACTGAATGGCCTCCCTGAAAAAGCCATTTATGAAGGGACCAACAACTTCTATTCACCAAAGTACCGATATACCAAATATGCCAAGCCTTGGAGACATAAAATTCAAACAGCAAACACCCAAGAAACTGAACAATGAACTAGAATTTTCAAATATTTCATATATTCATTGAGTACTGGGTAAATAAAATACATAAAATCTTTGGAAAAAGTCTAGGCATTGCTTGACATTGATATTGTTATTCATTAAATACAAAATTATTTGTGATATCAGTATCCCCTTTTAGCTGATTAATGGATGTGGTCACTGTCTTAAGCTCTCTTTATATATGTGTATATGTTCATGTATATATATGTGTATGTATAGCTTTCAAAGACCAATCAGCCCTTAAACTTGGTAAAAAGACACTCAACTTCATTTGAAAATGCACATTAAATCTACTCTAAGACTATTTGTCACTTAGATTGAAAAAATCCAGGTTTGCTGTATTTTGTTGTCAAGACAGTGGGGAAACAGGCATTGTCTTACATTGCTGGTGGCTGTGTAAAATGGTACAACACCTATGAAGGGCAATGTGGCAGTATCTATCAATACTTCAATGCATAGGTCCTTTATCCACCAATTCCACTTTGTGGACCTTATTCTTGCAGATACACTTGCAAAGGAACAAAATTGCAGGTGATTCATTGCAGCATTCTTAGTAACAGCAAAAGGCTAAAAACAACTTGTTTACCAATGCAGGACTGGTCAGATATATTATTGAAATACTATATAGCTAAAAATGAATTTCATAAAGAATGAAGAAGCTACTGACTGAGAAATTACTCCGAGGCCAGGCGCTGTGGCTCATGCCTGTAACCCCAGCACTTTGGGAAGCCAAGGTGGCTAGATTGCTTGAGCTCAGAAGTTTAAGAGCAGCTTGGGCAACATGGAGAAACCCCATCTCTACCAAAAATACAAAAACTTAACTAGGTATGGTGGCTCGTGCCTGCAGTTCCAGCTACTTGAGAGGTTGAAGTGGGAGAATGGCTTGAACCTGGGAAGTGGAGGTTGCAGTAAGCCGAGATGTGCCACTGTACTCTAGCCTGGGCAACAGAGTGAGACTCCTTCATCTCATGAAAAAATAAAAAAAAGGAAAGAAAGAAAAAGAATTTGCTTTGAGATGAATTAAATGAAAAAAGTATGTGCTGCATGCTCCTTTATGTATATAATAAACTCTGGAAAGATGCACGGAAAACAATAGTGGTTACTTGTAGGGGGCTGCGGATGGATGGCAACTGGGCAGATGGAGGCAAAGGGGTAGGAGACTTTTCATAATGAACATCTATCTATCTATCTATCCATCCATCCATCCATCCATTTTAGAGGCAGGGTCTCACTCTGTCACCCAGGCTGGTCTTGAACTCCTGGCCTCAAGCTATCCTCCTACCTCAGCCTCCCAAAGTATTGGGATTACAGGCATGAGTCACCATGCCAGGCCTAAAAAATATTTTGAATCAAGTTTCCATTATTACCAACCTTAAAAAATATTTTTTAAATTAATTTTTAAAATAAGTTAAAAAAAATGTAAACCAGAATTGTTTTTCATTTAAAAACATGTAAGCCAGGTGCAGTGACTCACACCTGTAATCTCAGCACTTTGGAAGGCCACAATAGGAGGCTTGCTTGAGCCCTGGAGTTCGAGACCAGCCTGGACAACATAGTGAGACTCTGTCTCTACAAAAAATAAAAAAATTAACCAGGATGGTGGCATGTGCCTGCAGTCCCAGCTACTTGGGAGGCTGAGGTAGGAGGATCACTTGAGTCCAGAGGTTGAGGCTGCAGTGAGCCGTGACTGTGCCACTGCACTCCAGCCTCAGTGACAGTGCAAGACACTGCCTCAAAAGAAGAAGAAAAAAAAGATGTGCATAGTACATTCCAGACAATGGAGTATTATTCAGCAACAAAAAGAAACTATCATGCCACAGAAAGACATGGAGGAAACTTAAATGCTTACTGCTAAGTTAAAGAAGCCCATGTGAAAAATTTACACACTATGTATGACTCCAACTACATGATATTCTGGAAAAGGCAAAACTTTAGAGACAATAAGATCAGTGGTTGGCAAGGGCTGCAGGGGAGGGAGAAGGATCAATAGGTGGAACACAGAGGATTTTTTAGGGCAGTGAAACTATTCTGTATGATAATGGAATGGTGAATACATGACATTATGCATTTGTCAAAACCCACAGAATTGAAAAACATAAAGAATTAACCCTAATGTAAACTATGGACTTTAGTTAATATCTATATTACTTTATCCAGTGTAACAAATGTACTGCAGTAATGCAAGACGTAAATAATAAGGGAATCTGGCCAGGCGTACTGACTCACACCTGTAATCCCAGCAATTTGGGAGGCCGAGACAGGCAGATCACGAGGTCAAGAGATCAAGACTATCCTGGCCAACATGGTGAAACCCCGTCTCTATTAAAAATACACAAAATTAGCTGGGCGTGGTGGCGCTCACCTGCAGTCCCAGCTACTTGGGAGACTGAGGCAGGAGGATCGCTTGAGGCAGAGGTTTCAGTGAGCCGAGATCGCACCACTGTACTCGTGCCTGGTGACAGAATGCGGCTCCGTTTCAAATAATAATAATAATAATAGGGGAAACTGTGAATAAGAGAGACCCAAGGTGTATAGGAACTCACTGTACTATCTAGTCAATTTTCTGTAAACTTAAAACTTCTCTAAAAAAAAAAGTCTATGAATTATTTAAAATGTGTATTGTGTGCATATATGTGTGTGTGCATATCTATGTGGGCGTGTGCATTTTCATTCATTAAATGCCTTATACACTAAAGATGCTCAACAAAGTACTACATATACAGTCTTAGCTCAAGAGCTAAGTCAAGATCTCAAGTTCTGGAGTGGGCAAATCCGGTTCTGATCCTAGTGCTACCATTTTCTAGCTGTGTGGCCTAACTTATGCCAAGTTACCTCTTCAACCCCAGTTTCTCCACGTGCAAAACTGGAAGAAAACACAGTAATTTCTCCTGGGGCTGTTGAGAAATTCAAATAAAGAATAATGCATGTAAAATGCTTAGCACAGAGCCTAATGAAAAAGAAAAGCTGGAAATGTTCGCTGCCGCTGTAACGGTAAGACAATTATTGACGAAATGGCTGATTTGGCACTTGAATTTCCAAGGTTATTCTTACTCCACTACAAGCATATCAATAATACCCCACCAGGGCCCCAAATCCTTACTCCAACCTGACCCACGTTGAACACAATCCACATTGCCTGTGTTCCAGCCCGTACACTTCAAACATTCTTTACTCCCCCAGGTGCTTTTTCCTCTCCACTCGGCCTTACGGGCTCAGGCCCTGGAACCTCCGCCTCTCCGCCCCTCCCCATTCCACCCGGACCCGATCCCACTCAGACCCCGCCCCCGCCCCCGCCTCCTCTCAGACCCCGGCCTAATTCGTCTGCACGTCTTTTTTTCCCCAAAGTTGAAGGGGGCACCTACCCAGATACTCGTAGTCCGGCAGGGCTAGGCGCTCCGGACTCAGCATCCTTTGACCTGGGTAGCTTCAAACCTCCAGCTCTCCGGCTTCCGGAACCCAGGTTGCAGTCTCTCTCCGTTACCATGGCACCCACGCGCCGGGAGGGGGGCGGGACCCGGAGGAGGTGTCACACAAACAGTCTCCGTGTCGCAAAGTGGAGTTGGCCACTCAAGTTCCGGGGGCAGTCGCTTCACGACGGTCCAGGTTTCTTTGGACTCCCATTCTTGAAGACTTGGTTTTAGAGGAATCGGAGATGCAGAATTCTTTTGAATCCGTTGTTTCCCGATGTCGAAGAATTACTGTCGGCTGCCCATATACGCAGTTTCTGAATTTCATAACTATTCTTGCTTTTATACAGTTATCCTAACTAAATAATAGCCCCCACCCTTTGGCCCCCATAAACACTTAGTATCCTGTTACCTATTTCTATCTCTTTGGTATTTACTATCTTAAATTGCTGCAAAGGGCTTACGTATGCATATACCCTAGCTGCTTCTAGAGGTCAGGAGTGTGTCTTTTATGCCTATGACGGCTGTATACACAAAAGGTGCTCATTAAGTCCTCTGAGATCATTGCCATTTCTTCTCCGTTCTCGCTCTGTCGCCCAGGCTGGAGTGCAGCGGCGCGATCTCGGCTCGTGGCAACCTCTGCCTCCCGGGTTCAAGCGATTCTCCTGCCTCAGCCTCCCGAGTAGCTGGGAATACAGGTGCCCGCCACTACGTCCGACTACTTTTTTGTATTTTTAGTAGAGACGGGGTTCCGCCATGTGGGCCAGGCTGGTCTCGAAATCCTGACCTCAGGTGATCTGCCTGCCTCGGCCTCCCAAAGTGCTGGGATTATAGGCGTGAGCCACCGCGCCCGGCCTCAATAATTTTTACCTTTGGTTCTTCTATTTTATTTTTATTTTTTTTTGAGACAGAGTCTCACTCTGTCACCCAGGCTGGAGTGCAGTGGCACGATCTCAGCTCACTGCAACCTCCGCCTCCCAGGTTCAAGCAATTCTCCTGCCTCAGCCTCCCGAGTAGCTGCGACTACAGGCGCATGCCACCACACCCAGCTTTTTAGTAGAGACGGTTTCATCGTGTCAGCCAGGATGGTCTCGATCTCCTGACCTCGTGAACCATCCATCTCGGCCTCCTGAAGTGCTGGGATGACAGGCGTGAGCCACTGCGCCCGGCCTCTCTTTCTATTCCTAGCCCTTACTATTTGGTACCCTTCCCAAATGTCTTTCCTTTTCTTACCAAGACATTTCACTTGAGTGGGAGGGACTGCAGAAACGAGGACACCAATTAGATTTTTTCCCCCCATATGCCCAATTGCTTACTTCTCCTTTAAGAGAATATTCAATGGTTTTCAAGTTCCCAAATATTTTTTTTTGCCCCTCTCCGTTCCTACAACAGGTCAGAGATCTGTAGCACTTGACACGTTCAGACCTAGCAGAAAAAGCCACTGTGTCCTCACTTTTTTAGTGCCCTCCCCCTCCAACAAGGTGAGGTTTGTGAAAAAGAGACAAAGAAAACAAAATCAAGCTATCAAAGGAATGACTGGGAAACCAGTAGACCACCTACACTGGGAGGAAAAGGAAAGAGGAGGTTCTTCTCTTTGTGTTCCGAGTGGCCTATTCTTAGTCTCCTCCAGCAAGGAGCCTCAAACCTCCTAATTCTTGCTTTCCCTGAAAATTGTATATGTGTCTCAATTCTAGGCTCCTGTGAGTCACTCTAAGTTTGGATGTGGTGAGGATAAAAGGACAGAGCCAAACTAGGAGCAGAGCTTAGTGTCTTGAGCAATGAATTTACTAATTTGGTATTTGGTGTGAAGTCCAGCAAATCTGATTTTTTTTTAAATTGCCTTCTTCTCTGCTTCCCCCATGCAACTTGAGGATATGAGAGGTTCATATGTTACATAACTGTGGATTTTTACTATTTTATTAATAAGGTAATACCATAGTAATTATTAAGAATGATAATTTTGGGCCGGGCGCGGTGGCTCATGCCTGTAATCCCAGCACTCTGGGAGGCTGAGGCGGGCGGATCACCTGAGGTCAGGAGTTCAAGACCAGCCTGACCAACATGGTGCAACCCCGTCTTTAAAAAAAAAAAAAAAGAATGATAATTTTGGCTAGGCGTGGTGGCTCATGCCTGTACTCCAAGCACTTTGGGAGGCCGAGGCGGGCAGATCACCAGGTCAGGAGTTTGAGACCAGCCTGGCCAATGTGGTGAAACCCTGTCTCTACTAAAAATACAAAAAAAAAAATAAGCCAGGCGTGGTGGCAGCCACCTGTAGTTCCAGCTACTCGGGAGGCTGAGGCAGAAGAATCAGTTGAACCCGGGAGGCAGAGGTTGCAGTGAGCCGAGATTGCGCCATTGCATTCCAGCCTGGGCAACAGAGTGAGACTCTGTCTCAAAAAAAAAAAAAAAAGTGGTAATTTTACTTTATTCCCAAGCAACTTGTAGCTATTTGCAGATAATGTTATTTGTCCTCATAAAAACTTTCTAAGGCAATTTTCCCTTTCTAACTAGGGAAACTGAGGCACAGGTCACACCAGGGACTTGTCTAGTGACTTGTCTAACATCATGCAGCCACACAGTGGTAGAGCTGGAACTGGATCTCAGCTATTCCAACATCCAGGCTAGTGGTCTGACCACTAAACCACACAGTCTCTTTTTTAGGGTTTGTTGACCTGGTTTTTATTTATTTATTTTTCCTTTTCCTCTGCCCTGCTAGCAACTGGAAGCTCCCAGATAGAAGAAGACAATGTTGAGTCCAGGCTGGACATTTGACATCGTCTTATTTGTGGAGCATTATCCTGGGACTTGGCGGGTGCTGGCTGCTGGGGTCTGTGTGGTGGAGCTGGGAACCAGCCCCAAGAATATAGCTTTGTTTGGGCATTAACCCATTTGTGGTTATAATAATGATAAGTTTCAGCACCAGTGGCGCCCGACTGTTAATGACTCAAAGAAGGCTAAATAAGAACAAGATGTCATCTCTGGAGTAATTTGTAGGTTTTTTCCTGCAGTTCCATCCCTTCCATAAAAATCCGAAGGACCCTTGTCTTCAAGGTCAGTCTTCCACTCTATTGAGAAGGATTTAGAAAAGAGTAGGAGGCTGCTAGAGTAAGGCTTCACAAAAATTTCGAGTGTCACCGAAATAACAGGTGGCCTAACTGGTAGTGGAATTACTGACTGTTTACATTTTTATTCTTTATATTTTTCTGTAGTCTTAAATTTTTCTATAATAGGCATGTATTATAACTTGAAAACAACAAAAATAAATGAGTGGCATGAAAATCTTTAAAATGTTTCAAGTAGATGTGATGACCTTCCAGACAGAGTTTGTTTTTTCCCAAAGAGATGCCACTGCTAGATTTCTCTTCTGTCACAGATTAGATGATAACAGATTTTGGAAACACATTGGTTGTTGAGGACATTTTTCCCTGAAACATACACTACATCAGTCTTAAGAGTAGAAATATAGAAGAGTTATTAAAATCAAGTGTATTTTTTGTGACTTCAATGTGAAAGAAAGAAAAAAAAATGTCAGCCTTTGATTTAAATTGACTTCTCAGGTTCTTAATTTATCATAATGTATTTCTTAAAAATTTAACAAAAAAAAAAATCACCCAGATAAATTGGTAAGTCAGAAGACAACTCCACAATCTTGAAAAGAGGCAAGAGGCAAGTGATACGTATTGATCAAAAATAGAGAGGCATCAGATGTTAAAGGCAGTACTACAGCATGAGGGATGTAAATATCAAATTCTGAACAATAAGAAAAACACCCACAAGGCAGAGAATATATTGAGACTGTTTTCTGTTTTGTTTGTTTGTTTTTTGAGACTGAGTCTCACTCCATCATCCAGAAAGGATTGCAATGGCACTATCTTTGCTCACTGCAACCTCTGCCTCCCGGATTCAAGTTATTCTCCTGCCTCAGCCTCCCAAGTAGTTGGGACTACAGGTGTGCACCACTATGCCTGACTAATTTTTGTATTTTTATTAAAGATGGGGTTTCGCCGTGTTGCTCAGGCTGGTCTTGAACTCCTGACTTCAAGTGATCCACCCACCTCTTATAAAATGCCCAGACTAGGTATGGTGGCTCATGCCTATAGTCCCAGCACTTCGGGAGGCCAAGGCAAGAGGATTGCTTTAGCCCAGGAGTTTGAGACCAGCCTGGACAACATATAGAGACCCATCTCTACAAAAAATATTTTTAAAAATAAATAATTAAGATAATAAAAAATAAACTAAAAACTAGCCAGGTATGATGGCACACACTTAAAGTCCCAGCTACTTGGTAGGCTGAGATGGGAGGATAACTTGAGCCCCAAGAGTTCAAGGCTGCAGTGAGCCATGGTCATGCCACTGCATTTCAGGCTGAGTAACAGAGTGAGACCCTGTCTCCAAAAAAACAAACAGGCTGGGCGTGGTGGCTCCCAAAGTGCTGGGATTACAGGCATGAGCCACCACATCCAGCCTTTATATATATGTAGTTTCCCTCTGTTACCCAGGTTGAATGCAGTGGTACAATCACAACTACAACTCACTGTAGCCTGGAATTCTTGGGCTCAAGTAATCCTCCCACCTCAGCCTCCTGAGTAGCCGGGACCACTGGTGCATGCCACCACACCCAGATAATATTTTTATTTTTGTAGAGACAGAGTCTTGCTAGGTTGTCGAGGCTGGTTTTGAATTCCCGAGCTCAAATTATCCTCCTGCCTCAGTCTCCCAAAGTGCTGGGATTACAGGCCTGAGCCACTGCATCCAGCTGAGACATCAAGTATCAGATTATAATTTCTGATTTTATAATGAGAAAATTAATAGACATCTCTGGCTCTGCAGAAGACCTATTAAGAGATTGATAGGGCAGCCGGGCATGGTGGCTCATGCCTATAATCCCAGCACCTTGGGAGGCCAAGGCAGGCAGATCACCTGAGGTCGGGAGTTCGAGACTAGCCGGAACAACATGGTGAAACAGCATCTCTACTAAAAATACAAAATTAGCCGGGTGTGGTCGAGCATGCCTGTAATCCCAGCTACTCAGGAGGCTAACACAGGAGAATCGCTTGAACTCGGGAGGCGGAGGTTGTAAGAGCTGAGATTGCACCACTGCACTCCAGTCTGGGCAACAAGAGCGAAACTCCATCTCAAAAAAAAAAAAAAAAAGAGAGAGAGAGAGACAGAGACAGAGAGATAGAGTGATAGGGAAGAAAATCCTCCCTATAATTAAAGACTCTAGAAAAGTGAACCATGAATACACTAAAAAGTTTTAAACTTCAAGGAGGCAACAAGGAAACAATAAATGCAGGCTGATTTATTGCTATAAAATAGGTTCAAGAAACTAGGACAAGCTTTTATCAATTCATCAAGCAGAAAAGATGCTAAAGGCAAAGTAGCTGCTAAGAAATGCAGGTCATGAAATTCATGCTGAGCTACTAGGCTCTACTTGAAAGACTTATCTATCTTCCATAAGGGCACAGTAGAAACTAAGTGTGATGCCACTGTCTGGCATATGTTTAATTTAAAAGTGCTATTTATAGAAGAGTCATTTCGGACTGCCATAAGCCATTAGACCAGAGCTTTGGAGTAATTTGTAGAGAAAAAGAAATGTTCACAAACTCTTGGGCAGTTAAGAATAACTAATGCATTATAAGAAAGTTGTTAAGGGGCAATGGCTTAAATTGAACTGAAGTTCAAAGGTCATTATGACCGTACCTTCTTGTTATTCTGTTTTTCAAATGCTGCAGAGTTGCAAATTACACATTCATATAGTTAGAAGGGGGAGTGATTTACTGATTCTTCTTAACAGCCCACAAAAATTAGTTATGCCTTCTTCTCCCCTAGAGTATGCACTTTTATAACCATTTATGTCTTTTAAAAAAACTCTTGGCCGGGTGCAGTGGCTCACGCCTGTAATCCCAGCATCTTGGAAGGCTGAGGCGGGTGGATCAAGACGTCAGGAGTTCAAGACCAGCCTGGCCAAGATGTTGAAACCCCATCTCTACTAAAAATACAAAAAACTAGCCAGGCACGGTGCTAGGCACCTGTAATCCCAGCTACTAGGGTGGCTGAGGCAGGAGAATCACTTGAACCCAGGGGGCGGAGTTTGCAGTGAGCCAAGATTGCGCCACTGTACTGCAGCCTGGGACAGAGTGAGATTCTGTCTCAAAAAAAAAAATTCTTCCTACTAGACTGTGAGTTCCATGAGGGCAGAGACAGTCTTTATTCATTTTTAAATTTCTGGGACCATGTGCAGTGCCTGTAGCAAGCAATTATACAGTAAATGTCTGTTAAATGAATTTGTTTCCCTATAGACTAGAAGTTTAGAAAACAAAGACCAACCGACCAATAGGATTTATGGGTGCCTCATGGCAATCATTAAAAAAATTTATTAAAGAAAAAGGTGGCCAAGTGTGGTGGCTCACGCCTGTAATCCCAGCTGCTCAAGAGGCTGAGGTGAGAGGATTGAGCCTGGGGTGATCACACCACTGCACTCCAACTGGGAGTGAGACCCTATCTCAAAAAACAAAAACCAAAAGCAAAAAGAGGCCAGAAAAACACAAGGCATCATTGAGAAAGACATTAAAAGTCAATCAGAAAGCACTGGCAAATCCTCCTACACCTAAATAACCATGTATGAAATGCCCGGACTAGGCATAGTGGCTCATGCCTATAGTCCCAGCACTTTGGGAGGCCAAGGCAAGAGGATTGCTTTAGCCCAGTAGTTTGCAACCATCCTGGACAAGATAGACACATCCATCTCTACAAAAATATTTTTTAAAATAAGGAGTTCGAGGCTGCAGTGAGCAGTGATCGTGCCATTGCATTTCAGCCTGGGTAACAGAGTGAGACCCTATCTCTAAAAAACAAACAGGCTGGGCGAGGTGGCTCACGCCTGTAATCCTAGCACTTTGGGAGGCTGAGGCGGGTGGTTCACAAGGTCAGGAGTTTGAGACCAGCCTGACCAACATGGTGAAACCCCGTCTCTACTAAAAATACAAAAATTAGCCAGGCCTGGTGGTGTGCGCCTGTAACCTCAGTTACTCAGGAGGCTGAGGCAAGAGAATCGCTTGAACCTGGGAGGTGGAAGTTGCTGTGAGCCAAGATCTCACCACTGCACTCCAGCCTGGGTTACAGAGCGAGACTCCATCTCAAAAACAAAAACAAACAAACAAACGAAAAACCCAACCAAACAAACAAATGCCCAGAAAAAAAGTAACTAACAACAGTGTTAGAGAGAATGCTTCGTGTACATCAGGTGATTAGTTCAGAAGGATGAGAGGGAATGTACTAGATATCAAATTTAGGATGTGAACTGGGAGTTCTCAAATTTCAGAATCTTAAGACAAAAAGCTGGAGTCTCTGTGTCTATTTTTCTTTCTCCCCTAAACCATCCTCTACACTGTCACAAGACAGCGTTATTCTAAAATTCAAATTTGACCGCATTACTTCCTTACTTAAAAAGTGTTGCTAGGCAAGGCATAGTTGCTTACACCTGTAATCCCAGCATTGGGAGGCTGAGGTGGGAGGATCACTTGAGGACAGCAGTTTGAGATCAGCCTAATAAACATAGCAAGATGCCATCTCTACATTTAAAAAAAAAAAAAAAAAAAGCCGGACGCAATGGCTCACACCTGTAATCCCAGCACTTTGAGAGGCCGAGGCCAGCAGATCACCTAAGGTCGGGAGTTCAAGACCAGCCTGACCAACATGGAGAAACTCCGTCTCTATTACAAATACAAAAATTAGCTGGGCGTGGTGGCGCATGCCTATAATCCCAGCTACTCTGGAGGTTGAGGTAGGAGAATTGCTTGAACTCAGGAGGTGGAGGTTGTGGTGAGCTGAGATCACCCCATTGCATTCCAGCCTGGACAACAAGGCCGAAACTCCATCTCATTAAAAAAAAAAAATTGTTGCTACTGACTCACCATTACTAGGAAGAAGCAAAACTTCCCATGCAAATATATAAATCCCTTATACTTTGGTCCCAACTTCCTCTTCCAGCCATCTCGCCACTCACTGTTCTCTACATACTTACACATACAGCCATACCTTCCTACTCAATATGACCCAACATACTGAGCTCTTTCATATCCTTTGCTTTGGTGTAAGCTTTCTGTCTAGAATGTACCCTTACCATATTTTCTGCCTAGTAAACTACACATCCTTTAAAACCTAGGTTATGGCTGGGCGCAGTGGCTCACGCCTGTAATCCCAGCACTTTGGAAGGCCAAGGCAGGTGGGTGGCTTGAGCTTAGAAGTTCAAGACCAGCAACATGGCAAAACCCCATCTCTACCAAAAATACAATAGTCAGGTGTGGTGCCATGCACCTGTAGCCCCAGCTACTTGGGAGACTGAGGCAGGAGGATTGTTTGAGCTGAGGAGGTGGAGGTTGCAGAGAGCTGTGGTTGTACCACTGCACTCCAGCCTGGTGACAGAGTCAGACCTGTCTCAAAAAAAAAAAGAAAAGAAATGACCTAGGCTTAATGTCACCACATCGATGAGTCCTCATCCAATTTCCCAAGGGGCCAGTTAGTACCTGATATGTACCTGTATTTTAGCATTGATCATCTTCTTTATTTGTTTGTTTGCCTGGGTATTGCTCCTCTTGGACTGAGAATCGTTCATGGCCAGGAATCATGTTTTATTTGCTGTTATAATCTTCCCACTACCCAGAAAGACAGAGAAGTATTTGTCAGAAGTCTGTATTAGTTCGGTTTCATGCTGCTGATAAAGACATACCTGATACTGGGAACAAAAAGAGGTTTAATTGGATTTACAGTTCCACGTGGCTGGGGAGGCCTCAGAATCATGGCTGGAGGCGAAAGGCACTTCTATTGAGGCTATAGTGTGCTGTGATTGCACCTGTGAATAGCCCCTGCACTCCAGCCTGAGCAATATAGTGAGAGCCTATCCCTAAAAAATAAAAATAATTTTAGAAAAAGAAAACCAGATGTAAACCTACTACCAAGCCCATCTCTCTACTGGGAAAAGTATCATTCTGATTGTCTGGAGTCAAAGGTATAAGAATAGAAAGATGAATTTTAAAAATAAAAATAGTACAATCCCTCCCTAGGACTTGGTGGGAACTCTGTCACTGCTCACTGAAGAAACAGATATAAAAAATATAAAGGGCATTTAATTCAGAAACAATTTTCAATAATAGTTGGTTATTAAGAGGTTCCCTCTCTTAGGCGGATCACTTGAGGTTAGGAGTTTGAGACCGCTCTGGTCAACACCCCGTGAAACTCCCGTCTCTACTAAAAATACAAAAATTAGTTGGGTATGGTGGAGTGTGCCTGTAGTCCTAGCTACTAGGGAGGCTGAGGCAGAATTGCTTGAGGCTCACAGCAGAGGTTGCAGTGAGCTGAGATTGCACCACCACACTCCAGCCTGGGCGACACAGCAAGACTTCATTTCAAAAAGAACAAAAAGAAACAGATCCCTTCTCTGCTTTCCTTAATCACCCTATGTTCTTCTAGCCACAGAAGGTATTGATTATTCTCCAAACGTGGCAGCCACTTGCAAGACATTATGTCTTTGCTTATGCCATTTCTTCCATCTGGAATCTGTGCCCCCTCCTCGTCTTTTCCTTTATTTATGTGGTGAAATTTCCCCCACCTTTAATGCCCAGCTACTCCAAACTTGAAGGTCCTCTCTTCTCTGTTTCCCACAGTCCTTTTTACATTACTTCTGTTGCACTATCATTGCTTCTGAAGTCTTCCTCTCCTCTCAGATTGGGGAGCTTCTTAACATTATGAAGCCTACCTTTTTTTTTTTTTTTTTGAGACAGGGTCTCCCACTGTTGCCCAGGCTGAAGTACAGTGGCATGATCACAGCTTACTGCAGCCTCAACCCTCCCAGCTCAAGGCATCATCCCAGCTCAGCCTCCTGAGTAACTGGGACTTCAGACACGCACCACTATATCCTGGTGAATTTTTTTTTTTCAAAAATGGGATCTCCTTGTCTTGCCCAGGCTGGTCTCAAACACCTGGCCTCAAGGGATCTTCTGCCTTTGGCCTCCCAAAGTGCTGGGATTACAGGTGCAAGCCACCACACATGGCCCTATGGACCCTATCTTACTCATCTTTGTATTTCCCCAGCCCTAGCTGACTGTCTGGTTTTCATTCATTTACCAAAAATTTATTCAGCAATATGTGTTAAGCATTATTCATAGGTGCTGGAGAATTAAAAAAAAATCCCTGCTCCATTGGCACTCGTCTAATAGTGATGAGATGGATAAATATAAACACGCAACAACAAACAAGAATATTTCAAATAATAATAAACGCTGTGGAGAAAAGAAAATAGAATAAAGGCAGTAAGTGAGAACGAGGCAACTTCAGGGTGGTAAGGTGAGACATCTCTGAAGGTGAGGCTTCTGTGAGGTCATGATATTGGGCTGAGACCAGTCACAGGAAGGGCCTAGGGAACAGCATTTGACTTCTTTTTTTTTTTTTTTTTAGACAAAGTCTCCCTCTGTCACCCAGGCTGGAGGCAGTGGCATGATAGGGCTCACTGGAACCTCTGCTTCCTGGGCTTAAGTGATTCTCCTGCCTCAGCCTCCCGAGTAGCTGGGACTCCTGCCTCAGCTTCCCAAGAGCAGGGATTACAGGTGTGTGCCACCACACCTGGCTAATTTTTGTGTTTTTTAAGTAGAGATGGGGTTTTGCCATGTTGGCCAGGCTGGTGGTCTCAAACTCCTGGCCTCAAGTGATCCACCTGCCTTGGTCTCCCAAAGTGCTGGGATTACAGGTGTGAGCCACTGCGCCTGGCCTAGGGGAACAGCATTTGAAGAGAAAGAGACAGCACAAGCTCAAGTTGTAGGACAGAAATGATGGCAAGTTGCAGAAGTGAAAGGAAGCCAGCGTGGCTACAGCAGAATGAATGAGAGCAAAAGTGATCAAGAAGTAAGCAGGGCCGGGTAGAGTAGCTCACGCCTGTAATCCCAGCACTGGCCAATGTGGCAAAGCCCCATCTCTACTAAAAATACAAAAATTGGCTGGACATGGTGGCGCGTGCCTGTAATGCCAGCTACTCAGGAGGCTGAGGCAGGAGAATTGCTTGAACCCGGGAAGCGGAGGTTGCAGTGAGCCGAGATCACACTATTGCACTCCAGCCTGGGCAAGAGCAAGACATTGTCTCAAAAAACAAAAGAAGTAAGCAGATGTCAGGTCATGAAGACCTTGAAGGTCACATGAGAAGTAAGAATTTTATTCTAAGTGTAACAGGAAGGCATTGGAAATTTTTTAAGCCATGATCTGAGTTTCTTTTTTCTTTTTTTTCTTTTTATTTTCTTTTTTGAGACAGGGTTTCACTCTGTCACCCAGGCTAGAGTGCAGTGGGAGATCATGGCTCACTGTAGCCTCAAATTCCTGGGCTTAGGTGATTCTCTCACCTCAGCTTTCTGTGTAGCTGAGACTACAGGAACATGTCACCATGCCTGGCTAATTTTTTTTTTTTTTTTTTTTGTAGAGATGAGGTTTCACCATGTTGCCCAAACTGGTTTTGAACTCCTAGGCTCAAGCAATCCTCCCATCTTGGCCTCCCAAAGTCCTCGTATTACAGGCATGAGTCACTGTGCCATACCTTGAGTTATATTTTTTAAAAAGTCACTGTGGTTTCTGTGCAGAGAACAAATTACGAGGGGCAAGTGTGAAACAGAGAGGCCATTTACATAGATGCTTCATTCATATTTGTTATTAAATGAGCATTTATTCATTGATAAATGAATGGTTTACCCCACCATTCTGAATATATCATTACTATTAAAAGAAGCAAGACATACTGAGCTATTTGCTGCAGAGGCTCTTATTTATATGTGCCAGGTATGTGAATATCAGGCTTCTAGGAGATCAAAATGTGCTAGACAGCCCCGCCTTTCAGGGTGTGCCCCAAGTTAGGCCAGGGATCTAATCAGCCACATGCCCCAGATCCTACTGGAGAACCACTGCTGAGCTGGAACATGAAAAATATTGGCACTAGAAATGGTGGCATGGAGGGTTTGCAACTGAAGAAAGCATAGAGGCTGGGTGAGGTGGCTCACGAATGTAATCGCAGCACTTTGGGAGGCGAGGCAGGCAGATCACAAGGTCAAGAGATCAAGACCATCCTGACCAACGTGATGAAACCCTGTCTCTACTAAAAATACAAAATCAGCTGGGTGTGGTGGCACATGCCTGTAGTCCCAGCTACTTGGGAGGCTGAGGCAGGAGAATCACTTGAACTTGGGAGGCAGAGGTTGCAGTGAGCCAAGATCGTGCCACTGCACTCCAGCCAGGCAACAGAGTGAGACTCTATCTCAAAAAAAATAAAAAATAAAAAATAAGACTAGTCTCAGAAATGCAAATGAGACTAGTCTCTCAGGCTTTCACTGTTTCTTGTCTTTGGTAGTAGCCCTCTGAACCTAGATCGAAGCAAACCTGTTGCTTAAAGTTAGTAAAACATTTCCTTACATCCAATGGCGTCTTTCCTGGCTTGTAGCCTTTGCATGCACTGTTCCTTCTGCCTGGAAGGCCTCTTATCCACTCCTAGCCTGATGGCTGTTACTCAGCTTGCACGTCAGTGCCTCTGGCCGGCCTTCCTCAAACCCCCCAAATCTAAACCCGGTCTTTCCTTTCACAGAACCCTGTACTTCTCCCTCAAAGCCTCTAACATTTGTAACCTCAAATTCATTTGTGGGAGCATTGTTTAAATGCCTCTGCATACTTGCAGCCCCCTTCAACTATCAGACTATAAGTTTCAGGGACCCAGTATATTTATTTGTTCATCATTGCCTCAGAGTGCCTGGCACATAATACACCTTTTATAAGTAGTTACTGAGTAAGTGAATCCTGAAACTAACCCTCTCTAAAGCAAATAGGTGTAGGACTCTATTAGTGCCCTTAGCTGTGCTTTCTCTTCTAAAGTTTTAAGAACTGGCCGGGCGCGGTGGCTCACGCCTGTAATCCCAGCACTTTGGGAGGCCAAGGCGGGCAGATCACCTGAGGTCAGGAGTTGAAGACCAGTCTGGACAGCATAATGAAACCCTGTCTCTACTAACAATACAAAAAATTAATCCTGGTGTTTTGGCACACGCCTGTAATCCCAACTACTCGGGAGGCTGAGGCACAGGAATCCCTTGAACCCGCGAGGCGGAGGTTGCAGTGAGCTGAGATCAGGCCACTGCTTTCCAACCTGGGGTCCAGAAGAAAAAGAAAAAAAAAGAAAACTTGCCTCCTTTCACCTTGCCTTCAACAAGAAAGTGATTCTGGAAAGAGGATAGAGTAATGATTTGCAGTCTCATGTTTTTAATCTTTTAAAGCAGTTTCTCAACCTTGGGACTATGAACATTTTGGGATGGATAATTCTTTGTTGTGGGGGATGCCCTGCTCACTGTAGAATGTGAAGCAGCATCTTGGCCTCTACTCATTAGATGCCAGTAACATCGACTCCCAAAAATTGCCAGATGCGGTGATGCACACCTGTAGTTCCAGCTACTTGGGAGGCTGAGGCAGGAGGCTTAAGGCCAGGAGTTCGAAGCAGCAGTGTGCTGTGGTTGTGCCTGTGAATAGCCACTGCACTCCAGCCTTGGTAACATAGTGAGACCCTGTCTCTAAAAGAAAAGCATGGTGGCTTACATCTGTAATCCCAGCACTTTGGAAGGTTGGTGGGGGGGGGGGGGGGGCACCACCAGACACCAGGAGTTCAAGACCAGCCTGGTCAACATGGTGAAACCTCGTCTCTACTAAAAAGTCAGGCAGGGAGAGAGATCCAAGATGGCCGATTAGCAGCAGCTCAGGATTGTAGCTCCCACTGAAAGCGCAGAGAGTGAGTGGACGCCACATTTTCAGACGAATTTTCATAGCCCACGGACCAAGAGATTCTTGGCGGAGGAGCCCCACGGGTCGCCAGCGCGACCCTTTTGGAGGGGCGCGGCCGTTTTGCAGGCGCCCCGACGCGGCAGTTCTCAGTCCGGAGTATACGGGACTGAGTGCCCTTTTGGTTGGCGTTGGAGCTCCGGGAAAGCAGAGTCTCCCATTCAGCTGATTAAAAAGCGGACTGAAGTGGGGAACCAGACCAGGAGATTCCCGGGCAGAAAGCGCCACGAATCTTAACGCCGCTGTTTCAGCCGGCGTAGTGGGTCGCCGCAGGGGAAGCTGGCCCCCCCCAACAACAATAACAAAACAGCAGTTGGAACTGCTGAGGATTAAGCGTTTCACACCAAGTACAGCTGAACCTGGGAAGGTCCAGCTCTGTGGGGGAGGGGCATCCGCCGAAGGAAAATTAAGAAATAGAAAAAACTTTATAACCCACAAGCTGGACATCCACTCAGAGACCTAATCTGAAAGTCAGCAATTACACAGACGACAGGTGGATAAATCCACAAAGATGGGAAGAAACCAGCGCAAAAAGGCTGAAAACACCCCGAAATCAGAATGCCTCTCCTCCTACAGAGGATTGCAGTGCCTCATCACCGGTTGAACAAGGCCTGATAGAAAATGAATGTGAGGAATCAACGGAATCAGGCTTCAGAAGGTGGATAATGAGAAACTTCTGTGAGCTAAAAGAACATGTTCTAGCCCAATGCAAGGAAACTAAGAACCTTGAAAAAAGGTTTCACGAAATGTTCATGAGAAATGGACAATTTAAAGAAGAATATAAGTGAATTAATGGAGCTGAAAAACACAATACGAGAACTTCGCGAAGTATGCACAAGTTTTAACAGTCGAATTGATCAAGCAGAAGAAAGGATTTCAGAGGTCGAAGACCAACTT
Source organism: Ateles fusciceps (assembly GCA_036589455.1). NCBI lineage: Eukaryota > Metazoa > Chordata > Mammalia > Primates > Atelidae > Ateles > Ateles fusciceps. The sequence continues at coordinate 16,714,422 of JAZHEH010000681.1, read as the reverse complement.
AACGAAATAAAACGAGAAGACAAGATTAGAGAAAAAGGGTAAAAAGGAATGAGCAAAGTCTCCAAGAAATATGGGACTATGTGAAAAGACCTAATCTACGTTTGATAGGTGTACCTGAATGTGACGAAGAGAATGAATCCAAGCTGGAAAATATTTTTCAGGATATTATCCAGGAAAACTTTCCTAACCTAGCAAGGCAAGACAATACCCAACTCCAGGTAATACAGAGAACACCACAAAGATATTCCTCAAAAAGAGCAACCCCAAGGCACATAATCATTAGATTCATCAGGGTTGAAACGAAGGAGAAAATACTACGGGCGGCCAGAGAGAAGGTCAGGTTACCCACAAGGGGAAGCCTATCAGACTCACAGCTGATCTCTCAGCAGAAACCCTACAAGCCAGAAGAGAGTGGGGACCAATATTCAACATCCTTAAAGAAAAGAACTTTCAACCCAGAATTTCATATCCAGCCAAACTAAGTTTCATAAGTGAAGGAAAAATAAAATTTTTTGCAAACAAGCAAGTACTCAGAGATTTCATTACCACCAGGCCTGCTTTACAAGAGCTTCTGAAGGAGGCACTATGTATAGAGGGGAACAACCAGTATCAGCCACTTCAAAGGACCCATCAGTAAGCTGCATCCAGATCCATCTTATATGCAAGGATATACAGAGACTCAAAACAAAGGGATGGAGGAAGATTTGCCAACCAAATGGAGAGCAAAAAAAAAAAAAAAAGCAGTAGTTGCAATTCTCATCTCTGATAAAAATAGACTTTAAAGTAATAGAAACCGAAAGAGATAAGAAGGACATCGTATAATGGTAGAGGGATCAATGTAACGGGAAGAGCTAACGACCCTAAGCCTATGCGCACCCAATATAGGAGCACCCAGATACATAGGGCAACTTCTTGGTGACTTACAAAGAGACTTGGACTCCCACACGATAATAGTGGGAGACTTTAACATTACATTGTCAATATTGGACAAATTAATAAGACAGAAGGTTAAGAAGGATACCCGGGACTTGAACTTAAACCTCAAACAAGTAAACTTAATAAACATTTACAGAACTCTCTACTCCAAATCCACAAAATATACATTTTTTTTTCAGTAACGCATCACATTTATTCTAAAAGTGACCACATGGTTGGGAGTAAATCACTCCCTAGCAATTGCATAGCATTTCATAGGTTTAAATGAAATATTGGTTGGCTGTTTGTTTGTTATTTTCCTCCCTTATTCCTCTCCTGTCTCCATTGTATAACACAATTATTAGTATAAAAAAAGCTTTTAATATCCATTTGTAGACTGCATTCTAGCCTGGGCAATAGAGCAAGATTCCCGTTCTCTCTTCCTTTTCCTTTTTCTTCTTCTTTTTCTCTTTATTTCATTCTTTTTTCTTCCTTCTTTCTCTTTTTCTCTTTAAAAAAATAAAATAAAATAAAATGACTTACTACAAAAAAAAAGAACAAAAAAAAAAGAGAAGGATACAGGTCAGCTTGAAGAAATCAACATTAAGGGGGATGTGTGTATATTAAAATGAAGGAAAAATAGCCAATAGAAAAAAAAAAAAAAGTCAGGCAGAGTGGTGCACGCCTGTAATTCCAGCTATTCAGGAGGCTGAGGCAGGAGAATTTCTTGAATCCAGGAGGTGGAGGTTGCAGTGAGCCGAGATCGCACCATTGCACTCCAGCCTGGATGACAGAGTAAGATTACGTCTAAATAAAAAATAATAAAATAAAATAAAATGGAAGAAGAAAAGAGAAAGAGAGAAAGGGAGAAGGAGAGGGAGTGAGAGAGGGAGGGAGGAAGGAGGGAAGGAGGGGAAGGAAGGAAGGAAGGAAGAAAGGAAGGAAGGATGGATGGATGGATGTCTTTAGATATTGCCCCATGCCAGCAAATTCACCTGTGGTTGAGAGCCACTGTGCTGAAGTGTGAAGCTTCAGGCCTTATTTTGTTGTAGAAGAATTACATATAGAAATCCAGGTTATTGAATGATTCCTGGATTATAAGAGAATTCTACCAACCCAGTTGGATCAAAATAGTGCCCCCTTCTCTCTTGTTTCCGTAGCACTCCCCTGTGTTTTTCTTTGTAAAGCCCATTAGTGATGGTCCAGTTCAGGGCAATATTCTGATCTTGGAAATTCAGCCCCCTGGACGGTCCTGGAAAGATGAAGGAAAGGGGTGGTGTTTCTGAGGAAACTAAGGTCTCTGAGACCCCTCTGGAATTGGCAGTCCCCTACAACTTTTCCAGGGGCATGTCCCAGAGGACAATGAAAGGGAGACAAACAGCCCATTCTGGCATGCTTTTCAGGATCTCTCACTCCAAACAAGAAAGTCTGAGAGGCCTGGTAAAAATAAATATGGCTTAGTACTCCTGGCACAAGAGCAGTTTCTGACAGCCAAGACTTAACTCACCCTAGGGGGTGACCCAGGCAGGGACTATGCACAAAGTTAGTTTTTTATCCATTGATATTCCCAGTGACTCACAGCAGCCAGGGGTGGCTCTGTGCATCAGAACTGTGCTGAACCGTGGAGAAGGACTTGGGATGCACGTAGGAAACAGTCTCTCGAGCTGAGTCAGACAGGGACAGCTCAGCCTGTCGTTTCTTCTCCAGTTCCAGAAAAACAACACAAATCATGCCTCTGGAAAGGAACCTGTCCTTTGCATACAGAGTGGAAACTGTTTGTAACTTCTTAATCCCCTGACATTGAAAGTATGGGGACCGCCTGTCCTGGATTTTTTGGGACAACTGTATTCACTCTACCACATGTGTCTAGTTTTCCATTGGAAAAAAAATATGGTCTCCCAGAATCCCAAGGTCTTTCTCAACAGATTTAAAAGCAAGTCTTCATAAGCAACATATATGAAACCCTGAGACCAACCAAACCTACATTAAGAAATGGGAGGTGGGGCAGGGTGCGGTAGCTCATGCATGTAATCTCAGCACTTTGGGAGGCCGAGGCGGGTGGATCACCTGAGGTCAGGAGTTCGAGACCAGCCTGACCAACATGGTGAAACTCCATCTCTACTAAAAACACAAAATTATTCGGGCGTGGTGGCGCATGCCTGTAATTCCGGCTACTCGGGAGGCTGAGGCAGGAGAATCGCTTGAACCTGGGAGATGGACGTTGCAGTGAGACACTGCACTCCAGCCTGGGCAACAGAGCGAAACTGCATCTCAAAAGAAAAAAATAAAAAAAGGCCGGCGCAGTGGCTCACCCCTGTAATCCCAACACTTTGGGAGGCTGAGGCGGGCAGATCACAAGTCAGGAGATCGAGATCATCCTGGCCAACATAGTGAAACTCCGTCTCTACTAAAAATACAAAAATTAGCCGGGTATGGTGGTGTGTGCCTGTAATCCCAGCTACTCGGGAGGCTGAGGCAGGAGAATCTCTTGAACCTGGGAAGCAGAGGTTGCAGTGAGCTGAGATTGCGCAACTGCACTCCAGGCTGGGCGGCATAGCGAGCCTCTGCCTCAAAAAAAAAAAAAAAAAAAAAAGAAAGAAAGAAAGAAAAGAAATGGGAGGTGGGAAGGAGGGTGCTGAGGAATCAGCCTCTACTTTTTACTTTTTTTTCTCCTGCATTTTAGGCTGTATGGTGACTGATGGAGGCCAGAAAGGTCGACAGTCTTTCCTAGCTCCAGGATCATGTAAACCTGACCTGTCTCTACTGCCGCCTTCAGTCAGCAAGAAGAACTACACATCCAGAAAAGTCCTCAGTATTAGTTACCATGGTGATGCTAGTTCAACCACATTGTATCTGGGTAAAACTTTCAGGCAAAACGATGTAGAAAACTGCAAGGAATTAACACCTCACATCTTTTGTTGTTGTTGCTGTTGCAAAGTATGGTTCGTGTTAGCTTTGGTCAAAGATGGTAATTTGAAGTGAAAACATTGAAAACAAGCAAGGATGAAATGTCAATGTATCCACTTGGAGAAATCTAATAACCACTTTGCACTAGGCCAAATGCTAACGGGGGCATTTGGGTCTCCCCGGACTCTATTTACCGGTGAGGAAAGTGAATTAATGAAATCCATAGACGATCCAAAGCCAGGAAATGTTGGCATATCAGCGGGGAGGGAAAAAACGATACACTGGGCCATCAGAAATTTGGGAATTTGGGCAAAAGGAACAAAACAAGATTCAACCTGGAAAAATGGAAGGTGGTGAAATTAACCCGTATTATTAATATGCATTAGAGAGGGTAGACAACATAAGTAAGGAAAACTAGAGACAAGTTTATGATTTTATGTAGTAAATCAAAAGTTAAATCTTGAGGGAGGGCCCTACAGACGGGAGCTGGAAGGAGGCTGAGGGCTTTGTGGGAGTGCAGCTGCCCACGAGGATTTCTTTCCTGACCCCCCTCCCTTCCTTGTCAGGATCAGAAAGTCAAAGAAGGTGAAGAGGCTAACAACGGTGATTTACAAAGACAGCGAGGAGGAACTAAGTCTGTCTGGGCCGAATCTGGACGTCTGAGCTGGAGCAACAGGACCCAGACAACCACTTCAGGAAATGAGTGAATGAAAAAGAGGGGGGTCGGTGAATTATTTAGTCCTGGAACAACGCTGCCTAGACCGGGGGGAGGCGAGGGAGAAGAAAATCTCAGAAAAGGAATTTTGACAGTGAGAACACTAGTTAAGATACATCACTCCAGGCCCCCTGATGTCCCTTGTTTGATGTCAAGAAAGACCCAAGAGGATTATGCATCAGCAAGCCTTGAGTATTCGGAGACATCAATAAAGTCTGGACTTGGGGCAGGAAGGGGGGGCCGGGGTCATGTCCAGGCGACTTGGGTCAGCTCAGGTGCTCCTCTGAAGCACAGAGCTGAAGTGAGCGGGGCGAAAGTTGCCTCTAGCTTTTTTTTTAAGTTAGGGACATTCGAGCAGTAGTAATAGGGACAGGGAGGGGGCTCTCTCTAGGGCCAGGAATGTGGGGGCGGCCTGAGGAGGAGCGGGGCCCAGCGCAGGAGGCGCCGGCGGGTGGGGTCGGGGGACCCGGGAGCCGGGCCGAGGGCGGGGAAGGGGCCGGGCCGGCGCTGAGGGCGGGCCCAGGCGCGGTGGCGGTGGCGGGGGTTGCGGCGCTGGGGGCGGGGCAGCCGGGCCCGGGACACCCCTTCTCGGTCCCCTGGCAGCGTCGACTCTGGCAGAACTGGAGGCGGCGGCGGCTGGAGGGCGACTTGCGGGGCGCGCGGGCCGCCGTGCACCCGGGACGCTTCCCCCTCCCCGGGGGACCCTCTGCGGGCTCCTCCGCTGCGTCGTCCCGCGGGAGCCGGCAGGACCCGGGCGGGCGGCGCGGGCGGCACCATGAGGCGGCGGTGGGGCGCGCTGCTGCTTGGCGCCCTGCTCTGCGCATACGGTAAGCGGCGCCCGCCGGGAAAGTTTGTCCCTGGATCCGGCCGCTACAGGACTCGCCTCCCGGGACACGGACGGCGCGGGCCGGGGCCTGAGACCCCTCTCCCTCGCTGCTAGCAGTGGCCCTGGGGCTGCGTGCCGGGGAGGGGACCCGGAGCGTCCTCGGCTCCCGCAGTCTGAGCGGGGGCATCGGCAAAGGCGCTCCCCCGGGCTCGGGTCTGGGCCGGGGCGCGGGTAAGATCCGGGGGAGTTCGTTCGCTCGCCCTCCCTCGCTGCTCTTTGAAGAGCGGGGGGCTGCTTCCCTTTCAGGTTAGGACGGGGGCTCTGTGTCCTTGGTGCGAATGAATGCGTGCTAAGAAAGGGAGGCGGGCGAGGAGGGTCGCTAAACCCATAAATTGTAAATAGCTCTCCTTCCCGGGGCTGGGGGCTCGGGCGGTTTGCGGAGAGGGGCCCCTGTGGAATCTGAGTACTTGGGCACCGGGGGATTCCTCTACTCGGAGAACGATCCCCGGACTCCAGCTCTTGCTCCCACCAAGGGGCTCTGGGGCACTGTCTGCGAGCAGCATCTCCCCTCGGCGTAGTTTCGGGGTCCCTCTCTGGCTGCGGCCAATCAGCTTCCTGCCCTGGATCGTCCCCAGGGGGAGGTGATTGGAAAGGGTGCTGAGGAGGAACGTAGGGAAGAAACTGCTGGAAGGCTCCCGCAGATCTGCACTGCCGGGGTAGGGGGACAGGGGGCAGGTATCCCTGAACCCCAGAAGGCAGCCTCCCGGCCCGCGCGGCAGGGCCCCGTCCCTTGGGGGAGCTGGACGGCTGTTGCAGCAGGACCGCTTGGTGCCCGTACCCCCTGTGGTGTGTGACTAGGGCTCCGGTGGAAACTGCTTCTCCGCAGCCTCTTAACTACCCTGGGTGCACCCCGTGATTGAGCAGCTGCCTGTAGTATGCGCCCAGAGATCAAAGGACTTTGATCTTTGTACCCCAGCCCTATTCGCCCATTGCTATTCACCGTGGCGGGAGTTCCGAGTCTTCCCCATTTCCCTCTCAGCCCCGATGAAGGGGACCGGGGTTCAGAATGCAGGGGTCTGCAGACCCTGCCTGGCCTTGCACCGGTTCTTTCTTTCACGTAGGACAGTTCGTGTGGAAAAAGTCAGTGCAGATTTCGGAACTTGCCTGGTAGGGTGTGGAGATGTCTGAGCACTCGTTTTAAAGATTGGTTTACCTCCCAAATCCGACACAGAGTTTTCGTGTCTGTTATCTAAACTACCTGTGGGTTCTCAGCGGCCCTTTCTGCGTCCTCTCGAGCGCGGACTGAGCTCTTTCTCTCGGAGGAGCGGTAGCCTGGCCGGCCCACGTTCCGCTGGCTCTGCGCTCTCCCCCTCCCCGGCTCTCTCCTGGAAGGTTATTTGTAGCCTCTTTGGCGTGTTGGGACAGCGGCCCTACTGGGGTAGGAATGTAGCTGTTCTTCCCACCACATGGGCCCCTTAAAGGGACAGCTTTGCTTTTTGGGGGGTTTCCCCCCTTCGGGCTGCAAGGGAAGGGGATGGAACTTTCCCCCTCGGCCCCCTGGAGGAAGTTTTGAAAAAGATCAAGGGAAATGGCAAGGCACTTGGGGCGGGGGGGAAGGGGTTAAAACGGATACCAACAAAGCCAGAGGAGATTGTCGCCTTCTGCCCTAGGGAAGGGGGGAGCTGGAAGGTTCCGGGCTGAGACTAGCCAAGAAGATTTTACTGCTCCAGAGCTGTCAGCACTGCAGATATTTCATGTGCATAGAGGATGAGGGTGCGAATGGGGGGAGAGAATTGGGATATCTACTATTTCACAGAAAAAGAATGGGAGGGTTCGGGGTAACTCTTTTAGGTTTCTTTTTTTTTTTTTTCTTGGAGAGGGTGTCTCACTCTGTTACCCAGGCTGGAATGCAGTGGAGCAGTCATAGCTCACTACAGCCTCAACCTCCCAAACTCAAGTGATCTTATCTCAGACTCCCGAGCAGCTGGGACTACAGGCATGCACCACCACACCCTCAAATTTTTTTATTTCTTTTCTAGAGATGGGTTTTCACCATGGTGCCAAGGCTGATCTCCAACTCCTAGGCTCAAGCGATCCACCTGCCTTGGCCTCCCAAAGTGCTGGTATTGCAGGTGTGAGCCACTGTGTCTGGCCCAGGTTTCTTATTAAGGGAGAAAGATTAACAGAAACTTCTAAGCATGGAAAGCTTTCCATGCACATGTTTGTAAGGTTAGGCAATGGTGTGAAGGTATAGACATCACCTGGCCTGTTAACTGAGCCATCCTCAGAGGTCTGGAAGGGTCAGATTCACAGTTCACCAAGGAGACTGAGCAGTTTCAGAGCCTGGAACCAGCACAACCAAAAATACAACCATGAGGATTCCAGGGTCTCAGGGAGACAGCAGTTGTGATAAGTGTAGTAGTAGATCCATTAGGCCGACCTGACCTCAGTAAGGCATGAATTAAAGACACTAAAGTTTAAGGTGACTTTGGGAGGCGAGACGAGCGGATCACTTGAGGCCAGGATTTTGAGACCAGCAAGGCCAGGAGTTTGAGACCAGCCTGGCCAACATGGCGAAACCCTGTCTGTACTAAAAATACAAAAATTAGTTGGGCGTGGTGGTGCATTCTGTAGTCCCAGCTACTCGAGAGGCTGAGGCAGGAGAATCACTTGAACCCAAGAGGCAGAGGTTGCAATGAGCCAAGATCACTCCACTGTACTCCAGCCTGCATGAAAGAGTGAGACTCTCTCTCACTAAATAAAGTTTAAGGTGCTTATTTGGATGCTGCTAGTCCTTGGGGCTTTTCTTAGAGCCTATTGGTTTGGACTCAGCCCACATAACACTCCAACCTTAAAGACTTTGGAAGGAAACTTGATGCCTGATAATAGCCCTAGTATTTTCATCTGAAGGTTAAAGTAAGGCGTGGATGACAACCATTGGAAGAGCGGAAACTGTGTTTGTTTTGGAGGTCTCATCCCGGTAAGGGAAATGTTAAAACGTCTGCCTAGGTGTGCTTAGGTAGATAGACGGTTGTATCTGAGAATAAGTGCAGAACAGTGGAACTGAGACTGGTCTCCTTTCCATCTCGCTGTTGTCGTGGTTGTCATGACCATGGTTGTCATGGTGCTTGAGTGACCTTGTCCCTGATCTGTCGGACTTGTGAAACATACTTGGCTTGTCACTGATTTTGGATTTCCTCTTCTGTACCCTGTTGAATATCAGATAACATCTTTTGGACTGGCACATGGTACTGAGAATGACAGGTGCAAGGGAACCAAGTCTGGCCGTGTCTGATACAGAGCATGTTGGGTATGTCCATCTTCTGGGCCAGCAAAGAACACAGGAGGTCACAGAGTACAGAGTGTTTTATAGCTCCTCCTTCACTCTTTCTGCTGATTAACTGCCAGTCTTAACTGTTAGAAGGAAAATGGGAGAAATTGTTTATGTCGCTGCCCCTTTAAAGAAAAAAAAATCAAGGCCGGGCACGGTGGCTCACACCTGTAATCCCAGCACTTTGGGAGGTCAAGGCGGGTGGATCACTTGAGGTTGGGAATTCAAGACCAGCAGCTTGACCAACATGGAGAAACCCCGTCTCTACTAAAAGTACAAAATTAGCCAGGTATGGTGATGCATTCCTATAATCCCAGCTACTTGGGAGGCTGAGGCAGGAAAATCGCTTGAACCCAGGAGGCGGAGGTTGCGATGAGCCGAGATCGCACCATTGCACTCCAGCCTGGGCAACAAGAGCAAAACTCCATCTCAAAAAAAATAAAAATAAATAAATAAATAAAAATCAATACTAGGGGGTTCCTAAATAGGAACAGAATTTCAGGGACTACTTTAAGAAGTAGTCTTGTCTTTTTTATGATTGGGCAAAATTACGAGACAGTCTGTGCCTTTGGCCAACTAGACTGTTAGCCTGTTCCAGCCACAGTCTCTCTACATTCCTTGATGCAGCTTAGCCACGAGTTTTGTCACAGTTGCCTGGGCATGGGGCATCTGGGCCCCAGACTGTGTCTGGACTGCCATCTCATCTTCAGCAGCGGAAGCCCTCCTCCCTCCTCAGCCTGTGAGGATTCAGTGTCCCAGGGAAGACTCAGTCCTGACTGGTTAGCTGGCAGAGCCCGACTCTGGCCTTATAAATAGTTCTGATGACTGCATGGGCTTGCCACACTCACTCCAACTTACAGCTGGCAGGGATGGTTTCTTCCTCCTGCAATCAGGAGCATTCCTCAGAGTAGGCCCCGCCCTCATTCATTTGTTCATTCATTCATCGAACACATATATGTCAAGCACTAACATAATCACTGTATACATAGCTCGGTAATTAAGAAGCACTCACAGACCTGGATTTGAACCTTGGCTCTGGCAATTCTTGGTGACCCTATGCAAAATCTCCCTGAACTTCACGGTTGTTACCTGCAAAGGTGGGTAGGGTAGGGGGAGGGAAGTAGTAATAAATTATCACATAGGAATATCATAAAAATTACATGAGATATAATGTTCAAACTATACAGCACAGAGCTTGGCAGCTACTGTGTTACTATAGAGCTGGATAAATGTTAGCTGTAAGCAAAGTCGTATAAGTGGATCAGAGATGATTCTTGCCTTTAGAATAGGGGAGCCAGGTAAATAATTGTGCTACTGTGTTCCATGCTAAAATTGAGACTTGGTCCTTCATTTCAGCTGATCTTTTGTCTCTTTTAAAGATCTGCTTCTTCTTTGTCCCCTTGAAAAGGTGATGGAATAAGCATAGTTCTGTCCTGTGCCTTCTCCTAGAAAAGAGGTCTCCTAAGCTGCAACATCAGTCTAGGGGAACTCACTTTGCTTTGTTCTCTTGAGAGAAGTCTGGGGGAGATGGAGATTTTCCTCTGAGAGCTTCCCTTTTTTTTTTTTTTTTTTTTGAGACGGAGTCTTGCTCTGTTGCCGTGGCTGGAGTGCAGTGGCACAATCTCAGCTCACTGCAACCTGCGCCTCCTGGGTTCAAGCGATTCTCCTGCCTCAGCCTCCTGGGTAGCTGGGATTACAGGCATGTGCCACCACCAACATCACCCCCAGCTAATTTTTGTGTTTTTAGTAGAGACAGGGTTTCACCATGTTGGTCAGGCTGGTCTCCAACTCCTGATCTCGTGATCCGCCTGCCTCAGCCTCCCAAAGTGTTAGGATTATAGGCATGAGCCACGGCGCCTGGCCGGGAGCTTCCCTGCTTAAGTGGTCAGGGATGCAGCCTAACAACCTCTCACCCTAAGATTCCTGTGACATGGGGTGAGAGGGCCTGGCCGGGACTCTTGTAGCTGGAACAGTTTAGAATTCCAAGCCCTCCCTCCCATTGGCCTGAGAAAGGAGTCAGGCTCCAGAGCTCATAAGGTAGTAATTGCCCCAATCTGGGAGCTGAGCTGTTTGTGGAGCCTTCCCAGCGACCATCTTCAATCAGGAAGCCTGTCAGTGTGCAGGCCTAATTGATGCGGGTCTCCAGCCCCCGAACGGCCCCCAGCCCCCAGCTCCTCCACCTCAAAGTTTGACCCTTGTTGTCTCTTTTGTTTTTCTTAAGTTGGTGCCAGTGATGTGATGTTTTTGGGAGCCTCGGAAAGTTGACGGTAACCAAGAGCAGCCATTAAAAGAGCCAATTCTCCAGCTTCCTGGCGGTTGCTTGACTCCATTTTCTGTTGTGCGTTTTTGATTTAGCAAGAAGCAAACATTCTAGGTGCCCTTGGGCGCCTCTTCCGCCCATCCAAGCAGACAGACTTCATTCTTTCACTGCTGGTAGGCATTCTCATCCTTGCTCTCAGAAGAGCGGACTGACTGTAAGCTCTCCCTGACGCCTCCTTTCCCCATGCGGAATGGGACTCCCCTATCATTCAGGTTCGAATGAGGAGGGGTGGGGCGCTGCCTGGGACCCAACGGGGGGGAAGCCTAGCTGGGACTTGCTGCAAGCCCTGACTTGGTCTTTGGGAGCTCCCCCCTCACCTCTGTGCGGAGCTGAGGATCAGAGCTGCAAGCAGAGCCGGAAACAAAAGACTGGGACCAAACCTCCCATCTGGCTGAGAGGCCGTGACACAGAGGTGCTGCTGCATAATTTATCACCGGAGGTTTTCTGGACCTGGGAAGCTCCTGGCTCCAAGGCAGCGCCTTTTTCGGGAAGAGGACCCTCCCTCTGTCTGGGTATAGGGCAAACCCGGTACAGAGAAGGGTATCAGGAGATGACACCTGATTAGCACGTGAAATAAAGAAGCTGCAAGGTTGTAAGTGCCTCCAGGGATCTCTCCCAGCTCCGCAGCACCACTTCCTGTCATGCCTGGGGGGGAAGTGGGGAGGGGGGAGTGCTCTATGTTCCCTTCCTATGTTCCCATGGCCCCAGCCTTGGAGCTGGTCTGCCACCACGTACAGGCATGGATGAGGACAAGAGACCGCTTCTCTGCTGCGTTGATTGTAGCCTCCTTCTAAACAAGTAGAGAGGCCAGGTTATGACATCCATAAGCCTAGCAAATAGGAAAGGCGAGCTCCAGGCTTTCCACCCTCCCCACCGCAGGCAGTTTAAACAAGGAGTTTCAACCACAGGCTCAGAGAGCCAGTAGAAACCAACAACTCTACAATGTATCTCCCCTCAAATGAGAATTTCTGCCCTTCTAGGAATGATCTCCTCCAATGACAATTTTTGCAAACTGTGGGACATGTGGATTTACAAACTGGGATATGTGGTCTAAAAAAATCCAAATATATTTCTGGAGCAGTTAACATTTTTGAGAGCTTTGCTGTGTCCCTGGCACTGTGATAAGCATTTAGTGTATGATATCACATTTACCCCTCACAATATCCTTATGAGGTAGGTACCATTAGATTCCTGTCTTATATTAGCTAGGTGTGGTGGCTCATGCCTGTAATCCCAGCACTTTGGGAGGCTGGGTGGGCAGATCAGTTGAGGTGAGGAGTTCGAGACCAGCCTGACCAACACGGTGAAACCCCGTCTCTACTAAAAATACAAAAATTAGCTGGCACAGTGGCACATGCCTGTAGTCTCAGCTACTCACGAGACTGAGGCTGAGGCAGAAGAATTGCTTGAACCTGGGAGGCAAAGGTTGCAGTAAGCCAAGATTGTGCCACTGCACTCCAGCCTGAGCGACAGAGCAAGACTCCGTCTCAAAAAAAAAAAAAAAAAAAAAAAGATTCCCATCTTACAAAATGGGAAACAGGCTCAGGGCAGTTTGCTATCACACAAGCAGTGAGTAATGAGCCAGTTTTTGAACCCAGCCTAAGCTGTTAACCCCCCATCCCATGCTACCTCTCGAAATAGAATATTTTCAATCCAGGTTATCCCAGAAGATCTCAATGCATAAGGAATTACTTCTCAGATGCTTTGTGAGGGAGAGACACTTTATTTTTATTTACTTTTTTTTTTTTAAATTTTGTTTTTAGAGACAGGGTCTCACTCTATGGCCAAGGCTGGAGTGCAGTGGCATGATCATAGCTTACTGTAGGCTTGAAGTCATGGGCTCAGGAGAAGAGAGAGACTTTAAAAGGTTTCCAGAAAGTGTGCTTTGTTGCTCCCTGAAACCACGTGTTACTGTGTGGACCTCTTATTCGAGATGTAGGGGGAGAGGAAAGCAGTATTTTGAGCAGCACTTCACAGAGCATAGCCATGTTTGAGCACTGTTGAATCTGTGAGTCTGTCGACAGCTTCCAGGTAGGGCAAGTATAATTTTGAGGATCTATACAAAGACAGCCTGGCATTAGCTACATTCCTGAGTTGAGAGAGAAAACATATCCAGATGAAGATAAAGGGATTAGTACGAATAACAAGAACAATAATAACAGCTGCCTTGTATAAACCTCATGTGTATTATCTCATTTAGACCTCCCAGCCACCCTATGAAATAGGTACTGTTATTACTCCTGATTTACAAAAGTAGAAACTAATCCATTTCTTAATTGCTCTGTACTTTAGGTTCTGGATTCTCTTGTCCTTGCCTCCTCAGAACTAGTTGGTAATAAGTGAAGCTCGGTGGTTCACGCCTGTAATCCCAGCACTTTGGGATGCTGAGGCGGGTAGATCATGAGGTGAGGAGTTCAAGACCAGCCTGGCTAAGATAGTGAAACCCCATCTCTACTGAAAATACAAAAATTAGCCAGGTGTGGTGGCGGGCACCTATAATCCCACCTACTCAGGAGGCTGAGGCAGAGAATTGCTGGAACCCAGGAGGCAGAGGTTGCAGTGAGCTGAGATAGTGCCAGTGTACTCCAGACTGCGTGGCAGAGCAAGACTCTGTCTGAAAAAAAAAAAAAAAGGCAAGGATAACTGATACCATGTGCCTCAAGCTCTTCCAGAGAAAGGCAATAAAGCAACAATGCAGTTATTCATGCCACCAACTTAACCCATGGGGCTGGCACTGCTGCCTGGTACACGGTAGGGTTGTCAGACATCTCAAATCCTAAAATAGCAGGTCTTAATCATGGAGTGTTGGGTGTGACAGTTTTGGGGTGAGTCAAATCTTTAATAGTAATAGCAAGAGCTATTATTTATTGACCCCTTAGTATGTGCCAGACAATAATGCAAAGTCCTTTTTATGAATCAACTAATTTATTTCTCATAACATCCTTATAACATAGGGGCTTTTATTATCCCCATTTTCCTGTTGAAAAAATAAGGTATAAAGAGATTAAATAACTGCCCAGGGTCAGATAGCTAGGAACTAGCAGGGCCGGGATTTGTATCCTGGGGAGTTTTGTTCCCATGTGCTTAGCATTATGTTCTTCCGCCTCATAACTTTGGAGACTAACCGTTAAGGACTTCTTTTCTGTATATAACAGTAGCAAGAGAGAGCTGAACTTTCTTGGACCTGTAATCATGTGTCTGATAGTGTCCCTTTTGAGAGGGCCCACTGAGGAGAAGACTTCACCTGGTAGATTTTCTTTCTTTCTTTCTTTCTTTTTGAGACGGAATTTCGTTCTTGTTGCCCAGGCTGGAGTGCAATGGCGTGATCTCTGCTCACCGCAACCTCTGCCTCCCGGGTTCAAGTGATTCTCTTGCCTCAGCCTCCCAAGTAGCTGGGATCACAGGCATGTGCCGCCACGCCCGGCTAATTTTGTATTTTTAGTAGAGACAGAAGTTCTTCACATTGGTCAGGCTGGTCTCGAACTCCCGACCTCAGGTGATTTGCCTGCCTCAGCCTCCCAAAGTGCTCGGATTACAAGCATGAGAGCCACCGCGCCCGGCCTTCACCTGGTAGATTTCCAAACCAACCAAGTTAAGCTGGCCTTTAGGGATAAGGAGAATAAAAGGGACCATGGGACAGAAGTAAGTAGAGTCGTGGCATGTCAGTTTCACAGCTGGTGAAAGGAACTCTTGTAGGAGAAAGGAGTAAACACATCCTGGGTGGGACTGGGAGGCGGCCTTGCAAAGGAGAAGATTGCTGTTCTCTTTAGTACTGGTTAGGTAGGAAATAACAACTTTTATTTCTGATATTCTGAGTCTCTTTTCCTTTGACTCCAGCTTTCACAAGCTTCTAGAGGAGTGTTTCATTCATTCATTCAACAAACTAGTATTATTGCTGCCAGTGAATAAAAGGAGAGAGGCATATGCTAATATGCTTTAGCATATTATAAATGAATGGTGATTCCTCCTTTTCTCATCGTAATCCTAATCCCTTCCACAGTAGGGTAGCCTTCAGACTCCAGAATACTCGCAGGGCACTCCTTAAGCCTTCTCCTCTCTGGTTCAACTTGAAAAAGCTGCTCTGTAGCTGTGTGTAGTCACTGTCTACCCGTATGCCTCCACGTGACAGGTGTGGTCCACCTTCAGCTGTGCATTCTATGCAATGGTGGAGAGCAGTGCCTCTAGACACTTGAGTGTGCATCTGTGTCACCCGGAAAGCTTACTGAAAGTCTAGACTCTGAGATCACATTAAGAGAAGAATACTAGTTTAAGTGTCAGAATGGGGCTAGCATCCTGGCTCTCCTACTTACCTCCTGACCTTGGCCAAAGCAGGTGCCCTTACCTGTTAAATGGGCACTGCAGTCGCTGCTCAGGGTTATTGTAATGATTCAATGAGAATGCAAATGTGTATGCAAAAGTAGCTTGCAAACTAAAGAGAAATTGCAAAGTATAATTATTTGTTATCAGAAGCCCTGTTCCTTCCTGGACCAACGACAGTCGAACACCAATTCAAAAGCGCTGGGACTCCAGACTTTCCTCGCTTCATTACTTTACCTTTGGGCGAGGGAAATGAGTCTTTACTTTAGCAGTAACCAGAAAGAGAGGTCACTGTTTAAGACCCATAAATTCACTGCATATTTGCTGTTGGAAAACACATAAAGAGAGGGACCCAGAAGTTATAAATTCTCTCTTTTGACCTTGGGGTTTTGGAGATTCTCACAATAGTAATCCTATTTATTGGGAAGCAGTATAATCACCTGCCTGGGTGTGAATGCTGGCCTCAACCCTTAGTACTTGTGCAGTCTATCTACAGACTTAACCTTTCTGTGACTCATTGTCCCCACCTATAAAGTGATGATAATATTAGGTTGGCACAAATGTAATTGCAATTTTTGTCATTAAAAGTCATGGCAAAAACCACAATTACTTGTGTGCCAACCTAATAACAACAGTACCACCTCCGAGAGCCTTCAGTGATGTAGCATATGAAAAGCATTTAGAAAAGTACTCAGAGGGCACCTGGAAGTATTGGATAAATGATAGCTGCATTATTCTGAAGCTTTTGCTGTGTGCTAGTTCTGTGCTAAGCAGTTTATATGGATGAATCTTTACAAAGCCCTCTGAGGTAGAACTGCTAATATTCTCATTTTATGGATGAGGAAACTGAGGCCTGGAGGGATTAACTAACTTGCTCAAAGTTGTAGAATTTGTGGTAGAACCAAGATTTGAACCTTAGTCTCTCTGACTCTAGAGTCTATGCTGTCTACTGCTAAGTTAGGAGAAGACAGCAGAATAGACAGCGTACATTCTGCCTACCAGATGGATGTTTCCCTTCTTTCCTTTATATCAGGGGGTGTCCAATCTTTTGGCTTCCCTGGGCTACACTGGAAGAAGGATTGTCTTGAACCACACATAAAATACACTAACATTAACAACAGCTGATGAGCTAAAGAAAAAAGTTCGCAAAAAAATCTCATGTTTTAAGAAAGTTTATGAATTTGTATTGGGCCACATTCAAAGCAGTCCTGGGCCATGCAACCCACAGGTTGGACAAGCTGCTTTATGTGAAAGCAGTGAGGAATTGGTAAGTTGGTGGGAGTAGGGGAGATGAGATGTAAAAGGTAAGATTTTAGTTAACCTCTGCAGAAAGGCCCTATGAGCACAGTAACATATATCCCAAAAGCTGGATGGCTTCATGATCAAAGATCCCTTGTGGAGAAATCTTTTTCATGGCGAATTGTATTAGTTGGAGGGGCTAAAGCCCAGGCCCCTGGAGGCTAAGGGAGCTTGCAGGGTGGCTGGCAGCTTTCAAGGCCAGAAGCATAGCTGAGTGTTCTAATTCAACACTGAAAACGAAGGCTGCATTTTGCCACCCACAGTCATTTGTTTCCTTTCTTCACTCAGCATTCTTTTCCTTAAAAAGGGTTAAAAGCTGCCTTTATGATCACAGCCAGGACTTGAGTGAAAAGGCAGAATTCCACCTCTGAGGACCCCAGAGGGACAGCAGTTGTCCAGAAGAGCTGGCTTTTTGGAGTATAATGTGTCTGTTTACTGTGTGAATGCCCAAGTCAAGCGTTTGCCTGACCGGTGGCTGCCCGCCCTTCACTGCAGCGGACGCTGAGAGGTTGATTTGACAGGCAGGAAGTCAAGGCCCTTCAACTGCCTGCAACTAACTTGATGCCCACCTATGGAATGCCTTATTCCCAAAGGCTGTGCAGGGAAATCAGGAATTCTGTTATCACTCAGCCAAAGGCGGGGGTGGGGCCCTAAAAAAACAAACCAGTTGAAGGTTCTTCCCTGTCAGTATGGCTTTTCATTTGCACACAGCCCCAGGACAGTGCTGTGCTTGCTCTCTCTATTCTGGTACTCTGATTCTTAATATCAAGGCTTTTTGGAAAAATTTAGTCCCCACAGCCCTATATCCACACACCCCAGCCTCCATTATTGAACATCTTTGGTGTGCCAAGGCATGAGGTTAGTTTCTTCCACCTTTATTTTTTTGTCTAATCTTTGTGGCTTTTTTTTTCCTTTGAGTCTCGGCTGTGTCAGCCAGGCTAGAGTACAGTGGCGTGATCTTGGATCGCTCCAACCTCCAGCCTCTGCCTCTGGGGTTCAAGCAATTCTTGTGCTTCAGCCTCCCAAGTAGCTGGGACTACAAGCGTGCACCACCACGCCTGGCTACTTTTTGTATTTTTAGTAGAGACAGATTTCGGCACGTTGGCCAGGCTGGTCTCAAACTCCTGACCTCAAGTGATCCGCCTGCCTTGGCCTCCCAAAGTGCTGGGATTACAGGCGTGAGCCACCGCTTTGGCCCCTTGTGGCTTTTTAACAAACAAGAAAACTGAAGGTCAGGGAGCTACGTGACTTGCACAAGGTCACATGGCTGGTGGATGGAACCCAAGTCTGCCTGCTCCAAGTCCAGTCCTTTTTCCTCCGCCCAACCTCCTCCTCCAACTCCCCCCCTTCTTTCTCTCTGTTCTTGTCACACCTTTCATCGTGAACTCCCCCTCTGGTACATCCCCGCTTTCTACTGTGTGTGGCTAGTAGCATTTCTCAACTTCTACTGATGTTTTGGGCCAGCTAATTCTTTGTCTGGCCCAAAACAAGGGCCTGTCTACAACGTTATAGAATCTTTTTTTTCTTTTTTTGAAATGGAGTTTTGCTCCTGTTGCCCAGGCTGGAGTGCAATGGCACGATCTCAGCTCACTGCAATCTTGCCTCCCAGGTTCAAGCAATTCTCCAGCCTCAGCCTCCCAGGTAGTTGAGATTACAGACATCCACTACCACGCCCGGCTAATTTTTGTATTTTTAGTAGAGATGGGGTTTCGCAACCTTGGCCAGGCTGGTCTTGAATTCCTGACCTTGGGTGATCTGCCCACCTCTGCCTCCCAACGTGCTGTGATTACAGGCGTGAGCCACCTTTCCTGGCCACATTATAGAATCATCCCTGGCTTCTATCCACCAGATGCCGGTAAGCACCACCAAGCAGGACAACCAAAAATATCTCCAAGGCCGGGCGCGATGGCTCACGCCTGTAATCCCAGCACTTTGGGAGGCCGAGGCGGGCAGATCACGAGGTCAAGAGATCGCGACCATCCTGGCCAACATGGTGAAACCCCGTCTCTACTAAAAAAATACAAAAATTAGCTGGGCATGGTGGCACTGGCCTGTAGTCCCAGCTACTCTGGAGGCTGAGGCAGGAGAATTGCTTGAACCCGGGAGGCAGAGGTTGCAGTGAGCCGAGATCACGCCACTGCACTCTAGCCTGGTGCCTGGTGACAGAGCAAGACTCTGTCTCAAAAAAAAAAAAAAAAAATCTCCAAACATTGGTAAATGTCCTCTGGGGGACAAAATATCCCCAGTTGAGATCCACTTCATCCTTTTTCCTCACGATGATACCCCATGAAGGGGATCTGTGTGCTGGGAAACCCATCACATGGGGTGTAATTAAACATCTTTGCTGTTCAATTCAGTCATACTACTGAAGTTCCACAGGCTGTGTTGTCCAGGATCTGAGTGAGAAAAGCCCTCCTCCCTTCTCAGAGTTCTCAGAACAGGCCAGAAAGGATGGAGTGGGGGCAGGAGCAGCTGGGTCTTTTAGTGCTTCCTGGGGAAGAATGCTCTACCCTGCATTTGCAGAGAGATCTGAAGAGACAGGAGCACTGTGCTTGGAGCAAGGCCTTCCTGTGAGGTATAGAAAGACTGCACCTCCCAACTGGACCTCACTTGGCTTCCGCAGGAAATCCTGAATTTTTTTTTTTTTTTTTTTTTTGAGACAGGGTCTTGCTCTGCCACCAAGGCTGTAGTACAGTAGTGAGATCATGGCTCACTGCAGCCTCAACCTCCTGGGCTCAAGTGATCCTCCCACATCAGCTCCCGAATAGCTGAGACTACAGGCATCCACCACCACGCCTGGCTAATTTTTGTATTTCTTTCTGTAGAAACGGGGTTTCACCATGTTGCCCAGGCTGGTCTCAAACTCCTGTGCTCAAGGGATCCACCCGCCTCACTCTCCCAAAGTGCTGATATTACAGGCGTGAGCCACCATGCCCAGCCCAATCCTGCATCTTTTCTACGGCAGCTGATTCCCATAGCATGTGGAGGGGGAAGGCCAGGCCTCAGTTGAGAGTCTGGTGAAAGCTGTGATCCCTTACCCCAGAACTATATGTTATACCTGTAGCATCAGGGATTCACAGATCCCAAAAGCCATCCATCCATCCATCCATCTGTCCATCTGTCCATCCATCCATCTGTCCATCCACCCATCTGTCCGTCCATCCATCTGTCCATCCATCCATCCGTCCGTCCGTCCATCCATTTTCATAAGGAAGAGTGTGAGCTCTTTCTTATGCTCATGCTTACTCTTGGGGTTGAAATGGAGAGGGAAAGGTCTAGAGCTCTCTCTGTTTTTGGAGGGCATGGCAGCACACCTTTTCATCCCAGGCCCTAAGCCCTAGGCTAGGCCAAGGAATTGTAATGGAGACAAAGATGTACATCAAGGAGATGAGCTGAGAGAGAAAGCTGGACCAGGTACAGAGCGCAGGAAGAGGGGTGACAGTTTCGAGCTGACTCCTCTGTTTCAGCCCAGCCTGAGGGCAGGGCCCAGCTGAGGGGGAGGAAGAAGAGAAGAAAGGAAGGGGATGGATGAGCAGTGCGCTGTGGCCCCCTCCTTCCCCAGCTGCGAGCAGAGCAGCCCAGCGGGTTGGATGAATGCTGGGAGGGGGGGGAGAGTGACCCTGGCAGAACCCTTTGTTCCAGCTGAGGCTGGAGCGGGGCACTGAGCCATTCACACGCCATCCCAGGGCATCCTGCTGGGCACGCTGGGGAGGGGGCACAGCAGCCGGTCATGGGACTTGGCCAGGCAGATAGCTCGATGCTCAATGGGGAAGCCCAGCTGCGTGCTGCTGAGGCTGGGGGGAGGGGCTGCATCTGCCAGCCTTCCTGAAGGCTGTGGCCTGTGCCACAGACAGGAAGACCCTGGCAGTTCCCAGTTACTCTGCCCTGAGATGGCCTTGTCCCCTTCCCCTCTTAGCCCCACTCCTCCCAGTCACCCTTTTCAAAAGTAACGTCTGACTGGGGGGACTCACAGCAGCCCACGCTGCTTCCTGCTTCCCTGTGTGGCTTCCTTATCCTAAAGAGGCTCCGGCGTTTGAATTCCACCATTAGTTCTTCCCCCTCCCTGCCCAACATCGCAGGGTCGAGTTCAGGACAGAGGCAGAAGCATCCATATCTCAACCTAGTTTTGGTGAGAAGGATATGGAGTCCTCTCAACATCACCCCTTCTGTCCCCTGTTCCCCTTCTTGAACAGCACAAAATCTCTGAGTGGCATCATTTGTTTTTTTTGGGGCTGGGGGGGTTGTTTGTTTCTTTTTTTCTTTTTTGAGATAAGGTCTTGCTCTGTTGTACCAACTGGATTGCAGTGGTGTGATCATAGCTCACTACAGCCTTGACCTCCCCCAGGCTCAAGCATCCTCCCACCTCAGCCTCCCAAGTAGCTGGGACTACAGGCACATGCCACCACCCCCAGCTAATTTTTGTTTTGTATTTTCCAAGACAGAGTCTCACTCTGTCGCCAGGCTGGAGTGCAGTGGTGGGATCTCAGCTCACTGCAACCTCCGACTACCAGGTTCAAGCGATTCCCCTACCTCAGCCTCCGAAGTAGTTGGGATTACAGGCGTGCGCCACCACACCCAGCTAATTTTTGTATTTTTAGTAGAGACGGGGTTTCACCATGTTGACCAGGATGATCTCGATCTCCTGACCTAGTGATCCGCCCGCCTCAGCCTCCCAAAGTGCTGGGATTACAGACATGAGCCCCCGCGCCCGGCCTAATTTTTTAAGTTTTCTGTAGTAACAGGGTCTCACTATGTTGCCCAGGCTGGTCTCGAACTTCTGGGCTCAATCAACCCTCCCATCTCAGCCCCTCAAAGTGCTGTGATATAGGTATGGGCCACTGTGCCTAGGGTAGGTGGCATCATCTGTCTGGGCCCTTGGAGGTGCTATGCAAAAAAGCCCTGTCATTGAGGAGGTCACCTGGAATCGTTGTGAGCCTAAAGTCAGAGGCTATCTTGTGGATCATCTATGCCCTGGAGGAGGCATGGTTTTACTGCCTGCATCTCCCTTGAAGTGTCACTGTGTCTCCTCGGGTGACAGTGCCCCTAGACTAGGCTCTGCTACCTTCCCCCTCAGAATGGACTTTGGTTGCGCGGGGAGCTGAGCCCTCACTGATTCCTTTTCCCTCTGCCCAGGCCTGGCCAGCAGCCCCGAGTGTGCTTGTGGTCGGAGCCACTTCACATGTGCGGTGAGTGCTCTTGGCGAGTGTACCTGCATCCCTGCCCAGTGGCAGTGTGATGGAGACAATGACTGCGGGGACCACAGCGATGAGGACGGATGTAGTAAGTACCTCCCCCAGAGGCAATGGGAGGTGGTGGAGAGGAGCCTGGGGGTGGGGGGGCAAGGACAAGACTGATGGAGTGTTCTCTGCATCATCTGTGTCAGACTCAGAGAGTTGATCTCTTGCAAGCTTGATAGATACTGACATTCGGGTAGTTTCTTTACTATATGTGGCTCCAACTCTCTTGTGTTTCTTTTGATTTGTTCATGCATATATGCCCAAGAAAACAAACCTGAAAACAAGTGTAAAAAAGAGAACATCCTTGAAACGATGGAGAGTTTTTTTAAATAGGTGTCTCTGTTATTTTTGTGACTATGTACTACATATTCGTGCATTTTAAAATTTATATACTATACACAAACGTGGATTATTACTATGTTTCTCATTTTGGTATTTTGTACAATAAAACTTGTTTTTTTGATACAGAGTCTCACTCTGTTGCCCAAGCTGGAGTGCAGGGGCACGGTCTTGGCTACCTGCAACCTCCACCTCCTGGGTTCAAGTGATTCTCCCGCATCAGCCTCCTGAGTAGCTGGGACTACAGGCATGTGCTACCATGCCTGGCTAATTTTTTGTATTTTTAGTACAAAAAATGGGGTTTCACCATTTTGGCCAGGCTGGTCTCAAACTCCTGACTTCAAGTGATTTGGCCACCTCAAAGTGCTAGGATTACAGGCATGAACCACCATGCCTGGCCACACCTTTTTTAATAACATAAACTTTATAAGAAATCCTATATTTTATTTAAATCTCCCTTTTCCCCTAGCATAGTAACATCTGCACGGTTGGCCAGGGTGACCTGTCTTGGATATATTGCTAAGCCAGTTGTCTGGGTTAGAGGTGCAATCTCTGACCTACCTGCAGCATCTATATCTGAAGGTGGCTAATTAGTCTAATGGGAACGGAGGTGCAACCTGGACCTCATTAACCCTAACCAGTTCAGCTAATTGTGTTGATGATAAATACTTCACTTTCATGTAGCATTTTCATAGGCATTATCTCAAAAGGCCTCTATGAGCTGAGCATAATTATCCCCATTGTACAGCCAAAAAGACTTCAGCTCAGAGAAAGTAAATGACTATGTAATGAACTGGAAATTGAGCCCAGGTATGTCAATCATCATTTAACAAGAGGAAAGGAGAAAAAAGGTGCTTCTTTCTCTTGCTCATGTTTTTCTTATGCTTTTTTAGCGGCTGTGAGTTCTTTGGGTTGTTCTTCTTCCCCTGCTACAGCTTCTGCTTAGCTTCTGAGCTGGGGATGGGCCTAGGAGTCAATAAGGAAGGACTTATAAAACAGACAAGGGGGCCGGGCGTGGTGCCTCATGTCTGTGATCCCAGCACTTTAGGAGGCCAAGGCGGGCAGATCACTTGAGGCCGGGAGTTTGAGACCAGCCTGGCCAACATGGGGAAAACTCGTCTCTACTAAAAATAAAAAAAATTAAAAAAATAAAAAGCCAGGCGCAGTGGCAGGCACCTGTAATCCCAGCTACTTGGAAGGTTGAGGCATGAGAATCCCTTGAACCCAGGAGGCAGAGGTTGCAGTGAGCCAAGATTGCACCACTGTACTCCAGCTTAGGTGACAGTGAGACTCTGTCTAAAAAAAAACAAAAAAAGACAGGCCGGGCGCCATGGCTCATGCCTGTAATCCTAGCACTATGGGAGGCTGAGGTGAGCAGATCACCTGAGGTCAAGGGTTTGAGACCAGCCTGGCCAACATGGTGAAACCCCATCTCTACTAAAAATTGCAACAACAAAAAAATTACCCAGTGTGGTCAGGTACGCCTGTAATCCCAGCTACTTGGGAGGCTGAGGTCAGGAGAATCGCCTGAACCCAGGAGGCGGGGAGGTTGCAGTGAGCCGAGATCGCGCCAGTACACTCCAGCCTGGGTGACAGAGTGAGACTGGGTTTCAAAAAAAAAAAAAAAAAAAAAAAACAAAGGATTTGGAGTGAAAGACCATCTGGCCTAGTTGAGCCTGAGTTAAGCATACCAGGGTGATTGACTTTTCCTTTCTTTTCCTGGGA
This sequence comes from Ateles fusciceps, assembly GCA_036589455.1. Taxonomy (NCBI): domain Eukaryota; kingdom Metazoa; phylum Chordata; class Mammalia; order Primates; family Atelidae; genus Ateles; species Ateles fusciceps. The sequence continues at coordinate 16,690,491 of JAZHEH010000681.1, read as the reverse complement.
CTCAGTGCTACCTACCTGTTCCCCTCTCGACTTTCACTGTGACAATGGCAAGTGCATCCGCCGCTCCTGGGTGTGTGACGGGGACAACGACTGTGAGGACGACTCGGATGAGCAGGACTGTCGTGAGTGTTGGCAGGGGCCGGGCGGACTCCATCAATTTCTACTGGGAAAGGATTTTCAATCAGGAAGTGACGCCCCAGGTCCACATGAGCCCTTGTGTTTTCAGCACTTTGTCCTGTCCTTTCACTTCCTCTCTCAGTCAGATAAGCTGTTGAGAGGCAGCCACCTCCTTCGGAGCCCTCGGGGCAGCACTGGAGCTGCTAGACTGCTCCGGAGGGTTTTAAATCGGGCTTCCAGGCACCAGACCCCCCACTGCCTGCCGCAGCCTGACTGCTCTGTGCCCACAGCCCCCCGGGAATGTGAGGAGGACGAGTTTCCCTGCCAGAACGGCTACTGCATCCGGAGTCTGTGGCACTGCGATGGTGACAATGACTGTGGCGACAACAGTGATGAGCAGTGTGGTGGGTGGCCCCAGCGGAGGGAGGGGCAGGCAAGGTGGCCAATGGGTGGCCTGGCCAGGGGAGGAGAGAGCAGCGATGGTCCTAGCACTGCCAAACCTTCAACTGCCCAGATATCTGGAGCAGCTAGAGGGAGGCAGGGGTGGGGTGGGGTTGAGTGGGGTGGGGTGGGGTTGGGTGGGGTGGGGTACAGAGCCGCTCAGACCCCCCAGGAGCTGTGGATCAGGAGGCTGAGGCCCAGTCTCTCCAGGGCCTTAGTTCTCCCTGGAGAGTCTGCACTGGCTCTGGGGTGCCATTAGGGGCTGCAGCAGATCCGCCAAAGCCAGTGAGGTTGGGAGTCAGAGAGGAGGATGAGAGGGTTGCCTGTGGGCCCCCTCAGGATCACTGTACCATCGCATCCCCCAGACATGCGCAAGTGCTCCGACAAGGAGTTCCGCTGCAGTGATGGAAGCTGCATTGCTGAGCACTGGTATTGCGACGGTGACACCGACTGCAAAGATGGCTCCGATGAGGAGAGCTGTCGTGAGTGGCCCCAGACCTCGGGCTGCTGGGTTGGATGAGGGCAGACGGTTCTGTCCCATGGGTAAGGGTGAGGCTGAGGAGTGCATGTACCAGGGGCAAGGAGCATGTGTGCCTCAGCAGCAGCTCCTCCTAGGCTAAACTAGGGAGGGAGCAAGTTCCCAGGTGGGAAGGGAGGGCTCCCTTTGGTCCATCTGAATATGGGCATCTGTAAAGGCCGTCACAGATGAAACCTGGTTACATCTGACTTGAGGAAGCTCTCCTGCCTGAGCATCCTGCCTGCTTGAGGAATCAGGGCCCCTCTCCTTCATCCAGGCCTGAGTGTGTGCCCCTCCCCACCCCTGCCTTCCCTCCAGCCTCAGCCGTGCCAGTGCCCCCCTGTAACCTGGAGGAGTTCCAGTGTGCCTACGGCCGCTGCATCCTCGATATCTACCACTGCGATGGCGACGATGACTGCGGAGACTGGTCTGACGAGTCTGACTGCTGTGAGTGCTCCGGCCAGCTGGGAGGAGGGGAGGCCAGGCTGGAGAACTCCTCGGGTGGCAAGGCGCAGGTGCCAGCTGGGGCAGGAGTTCAGAGGAGGAGTTTCTGGATTTCCTGGTCCCTCTTGGAAGGAGATGGAGGAACTGGGGTTCTGGGGCTGTGGCCTTCTAGTCTGCCACAGGACACTGTGCACAGACTGGCTACAGACAGAAGTCTTGTGTCTCCCTAGCCTCCCCACCAGCCCTGCCGCTCTGGGGGAGTTCATGTGTGACAGTGGCCTGTGCATCAATGCAGGCTGGCGCTGCGATGGTGACACGGACTGTGATGACCAGTCTGATGAGCGAAACTGCAGTGAGTGGGGGAGTGGAAATAGGCTGGGCTGGAGCTAAGGAGAGGGCTTGTGGAGCCAAAGAGGCCACTACCAGCTGGGCGCAGTGGCTCACGCCTGTAATCCCAGCACTTTGGGAGGCCAAGGCGGGTGGATCACTTGAGGTCAGGAGTTCAAGACCAGCCTGGGCAACATGGTTAAATCCCATCTCTACTGAAAATACAAAAATTAGCCGGGTGTGGTGGCACACGCCTGTAATCCCGGCTACTTCGGAGGCTGTGGCAGGAGAATCACTTGAACCTGGGAGGCAGAGGTTGCAGTGAGCCGAAACTGCACACCTGCACTCCAGGTTGGGTGACAGAGTGAGACGACATCTCAAAAAAAAAAAAAAAAAAAAAAAAAGACAAAGAGGCCACCACCCACTACCCATAAAGCTTGAAGACATATTGGATAAGACAACCATGTACAGTTGTATAGGTTGTGCACTATGCAGAGGCAATATGTCCAAAGGAAAGCCAGTCACATAACAGATTTATATACTCATCATGGTAGTTTTCCAGCAGATGGCAGTAAAGTGTCTTGAGGAAAGAATACCTTTTTCTGATTCACACAAAGACGCCATATAGTCCAGCTGTGATCCTGGTGTCAAGAGTGGCATGGGTACTGACATAAGCTGCAGCTTTGGGTGGCAGGGAGAGTTTCAGGCTGAAATGGGGCCAGCCTTTAATTCGGCCTTTGCTTTGCCCAGCCACCTCCATGTGTACAGCAGAACAGTTCCGCTGTCGCTCAGGCCGCTGCGTCCGCCTGTCCTGGCGCTGTGATGGGGAGGACGACTGTGCCGACAACAGCGATGAAGAGAACTGTGAGAATACAGGTGGCGTCTCCGGGGTGCAGAACCCTTAGCCTATAGTTGGGGTGGAAGGGTGAAAGAGGGTGTTATTGCAGTCTTTCCAGTTGGGTCGAGGTTTTACCAGTGTAAAATCCAGGCGCATCATTGACCTGCAGCCTTATGGCCTGGAGCACGGTATCAGAGCTCCGAGTTTCAATTGCCACTCCTATTCTAACTCACACACAGCCAGTGCCTTTAGCTCTGGTCTAGTGAGGAAGGACTACCCTCCATCTGGCAGCCCCCACGTGTGCTCCCCTGGCCACACCCAGTATAGAGCATGCGGATGCATTTTTTCATTCTGTTCCGTATTCCTCACCATCCCACTGTGGAGTCCTGGGAGAAAGCGAATGCAGATATTAGCCAGGCCTCTCTGAGCTGCTTCCTGCCCCGGGACCCCCACCCTCCCACCTTGAGTCTCATCTGTCTCCAGCTTGCCCTAGAAAATGACAGGCTCCCATCTCTTTGTGGACCCAAGCCCTGCCTTGCTGTGACCTGACCCTCCCCTCTCTCCCTCCTTCCCTCCTCCTCTCTAGGAAGCCCGCAGTGTGCCTCAGACCAGTTCCTGTGTTGGAACGGGCGATGCATTGGGCAGAGGAAGCTGTGCAATGGGGTCAACGACTGTGGTGACAACAGCGACGAAAGCCCACAGCAGAATTGCCGTGAGTGTCCCCAGTGGGTGGACCTGGCCCATGGTTTGTGGACGAACCCCACCCATAGGGTTCAAAGGGAATCCTCCCTCGGGACTCTCTGCAGCTTTGGGAGCTGTTCTCCGTGGTCCAGGTGGAATGCCAAGTTGGCTGTCTGGGGGAGGATTCTGGGCGCAACTCCCAACTCTGGCTTGGCTGGCACAGGGCCCCGGACGGGTGAGGAGAACTGCAATGTTAACAACGGTGGCTGCGCCCAGAAGTGCCAGATGGTGCGTGGGGTAGTGCAGTGTACCTGCCACACAGGCTACCGGCTCACAGAGGATGGGCACACGTGCCAAGGTGAGCTGCAGCCTGGTTTGTAGCAGAGTCGGGGTTCTGGGCCGGGGCAGCAGACAGGCAGCTGTGTTTCCTATGGGTCAGGCATTTGAAGGATGTGACCTCATTTCATCCTCACAATAAGCCTGGGAGGTGGGGGTCATCCTTCCCATTTCACAGATGGGGAAACTGAAGCTCAGAGAGGTTAAGTAGCTTACCAAAGGCCACACAGCTAATGAGCAACAGAGTTGGGATTCCAGCCCAGCTCTGCATGACCGTAAAGCCCTTAACTGCTTCTTAGACAGCCTTCCCAGCAGGCCTGGAAAGTCGATGGAGATGTGGGCAGAAAAGCAGCTCGGCAACCTGGGAGCGGGGGGTGGGAAGATGGCAGAAGGGAGATCTCTAGACGTGCCTGGTGTTCCCAGATGTGAATGAATGTGCCGAGGAGGGGTACTGCAGCCAGGGCTGCACCAACAGCGAAGGGGCTTTCCAGTGCTGGTGCGAAACAGGCTATGAACTCCGGCCCGACCGGCGCAGCTGCAAGGCTCTGGGTAAGGGCTGTTGGCACTTGGCTGGGTGGGCAGAGGGCTGAGCATGGAGGAAGGTCAGGTGCTCTGGTCCTCAGGGATTTGCAGAGAGGTAGAGAGATTTCCGTCACAGTAAAATGGAGCAACAGTTGCATTCTGAGTCCCAAGAAAACGCCGTTGGGTGGAGTAGGGTGGGGTGAGCTAGGGTGGAGTGGGGTGGGGTGGGGTGGAGGAGTATAGTTTAAGGATTGCTACTCTTCTGGTACTGATGCTGACGGCTTGGGGCATGCCCTTGTGGGCAAGTGGCTCCATCGGTCAGCTGAGGACCAGCTGATGGGTACCAGGGGCAGCTCTGCAGCCGGTGGGGGACCCAATGTTTGTACTGTGTCCCAGGGCCGGAGCCTGTGCTGCTGTTCGCCAATCGAATTGACATCCGGCAGGTGCTGCCGCACCGCTCCGAGTACACACTGCTGCTTAACAACCTGGAGAATGCCATTGCCCTTGATTTCCACCACCGGCGGGAGCTTGTCTTCTGGTCAGACGTCACCCTGGACCGGATCCTCCGTGCCAACCTCAATGGCAGCAATGTGGAGGAGGTTGTGTCTACTGGGCTAGAGAGCCCAGGTAGGGAACCAGGCCCCATGGACAGGGCAGAGCCACACCACCTGCGCAGCACCAGCGGGATGAACAGGCTAGTGGTTTGCAGACCTGAGGCAGGAGGACATCTTTTTCTTCCAGTGAAATCTTAGCTGGAGCTCTAACATAGAAAACATTTGTTAACATATGTCAATTTTATAGGTTCAAATATAACATTTGCTTATTATCGAGCTCAATCAGTGAGACTAATGAGACCATGTCGGTGAATGTGATCATGAGAATCAGATTTATGGATGACAGAGTTCTCTATCAGCCTTCCCATCTAGTTTATTTCTGAGTTTTGTTTCGATTGTTTAGTATTAAGAATATTCCGGCCTGTAATCCCAGCACTTTGGGAGGCCGAGGCAGGCGGATAACGAGGTCAAGAGATTAAGACAATCCTGGTCAACATGGTGAAACCCCGTCTCTACTAAAAATACAAAACTTAGCTGGGCATGGTGGTGTGTGCCTGTAGTCCCAGCTACTTGGGAGGCTGAGGCAGCAGAATCACTTGAACCCGGGAAGCAGAGGTTGCAGTGAGCCGAGATCGTGCCACTGCACTCCAGCCTGGCGACAGAGTGAGAATCTGTCTCAAAAAAAAAAAAAAAAGAAAGAAAAAGAAAAAAGAAAGGCCAGGCGCAGTGGCTTATGCCTGTAATCCTAGCATTTTGAGAGGCTGAGGCAGGGGGATCACTTGAAGCCAGGAGTTCGAGACCAACCTGGCCAACTTGGTGAAACCCCATCTCTACTAAAAATACAAAACCTAGCCAGGTGTGGTGGTGCGTGCCTGTAGTCCCAGCTACTCAGGAGGCTGAGGCAGGAGAATTGCTTGAATCTGGGAGGGGGAGGTTGAAGTGAGCCGAGATCCTGCCACTGCACTCCAGCCTGATGACAAAGTGAGACTCCATCTTAAAAAAAAAAAAAAAAAAAAAAGAATATTCTGATTGACCCAGAGAAGTATATCAAAATGTTTTACAGATTTTTAAAAAAACAAATGGCTCACTTGGCAATCTCAGACTATTTTACAAACAAGTGAAGTGGTCAAATTCTAATTTGGTATCAATCACATTGGACTGAAAAGCTTAGGGAAATTCCGAAATGCCTCTGCAAAACCCTAGATGACAATTTCCAACCCCCTGGGTCAGCACAGTGGGGGGACCCTGGGAATGGAGCAGGGAGCAGAATTCAGGGAGTGAGGCATGCTAGGATGTGACGAAGAAATGCATGTCCCTGGACAGTTACTTGACTTTTCTGTGCCTCAGTTTCCTCCTCTTCATGGAAATTACGGTATCTAGCTCACGGAGTTGTGATCATTAAATGCATTCAAGTATCTAAAATGACGACAATAGTGGCTGGCCCAAGAAATTGTACCTGTATGAGTTTGCTCTTGTTACTACGGCACAGGGGAGCCTGGGCTGACTCTTGACATTTTCTGCTGCTGCTTCTCACCAGGGGGCCTGGCTGTGGATTGGGTCCATGACAAACTCTACTGGACTGACTCAGGCACCTCGAGGATTGAGGTGGCCAATCTGGATGGAGCCCACCGGAAGGTGCTGCTGTGGCAGAACCTGGAGAAGCCCCGGGCCATTGCCTTGCATCCCATGGAGGGGTGAGTAAGTTGTGTCTCAGGCTCCGGAATCTCTCTTGCAATCTCTCGGGACAGTTCCCAGGCTACCTGGACTAGACGTTCTGGGGATACATCCCCAAGGTATGGTATAGCTGGGCGTGGTGGCCGGTGCTTGTAATCAAGCCTGTAATTCCAGCACTTTGGGAGGGCGAGGCGGGCAGGTCACCTGAGGTCAGGAGTTCAAGACCAGACTGGCCAACATGGTGAAACCCTATCTCTACAAAATACAAAACTTAGCCAGGCGTGGTGGTGGGTGCTTGTAATCCCAGCTACTTGGGAGGCTGAGGCTGGAGAGTCACTTGAACCCAGGAGGCGCAGCTTACAGTGAGCTGGGATTGCACCACTGCACTCCAGCCTGGGTGACAGAGTGAGACTCTGTCTCACACACACACACAAAAAAGATGTGGTGTTAATAACATGGGCTCTGTACCCTGACACACTTGAGTCTGGGTCCTGGCTTCATAGTAACCGGCTGTGTGGCCTTGAGCCAGGTAAGCTCTCTCTGCCTTGTTTACTCATTTCTAAATTGGTGATTTAAAAAAAATACCTCCATCATAGTTGTGTGAAGATTAAATGACGTGATGCATTTTAAATTGCATACAATACACATTAGATAAGTTGTAGGTGTTTAGCATTTTTATTGTTAGCTCATAAGGTTGACATAATTAATATAAATTAATAATGTTGTTAGTAATTCATAAGAATTATAATTAATTATTGCAGCCTAAAAATTAATAGAGGGGCCAGGCATGGTGGCTCACACCTTGCCTGGCCCCTCTATTAATTTTTAGGCTGCAATAATTATAATTCCAGCACTTTGGGAAACGGAGGTAGGAGGATCACTTGAGTCCAGGAGTTCAAGACTAGCCTGGGCAACACAGTGTGGCCTCATCTCTCCAAAAAGTTTTTTAAATAAACCTGGCATTGTGGCACATGCCTGCAGTCCCAGCTACTTGGGAGGCTGAGGTGCAAGGATGGCTTGAGACTGGGAGGTCAAGGTTACAAGGAGTTGTAATTGCACCACTGCACTCCAGCCTGGGTGACACAGTAAGACCCTGTCTCAACAAAAAGTTAAATACATAAAATTGAGAAATGGTCAGGTGCAGTGGCTCACGCCTGTAATCTCAGCACTTTGGAAGGCCGAGGTGGGCAGATTGCTTGAGCCCAAGACCAGCTTGGGCAACATAGCAAAATCCCGTCTCTACAAAAAGTACAAAAATTATCTGGGCTTCATGTGCATGCCTCTGGTCCCAACTACACAGGAGGCTGAGGCAGGAAGATCACCTGAGCCCGGGAGTTCAAGGCTGCAGTGAGCTGTGATCATGGCACTGGACTCCTGGATGACAAAGTGAGACCCTGTCTCAAAAAAGGATTAAACTTAAAATTCGGAAATCTGAATTAAAGAAAAACTCCTGAAATGGAAGTTCTTACCTCTGGCTTTTAAAAATTCTACGCAGTTTCAATGGAGGGAGTGTCTTACAAGATCCTGCAGTATGTGTCAACTGTTTTAGAAACTCTGTGTGTGTGTGTGTGTGTGTGTGTGTGTGTGTGTGTGTGTAAAATACAGAAGGGGCCAGGCACGGTGGCTCAAGCCTGTAATCCCAGCACTTTGGGAGGCCGAAGGTGGGCAGATCACGAGGTCAAGAGTTTGAGACCATCCTGGTCAACATGGTGAAACCCTGTCTCTATTAAAAATACAAAAATTAGTTGGGCGTGGTGACACATGCCTGTAGTCAGCTACTGGCGAGGCTGAGGCAGAGAATCATTTGAACCCAGGGCGGAGGTTGCAGTGAGCAGAGATCATGCCACTGCACTCCAGCCTGGTAACAGAGCGAGACTCCATCTCAAAAAAAAAAAAATTAGCTGGGCATGGTGGCGGGTGCCTGTAATCCCAGCTACTCGGGAGGCTGAGGCAGGAGAATCACTTGAACCCAGGAAGCAGAGGTTGCAGTGAGCTGAGATCGTGCCACTGTATTCCAGTCTGGGCAACAGACTGAGACTCTGTCTCAAAAATAAAAAATAAAATAAAATATAAAAGGCAGTGAAAGAGATTGTGACAAAGAAGAAAGTGCCTGTTCTAATATTACATTATATTGTCAATTCTACAAGACTTTTGTCTATTGTGTTCACCTCTGGATTTCCAGTGCCTAAGATAGTGTGTCCTGCCCATTGCAGGTACGAAAATGAAATTATTAAATTAATAAATGCCCTGTCTAAAGACATTTAAATTCAAATGCTTAAAAAGCATTCTGAGGCTGGGAATGGTGACTTATGCCTGTAATCCCAGCACTTTGGAAGGCCGAGGCAGGAAGACTGCTTGAGTTCAGGAGTTTGAGACCAGCCTGGGCAGCATAGCAAGACCTCATCGCTACTACAAAAAAAAAAAAAAAAAAAAAAAAAAAAAATAGTTAGGTGTAGTGGTGCTGGCTGCTCAGAGGGCTGAGGTGGAAGGCCTTCTGAGCCCAGGAGATTGAGGCTGCAGTGAGCTGTGATTGCACCTGCCCTCCAGCCTGGGTGACAGAAGAGACCCTGTCTAAAAAAATATATATGCATTCTGTGGACCAAACGTTGGAGTCCCCTGAGTGAAATGGATAAATGCTCCCTCCCTGATTATTCTCTTGGTTACCTACCTGTTCTCTGCTGCCCACTTCCCAATTTCCTTTTCTCTCTTCCTAGTACTATTTACTGGACAGACTGGGGGCAACACCCCCCGTATTGAGGCCTCCAGCATGGATGGCTCTGGACGCCGCATCATCGCCGACACCCATCTGTTCTGGCCCAATGGCCTCACCATTGACTATGCTGGGCGCCGTATGTACTGGGTGGATGCTAAGCACCACGTCATCGAGAGGGCCAATCTGGATGGGAGTCACCGTAAGGCTGTCATTAGCCAGGGTAAGGCCCTTCCTTCACTCTTCTTCATCTCTCGTCCTCCTACCCCCATTCCTGCCCCCAGAAGTCTTGGCAGAGGCTGTATGTAGTTGCCAGTCCTGGGCCCAGGGGCCATGACAGAGCATGTCCAGACTGAGGGCTTCCTGGACTTTCCCCAGGTCTCCCTCATCCCTTCGCCATCACGGTGTTTGAAGACAGCCTGTACTGGACAGACTGGCACACCAAGAGCATCAATAGCGCCAACAAGTTTACAGGGAAGAACCAGGAAATCATTCGCAACAAACTCCACTTCCCTATGGACATCCACACCTTGCACCCCCCAGCGTCAACCTGCAGGTAAAAACCTGCCCACCGGGGTGAGCCAGAGTAGCCTCATGGTTGAGGTGGCCTCTGGTGCCTCTGAGAACCTTTCTTCCCCTTAAGAGTTGCCATTTCTGGTGGGGAAATCCAGCGGGGCACTCACATCGGCTCATTCCTCCCTCTGCTGGACATTCAGGGCAGTACAACAAAATTTACCGAAAGACGCATTAGGCTTTGCCGTTCCCAGCTAATTCATGCAGACATTTACAGGGCATCGCCTATGTGCCGGGTACTCACTGTGCTAGCAGAAGGGGCAGATCAAAAATAATAAAACATAGTTTCTCCCTTCAGGGAACTCACACCCTACCGAAACCCCAATTCCCTAGTCTTGGGATCACTTTTGCAAACCTTTGCTGATCTTCTTGCTCTGGGCTCTCTGAGCAGGGAAAAACCGCTGTGGGGACAACAACGGAGGCTGCACGCACCTGTGTCTGCCCAGTGGCCAGAACTACACCTGTGCCTGCCCCACTGGCTTTCGCAAGATCAGCAGCCACGCCTGTGCCCAGAGTAAGTGGGTCTGCGACACCAGCCTCCAGGGAGGCGGTTGTGAGGATGGGGAGGAGGAACAAGGGGTAGGAGATGGAGGGACTGCCTGTCGTGGGAAGAACCACATTCCTCAGGGAGCCCTGGAGAGGGAAAACTTAAGAGGCTGAGGGATCTTCTATCAAAGCTGAGGACTGAGGACCCAGCAGTAGTTGGGGAAGGCTCAGTGACACCACCCGGTGGAGTGTGAACACCTGCCATCAGGCTCATGTATCATTTGCCAGGCAGGATGCCTTCGCTATGGACAGCATGAGGGCTTTATGCTCTTCTAGAAAACCGGGGAATGATTTCCTACCTTTTTACCTTTAGCCTCACCCTGTTGAAGACTTTCTTTTGGCCCTTAAACCAGAAAGCCAAAGTTAGAATCTCTGATGATGTTCTTTGTAAAGTAGGTAGGTCCTGGATAAATATGTGTCAAACAAGCGAAAGATAATGGGATTTGCTGGTCTCTCCCTGAACTGCTACTTTGGCTTCCTCTGGCTCCTGCTGGGTTGTTGCTTTGAGAGGATAACCCTGGAGAGTGAAGCACACACAATGACTTTTTCTAAGAGTAGTCCAGAGAGCAGTGGTCCGGGCATATGGCATGACCAGCAGGGGGCCTGGGTGATTCCTCACACATCAGCAGCTGTTCTTTACTGCTGCCTACCCAGCTGACCCTCTGAAATCCGGAATAAAATTCTTCTGGGACCTGGGTCCTTTCCAGAGAGTGCAGTTAGTGAAAACATTCAGAAGTTTCATTCATACGCACATTAACCAAGAACTTAGTTTCATGTTCTGAGTTTTCCCCTTCCCTTTTTTTTTTTTAGACATAGTCTCACTCTGTCACCCAGGCTGGAGTGCAGTAGTGCGATTTTGGCTCACTGCAACCTCCACTTCCCGGGTTCAAGTGATTCTTCTGCCTCAGCCTCCTAAGTAGCTGGAATTACAAGTATGCGCCACCATACTCGGCTAACTTTTGTATTTTTAGTAGAGACAGGGTGTCACCATGTTGCTCAGGCTGGTCTTAAACTCCTGACCTCAAGTGATCCACCTGCCTTGGTCTCCCAAAGTGTTGGGATTACAGGTGCGAGCCACCACGCTTGGCATTTATTTTTATTTTTCAGACGGTCTTGCTCTGTCACCCAGGCTGGAGTGCAGTGGTGCAAACAGTGCTCACTGCAGCTTCAACTTCCTGAGCTTAAGCAAGCCTCCTGCCCCAGCCCCCTAAGTAGCTGGGCCTACAGGCACATGCTATCACTCCCGGCAAATTTTGTGGGTGTTTGTTTGTTTGTTTTGTTTGTTTTTGAGACAGAGTCTTGCTCTGTCACCCAGGCTGGAGTACAGTGGCATGATCTTGGCTCACTGCAACCCTCACCTCCTCGATTCTAGTGATTCTCCTGCCTCAGCCTCCCAAGTAGCTGGGATTACAGGCGCCTGCCACCATGCCTGGCTAATTTTTGTATTTTTAATGGAGATGGGGTTTCACTATGTTGGCCAGGCTGGTCTTGAACTCCTGACCTCGTGATCTGCCTGCCTCAGCCTCCCAAAGTGCTGGGATTACAGGCGGGAGCCACCATGCCCAGTGAATTTTGTATTTTTAGTGGAGATGGGGTTCCCCTATGTTGCTCAGGTTGGTCTCGAACTCCTGAGCCCAAGCAATCCCCCCACCTCAGCCCCTCAAAGTACTGGGATTATAGGTGTGAGCCACCATGCCCGGCCCTTTCCCCTTGCATTCTTTTGTGCCCAGCGCTTCCCCTGTTGTCTTAGTGAGATGCAAGAAGTAAAGCCCCCTGTCCCCTGCCAGCTTCCCCTTAAGGATTTCCCAGAGCTAGGAAGAAGACATTTGGCAACATTAGGCAGACAGTGGCTTTCTGGGTAGAAAAGTCTGCTGAGAAAGTATTCAGACAGACCAGAGGAAGGGCAAAGGATGGAAAAGAGCTGGCTGGAAGTAAACTATGTAGAGCAGCGGCAGAGCTTTCTCTAGAGTCAGACCTGAGTCCCAGCTCTGGTGCTTTGTAGCCATGGGATCCTGGGCAAGTTTCTTGATCTCTGTTAGCCTCAGGGTTGCTCATCTAGAGCATGGGAATAAGAATAGCACACCACAGGCCGGTGGCTCACGCCTGTAATCCCAGCACTTTGGGAGGCTGAGGCAGGCGGATCACAAGGTCAGGAGTTTGAGACCAGCCTGACCAACATGGTGAAACCTCATCTCTACCAACAATACAAAAATTAGCTGGGTGTGGTGGCGTGCTCCTGTAATCCCAGCTACTCAGGAGGCTGAGGCAGGAGAATCATGTGAACCCAGGAGGCGGAGGTTGCAGTGAGCTGAGATCATGCCACTGGGTTACAGAGCCAGACTAGCACACACCGCAGAGGCTTGGTATGAGACAAAAAAAAGCACCAAGCTCAGTACCTGGCAAGGAAAGTGCTCAGTGAATGGTTATTATTGGCTTAAACTGGTAAAGAGGAGAGCAAGAGGAAGGGATCCAGGTGACACAGGGGAGGGGCAGGAGCCCTGAAACAGGCATGAACATTAGAGAAGTAGGGGTCAGGGGTTGGCAGTGGGCAAGCCAGGGCATCAGAAGAGATGGAGAAAAGTAAGAAGAGAGGAGAGTTGAGATGAAGCTGACAGATGCGTAAACAGCATGCACTTCTGGGTCCTTCGTACAATCTGTTTCCGTTTGATTTAGAAGTCTGATTCTGCCAGCATGGCAGTGCTTAAAGGGGGCCTGAGGTATAAAGACTAGGGGGCAAAGGGCACCAGATCCCAGGAAGTGTGATTGAACCAGATGTCACGCAGGTGAGCGTCTGTGTCTGTCACTGTTCTTGGATGTAGAGCATTAAAAGAAGACCCCTTTCGGCCTTTGATCAGGTCTTGACAAGTTCCTGCTTTTGCCCGAAGGATGGACATCCGTCGAATCAGCTTCGACACAGAGGACCTGTCTGATGACGTCATCCCACTAGCTGACGTGCGCAGTGCTGTGGCCCTTGACTGGGACTCCCGGGATGACCACGTGTACTGGACAGATGTCAGCACTGATACCATCAGCAGGGCCAAGTGGGATGGAACAGGACAGGAGGTAGGGCCCAGCATGGGGCCAGGCCCTCAGGGAGGGCAAAGATTGAGGGGTGGAATCCGCCCTCTCCAGGGTAAGGGCTTCCCATACCTTTGCCAACCCTAGAATTGGTGGAGTTTGGGCTCTGGAACTAGAGTGGAAGTACAGTTGGTGATACAGCTTTGCTTCCTGCCCAGGTGGTAGTGGATACCAGTTTGGAGAGCCCTGCAGGCCTGGCCATTGATTGGGTCACCAATAAACTGTACTGGACAGATGCAGGTATGTATGGGGGGCCATGGCCTGCCTGGCTCCCTGGGCTTCCCTCTTGTTTAAAACCCTGGCCTCAGATAGAAGGGGCCCAGTGTCCCTCCTGGACCACCTCTGTCTTCACATGAAGTCTTTGGTAGATCAGAAGCAGGAGGGCTGCTGCAGAGCTGAAGTGAGAGCTTACACATGAGAAGCTCACATCGTGGCAGCTACTTCTGCTATGTAGCTGATGCCGGGGAATGTTTTAAGGCATTTCAGATCATAAACCTATCCCCTGTGGTTTTCTTTCCATCACTTTTTGGGTAAATCAGGCTTTCTTTCTTTCTTTTTTGAGACAGAGTTTCCCTCTTCACCCAGGCTGGAATGCAGTGGCGCAGTCTCGGCTCACTGCAACCGCCGCCTTCCAGTTTCAAGCAATTCTCCTGCCTCATCCTCCCAAGTAGCTGGGATTACAGGCGCATACCACCACACTCAGCTAATTTTTGTATTTTTAGTAGAGATGGGATTTCACCAAGTTGGTCAGGTTGACCTCGTGATCCACCCGCCTCAGCCTCCCAAAGTGCTGGGATTATAGGTGTGAGCCACTGCGCCTGGCAATCAGGCATTTTTAATCAGCCAGGTGGGTTTGGGAGGCAAGGGGATACCCTGAACAAGTCCTACTTAGAGTGTGGTCCCTGGACCACAGCGGCCGATGACAGTCTTGTCTCCTCTGTGTGGCAGCATCAGCATCATCTGGGAAGTTAATGGACATGCAGATTCTTGGGCCCCACCCTAGACTTACTGAATCAAGGCTGGGCATGGTGGTTTACACCTATAATCCTAGTGCTTTGGGAGACCAAGGCAAGATTGCTTGAGCTCAGGAGTTCAAGACCAGCCTGGGCAAAAGTACAAAGACTCCCTTGAGCATGAAATGGACTGGAATGTTTTTATTTAAAAAAAAAGAATCTTTGGGCATTAGGTTCAGGAATCTGTGTCTTCAACAAGTTCTCCTTATTCTTACGCAAACTAAAGTTGAGAGTCATCGCCTTAAATTATGGTTGCCTATGTTTGGGAAGTCTTGCTCTTTCCAGCAATGGAACTGATCACATCCTTGAATTTCTCCTTATGGTTCAAGTCATTAAATATCCACTGTGCATCTGTCACAAATATCTTCTGAGGCCGGGTGTAGTGGCTCACGCCTGTAATCCCAGCACTTTGGGAGGCCTAGATGGGAGGATCACCTGACGTCAGGAGTTCAAGACCAGCCTGATCAACATAGTGAAACCCTGTCTCTACTGAAAATACAAAAATTAGCCAGGCACGGTGGCAGGCACCTGTAATCCCAGCTACTTGGGAAGCTGAGGCAGGAGAATCGCTTGAACCAGGGAGGTGGAGGTTGCAGTGAGCTGAGATCACACCACTACACTCCAGCCTGGCCAACAAGTGTAAAACTCTGTGTTTAAAAAAAAAAAAAAAATATATATATATATATATATATGTACACACACACACACGCACACACATATAATCATTTGAGCACATACTCTGGGCTCTACTGGCACATACCAGGCTCTTATGTTGGCCATGGAAGGTAAGAGAGTGAATGAACAAGGCTAGAATTAATCTCTGTATCACTTCTTGATAGGTACAGACCGGATTGAAGTGGCCAACACAGATGGCAGCATGAGGACAGTACTCATCTGGGAGAACCTTGATCGTCCTCGGGACATTGTGGTGGAACCCATGGGCGGGTGAGCGCCGTCCTGTGGGAATGAGCTCCACCCACCCCTCCCAAGATCTGAGTTCCAGAGAGGAGTCTAAAGATTAGGAGGAGTGGCCAGATCTTATGGCTATGCCCAAGGAAGCAAGAGCAGATGTAGAAACTACAGAGGCTGGTAACAACCTTGTATCCTCTATGGACAAAGAAACTTTTCAATTTTTTCTTTCCTTATCTTTTTTATTGTTGGTTTACTTGCAAAAGTAACTAATTGTTAAAAAAAAATTAAATCTGACCAGGTGCGGTGGCTCATGCCTGTAATCCCAGCACTTTGGGAGACCAAGGCAGGCGGATCAACTGAGGTCAGGAGTTTGAGACCAGCCTGACCAACAAGGAAAAACTCCATCTCTACTAAAAATACAAAATTAGCCAGGTGTGGTGGTGCATGCCTGTAGTCCTAGCTACTTGGGAGGCTGAGGCAGGAGAATTGCTTGAACCCAGGAGGCAGAGGTTGTGGTGAGCCAGGATCGTGCCATTGTACTCCAGCCTGGGCAACAAGAGCAAAACTCCGTCTCAAAAAAAAAAAAAATTAAATCTGTAGAAAGTCAAAATTCTCCATGATCTCACTCTCCAGCAATAAGTTAACAGTTTAGGGTATTTTTTTCCAGGTTTTCTTCTAAATGTATGTAAACATATGTTGTTGATGGTGATGGTTTTGGTTTTATAAAAATAGCATACTTTTTGTGACTTTTTTTCTGTTTGCCTATATATCTTGTGTATCCTTCCAGTTGAGTGTATAAATCTACCTTTTTTGTTGTTGTATTGCTGTTTTTTGTTTTTTTGTTTTTTTTTTGACACAGCGTCTTGCTCTGTGGCCCAGACTGGAGTGCAGTGGTACAATCACGGCTCACTGCAGCATCAACCTCCTGGGCTCAAGCAGTCCTCCTGCCTCAGCCTCCCAAGTAGCTGGGGCTACAGGCATAGACCACAATGCCTAGCTAATTTTTATAATTTTTTTGTAGAGATGGGGTGTTGCTGTGTTACCTAGGCTGGTCTCAAACTTATGGGCTAAAGCAGACCTCCTGCCTCAGCCTCCCAAAGTGCTGGGATTACAGGTGTAAGCCATTGCACCTGGCCTCTGTTGTTCTTACTGGTTACATAGAGTTCCGTTAACTTATTTAACCCATCCTGTCAAGGAAACATTTCTTTTTTTGTTTTTTTCTTTCTGTTTTTTTTTTTTTTTTTTTTGAGACAGAGTCTCACTCTGTTGCCCAGGCTGGATTGTAGTGACCCAATCATGGCTCACTGCAGCCTCGACCTCCTGGATTCAAACGATCCTCCTATCTCAACCTCTCAAGTAGCTGGGACTACAGATGTGCACCACCATATCTGGCTATCTTTTGGGGGGGGCAGGGGTAGAGATGGATCCTACTATGTTGACAGGCTGTTCTCAAACATCTGGACTCAAATGATCTCTCAACTCAGCCTCCCAAAGTGCTAATATTATAGGCATGAACCATGGCAGCTGGCCAAGGAAACATTTCTTATTCATTTTCACCCCTCCTCTTTCTCTATCTCCCACATACACCTTATTTGCTGAGTTCTGCTTAAGCCATGGGCTCTGCTTTTATTAAGATCCTGTACCTTTTGATAGTGATAGAAGACACGGTGTTCAGAGATTACACTGAGCCCAAGGCTGGGATGGGCTGAGGCAGCTACTTCAGGCAGAAACCCTGAGATCCTAGTACTCTGAGTCCCTGCTGGCTATTAACTGACTTGTAAGACCTCCCTTGCCTTTGCCCAGGTACATGTATTGGACTGACTGGGGTGCAAGCCCCAAGATTGAACGAGCTGGCATGGATGCCTCGGGCCGCCAAGTCATTATCTCTTCTAATCTGACCTGGCCTAACGGGTTAGCTATTGATTACGGGTCCCAGCGGCTATACTGGGCTGACGCCGGCATGAAGACAATTGAATTTGCTGGACTGGATGGCAGCAAGAGGAAGGTAAGGGTGTCACTAAAACATTTTTCCACAGCCTTGACATCCTCCAGGACAGTACGTTTCGGCTGGCAGCAGATGGGAGATAAGAGGATCCAGAGGTTATGGGACCAGCATGGGGCATGTGGTGTTTCTGTGAGGCTATGGGTGCTCTCCAGAGCTTGGGGCAGGGGTGGAGGGGGCTGCTGGTTGATGGTGAAAAAAAACTAGGAACTTGTGTAGACTATGGGCTGGAGGTAGAAATGCACAGACTTTCTTGTTAACCAGCACAACTAACGCTTGTTAGTTACCAGTTGCACCGTGGGCCTGTGATTGATCTCTGTTTGTTTTTATTTTGGTATAGTTTCAAACTTACAGAAAAGTTGCAAGAACAGTAAAAAGAATAGATACATAAAATTTTGCTACGTTTGCATTGTCATTGTATTTCTGTACACAGTCACTATTATTTTTTGGAGCCATCTGAGATTAGATTGGAGACAGCCTGCCTTTGACTCCAAATTATTCCTGTGCACATTTCCTAAAAGCAAGGATGTTGTCTTATGTCACTACAGTACAATGATCAAAATCAGGAAATTTACTATTGATCCAATATTACTGTCTTTTTTGTTAGGTTGGTTTTGTTTTTTTTTTTAGAGACAGAGTCATGCTCCGTTGCCCAGGCTGGAGTGCAGTGGTGCAATATTGGCTCACTGCGCCTACCTAGTTTTTCTTTCTCTTTTATTTTTGGTAGAGACTTCCTGTATTACCCAGGCTAGTCTCAAATTCCTGGCCTCAAATGATCTTCTGCCTCAGCCTCCCATAGTGTTGAGATTACAAGTGTGAGCCATCATGCCTGCCCCCAATGTTACTGTCTAATCATAGTCCATGTTCAATTTCACTACCAAATGCCTCAAGAATGTCCTTTATAGCTCCCCCAATACTTTTTAAATCTAGCATCCAATCAGGATCACCCATTGTGTTTAGTAATGATGTCTCTTTTAATTTTTATTTATTTATTTATTTATTTTTAGACACTCACTCTGTGGGAGACACTCCCAGGTGGGAGTGCAGTGGCACAAACATGGCCCACTGTAACCTTGACCTCCTGGGCCCAAGGCATCCTTCCATGTAGCTGAGATCACAGACATACACTACTGAACCCTAGCTACTCAGGAGCCTATGAGTTTGAAGCCACTAGGCTAATTTTTTTATTCTTTGTAGAGATGGGGTCTCACTTTGTTGTCTAGGCTGGTCTTGAACTCCTAGGCTCAGCAGTCCTCCTGCCTTGACCTCCCAAAGTGATTATAGGCATGAGGCACCACACCTAGTTTTTTTTTTTTTTTTTTTTTTTTTTTTTTTTTTGAGACTGCAGCCTTGCTGTGTTGCTCATGCTGACCTGGGCTCAGGTGATCCTCCCATCTTAGCCTCCTGAGTAGCTGGAGCTATGCACCACTGGGCCCAGCTAATCTAGTCTCTTTAATCTCTAATCTGAAATATTTCCTCAGCTTTTCTGCGTCTTTCTTGACATTTGCATTTTTTGTTTGTTTTGAGACCGTCTTGCTCTGTCACCCAGGCTGGAGTGCAATGGTGGGATCTCGGTTCACTGCAACCTCCGCCTCCTGGGTTCAACCAATTCTCCTGCCTCAGCCTCCTGAGTAGCTGGGATTACAGGTGCCTGCCACCACGCCCAGCTAATTTTTGTATTTTTAGTAGAGACAGCGTTTTGCCATGTTGGCCAGGCTAGTCTCGAACTCCTGACCTCAGGTGATCCACCTGCCTCAGCCTCCCAAAGTGCTGGAATTACAGGTGTGAGTCACCATGCCCGGCCAACATTTGCATTTTTAAAGAGTAAAGGCCAGTTATTTTTTTATAAAGTCTCTCAACTTTGGTTTATCTAATGTTTCCTTGTGATTGGATTCAGAGTGTGCATTTGGAGCAGGAATACTACCCTAAGTGAAGTTACATCCTTGACTTCTCGTTGTGTCTCATCAGTAGGCACAGATGTTGGCCTGTTCCATTATTGCGATATTTACTCCCATTGTATGGTTAAGGTAGTATCCACTGTAAAGTTACTATTTTATTCTTTTGTACTTAATAAGTAATTTGTGCTGAGATACCTCCAGATGATGTGAGTAATAGATGACTTCCAACATCTTCCAATAAAACCATCACACGACCCTTAGAGCCAGGCACGATCAAATCACAGATGGACAGAGCAAGGCTCAGAGAAATTTTATAAGTAGCTCTTAGTGGAGGTCACACAGTAGGTATTAGTGGGCTTTCTGAGTCCACAGTGAGCTCTTTACCACTGCTCCGTACTGTCAGACTTTGTTGAAGATGACACAGTGTCGGGGCCCTGGCAGGTGCTGATCGGAAGCCAGCTCCCCCACCCATTTGGGCTGACCCTCTATGGAGAGCGCATCTATTGGACTGACTGGCAGACCAAAAGCATACAGAGCGCTGACCGGCTAACAGGACTGGACCGGGAAACCCTGCAGGAGAACCTGGAGAACCTGATGGACATCCATGTCTTCCACCGCCGGCGGCCCCCGGGTGAGCAGCCCTTGGCTCGCATTGGCTTGTCTTTGGCCCTCCTACGCCCTAGCCCTCCCCCATTGAACGGCCCCTCCCTCTCTACCCAGTGTCTACACCATGTGCTATGGAGAATGGCGGCTGTAGCCACCTGTGTCTTAGGTCCCCAAATCTGAACGGCTTCAACTGTACCTGCCCCACAGGCATCAACCTGCTGTCTGATGGCAAGACCTGCTCACCAGGTAAGTCAAAGCATCACAGATGTAGATGCAGCCTCTCTAGGAAGGAGCAGTGGCTCTCTTCCTTCCCTGCAGATGGGCTCCAGTGTGGTCTGAAAAACCATGAGTCCTGCTGCTTCTAGAGGCCTAGCGGGGAGACTCAGAGCTTTTAGAAAAGGGGGAGGGGCCTGGGGGAGAGGTCCTGGGGAGAGGCCCTGGGGAGCAGATACAAAGGACTGCAGGCAGGGTCCAACTAGGTCTTATGGTGTCTTCATGCATATTAGATAAAGATGCTCCTTTCTCAAAACACTTTCATCTGTTGGTACATTGTCATAATATACTGATTTGGTTGGAATAAGACACTTCTGGCTGGGCTCAGTGGCTCACTTCTCTAATCCCAGCACTTTGGTAGGCCGAGGTGAGCAGATGACTTGAGGTCAGAAGTTTGAGACCAACCTGGCCAACATGGAAAAACCCCATCTCTACTAAAAATACAAAAATTAGCTGGGCATGGTGGTGCGTGCCTGTAATCTCAGCTACTTGGGAGGCTGAGGCAGGAAAATCTCTTGAACCCAGGAGGCGGAGGTTGCAGTGAGCCGAGATCATGCCACTGAACTCCAGCCTAGGTGACAGAGTAAGACTCTGTCTCCAAAGAAAAGAAAATACACTTCTAACTGCCCCAAATTGGTATAATAAAGACAAAAGTATATGATATCTACAATGTCACGGTACCCTCCCCTTAGATGTGCCACTTTTGTGAGTGCACAAACTATGTAACAACCTTATTGGAGGGTCCCAGAAGCAGAACATGGTCACCCAGATGTTGGAAGTCAAGGTTTCTCCCTAAGAGACACTGCATGGTAGGCTGCATTTGAACTCTAACCTCCCTGGGAATTTGAGTGAGAAAGGAGCTGTGAACTGTGCCTCCCAGGTTGTGAGTAAAGCCTGCTGGGGTCCCTTCATTCCCTTTCTATTTTTCTTTCTTAATCTTCATGATAAAGGGAACTTCAAAGAGAGCCACTTTCTTAATATTAATAAAGAGGCATTAATAAGAATATGTGTGAGACCTAATGGTAAGTACTTTACGTACATGATCTCTTTTAACCCTTACAAGCCATCCTATTATTTTTCCCATTTTATAGGTAAGAAAACTGAGGCTTAATAATTTAGGCTGAGAGTGGTGGCTTATGCCTGTAATGCCAGCACTTTGGGAGGCCGAGGTGGGCAGATGCTTGAGCCCAGGAGTTCGAAACCAGCCTGGGCAACATGACGAAACCCCATCTCTACAAAAAATACAAAAATTAGCTGGGCATGGTAGCATGTGCCTGTAGTTCCAGCTACTCAGGGGGCTGAGGTGGGAGGATCACTTTAGATTAGGAGGTTGAGGATGCAGTAAGCCATGATCATGCCACCACACTCCACTCTGGGCAACACAGAGAGACCCTGTCTGAAAAAAATAGTAATTTAGCTGGGGCGGTGGCTCACACCTGTAATCCCAGCACTTTGGAAGGCCAAGGAGGGTGGATCTCCCTGAGGTTGGGAGTTCAAGACTAGCCTGACCAACATGGAGAAACCCCATCTCTACTAAAAATACAAAATTAGCTGGGTGTGGTGGCGCATGCCTATAATCCTAGCTACTCGGGAGGCTGAGACTGGAGAATTGCTTGAACCCGGGAAGCAGAGGTTGTGGTGAGCCAAGATTGCGCCATTGCACTCCAGTCTGGGCAACAAGAGTGAAACTTCATCTCAAAAAAATAAAAATAGGCTCACGCCTGTAATCCCAACACTTTGAGAGGCCAAGGCGGATGGATTGCCTGAGCTCAGGAGTTCGAAACCAGCCTAGGCAACACGGTGAAGCCCCGTCTCTACTAAAATACAAAAAATTAGCCAGGTGTGGTGGCGAGCACCTGTAGTCCCAGCTGCTTGGGAGGCTGAGGGAGGAGAATTGCAAGAACCCAGGAGGCGGAGATTGCAGTGAGCTGAGACTGTGCCACTGCACTCCAGCTTGGGCTACAGAGTGAGAGTCTGTCTCAAAAAAATAAATAAATAAAATAAATAAATAATAATTTAAATAACTTGCCTAGAATAACATAGCTAGAAACTGGCAGCGACAGGGCATGAGTTTCAGTTTGCCTGATTCCAAGTCTACTTAATGGCTGTGCTCGAGTGATCCTCTTCTTCCTTTCCACCTGGGTAGGCATGAACAGTTTCCTCATCTTCGCCAGAAGGATAGACATTCGCATGGTCTCCCCTGGACATCCCTTATTTTGCTGATGTGGTGGTACCAATCAACATTACCATGAAGAACACTATTGCCATCGGAGTAGACCCCCAGGAAGGTCTGTGTGGCCCTCCCTTCCCACCTGGCCTTCTGTCCCTACCCTTCAGCAACTACTGTCTTTCCTTTCCCATCACCTTTGTCCCCTGCCAGCATTCCCATTCCCTCTGGCATAGCCCCTGTCCCTGTCTCTCTAGCAGTTTCTCTTTGGTTGTGAGAGCATGGTTTGGGGCCCTCTTCGCTCCAGCTCTGCCAATAGCTATCCTGCTGTGATATTTCTGCATTTTCCTTCGTTTCCTCTGCTAGAGGCTCCAGGGCTCTCTGACATGCTCTGGTGTTTCAGGCCACGAATCAGCTATGTGTGTCCCATTGTGGGGAGTGAGGGTCTAGGTTGAGCCAAGCTTTCCCTCTCCAGGAAAAGTATACTGGTCTGACAGCACCCTGCACAGGATCAGCCGTGCCAGTCTGGATGGCTCACAGCACGAGGACATCATCACCACAGGTGGGCCTTCCTCCTAGCCCAGAGACCACCTGTCTGGCAACAGGGCTGGAGAAATAGCCCATCTGTTTCAAAGTACGAGCCAGTGTGCTCTTTGACTTCCCACAGGGCTGCAGACCACAGATGGGCTTGCGGTGGATGCCATTGGCCGGAAAGTGTACTGGACAGACACGGGAACAAACCGGATTGAAGTGGGCAACCTGGATGGGTCCATGCGGAAAGTGTTGGTGTGGCAGAACCTTGACAGTCCCCGGGCCATCGTACTGTACCATGAGATGGGGTGAGAGTAGTGGAGGGGGCAGCTCAGCTGGGGTTATGATGGGGTGAAGGTGGGCAATGGAGAGCAAGCTTGCATCACAGGAACAATGTGACCTCCCTGGGGCTCTTCCACTCCCTTGTGACTTCTTGCAGGGTGACAGTACAGTGTAGAAGTTAAAAGCATGAGCCTTGGAATCAGAATACCAGGACTGAAATGTTTTCATCACGTATTAGCTGTATCATTTGGGTCCAGTATTTAAGCTTTCTGATTCTCAGCTTCCTTACGTATTTCATAAAATGGAGGTGGTAGTGAGAATACATACCTTGTGGCCCTTATGAGGATCAAGTGAGATAATTCACATGAAGTATTTAGCAGAGTATTTTGTCAAGCAAAAATTTTGCCTGACATACTATAAGTACTCAAGTGTATCTGACATACCGTAGCTGGTATATGGTATACGGTAGCTGCTGGAATAACTAGCTAATATAGCTTTTATTCTTCCTCACTCAGGTTTATGTACTGGACAGACTGGGGGGAGAATGCCAAGTTAGAGCGGTCTGGAATGGATGGCTCACACCGCACGGTGCTCATCAACAACAACCTAGGATGGCCCAATGGACTGACTGTGGACAAGGCCAGCTCCCAACTGCTATGGGCCGATGCACACACCGAGGTGAGAGCCGTGCCTCTGCTGCTTCCCAGGAGCCTGGGAAGATGGGAAAGGCCTGCCTAGGATCTCCACAGAGAGCTCCCAGTCTGCTGATCACCACTCCCAACCCTCTCCTTCCTCTGCAGCGAATCGAGGCTGCTGACCTGAATGGTGCCAGTCGGCATACGTTGGTATCACCGGTGCAGCACCCATATGGCCTCACCCTGCTCGACTCCTATATCTACTGGACTGACTGGCAGACCAGGAGCATCCACCGTGCTGACAAGGCTACCGGCAGCAATGTCATCCTTGTGAGGTCCAACCTGCCAGGCCTCATGGACATCCAGGCTGTGGACCGGACACAGCCACTAGGTGAGAAGGACCCTGGGGCTGTGAGTCAGAGCTTCTGGCTTTCTGGGGCCATCTCAACATCAGAGATATATCCAGAGCACAAAGCTTGTTTACAACCAGAAAGACGGTGACCTGCCTCAACTCCCTTCCAAGATTGGGCTGGGTTCTCTCTGGGTGTGGCTGGTGCTACAGCTTCATGATGCTGTCAACTTCAAAGGACTCCTGGAGATCCTCCTGCAGACCCTCCTTCTACCTCACCCCTCCAGGCACTGAGTCCTGTCACTTAGAACAGCAGAGAGTCAGCCACAAGTAACTGGGACCTTTGTAAGACTCAGATGATGTTCCAGGATAGGTGTGAACACCTGTGCTTCTCATCACCAGGTTTTAACAAGTGCGGCTCAAGGAATGGTGGCTGTTCCCACCTGTGCTTGCCTCGGCCTTCTGGCTTCTCCTGTGCCTGCCCCACTGGCATCCAGCTGAAGGGAGATGGGAAGACCTGTGATCCCTCTCCTGAGACCTACCTGCTCTTCTCCAGCCGTGGCTCCATCCGGCGTATCTCACTGGACACCAGTGACAACACAGATGTACATGTCCCTGTTCCTGAGCTCAACAATGTCATCTCCCTAGACTATGACAGCGTGGACGGAAAGGTCTATTACACAGATGTGTTCCTGGATGTTATCAGGTATGAGCGACACTGAAACCTCCGGAGGAGACAGACCTGTTCTGATCGCTCACGAGTGAGGTTATGTTCTGACCGCTGAGTGGACGAGTGATTTGGCACTTTGGATAGTGAGTTCTAATGCTGACTTGCTCACTTTGCAGTGTTGTCATTTAGAGCAGAATTTCAAACTTTTGTTTGTTTAGAGATTACACAGAAGTCTAGTATGTAAAACAAACAACAACAACAAAAAAACAAGTAAAGTCAGGGTGGGGACCTAGAGCCTTTCACACCTACTATTGTCCCCTAGGACTTACTGATGAGTAGGCCACGTAACCAGTATCTGTATTGCAGTAACAGAGTCACGCCCAGATGCCTAGGCTTACGGTGGTTTACAAAGCTGTTGTTTTTTATTTTTATTTATTTTTTTATTCTTTAAATTTTCAGCCCTAACACAGCTTAGGAATGTGATGCCCTGTCACCAGTCAGAGTGGTTTACCATGGCAGATTATCTCACAAGGAGGAACAGGGAACATTCCCCTTTGTTCTCCCCAAGGGATGTATTAGAGTCTCAAGCTGGGGACAGGTAGGCAGATGCAGTTTAGAGAAGTTCCCTAGGTGACAGTGACATGCTCCCCATTCTGAGGTAGAGTTCCTTCCTGTTGTAGGGCCTCTGCAAAAGTGCACAGGTAGGGCCGGGCATGGTGGCTCACGCCTGTAATCCCAGCACTTTGGGAGGCCAAGGTGGGAGAATTGCTTGAGCCCAGGAGTTCAAGACCAGCCCGGGCAACATAGTGAAACCTCATACCTATTTGTATTTAAATTTGTTTTTAATTTTTAAAAAATGCACAGGTAGGTTTTGACAAGTCTGTGTTTCTTATAATCACCACCTAGCAATCCTTGTCTCTTCCCAAAAATATGTGGGGATGATACACCTGTCTTCTAGCAAGGCATCCCCCTGGCAACTGCCATTACTTCCAGTTAGCAGGAAATACTCTGTCCTCCTAAGAACTGGTTCGTTCATTCTGCAGTTATTTTATTGAGCATTTGTCATGCTGGTTGCTGAGGAATGTACTCATAGATACCTGATCTCTGTCCCTGTGGAGCTTACATTTAGTGGGGGGTCCAGTTACGGGAACATGGGTTAAAGGAGTTCTACTTTATTCTGGGTCAGTCTGGTTGCTCATCCAACACTGGGCTCTCCCCCAAGGCGAGCAGACCTAACGGCAGCAACATGGAGACAGTGATCGGGCGTGGGCTGAAGACCACTGACGGGCTGGCAGTGGACTGGGTGGCCAGGAACCTGTACTGGACAGACACAGGTCGCAACACCATTGAGGCATCCAGGCTGGATGGTTCCTGCCGCAAAGTGCTGATCAACAACAGCCTGGATGAGCCCCGGGCCATTGCTGTTTTCCCCAGGAAGGGGTAGTTTATGGCCAGCAGAAGAGAGATCCAGGGAAGAAGGGCGGGTGGAAAAGATGGTGTTAGTGGGTCCTCTGTGTTCTCTCAGCCTCTGGGTGCCGTCTTCCCATGCCTTGATGATGACGGCACTGTTGTGTCTCAGGTACCTCTTCTGGACAGACTGGGGCCACATTGCCAAGATTGAACGGGCAAACCTGGATGGTTCTGAGCGGAAGGTCCTCATCAACACAGACCTGGGTTGGCCCAATGGCCTTACCCTGGACTATGATACTCGCAGGTGGGAGTCCTGCACCAAATAACCTCCTGGAAATTGGGTGGGCAGAGGAGAGGATGGTTGAGATTAAAGTGGGAAAAATGAAAAGATAGAAGGCTCCTTGGTATGCGGGGGAAGAGGAAGCATTGGGAAGGATGAGGGAATGTATTCTGAGAGCAGGGATTGCTAAATCCACCCTCAGCCCTTAGGTGGGTTTTGTTTGGCTGTTTTACATGTTCCCAATTTGAGTGCCTTTGGCAGAGCATGTCTTCCGGCTGAACCACAGGTCCCACACCCCTGCTCATTTAAGGGCTGATTCTTTTTTTTTTTTTTTCTTGACATGGTGATTGTAGTTAGCTGTGTAAGGGCTGATTCTTATATTTGTTATAATATAACAAATCCTGATCCCTTCAGGCTCTGGAACTTTGTTGTTGTTGAGACAGCATCTTGCTCTGTTGCCCAGGCTGGAGTTCAATGGTGCAGTCACAGCTCTCTGCAGCCTGAACCTCCCTGGCTCAAGTGATCCCCTTACCTCAGCCTCTCAAGTAGCTGGGACTGTAGGTACACACCACCATGCCCAGCTAATTTTTAAATTTTTTGTAGAGATAATGTCTTGCTATGTTGCCCAGGCTGGTCTCGAATTCCTGGACTCCAGCAATCCTACTGCCTTGGCTTCCCAAAGTGCTGGGATTTCAGGCGTGAGCCACCACACCTGAGCCAGGCTCCAGAATATACAGCTCCTTGTCTCGATAAGAAATGCTGAGGGAGGGGGAAAGGGGTTCTGAAGCAGTCTGTGCCCCCTTCTGGCCCAGAAGAGGGGAAGGGAATCCAAGGCTTCTGGAAAGATGGTAGAATGCCTTCTTTTAACCTCAGTGAGGTCCACATAGACTAGGCTCACTTCCTTTTTTTGGCGGGGGTGGGGATGGAGTCTCACTCTGTCGCCCAGGCTGGAGTGCAGTGGCACCATCTCAGTTCACTACAACCTCTGCCTCCTAGGTCCAAACAATTCTTGTGCCGCAGCCTCCCAAGTAGCTGGGATTACAGGCATGTGTCACCATGCCTGGCTAATTTTTGTATTTTTAGCAGAGACAGGGTTTCACCATGTTGGCCAGGCTGGTCTCGAACTCCTGAACTCAAGTGATCTGCCCACCGCAGCCTCCCAAAGTGCTGGGATTACAGGCATGAGCCACCATGCCCAGCCAACTGAGCTCTCTTCTTAAGGACCATTTGTAAGAACTTGGGCTTTGATTCTTGGGTAGGAGTCAAAGAGCAATCAAGTTCCTGAAGATGAGGCTGGGTGATGGTTCCTCTGAGATCACTAGATTTCTATACCTCCCAAGAGCAGCCCTGGCCTCCCCCACTCATGAAACACCAGCTCCCCTCTTCAGCTTTGGGACTCACTATGACCCCTCATCAAGGATGCTTCTTGAGTTCTCATAGCACCTGCCAGTTCAGCTCAGGAGGGGACAGATAGGTTCTTAGGGGGAAGAGCTGGGCTCCCTGGCAAGCATTTGGAGCAGCTACCCTTCTTGTTTTCTTTGTAGGATCTACTGGGTGGATGCGCATCTGGACCGGATCGAGAGTGCTGACCTTAATGGGAAACTGCGGCAGGTCTTGGTCAGCCATGTGTCCCACCCCTTTGCCCTCACACAGGTACTGGCTCAGGAGAGAGGTAACTAAACCTCCTTGACTGGGGATGTTTCTTTGGAGTTCTAAGTCAGTAGCCTCAGCTGTAGCTGCTACTGAACAGGCGTGCTATGGAAGCTCATTGCAGGGATTTTTCCTGTGCCCTGAAGCCTTGGTAGGTTGGTAGGGCCACTGAGTGCCCTGCTACTCCTATCCTACCATTCCCATGTTCTAGTATTCAAAGGGTGGCTCTCAAAGAGTGGTATACAGAATCAGATGTGGCACTTGTTAAAATGCAGGTTCCTAGGCCTTGACTATAGGGACGCTAGAAGCTGCTTCATGAGGGCTGGGCACAGCAAAATACATTTTGACAAGTTCCCCTGTTAATCCTAACGCTGTGGTCCTAGCATCTGGGCTTAGGCAGCTGACTTAATGGCAACAGGGTGGAGTGGCTAAAAGCCAGAGTTTTGAGGCATCTAGCCAGTTGGTAAGTATTTAATACCATCAATGTGCCAGGTACCTGGGTTCAAGTTCTATCTGTATTATTAAATAACTGTGTAACTTTGTTTTTTTTTTTTTCTATTCAGTGAGTTTTTTCTAACTCTTAGGAATGTAAATAACTGTGTAACTTTGAACTGAAGTGACTGAACCTCTCTTAGCTTCAGTTACCTACAAAATAAATCAGCCTAATAATAGTATCCTCCTGAAATATGCACAAAGTATTAGCATAGTACCTGGCACGTAGTAAGTACCACGTGTGTATTATCACTACCCATTTTAATTATTATTCGCTATCATTTTTGAGAGTTCTAACACAAAAAATGATTTGGGCAAGGAAAAGAAGACCTACCAAGCCTGAGGCCAAAACAAGAATTCTCAGTCATTTAAAAATCTTGGTTAAAAATCTTGGCCAGGTGCAGTGGCTTATGCCTGTAATCCCACCACTTTGGGAGGCTGAGACCAGAGTATCGCTTGAGCCCAGGAGTTTGAAACTAGCCTGGGCAACATGGCGAGACCCTGTCTCTACAAAAATTTTTTAAAATTAGCCAGGTGTGGTGGTACACAGCTGTAGTCTCAGCTATTCAGGAGGCTGAGGCAGGAGGATCGCTTGAGCCTAAGAGGTCGAGCTGCAGTGAGCTGCATTTGTACCACTGTGCTCCAACTTGGGCAACAGAGCAAGATGCTATCTCAGAGAGGAGAGAGTCAGACAGAGATAGAGACACAGAGAAAGGAAAGAAGAAAGGAACCAAAAGAAAGAGAAATAAATTTGACCCTTTTTGCCAAATATTATCCACCCTGTCTGTATTCTGTATTATGTCCTTCTAGCTAAGAAGATTTTACCTGGTTTTACTTAATGATAGGCTTTTCTTTCATAGTCTAAATATAAAACTACAGGGTAATACTACATATAGTTTTTTCAATCGACAGGTTTCCCCAGAGTTTCTGATATATGCCCTTGGGTGGGGATGGAACACTTTTGGTTGAGAATTTCACCATCGTTATATTAGAAGAAAGCTGTCCACATAAGTAAGCAGAGGATTTGGGGCAGTGCTCTGAGCAAAGGGCCCAGAGGAACAGGAACCTAGAAGAACCTTCAAATGTACTCCTATTTGCTAGATAGGGAGCCATTCATTCCACTGAATGAAGACTGTTAGGTGCTAGAAATTCAGAGATGAATAGAATACATTCTTATCCTTGAAGAACGTAATCTGGTAGGACTGACAGACCTATAAACAAATTGCTTGAGTGTAAAAATGAACTTGTGCGAGTGACTACAAGGTGTTGAACTGTATAGAGGAGAGAATGGTGAAGTCTATATGGATTTGGGGGAGATTTCCTTGACAATGTCTAGTGATGCACAGAAGTAGACTTGATGAGGAAAGATGAAGAGGGCATTTCACCAGAGGCAGTGGCACATGCTGAGGCACAGAAGCTGTACAGGAAGAAGTCTGCTTGCTGAATAATATTTACTCTTTTCTGGGTTCTCCTGTTGAGTAGCAAGACAGGTGGATCTACTGGACAGACTGGCAGACAAAGTCAATCCAGCGTGTAGACAAATACTCAGGCCGGAACAAGGAGACAGTGCTGGCGAATGTGGAAGGCCTTATGGATATCATCGTGGTTTCCCCTCAGCGGCAGACAGGTGGGCTCCCGGGTACTGCCCCTGCTTCCTTACCATCTGTGGGATCGGTTGGTCACCCCAAGGACTGTTAGGGACCAAGACAGGCCCACAAGAGAGCTTCTTGGTTCACATTTTAAACTCTTAGAACTTTTTACTCCCTTGTGGTTGTATCTTTCCTGCTCCCCTGTCCCTGGGAGTAGGGAAATCCTGGATTTCCTCTGTGTTTGAGAAGCGTTAAATTGGGAGACCTGATTCTGTCCTAGATAAGACACTCATCTACTTTGCCTCCAGGGACCAATGCCTGTGGCGTGAACAATGGTGGCTGCACCCACCTCTGCTTTGCCAGAGCCTCGGACTTCGTATGTGCTTGTCCTGACGAACCTGATAGCCAGCCCTGCTCCGTTGGTGAGTTGGACTGAATGGGCTGGAGCCACTCAGCAGAGCCCCTGGAAGGGCTGAGGGTCAGCAGTCTCCAATCCTGGTCTCATCTGTCCTTCTGGATGGGATCCCCCATAAAGAAGGTCTTATTAGTAGAGTGATTGGTAGCAATCTGCTTGGGTTTTGGGAATTGCTCAAACCTGAGTTTGTCTGCCCTCTGGCATTTGCTAGAACAGAATTCAGGTCTCTTGATTCCCCAGGTCCCTGCTGTGGGATAATCAGTGGCCTGTACATCACTCTCTCTTCCTGACTTTTGTGGGCCAGCTGTCCCATCCAGAGCTATTAATATTGAATCCAACTCCTTTTTATTTATAGTATTACGAAGGGCCACTAATGAAGGTGCCTGGGACCTAGGGGCAGCTAAAAGATTGTTTTGTCAAGTTCTCCAGCTGCTACTCTTGGGCCGTATATAGAGGTTTGTAGTTCCAGTGGCCCACTCCAGTCCTCTTTTTGTCTAGTGCCTGGCCTGGTACCACCAGCTCCTAGGGCCACTAGCATGAGCGAAAAGAGCCGGGTGCTACCCAGCATACTACCTACCACCTTGCATTCCTCAACCACCCGGACCCGCACGTCTCCTGGAGGAGCTGGAAGGAAGGTAAATAGGTTCAATATAAGATTGTGGGCCCTTTCATTCAAATCACCATCCCATGACCAGTAGCTCATAGTCCCATCTTAATAAGGCAGTTGGGAGGTAGATTATGTCATGAGCTACCAGTCCCTGCTATTTGGGGACAGAAGATGATATTCAGACTTGTAGATTGTTGCAAGTGATTCCCTTTTTAGCTCTGAGGGCAAAAAGCTTTAAGAACAACTTGAAACAGAAATAACTTAGGAGGACCCTCCCACATGGCATTCCTCCTTCTTTCTCTCTCTGTGACATTTGCTCTCACTTCATTATCTTGTCTAAGAGTAGTCTCTGGGCTGTGGCTTTATGACTTAGAACAAAAAGGTAGGTTTCCCCAGAGATATGATGGCTTTAGCTTGTAATGACACATGCATCCCCCCACACACAAACACCGTTATTAAATAAGTAGGTATAACCACGAACAATTCTCAAATCAAGTATAAAGTATCTTATTTCATTAAATTAAAGGTGCTATCCATTATCAAATGCATCCTGATTTGAGAAATGAAACTGAAAAGATAACCAACAGAAAATGTGAAATGCTATTTTTTTTTTTGAGACCAAGTCTCGCTTTGTTGCCCAGGCTGGAGTGCAGTGGCGTGATCTTGGCTCACTGTAACTTCTACCTCCTGGGTACAAGCGATTCTCATGTATCAGCCTCCCAAGTAGCTGAGATTATAGGTGCCTGTCACCACGCCCAGCTTATTTTTACATTTTTAGTAGAGATGGGGTTTCACTGTGTTGGCCAGGCTGGTCTCGAACTCCTGACCTTGTGATCTACCCCCCCTCGGCCTCCCAAAGTGCTGGCATTACAAGCGTGAGCCACCCCGCCTGGCCGAAATGCTATTGATTTGTAAGTCACATTCCTGTTTCAGGGATGGTAGACCATAGAAAAAACATTTTAAAATAAATATGATGTTACATTCAATTTAGAGAAATTCTTTTTCTTTTTTTTTTTTTTTGAGACAGGGTCTCACTCTGTCACCCAGGCTGGAGTGCAGAACATGAACACAGCTCAAGCTCACTGCAGCCTCCACCTCCTGGGCGCAGGTGATCCTCCTATTTCAGCCTCCCAGGTAGCTGAACTGCAGGTGTGTGCCACCATGTCTGGCTAATTTTTTTGTACTTTTTGTAGAGATAGGGCTTTGCCATGTTGCCCAGGCTGGTCTCAAACCTCTGGGCTCAAGCGATCCACCTGCCTAGGCATCCCAAAGTGCTGTCATGACAGATGTGAGACACTGCACCTGGCAAAAAATTCTAATAACTATGTTTTTCATTTACACTGCATAAAAAATAATCTGGGCTGGGTGCGGTGGCTCATGCCCGTAATCCCAGCACTTTGGGAGTCCAAGGTAGTCAGATCACACGAGCACAGGAGTTCAAGACAAGCCTGGGCAACATGGTGATATCCTGTCTCTACAAAAAAGTGTTTTTTTAAATTAGCTGGCATGGCGGCAAACGCCTGTAGTCTCAGGTACTTGGGAGGCTGAGGTGGGAGGACTGCTTGAGCCCAGGAGTTTTAGGCTGCAGTGAACTGTGACTGTGCTACTGCACTCCAGCCTGGGTGACAGACTGAGACCCTGTCTCCAAAAATAAATAAATGAGTAATCTGGAAATACAGATGCGAATAAAGAAAAAGTGAATAAAGAATATAATTTACTCTTAATGTTTTCATGTCTATCTTTTCTAGACATTTTTCTAATTAGAACAGTTTTTTTTTTCCACTTCACATACTGGCCTCTTTATTTTTAATATCAGTAGCTTACAAAGCAGTTAACATTTGATTTCAATTCTGAAAGCAGAAACTTAATAATCCCAAATAAAAACTTTAGACCCAATGTCCCTAAAGTTACAAGATTTGCACATGATCAAATTTATACACTGTGTGCGCCCATTCTCTGTTTTTACTACAGTTTGTAAAGAAAAGGAAACATCCAGGTATAAACAGGTACAAACATGTGCCTTTCTCACTAACTTTTTTTTTTTTTCTTGAGATGAATCTCAGTCACCCAGGCTGGAGTGCAGTGGCGCCATCTCGGCTCACTACAACCTCCACCTCCTGGGTTCAAGTGATTCTCCTGCCTCAGCCTCCCGAGTAGCTGGGATTATAGGCGCCAGCCACCACGCCCGGCTAACATTTGTAATCTTAGTAGAGACGGAGTTTCATCATGTTGGTCAGGTTGGTCTCGAACTCCTGACCTCATAATTCGCCCGCCTCGGCCTCCCAAAGTGGTGGGATTACAGGCATGAGCCACCGCGCCCAGCCTCACTAACTTATAAGTACTACCAGTCATTATTACTCTCTGATTTTCTTTAGGTTTATTTAGAAAACTTCTGACCCAGGCCGGGTGCGGTGGCTCACGCCTGTAATCCCAGCACTTTGGGAGGCTGAGGTGGATGGATCACGAGGTCAGGAGTTTGAGACCAGCCTGACCAATCTGGTGAAACCCTGTCTCTGCTAAAAATACAAAAATTAGCCAGACATGGTGGCGGGCGCCTGTAATCCCAGCTACTCAGGAGGCTGAGGCAGGAGAATCGCTTGAACCCAGGAGGCAGAGGTTGCTGTGAGCCAAGGCTGTTCCACTGCACTCTAGCCTGGGTGACAGAGCAAGATTCCGTCTCCAAAAAAAAATAAGAAGACTTTTGACGCCTGCTTGGGCCTTTTCTTATTGTCCGAGTTTTATTTGAAAATTCAGTGCGTCTTGGTTCCATATGCTCTTGCAAGTAGATTTTCTCTGACTGTGTAGGAGATGCCTTTAATTACCTGTTCATAATGTACCATAAACAAGTCACCTGAGCATTTCAAGTTAGTTATCTGAACATTCCCTCTGGATGTCTTGCATGTTCCCTTGTGAAAGAATGAAAAGAAAAACAATTTTTTGACCTTGTGATATTTAGCTCTTATGATAATTTTTACCCCATCAGACTGGTTTGGCTAGCAGCTTCTTCTGGGTCATCCTGGTAGTTCAAGAAAGCCTAATATTGATGTCCTTAGTATTCTTTCTGCAGACTTCCAACTTGCTCCAAACCTGCTTCTCATTTTTAAAGGTACATATTTTATAACACATTTAAATATGGCATAACAGCTTGAAAACAGTGCCTTGCACTGATTTCTCTCCATTTCCTGCTGTTGCCCTCTCCATGCTTCTGGTATCTTTCATCTGGCACATTCTCATACCTGAAAGCCCCCGCTTACAGGCCTTACCCCTTTCCTGGAGGAACGAGTGATCTTCACTGAGTATGAGTAGGCTTCACATTGAGTTTTCTGTGCCCCACAGATGCTCTGAAAAGGGATTCCAGGCTGGGCCTCTGTGCACGTTCCAATGAGGCTGTACCTGCTGCTCCAGGTAAGCCCTGAGTGCCTCTCTGTTCTAGAAAAGAAGATGTAATGAATCTAAGTCTCCACTGACATCTTTCATAACCTTCGCTGGGACTCTTTGGAGTTGATTAACTCTTTTTTTTTTTTTTTGAGACAGAGCCTCGCACTGACACCCAGGCTGTAGTGCAATGGCATAATCTCAGCTGACTACAATCTCTACCTCCTGGGTTCAAGCAATTCTCCTGCCTCAGCCTCCCAAGTAGCTGGGACTACAGGCGTGTGCCACCATGCCCAGCTAATTTTTTTGTATTTTTAGTAGAGACAGGGTTTCACCATGTTGGCCAGGATGGTCTCAATCTCCTGACCTCGTGATCCACCCACCTCAGCTTCCCAGAGTGCTAGGATTACAGGCGTGAGCCACCTGGCTGATTAACTCTTTTCAAACTAAAATCCATAGAAGTAATAATCATTATAGCTCTCACCACTCACAGTGACAGCTTATGGTATGCTTTCCATATTTCAGGCATATGATAAGTCATATATATGCCACACACGTGTGTGTACATGTATATATACATACTCTCATGCAATCTCCAGTCCTATGAGCAATTTATTATTTACATTTAACTAAAGAGAAAATGTAGGCTTACTAGTTAAGCATCTTGCCTTAGGTCAGATAGCTAGGAAGTGGTGGAAATGGGATCAGAGATGCTGGCAGAGGATAGATTTCTTCTCAGCCTCCTCCCTGCACCTGCCATTCACCTCTCTGAAAAGGAGGCCCCTAGCCATCGCCAGATGGTGTTGGATCCAACACCCGCAAAAGGAACCCTTCATCTTTCCATTCCTCACACCAGCACCAGCTAGAAGGTTGTCAGTGGCTCCTGCCTAGTGTTTCTGTATTCTTCCTAGGGGAAGGACTTCATATCAGCTATGCCATCGGTGGACTCCTCAGTATTCTGCTGATTTTGGTGGTGATTGCAGCTTTGATGCTGTACAGGTAACTTCAGTCTTGCTGCAGGGGCCACATGCTCATTAGCTTTCATGAGCATGCCTGGGATCTCCCAAAGCTCTGCAGTTCACTGAATCAAGCTCTGACTAGCTTTATTGCAAGGTTGGGTGCCTGGTCAGGGTAGCAGAAGGAAAGGGTGGAAACCTAAATACTTCCTCTTCCCCAGTCACAACCTAAGCATTTTCCTTATTGAATGAATACAACACTTCAGATTTTCTTTCTATTTTATTTTATTTATTTATTTTTGAGACAGAGTCTCGTTCTGTTGCCCAGGCTGGACTGCAGTGGCATGATCTCGGCTCACTGCAACCTTTGCCTCCTGGGTTCAAGCAATTCTCTTGCCTCAGCCTCCTGAGTGCTGGGATTACAGGCACATGCCACCATGTCCAGCTAATTTTTGTATTTTTAGTAGAGATGGAGTTTTGCCATGTTGGTCAGGCTGGTCTCGAACTCCTGACCTCATGATCCACCCACCTCAGCCTTCCAAAATGCTGGGATTACAGGTGTGAGCCACCGCGCCCAGCCTCATATTTTCTTTATAGACTAGGATGCTGAGGACACAGGGGATATTACCCAAGGTCATAGAGCGAGAGGCAAAGCTAAGACTGACTCTAGAATTTTTACTTTTCCCAGTACTCCCTACCTCAAACCACTGAAATTGGAAGTGATTTTTCCCTTATACAAACACAGTCCTTTACCACAATATTGGTTGGTACTTTATTGCTCAGTAGCATTCATTTTGGAAAGGCAGAACGTGTTATCTAGACTATTTTTGTGTCCCTCTTTCTTTATATTTCCCCCAAATGCTTTAAACGTAGCTTACAGTTTGCTGCTGTTGTTCATCATCATAACAGTTACCATTAATGGATATATGTCAATGTCACGACAACCTCTTAACACAGGTATTATTATTCCTAACTTTACAGATGAGGATCTGAGGCTCAGAAAGTTTATTTTTTTATTTTTATCTTTATTTTTTTGAGATAGAGTTTCACTGTCACCCAGGCTGGAGTGCAATGGTGCTATCTCAGCTCTCAGCAACCTCTGCCTCCTGGATTCAAGCAATTCTTGTGCCTCAGCCTCCCACATAGCTGGAACTACAGGCACACACCACCACGCCCAGCTTTTTGTTTTTGTATTTTTAGTAGAGATAGGGTTTCTCCATGTTGGTCAGGCTGGTCTTGAACTCCTGGCCTTATGTGATCTGCCCACCTCAGCCTCTCTAAGTGCTGAGATTATAGGTGTGAGCCACCACACCCAGCCAGAAAGTTTAGATTATATCTACCAAGGTCCCAGCTAATAAATCACACAGGTGGAATTGAAACAGATCTGTCTGACTCTAAAGCTCAGTGCATTAGTTCTCCATTGCTGCATAGGAAATTACCCTAAAACTTAGTGACTCAAAATGATAACCATTATTTCACAGTTTCTATAGGTCAGAAAATCTGGATGCACCTTAGCTAGGTGCCTCTGCCCCAAGGTCTCCCACAGATTGCAATCCAGATATCAGCTGGGGTTGCAGTCTCATCTTAAGGTTTTACTGGGGAAGGATCCCCTTCCGCACTCACTCACATACTTGTTGGCAGGATTCGCAGGATTCACAGGGTTCAGCTCTTCACAGGCTGTTGGCTGGAGCCCTTCCTCATCAGTTCCTTGCTTTGTGGGCCTCTCCATAGGACAACTTACAAAATGGCAGGTTGCTTCTCCCAGAGCAAGAGCAAGAGAGAATGAAGGAGGGCAACTCAAGACCAGAACCAGTTTCTTGGTAACCTAATCTAGCAGCCAACACATTTGCATAATCTTTTCATTAGAAGTAAGTCACCAGATCAGTCCACACTCAAGGGAAGGGGATTCTTAAGGGCATGAATACCAGGAAGTGAGACTCAATGGGATCATCTTAGAGACGGCCTACCAGACTCAGGTTACAACTTTCCCAGGTATTAACCCCTTAAAGATCTGAACTAATTTCTCATCACCTTTCCTCCTAAAGACACAAAAAATCCAAGTTCACTGATCCTGGAATGGGGAACCTCACCTACAGCAACCCCTCCTACCGAACATCCACACAGGAAGTAAAGATTGAAGCAATCCCCCAAACCAGCCATGTACAACCAGCTTTGCTATAAGAAAGAGGTAAAAATTGAAATTTATATTCAAGGGTCTTTTTGGGGAGGTGGGGGGAGGGGTTATACTCCAAATGCCTCATTAAGTCAGTAAGGGCTGCTGAGTAATCCCATCTACCATTTTGGAAGTTATAGTGAACAGAAGAACTGAATGTAATTTGGGTTTCTGGGAAGTTCTAGAATGTCTGAGGGATTAGCTTGAGGGACCTTAGTGAGAGCCAGGTTAGAAGGCAGATCTCAGAAGATTTAGGTCTAAAAGCAGCTGCCCTGCCAGGAGCTGTTTCCAAGCTCATAGGTTCTTTCCCTCCAGGAATTGTCATTTCCCTGCTAAAGACTTTGCACTTCTGAAACAAGGGAGTTCTCCTAGATAACACCCAAAAAACCCAAGGGCTCCTGGACACGCCCGTTTATTAGCCTCCGGTCCAAGCTGGTAGCACCTATGGTTGGGAATGGCTTGTTTTTCACTATTCTTCTCTTATCACAGAAATTTCTCTAGAATTCTGAAGGTTTACCTGCTTTTTTTTTTTAAACTTGTCACTTCAATGGAAAATTATTTGCTCAATGTTTAGGCATGAAAAATAGTCCCATTTCAATTAGCTGGGTGTAGTGGCTTGTGCCTGGAGTCCCAGCTACACAGGAGGCTGAGGTGAGAGGATCGCTTGAGCTCAGGAGTTGGAGGCTGCAGTGAGCTGTGATCATGCCACTACCCCCAGCCTGGGTGACAGAGTGAGACCCTATCTCAAAAAAAAAAAAAAAAAGTCCTATTTCCACAAAGGAACTTTGCCTGGGAGTTCAGATTTTCCTAATCCAATGTAAGCCTTGTTTTTTCCCTAAAATCCTGTAACTCTTCATGGGAAGTTATTCCTTATGAATATCCTAACTGGTCTTCTGCTTTGGCCTATCTGGCACAGTCAGAACCTGCTCTCACACCTGCAGGGCTCTCATGTGTAACGAACACATTTCACATAAAAATCTGGATCCATGAATTCTCATATTTAAAAAGCTTCCACTACTTCTGGTTCAAGTTAGTGTTTGAAAAAAAAATTTTAGGCCGGGTGTGGTGGCTCACGCCTGTAATCCAAGCACTTTGGAGGCCAAGGCGGGCAGATCACCTGAGGTTGGGAGTTCAAGACCAGCCTGACCAACATGGTGAAACCCCGTCTTAAAAAAAAAAAAAAATAGGGCCGGGCGTGGTGGCTCACGCCTGTAATCCAAGCACTTTGGAGGCCAAGGCGGGTGGATCACCTGAAGTCAGGAGTTCAAGACTAGCCTGACCAACATGGTGAAACCCCGTCTTTAAAAAAAATAAAAAAAATAAAAAAAAAAAATAAAAAAATAAAAAAAAAATTTTTTTTTAATTAAACATTTTTTTAAAAAGCTTCCACTGCCGTCGAAACAGAACATGCAGGGATGGCTTGTAGTTCTAGGAATGGTAGAGCCCTCAATGAATATCTTTGAGAGAAAGACTCAAAGATACTTGGGTTCCTAGAGCATCTGATGCTCCAAAAAAGAACAGCAATGAAGGCCACAGGGTAGCAATTAAAATGGTGTGACCTCTTTCTTCTGTTGTGTGTTTCTTCCTCAGCAGCTCTTTTACCCTTCTGACAGTCTTTCACCTTTTCTCTTCTGATTTCCTCTTGATTTCAGGTACCTGTTGCTGTGTGTTTGTAGAGGGAGTGGTGTTCCCCAAATTGCAAGTGCCATGTCCCCCACCTCTCCCTAACTTACCCAGTGTGTCTCTGGTGGCCTGCATCTTATACTAATTTCATCTTGGGTGGTGTGCTGGGTGAATGGACATCTGTGTGTGTGCTTGTGTGCTATGGCCCTCTGCATGGTTGAGGGACTCTCAGAGGGCAGGGACCATGTTTTATATTGTATAATCATCAAAGCACCTAGAACAGTCTCCTGCTTAACATAGGGGCTCAGTAGATATCTGTGGAATTGAGTTGTTACAAAAATAGAGCTGTAGTTGCAGAACTCCTGGCAAGAATACTATCCCAGGGGACAGAACCCAAGCGATGATCCATTTTCTTCTGGCAGTGGTGGCATGTCGGTTGGTATACCCCAGAAGCCAGGAGTGAGGCTGCTCTTTGAGGAAGCCATAAAGGGAGAGGCCTGAGCAGAACTCCAGGCTGTGCCTGGAAGAGTCCCAAGTTTTGCTTCGGAATGGTCACAGGACTCATGGCAGGAGAGCCAGAGTAACCTCCAAAAAAGGTTATAGGTTACAGGACCCCACTAGATTGACATTAGGACACAGATAAGAGGACTTTCCTTTTTCTTTTCTTTCTTTTTTTTTGAGATGGTATCTCAATGTGTCGCCCAGGGTGGAGTACAGTGGTGTGATCCCGGGCTCACTACAACCTCAGCCTCTGGGGTTCAAGGGATCCTCCTACCTCAGCCTCCTGAGTAGCTGGGATTACAGGCACCCACCACCACGTCCGGCTAATTTCTGTATTTTTAGTAGAGACGTGGTTTTACCACGTTGGCCGGGCTAGTCTCGAACTCCTGACCTCAAGTGATCTGCCCGCCTTGGCCTCCCAAAGTGCTGGGATTACAGGCATAAGCCACCACGGCTGACCAGATAAGAGGATTTTCTAGAGTCTCCCATCTTATCTCTCAAGTTTTCTCCTTAACAAAATTAGAAAAAAGAGATAATTGAGAACAAACTAATACCCAAAGTAGCTTAAAATCCTAAATAAATACACATTTAATTGCTCTTGCCAATTGCTTTTGATGATTTATATCAGCATGATGTCCCATGAATAAACCATAGTAACAACATAACAAAGCTAACACGTTACAGTGCATCTTGTGTCAACACTCTGATAACTGCATTCCAGGTATCACTTCATTTCACCTGGCAGCAGTTGGTTGTGAGGTGTGCATACTGTTACTCTATACAGCAGAGTTTCAGACACTGAGTTTTAGAGAAGTGAAATCATTTGCCCAAGGTGACAAAGCCAGTGAGTGGCTGCTGCAGGACTGAAAGCCATGGTTTTCCCCTCCTCCCTGTATGGTAATGGTAATAATCATCGTAGCTGCCCCTCCCCTTTTAGGCTAGGCCTCATATATTTGCTCTAATCACATTTCCCCATTTGTTTGTGGGATTTTTTGCGTTTCACTCCTACTCTTACCCCATCCACTTCCTTTTTCAGTTTACCATGGGATCCTTTGTAGAAAGCCAACTGACTGACCATGTCTGCCCACTGTCCACCCTAGGGAGGGCCTGACCACAACTATACCAAGGAGAAGATCAAGATCGTAGAGGGGATCTGCCTCTTGTCTGGGGATGACGCGGAGTGGGATGACCTCAAGCAACTGCGAAGCTCACGGGGGGGGCCTCCTCCGGGATCATGTATGCATGAAGACAGACACAGTGTCCATCCAGGCCAGCTCTGGCTCCCTGGATGACACAGAGACGGAGCAGCTGTTACAGGAAGAGCAGTCTGAGTGTAGCAGCGTCCACACTGCAGCCACTCCAGAAAGACGAGGCTCTCTGCCAGACACGGGCTGGAAACACGAACGCAAGCTCTCCTCAGAGAGCCAGGTCTAAATGCCCGCGTTCTCTTCCCTGCCTGCCTGTTTCTTCTCCTTTATGGACGTCTAGTCCTTGTGCTCGCTTACACCACAGGCCCCCTTCCTGTGTGCTCATCCTCCTTCTCCTCCCACCCCATAACTGCTCCTAAGCCCTCATGGGAGCCGTTTACCACCTGAGTCCATAACTACCTGTGCACAAGAAATGATGGCACATCTCGAGAATTTAGACCTGGATTTTACCATGAACCTCACATCTTGCACTCCGACCTGGGCCCCCTGAAACTGTTTATTCATGATTCCTCGCCAGCGTAGAGCTCCACCTCTCTTTCCCCCTGGTACCCTCAGTGCCTGCTTCTCAGCGCTGATGCAGCTGATGACCCGGGACTGCACTCTGCCCCATCACAGCCAGCATGACTGCTTCTCTGAGAGAACTTGCCCATCAGGGGCTGGGACAAGGGGGTGTGGGTAAAGAGAGGGATGAAGGATAGAGGCTGAGAGAAGAAGGGAGAGTCAGCCCAGCAGGTATGGGCGTCTAGGAAACCTCCAGCCTCAAGTGTGTTGGTAACACAAAAAAGCTTTTGGGGGGTAGTTGGGTCTGGGTGTCCGGTCCATTGCTGGCAGTGGACATTATTCTTGCCCTAAGAGTCACTGCCTTTTCAGCAGCAGATACTGGCAAGATGGGGGTGGCTGAAGCTGTTCTTCAGCCACTGGCAAGATGGGGGTTCTTCAGCAGATACTGGCAAGATGGGGGGTGCTAGAATGTCTGAAGATGTTTCTACCATCAGATAACTGGGGCTCCTATCATGAGGCTACTGGCTAATAGGAATTCCCCTCCTGGTGCCACCACTGGCCAGTACCTTTCCTAAGTCTTTGCTCGAAGTAACCAGGTTGTGAGCCAGTAGCTTGAGTGAATGCAAGGCCTTGGGGGCTGAGTCTCTGAAATGTCTAAGAAGCTCTGCCTAGACCAAACATGGTATACCACCTGAACCCTCTCTCCCTCATTCCCTGGGATTCTGGGGAAAAGACTCAGAAACAAGCTTTCAAAGAAAAACCAATTGTCATAAATGATCAGAAAGAACAATCAGGTTGGAGACGTGGGACACCCAGGACCTAAAGAGAAGTATCCATGAGGTCAGACTTCCTGTCGAACTTCCTGTGTTCTTCTGCAAGTGCTCAGGGATCCAAGTTAGTGGACAGCAAGCCTGTGGCTATGGGGTGGTAATGTTCCTCTTCCGGCTCTCTCCTCAGCTGACGGGCTTAGTTTCCATGCAGGATGCCATCACTGGATTCATGCTCATTCACACAAAGGGCACGTGTCTCAGCCTAGTATCAGGGAAATTGAGACTTATTTTTGCCCTAAAACATCTCCCTAGCTGTT
This sequence comes from Ateles fusciceps, assembly GCA_036589455.1. Lineage (NCBI taxonomy): Eukaryota > Metazoa > Chordata > Mammalia > Primates > Atelidae > Ateles > Ateles fusciceps. Next base: position 16,647,928 of record JAZHEH010000681.1, on the reverse strand, counting down.
CTTCATGGTTTTTTTTTTTTCCATTTGTTTTTTGCCTAATTTGCTTTTTCTGACCAAGCCTCGCGGCACTAGCAATCTCCAAAGTCCTGTGGTGGGGAGGGCTAAATAAATAAAGATGCAAAGAGCAAGGAGTAGAAAGGTAGAATCACCGATGAGACCCTGTTAGCCCGTGGCAGACCCAAACCTCTTCTCCTCAGGAATTAGAAGTGGCAGGAGAGGACAACAGGAGCTGCGAATGGAGGGGAGAATTTCTAGGGGAAGTTTCCTGAGTTGAAACTTCTTCTGTGGTTATTGGTACTGAGAAATCAGTTACCAAACATGGGTGAAAAAGGACAAGATCAAATATTTTCTGGTCAGTTCTAAGACTGCTAGAGAGGGATACCAAGCCCTTAGCCTTGCTTTCAGTAGTGTCAACCCCAGGTCTGGGCCTCCCCCACATTAGAGACAGGCCAGGCCACCAAGGGTTCACCAGTGCACAAAGTTGGAAAGGTGAGGTGCCATTTCCGGGAGGAAATGGGAACATTTCACACTTGACAAAGCAGTAAAGGAAGGAGCACTTTGGGTCTTTAGACTCATATCTGGAGAGGAAGAGCAGGTAGAAAAGTGGCATTTTCACAGTTGGAAAGGGGGAAGGATCTTATGCACTTGGGCTGTTCAGAATGTAGAAAGGACATATTTGAGGAAATATCTATTTGAGCACTGATTACTCTGTAAAAAGCAAAATCTCTCTGTCCTAAACTAATGGAAGTGATCCTCCCATGTTCATGTGTAATGGTTTTAACGTTACTCACTGGAGAGATTGGACTTTCTGGAGTTATTTAACCACTATGTTCAGTATTTTAGGACTTTATGATAATTTAATATAAATTTAGCTTTTCTTAATCACCTTGCCTGGCTTGGAGTCATGACTAATCCTGCACCTGCTCTGTCTGGCAGACCCATCGTGTGGAAAACCTGCTTACAGACATCACTTCTAAGTTCTTTGTGGATGTGGGGACAGTGAAGAGCAGTGAAGGGTGTGAGGCTTCTGCCGGAGTTTCAGCTCACCTGGAGGAGACAGGTCGAGGCCATACTTCGTTGACTGGTGAAACCTTTATTTCCTCTAGAAGAGGAATGGGGCCAGGCGCGGTGGCTCACGCCTGTAATCCTAGCACTTTGGGAGGCTGAGGCGGGTGGATCACAAGGTCAGGAGTTCAAGACCAGACTGGCCAACATGGTGAAACCCCGTCTCTATTAAAAAAAAAAAATGCAAAAATTAGCTGGGTGTTGTGGCTTGTGCCTGTAATCCCAGCTACCTGCGAGGCTGAGGTAGGAGAATTGCTTGGACCCGGGAGGCGGAGGTTGCAGTGAGCCGAGATTGCGCCACTGCACTCCAGCCTGGGCTACAGAGGGAGACTCCATCTCAAAAAAAAAAAAAAAAGAGAAATGGTAGATGGGTTTCCTCTTGAGTGCCGACACTGACGTTGGTAGTGGCTGCCTGAGGGCCTGATCACACTCAGTGGAAAGAATGTGTTACAGTTAGTGCCATCTCTTTTGTGCACTAGAAAGAAATGTCATGGCATGTATACCATGTATCTTCTATTTCTGTTCTAGGTCTTTGTCACAGAATTTTACTTTGCCTTGCAGTGATGGTCACTGGCAAGACTATCTCATGTAGTAAGAAAAGTACTGGCACTGGGGACATGGAGGGCTAATTCCAGTCCCAGATCTGCCACTAGCTCTGTCTGATCTTAGTCAACTTTCACAGTTACTCTGAGAATGAATCAAATGATCACTAGGATTTCATTTATTTTAAAAAAGCTGCCTTTTCATAGCTCATTGACTACTTCCCAAGGCTAGAATAAGGAGCTAGTGATCCCGTCTCAGTTTCTATGGATGTGATACCCCTCAGTGAAAATTGGGAATCTGTTAGTCTCAATGCCCAATGTAGAATTTCATGTCAGGTCTCAATAGTTGATTTTCTAAACCACACACCATCTATAGAATAATATCCCCATTCATCTACTATGGGCTAGGCACTGCCCATGCCTAAACGAAGACATAATCTTACAGAGCTTAAGTTTAGCCACACCATTACCACCACCATCCCAAAAAAGAAAAAAAATGAAAGCAAGAAAGACCGAAGCTTCTGTATGTAAGTGACCAGAGATCTGAGTATAAAATAAAGTGTGTAATTTTTCCAACTTTGGTGAGGAGTAGGTGTGCCAGAACAAAACAAGTAGAATAGCCCGAGGATAAGCATCCCCCCAACCCCTACTGTTCTCTTTTCGAGGGGGGGAAAAAAAAGCAGAAAAAGGAGGACATCTTGGGATAAAATAAATTGTGAATTCCTTGTCTGGTTCTCTGGACGTAAAATCTGAAACTAGGGTCAGGCACGTAATCTCACCCCTTTGGGAGGCCAAGAGAGAAGTAAGAAGTATTGCTTGAGGCCAGGAGTTCAAGGTCAGCCTGGGCACATGGCAAGACCCTATCTCTACAAAAAAATTAAAAAATATTAGTCAGGCTGGGCGCGGTGGCTCACGCCTGTAATCTCATCACTTTGGGAGGCTGAGGCGGGTGGATCACCTGAGGTCAGGAGTTCAAGACCAGCCTGGCTAACATGGTGAAACCCCGTTAAAAAAAAAAAAAAAAAATTAGCCAGGTGTGGGAGCTCATGCCTGTAGTCCCAGCTGCTTGGGAGGCTGAGGCAGGAGGATCACTTGAGCCCAGGAGTTCAAGGTTACAGTTAGCTATGATCACGCCACTGCATTCCAGCCTGGGTAACAGAGCAGAACCCTGTCACTAAAAATCAAAACCAAAAAAAACCCTGAAACCGATAAGTGAGCAGATGGTGGGTCAAGTTCTGACAAAGTGGCTGTATTTTTGCAAACTCACTCAAAATACAGTCACTGCCTGTCTTTCTATGGTGTGTGAACAAACTGTGGAATCTAAAATGAAAGGATCTCTGGCCCATAGGAAGGAACTGAAGCTATGGCATGAACTGAAGCTTTCACCAAACTTAGGCCTGAAGAAAACACAAAATCAATGCACAGGAACTCAGAGGCAGCATCTGCAAGAGCTGAGGGTGCATATGTTTCTAAGTGTAATGCACTGATACCCAAGGTTATCCAGTGAGCTTAAGTTCTCTGGTTTCTATCTATGGACATAATGATAAAAAGAAATGTGCATGAGTCCTTTTTATGGCTACGAAACAGTCTGTAATATGTTTTCAAATGTGAAGATGAGTCAACTAATCCACTTAATAGGATGTGTGTTTTGGGATGTTTTCGGCAGTCTTTGTTTTGAAACATTCCCTCATCTGCCTACTTATTTCTCTCCACACCATTCTCCTGTTAACCAGCTGGAGAGGCTAGCAGAGCTCAGCATAGGGAATAGAGTTTGATGTCCACTCAAAGCTCCAACTCATTAACTTTGGTCTTCTTGACATGATGTTAAAATAGACCCAGACAGCCTAATTAAGGGTCTGAGTTTAAACCCAAGGCTAAGTTAGCCCCAAGCCACACAATCTGCTTATTTCATTTTATAAGACATGAAGAGCCAAGAACTTTCACATGTCTTGCTCTTCCTGATGGTTTTCCCCTCCAGGCCCTAAAAGCCTGTTGATAGTCTGCTAATGAGGTCCCTCTCTCTCCTTCTCCCTCCTTCCTCTTTGATGGGGCTTCTGTGGTCAAAGTTCTTGGACAGCCTACGTTTTGGGGGCTATGGAAAATGAATTATGAGAAGAGAAAAAAAAAGGCTATTCATTCCTTCATTCAACCAGCACCTATTAAACGCAATCAAGTGCAAGCCAGGGTAGGCTTTGCAATCCTGGAAGACAGCTGGCACTAAAACCACAGGCACTTGAAATCTGCATTAATGTCACCACTGCCAGGGAAATAATGCAGAGGGCATCTGGATTGAAAGTTGAAAGGAAGCTCATCACTGAAGCTGCTCCTTTTAGGCTGGAAATATGGATACATGTCCTGTGATAGGGATGCTTCAACCAGAATTCAGCTTGTAATTACAAAAGGATGAGCACTGTCCCAACCCTAACAGGCTTTTTAGAAATGCCCAGCACAGTTATTCAACAGCCACAGTATTTGGCATTTGTTTCCTGTTTCCAGTTGCAAAAATAAAGTGTTCACTTTGATCTCTAATGCCCACAAGGGTTTCACTGCCCTCAGAGGGCAGTATATTCATAAATACACTCGTTATGTAAAAGGACTATTGAAAGGACCCTGAAATAAAGAAAGCACACGTAACTCCAATAAATACACAGATAAATGCTATTTGATGATAATCCGAGATGGTAAAAGATGAGCGGGCAAACATTTATTGAATACCTACTATGGGCAAAGTACTGTATAAGATTTCTACAAGGCCCTATGGGATCTGCCACTCCTCACCCTCCACTGTTGTAAGATTTCATCTCCTACTTCCCCCTATTGCATCCCACTCTGGGCCAGCTACACTAGCCTTCCTTTTCCTTAAAAATGTAAGGACTTTGCATAGTTGTTGGCCCTTGCTGGCATTGTCTTCCCCTAGATATACCCATGGCTAACTCCTTCACGTTCTTTAAGTCTTTGCTCAAATGTACACTCAGTGAAACCTACTCTGACCGCCCTTTCATATATATATATATATATATATTTTTTTTTTTTTTGAGACAGAGTCACTCTGTTGCCCAAGTTGGAATGCAATGGCATGATATTGGGTCACTGCACCCTCTGCCTCCTGGGTTCAAGTGATTCTCCTGCCTCAGGCTCCCAAGTAGCTGGGCTTACAGGAGCCCACCACCACACCTAGCTAACTTTTGTATTTTTAGTAGAGACAGGGTTTCACCATCTTGGTCAGGCTGGTCTTGATCTCCTGACCTCAGGGGATCCACCTGCCTCCGTCTCCCAAAGTGCTGGGATTACAGGTGTGAGCCACCACACCTGGGCAGTTTTTGTTGTTGTTGTTATTTTTGAGATGGAGTCTCACTCTTGTCGCTCAGGCTGGAGTACAATGGCATGATCTCAGCTTACTGCAACCTCCGCCTCCTGGGTTCAAGCAATTCTCCTGCATCAGCCTCCTGAGTAGCTGGAATTATAGACACCCACCACCACACCTGGCTAATTTTTGTATTTTTAGTAGAGACAGGGTTTCACCATGTTGGTCAGGCTGGTCTCGAACTCCTGGCCTCAGGTGAGGCCTTCTAAAGTGCTGGGATTACAGGCATGAGCCACAGCCCCCAGCCTCCTTTATATATATATTATAGTCACCTGGGTGTGGTGGCTCATGCCTGTAATCCCAGCACTTTGTGAGGCTGATTCTGGAGAATTGCTTGAGTCCAGGGGTTTGAGACCATCTTGGGCAACATAATGAGATCCTTTCTCTATGAAAAAATTTTAAAAAATAGCCAGGTGTGTTCATGCATGCCTTAGTCAGCTACTCAAGAGGCTGAGGTGGGAGGTCACTTGAGCCCAGGAGGTCAAAGCTGCAGTGAGCTGTATTACGTCATTGCACTCCAGCCTGGGTGACAGAGAAGACCCCATCTAAAAAAAGAAAAAAATTACAGCCTTTCCCTTGAACTATAAGAATCCTAGAAGAAACTCTAGGAAATACCCTTCTCGATATCAACATTTTTTTTTAATCCCAGTAATAATGAACGGGATTATTTTTTAATCCCAGTAATAATGAACGTCCTCAAAAGCAATTGGAACAAAAACAAAAATTGATAAATGGGACCTACTAAAAGTAAAGAGTTTATGCACAGCAAGAGAAACTAACAAGGGAGTAACAGACAAACTACAGAATGGGAGAAAATATTCGCAAGCTATGCACCCAACAAAGGTCTCATATCCAGAATCTATAAAGAACTTATATCAAGTGAAAAACAACCCCATTAAAAAGTGGACAAGCTGGGGGCAGTGGCTCATGCCTATAATCCCAGCACTTTGGGAGGCCAACGTGGGCGATCACCCGAGGCCAGGAGTTTGAGACCAGCCTGACCAACATGGTGAAAGGCTGTTTCTACTAAAAATACAAAAATTAGCCAGGCATGGTGGTGGTCGCCTGTAATCCCAACTACTCAGGAGGCTGAGGCAGGAGAATCACTTGAATCTGGGAGGCAGAGGCTGCAGTGAACTGAGATCATGCCATTGCACTCCAGCCTGGGCAACAGAGTGAGACTTTGTCTCTAAATAAATAAATAAATAAATAAGTGGGCAAAGGACACGAACAAACACTTTCAAAAGATATACAAGTGGCCAACAAACATGAAGAAATGCTTCTCATCACTAATCATTAGAGAAATGCAAATCAAAACCATGAGATACCACCTCATACCAGTCAAAATGGCTTTTGTTAAAAAGTAAAAAATTGGCAGGGTGCAGTGGCTCACATTTGTAATCCCAGCACTTTCGGAGGCCGAGACAGGCAGATCACGAGGTCAAGCGATTGAGACCATCCTGGCCAACCTGGTGAAACCCCGTCTCTACTAAAAATACAAAAATTACCCGGGTGTGGTGGTGGGCACCTGTAATCCCAGCTACTCAGGAGGCTGAGGCAGGAGAATTGCTTGAAGCTAGGAGGCGGAGGATGCAGTGAGCCAAGATCGCACCACTGCACTCCAGCCTGGCGACAGAGAGAGACTCTGTCTCAAAAAAAAAAAAAAAAAGTGAAAAATTAACAGATGCTGGCAAGTCTTCAGAGAAACAGGGACACTTGTACACTGTGGTGGGAATGTAAATTAATTCAGCCATTGTGCAGAGCAGTTTGGAGATTTTTCAAAGAGACTAAGAGTTGGACTACCATTCAATGCAGCAATCCCATTACTGGGTATATACTCAAAGGAAAAAAAACCATTCTACCAAAAGGACACATGTACCGATTACAGCACTAGTCACAATAGCAAAAACATGGAATCAACCCTTGTGCCCATCAATGGTGGATTGGATAAAGAAAATGTGGTACTAGGCCAGGTGCAGTGGCTCACACCTGTAATCCTAGCACTTTGGGAGGTTGAGGTGGATGGATCACGAGGTCAGGAGTTCAAGACCAGCTTGACCAAGATGGTGAAACCCCGTGTCTACTAAAAATACAAAAATTAGCCGGGTGTGATGGCAGGTGCCTGTAATCCCAGCTACTCGGGAGGCTGAGACAGGAGAATTGCTTGAACCCGGGTGGCAGAGGTTGCAGTGAGCCAAGATTGTGCCACTGCGCTCCAGCCTGGGCAACAGAGTGAGACTGTCTCAAAAAAAAAAAAAAAAAAAAAGAAAATGTATATATATACCATGGAATACTATGCAGCCACAAAAAAGAATGAAATCATGTCCTTTGCAGCAGCCTGAATCCAGCTGGCGGCCATAATCCTAAACAAACTAATGCAGAAACAGAAAACCAAATATTGCATGTTCTTACTTAGAAATAGGAGCTAAACATTGGGTACACATGGACATAGAGAAGGGTATGATAGACACTTAGGATTACTAGAGATGGAAGAGTGGGAGAGTAGCAAAGACTGAAAAACTACTGTTGGGTACTATGCTCAGTACCTACATTTAATCATACCCCAAACCTTAGCATCACACAATATACCTTTATCACAAATCTGCACATGTACCCCCGATTCTAAAATAAAAGTTCAAAAATAAAATAAAATTATAGTCTTTCCAACCCCATTTCGCTATCCCTTTACCCAGTTTTATTCTTTTTCCTTTTTCCACTGGACATATTGTCTAATAACATACTATATAATTTATTTATGCATTGATTGTCTGTGTTTCCTCACCACAGTGTGAGTGACACAAGGGGAGGAAATTTTGGGGAGTCTATTTTGTCTACAGATTGTTGCAGTGCCTAGAATAGTCCCTCCACATACTAGGTGCTGATAAACATTTGTTGAATGAATGAATGAATAAATGAGTAGAATCAGACATCTAATGCTCATCTTAAAGTAGGGATGTACCTAAGTCATCCAAGACAAAAAGGGGTTTTGCCGTCTTGTTCTAAAACTCTCCAGGACCCAGACTGCACATACATCCTTCATTAAGCTAATTCCAGATTATCATCACACCCTCTCCTTAAATGTGATCTTCAGTTTATTTCTGGTAATATTTAAATGAAGTAAATATGCCAACAACCAATGACTGAAGAAGATTATTTCTGTATGTCCTCATCAATTTCTCCAAGGTTACCATGACTGTATTGCTTTGATTCACTCCTTTCTTCTTCTCCTACATGTGGATCTGTCCTCATTGCTCATCCTTTCACTCTCTCCAATCCCCGTCTGTGGTCTCATTCACTCTATCAATGTGATCCCCAAATCTATATCATTGATGCTACATCTATTCTTCCAGCTACTCAGATGGTTCCATTAGAATGCTTCCTTGGTACCTACCAGTAAACAGGTTGTAATTTAAACTCCTCACCCTACCCTTGAGACCGGCTTCTTCTGATTTCCTACTTCTATTGGGCAATCGAATCCTGGAATTCTTTTCGACTCGCCTCCCTAAATGGGATCCACCCTCTCCTTTGCAACTAATTTAGTCAGTTGCCAAATCTTTCATTCTTTCTTGAATCTGCTCTCATTCTCTCTACTGCTAACACCTCATATCAGACTCCTGGCTGGGTTCCCAACTCTAAACCATTTTAGATAATCAAGCTAATTAATTTTCCTAAAGTACAACTCTGATTTTGTCACTCTCTTGCTCAGGAACTCTCAATAAGCTCCCCATTATCTACTTAACAAAGTACCAATTCCATACCCTGGTATTCAAGATCCTTTAAGAATTGTTTCTAATCTTCTGTGTCAATCTTGTGTTCCACTACTTCCCAACGTAATTTCAGTCCTAAAATCAACCCCACATGTTCAGTCCCATACATACGATGCACTTAGTTGTTTCTGTGCCCTGACCCACACTTGCCCCCCTAGACATCTCAATCCTTCTATGAAGGAAAAAAGAAACGCACCATATCAATGGTAAAAATTCATTTCCTTCCCTATTGAGTCCCACTCCTGTTAAGTTTCTTATAATTCCGGGAAGGTTCTAACCATTTTCAGGCATGCCCTTAAACACACATACATTTATAACCATATATAATAAAATCATTGCACAAGTTCTGCAACTTGCCTTTTGTTCAATTAATAAAATTTGTGCATTTTTCTACTCCAGCATGTAGATTAACCACATCCTTTTTAACAGTTGCATAGTGTTCTGTTGAATGGATATACCATGATTTATGTAAAAAGTTCTCTGTTGATGGACATGTAATTTCACCCAGGCTGGAGTACAGTGGCATGATCATAGCTCACTGCAGCCTTTATCTCCCATACTCCAGCAATCTCCACCTCCAGCTCCCAAAGTACTGGGATTATAGGCATAAGCCACCATGCCTGGGCTCCATTTTTTTTTTTTTTTTTTTTTTTTTAAATCTTTGTGCTGGCTGGACACAGTGGCTCATGCCTGTAATCCCAGCACTTTGAAAGGCCAAGGCGGGTGGATCACTTGAGATTAGGAGTTCGAGATCACCCTGGCCAACATGGTGAAACCCCGTCTCTACCAAAAAAAAAAAAAAAAAAAAAATTAGCTGGGCATGGTGATGTATGTCTGTAATCCCAGCTACTCGGGATTACTGCAGTACTGCAGTAAACATCCTTGTACATTTTTCTTTTTCTTTGCATACTTGCGCAGATCTGTAGGACAAATTTTTCCTCAAAGTAGCATTACACTCAGAAGGCTGAGGCATGCTGACGGTCAGAAATGCCCAGCTCTACACACACCTTTCGCCCCTTCTTTTTGGGGTCGTCGGCAGCTCGCCCCCGGCAGCGACCGGCGTCCCCACCCGAGCTGGCAGCGCCAGGTCCAGAGGGAAACACAGCAGCGCGCGGCCCCCTTAAGGATGCGGGCGGCGCGTGCCCACAGGCCTTTCAAATGGACCAATAAAAGGCCGATGGGCGGTCCGTCGAGGACCAATAAAGAACGAGGACACTGCGGGGTGTGCGGCGGCCCAAGCGGTTTCAAACGGCTTAGAGCAGGCCCCTTGGTTCTGACCCAGCTGAGGTGAGTGGTCGGTGGGCCTGCCCCACCCACGAGGCCCTCGAGGGCAGGTATCGCGCGCGTAAAGCGGCCTCTGGGTCCCGGGCGCGGGGGGGGTCTTCAGACGCGCGCCTCCCTTGCCCCACGAACCCGGCAGGTCTGAGGCGGCGAAGCGGGGCGGAGGCCGGGGGACCTGCGGCGGGCAGGGCGGGGGGCGTGGGCGCTCGTGTGCGGCGGAGGCCGGGGTTAGGCTCTGGGTGGCCAGAGCGCGCCGCAGAGGGGTGCGGGTGGCAGCGCCCGGGGGGGCGCGGGCGGGGCAGGGCGGCGCCTGGCGGCTGCGATGTGCCAGAGCCAGGGCGGGGGCCGGGAGAGCCGGCCCTGCTAGAGTGCTTCTCGCGTAATTGTCAAGTGAATGAATAAGTAAGAGCCTCGTAGGGCTGTGGTGGTTGAGAAGGGCCTTGTCGTCTCGCAGCGTGACGAGAACAGCGGTACCTGGGCCTGGCCGCACACCTGTGTCCCTTGCCGGCTTGCTGCGATGTGAACGATTCCGATCTTCCACCACCCCGCCCTTAACGTTTGTTTGGCTTTCACTCTCTCAAGGTGTCGGGAGCGTTCAGGTGTCCTTCCAGCCCTGGAGATGTGGGGGAACCAATACAATAGCCAGTAGTGTGGGGTTCAGCAGGCCTTGCTACTTTAAGGTCGGGGCTCAGTGAACTGGATTGCTACTTTTGAGCTCTCCCCCACTAGTTGTAATGGTGGTCATTGTTGGGCAGGATTTAAATGCATTCCGTTCTGTTTCTTGGATAGCAAATGGTGAAAGGGATGTTGCCAGAGTGGCTAGTGTGTGTTAGAAAATATATTCGTGTTGATGAATCTTAACAATGAGTTTTTCATTCAGCATCAATAGAAGTTGAAGTGGTTTTTGCAGAACTTGCCCCAAATTTATGCTTGGCTCTAATTTAATTCTCATGGGACCAGGGCATCAAATCTTGGCCCAGAAATGCTGCATGTCTTATGCATAATTATGGTAATTGAAAACTCATTTTTAGAAAGGTGAACTCCTCCTTCCTCCATTTTCATCACCCTGAAAAGTCCTTCTTTGACCTAAAGAGCCAATAAATGAAGCTAAGAATCTTTTGAAACTTTGAGAAATTGTAAAGGATTTTTGACTTAAGTGACTGGACAAACTGTAATGCTTTTATAAAATTTAGTGATATAAAGGTGAAAGCAATTTATTTTGCCAGCATAAGTTAAATCTAGTTAATAAACTCATGCAAAAAAAATTTTAACTAAGTTTTTAAAGGCTGTTCACTGAGGCAGTGGCAAGCAAAGGTATTCCATAACAATTAACATGCCTTTTACTTTATTCTCCGTTACTTTAAAGTCTTGATCAGCTTTGAATTATGAACAGTGGTGTGTGGTAATTCCATCGCACTTTTCTACAACTGACGGTTCAGTTTTACAGCAGCTGTTTTTCTGTTTTTGTGTGTGTGTGTGTTTTTCTTCTTTACCAGTTTATTGTAAAGAATGCTACAAAGGATACAGATGAAGAGAGGCATAGGTCTAGTAGGTATGAGAGAAGGGTGTGGAGCTCTTATGCTCTCACATGAAGTATGTTTGAATATACCAACTGTATTATAAACTTTTATCTTAATTCCATCAACCCTTTTCTTTTTTCTTTTTTTTTGAGATGGAGTCTCATTCTGTTGCCCAGGCTGGAGTGCAGTGGCACGATCTCGGCTCACTGCAACCTCCGCCTCCTAGGTTCAAGGGATTCTCCCGCCTCAGCCTCCCAAGTAGCTGGGACTACTGGTGCGCGCCACGACGCCCAGCTAATTTTTTGTATTTTTAGTAGAGACAGGGTTTCACCATGTTGGGCAGGCTGGTCTCAAACTCCTGATCTCAAATGATCCGCCCGCCTTGGCTTCCCAAAGTGCTGGGATTACAGGGGTGAGCCACCACATCCAGCCAACCCTCACTTTTCTAATTGGAGCTTCCATTAGGACCTGATCAACAGGTTTTGTTTTTGCAATTCTAGGTAGGGGAAGTGTTCCCCAGCCAGACATAATATCCATTCCCATAAAACATTTACGTATAGGAGACACAGCTTCCAACTTTCGTAGTTGTGTCAACACGTTTTTGTGTTCTCTCTTTTTTTTTTTTTTGAGATGAGATCTCACTCTGTCGCCGTGGCTTTGGTGCAGTGCTGCAATTATGGCTCACTGCAGCCTCGACCTCCAGGGCTCAGGTGATCCTCCCATCTCAGCCTCCAAGCAGCTGGGACTACAGGTGTGCATCACCATGCCTGGCAAATTTTTAAATTTTTTGTAGTGATGAGGTTTAGCCTTGTTGCACAGCCTGGTCTTGAATTGCTAGGCCCAAGGGGTCCTTCTGTCTCGGCCTCCCAAAATGCTGGGGTTACAGGTGTCAACCAGTATGACTGGCCTTCTCTTAATCTAGTTGTAGCCGTCTTCAGGACTTCACAAATGGCTCTTGGTACCCCTGTGCCTGGGGCTTCTATATGAAGGAGTCCCAGGAATTTCTCTTCACCACTCCCTGACCATTTTACCTACTTGTATACAGAAGACTTGGGGTCCCCAGCCAAGAGACTCTTGCCCATTTGTCAGTATTTTTTTTTTTTTTTTTGAGATGAAGTCTTGCTCTGTCACCAGACTGGAGTGCAGTGGTATGATCTCGGCTCACTGCAACCTCTGTCTCCTGGGTTCAAGCGATTCCCCTGCCTCAGCCTCCCAAGTAGCTGGGACTACAGGCGCGTGCCTCTACACCCAACTAATTTTTTTTGTATTTTAGTAGAGACGGGTTTTCACCGTGTCGGCCAGGGTGGTCTCAATCTCCTGACCTCATGATCCGCCTGCCTCAGCCTCCCAAAGTGCTGGGATTACAGGCGTGAGCCAACACAGCTGTCGGCTGTCAGTCTTTATCTTTTTGACTCATCTGCCTATTGCCCTATCAATTTCAGATTAGATTTCTCATTGTAATCTGCCTCCTGACTTAGAATTTCTCCAAACTGGGGTAAATACAGCAAACTTGTTTGGAACCCCTTAATACTGGGAGACTACCAATATAGGGGCTCCCTTTGGTGCCCACGCTAGTCTTGAACTCCTGGGCTCAAGTGATCATCCCGCCTAGTCCTCCCAAAGTGCTGGGATTATGGGCATGAGCCACCACACCCTGCTACCTTATTTCTTAACCATTTAAAAATTTCCACCTTCCGTGATGAATCCATTTGTCCTCTGTCTCACCATTCTCTTAGCCTAATGGTTTTATTAGCATCTGTAAGACCCATGAGAGGAAACAGACAGCACATTTGGTAAGACTTCCTGAACTGTCTTTTGATTTTCCAATGGTAAGGTTATCCACATTAAGGAATCCACCCTTAACCACAGCATTTACCATGACCTGGGTAGTGGGCATGTTTAGAGGGTAAATGTCCTAGTCATCATAAAGCCATTTTCACATGGCTTGCATATGAAGCATCAGTGGCTTTATCTGGATCTGGGGTGTTCCACTTGGCATTTATAAGGTGGAATCAGACTGTTCTCAAGAAGCTGATGATACTAACGTACAAAATGAAACAATTCTTTCACTTTGTAGCCCCTGGTTTCAATAGTTCCTTGGTTTTGCAGACCACCTTCTTCCTTACCAGAAGTCTTAGAAGCACTTTCTGTTGTCCCAGCATAAATTTTTCCCTTGGGGGGACAGATTTGAGGCCAGTGGCCTAAGCTCACACACTTACTGAAATCTGAGCTTGGTCTAGCAGGAAGGTCCAACCCACCACTCTTTTAATTTCATTTTAGCTGTTACAGATAACAATAACCAAGGGATTTAACATTTCACTTCTTAAATACTAGTTTGCATCTCCTCGTATATCCCATGAACCAACTCCGAGGCAGTTGGATCCATCTGTAGATTCCGTGATTAACTTTTTTTTGAGACAGAGTCTCGCTCTGTCGCCCAGGCCGGAGTGCAGTGGTGCGATCTCGGCTCACTACAATCTCCACCTCCCGGGTTCAAGCAATTCTCCTGTCTTAGCCTCTTGAGTAGCTGGGACTACAGGTGCGTGCCAACAAGCCCAGCTAATTTTTTTTTTTTTTTTTTTAGTAGAGACAGGGTTTCACCATGTTAGCCAGGATGGTTTAGATCTCTTGACCTCGTGATCCCCCCACCTCAGCCTCCCAAAATGCTGGGATTAAAGTCGTGAGCCACTGCGCTGGCTCCATAGATAACTTTTACCTTTAGTAATTGATTGACAGCACAGCTTCGGCTCCTTGCCATAAGTGACCACTTGGCCTCTCAGGAATCAAAAGTTCTTCGTCCCCATCCTTTTATCCTTTTTCTTCCCAAACCATATGTGTCTGTGAGCCAAAGTCATTCTAGCAAATCCCAATTCTGACAATTTAGAATAACAAACTTTAATAAGTTTTTCTTATACATTTATACTGTAGAATATTTCTGTGACCTCACATGTGTGGGAGCTTTTCCCCACATACCAAGCAAGTAGTTCTTGAGCAGTGGACACCACCTGTGTGTCCTCTAATTCAGTTCAATTCTAACACTTTTTTTTTTTTTTTTTTGAGACAGAGTCTCTGTCACCCAGGCTGGAGTGCAGTGGCACGATTTTGGCTCACTGCAACCTCCGCCTCCCGAGTTCAAGCGATTCTCCTGCCTCAGTCTCCTGAGTAGCTGGTATTAACAAGCACCTGCCACCACGCCCAGCTAATTTTTTGTATTTTTAATAGAGACAATTTTTCCATGTTGGCCAGGCTGGTTTCAAAATTCTGACCTCTGGTGATCTGCCCACCTCAGTCTCCCAAAGTGCTAGGATTACAGGTATGAGCCACTGTGCCTGGCCAATTCTGACACTATCTGGAGGTAGTGTCAGATCGCACAGATTGAGGGTTTAGTCCCACAAGATTGCCCCCAACTCAGATGCCAATCTGAAGCCCCAGGTTTTTTTTTTACCTGTGCTTCTGTAGACTGACTGACTATATAAATGGGCATTCCTATAACCCCCCTCCTTGGGTTTGATTAATTTGCTAGAGCTGTTCACAGAACTCAGGAAAACACATTTTCCAGCCAGTTTATTATAAAGGATATTGCAAAGGATACAGATGAAGAGCTATATACGAGAAGTATGGGGGAAGAGGCATGGAGCCAGAGACCACCATGTGTTCAGCTCTCAGCTGCTTCAGCAGCAAAGTTTTAATTGTAATAAATTTGAGTACCTTAATATTATGAACCCTGTTCAAGGTTTTTGGTAAGCAATTAAAAATAATAAACTTCTTTAACAGTGCCTTAGGATAAGTGTTAAAAATTTTGACAGGGAATGAATATGTTAGAATAAAGCCAGGCTCTCTTATGCTCCTTTAATGGGGTCTTATTTATTCATTGAATAGATATCGAGATTGATGCTTAATGTCTGTTACACATTGTTCTAAATTCAGGGAATACACTGGTGAACCAGAAAAAGACAAAGGCCCTGACCTAAGGGAGTGTGACAGTTTTATCTCTCAAACAATTTGCTGTAGCAAATTATAGTTTCTGTAATCCCTCTAGGCTCAGCTCTGGTCCTTGAATAAAATACATGCCCAGATACTTTCACTAGCAGTAGCTAACATATATTGAATGTCTACTGGGTCCCACAGTCTATTTTTTTATATATTTTTTGAGATAGTGTCTCGCTTTGTCACCCAGGCTGGAGTGGTGTGATCATGGCTCACTCTAGCCTCAACCTCCTGTGCTCAATCGATCCTCCCACCTCAGTCTCCCAAGTAGCTGGGACTATAGGCACATGCCAGCACACCCAGCTAATTTTTGTATTTTTTGTGGAAACGGGGTTTTGCCATGTTGCCCAGGCTGGTCTCAAACTCCTGGACTTAAGCAATCTGCCCTCCTCAGCCTCCCAAAGTGCTGGGATTACAAGCATGAGCCACCATGCCTAGCCACACTTTGTCTTTTTTTAGCCTCACAATGTTTTACAGATGAGGAAACTGAGTCTTAAAGAGGCTGTACACCTTGCTTAAAATCATAGAACTAAGTGATAGAACCTGAATTTGAACCCAAGTTAGTCTGTCTCTAGGGCCTTTGCTCTTATCTTAACCTATGGTTGTACTATGCCCTGTGGTTATACTATGCGAAGTAGGGATCTGTAGGAGAATTCAGGAGCAATTTCTGGGTAGAATTCCCCCAATCCCTTTTAAAAAAGTACTTCTATCAGAGATATGATGAAATGTGAATGACAGGAATGATAGTTTTTAGAGGGAAGATAGGACAATGAAGAATAACATTTACCATATGGGAGATGGACAACGGTGGCAGTGGTGGGGGTTAGCTAAAGGGATACATAAAATTGAATTCTTGATCTAATTAGGATTGATGGATTCTTGGTAGTCAATGTTGGAGAGTTTTAAGGTTTTTAAATGATTTTCCTATCTTTCCTCTGGAGTTTAGAATACATTACTTAGCTCATTTCTATCAGAGCAGTTACTCTACCTACTTGATGTATATATCTCCGACACATTACACTTATTCTTTTCGACCTTTACATTCTGTTCTGGAACTTCCACTTCACTCTACCCCTACCCCCAGCCTATGTTACTGACACCCTCAGGTCTCAATTTAAATATGTCATCTCCTTAAAGAGACATTTTTCTTAGCTCTCAGAGGAGCCCTTTTGGTCACTTTTATGTCACTTTTCCTTATTTACTTCATAGCATATATTATGTAATTTTTTATTGTTTGTATATTGTTAGATTTTTCTTGTAGAAATGCAAGCAGAGCATAGATTTTTTTTTCCCCCTGTGAGTTTACCTCAATGGCTCAACAGTGCCTGCAACAAACTAGGTGATAAAAAATATTTGTTGAACAAAATTGGCCAAAACTGGCATCATCTTCTCTGTACAATGAAGTGATAAAAACAGTATCTGACTAACCAGTTGGCAGTGTTTCTGTGTCTTTATTTTTTTATTTTTATTTTTATATTCTAAAAATATTGTGACAAGGTTGGCTTAGCAGTGTTTTTTTTGTTTTTTGTGTTTTTTTTGAGATGCGGTCTCACTCTGTCTCCCAGGCTGGAGTGTGTGGTGGCCTGATCTCTGCTTACTGGAACCTCTACATCCTGGGCTCAAGGGATCCTTCCACCTCAGCCTCTAGGGGCTGGGACTGCAGGCAAGTGCCACCATGCCTGGCTAATTTTTTATTTTTTGTAGAAGCAAAATATCATTATGTTGCCTAGGATGGTCTTGAACTCCTGGACTCAAGTGATCTGCCTGCCTTGGCCTCCCAAAGTGCTGGGATTGTAGGCTTGAGCCACTGTGCCCGGTCCTCAATTTTTTCTTTTTGTGGAGACTCAGTCTCAGTATATTGCCTAGACTGGTCTCAAACTCCTGGCTTCAAACAATCCTCTCGCCCTAGTCTCCCAAAGTGCTGGAATTACTGGTGTGAGCCACTGCACCAGGCTTGTTCCTGTGTCTTTGGATGTGAGCAGTATCTCAACAGCCTAGTTCAGAAAATCTTTGACTAAGAAAGCTAGAAAAATTATAGATCTGAATTTTTAAAAATTTTCTAATCTGTTTTGAGAGGTACTAGTCAAATACACTGTAAGATGTCATTCTGTTAGAATTTGTCTGATGTTTTTCTCATTGTTAGACTGGAGTTACAGGTTTTGGGCAGGAAGACCACAGAGGTAAAGTGCCATTTTCATCACATCATATCAAAGGTACATGCTATCAACATTATTTATGACTGTTAATACTGACCTTTGCTGTTCATGCTAACCTGAAGTAGTGTTTGTGAGGTTTCTCCAGTGTGAATTTACTCTTTTTTCCCCTCCGTTTCCATACTGAATTTTTTGAAAGGAGGTCACTGCAGCCCACACTCAAGGGATGGAGAGTTCCTTGATTGTTAGGGCAGAGTACCCTACATGATTTATTTGGAATTCTTGTCTCTCCTTCCCCATTTATTAGTTTAGTCAAGTATTTACTGATAATAGTATGGACTCAAGGATATTTATTTTATATTTTTAGGTTACATTCCAATATTACTTTATTTTGTCGTTCAGGTTGTTCCAGCTTTTTCCATTGGGAGCTGTTTCAGTTGGCTCCTGTATTCCTTCAACACACATACGTGTGTGTGAGTGTGTGTGTGTCTGTGTATTTGTATTGATCTTTGAGTACTTCCTTACTATCTGGAGATGTCCCAGGCTCATCTTGTGTATTTCTTGTCCCAGTGCTAGAATCAGCCATTTCTCCAAGGTGCCTGTTTCCTTTATTGGAGAATGCTATTAGAAACAAGACCTGGGTACTAAGTGTTCTGTTGGCTACTGGGGTGTCATTTCTTTTAGGCCCTTTCAACTATTAGAGCAAAGAAATGTATGAATGTATGCTAACTCCATGTATATAGACATATCTATAAATATTTCTCTATGTAGCCATCTGTGTCTGTATTAAGTTAAACATGAGTTCCATAGATCACTTTCAGTAGTATGGGTGGGGAAAACATGAGTTCTTACTAGTGTCTCCAATTCTGATCCATTATTATCACGTAGATCATCCTAGCCTCCTCTCCTTGCTGATCTTTGAATTCCATGACCATAGTGAAAAACCTAATTTCCACCTCCATTTATTTATTTGTCCATTTCCATTGTATATGGGTATACATACATGGATAGCAGTATTAGAATTGCTAACCCATACTCCATGGGAAAAAACTTTATCAACTAGAGTACATACTTCTGTGCAGTTCCTTTTGCCCTTAATCTTTCAGACTCCACTCATTACCAAAGCTACTTAGGTCAGAACCTTTTTCCCCACCCCCCTTTGGGGAAGTTGTTTCACACATCTGTAATATAGTTAGATTCCCTTGTCATAGTCTTTATTCTTTTCTGCAATCCCCCAGTCTCCTAAATGACTTTTTTTTTTTTCCTAAATGACTTTTTAAAATTTGCATACATTTCACTCCTGTAATCCCAGCACTTTGGGAGGCTGAGGCGGGTGGATCACGAGGTCAGGAGTTCAAGACCAGCCTAGCTAAGATGGTAAAACCCCATCTCTACTAAAAATACAAATAATTAGCTGGGCATTGTGGCGGGTGCATGTAATCCCAGCTACTCAGGAGGCTGAGGCAGAGAATTGCTTGAACCTGGGCGATGGTGGTTACAGTGAGCCAAGATCGTGCCACTGAACTCAAGCCTGAGCAACAGAGCGAGATTCAGTTTCAATTAAAAAAAAAAAGTTTGTATACATTAAAGTTCACTGTTTATGTCATAAACATCTCAAACTCCTGCCTTGGCCTCCCAGAAGTGCTGGGATTAACAGTGTGACCCACTGTGCCCAGCTAATATAAATTAATTTAAGTGAGTAAATACACAGAAGCAGATTGCTGGGTCAAATGGTAAGACTATGTATAGTTTTGTAAGACACTGCCAAACTGTCTTCCAAGTGGCTGTACCATTTTGCGTTAGTATCAGCAATGAATGAAAGTTCCTATTGTTCCATGTTCTTGACAGCACTTAGTTTTATCAGGTTTTTGGATTTTAGCCATTCTAGTAGGTATGTAGTGTTCCCACTTTATTATTATTATTATTTTAAAGAGATGGGATCTCTCACTGTGTTGACCAGGCTGGTCTCGAACTCCTGACCTCAAGCAGTCCTCCCAGCTCAGCCTTCCAAAATGCTAGGATTATAGGCATGAACCACTGTGCCTGGTCTGGTGTTCCCACTTTTTAAAATTTTTGGTTTTCATGACATTACCTTTTTTGAAAATAAATGATAGTTTTTTAAGAGGAAACTTTTTAAAAATTAACTTTATTTTGTAATAATTTTAGATTATTCCAACAGAAAAGTTGCAAAGATGATATGTAGAATTCCTGAATACCTCTCACTCAGTGTACCCTGTTGTTAACATCTTATATGATACATTTGTCAAAACCAAAGAACCAACACTGGAACATTACTTTTTTTTTTTTTTTTTTGAGACAGAGTTTCGCTCTTGTTGCCCAGGCTAGAGTGCAATGGCATGATTTCGGCTTACTGCAACCTCTACCTCTCAGGTTCAGGCGATTCTCCTGCCTCAGCCTCCTAAGTAGCTGGGATTACAGGCATGCGCCACCACGCATGCCTTTTAGTAGAGACGAGGTTTCACCATGTTGGCCAGGCTGGTCTTGAACTCCTGACCTCAGGTGATGTGCCCACCTCAGCCTCCCAAAGTGCTGAGATTACAGGCGTGAGCCACTGCGCCGGCCTGGAGCATTACTTTTAAACAAATTCCAAATTCTGTTTGTGTTTTAACAATTTTTCTTTTCCTTTTTTTTTAAGATGGGGTTTCACCATGATGGCTAGGCTGGTTTTGAACTCCTGACCTCAGGTGATCCACCCACCTCGGCCTCCCAAAGTGCCAGGATTACAGGCGTGAGCCACCGCGCCCGGCCTTGTTTTAACAGTTTTTCTATTCATGTCCCCATTCTGTTTCAGGATCCAATTCAGGGTAACATATTGCACTTGGTGGTCATCTCTATTAGCCTTCTCTGGTCTTTGGCAGTTTCTCAGTCTTTCCTTGTTTTCATGACCTTGACAATATTCAGGAGTGCTAGTCAGTTGTTCTGTAGACTATCCTTCCCTTTGGCTTTCTCTGGTGTTTTTTTTCCTCATGACTAGTCAAGAGTTAATGTGTTTTTGGAAAGAATTCTATAGAATATCATATCATATCAGGGGTTTTGTGATATCCATGTGACATCATTAGTGATATTAACCTTGATCACTTGGTTAAGTTAGTGTTTGCTAGGTTAAGTATTGAAGTTAGTGTTTTTCCCTTTCTATAGCTGTTCTTCTGAAAATGAGTAGGCAGGTCTAGCATACCCCCAAAGTGAGTAAAGAGCTTAAATTCCACTTCCTGGAGGTAAGGGTGTCTACATATATTTGGAATTTTGTAAGGAAGATTTGTCTCTTCCTGCGCATTTATTTCTTTATTCAACTATTTATATCTTATGGACTAGTGTGTATGTGTGAGTGTGTATTGACTTATGTATATTAATTGTGTACTTTGAGATTTTGTAATCTAGTAATCTATTTTTTTTCCCTTGAATAATTCCACCTTTGACTGTTGGGAGCTCTTTCTGGTTGGTTCCTGTGTCCCTTTGACATGCCTCTATCTTTTTTATTTATTTTTTCTTTCTGAGAACTTTTTTATTCTCTGGTACTTTAAGATGCTCCAGGCTCATCTTTTATTTTCTCTGC
Source organism: Ateles fusciceps (assembly GCA_036589455.1). Classification (NCBI taxonomy): domain Eukaryota; kingdom Metazoa; phylum Chordata; class Mammalia; order Primates; family Atelidae; genus Ateles; species Ateles fusciceps. The sequence goes on along the minus strand of JAZHEH010000681.1, from coordinate 16,626,675 downwards.
CCCAACCCTAGAATTAGACATTTCTCCAAAGAGTTCTGGTTCCTTTTATGTGGTAGAAACCAAGATCTGGGTCCTCTGCCGTCTGCTCCTTGCTAGTGGTATGTCAGTGTTTCTGGCCCTCTCAACCAAAACAGCTAGGTAATATATGTATAAAGGATAATGGTGCATGATTATTCATTTATATTTTATTTTATTTTTTTTTAGTTGACAGTAATCACACATTGACCTCAGACAGATTCTATTCACTCTTTTATGCACAATTTCTTACATCAGTTGCTAAATTACAAAGAAGGCACTGCTTCAACATAACTAGAAGTGTTAACTTGATCACAAGGTTGGGAAAAGAAGGCTGTAAAACATAAAGCCAGCCTGAGCAACATAGAGTGACCTCATCTCTAGGAAAAAAAAAAAAAATTAGCAGGGAGTGATGGTGCATGCCTATGATCTAGCTATTAGGAGGCAGAGGTGGGAGGATTGCTTGGGCCTGGGAGGTCAAGGCAGCAGTGAGCCATGTTTGTGCCACTGGACTCCAGCCTGGGCGACAGAGTGAGACCCTGTCTGAAAAAGAAAAGAAACATCTTTATGCAATAAATAAAAATATTTTTACACTTTAGAGAACTGCCTACAAATTTTGAGCAATGTTTAATATGGAAGATTCCTCCAAACCTATGGATAGTCCCCTTAAATATCACCAAATAACATATGATTTGTTTAATAATGAATCTGCTTTCCATAGGATAAAAAGGAATAGATTGCTTGTACACCCAGAGAAGCAGTTTGTTTTAGACCTGAGAGGACTTGGTCCTAAGGGCTCTAACCTGACTTAGGCTTCTTTTTTTTTTTTGGAGACGGAGTTTTGCTCTTGTGCCCAGGCTGGTGTGCAGCGTGCAGTCTCGGCAACCTCCGCCTCCCAGGTTCAAGTGATTCTCTTGCCTCAGCCTCTTCAGTAGCTGGGACTACAGGTGTGTACCACCATGCCTGGCTAATTTTTGTAATTTTAGTAGACAGGGTTTTGCCATGTTGGCCAGGCTGGTTTCGAACTCCTGATCTCAAGTGATCCGCTCGCCTTGGCCTCCCAGAGTGCTGGGATTACAGGTGTGACCCACCTCACCAGGCCAACTTAGGCTGCTGTTACACCAAAGGACTGAAATATAGGCTTACGTCTGAAGTCAACTAACATCTCTAAATGACACTGGGATGATGATTGTAATAATATAGTAAAAGGCCAGGGTGGGCGGATCTCCTGAGGTCAGGCTTTCAAGACCAGCCTGGCCAACATGGTGAAACCTTGTCTCTACTAATAATACAAAATAATACAAAAATTAGCCAGGCATGGTGGCAGGTGTCTGTAATCCCAGCTACTAAGGAGGCTGAGGCAGGAGAATCACTTGAATCCAGGAGGTGGAGGTTGCAGTGAGCCGAGATCGCACCACTGCACTCCAGCCTGGGTAACAAGAGCAAAACTCCATTGGAAATAATAATAATAATAATACAATAATGATAGCTGTGGTTTACTGAGTGCTTGGTATTTGCCATGAAATCTGTTAATACTAGTACTTACTTGCATAAAGTCATTGGATTTGTTTGATTTTAACCTTTCCAATCAGCCTTTCTCTTGTTTGGCCACATGGGTCATATTTTTGTTCTTTACTCTTGCCTGTGTTTTCAGAGGTCCACACACATGCCTGAAACATTCTCTGTTTTTGCCTTTGCTTGGCCAATCCCTATTAATTTCCTTTAGTTTTCAGCCTGAGTATCACTTTCACAGGGAGACCTTCCCTGAATCCCCCCTACCCCAGTCTAGATTAGATTCCTCTGTCATACTGTCTCATTGTACTTCACCCCAGGGCTATTGTAGTGCACAACCTATACTCCACGTCTAGATGAGCATCTAACACCGAAGTCTCACATTATCTGACAAGCACAATCGTACTTGTGGGGCAGGAGAATAATATGAATATTTGTGGGGAATTTTTTTTTTTTTGAGGTATGCTCTTGCTCTGTCACCCAGGCTGGAGTGCAGTGGCTCAATCATGACTTACTATAGCTTTGACCTCCTGGGTTCAAGCAGTCCTCCCACCTCAGCCTCTTGAGTAGCTGAGACTACAGGTGCATGCCACTACATCTGACTATGGATGGAATTCTTAACATGTACAAGGCAAAATCTCATTTAATCTTTACAGCAATAATTAGTTGAGTCATGTTAGGCAAGTTACTCTCTGTGCCTCAATTGCCTTATTATTAAACAGGGATAATAATATCAACTTCGAGATTTTAAGGATTAAATGAGTAAATACATATATGAAGTGCTTAGGATAGTGCCTAGCACATATGTGCTCAAGAGGTCTGTGAAAAATAGATGAATAAAACTGAGGATCTGCTAGTTTGTGGAAGAGCAAGGTTTACAACTCAAATCTGTCTACCTTCAGAGCTCAACATGACTCCAGGTTTACACTAAATTTAATCTCAAGTAGAGCTTTCTACAGTAAGATTTACTTCAAGCAGCTGTTGTACTGCCATGGCTTTGCCAAAGTGAAAGATCCTAAAAATGAAATTACCCTCTTTTAGTGGCTCTTATAATAAAAAAGTAACTAGGAAAACAGTGGCAAAAATTTTAGAAAATTTCAAAATAATTTTATTGAGTGATTTTTTTCACTTTGAAAAAGGAGTTACTTCAGAATTGTATTAAATATATCTTGTTTTCTCAACACATTTGAAATACATATTCTACAAAATTTTCTTTATAAGACCAGGTTCAGTGGCTCACACCTGTAATCCCAGCCCTTTGGGAGGCTGAGGCAGGTAGTTCACTTGAGTCCAGGAGTTCAAAACCAGCCTGGGCAAGATGGTGAGACCCCCATCTCTACACAAAGTAAAAAAGTTAGCGGGGCATGGTGGGGCACACCTGTTGTCCCAGCCACATGAGACACTGAGGCAGGAGGATTGCCAGAACCCAGGAGGTCAAAGCTGCAGTGAGCCATGTTCATGCCACTGCACTCCAGCCTCAGTAACAAAGCAAGACCCCATCTCAAAAAAAAGAAAAACACAAAAAAGATACATTTATTGTATATTTAAGACTTCTTGCTAGGTGAGGTGGCTCATGCCTATAATATCAACACTTTGGGAAGCCAAGGCAGGAGGACTGCTTGAGCCTGAGAGTTCGAGACCAGCTTGGACCACATAGTGAGACCCTGTCTCTACAAAAAATTTAAAAAATTAGATGTGGTCATGCATACGCCAGTAGTCCTAGCTACTCAGGAGGCTGAGGCAGGAGGCTCACTTGAGCCTGGGAGGTTGAGGCTAGAGTGAACAGTGATTGCACCACCATTCTCCAGCTTGGGCAGTGAGCAAGACCCTGTCTCAAAAAACAAAAAGACTTCTGTGACTTGATGAAATGGTGCCATTTTAGAAATTTTATACTAGAGTACAAAGTACTATGCTCATTGCTGGGATAATGAATAAGACTCAGTTCCTTCTTTCAAAGGAGATATCGTGCACACAAAAAATGTTAAGAGGGAAAGTGAAGTGTAGCCTATGGGATGAGTATGGACGGATGATCCAGCTTCAAGGCTTTAAGTGGGAATTTTAAAGTTTTAAAGTTTTAAAAGCATTATTTATCATCTAAATGAGAGCTAAAGAAAGAAAAAGTAAATGAAAAAAATTAATATAAGAAATACAAATAAAATAAAAACATTATAAAAGACACTGAAACTCATTATTAAAAATCAGAAGGCATGGATGGGTATTCAAGTAAAAAGTAAAAGTTTCTATTTTTTTAAAATTTCTTTGCTTAACCCTTAGACACAGTTCTCAGAAGTAGCCATGGTTAACAATTTTCTACAGATCCTTCCAGAAAATGTTTATATGTATTCAAACATGTACAATGTTGTCCTAGTTTCCTATGGCTGCTGTAACAAATGACCACAAACTTGTTGGCTTAAAACGACGGGATTTATTCTCTCACAGTCTGGAGGCCAGAAATTCGAAATGAGTCTTGTGGACCTACATCAAGATGTCAGTTATCAGGGCCACACTCCCTCCAGAGGCCTTAGGAAAGAATCTGTTCCTTGCCTCTTCCAGCTTCTGATGGCTGCTGGCATTCCTAGGCCTGTGGCCATCTTACTCTACCCTGTTCTAATCTTTCTCTGATCCCCTCTTCATATCACTTTCTCCATGGTGTCAAATCTCCCTCTGTCTCACGCATAAGGATGTATGTGATTGCCTTTACGACCCACCCAGATAATCCGGGGTAATCTCTCCATCTCAGGATCCTTAATTTAATCACATCTGCAAAGACTGTTTTTCCAAATAAAATAACATTTACAAGTTCCAGGGATTACAACCTGATCTCTTTGGGGGTCATTATCAGCCTACACAAATGCATATTTAAATGTATATGAGAGGCATATCATATATATATATATATATATATATATATATATATATGTAAACATAAAAGGAATTAAACTTCATATACTGTCTTGCAAATTTCTTCTTAAAACCTAATGGATTTCTTCCACATTGGCACATTTGACCCTTGAGCAATGCTGAGGTTAGGGATCCCCTTGTGCAGTTGAAACTTCACATATAACTTTGGACTCCGCCAAAACTTTACTAATAGTTTACTGTTGACCAGAAGCCTTACTGATAACACAGTTATTTAACACACATTTTGTAGGTTGTATGTATTAAATATTATATTCTTGCAGTAAAGTAAGCTAGAGAAAAGCAAATGTTAAGAAAATCAGAAAAAGGAAAAAATAAGAAAATCAGAAAAAGGAAAAACTATTTTTTCTCGCTCCGTCATTCGGGGTGGAGTGCTGTGGTACGATCCTTCCACCTCAGCCTCCCTAGTAGCTGGGACTAAGAGGCATGCACCACCATGCCCAGCTAATTTTTTATTTCTTTTTTAGAGACGGGTCTCATTTTGTGGCCCAATAAATAGAAAATATATTTACTATTTATTAAATGGAAGTGGATCATCATAAAGATCTTCATCCTTGTCATCTTCACGTTGAATAGGCTGAGGAAGAGGCGGGGTTGGTCTTGCTGTCTTAGGGGTGACAAGGGCAGAAGAAAATTCACATGCAAGTCAACCTGTGCAGTTCAAATTCATGTTGTTCAAGGGTCAACTGTATATATTTACTTCTGTCTTCTATATTACCTTTTGTTTTCTCTATCTGCAAAGCAATTTTTGTATAGATTAATGTCTCATTTTTTGTGTGTGGTAAAAGACAATAGTATAAAATTTGCCATCTTATACATTTTTAAGTCTACTGTTTAATAGTGTTAAGTATATTCACATTGTTATGAAACAGCTCTCCAGAACTTTCTCATCTTGCTAGTCTGAAACTCTATCTAAATATTTATCTTACCCCCCGTCCCGAGCCACCCCCACCTCTCCCCCATCTTTGGTTACTACCATTCTACTTTCTGGTTCTATGAATTTATGAATTTGACTGCATGACTTATAAAAGTAGGATCATACAGTATTTGGCTTTTTTTTGGTGACTGTTAGTAGATCTTTTTCTCTAATGTTTACAATGTTTAATTTACTAATAAGCACAGCACAGGGTATTATCCGTTTTTGTTTCTGTTTTTTTTTAAGACGGGGTTTCACCATGTTGGTCAGGCTGGTCTTGAACTCCCGACCTCAGGTGATCCGCCCGCCTTGGCCTCAAAAGTGCTTGGATTACAGGCGTGAGCCACCACGCCCGGCCTGGTATTATCCGTTTGTGTGTGCATGCACACGTACACTCACTGTGCTATGTTTATTGCAGTTAACGGAAGTCCTGTGTCACTAGACTGCTGTATAACAGAAAATACTGGTCATACCTCTTGTAATAAATATTTGTTGGGTACTTATATTGTATCACACATTGGGAGAAAAAGATAATTAAGATACATTCCAGCCCTTGCCCTTGAGGCACTCACAATCTGATGAGAAAGGCTGATCTGCGAACAGTTACCGCCTCCCTCAACCCAAGTAAGGAAACGATACTTGGCAACTTTAGCTTAGGGTTTTCTAAAACCTTCAGAATAAGAGTAACCTGAGTCTGCTCCCTGGTGGAGGAATCTTCATTCCTGTCCTTTGGATTCTTAAATTTCTGCTTGAACTCTTGTTCGGGATGGGAGACATTGGTTTACTTACAAATGGTCTTTAACCTTACTACATTGATTCCCATACTGGTCTAATGATGGCCTGCAGATTTAAGGAGGTGTATTGGTTCATCTAAATTAGGTGGAGTAATACAGACTTTAAAAAGCACATATCTTTCCTGTTGGTATGATGGGAGACATAAAATGCAGTCAAACCTTGTAAACTGGGATTCAGGATAAACTCCTACGAAAAAGAAAAACTAATTGCCAGCCTTTGGAGATCTCAGACACTAAGACAACTCCTTGAAATATTAATGTTGTTTCTACTACAGTTTTCTTAAGGAGGCTTCGTATTAAATTATATGACTGCACATTACAATTGTGTTGGCATGCAAGATTACATAGACTTGTACATTTATCTACATTGGCTTATAGTCAATTTTTGAAAGATCACACTTTACACAGAAGAAGGGGAAGTTGTTGTTGTTGTTTCTTTTATGGGGATAGGGTCTCCTTCGGTTGTTCAGGGTGGAATGTTGTGGTGCAGTCTGGCTCACTGCAGCCTAGTCCTAGCTTGGTATCCTCCCACCTCAGCCTCCCGAGTAGCTGGGACTACAGGTGTACACCACCATGTCCAGCTAATTTTTTATTTGTTGTACAGATGTGGTCTCACTTTGTTGCCCAGGCCGGTATTTTTCTGTTTTACCTTCTGTTACTTTCCTACTTATCTTGTGTCATTGTCCAGGATTCCTTCAGTGTTTTAAAGAAGGAAGTCCATGAATGGGTGAGGCGGAGCATTGTAGGATCTTTTCTGGGCTTTGAAGAACTGCTCGAGTCCAGGGGAGGTTAATGGAGTAAGCAGCTTACATATAATGAAGGAATATGTATTTACCTTGCTTTGGCTGTTAATCTGCTTTAATTTTTTTCACCCTTCGAGGAGGGATTAGGACTGGGATAGTGGGAACTGGTCATCTCCTTTGTTTCTGGAATATTACCTGTATTAACACCAAAAAAAGAGGTCCACCCAACTGTAGCAGTCTTCCTAGTTGGTCCTTCATTTGTGTCTTACCTTGGAAAGCCTGTGACCTGGAAACAACGCCTGAGGCCTGCAAACCTCTGGGCGAAGATTCACTGCGGCCCCTTTAAGCTTTCAGTGTGTGCGGAAAGGGGAACTGGAGGGTGGGGCGGGCACTCTGACAGTGGCGCTCTGGGCCCCGCCCTCGGAGGAGGCGTTTCCCAGCGGCCAGCCGCACCAATGCTGCCGCCGCCGCCTCAGCCTGCCGGGTATTCCTGCTGATCGATCCTGCTCGGACCTTAGGTCCCCTGACCTCTCCCTTCCCAGGGAGCGTAAGTGTCAAACTGCGGGCAAGGGGCAAGCATCCCGCGACCGTGCTGGAAGTCCTGGTGGACAGTACTGGGGACTTTCCTGGCCTATCAGAGGCTAAGGCGGTGAAAGAGCGTAAACAATGCCGGCTGCAGTGAGCTAAAGCCAGGGCATCTGCTGTACTTCTGGATGGTGACAGCAGCCGTAGTGTGCTTGTTTGGGTATGCAGTGAGTGAGCAGTGCCCACGACCTGGGTTTGCCCCAGCCTGGTTCTTACTTGGGGTGAGGAGAGGGTTGCTTTTACCAGAGTATTAACCCATTTGAGCTGAATGGGTGGAGCTGAATCTCTTGCTCTGGGCCTTGGATCCTTAGCCTGGTATTTGAAGACCTTGGTAGCTTTGGGATGAGTAAGCATTAGGTTTTCAGCCACCTTGGTACAGTCGAGCAGTAACTCCGAGTTGCCCTAATTCTAGCCAGGTTTAGCTTTCTGTCTGTCCAGAGGCCTGTGTTGGTATCCCCTCCCCCTTTTGGATATGTTGACAGTGATCATCTATTAGGAAGAGTCCAGTTAACCTTCTTTCCTGCTGATAGGAAGAGCACAATGTGAAAGAGACAGCTCTTTACCCCTCTTGCTCTTTGAAGGAATTTGTGGGAGGCCACCATCCCAAGAATAGGAAAACAAACACAACGAAGTTTGAGATAACCTGCTAGAAAACAGTTCAGATTTCTGGCCCCCTGGCAATGCAGAATACTCTAGCAAGAGGATAACACTTGGAGACAGTGAGTTTTTTTTAATTTGAGGGCAAGTCTTGTCAGTTTTGCCACCTGCTACTCAGAGATGGGATTTTGTCAGATTTTGGCTAAGTAATAAAAATTTTAAATTTTTTATGACAGTTACATAGTTGTTATGTTTCTTTGATCTAGTTGTCCTTCCTAGACATGGTTTGAGTAGATTTCTGGACATGTATATGCATTTTTTAAATAATTTTTTTAATGACTCTGTCATGACACTCAGTAATCATTCAAAGGGGTTGCTTTTTGATGGAGCAGAATTTTTTCTCAAACTTCTATTAGAATCATTCTATGCTTTTGCAGTAGCATCTCCTTAGCCAGAAGTGAGAGTCCAGGAATGGTAATCATAGTTCCAGATCTCTGGTATTGTAATAGTGAAGAACTTTTGTAGGTCAAGAGCTTGGGAATTTGCCATAAAATAGTCGTACTGCCAATGCTTCTTTCTAAGTAGAAGAGAAAATAATCTGTATAGTAGCTCTGTAATTACTCTTACAGACTGTCAAAATACAGGAATTTAAACTAAAAAGACACCACACTTGGGCCCATGGGTTATAGGGAAGAGATGTAGACTGAGAAGTAGGAGACGTAGGTTCTGGGCCCAACTCTAATATTACTCATGACTTAATCTCTCTGTCCCTTATTTTTAACTGGTTGGTTAATAAGGAAATGCATAGATTTGGGGATCTCTTTTATGATGGGATATTTAGTGCCTATTTAATAGATGATTTGTTATTTATTTGAACACTAAACTGAACAATCAGACAATTTGGAATTTATTCTAAGTTCTACCTTCATGTATAACCTTGAAAACATTTCTTAACCTCTAGTCTAAAAATAAACAGTTACCTCTAAACCTTTTCAGCGACAGTGTGGACTATATGGTATTTGAGCTCTTAGGAAGACATTTTTAGATCAGTGGTATATGATTATAATATTTCTGTAAAACATACTTATTTTAGCTGGCCTCCTTGCCTTTTCCTTTGTTTTAGACTGGGATAAAATCTCCTGAGAGCCCTGAATAATTGAAATTTCTGAATATGTGTATTTAGTAGGGACTAGAGCAAATAAACCATAACAAGCATTATATATAGTTCAGATTAATTTTATTAATGCTTTTCTTTGTTGGCAGTTTTATTTGCTTTTTAGGCATCAAACTCTACTGTGTAGCAAAAACTTGGTTTCTGTTGTCTGTTTATAAAATTCAGATCAGTCTGTTCATCCCTATTTTTGAGAAACTTCCAAATGGTTTTACACAGCAGCTAGACCATTTAGCATTCACAGCAGCTGGACCATTTGGCATTCAACTTAAAAAATACACAGATCTAATAATTTTTATTGTATTTTACAGAGATACCAGTATTCAGTTGATGGGGGTGATGGGGGAAAGACTGGTCCTGAGTTTGAAAAGCACAGTTTGAGCCGGGCACCATGACTCATGCCTATAATCCCAGCACTTCGGGAGGCTAAGGCGGGTAGATCACAAGGTCAAGAGTTTGAGACTGGCTTGGCCAATATGGTGAAACCCCATCCCTACTAAAAATACAAAAAAATTAGCCAGGCGTGGTGGCACATGCCTGTAATCCCAGCTACTCAGGAGGCTGAGGCAGGAGAATTGCTTGAACCTGGCAGGCGGAGGTTGCAGTGAGCTGAGAGCATGCCACTGCCCTCCAGCCTGGGTGACAGAGTAAGACTCCATCTAAAAAAAAAAAGAAAAAAGAAAAGCACAGTTTGATGAACATGTGAGGTGTTTCCAGTTTTTGACTATTACAAAGAACGTTGCTATAACTATCCCTATGTAGGGCTTCTGGCGTAGTTTGTATCAGTTTCTAGACTATATAGCTAGGAATGGGTTTGCTGGATGGTAGGGCATGTGTATCTGATAATGCCATATTGTTTTCCAAACTGTTGTACTATTCTGTCTCCCATCATTGGTGTATTTGAGTTCCTGAGATTCTCTATTAAGACTTGACTCCTTTAAGTTACACTACTGCTGTTTCATGGCCATCCTAGGGATTTTGAAGAGAAGTCTTAATGAAAGTTCCTTCCACATATCCTAATAAGCTTTTACAGTTCTATCTTTCTCTGGGATATTTTCTTCTTTGTGATGGGAGGGAACAAGATGTGAAGGAAGAAGCATAAACTTTGAATCTTAATTTAATTGTTTTGGCAGGTTACTTAATCTTTGTGAGCCTAGTATGTAAAATGAGGAGAATATCTTTATTTCATGTAGATGATGTTAGTACAAAGTGAATTAGCATGTTTAAAAAGTACTTTGCACAATGCCTGATTCAGAATCGATACTACCAGAGTATATATTCGATAAGCAAATATTTATTGAAAACATATTTTATGTCGGGCCAGAACTAGGGATGGAGAATTAAGCAGGACCTTGTCTATGTTATTATAATATTGAAAAATTGGCCAGCCTGGGCAACATAGTGACCTCCATCTCTGCAAAAACTAAAAAATTAGTTGAGCATGGTGACACATGCCTATAGTCCCAGCTACTTGGGAAGCTAAGGCAGCAGAACCGCTTGAACCCGGGAGGTGCAGGTTGGGAGAATTGCTTGAGCCTGGGAGGTCAAGGTTGCAGTGAGCTGGGATCACACCACTGCACTCCAACCTGGGTGGCAGAGTGAGACCCTGTCTCAAAAAAGAAAAAAATTGGAAACAATTTAAATGTCCAGTAGTAGGGTTGGTAATTATGGTACATTCGTAAAATGGAGTGCTCTGTAGACTTTAAACATCATATTCTCAAATCTGGGAGAATGTTTGTAATCATGTAAGAAAAATGTTATAAGAGGATTATGCTTTTTCATATAATTTATATACTACATGTGTATTGAAAAAAAACTGGAAGGAGTCAAGTGGATACATACTTTAGTGTTCATCATGGTTATTAGGTGGTGGTGAAATTGTGTTTTAATACTTAACGTTTTTTCTGTAGTTACTGAATTTTCTGCAGTTAACATACATTACTTTTATCATAATTTTAAAAAAGATGTTATCTAGATAGATAGCATAGGTGCGGTGGCTCACGATTGGTGGGGATTGCTTGAGCCCAGGCATTCGAGACCAGTCTGGGCAATATAATGAGACCTCGTCTCTACAAAAAATTTAAAAATTAGCTGAGCGTGGTGGTGCACACCTGCAGTCCTAGCAACTCCTAGCTATTCAGGAGGCAGAGGTGGAAGGATCGCTTGAGCCCAGGAGGCAGAGATTGCAGTGAGCTGAGATTATGTCACTCCACTCCATCCTGAATGACAGAGTGAGGCGCTGTCTCAAAAAAAAAAAAAAGATAGGTAACATACAGTTATTAAAAGGGTATTGACTATAAGCCTCAGTAAAAACAAATGGTTTATGGCCAGGCACGGTGGCTCACGCCTGTAATCCCAGCACTTTGGGAGGCTGAAGCAGGTGGATTAAGAGGTCAGGAGTTCAAGACCAGCCTGGCCAACATAGTGAAACCCCATTTCTACGAAAAATACAAAAATTAGCCAGGCGTGGTGGCACATGTCTGTAGTCTCAGCTACTCAGGAGGCTGAGGCAGGAGAATCGCTTGAACCCAGGAGGTGGAGGTTGCACTGAGCCGAGATGGCACTATTGCACTCCTGCCTGTGTGACAGAGTGAGACTCCATCTCAAAAAAACAAAAAAGGTTTACATAAAGAATTTGTATAAAAATTTATTCAGGGATTTAATTTTGTACTCATTTATGTAAACATTGGTCATGTTTGTACTCATTTATGTAAACATTGGTCATGATTGGTCATGTTTGCTAGAATTAGGTAGGGAGCTTGGCAGGATCAACATTTTTCCATATTGATTATTTTCTATAAGTAATTCTAGGTGAAAGTATGACTTTCTCCAAAACTTTTTTTCTTGACCTTTTAAAAGGCCAAATAGCTCAGCAATTCAGCTTTATTTTAGCTTTGTTTTATATCTAAGAAGTTCCATTTGGGAAAATACAAGCATCATTTTTTAAAAAACAGATTTTTGGGTTTTTTTGAGACAAGGTCTTGCTCTGTTGCTAATGCTGGAGTGTAGTGGCAAGATCACAGCTCACTGCAACCTCTGTCTCTTGGGCTCAAGCAGTCCTCCCATTTCAGCTTCCTGGTAGATGGGACTACAGGCACACACTACATTCCTGGCTCATTTTTGTATTTCTAGTATAGATGGGTTTTCACCATGTTGCCTAGGCTGGAATATTTTTATTTTTATATTTATATTTAGATTTTCTGAGTGACTTTGTTTATTTATTTATTTATTTTCTTTTTCTTCGCCGCTGTACCAGTGCAATTTATTTTTTTGAGATGGAGTCCCACTCTGTTGCCCAAGTGGGAGTGTACTGGCATGACCTCGGCTCACTGCAACTTTCACCTCCTAGGTTTGAGCAATTCTCCTGCCTCAGCCTCCCGAGTAGCTGGGACTACAGGCATGCGCCACCAAGCCCAGCTAATTTTTGTATTTTTAGTAGAGATGAGGTTTCACCATGTTGATCAGACTGGTCTTGAACTCCTGACCTCAGGTGATCTGCCCACCTCAGCGTCCCAGAGTGCTGGGATTACAGGTGTAACCCACTGTTTACAGTCTTCTGAGTGATTTTTTCTTTTTTGAAGTTGTATTAGTTTAATTAAGTGGGCATCTCACCAAAGAATGGGATTTTTACTCTTCTTGTAGCATGAATAAGATAATAATCTAAGAAAAGTTATTTTTGTCTTAAAAGACTGCCTGATTGCTTGAGTAAATAAGTATCTACCTTTATCTGACCAGATTCTTACTTTTAGTTCTAAGGAAAACCTAGAAGCACAATGGGAGATGACAGTGAGTGGTTGAAACTGCCAGTTGATCAGAAATGTGAACACAAGGTAAGACTCTTCTGGAATTTGATTTTCAGTGTCATTGGCTTGTTTTGTCAGCACTTATACTATCATCTTACTTAGAAGCATGCGAAAACATTGGCAGTTTCAAAAATACTGATGCCTTGTTAGATATGTGTTACTTTTTCTCATTAAAAATAGGTTTCTCTAGCTCAACTAAAAATTTTTTTGAGTCTCTGGAAATAATTCAAAGAAAATATATTAGTGAAAAGTAAGTGGTATCTGTAAAAAGTTAGTAACTGACTAGTTTTGTCATCTCCTTCTGTATACAGTACAATGTACTTCTGGTACCTAAGTGCTTATTAATATTTTATTAGAGACTCTTCTTTGGAGATGTGTTCTGAATTTGGCCTTAGAACTCCAGCATTTTTTAGGTTCTTCGATCTATATAATCTGGATTCCAATATCTACCCTCAGAATCTACCAATCTTTCTTTTCTAGTTTAAGCTAACAAGAGACAGTTTATCATATCATGTCATTATTTGGTGGGTATCCTTTCAGATTATCTTATTTTTTTTCCTAACTATACCTCTAGTTTCTTTCATTTTTAATCATTTTGAAAACTGCAAATATATACCATTTGGTAGATTTTAGAATTCCATTTCTTCTTGTAAATTTATTCTACTGAAAGTCCTCAGGTTAACCACTATATTTCTTAACAATTCTTTTAAAGTTTGTTTTGAATCTGAGTAAAGATTTATGGTTGTTAATTACTATAAATACTGAATAAAATATACTAACCTACACAGTTGTATACATACAGTTCTATCTATGTAGAGTAGAAATTTGGAGCCACGGTCCCTATATTCTCCACAGAACCACTCCTTCATCCTATATAATAAATTAGCCAAGGCTGAATACTGTTTCAAAAATCAACATGTAGCTCTTCAAATAAGGCCAGATTAACAGTGAGCTAATTGGTTTTTATTTTAATTAGCATAGAAATTGTTGGTATGTAGTACATTAAATTGCAACAAAACAAACTTTGGGGAGAATTTTGGAACTTATTTAGAATCATAACTGTGTATAATGTTTTTCTTGGTAGATAATGTATTTTTTCACTGAAAGGAGCAGACAAAATAGATACATCTATTAAAGATTTTCCAATTTTTGATTGATTAATATGTGCTAAGAGTTTTTCAATCTTACGTGATTTAGTACTTTTTTTTTTTTCATTTTTTTGAGCACTTATTATGTGTTTTTGAAACTTAAAGAATAGAGATGCTAAATCTGGTTTAGGGAACACTCATTCTGCTTTATAGAATGAGATGTTGCCCAATTAAAAAAATAAATAAACCTGGTTCGAATTGGTTAGTACATGTACAACTATGATGTTAATTTATGTTATACTTCACTCTAATGTTGCAGAATAGGTAATGCCTTCTTCCTAATGAAAGCATCTTATAGTGGGTTAGGAAGCATTCTTTCCTTAGAAGGAGCAGTTTTTTCTGTGAGCATAGCACCTGCTCCAAATTACATTTTCATTTAGACAAATAACATGTAAATTATTTGTTTTTCAATCATATGTTGATCCTTCTGTCTCTGTGACCTAATAGTGTTGAGGACAAACATCTAATTCTTTACTAATGCCTAACACAGTAAATACAAATTTGATCATCCAATAAACTAGCATCTCATTTAACTGCCCCCACATCATTTCATTGCTTTCCCATTGCTCTTAAAATAATAAGTGGAATCTTTATTTGGCCTTCATAGTCCTGCATAGTCTGGCCTTTTCCAGTCCTCTCCAGCTCATTTGTACCATGCTCCCTTTCTCTTTCTTTATAGGAGTGGGAAATATCATATTCCTTGCTGCCATAGGGCCTTAGAGTATACTGTTCCTTCTGGAATGTTCTTTCTTCCCCTTTGCCACTCTTTCCTATTTATCTTTTAGGGTTCAGCTCAATTACCAGTTTCTCAGGAAAATTTTTCTTAACACTAAGACAGACTAAGCCTTTTATAATATATACTTTCATAGCACCAAGCTTCTTCTCCTTTGTAGTATTTAATGGTTTCTTAATTTTAAACATATTTGTATGATTGCTTAATGTCCCCTCCTACTGGAGTATAAGCTCCACAAGGCCAGAGCGGAATTGATTTTTATTTACGAAACACCTGTTGAATAAATTAATGAAAAAATAATACCTTAGTAAAAATGTCTGAAATCTACTAGCTGAAATTAATATACAGTATAGTGTAAAGCTGCCTAATGATTATACAAAAATAGAACCAAAAAACAGCATATACTTTGGAGATAGGGCAGTTTCATCAGGTTAATTTCTCATGTTTGAGTTGTCACATCTTTAATATCATATTCTAAAGAAATAATAACTAATTCTTAGATACAATGTGAGATTCATTTATAATGGCCTATTATGAATTTTAGATGGCCTTGGGAGAGTATTATAAACACTAAATACTTGTAAGAAGTTTATTAGCTAATCTTTTTTGAAAAACTGCCAATTTCTTAAACTCTTTTTTCGTTTCTAAGTCATGGGGTCCTTTGCTCAAATTGCCTGACATAGGGTATTCATTTTTACTCTCACACCCTGCCCCCCAAATTAGCAGCAGATGATAATATCATTAAATTCTGTTTTGTTTCAAAATACTACTTTTCTTTTAGCTGTGGAAAGCAAGGTTAAGTGGGTATGAAGAGGCCCTGAAGATCTTCCAGAAAATAAAGGATGAAAAGAGCCCAGAATGGTCCAAATTTTTAGGATTGATCAAAAAATTTGTCACGGATTCCAATGCAGTGGTTCAGTTGAAAGGATTAGAAGCTGCACTTGTTTATGTTGAAAATGCCCATGTAGCAGGAAAGTAAGTACTTTCTTTCCAACTTTACTGATAAAAACCCCTGTTTGATGTTACATAGGTTATGTATGTTTGTAAATCACTATCCTTAGTTACTAACAGTTTTAGCATAGATGAATTTTCTTACTTTCATAGTTCTTTGATACTTGTTTTTCATTCAGTCTTTATTCTCAGAAATCTAAATGGTATAAGAGATCTGTAGAGGAGTAAGATAGATATAAAATATTGAGAGTTTACCTTAAGGTTTGATGAGCAAGGGGTTTTCTCTTTAAGCTTTTTGTATGGGAGTTATTCTTAACTAAAGGAAGAGTCTTTAGTAACTTCAAAAAGAAGCTGAGAGATCGTCAGCAAAGGAATTACCAGAATTTTATTGAAGACATTTGGGCATTATAAAAAACTAAATTTTTTACAAGGGTTCTTAGGTCGGTGATCTTAGAATCACGTCTTTCTCCCTGTATTCATTAGGGCATTTTTATTTCTTGGGGGAGGTAATGCTGACTAAACCTCAGTGACTCCTGGCCTATTTAACTTGATCAGTGAATGACAGATTTCTAGTCATTCTGCTATCCCATACCTCATAGACTTGATTTTCTGTGTCATTGAAAGGAATCCTCCATACAAAAAAACAGTTGAAACACTTGACTTAGTTGCACAAGAAATATATACTTGACTTACTTAAAAGATTATACCAGTAAAGGTCATTATTAATTCAACATCATTAATTTGGCATCACTGGGTTTCCTTTACCATTAGTAAAACTATCACTTTTTATGGCTGGGTGTGGTGGCTCACACCTATAATCCCAGCACTTTGGGAGGCCGAGGCGGGCGGATCACCTGAGGTCCGGAGTTCGAGACCAGCCTGACCAACATGGAGAAACCCTGTCTCTACTAAAAATACAAAATAAGCCGGGCGTGGTGGCACATGCCTGTAATCCCAGCTACTCAGGAGGCTGAGACAGGCGAATTACTTGAACCCAGGAGGCGAAGGTTGCGGTGAGCCAAGATCGTGCCATTGCACTCCAGACTGGTCAATAAGAGCGAAACTCTGTCTCAAAATTAAAAAGCTATCACTTTTTAATTTATCTTCTAATACCAGCGGCTCTTTTTTGATAAATGCTGCATGTAATCTCAACCCACTCAGTTCTTCTAATTCCTAGTAGCATAGGTTTCATTTCATTTAGAAGAGCTGCAAAGCAATAAAGTTACTGTAAAGTCTTATCAAGGAGTAAAGAGCAGTCTTTTGTTATTAAAGGTTCATATCCATTCGCTTTGTGAAGAAATTCTCTCTCTTTTTTTTTTTTTTTTTTGAGACGGAGTTTCGCTCGTTACCCATACTGGAGTGCAATGGCACGATCTTGGCTCACCGCAACCTCCACCTCCTGGGTTCAAGCAATTGTCCTGCCTCAGCCTCCCGAGTAGCTGGGACTACAGGCGTGCGCCACCATGCCCAGCTAATTTTTGTATTTTTAGTAGAGACGGGGTTTCACTATGTTGACCAGGATGGTCTCGATCTCTTGACCTCATAATCCACCCACCTCGGCCTCCCAAAGTGCTGGGATTATAGGCGTGAGCCACCACGCCCGGCCAAGAAATTCTCTTTTTTTAAAAGGTGTTTAAAATGACTTTAAAATGCTTTTGGCCACACGCAGTGGCACGTGCCTGTAGTCCAAGCTACTCAGGAGGCTGGGGCAGGAAGATCACTTGAGCCCAGGAGTTTAAGGTTACAGTGAGCTAAAATCCCACCACTGTACTCCAGCTAGTTGACAGCACAAGAGCCTGTCTCTTTAAAAAAAAAAAAAACAATTTAAAAGCAAGCATTCTGTAACCCTACTTTTGTAAAGTTTATTTGTGTGTCCATATACACACACGCTTAGAGAAAGGTCTGGAGGAGGGATATCAAAAAGTTGAAAGGAGTTTTCTCTGGGTGGTGGTATTTCAAGTTTCAAGGTATCTTTACTTTTTTGTTTGAATTTTCTACATTTATAAACTGATACTGTGCCTGCTATGACATGTCTTAAAATTTTATGGTTAACATAAGTTTTTAAAATATTCTTGAACGTAAATTTAAAAATTAAAGACTCAATTACTGTATTTCTAGCATTTGTTAAAGTACTTGTATACTCCCTTTCCATGACCTTTTCCGATTCTTACTATAAAGTGGGGTTTTGTTCTTTATAATATATATTACAGAACCACAGGAGAAGTTGTGTCAGGTGTTGTAAGTAAAGTGTTCAACCAACCAAAAGCCAAAGCCAAGGAGCTGGGCATAGAGATCTGTCTTATGTACATAGAGATTGAGAAAGGAGAGGCTGTTCAAGAAGAGCTCCTGAAAGGCTTGGACAATAAGAACCCCAAGATCATAGTGGCCTGTATAGAGACACTGAGGAAAGCCTTAAGGTAAGACTTTGTTTTAGCTCAACTGGAGAGCAGTCCCCAACCTTTTTTGGCACCAGGGACCAGTTTTGTGGAAGACAGTTTTTCCATGGAAGAATTGTATGGGGAATGGTTTTGAGATGAAATTGTTTCACCTTATAAGGAGCACGCACCCTTCCCTCACATGTGCAGTTCTCAGTAGGGTTCACACTCCTATGAAAACCTTAATGCCCTGCTGATCTGGCAGGAGGCAGAGCTTGGTGGTAATGCTCACTTAGCAGCTGTTCACCTCCTGCTCTGCCTGCGCCTGGTTCCTATCAGTCCACCGTACTGGTCCACAGCCTAGGGGTTAGGGACCCCTGAACTAGAGTATCTCAATTGAATTTGGATTCCTGGTTTAAACAGAAATGGAAACTTCAGAATTTGACTTGACATGCCAAAACAAACAAGAAAGTGACCTGAAAAAGGAAAATCATTCCCCAAGCGTGGCACTTCATGTTAACTAATTTTAGCCTTCAAGTGTGTTGTGTAGTTATTTTATCTGAATCCCTTTCTAATGAAGATGAGATTTCTGACCTGTTATCAGATTAAGAATTGGGCTTTTCAGCTGGGGGTGTCAGCTTATGCCTGTAATCCCAGTACTTTGGAAGGCCATTTTGGGAGGATCGCTTGAGGCCGGGAGTCCAAGACCAGCCTTGGCAAGATGGTGAGACCTCTATTACTACAAAAAGAAGCTGAGATGGGAGGATTCCTTGAGTCTAGAAGTTCTAGGCTGCAGTGAGCTGTGATTGCGCAACTGCAATTCAGCCTGGGTGGGAGAGCAAGACCCTGTCTCTTTAAAAATAAATAAATATGGCCAGGCACAGTGGCTCACACCTGTAATCCCAGCACTTTGGGAAGCCCAGGCCGGCAGATCATGAGGTCAGGAGTTCGAGACCAGCCTGGCCAACATGGTGAAACCTCATCTCTACTAAAAATAAAAAAAATCAGCTAGCCATGGTCACACATGCCTGTAATTCCCAGCTACTCGGGAGGCTGAGGCAGGAAAATCACTTGAATCGTGAGGTAAAGGTGCAGCGAGCCGAGATCGCACCACTGCACTCCAGCCTGGGTGACAGAGCGAGACTGACTCGTCTCAAAAAAATACATACATACATACATGCATTTTTAAAATTGGTCTTTTGGTGGAAAAGCACTGCCAAAAAAAAGTACTGGCCTTTTGTTGGAAAACTCCTCAGGGTATTTAAGCAGCTCTTTTTCTCTTGCTATCCTTAAGTATAGATTGTTGAAGTCTATACTTTGAGATGTTGGCTGAAGATGTAGTTTGTGGACTAAAGCAAACCTTTATTTAGGTGCCTTTTTAGTAAAGTAGAAGCAAATGCTATATGCCTTTAAAGAGAAGCACAATGACAGCAAATAGAAGAATAACTTAAAAGTTATTTTTAACCCTAGACTTTCTTGATGTTTGGCCATGACATTTTTCGTGAATAGGATCTCTTTCAGGAACAAGTGGCTGTAATTTGCTATGGAAATCTTAATTAGACAGATCACTAGTTTGTTCAGATTTGGCAGTTCTTCTAATCTGATATCTTGTCCCCAAGTGCTGTCTATATGAGATATTTTAGAAAGCAGCTCTAGTGAAATCCTCAGGGAATGAAGATCATCCAACTCACCTCTCTTGTGATTTTGTGTATGACCTACATCTTGGAGAAAAATGTTTCCTCTGGTGTTTATCTTCTTTGAAAGTATAAAAACTCTTGAATTTTGTTGAACAGTCTTTGATTTATAGATCTTTAATATTGTTTTTTTCTTTGTTCATTATGTACTTCTATAAAATTTGTCTTCTGCTTAGATTCTTGTAGTATAGCAAGCAGATGTTTTTGTGGATAGTAAATAGTATGCTCATCCTGTTATCTTAGAAGTTTAGTGAATTGCCTTAGTTATCAGAACTGTGCTTATATCAGTAAACCTTTTGTGTCCTTAGTAATGTCTGCATTTAAAAAATACACTATAATCTTTGTTGTTGTTGTTGTTGTTGTTGTTTTGAGACAGGGTCTCCCTCTGTCACTCAGACTGGAGTGCAGTGGCGCAATCTTAGCTCAGTGCAACCTCCACCCCTGGGTTCCAGCGATTATTGTGCCTCAAGCGTCCTGAGTAGCTGGGACTACAGGCAAGCACCACCACGCCCAGCTAATTTTTGTATTTTTAGTAGAAATGGGGTTTCACCATGTTGGCCAGGCTAGTCTGGAACTCCTGGCATTAGGCGATCCCGCATCAGCCTCCCAAAGTGCCGGAATTACAGACGTCAGCCACTGCACCTGGCCTATAATCTTCTACCTTTAAATTAGAAATTTCTAGTCTGGAGTGCTGTACACTCTGGTTATTTCATTTTTTAGCTAACTGGGAAAATAAGGGTAGGAAAATAACAAGTTAGGTATATCCCATGTTTTCCTCACAGATATTGTTATGTAGTCCCGTCCCCACATGGTTCTTTATTTGTCCTGAAGCATTTCGGATTCCATAGTGGAACTAGGTAGCTCTCTGGGACCCTCAAGAACCTTGAGGCGAAACTGCTCAATCGTGGGTTCCAGCGCTTGCTAAAGCTTTGTTAGTGAGAGTTTCAGATGACCAGAAACATTCTGTGGTACCTAAAACAGGCTTCTAGTACCCTTTTGTGTTTTCTATAGTAATATATTTATTAGCAAAATTAGGTTTTATTTTATTAAAGTGTCTATTTTCCGTGTGGACTTGCTTCTTTTTTTTTCTTACAGAATTAGGCCAGGATAGTGAAAAAGAGTCAGATGAAACAGTAGTAATATATAGGAAGATTTAAGAAATCTCAAATATTAGGTTCTTCAGGAACCTATGTTAAATATCCCTTAAACAAAATGGTTTATTGCCACTATAATTTCTTATTTCTTATTTTTTTTCCTTCTTTTTTTTTTAAAGATAGAGTTTTGCTCTTGTTGCCCAGGCTGGAGTACAATGGCACAATCTTGACTCACCGCAACCTCTGCCTCCCAGGTTCAAGCGATTCTTGTGCCTCAGCCTCCTTAGTAGTTGGGATTACAGGCATGTGCCACCATGCACAGCTAATTTTTGTATCATTAGTAGAGACAGGATTTCTCCATGTTGGTTAGGCTGGTCTAACTCCTGAGCTCAGGTGATCCGCCTGCCTTGGCCTCCCAAAGTGCTAAGATGACAGGCATGAGCCACCACGCCCGGCTTGATTTCTTATTTTTTCTTTAATCTTAAAGGTTAGCTGAGCCAAGTTGAAATGTCACTTTTTAATAACATAAAGAACATTTTAAAGGAAATCTTAGAGATTATGTAGATTATTCTCATGATATTTATACTATATCACATAGCCAAGTACTTTTTTTTTTTTTTTTTTTTTTTTGAGACAAAGTCTTGCTCTGTTGCCCAGGCTAGGGTACAGTGGTGTGATCTCGGCTAACTACAACCTCCACCTCCTGGGTTCAAGGAATTCTCTGCCTTAGCCTCCTGAGTAGCTGAGATTACAGGCACCCGGCTAATTTTTGTATTTTTAGTAGATACAGAGTTTCACCATCTTGGCCAAGCTGGTCTTGAACTCCTGACCTTGTGATCTACCCGCCTCAGCCTCCCAAAGTGCTGGGATTACAGGCATGAGCCACCATGCCCAGCCAAGCCAGATATCTTATTAAAAATCCTTTTCTTATTGCGCCTGCAGTCCCACCTATTCAGGAGGCAGGAAGATTGCTTGAGCCCAGGAGGTGAGGCTGCAGTGAGCTATAATTATGCTACTGTACTCCTGCCTGGGTAACAGAGCTCAAGACCCTATCTCAAAAATAATAATAATAATAATAATTAAGGCCAGGAACAGTGACACATGCCTATATAGTCCCAGCACTTTGGGTCTTGAACTTTTGACCTCAGGTGATCCACCCACTTCAGCCTCCTAAAGTGCTGAAATTACAGGCTCGAGCCACTGCACTCTGCCAAATATGCATTTCAAAGGAGTCAAAATGCAACTGTTTTCCCCATAGAAAACCGAACCAAAGAAAGATTTAAGTTGCCCAGAGTTGTAGTGTGATAGCCGCAAAGTCGGGAATGAAATATAAACTGCCGGGATTTGTGATCTATCTAGGTAAATGAATCACTTTAATTATAGGAGCTATTAAAGGTTTATTAAAAGTAGATTTCACTCATCTAAGTATTTATAAACTAGTTTGTATTTGTAAGCTTTTACGTGTGTATACATATGTATTTAAGGTATTAGCTGGGCATGGTGGCTCACACTTGTAATCACAGCACTTTGGGAGGCCGAGGAGGTGGATCACCTGAGGTTGGGAGTTCGAGACCAGCCTGGCCAACATGGTGAAACCCCATCTCTACTAAAAATACAAAAATTAGCCAGGTGGTGGTGGTGCATGCCTGTAATCCCAGCTACTTGGGAGACTGAGGCAGGAGAATCACTTGAACCCAGGAAGCAGGGGTTGCAGTGAGCCGCGATCACGCCATTGCACTCCAGCCTGGGCAATGAGTGAAATGCCATCTCAAAAAAACGAAAAGGGTATTATACGTGTTTATCCTTTATAGGTTTTAATCCTAGTCCGTTTACTTAGAAAGTTTATTTTAAAATGGTTGTATTGTTTTGGGCCCTACGCATTAAATAATATTCTTGGAAGAAAACACCTAAGTAGGTAAGCAGTTATGAGTTCCTTTTCTTTTGTTGCCTTAAAAAAACTGAATTTACGTAATTCTTCTAATATATAAATATGGAACTGTGTTTGAATGAAGAAAAGCTAATGTTTTACTCAAGTGCATTGCATGTTGTTTTTTCTCCAATTTTTTACTTGCAGTGAATTTGGTTCCAAAATCATCTTGCTTAAGCCAATTATCAGAGTGTTGCCAAAACTCTTTGAGTCTCGAGAGAAGGCTGTTCGAGATGAAGCCAAACTAATTGCTGTAGAGATTTACAGATGGATTCGGGATGCTCTACGACCCCCATTACAAAATATAAACTCTGTCCAGGTAAGACAAAAAGTTTTCTGGTGGCTTTTGCATAAGGTTCATATGAAAATATTTTCTTCCTATCGTTGTTAATATTCTGTCCTTAAACATAATTATTTTTCATTCTTAAATTTGAAATCAGTTATTCTGAGCATAGCTTACTTTCTCTCCAATTCTGTTGAGCGGCAGAACTTACTGTCTGTGTGAAGTACATTCTTTCTGGCTTTTTATTATAGTTGGTTTGATGCAGATATGTCTGAATTCATGAACTAATGAGAATGTCTTAAAAAGTGGGACTTACTGTTCTTTCTTAGTGCTTAGACATACATCTTCCTTATAGTAAATTCAAATAGATTTGACTTATGCTGTAAAATAAATATAATTTAAATACATATTTTCTTTGGCTGGCATGATGGTTCACACTTGTAATCTCAGCACTTTGGCAGGCCCAGGCAGACAGATCACTTGAGCCCAGCAGTTCGAGACCAGCCTGGACAACATGGCAAACCCTATCTCTACAAATAATAAAAAAAACTATCTGGGCATGGTGGCATAACCTGTAGTCCCACCTGTTTGTGAAACTTAGGTGGGAGGACCACCTGAACCTGGGGGAGGTCGTGGCTGCAGTGAGCCAAAATTGAGCTATGGTACTCCAGCCTGGGCAACAGAGTTGAGACCCTGTCTCTCAACGAATGAATGAATGAATCTTTTCTTGTTTGCCCTGGTGGAGCCACATTAAGAAAATCGGAAGCCAGGCATGGTGGTTCACACCTGTAATCCCAGCATTTTGGGAGTCTGAGGCGGGAGGATCACTTGAGGTCAGGAGTTCAAGACCAGCCTAGACAACATGGTGAAACCTCATCTCTATTAAAAATATAGAAATTAGCTAGATGTGGTAGCGCATCTCTGTAATCCCAGCCACTTGAGAGGCTGAGGCACGAGAATTGCTTGAACGCAGGAGGTGGAGGTTGCAGTGAGCCAAGATCATGCCACTGCACTTCAGCCTGGGTGAGAGAGTAAGATTCCGTCTCCAAAAAAAAAAAAAAAGAAAGAAAGAAATTGGGTCCTGATATGTTAATAAATGTAAGTATTAAGTATGTTAACTAATGGTGGAGATGCAGATGTTATTTAAATATTATATGATATTTGCAGTTGAAAGAACTAGAAGAAGAATGGGTCAAACTGCCAACAAGTGCTCCTAGACCTAGTCGATTTCTTCGTTCCCAGCAAGAACTAGAAGCTAAATTGGAACAACAACAGTCTGCTGGTGGAGATGCTGAAGGAGGTAAGCCAATTTTAAACGCTGGTTTCTGCAAAAATTAGCAAGAACTGGCACTGCCACAAGAATCTTGTGTTCATTAGGCTTATTTTGCAGGACTGCCTTTAATAAAATATAAGTTACATGTAGCTTTAATAACTCTGATCCCTTCTCTATTAAAATTTCATCAGGGTTGTGAAAGGACTGATAACTGTTAAGTAAAATAATTCTAACCATTTTTAAGGTTTGTTTTGTTTTTCTCCTTGAAGGTGGTGATGATGGTGATGAGGTACTACAGATAGATGCTTATGAGCTTTTAGAAGCTGTAGAAATCCTTTCCAAACTTCCCAAAGACTTTTATGACAAAATTGTAAGTAATAGTTAAACTTCTTTCACTTATTTCTTTCAAAATAATTACTTGAATAGAATTAGAGTACTCTGCTGAGTGCTTGCCTGGTGCACCCCCTTCCCCTCCATATCTTCCTTAGCAAAGTAAGTTAGTTGCTTCTTCCTCTTTGCTCCTACACTACTTTGTATTCCTCCCCTTTCTCCATTTTCTCCATTTTTACTGCCACTACTTTACCCCAAGGTTTCTTGACCTTAGCACTGTTGACATTTTTTGTCAGTTGCCCTGTGCATTGTTTGATGTTTAGCAGCATCTCTGGCTTTTATCCACTAGATGTCAGTAATACTATCCCCCTAAGGCATGACAACCAAAAATGTCTTCAGACATTGCCAGATGTTCCCTAGGAGACAAAATCATCCCCAGTTTAGAAACACAGTCTTATCCCCACCGCCACTGTAGTAGTGGGTTGTTGGTTATGTGATTGTTCTTTTCTGGTCCTTTTAATGTTGTCAGTGTAGAAATTCCTCTCCTGTAATTGTGCTACTGTGAGATAGGTGGGCTAGAAATGCTTTCTATTAATGTTTTCTGTTTGATATCTGCTTACTAACATTTGCCTAGAAAATGAGAATGAAACATTTATGGCCTTCTGTTTGTTTATTATATTACTTTAGTTATAACATCTTATGAAAATACTTTTTAATATTAACAAAAATTTATGTATATAACAAAATGTTCTGATTGCCTCCACAGTTTTATAATTTTTTTAAAAAATTATATATCTTTGAATTAGCAGGGTGCAAGAAATTTTATTCTGCTCTCTTATTTTCTGTTACAAATGACTCATATTGTATCTTGCAGGAGGCAAAAAAATGGCAAGAGAGAAAAGAGGCCCTGGAGGCTGTGGAAGTACTAGTAAAAAACCCCAAACTGGAAGCTGGCGATTATGCAGATTTAGTAAAAGCATTAAAGAAGGTAAATATGAGGACTTTCGCACTGGTATTGTAATAACAATCAGGCCTTTGAATTTCTCATCAGTCATCTTTTTAATTACACATACATTGCCACTTAAGGAACACTACTGCTGGTATTTGAATTACAGACATACTTTTTTTTTTTTGAAGATGAGGTTTCACCATATTGGTCAGGCTAGTCTCGAACTCCTGACCTCACGTGATCCGCCCACCTCAGCCTCCCAAAGTGCTGGGATTACAGGCATGAGCCACTGTGCCCGGCTCAGACATACGTTTTTAAAGGATTGTTTTAAATTACTGTTGTGGGTTAATTTCATTTTCAATCTTTGTTTTTTGTTACTTTGACTTTAGGTATGCTATTTGATAGCTTCTATAAACCTCTAGAAAAAGAGAGTCTTGCTGATCTAGAACTAAATATTCCAGTTTTATAATTCTATAGGATGAGCTATTTAAGTTAGCTCTATTTAATTGGACAAATATTAAACATGAGGATAGCAAATGATTGCACACTACATTGTATCAGTATGTAAAGTAAAGAGTATGGGATATGTGGTCAGTTTTGAAGTAGGCAAGTACTAAGTAAGAGATAAACATTTTTAGAAAATACTCTTTTGGTGTTGCTTAGGTCCAGGCAAGTTGAATGCTGCTGGTGGACATTTTTTATGTAATAACTTGTTATGAAATCTGTACGTACAGATCAAACACAGTGGGTATGATTATAGTGCTAAGAGCAAACTTTGAAAACATCTTGAATACAGCAAGAATGAAAACTTTGTTTTGTTTGCTTCCTCAGTCTGAAATTGCAGAGGATTAGAATGGTGAGAGGAGGAAGTTGATCTTTAATTATATGCACATTGAAGTGTAGTGATTCTCATTACTCGTGGTAGTTATTTTCTATTAAGCCACTGAGAACACTAAATTAGTGAATATTGAATCATTACTTCTAAGAGAAATACAGTGTTAGGATTCTGCAACCCTTTGGTCACAACATTTCCATAAATCAGTAAATATCTTCGTTTTATTCTGTTTGGAGATACCGTATTTAATATATATTGTTGATTCATTCACATTGAACTCTTGGCCGACAGCACTGTAACTAATGCTTGAACAAAGCTTTTCCTAACATGTATATTTTCTCCATAAGGCACATCAGAGCCTTTTTGCATTTAGGAATATTAGACAGCATTTCAGCACTATACTTAGGAGCCATTTTAAACAACAAAAGCACCAACAAAAAAACACAAAAATGCAAAAACATGGCACTGAATAAACCATGAAAAAGACACTTGTTTATAGTGTAAGAGCCAAAGCAAGAAGGCAGAGTGTTATCTTGTCGACCTCAGCTGGAAATGTGGACAATAGACTACACAAAATGTTCACAGCTTTGAACTTGTCAATGAATGACTGGGAAAGTACCGTGAGTGTTGATTTTGGGATTATGAGTAGGTTTTAGCAAATATGAATTCATGAATAATGAGGATCAACTGTATATTCTAGTAGTTAACCCTCCTAGGCTTTCCTCCATTGGAACTTGGAGGCAGACATAAATTGTGAAATCTTTGTTCAGTCGTCAATTTTCCATCTTGAAGAACCACACTTGTGTAAGATAAATTAAAAGAGAATTGCCCTAGGGGAAAGAGTTTTACTGACCTGGAGCCTGAGAGAAAAGAATGGGAAGGGGAATAGGAGAGGGCATTGAGACAGGGAAAGTCAGATTCCAGTGGCATATGAAGAAAGCTGCAGATTCTCTGTCAATTCTTCCAGCATGTGATTATTATTAGAAATCTTACTGCTCTGGCACTGAATTCTTGATATGTCAAAGAAAACCTTTTCTTTTGCCTTATCGTTAATATTATATGTTTTCTACATGTATTTTCTAAGGATATTAGCTTCTCACACAAAGACAGTTCTGTGATTTCCATTGGTATTGTGAATGTAAATATAATCTCTTGCTGTAGTATATAAAGAGAGAGAGAGCATCATGGATTTTATATTTGAGTAGACCCTTTGAGCCATATAAAAATACTGATGTCCAAATTTCATCCCAGATTCATCGAACTAGAATTTGCTGGAGTGGGCTCTGACATGTTTTTGACGTCCATTTCTAGAATATATATTTAGATGCTAAATATAAAGTCTAGCATCAAAATCAAATCTGAGAGGCATTTTGGTAAGGAAAATAATCAGAACATTTATAAATGCCAATAGTAAAAAAATAAAATGCCAATAGTGATTTCAATATAGAAATGAATAAAAAAATTTTTTCTCCATAGACTTACAGTAATGAGAAATTGTTTTTTTTCTCAAAATGGAGTCTTGCCAATCCAGTCTGTCACCTAGGCTGGAGTGCAGTGGAGCGATCTCAGCTCACTGCAGCCTCCGCCTCCCAGGTTCAAGCAGTTCTCTGCCACAGCCTCCGGAGTAGCTGGGATTACAGGCGCCTGCCACCACACCCGGCTAATTTTTGTGTTTTTAGTAGAGATGGGGTTTCACCATGTTGGCCAGGCTGCTCTTGAACTCCTGACTTCGTGATCCACCTGCCTCGGCCTCCCAAAGTGCTGGTATTACAGGCATGAGCCACCGTGCTCGGCCCAGTAATGAGTGATTTAACAAAATGTTTATTAGGACCTTGATCTCATCCTCATAAGGAAAGTGGACTAACCATAACACAAGTTTAGAAGGGAGAACATGCTTCAGATAGTGATTTCAGTACAGAAATAAATGGAAAATATTTTTCTGCATAGACTTATAATAATTAGAGATTTAACAAAATGTTTATTAGGACCCTGATCTCATCCTCTCGTAAGGAGAGGACTAACCATAACACAAGTTTAGAAGGGAGAACATGCTTTAGATGGTGATTTCAATACAGAAATGAAAGGAAAATTTTTTTCTTCATAGACTTATAATAATTAGAGATTAGCAAAATGTTTTTTAGGACCCTGATCTCATTCTATTGTAAGGAAAGTGGATTTACCATAACACAAGTTTAGAAGGAGAACATGCTTTACTTAATAAAAGGAGCAAAAGCTTTGGAGTCAAAATTGACCTGAGTTTGAATCACACAGCATTACCATTTGCTAACTACCTGACCTTAAGCACATTAATCTCTAATTTTTAGAATCTGGCTGGGTGCAATAGCTCACACCTGTAATCCCAACACTTTGGAAGGCCAATGCGGGCTGATCGCTTGAGTCCAGGAGTTTGAGACCAGCCTGGGCAACATGAAGAAAACCCTCTTTCTATAAAAAATAGAAATATTAGCAGATGTGGTAGCACTTGCCTTTAGTCCCAGCTACTTGAGAGGCTGAGGTGGGAGGATCGCTTGAACCTGGGGGAGGGGGAGGTTGCATGCAGTGACCTGAGATCAAGCCAGACTCTGTCTCAAAAAAACAAAAGAAAATCTTTTGAAATCTGCACATTTTTTGTTGTTGTTTTTTGTTTTTTGTTTTTGAGGCAGGGTCTTGCTCTGTCACCCAGGGTGGAACACAGTGGTGCGATCTCAGCTCACTTCATTCAACCTTTGCCTCCCAGTTTCAAGCAATCCTCCTACCTCAGCGTCCTAAGTACCTGGGACTACAGGCACATGCCACCATGCCTGGCTAATTTTTCTATTTTTGGTAGAGACAGGGTTTTGCCATGTTGCCCAGGCTGGTCTTGAACTCCTGGGCTCAAGCAATCCTCCTCCTCAGCCTCCTAAGGTCTTGAGATTATAAGCGTGAACCACCATGCCTTGCTGCAAATCCTCAAAGTTGAAATAATAATACTACCTCATTGGGTTTGGGTGAAAATTAAATTTAAAAATGATTATAAAATGCCTACAAAATTGTGGTGCCTAATTTGTTTTTTTAATAAATGTTAGTTTCTTAATCCTTATTCTTCAGCACTTAAGGAGTGCATATAAGTGCCAAGTAGAACTTGCATGCTACAAGTTAGGATTTGTTTAATACAAAGAATCTAGAATAAAGCATTCTGCTTATGGAACATCAGATTGTAGGGACAAGATAAAATTCAAAGTAGATTGGAGGCATTACTCCTACTGGGAAAAGAGTGAAAAAACAAGAGTTTGGGGGCACTTATAAATAAAGCAGCTTTCTTTTTTCTTTTTTGTGACAAAGGCTTGCTTTGCCACTCAGGCTGAACTTGGCTCACTGCAACCTCCACCTCCCAGGTTCAGGTGATCCTTTTGCCCCAGCCTCTCAAGTAGCTGGGACTATAGGCATGCACCATCAGTTAATTTTTGTATAATAAAGCAGTTTTTTTGTTTGTGTGTTTGTTTGTTTAAGATAGAGTCTTGCTCTGTCGCCCAGCCTAGAGTGCAGTGGCATGTTTTGGTTCACTATAATCTCCACCTCCCGGGTTAAAGCAATTTTCCTGCCTCAGCCTCCTGAGTAGCTGGCATTACAGGTGCATGTCACCACGCCACTTTTTTTGTATTTTTAGTAGAGACGGGATTTCACAATGTTGGCCAGACTGGTCTTGAACTCCTGACCTCAGGCAGTCAGCCCATCTTGGCCTCCCAAAGTGCTGGGATTACAGGCATGAGCCACCACACCTGGCTATAAAGCAGCTTTTTAACACCAGCTGGTTGGACAGTGTACCACAGTGAAATCTTACCAGGAAAGAACCCAGTCATAGTCACTATCTTGTTGAATTGACATAGATGCAGCTACTACCCATGAATTTAGATAAGTGCTGGGCTTTGTGGGGTGTGTCATAAGAGGGCAGTAGTATAAACAGTGCTAGAGGAGAATCTACTCAGACTTTGAATCCAAGCTTAACAATCATTAGATGACTGAAGTGACAGCCTCAAGGCCAGAAGCTCCCTCAGAAGAATGGTTGCAGTAGCATTCACAATTTAAAGTCCCCATGGACTTTCTGAAGGTATCTGCAGCAGTTTCTACTGGTGTTTCTTGGTTATGAATATTAGAGCTGTTGCCCTGTGGTGTCTTTCAGAGATACATTATCTTTTCATTTTCCTTGTCCCAAAACAAAGTCAGCAGACCTCTGGCTTCTTTGCCATTGTCAGGGTCACTACCTGCAGAGTTGAACAGTGCTGACAGCCCAGACTGCCACTACTGGATAGTGAGTAATTTGATGTTGTGGTTTTATCTATGTTTTGTTAGTGGAATTTTAAGATAGAAGACTAAACATAAGGAAGGGAAGCTCCCAAATTCGATACAATGAAAGAAGAATTTTCGTCTCCTGTGGGAAATAAAATTGGTCATATATTAGCTTGAGAGCTTTCAGAGTTGTTGTTGTTGTTGTTGTTGTTTCTCTTCTATTTTTGAGACAGAGTCTTGCTCAGATCCCAGGCTGGAGTGCAATGGCACAATCTCAGCTCACTGTACCTCTGCCTCCCAGGTTCAAGCGATTCTTCTACCTCAGCCTCCCAAGTAGCTGGGATTACAGGCGCCCGCCACCAGGCCTGGCTAATTTTTGTGTTTTTAGTGGAGACAGTGTTTTACCAAGTTGGTCAGGCTGGTCTCAAACTCCTGACCTCAGATGATCCACCCGCCTCAGCCTCCCAAAGTGCTGAGATTACAGGCGTGAGCCACTGCACCCGGCCTCTGAGTTTTTTGAGAATAAAATTTAAATACCCTTCTACAAGGCTGTGACTATTTTGTTTTCCTTTTTTCCCCCTTTGTAGGTTGTTGGAAAGGACACCAATGTCATGTTGGTGGCTTTGGCAGCAAAATGTCTTACTGGCCTGGCTGTTGGGCTAAGGAAGAAATTTGGACAGTATGCAGGACATGTAAGTAACACTCCTTTTTAGATACAGAACAACAAAGTTTATCAAAAATGGCAAACCTAGTTTTCTCTGTGCTTTAAAACAACTCCTTGGCATAGATGTGTACATACTGTACAAAGTAAATTTCTCTGTGTTTCATTAGTATTCAGCATAGATTCTTATAAATTTCAGTATATGTCAGTTATAACAAAATTTATAGGCCTTATGTGGAAAGTCAGGCACTAGGCCTAATAAAGTACTTAGTTGAGTTGATTTATTTGCTAATTCCTTATTTACTTATTAGTATCTTGCTTTGTTCTTACAACATTATACACATTACAACAAGATAAAACTTGTAATGACCAGGACCAGAATGAAAACGAGAGTAGGAAAGGCAATATAAAACTATGAATGTAAAACTGTGAGGTTAATTTATAAAATGTGTTTTATAGTGTTTTCCTATTTTAATATATAATTTACTTATATATTTGAGACATTTTATATAGGTTACAATGTTGTATATTTTATATAGGTGATGTCTGTTTAACTTATTCAAAGAAAATCTTTCTGGAGACATTTGTTGACTATACTGTTTAAGTTTGTTTCCAATCAAATTTGGTAATAATTTTAATGAATTGAGATATTTTCTTGGCTTATTAGTGGCATTAAGGAAAAAAAAAAAGATGTTTTCTGGCCGGGCACGGTGGCTCATGCCTGTAATCCTAGCACTTTGTGAGGCCGAGGTGGGTGGATCACCTGAGGTCAGGAGTTCAAGACCAGCCTGGCCATCATGGTGAAACCCCATCTTTAAAAACTAAAAATAAAAAAAAAGATATTTTCTTTAACTGGCATCTGTCAGTGGCCTCTAAATCTGGTCTGAATTACTAAGAATGGTTCAGCATCCTAAAAATTGAACCTTTTGATCTTTAGAGTTTAGCTTGTTAGCCACTTTTATCATTTGATTCTCTAGGTTGACTTAGAATTTTCCTAATAGTCCCTAGTCATGTGTCCATTTTATGTTATGAAGCTAATATCTAGCCTCACATGAGCTATGGTATTTGGAGCTTGCTTACTCATAGCATTAAAAATAATCTCAGAGAACTTAATTGAAGAAAAAGAAGACACTACCAAATAAAAATAAATCATGACTGGCTTATTACTAGGGAAATAAAAATAAGTCTGTAAAACCTTAGACATGTAAATCAAAAAAATTGAAACAAATTTTAAATCAATATTTTTATAGCAACCAATATATAATATCTATGTGTATATGCCATTGGTTTATTAACTAGCTTTCAGTCAAGTTTGTGTTACTTAGTAGGATATTTTACGCTTTTGTATTGGGAATAATTTTTCAAAATAGAGACATTTTTGTTTTCCTAAACCACTTAAATATCAGTCTAGAGACAGGGTCTCACTTTGTCACCCAGGCTGGAGTGCAGTGGCGCCATCTCTGCTCACTGCAGCCTTAACCTCCTAGGCTCAGGTGATCCTCCCACCTCAGTCTCCCGAGTAGCTGGGACTTCAGGCGCACCTCACCATGCTTGACTATTCTTTGCATTTTTGGTAGAGATGGGGTTTTGCCATCTTGCCCAGGCTGGTCTCGAACTCCTGGGCTTAAGCCATCTGCCTGCCTCAGCCTCCCAAAGTGCTAGGATTACAGGCTTGTGCCACCACACCCAGCCTGAAATCCATTTTAATTTACCAAGTTATGGTTGGATGATTACCTAGCTTTCCAATTTGAGTTCTGATTTTGGCTTTGTTTCACTTTGTTGTGCTGGTTAAAGAATGTCTCCATTAGGCCAGCATGGTGGCTCACTCCTGTAATCCCAGTACTTTGGGAGGGTGAGGCGGGTGGATCACAAGGTCAGGAGGTCGAGACCATCCTGGCTAACATGGTGAAACCCTGTCTCTACTAAAAATAAAAAAACTTAACTGGGCGTGGTGGCACATGCCTGTAATCCTAGCTACTCTGGAAGCTGAGGCAGGAGAATCACTTGAACACTGCAGGCAGAGGTTGCAGTGAGCTGAGATAGTACCACTGCCCTCCAGTCTGGGTGACAGATGAGACTCCATCTCAAAAAAAAAAAAAGTCTCCATTGTTTTATAGTTTGAGGTCTCTCCCGCCTTAATACTACAATATACACAATGTTTGGTATCAAGCATGTTAGTGACTTGACTTTATTTTCTTTCAGTGTTTACGAACTCTTTTTGGCAATATTTATTAAAAGTGAACTTTAGCCTGATAGACATTAAAATATCTTGATTTTCAATTTCTAACTTTCTAGTATTAAAAAGTCTTATATTTTTCCATGGGAACCATCGTCCTTGGTCTATACCAAGTAGTCTATAACCACTTCTGTGAAATCTTGAAAACAAGTTTTTCTTTTTTTTTTTTTTTGGATGCCATTGAGCTTTGCCGTGTCTTTCGGACCTTAGAAATTTTCTTCCCCAGCCTGGGCAACATGGAAAAACCCCTGTCTCAACAAAGAATAAAATAAAAAATTACATTTACAGGGAAGTGGCTAAGAAATTAAGAATTAAAAAATCAGCAGGTGTGGTGGCATATACCTGTAGTCCTGCCTACTCAGGAGGCTGAGATGAGAGGATTACTTGAGCCCAGGAGGTTGAGGCTGCAGTGAGCCATGTTCACACCTTTGAACTCCCACCTGGGTGACAGAGCAAGACCCTGTAAGGTACAGAAGCAGCAAATAGGTTGAGAAGCACTGCCATAGTGAGAGGAGAGAATGAGAATTCTTCATTCTAAGATTCTGTGTCCTTCAAGAAAGGAAATGACTTTTTATTCCACTTAAATATTTGCTTTATTGTTTTGTTTGGGTAGAGACAAGGTGATTTTTTTAGGCAGCAACTTTATGAGATAAAATTTACATATTATAAAATTTACCCTCTTAAATTCATTTTAGAATATTCACAATGTTAGGTAACCGTCAGCACTATCTAATTCCAGAACACTGTCATCACCCCAAAAGAAACCCCTTGCCCATTAACAGTCACTCCCCATGCTGCTCCCTACCCTTGACTCTGGCAACCACTAATCTACTTTTTTGTCTCTAAGGTTTTGACATTTCATGTAAATGGAATCATCATACAATACATGGTGTTTGTGACTGCTTTTTTTTTTTTTAAGGACAGGGTCTTGCTGTGTTGCCCAGGCTGCAGTACAGTGGGGCAATCACAGCTCACTGCAGCTTTGACCTCCTGGCCTCAAGTGTCCTCCCACCTCAGCCTCTCAAGTAGCTGGGACCACAGGCACACATCACCACACCTGGCTAATTTTGTTTGTTTTAGTAGAGACAAGGTCTCACTCTGTTGCCCAGGCTAGTCTTGAACTCCTAGCCTCAAGCCACCTGCCTCAGCATCCCAAAGTGCTGGGATTTCAGGCATGAGTCTCTTCGCCCAGCTTGTGACTGGCTTTTTTTTTTTTACTTAGCATACTGTTTTTAAGGTTCAGCCATGTACTAGTATATTCCTTTTTGTACATCATTCCTTTTTGTTGCTGAATGATGTTCTAGCCATTCACTTTTACAGGTTGTGCCAACGATTTTGGAGAAATTCAAAGAGAAGAAACCTCAAGTGGTACAAGCCCTGCAGGAGGCAATTGATGCAATCTTCCTTACTGTAAGTTGACAGCATGAGTTTGTAGTTATCTGAAGTAAATTTTGTCAATATAATATTTTGATTGTTTTTTACAATTGAGAAAAGCTCATTAACCACATTTTCTTTCCAAAGACCACACTACAGAACATCAGTGAGGATGTTTTAGCAGTAATGGATAATAAAAATCCGACCATCAAGCAGCAGACATCTCTTTTTATTGCAAGAAGTTTCCGACACTGCACTGCTTCTACCCTGCCAAAGAGCTTGCTAAAGCCCTTTTGTGCTGCACTACTTAAGGTATAGACTCTCTTTGAAATTGGGAGAATATTTTATATCTAGGCAAGATTTTTTCCTGCTAATTATATACAGTAACTACTTGACTTTCAGACTATAGAGGTTATAGCCTTTTGATCATAGAGGAGCAGACCCTTTGCAGCTTGGAAACTGAATCCAAATTCTCATAACTATGTTCCTCTTCTTGAAAGAAAGCACAAGTTAGTGTTAAGATTCCATTAACTGTTAACCATTTTGTTTCTTACTTGGCCCATATACCAGTGTTCAGCAGGATCTGGCCAAGCATAGACATCAAATGTGAAGTATGTGAAGATCATTTGGGAGTGAGTCATTTTAGATAGAGGGTAAGAGGAAAAGGAAGCACTTATTTGCTAAATGGAATACCAAGGGTTTCCTTAACCCAGAAAGATTATTTTTTTTTTTTTTGGAGATGGAGTCTAGCTCTGTCACCCAGGCTGGAGTGCAGTGGCACAATCTCGGCTCACTGCAACCTCCACCTCCCAGGCTCAAGCAATTCTCCTGCCTCAGCCTCCTGAGTAGCTGGGATAACAGGCGCCTGCCACTACGCCTGGCTAGTTTTTGTATTTTAGTAGAGACTGGCTTTCACCATGTTGGCAAGGCTGGTCTCGAACTCCTGACTTCAGCCTCAGCCTCAGCCTCCCAAAGTGCTGGGATTACAGGCATGAGTCACCGTGCCAGGCCCAGAAAGAATTTTTGAAAGAGTAACTGTCAGTTGGCATAAGGAAAGCTACACTTAGCTTCAGTAAATTGTAAGAAGCAAATTCTTTATGCAGCAACCATCAATCTGAATTAAAGTGAGTAATGCCAATTAAATAAATAAATTAATTAAAAAAGTGAGTAATACCTAGAATACCTTACATTAATATCATTTTGCTTACTTCTGGATTATAGCACATCAATGATTCTGCTCCTGAAGTCAGAGATGCCGCATTCGAAGCATTGGGTACTGCTTTGAAGGTGGTTGGTGAGAAAGCAGTAAACCCATTCTTAGCTGATGTGGACAAACTCAAGCTTGATAAGGTAGGTTAGTTAGATAGTAATGGATTGTACTGAAATTGGACAACAGTCCTGTCTCTTTGCATCATGGCTTTGTCTCTTGGCAATTAGAGAGTACTGGTATTCTTTTGATCAGGATTTTTTGATTTTTAAAAAAATTGCCATTTATAGAAGGAAAGAAATGCATAATTGAAACAAGTTTTGGAGGATGCTCTCTAGTACTTTGGTCTTAATTTTGTCTGTTCTGTTTTATTAAGAAAAAAAATACTGACTTCACCTCAGGAAATGTATTTCATTCTCCACTGGTAGCTCAGACCTAGAGTTTGAAAACATAGCTTTTGAAATTTAAGTTTCATTCTAGGTTATGATGGTCGTAATAGTAGAAATATCTTTCAAGTTATAAGCAAAAAAATGCTGAGTGACCAATCTGTAGAGAAGGCGGAAGCAGGTCTGTGAGATAAATTTATTTCTAAAATCCAGAAAATTACCTTTCTATATGTGAAGGCTTCCATTAAAAAAAAGTGTTCATTTTAAGTTTATTGTATTTCTAACTTGTAAAGAAATAAAATGTAAGATTAATATCTTATATATGCCTATCTACTGCCAAGAAAGTGTGGATAATTTATCTTTGTTGAGAAGGAAATGTTTTCTCTGAATTTTTTTTTTTTTTGGCAGCAGAGTCTTACTCTGTCACCCAGGCTGGAGTGCAATGGCACAATCTCAGCTCACTGCAACCTCTGCCTCCTGGGTTCAAATTATTCTTGTGCCTCAGCCTCCCAAGTAGCTGAGATATAGCCACCCACCACCATGCCCAGCTAATTTTTTTGTATTTTTAGTAGAGGTGGGGTTTACCAGGTAGGCCAGGCTGGTCTCAAACCTCTGACCTCAAGTGATCCACCCACCTCGGCCTCCCAAAGTGTTGGGATTACAGGCATGAACCACCTCGCCCGGCCATTTCTCTGAATTTGTATGTGTAGTTGTGGTTTAGAAATGTAATAATGTAGTGGTTGTATTTTTCAAAGTTAAGCTTAATGATGTTCATCTCACTTTCATTCTCCAGATCAAAGAATGTTCAGAAAAGGTAGAACTGATACATGGTAAGAAATCTGGACTAGCTGCTGATAAGAAGGAATTCAAACCTGTGCCTGGAAGGACTGCTGCTTCAGGAGCTGCAGGAGATAAGGACACAAAGGACATTTCCGCACCCAAACCAGGACCTCTAAAAAAGGCACCTGCTGCTAAGGTTAATAGATGATTTAAAAATAGAATTTAGTAAGGAAGGGTCCAAGTCTCAGGTTCATGGCTGTTCCTCTAAAATTATTTTGTTTGAGAAATGAATTCATTGGCCACGTTGAAAATACAGCAGAAAATCTGTTAATGAAGATAGGATATTCCAGCAATAAATTTGACTATTGAAAGAATTTGATAGAGATAAAAATGGTAGCGAAGGTATGGAAGTATGTTTTGTCAATTTAACATAAAATTTACTATCTTAACTATTTCTAATGTGCAGTTCAGTAATACTAAATGTGTTTATAATGTTGTGCAATGTTACCACCATCCATTGCTGTAATGCTTTTCGTGTTTTAACACTGAGACTCTATTATTTAAATTACCTCCTATTCTCACCCTCTCCCATCCCCTTCTTTCTGCTTCTATGAATTTGACTACTTTATTTTTATTTTTTATATTTTTTTAGAGACAAGGCTTGCTCTGTTGTCCAGGCTGGAGGGGGAGTGGTGCGATTATAGCTCACTGCAACTTGGAACTCCCAGGATCAAGCGGTCCTCCCCCATTCAGACTCCCAAGTAGCTAGAACTACAGGGACTTGCCACCATACCCAGCTGATTTAAAAAAATTTTTTATAGCGACAGGGCCTCGCTGTGTTGTCCAAACTAGTCTTGAACTCCTGGCCACAGGTGATCCTCCTGCCTTGGCCTCCCAAAGTTCTGGGTAGAGACTCAGAAGTGGAATTGTTGGATCATATGATAATTCTATGTTTAGTGTTTTAAGGAGCCACCACACTGTTTTTTTATAACACCTATACACCATTTTACATTTCTCCCAATAGTGCACAAGGGTTCTAATTTTTTTATATCCTTGCTAATAACTCCACATCCTTGCTAATGGATGTGAGGTGCTATTGTAGTTTTGATTTGCATTTCCCAGATGATTAGTGTTGTTGAGCATTTTTTGTTATTAATTTTAATTTTGATTTTTGAGACAAGGTCTCGCTATGTCTCCCAGACTGGAGTGCAGTGGCGCAATCACAGCTCACTGAAACCTTGAGCTCCTAGGCTCAAGTAATCCTCCCAAACTGCTGAGGTTACAGGCATGAGCCACTGAACCTGGCCTTGAGCATATTTTCATGTGCAGTTGGCAATCTGTAGATCTTTAGAAAAATATCTACTCAAGTCCTTTGCCCGTTTTTGAATTGGGTTGTTTTGAGACAAGGTCTCACTCTATTGCCCTGGCTGGAGTGCAGTGGCACAATCAGCTTACCTCCCAGGCTCAAGCAGTCCTCCTACCCCAGCCTTTCAAGTAGCTGGGACCACAGGCATGTGCCACCACGCACAGATGATTTTTTATTTTTTAATTTTTTTATAGAGACAGGGGTTTCACTGTGTTGCCCAGGCTGGTCTCAAACTCCTAGGCTCAATGAATCCTCCCGCCTCGGCCTCCCAAACTTTTGGGATCACAAACGTAAGCCACCACACCCAGCCTCATGATGCTTTTGCCCTCTGTTTTGTTCTAAAGATTTTATAGTTTTAGGTCTTACATTTATGTCTTTATATTTTGACTTAATTGTTATATACGGTGTCCAACTTCATTCTTTTTGCCTGTGGGTATTCAGTTTTCCCAGCACCATTTGTTGAATAGACTAACCTTTCCCCATTGAACAGTCTTGGTACCCTTGTCAAAAATCATTTTACTGCATATGCAAGGGAAGACTTTTTTTTTTTTTTTCCCCTGAGGCAGAGTCTTGCTCTGTTTCCCAGGCTGAAGTGCAGTGGCATGATCTTGGCTCACTGCAGCCTCCGAATCCTGGGTTCAAGAGATTCTCTTGTCTCAGCCTCCCAAGTAGCTGGGATTACAGGCAACTGCCACCATGCCTGGCTAATTTTTTTTTTTTTTCTTTTTTTGAGACAGAGTTTCGCTCTTGTTGCTCAGGCTGGAGTGGAATGGCATGGTCTCGGCTTACCACAACCTCCACCTCCCATGTTCAAGTGATCCTCCTCCCTCAGTCTCCCAAGTACCTGAGATTACAGGCATGAGCCACCATACCTGGCTGATTTTATATTTTTAGTAGAGATGGGTTTCTCCATGTTGGTCAGGCTGGTCTTGAACTCCCGACCTCAGGTGATCCGCCTGCCTCGGCCTCCCAAAGTGCTGAGATTACAGGTGTGAGCCACCACGCCTGGCCAATTTTTTTCTATTTTTAGTAGAGATGGGGTTTTGCCATGTTAGCCAGGCTGGTCTTGAACTCCTGACCTCAGTTGATCTGCCTGCCTCAGCCTCCCAAAGAGCTGGAATTACAGGCGTGAGCCATCACGCCTGACTGGGAGGAGTATATTTTAAAGGATCAGACTAAGTATCATTAAATAATGAAATAAAATGTGGCAACACACTTAACATTAATAGCTAGTAATACCAACTTGGTCATTTTACTAATAATGCTGATAGATCACATCACTGAGTCTCTGTGCCAGTCCAGGTCTTTCACCTTTGTACAGTGTAAAGTGGGGCAAATGCCCAGTGGTTATTCATGGCCTCCTTTTAATGAACCCATATCCTGTACATTCTCTTAAGTGTGAGAGTTATCTGCTGCAGATGCAAAAAGTATAACTCTCCTTCCCCATGCCAGCCCCATCTTGAACCTCTTAGAATGGATTTAGGGGGAAGAGAACTGATATTTAGTGAGCATCATCTTGTGAAGCACTTCACTTTTATAATGTTATTTAATCATTATAACAATTCTTGAGGTAGGTGTTCATTATCCTTGTTTTTCCAAAAAATGAAACTGAGACTCAGTGAGTTTGTGTCCTACACATGCTCTGATATTTTTATTGTTCATGTGTTTGTTTGCTGTCTCCCCCACATCATATTGTAAGCTTTTTAAAGGATAGAGATTTTGTCACTGCTTGATCCTCTATAATAGTTTCTGGCATATAGTAGGGACTGGGCAAATGTTTGTGGAATACACAGAGTGACAGAACTGGTATTTATCCGAAGTATCTCTAGTTACAGACTCTGCACTCTTTTTCATGTTATGCTCTCTCCTCGGCACTAGAACAGGAAATCGGCAGCTATTTTCTCCTTTCTCACTGGTTCCTGTTTCTCTGGACGGTGACCTGGATCCAAAACTTTAAAAGATGTGTCCAG
Source organism: Ateles fusciceps (assembly GCA_036589455.1). Classification (NCBI taxonomy): domain Eukaryota; kingdom Metazoa; phylum Chordata; class Mammalia; order Primates; family Atelidae; genus Ateles; species Ateles fusciceps. Next base: position 16,585,782 of record JAZHEH010000681.1, on the reverse strand, counting down.
ATTTTCTTGCTCACTTTCCTCTTACCTCTTTAAATACTTCCATGTTCATACTGGCTGACCTTCTCTTATGAGAAATTCTCTTAAAAATTAAAATGGTGGGAGCAACCTCCTTCTATTCCCATTTTGAAAAGATAAGTAGGATAGTATCAGCACCTAAGCCACCGAGCCAGCTGGCATGTAGAATGATAAATCTGTCTTGTCTGGTTTTTTTTTGTTTTTTTGTGTCTTTTTTTGGGGGAGGGAGATGGAGTCTCCCTTTGTCGCCCAAGCTCGAGTGTGGTGGCACGATTTCAGCTCACTACAACCTCTGCCTCCCAGTTTCAAGTGATTCTCTTGCTTCAGCCTCCCAAGAACCTGGGATTATAGGCGCCTGCCACCATGCCTGGCTAATTTTTGTATTTTTGGTAGAGACGAGGTTTCACCAGGCTGGTCTCGAGCTCCTGACCTCAAATGATCCGCCTGCCTCGGACTCTCAAAGTGCTGGTATTACAGACATAAGCCACCGTCCCCAGCCTCGATAAATCTGTCAGTTAATAAATAAAAATTTATGTCTGTTGGCCGGGCGTGGTGGCTCACACCTGTAATCCCAGCACTTTGGGAAGCTGAGGCGGGTAGATCACAAGGTCAAGAGATCGAGACCATCCTGGCCAACAAAACCCATCTCTACTAAAAATATAAAAATCAGCTGGGCGTGGTGGTGTGCGCTTGTAGTCCCAGCTATTCAGGAGGCTGAGGTAGGAGAATTACCTGAACCTGGGAGATAGTGGTTGCAGTGAGCCAAGATCGTGCCACTGCACTGCAGCCTGGTGACAGCGTGAGACTTTGTCTCAAAAAAAAAAAAAATTTATCTCTGTTAACAACAACAAAAAGAATAGTAGGAGGTTTGTTATTTGAGGTATCTCTCTTTGTAGAGAATGCTATTACAGAGAAGGCTCCAGAAGAAGTATTCTAGTTAACCAAAGAGTACAGAATTTTCCATTTTTAGGGTTAGAATGCAAATCCCTTTATGGGGTTATTACTATGAACCAGCAAAACCATACTGTCGACATGACATGGCAAGCATTACAGGTTTCCATTTAGTTTAAACACTAGCATCCTCAGTTTTGCTAACTACAACTTAAAATATTGCAATATATTCAAGATAACATTGGTTTCAGAACAGGTCTGGATGTTGAAGCCTAATTTGGTCCTCTGTCATTGTATCTTTTCTTTTTAGGTTTCGAGCATTTCATAACAAATATCCAAAATAGGTAGAAGGAACAATGTGAATGATGATGTATGTTGCCATAATATAGTTATTACCATTTACTGTGTACCTCGTGATATACTATTTTCTTGTGACATCCCCCCACCGGACATATTCCGCTTTTGTATCTTGGGACTTTTCAAAACTGGAGTGGAATGAATTTATTTATTTATTTTGAGACACGGTCTCACTCTGTCACACAGGCCAGAGTATGGTGGCACGATCATGGCTCGCTGCAGCCTCAACCCCTGGGCTCAAGCAGCCCTCCCACCTCAGCCTCCCAAGTAGCTGAGACTATAGTCATACATCAACACATCTAGCTAATTTTTTCGTATTTTTTGTAGAGATGGAGTTTTGCCATACTGCCCAGGCTGGTCTCAAACTCCTGGGCTCAAAGGATCCTCAGCCTCCCAGAGTGCTGGGATTACAAGTATGAACTACAACACTCAGCTACATGGGAAGCTGAGGTGAGAGGATCACTTAATTCCAGGAGGTTGAGGCTACAGTGAGCTGTGATCAGGCCACTGCACTCCAGCTTGGATGACAGAGCAAGACCCTGTCTCAAAATAACAAACAAACAAAAAAAACAAATAAATGTAAAAAAAATAAATAAAGGCATCAGGATGTCATTCTCAAATTAATTTATAAATGTAGTATAATTTTAGGCCATGACTTCTGTTTCATTTATCTCATTAATTCTGAATTCGAGTTTTTAATATGAGGTCTACAGATTACCTCATGGGTGGTCTTCAGGGGTTCTGTCTGACTTTGAAACTGCTAATTTTGTAGGTACAAAAATGTTTATTTTAGGGTAATCCCTCATTTTAATCAATTTTTAAGGGAGTGTGTGACTCAATACAAGTTTAAAAACCACTGTGTTAAGCTGGTTGTAATCCTAGCAGTTTGGGAGGCCAAGGTGGGAGGATCACTTGAGGCCAGGAATTCGAGTCTAGCCCGGGTAACATGGTAAAACCCTGTGTCTACCAAAAAAAAAGCATTTTTTTTTTTTTTTTTATAGACGGGGTTTCACCATGTTGGTCAGGCTGGTCTTGAACTCCCGACCTCAGGTGATCCGCCCGCCTTGGCCTCCAAAGTGCTTGGATTACAGGCGTGAGCCACCACACCCGGCCAAAAAAAAGCATTTTTTAATTAGCCAGGTACAGTAGCACATGCCTGTGGTCCCAGCTACACGGTAGGCTAAGGCTGGAAGGAAGATGCCTTGAGCCCAGGAGGTTGAGCCTGTAGTGAGCCATGCTTATGCAACTGCATTCTAGTCTCAACAACAAAATGAGAAACTGTCTCAAAAAAAAAAACTCCACTATTTTAAATCCTTAAGTGGTTTAATTTTTATTTTTTAAATTGTTTTTAGGCTGGTGGGCCACCAAAGAAGGGGAAACCAGCTGCACCAGGAGGCGCAGGGAGCACTGGAACCAAGAACAAGAAAGGACTGGAGACCAAAGAAATAGTGGAGCCTGAGCTCTCGGTCAGTATTACACACCGAGCCTGGAACTTGTGAACTGTGCAAAGTGAGACCTATGAGAAGATTGGAGTTCTTTGCTGGATTCTACAACATACAGTTAATTGATATCTTTTAGCTTATTGAAACTGCCTTGGAGAATCTCCTTTGTCATAGTATAATGGAATCCTCAGAAACTGTTGCATACCTGTGGGAGTATTCTTTTAGTTTTGGCTGGATTGTGTTTACATTCTTGTTATCTGTTCCCTTAAGCAATTCCTAATTCTAATATGTGTTTGTATTTTACAGATAGAAGTATGTGAAGAAAAAGCTTCAGCTGTCCTTCCCCCTACCTGTATACAGTTTCTTGACAGCAGCAACTGGAAAGAAAGGCTGGCTTGTATGGAAGAGTTCCAGAAGGTAGTGCATAGGAATGAATTGAGTGTGAAAGAAAATTAGATTTTATGGAAGCAGTGAAATTGACGAATGAAGGATTTGTCCTAATTGCTGTGTTTTATTACAAGTGAACACATTTCATGGCATTAAAGATAAGGTGGGACTTTTTGTTTCCCACCTTAGTAGTTGTATAGTGTTTGCTATCTTTAAACATCAGTATTCTGTGGCCTCTATAAGCTCATGATTTAATACTTGGAAAATTAGATTCTTATTCTGAATTATAAGGCTTAGATTATTATTATTTTTTTTTTTTTTTTGAGAAGGAATCTCGCTCTGTCACCCAGGTTGGAGTGCAGTGGCGCAATCTCGGCTCACTGCAACCTCTGCCTCCCAGGTTCAAGTGATTCTCCTGCCTCAGCCTCCCGAGTAGCTGGGATTACAGGCACTGCCACCATGCCTGGCTAATTTTTTGTATTTTTAGTAGAGACAGGGTTTCACCGTGTTCGCGAGGATGGTCTCGATCTCCTGATCTCATGATCTACCCGCCTCGGCCTCCCAAAGTGCTGGGATTACAGGTGTGAGCCACCATGCCCAGCCAGATTAATTTTTTAATTATGGTACTTGCTTATAAACTTCCTAGGCAAATAGATCTCTCTACTTAAACTACCCTGCATCCAGTTCTTTTTTTCCCGTTTATCATCATGGTTCCTTGGTAGAATGAACATTATCCATTGGTATGAAAACCTCTCAAAAACCAGTATTGGAAAGGAACATGGCAGTTCATTTTGGCAAATACTGGGTAATTCTAATGAAGAAGGGTAAGGAGAAACTGCAAGAGCACTGGAACTTAAGGCAGAAGCCTTCCAGTCCTGCATCTGCTGCTCATTGGGTTTAGATCTGAGTTTGTGCATCTTTGATATTTAATACTTTAGAACTTCGAATCTATTCTGCTTTGATGTCTTTAGGAAAATCAAGTAAGAGAAAATATGTATAAGCAGTTTCTGCCACACACTAGCAAATGAAAACTATTAGTTTGCATGGAGCAAACTATTTGTGAATTTCTGAAATGTGAGATAGTTTTATTGATACTAATTTAACAGCCATATACCAAGCCATACATAAGAAATAAAGCATTATAGACATAAACACACAAAGAATTAAAGCAACAGCAGAAACCATATAAGCTCCCTCAGTAACCCTCCTCAGTTCTATTCCACTCCTTCCTTCAGAGGTAACTGCTTACTTGACTTTGGTATTTACTCTTCCTTTGGAACTAACCTTTAACACTCGTATTCTCTTATTTTTTTACTTCAAGGCTGTTGAGCTAATGGACCGAACTGAAATGCCATGCCAGGCATTAGTGAGGATGCTAGCCAAGAAACCTGGATGGAAAGAAACTAATTTTCAGGTATTTTAAAATGTGAGATTTAATGTCTTTTATTGAAGTAATTTACATTACCTCATCCTGTGGAGTAATACAGCGGTATAGTTTTGGTAATTATTTTTAATGAACAATGGAGTGTGTGCATTTTGATTGAACACATAACTACAGTTGACTCTTGAACAATGTGGAGATTAGCAGCACTATCCCTTGTGCAGTTGAAACTTCACATATAACTGTGGACTCCCCAAGAACTTAACTACTAATAGCCTGCTATTGCCAGAAACCTTACTGATAGCATTGTCAATTTATACATATTTTGTATGTTATATGTATTGTATGTTCTTTTTTTCTATTTCATTGTAATATATAATGTATTGTATATTCTTACAATAAAGTAAGCTAGAGAAGAAATGTGATTAAGGAAATCCTAAGGAATAGAAAACATTTACAACTTATTAAGTGGCAATGGATCATCATAAAGGTCTTCAATTCTCATCATCTTCATGTTGAATAGGCTGAGAAGGAGAAAGAGTAAGAGGAAGGGTTTTGTCTTGGTGTTTCAGGAGTAGCAGAGGCAGAAGAAAATCCATGCATAAGTGGATCTTTGCAGTTCAAATCCATGTTGTTCAAGGATCAACTGTATAACTTTATATAATTAGGGATTTATATATGTATAAATATGTAAATGTATATACATGTACATATAATTTGTATAATTTAGATATATGTATTTTTTCTTCTCATTTTTAGGCCTAAACGGCTTCTAGTCTAATCTTTACATATTCAAGGGAGAAATAAACAGTGAGATAGCTTTTTGATGGAATAAAAAATAAGTGCAGTCTTTGAACTGCCAATGAAAATTTACCACATAATCAATTTTATACCCTCATTAACTAATAATAGAGCTGAAATTTAGCAGTACCAAGTTATTAGTCTAAGTAGTGAGTATAGGAAAGTGGTATAGGAAGGAAAATGAGAAAAAGTTTCCCTCTCTTTTTCTAGATGTATATAAAATAGACCTTGGCCAGGCATGGTGGCTCACACCTGTAATCCCAGCACTTTGGGAGCCCGAGATGGGTGGATCACCTGAGGTCAGGAGATCAAGACCATTCTGGCCAACATAGTGAAACCCCGTCTCTACTAAAAATACAAAAATTAGCCAGGCATGGTGGTAGTTGCCTGTAATCCCAGCTACTCGGGAGGCTGAGGCAGGAGAATCGCTTGAACCCAGGAGGTGGAGGTTTCAGTGAGCTAAGATTGTGCCACTGTACTCCAGCCTGGGCGACAGAGTGAGACTCTGTCTCAAAAAAAAAAAAAAAAAAAAAAAAAAAAATAGGCCTCATGCTAAACAAACTTGAAATGTGTCAGGTTTATTTTTGGCATCTTGCTAGTCTCTTTTTGGTTTCTCTTCTGCTGCCACCTCTTGTGTTGCCTCTAGGATGTTTAGCTCCCCTTATACACTGTGTTTCCCTTAGATTTTGTTACATAGCACCTTATCTGTATAGGCCAGCTCCACAAAGGCTAAATATTCTAAAAGATTCTTGAGGTGCCTCCCCCCCTGCCCTTTTTTTTTTTTTTTTTTGAGAAAGGGCTTCACTCTGCTGTCCAGACTGGAGTGTGGTGGTGCAAACATGGCTCACTGCAGCGTTGACATCCCAGGCTTGGCCAGATGAGGTGGCTCATGCCTATAATCCCAGCACTTTGGGAGGCCAAGGCAAGTGAATCACTTGAAGCCAAGAGTTCAAGACCAGCCTGGCCAACATGGTGAAATGCTGTCTCTACTAAAAATACAAAAAGTAGCTGGGCATGGTAGCACATACCTGCTACTCAAGAGACTGAGGCAGGAGAATCACTTGAACCTGGGAGGGGGAGGTTGCAGTGAGCCAAGATCACATCATTTGCACTCCAGCCTGGGTGACAGAGAGAGACTCTGTCTCAAAACAAAACAAAACAAACAAACAAAAAACCTTGCAGACATCCCAGACTCAAAAGATCCTCCCACTTCAGTCTCCCAAGTAGTTGGGACTACAGGCATGCATCACTACACCTTGCTAATTTTTTTCTCTAATTTGTAGACTCTCTCCTTGGTTAACTTAATGACAAGCTAACAACTAAACAGATTTTCTTAAATGCCTTGAACCAATATAATATGTCTCCCACCCTCTGCCAAGGGGGGGTGTGTGTGTGTGTGTGTGTTGGGACATGCCAGAGATACTCAGGTACTTTATAGCTTTACCTTAGACTTTTTAAGCAAGGTCTGAAGGTCAGTCAGAGATCCAAGATTAGGGCCATTTTCAGTCTTTCTTGGGCATACTCACAGCCTTGAATATGCACACAACCTCCTAGATTGTCGGAGTCCTCGGTGGACATCTTATTCTCTAGATCATTTTATGTTTTTGATTAAGCTGCTTTGCCCCAACTGATATTGTGGCCTTACACAGCTCTGATGTTAGATGTTAAACAGTTGCCACTCATTGTTTTCAGCAAAATCCCCCAAGAATAGGGCTTTCCCACTGAGCTAGCCAGAGTCCCATCAAATAACAGGCTATTCTAATGAAACTTTTCTAGGAGGCTGTCAGATAAGACAGTCCTTTGGGTAAAAGCTTTCTGAGGAGGTCCACACATAAGCTGTCCCCCACCTGCCAGTGGCTGCAGAGCTCTAGGTTTTCACAGTTGCCATGTCTATAGGACTTCAAGTTTTGAAGGCTACTATGGAGCTGGAAGAAAAGGAACAAAGCAAGTTAAATCACCAGAAAACTCACTCTTCTTACTGAAATTCAGCAGCTTTTTAAAAATGGTTCTTGTATTGTTACAAGCCTTTTAAAAATTTTCGGAAATGTGAAATAAGTTGATTTTGATTGTTTTTGCCAGTGTTCTACATTGCTTTTAAAGAAGATCAGTTTTTCAGAGGTATTGACTCCACAATTGTGAAGTCCCACCCAAGAACATTTCTTTGGTTTGTTTTTTGGTTTGGGGCTTTTAAAATTTTTTTTTAATTTTAATTTTTTCAAATGCCTGCTATGTCAAATTTTGGGGGTTTTTCAGACAAGGTCTTACTCTGTTGCCCAGACTAGAGTACAGTGTTGCGAATGTGTCTCACTGCAGCCTCAGCCTCCTGCGTTCAGGTGATCCTCCCACTTCAGCCTCCCAAGTAGCGGGACTACAGGTGAGGGCCACGACACCCAGCTAATTTTTATACTTGTAGAACTGGGGTCCCTCCATATTGACTAGGCTGGTATTGAACTCCTGGGCTCAAGCAGTCCTCTCACCTCAACCTCCCAAAGTGCTAGGATTGCAGGCATGAGGCAGGCAATAATCACATTTTAAAAGAGGATGTTTGTGTGGCCAGGCACAGTGGCTCACACCTGTAATCCTAGCACTTAGGGAGGCTGAGGTGATACCCACTTGAGATCCACTAGAGGTCAGGAGATCGAGACCAGCCTGGCCAACATGGTGAAACCTCATCTCTACTAAAAATATAAAAATTAGCTGGGCGTGGTGGTGGGCGCCTGTAAGTAATCCCAGCTATTCGGGAGGCTAAGGCATGAGAATCACTTGAACTTCAACGGCCTCTCCCTCCTGGGTTCAAGTGATACTCGTGTGTGTGTATGAGGGTTGTAGTGTTTTTGTAGGCAGCCCTAGTAGTAATTCTCAGTTATTCAGTCAGTATAGTAATTTATTGTATATTTTAGGATGTGTATTCAGTACTAAATGCAAATAATCGTAAGAGGAGGAAAATACAGAAATCAAATTTTTCAATTCATAAACTTTCTCTCTAATATTACTTGTTAACATTTTGGAACAGAGTAGCTTTTTCTGCCCTCTCTTCATTGTCAGTTGAGTAATTGGTAACAATTAAAGGATAAAAATGCCAGGCAGGCACTTTGGGAGGCTGAGGTGGGCAGATCACGAGGTCAGGAGATAGAGACCATCCTGGCCAACACAGTGAAACCCCATCTGTACTAAAAATACAAAAATTAGCTGGGCATGGTGGTATGTGCCTGTCGTCCCAGCTACTCGGGAGGCTGAGGCAGGAGAATCACTTGAACCCAGGAGGTGGAGGAGGTTGCAGTGAGCCAAGATCGCACCACTGCACTTCTAGCCTAGCAACAGAGTAAGACTCTGTCTCAAAAAATATAAATAAAATAATTTTAAAAATATAAATAAAGGATAAAAATTATTTTGTGTATTTGTTTAAAATATACATAATACAGTTGTCCCTAACCATGTCATATCTGTTACATGCTATTAATACAAGTAAATAAATAAATGTCCTTGACTTGCTCATAACTTTATAATACTTATCCTTGTTCAGGTGATGCAAATGAAGCTTCACATAGTAGCTTTGATTGCCCAGAAGGGAAATTTTTCCAAAACATCAGCTCAGATTGTATTAGACGGCCTTGTGGACAAGATTGGAGATGTAAAATGTGGGAACAATGCAAAAGAAGCTATGACAGCAATAGCCGAAGCCTGTATGTTACCATGGACTGCTGAACAGGTTAGTGACACAGAACTCATTTCTCGAATTTTCCCAGTTTTTTTTCCCCAAACTTTAAAGCTTACTAATTAAACATTAGTTTTTATCTTCTCAAGTAAAATCTTTTTCGTACTGCATTTTTTTTTAAAGATGGATTCTCACTCTGGTGCCCAGGCTAGAGTGCAGTGGCACGATCTCGGCTCACTGCAACCCTCCCTGGTTCAAGTGATTCTCTTGCTTCATTCTTCCACGTAGCTGGGATTACAGGTACCTGCCACCACACCTGGCTAATTTTTGCATTTTTAGTAGAAATGGGATTTGAATATGTTGGCCAGGGTGGTCCGGAACTCCTGACCTCAGGTGATCCACCTGCCTTGGCCTCCCAAAGTGCTAGGATTACAAGCGTAAGCCACCATGCCCGGTTCTTTGATACTGCATTTTTATTTTTACCTTTAAAAATACTTTATTGCCTAGTGATGAAAATTTATCTTAGTCAAAAATATTTGGCATATGCAGTGACTCACACCTGTAATCTCAGCACTTTGGGAAGCTGAGGCAGGGGGATGACTTGAGGCCACGAGTTTGAGACCAGCCTGGCCAACAAGGTGAAACCTCGTCTCTACTAAAAGTACCAAAATTAGCCAGGCTTGGTGGTGTGCACCTGTAATGCCAGCTACTAGGGAGGCTAAGGCAGGAGAATCGCTTGAATCCTGGAGACAGAGGTTGCAGTGAGCTGAGTTCACGGCACTGTACTCCAGCCTGGGCAATAGAGTGAGACTCTGTCTCAAAACAAAACAAAACAAAAACTCTATAGAAGGTGAGAGAGCCCAGGAGCTTGAGGCTGCAATGATTCATGATTGTGCCACTGTACTCCAGAGTGACAGAACAAGACCCTGTCTCTTAAAAAAAAAAAAAAAGGCATTATAATGCTGAGTAATTGCTGAAAAGCTATAAACAGTCCAGAATGCTTTTAGTCCTATTGTCACTCACCTCATTTTCTTTGTAGGTTAACTCTTGTTCCTAAGGCATGCTTGTTAGTTGTTTGAAAATTATGTTTAATGCACATCTGCCTTAATGTAGTAGTATATTTCTATAAGAAATACGAGATAAAACACAGATCTATTGTTTTCCCCTGTTCCAGGTTGTGTCAATGGCTTTCTCACAAAAGAATCCCAAAAATCAGTCAGAAACTCTGAATTGGCTATCAAATGCCATAAAAGAATTTGGTTTTTCTGGGTAAGTCAGAATGAAATCAAGTGGAAAATAATTAAATGTTCTGTCAGTCTCTAAGTCATGATTTGTCGTAGCTATTGCTGCTTACTTCTGAAGAGCTAGAGCTGGGTTGTCTAATTTATATAAAAGAAAATTACCTTTGTTCTCAAAGGTCAATATTGGCTTGTGTTCCTGCCTTTTGATATTCACTGAAAGATTTCTCTTATTTTTCCTGAAGCATTAATAGCTTTCCCATAGAATATCAAGTTCCAAGGATTTCTAGCAAAATACTTTAGGAAATTTCTGTATGTAATTACATTTGTTTGAATACCTATAGTGTGCCTTGGGGGAATTAAATGCTCTCAGAAATCCTGCAATAGAAGAGCTTGTTTTACTTTGTTTAACCCACTGTTCCCAAACTTATTTGCATATAGAGCACAGTGTTTATTTAAAACAAAACTTTATACAGTTCACTTTATTCAAAAAGCACTTTCTAATCATAGTTCATTTGATTTAATTGTCATAAAAACTATGTTAGGGATTATGTTATCCCTGTCTTATAGATGAGGACTAAGGCATAGAAAGTTTAAGTAATTTAGGCTGTTTATAGTTAGGAAAGTGACAAAACCAAAATTTTAATCCAGGTGTTCTGGTTTGGAGAAAAATTGATGTAGCTGCTATACTATGTTGCCTTTCTCTGTGCCATGCTACATTTTGCAACATGCCTTTTAATATCTTGTAAGGCCGGGCATGGTGGTTCATGCCTGTAATCCAAGCACTTTGGAGGCCAAGGCGGGTAGATCACCTGAGGTTGGGAGTTCAAGATCAGCCTGACCAACATGGTGAAACCCCGTCTATAAAAAAAAAAAATTAATATCTTGTAAAACAGTATTTTGAGTTCTACTGATTTAAAAAACACTACTCTAGAAGTTATCATTCAAACAACAAAGAACTGTTTATTATGTTGTTATCTGTTTATTCTCCCATAGTTGAGGGTATTCTTATAATTTCTCTTAATTGTAGTCTTTGATATAACACAGATCTCTTGGCATGTCACTTATAAAAGCCACATAAATATTTTCCTCTTTTTTATTATGATCTTTCATTTATTCATTTATTAGACAATTACATATTTGCCACTACAATGTTCCAATTGTTTGTTCCAGTTTCTCAGAATATATCATGAACAAAATTAAATTTATTTTTCATCGGAGTTATAGTTGAGTAAGGAAAGATAGGTAATAAATAGTTAAAAAATACATATATATATGTATGTATGTATATATATATGTATGTGTATATATGTGTGTGTGCGTGTGCGTGTGCGTGTGTGTGCGTGTGCCAGGCGCAGTGGCTCACGACTGCAATCCCAGCACTTTGGGAGCTGAGGCAGGTAGATTACCTGAGGTCAGGAGTTCGAGACCAGCCTGACCAACATGGAGAAACCCTGTCTCTACTACAAGTACAAAATTAGCCGGGCATGGTGGCACATGCCTGTAATCCCAGCTACTTGGGAGGGTGAGACAGGAGAATCTCTTGAACCCGGAGGCAGAGGTTGCAGTGAGCTGAGATCATGCCATTACACTCTAGCCTGGGCAACAAGAGTGAAATTCCATCTCAAGTATAAAATATATATATATATATATTTTGCATATATATTTTTATGTAAAGCAGGATGAGGGGTTAAATGAAATCAACATGGTATAGTTTAGATGGTGTTGTTTTCTATATGGTAGTTGAAAAGTTCTTCCTGAAAAAATGACATTTGAGCAGAGACCAGGACATGAAGAGCAAGCTGTGATAATCAGAGAGGAGCATTCTAGACCAAGGGAAGAGCAAATGCCAAAAGCTCTGTGGTAGGATACATGTGATGTATTTAAAATAGCAAGGAGTACATTTCCTTCAGAATGTAGCTATAGGACAATGAGTGAGTGGGTAGGAAGTGGTAGGAGATGAAGTTGGCGAAGAATAGGGGGCCAGGTCATGTGGGCCTCAACATTTTGAATAAGTTGGGAAGGCATTAGGGGATTTTGGAGCATAAGAGTAACAGGTTCTTTCTGACTCTCATCAGAGAAAACAGAGAGGAGATTAAAGACAGGGAGATGAATTAGTAGGCTATTGGAATAATCCTGTTGATAAATTCTGGTGGGTTGGACATAGATTGTTGAAGTGCAAGTGTTATAACTGATAATATATTTAAAATGTAGAACAGAACAGGATATAAGAGAGAGACAAGTCAGGGATAACTTTAAAAAGTCAAGGATAGCCTGTGCAACTGGAAGAAAAATGTGGCTCTTTACTGAGGTAGAGAAGACTGGGAGGAACAGGTTTTGGGATTGGAGTGAGGACAATCAAGAGTTTGGCTTTAACATATTAGATTTAGGCTGTTTTCCAGGCATACAAAGGGAAATATCACAAAGGCAGCTGGTTGATATGAATCTGGAGTTCAGGGGAGAGTTCAAGATTAGATTTAGGAGTTGTAATTAAGCATAATAGCATTGTCAACATATAGATAGTATTTAAAGCTCACTTTAAAGTTAGTGTAGGAGGCTGGGTGCGGTGGCTCACACCTGTAATCCCAGCACTTTGGGAGGCCAAGGCAGTCAGATCACATGAAGTAAGGAGTTCAAGCTCAGCCTGGCCAACATGGTGAAACCCTGTCTCTACTAAAAATACAAAAAAAAAAAAAAAATGCAGCTGGGTGTGGTGGTGCACACCTATAATCTCAGCTATTCAGGAGGCTGAGGAATGAGAATCGCTTGAAGCAGAGAGGCGGAAGTTGCAGTGAGCTATCATGATACTGTACTCCAGCCTAGGTGACACAGCAAGACTCTGTGTAAAATAAAATAAAATAAAATAGTGTAGGAAGAGAAAAAGTGAGAACTTTTCCAAAGGGAGCCAGTCCTAGAGTCTGGCTTTATACAACTCTGTTGGTATTTTGAGGGTTTCATTTGTTTGCTTTTAATTCTAAATGTTTCTTCTAGGTTGAATGTCAAAGCTTTCATTACCAATGTGAAGACAGCTCTTGCTGCAACAAACCCAGTGAGTACATAACAACATATATAGGGCATTATTGTCATCTTTGTGGTTCTTTTCTGATTTAAAAAGTTCTTTTTCTTCTGTCTGGCAGGCTGTAAGGACTGCTGCCATAACCCTGCTTGGTGTGATGTATCTGTATGTTGGTCCCTCTTTGCGAATGTTCTTTGAGGATGAGAAGCCTGCCCTCCTATCCCAGATAGATGCAGAATTTGAGAAGGTAAAATTTCCACAAATGATAGAATCCATAAGTGGACTTGAGAATCTCATATTAATTAAGACTAAACTGTTGGGTGTGGTGGTGCGGGCCTACAGTCCCAGCTACTCAGGAGACTGAGGAAGGAGGATTGCTTAAGCGCAGATGTTTTGGGCTGTATGTGCTATGTCAGTTGGATGTCCACACTAAGTTCAGCATTAGTATTCGGACCTCCCAGGACCTGAGACCACTAGGTGATCCAAGGAGAGGTGAACTGGCCCAGATCAGAAACAGAGCAGGTCAGCCAGGTGCAGTGGCTCATGCCTGTAATCCCAGCACTTTGGGAGGCCAACGCAGGAGGATCCTTTGAGCCCAGGAGTTCAAGACCAGCCTGGGCAACAGAGACGTTGTCTCTACAAAAGAAATCTAAAAATTAGCCGAGCATAGTGACACATGCTTGTGGTCCCAGCTACACAGGAGGCCAAGGTGAGAGGATCACCTGAGCCCAGAAGGTTAAGGCTGCAGCCAGCCAGCTTTGCACCACTGTATTCCAGCGTAGGTCACGGAGAGAGACCTTGTCTCAAAAGAAAAAAAAGAAAACAGAGCAGGTCAAAACTCCCATGCAGATCAGTAGTGGGATCACACCTGTGAATAGCCACTGCATTCCAGCCTGGGCAATGTACTGAAACTCCATCTTTCTGGAATGAAGAATATGTATGTGTTTACTTTTATGTACAATAAAGTATCTCTGGAAGAGTTCATAAGAAATTGATGATTTTGGCCAGGCTTGGTGGCTCTTGCCTGTAATCCTAGCACTTTGGGAGGCTGAGGCGGGCAGATCACTTGAGGTCAGAAGTTTGAGACCAGCCTGGCCAATATGGCAAGGCCCCGTCTCTACTAAAAATACAAAAATCAGCCAAGCATGATGGCACATGCCTGTAATCCCAGCTATTTGAGAGGCTAAGGCATAAGAATCACTTGAACTCGGGAGGCAGAGGTTGTAGTGAGCCAAGATCATGCCACTGCACTCCAGCCTGGGCAACAGAGTGACGCTCTGTCTCAAAAAAAAAAAAAAAAAAAAAAAAAGATTTATTTTATTTTATTTTACTTTTGAAATAAAAGCACAATGGTGCTTCCTTGGTTCACTGCAACCCACATCCCAGGTTCAAGAAATTCTCCTGCCTCAGCCTTCTTACCTGGGAAGCTAGGATTACAGGCCAGCACTACCATGCCAGGCTAATTTTTGTATTTTTAGTAGAGACGAGTTTCACCATGTTGGCCAGGGTGGTCTCAAACTCCTGACATCTGGTGATCTGCTTGTCTCAGCCTCCGAAAGTGCTGGGATTACAGGCGTGAGCCACCACGCCCAGCTGATGATTTTATTTAAGAGAATTAGGTAGTTATGGTACAGAATGGGAGATTTTTCTCTTTATGTTCTTTCATACAATGTCAAACATTGTAAATGTATTACCTGTTCAAAAAGTACATTAAATATAACATTTTGTTTACTATGTTTTTCGAGACAGGGTCTTACTCTGTCACCCAAGCTGGAGTGCAGTGGCACGATCATGCCATACAGCAGCCTCAATTTCCCAGGCTCAAGTGATCCTCTGGCCTTAGCTCCCAAATAGCTGGAGCCAAGGCACATGCCATCATGCCCGGCTAATTTTTAAAATTTTTTGTACAGACAGGATCCCCCTTTGTTTCCCAGGATGGTCTTAAGCTCCTGGGCTCAAGCAGTCCTCTCACTTCAGCCTGTTAAAGTGCTGGATTACAGGCGTGAGCCAGTGTTCCTGGCCAAATATAACATTTTTGAAAAATTTTAAATTGAAAACATAAATTTAAAAACCTTACTCTCCTTAAATAATATTTCTAAATGAAATTGCTGAGTGTTGACAGACTTGCTCTGTGTTGTCTTGAGTATATGAGTCAAAAGACAGCTTCATAATTCTAATGGGTTTTGGGGGGATTGTTTTTTGGTCTTTGTTTTGTTTTGTTTTTGAGACAGAATCTTGCTCTGTCACCCAGGCTGGAGTGCAGTGGCATGATCTCAGCTCACTTCAACCTCTGCCTTGTGGGTTCAAGCAATTCTCCTGTGTCAGCCTCTCGAGTAACTAGGACCACAGGTGTGCACCACCACACCCTGCTAATTTTTGTATTTTTAGTAGAGATGGGGTTTCACCATGTCGGCCAGGCTCGTCTCAAACTCCTGACCTTAAGTGATCTGCCCACCTTGGCCTCCCAAAGTGTTGGGATTATAGGTATGAGCCACCGCACCCCACCTTCTAGTAGGTTTTGTATAAAATTGCCTTTTGACATATAGTCTCAAAATTGTAATGTATGTAGCAATCAAATTACCTACTGTGTAAATAGGTATTATAAGGGAATGAGAGCTTGACACAGGCAGTCTCTAATTTATTTTTTCCCGTATTCTATATAAATTTCATTAGCCTTACTCATTAATGTGTGTATAGATGCAGGGACAAAGCCCACCTGCTCCAACCAGAGGGCTTTCCAAGCACAGCACAAGTGGTACAGATGAAGGAGAAGATGGGAGATGAACCGGATGACGGGAGCAATGATGTTGTTGATCTTTTGCCGAGGACAGAGATCAGGTAGGTTCCAGTCTATGAAATGGTTTATTTCATTCATTGTATTGAATCCTGAATGGTGTCTTCGTTTTGAATTCAGTGAGGGGAACTTATGTGATATCATCATTTTTTTCTTTTGGAGTCTGAAATTAAAGGTTGTTTTCTGTTTTTCAGTGATAAAATCACTTCAGAGTTGGTATCTAAGATTGGTGATAAGAATTGGAAGATCAGGAAAGAAGGCCTAGACCAAGGCGCAGGTATTATCAATGAAGCAAAATTTATCCAACCGAATATAGGTGAACTTCCAACTGCCTTGAAGGGTCGACTCAATGATTCAAATAAAATCTTGGTATGTGGAGCATATGGCTGTTCTTTTTATCTCCCTTCCCCGCTGCTGCAGGAGTTGCCTTCACAGTGTAGCCTTCACTAGCAAAAAATAAGTGGTTACTTTATTTACTTTGAACTAGAAATAGCTGCCTTTAATTTATTAAGTGTATCTCAAGATAACTTGGTAGTTGGCAGATTTACTCATCAAATTTTTATGAATCTCAGAATTTGCTTTATGCAGAAATCTAATATTGAATATATTTGTATAAAACTGCTTGTAATAAACATAATAATATCTGATTTTTAAGTGTAGATTTTTATATCAGGGTTTCCTTAAACTAGGTTACCTTACTTTAAAATTGTAAAGTAGTGTAATCTCTGGTCTAAAATTCTGATAGTCCAGTTTTACAAACTGATGATGAAAGGAGAGGCCACTGCCTAAAATTAATTAGAATAAACTAAGGAGAATAGCATGACAAGCTAATGTCTCTGTCTCTTGTGTAGGCCAGAAATCTCCTACTGTATTGACAGTATAGCAGCAAACTTAAGAAAGTTGGCACACAACTTGCTTATGGTTTCAACATAAAGTATTGTCTCTTTTCACTCAGGTACAACAAACATTGAATATCCTGCAACAACTGGCAGTAGCCATGGGCCCAAACATTAAGCAACATGTGAAAAATTTAGGCATTCCTATCATCACAGTGCTTGGAGACAGCAAGGTAAACCTAACTCTTCACCACAGCTCCATTCTGGAATAGGCCAGCCACATTCTTGGGTTAAAGATAATTCTCTTTTTAGAGTACATGTAAAGACCTTATAAACTTTATAAAGATGAGAATATTAGAATAAAAACAGTAAACATTTTTATCTTCCAGGCCCTGTTAAGGTGACCAGATATCACTTACTAGTTTTGTGACCTTTAGATAAGCTATCTTCACTGAGAGTCAGTTTCTTTATCTGTGAAATTTCTTACAGAATTAAATGAGTCTGTATGTAAGGTACATTTTATTGTGCCTGTCTCATATAGTATGCACACAATAAATGGTTGCTATTATGATTATAACATAACTGTGTAACGTTTTGCTATCGTGAATAAATATGTGAATTTGGGTTCGTGAAGTTATTTTCTACTTTTATTTCCCTGAACTATTAGAGTGGGATCTTCTAGTAGTTCAGCAAGATATTTGTAGTTTCATAGTCCTAGAAGTCACTGAAATGGCACTGAAGGTTGCAATGTTTAGCCCTAGACTAAATATTTAAATATCTCTATACTATTGATAATTTATTTAATTTGAAGAACTGTGCTATTTTAATATTAACATAAATTAATATGAAAACATAACTAATTTTCAGTCAATTAGCATTTTCACTCTTAACCATTATGAGGTCTTCAACATTTAGAATTTCATTCTTTACCAGACAAACATGGACATAAATGCCCCCAAAGATTCAAGAAACAAATCTGAGAGTTTACTCTTACATGATATTTTATGCCCAGATCACTCACTGTTTTGCCTGATTAACTGAGTACACAAGTTTTACAATTTGGAGTTTTATATTTCTACTTTACCTTGGAGTTTTACTACAATTGTAAAACTAGTTTCTGTTACAGAGAAGATGGTTTCAAGTATGTTCATGTGGGCCTTAGAGAACCCTCCATTGTTCATGTTCATAAAGCAACAATGGCCGGGCGTGGTGGCTCATGCTTGTAATCCAAGCACTTTGGGAGGCCAAGGCAGGAGGATCATCTGAGGTCAGGAGTTCAAGACCAGCCTGACCAACATGGTGAAACCCCGTCTTAAAAAATAAAAAATAAATAAATAAAGCAACAATGATCACTCCCTAGCTCCAAATTGTAGTTGATGCTATTTTTGCTGATTATCTTCTCCATTTAGAACAATGTTCGAGCTGCTGCCCTAGCAACTGTGAATGCTTGGGCAGAACAGACTGGCATGAAGGAATGGCTGGAAGGAGAAGATCTTTCTGAAGAGCTGAAAAAGGAAAATCCTTTCTTGAGGCAAGAGGTTGGTATCATAAGTTAATCATGTGCGTTACTCATGTCATTTACTTCCATAGGGACTTGGGCCTGTCTGATAAATACACATTTATGGTTAGAATGAGTTTCGTTTTAAAATAGTTAATAAAATGAAACCACATTCCTGGGGCTTTTGTGTTCATGTGCTTCCATTTTTTTCTTTCACATGCTTCTTTATGAATAACACTTTTTAAAGCACTAGGCTTTTTGTGGAATTTTCCCCCTTTTCTTAAACATTTAAATGGTAAAATCAGAGGGTTTTTTTTGTGTTGTTTTTGTTTTTAAAGATTATACTTTAAGTTCTGGAATACATGTGCGGAACGTGCAGGTTTGTTACATAAGTATACGTGTGTCATGGTGGTTTGCTGCATCCATCAACCCATCGTCTACATTAGGTATTTCTCCTAATACTATTCCTCCTCTATCTCCCCCATGCCCCAACAGGCCCCGATATGTGATATTTCCCCTCCCTGTGCCTGTGTGTTCTCATTGTTCAGCTCCCACTTATGAGTGAGAACATGCCAGTGTTTGGTTTTCTGTTCCTGTGTTAGTTTGCTGAGAATGATGGTTTCCAGCTTCATCCATGTCCTGGCAAAAGACATGAACTCATTTTTTACGGCTGCATAGTATTCCATGGAGTATATGTGCCACATTTTCTTTATCCTGTCTAATATTGATAGGCATTTGGGTTGGTTCGAAGTCTTTGCTATTGTGAATAGTGCTGCAATAAACATACATGTGCATATGTCTTTATAGTAGAATGATGTATAATCCTTTGGGAATATACCCAGTAATGGGATTGCTGGGTCAAATGATATTTCTGGTTCTAGATCCTTGAGGAATTGCCACACAGTCTTCCACAACGGTTGAACTAATTTACACTCCCACCAACAGTGTAAAAGCATTCCTATTTCTCCACATCCTCGCCAGCATCTGTTGTTTCCTGAGTTTTTAATGATCACCATTCTGGCTGGCATGAGATGGTATCTCATTGTGGTTTTGATTTGCATTTTTCTAATGACCACTGATGATGAGCTTTTATTCATATATTTGTTGACCGCATAAATGTCTTCCTTTGAAAAATGTCTGTTCATATCCTTTGCCCGCTTTTTGATGGGGTTGTTTGTTTCTTGTAAATTTGTTTAAGTTCCTTGTAGATTCTGGATATTAGCCCTTTGTTAGACGGATAGATTGCAAAAATTTTCTCCCATTCTGTAGGTTGCCTGTTCACTCTGATGATAGTTTCTTTTGCTTTGCAGAAGCTCTTTAGTTTAATTAGACCCCATTTGTCAGTTTTGGTTTTTGTTGCCATTGCTTTTAGTGCTTTAGTCGTGAAGTCTTTACCCATGCCTATGTCCTGAATGGTATTGCCTAGGTTTTCTTCTAGGGTTTTTATGGTTTTAGGTCTTACGTTTAAAACTTTAATCCATCTTGAGTTAATATTTTTATAAGGTGTAAGGAAAGGGTCCAGTTTCAGTTTTCTGCATATAGCTAGCCAGTTTTCCCAACACGATTTCTTAAATAGGGAAGCCTTTCCCCATTGCTTGTTTTTGTCAGGTTTGTCAAAGATGAGATGGTTATAGATGTAGGGTGTTATTTCTGAGGCCTCTGTTCTGTTCCATTGGTCTACATCTCTGTTTTGGTACCAGTACCATGCTGTTTTGTTTACTGTAGCCTTGTAGTTTGAAGACAGGTAGTATGATACCTCCAGCTTTGTTCTTTTTGCTTAGGATTCTCTTGGCTATACGCCTTCTTTTTTGGTTCCATATGAAATGTAAAGTGGTTTTTTGTAATTCTGTGAAGAAAGTCAGTGGAAGCTTGATGGGAATAGCACTGAATCTCTGAATTACTTGGAGCAGTATGGCCATTTTCAGGATATTCATTCTTCCTATCCATGAATGTGGTATATGTTTTTCCGTTTGTTTGTGTCGTCTCTTATTTCCTTGAGCAGTAGTTTGTAGTTCTCCTTGAAGAGGTCCTTCACATCCCCTTGTAGGTTGTATTGCTAGGTATTTTATTCTCTTTGTAGCAATGGTGAAAGGGAGTTTGCTTATGATTTGGCTGTTTGTCTATTATTGGTGTATAGGAATGCTTGTGATTTTTGCACATTGATTTTGTATTCTGAGACTTTGCTGAAGATGCTCATCAGCTTAAGGAGTTTTGGGGCTGAGAAGATGGGGTTTTCTAAATATACAATCATGTCATCTGCAAACATAGATAATTTGACTTCCTCTCTTCCCTTTTCAATACCCTGTATTTCTTTCTCTTGCCTGATTGCCCTGACCAGAACTTCCAATACTATCTTGAATAGGAGTGGTGAGAGAAGGCATCCTTGTCTTATGCTAGTTTTCAAAGAGAATGCTTCCAGCTTTTGCCCATTCAATATGATATTAGCTGTGGGTTTGTCATAAATAGCTCTTATTGAAATCAGAGGTTTTAATCAAAACATAAAAATAGAGGCTGGGTACGGTGGCTCATGCCTGTAATCCCATCACTTTGGGAGGCCAAGGCAGGTGGATCACCTGAGGTCAGGAGTTCGAGACCACCCTGGCCAACGTGGTGAAACCCCATCTCTACTAAAAATACAAAAATTAGCCAGGCGTGGTGGCGGGTGTCTATAATCCCAGCTACTCAGGAGGCTGAGGTAGGAGAATCACTTGAACCCGGGAGGCGGACGTTGCAGTGAGCCAAGATCGCACCGTTGAACTCCAGCCTGGGCGACAACTCTGTCTCAGAAAAGAATAAAAATAAATAGAGCATTCAAAAATCCATCAGTGTAATCATAACAAGAGAATAACAAAATTCATATATCAATTGATGCAAAAAAAGGCATTTGACATATCTAACATGCATTCATGATTAAAAACTCTCAGTAAGTTAGTAATGAAAGAGAATTACCTCAATAAACAGCATCTGCATAACAACCTCTACAGATAACATGAAACTTAGTGGTGAGGGCTGGGTGTGGTGGCACCTTGGGAGGTGGAGGCGGGCGGATCACAAGGTCAAGAGATCAAGACCATCCTGGCCCAAATGGTGAAACCCATTCTCTACTAAAAATATAAAAATTACCTGGGCATAGTAGCGGGTGTCTGTAATTCCAGCTACTCGGGAGGCTGAGACAGGAGAATCGCTTGAACTGGGAGGTAGAGGTTGCAATGAGCCAAGATCGTGACACTGCACTCCAGCCTGGGCGACAGAGCCAGACTTGTCTCAAAAAAAAAAAAGCTTAGGGTGAAAGACTGAATGCTTTCCCCATCAGATCTGGAACAAGGCAAGGATGTTGACATTCACTGCTGTTACTCAGCATAGTACTAGCAGTTCTAGTCACTGTGATAAGGCAAGAAAAAGAAATAAAATAGAAAAAGAATAAAGAAAACTGTTGGTAGTTGCAGATAACATGACTATGTAGAACATCCCAAGAAATATATGAACTAGTAGAACTCCTAGACGTAATCAGTGAGTTCAGCAAGATTGCAAGATATAAAACCAGCACACAAAAATCAACCATATTTCTTTATACTACAATAAATATGAAAAAAGTTAAAAACACGATACTGTTAGTCACTCCAAAGAAAATGAAATCCATATGTATATGTATGCTGAAAATTCAGAATATGTATGCTGAAAATTATAGGCTGCTGACAAAAGGGTTCAAACAGGACCTAAATGAATGAAGAGACATACTGTGTTTGTGGATTGGATGATTCAGCATAGTAGAGATGTCAGTTCTCGGCAAATTACAGGTTTAATGCAGTTCCTTTCAAAATTCCAGCCAGGTTTTTTTTAATAGACAAAGATATGTTTATGCTAAAATTTATATGGAAAGGCATAGGCCCTTGAGTAGCTAAAAGAATTTTGGCAAAGAAGGAAAAAAAAATAGCTGTTTGTCTATTATTGGTGTATAGGAATGCTTGTGATTTTTGCACATTGATTTTGTATTCTGAGACTTTGCTGAAGATGCTCATCAGCTTTACAATTAGCTTTACAATTAGTAAATTGTACGCCTCCCGGGTTCAAGTGATTCTCCTACCTCAGCCTCCTGAGTAGCTGGGATTATAGACACCCGCCACCACGCCTGGAATCGCTTTACAATTAGCCTACTATATTGCTAATGTAATCAAGACACTGTGATTGTGGTAGTAGGAGGATGGGGTAGAGATAGACACATAGATCAGAGAACCCAGAAATAGACCCACACTAATATGATCAACTAATTTTTTACAAAACTACAAAAGTAATTCCGTGGAGAAAGTACAGTCTTTTCAACAAATGATACTGGAGCAATTGGACATCTATGAACAAAAAAATGAACCTCAACCTAAACTTCACTGTCTCAAAACAAATTATGGACTTAAATGTAAAACAGAAAACTATAGAACTTTTAAGCACAAACTAGAATATCTTCAGTATATATGGCTGGCAAAGAATACTTAGACTTAAAACCAAAACGATAATCCATAAAAGGAAAAAGATAAATTGGACCATGTAAAAATTAAAAACTTTTACTCTGCAAAAAAAATGCATGAAAATAATACGACAAGCTACGGAACAATAGAAAAGATTTGTAAGCCACTATCTAATAAAGGGCTAATACCTGGAATATACAGAGAACTCTGAAAATTCAATAGTTTAAAAAAAAAAAATCAGAAAATGGGTATCCACGGTCAAGCCTGTTTTAGGGGGAAAATTTTTTTAAAAAGAAAATGGTCTCAGGTCCCTTACAGCAAAAAATTAATTAATTAATTAATTAATTTAAAAAAAGAAAATGGGGCAAAAGACATGAACAGATGTTTCACTGGAGAGGAAACGCAGATGACAAGCCAATGAAAGATACACAGTGTTAATTAGCAACCAGAGCAATGCAAATTAAAACTACGATGAAATATCACTATACAATCATCAGAAGTGCTAAAATTAAAAATAATGGTAACATGAAATGCTGTTAAGGATGAGGAGAAACCTTAAAAATCATGCATTGCTGCTGGCAATATAAAATGGTACAGCCACTTCAGGAAACTGTTTGGCATTTTTTTTTTTTTTGAGACGGAGTTTTGCTCTTGTTGCCCAGGCTGGAGTGCAATGTCGTGATTTTGGTTCACCACAACCTCCACCTCCCAGGTTCAAGGGATTCTCCTGCCTCAGCCTCCCTAGTAAAGACAAGATTTCTCCATGTTTGTCAGGCTGGTCTGGAACTCCTGACCTCAGGTGATCTGCCTGCCTCAGCCTCCCAAAGTGCTGGGATTACACGCGTGAGACACCACACCTGGCTGGCATTTTCTTATAAAACTAAACATGCAGTTACTATTTGAGCCAGCAGTTGTGCTCTTGGGCATTTATTTCAGAAAAATGAAAATTTATGTCCATACAAAAACCTATGTACAAATGTTCATAGCAACGTCAGTCATAGTAGCCAAAAACTAGAGTTATAGCTCAAGGGTAGAGGATTTGACTGCATAATAGCCAAAAACCAGAAACCGTTCAGATAGCTTTCAATAGGTGATTGGTTAAACAAATCTCCTGTACATCCATATGTGGAACACTATTTAACAATTAAGAACAAACTGCTGGTAAATGTATCAATTCAGATAAATCTCCAAGGAATTATGCTGCATGACAAAAGCCAATCCCATTGACCTGTGAGCCAAGATTATGCCATTGCACTCCAGCTTGGGTGATGGAGGTGAAACCCTGTCTCAAAAAAGAAAAATACAAATATGAACTATTTTAGGGATATATAGAAAAAATGTCAGCATAAGGCAGAAAATAGAAGTCTTGGTAAAATGTGTAACCTTCTGATCACAATAAGTGCTTTGGGTCTTCTAGCTAAGATAAGTAAAAGTTTTTCATCTTTAAGATGCATTAACATTCAGAATTGCTATTTTTGTAGTATCCTAAAAAAAAAATGCATTAAGAACTATTAAAGCTTTGTAATTTAATATCCAAATATAGTCCAAAGAAATGTGTCTTTATCTTATAGATGATTGTCATCATTGCATGTATTATTTAAATATAGCACAGTTCTTGAATTATGAAAAGTACTGATTTTATTAGAAAGTTAGTGTGAAAGCTAATTTCAGTGCTTGAGACTAATGAAATCAGTAAGCCTACGATCATAAATGATAACAATCTTCATTCGAAGTGTGTAACTAGTCTTTATTTCTTTTGGCAGCTTCTGGGCTGGCTGGCTGAGAAACTACCTACTCTTCGTTCCACCCCTACAGACCTTATCCTTTGTGTTCCTCATCTCTACTCCTGCCTAGAAGATCGAAATGGAGATGTGCGAAAGAAGGCCCAAGATGCCTTGCCATTCTTCATGATGCATTTAGGATATGAAAAAATGGCCAAGGCTACTGGGAAACTAAAGGTACTACTTCTTGTTGCTGCTACTGCTATTAAAAGCTATTTAAAAAAATATTGAACATGGGCTAGGCACAGTGGGTCACGCCTGTAATCCTAGCACTTTGGGAGGCCGAGGCAGGTGGATCACCTGAGGTCAGGAGTTCAAGACCAGTCTGGCCAACATGGTGAAACCCTGTCTCTACTAAAAATACAAAAAAATTAGCTGAGCGTAGTGGTGCATGCTTGTAATCCCAGCTACCTGGGAGGCTAAGGCAGGCAAATCACAAGAACCCAGGAGGCAGACGTTTCCATGAACCGAGATTGTGCCACTGCACTCCAGCCTGAGTAACGAATGCGAAACTCTGTCTCAAAAAAAATATGTATATATTGGATATGAATTTACATGAGCAAAAAACCATATTACCTCCTGTGAGTCTCAATTTGAAATCATAACAAGCAAAAATAAAATATTTAGCAGTGTAGAAGTAAAAATCTGCTGACTTCACCGGGGGTGAAAACTGTGACCTTCTAGAATGATACCTACTTTAGTGTGACTTCATAATGTGTGTGACTTCTCTGACACCATGTACTGCCTCCCTTACTGCACTGGTATTTCAAAACTAGGAGCTCTGTCATTTGTTTGACAGAGGATTTGTTTGTAAGCTTAGTATGACTTTATCATTTATGTGACCTCTCACTTTTTATGTTATTTTGTCTCTGTAGCCAACTTCTAAAGATCAGGTATTGGCCATGCTAGAGAAAGCCAAAGCTAACATGCCAGCCAAGCCTGCTGCACCCACTAAGGCAACTTCTAAACCAATGGGAGGGTCCGCTTCAGCCAAATTCCAGCCTGCATCAGGTAACTCTATCTTGAGATGGCTAAAGGGAAAGGAAATAGCCCTAGGGAACTCTAAAAAGTTCATCTTTTTAAAAATCACATTTCCTTACAGCCTGCATCCCAAGCTTTCCTTCCTTCTCTCCTTACTTTCCTTTCACAAACACTTGTCAAGTAGTGAAGTATCTATTTTATGCCAGGAACTGTACTAAGAGTACAAAGATGATTAGTTTCCAATTCTAAAAAGTTTTTTTGTTTTTGTTTTGTTTTTAGAGATGGGATCTTGCTCTGTCACCCAGGAGGGAGTATAGTGGTGTGATCATAGCTCATTGCAACCTCAAACTCCTGGGCTTAAGTGTTCCTTCTGCCTCAGCCTCCCAAGTTGCTGGGACTATAGGCATGCGCCATCACTCCTGGCATTTTTCACTTTTTGTAGAGATGAGGCTTTGTTGTGTTGCCCAGGGTGGTCTCAAACTCCTGGCCTCAAGCAATCCTCCCATCTCAGTCTCCTAAAGTACTGGACTTACAGGCTTGAACCATCACACCCCAAAAGAAGTTTTGGAATAGGACATTAAAATAGTCCTTTCTGAAGTGTTACATCCCTACATTTAAGGTTTCCACAACTATTTTTGTTCTTGGAGACTATAATTAGAAGAGGAATTGGGAGAATCTAGCTTACTCCACTTTATTAACCTTCTTTAAGGGAAAATTCTTGATTTCTTCATCCTGATTTTAAAATTCCATAATAGGCTTGGCGTGGTGGCTCTAATCCCAGCACTTTGGGAG
Source organism: Ateles fusciceps (assembly GCA_036589455.1). Classification (NCBI taxonomy): domain Eukaryota; kingdom Metazoa; phylum Chordata; class Mammalia; order Primates; family Atelidae; genus Ateles; species Ateles fusciceps. Next base: position 16,559,457 of record JAZHEH010000681.1, on the reverse strand, counting down.
GCCAAGGCCTGCGGATCACCTGAGGTCGGGAGTTTGAGACAAGTCTGGCCAACATAATGAAACCCTGTCTCTACTAAAAATACAAAAAATTAGCCAGGCGTGGTGGCACATGCCTGTAATCCCAGCTACTCGGGAGGCTGAGGCAGGAGAATCACTTGAATCCAAGAGGCAGAGGTTGCAGTGAGCCAAGATCATACCATTGCACTCCAGCCTGGGGGACAGAGTAAGACTGTCTCAAAAAATAAAAATACAAATAAATAAAATTCCATAATATATAATCTGTGACTAATTCATTTTTAGACTTACTGCTTAAACAAAACAGTATTCTTCCATTTAGTGGAATAGAAATTGTTGATGGTATAAAGTTAGAAATTTTACATTATACAGCCTGAGCAACATGGCAAAACCCTGTCTCTACAAAAATGACAAAAATTAGCTGGGCTTGGTGGTGCACACCTGTGGTCCCAATTACCCAGGAGGCTGAGGTTGAGGTGGGAGGATCACTTCAGCCCAGGAGGTTGAGGCTTCATTGAGCTATGAGTGCACCACTGCACTCCAGCCTGGGTGACAGAGCCAGACCCAGTCTCAAAAAAAAAAAAAAAATTTACATGTGTAAAACTGTTGATATCAAAGTACATAATCAGTTTTAACTTTTATTGGAATCTTGCTATATAGCAGATCCTGAATATCAAAGATGTCTTTACCCTTAAGAAAGGATCAGTCTTGGCTGGGCATGGTGGCTCACGCCTGTAATTCCACCACTTTGAGAGGCCAAGGAGGTCAAGACCAGTCTGGGCAACATAGTGAGACTCTGTCTCTACAAAACAAAATTGTTTTAATTACTTGGGTGTGGTGATACATGCCTGTAGTCCCAGCTTTTCAGAAGACTGAGGTAGACAGGGAGGTTGAGGCTGCAGTGAGCCCTGAATGTGCTGTTGCACTCTAGCCTGCATGACAGAGTGAGACCCTATCTCTAAACAAACAAATGAAACTACAGTTTAAATGTTGGTAAATGAGATACAGATTTTCTGGATTAATTTCTCTCTATGCTTAAAGAGAGATTTGGGGAGAAAAATTAGGGAAAAAAATCTAAGCCAGCCACAGTGGCTCACACCTGTAATCCCAGCAATTTGGGAAGCTGAGGTGGGTGGATTGCTTGAGCCCAGGAGTTTGAGACCAGCCCGGGCAACTTGGCGAAAACCTGTCTCCACAAAAAAATACAAAGAAAATTAGCTGGGCATGGTGGCATGTGCCTATAGTCCCAGCTACTAGGGAGGCTGAGGTGGGAGAATTCATTGAGCCCAGGAGGTCAGGGCTACAGTGAGCACTGTGAAGCCACCACTGTACTCCAGCCTGTGAGATAGACCAAAACCCTTTCTCATAAAAACAAACAAAAATAAACAAACCTGGCTGGGCACGGTGGCCCGAGGTGGATGGATCACCTGAGGTCAGGAGTTCAAGACCAGCCTGACCAACATGGTGAAACCCCATCTCTACTAAAAATACAAAACTAGCTGGGCGTGGTGGCACATGCCTGTAATCCCAGCTACTTGGGAGGCTGAGACAGGAGAATCTCTTGAACCCGGGAGGCGGAGGTTGCAGTGAGCCGAGGTCGTGCCATTGGACTCCAGCCTGGTCAGCGAAAGCGAAACTCCATCTAAAACACAAAAAATAAAAAATAAACGTAACTGAAAACATCTTATAAATTGATACATTTAAGACTGCAGGCTTCCTTGTCATCATTATATATGTAACCTGTCCAAAATAAAATAATATTATTTAAAATTTATAGTATGTGCTTTTTTGTCCTCAAAGCACCTGCTGAAGATTCTGTTTCCAGCAGTGCAGAACCCAAGCCTGATCCAAAAAAGGCCAAAGCTCCAGGATTATCCTCTAAAGCAAAGGTATGTTAACTCTCTATACTTCAGTGTAGACTTCCTTTTAAATATATTTTGTACACTGAGTCATTCTATTAGGAAGGATCATATTATGTGTAAAAGAATATCACTACTGTTGATATTAAATTATTTATACAAATTTCTGTGGCTCATTTTTAATAAGGTCCTAATATAGAGACATCCTGCTCTCAAGAGGTGCTGTCATCGTTCCTTTCATATAGATTTTTAGGGAAAGATTTGCTTTATTGAAAGGAGAAAGTGCCGGGTGTGGTGGCTCACGCCTGTAATCCCAGGTCCTAAAATAGAGACATCCTGCTCTCGAGAGGTGCTGTCATTGTTCCTTTCATATAGATTTTTAGGGAAAGATTTGCTTTATTGAAAGGAGAAAGGGCCAGGTGTGGTGGCTCACACCTGTAATCCCAGCACTTTGGGAGGCCGAGGCAGGTGGATCACCTAAGGTCAGGAGTTCTAGACCAGCCTGGCCAACATGGCAAAACCTTGTCTCTACTAAAAATACAAAAATTAGCCAGGTGTGGCATGCACCTGTAATCCCAGCTACTCAGGAAGTTGAGGCAGGAGAATCCCTTGAACCTGGGAGTCAGAGGGTGCAGTGAGCCAAGATCTCGCCATTGTACTCCAGCCTGGGCAACAGAGCGAGACTCAGATAAAAAAAAAAAGGGAGAAAGAAAGCATTTGTAGCTCTGGCATAATAAACACTTCAGGCTGATTTGGATTTAAGAAAAGGAAGTTAAATCAACTTCCTTCAAATTTGGCACTATTGTCATCATACTAGAAGATGTTTCAGTTAGTCTGCAGGGAAATACCTGTTGTCCCAATAGGATTTATTATGATGCATCACCAATTCTTTCAATATTCATACAGGGTTGGACAATTTAAAGCAGTATGTTCAAATGTTCAACTTTATCCCTGGGTGATTTTTTTCTTTTAATTAAGTTTTTTAATAACAGAAAATTGTCATTATCTCTATCAAGATTCAGATTAATAAACATAATCAGAGTATTAATTATTTAATACTTACAAAGGAAAATTGCAAAAACTGTGCAATGGGTAGTAAATCTAATAGTAAATCTAAATAGAGAAGTATTTAATTTACTTCCTGTAATTGATGAAAAAATATAGAGTGATAACTGTTTTTAGCCGGTACAGGTACTATTACACCCCCATTTTGGAGTACACACTCTAGGGCCATTCTTCTAAATATTACAATAGCAATAGAAAAGAGAAATGTAATTATCCATTTTTCTTCCCTATGCTTGGCCCTTTAACTCCTCAGTGGGTTAAATGGGTAATTATCTTCAACTATCCAATGACGTTGTTCTTTTCCTGTCTGCCTGTCCTCACCCCAAATTTAACAAGTGCTTATTTTAGTTTTGATCACGAGTGCTTTGAAGTATTTTTGACTCTGTTCTTAATGCCACAATTTTTTTTCCAGTCTTTTTAAACTTACAAAGCAGTTTCATATAAAATGATCTCATATTTGTTTGGTCTGAATGACTTTAGTGTTTATACTAGAAAGAAATTCTGGCCAACTAGAAATAGTGGCCATGCTACATTTATAATAATAATGATTCCAATAATGAAATTTGAATTTTACCTTAAATACGTATACTATTTACTATTTTCTATCTAATATGAAGATTGTAAATCTTGGATTATTTTTAAAATCACGTGACTTAAGTTTTTAAAGCACTTCTTATAACTTTCTCTAGAAGGAAGTTCAAAAGGCCTTCAGTTATACTGTTATGATAGAGATACATTTAAACATCACTGGAGAGAAACAGAAAAGCTTTCAAACTAAGTGATATGAAATGTGTAAATGCCATTTGAGGTGTCATTAATGGCTGAGGCAGGTGGATCACTTGAGGTCAGGAGCTCAAGACCAACCTGGACAACATGGTGAAACCCCGTGTCTACTAAAAATACAAAAATTAGCCAGGGGTGGTGGTGGGTGCCTGTGGTCCCACCTACTCAGGAGGCTGAGTCAGGAGAATCACTTGAACCCAGGAGTCAGAGATTGCAGTGAGCCGAGATCGTGCCACTGCACTCCAGCCTGGGCAACAGAGTGAGACGCCATCTCAAAAAAAAAAAAAGATGTCATTAATATGGAAAGCTATAAATAGTGTTGAAGATTTCAAGATAAAAACAATCATCCAATAAACAAAAAGTCTGTGACCTAGACTAATGATCAGTAGTAGTAGCTTTTCCAACTACATAACATCCAGTCCAAGAGCTAACCAACAGTTACTTAACAATATTCTCAGAAAAATTTCTAGAGAACCTGTTCAAAAACATATACAAGATTCTATGACATTTTTTTTCATGTGAAATATCATGTAGAAAGATGTCTCTGGTTTCTGTAGTGCCCTTTTACTGGGCAGCAGCATCATATTCTGAAGGAGAAGTGGCCAAGCTAATCAGTATTCCCTGAACCTTGGTTGTAGAGTGCACAAGGGAAGAAGGTACCAAGCAAAACAAGCTTAAAGGAGGATGAAGACAGATCTGGACCTATTTTTATTGTTGTTCCAAATGGAAAGGATCAAAGGATGAAAGATGAGAAAGGATTGAAGGTACGAAGGATTAAGAATTGTCAGAGATTTTTGCTTGTTTTGTTATTCAAGAATAGTTTTGCTGTCTGAAATTCATGTTATTGTGAAATATCTAGGAATTAAGTGTTTCTTTTGCTTGTAAATTATCTTAAATATTAGTTTATAGGAGCATTAATTCCTACAAAGAAAAACTATAGAATAGAGTTATTGCCTATTTGTCCCCTGTAAATACAAATAAATGATTTAGTAGCTTTTTTTGGTTTCTTCATTTTTAAAATCAAAGAATGGAACATATTCATTGATTTTTTTTTTTTTAATTAACTGGACATATAAGCTTCTTCATTAATCCTTCTTTCTAAGACTTTACAAGGCAGATTTGGTGACTGTTTAATAAATGGCTAGTTCAGTCATTTCTCTTATTTTGCTTTGATTTCATTAGGTACTTAAATTTGTTTTCACAATACATAATCTTTTTTAAAAATTATAAGCAGTACAAAAAGTGCAAAGTATAGTATGAAAAGCTTGTCTCTCTTCCATTATCCCTTCACGGGGAGGATATTAGTACTCATTTTTTTAATGTATTACTCCAGAAGTATTTCATACCTCTACTATCATATGTATATTTTTATATAGCCCTCCTTTACACAGATGGGGACATGCCATACTGTTTGTTCTGTATCTCACTATTTTCTTTTAATGATGTTTGAACTATTTGAACGATCATTCGTATCTGTGTATGTATGTGCGTGTCACTGTTTGTATTGGTACATTATATGTACGTATCTTTCCTTATCCTTAGCCTACTATGTTGGACATTTAGGTTGTTTCTGGTCTTTCACTATTACAAACAGTGCTGCTGTGAGTATCTTTGAATGTGGGTCTTTGTACACATATGTCAGTATATCTACGTTAAACTTCTAGAATAATCATGTGCATAATTTTGATATATATATGAAATGTTCTCTCTGTCAAAGATGTGGCAGCAGTATCCACCATGTAATATATGTAGGATTGATTTCTTTTTTTTCTTTAGTAAGAATTGCAAAGCCAGGCACAGTGGCTCATGCCTGTCATTCCAACAATTTGGGAGGCTGAGGCAGGCAGATTGCCTGAGCCCAGGAGTTCAAAACCAGCCTGGACAACATAGTGAGACTTCATCTATACAAAATTTATGTTTAAATTAGCTGGGCATGGTGGTGGCGGTGCATGCCTGTAGTCCCAGCCACTTGGGCGGCTAGGGCGGAAGAATCACTTGAGCCTGGGAGGTCAATGTTATAGTGATCTATGATCATGCCACTGTCTCAAAAAAAATAAAAGAATTCCAAAAATTTATAATTCCTACAAGATTTTCAGAGTTGTTAAGCTTCAAAAAGTATGACACCTTGAAAGGATATTTTGCATTCATATTTAATTACAAATGAATATTGTTGAATTTTTAAATATTTTATTGTTCCTGCAGCTGCATTATATAAGGCTCTTTACCTTATTTCAATTGAACACCCTGTAGCCCCTTTTCACTGTTCGTTTTTTCCAGGTGCTAAAGTGGAATTTTACTACCCCACGGGATGAATACATTGAGCAACTAAAGACTCAAATGTCTAGCTGTGTGGCTAAATGGTTACAAGATGAGATGTTTCACTCAGACTTTCAGCATCATAACAAAGCTCTGGCTGTGATGGTTGATGTAAGTCTGCAACAGATAAATATGCATGTATCTCAGACATGTAAAAATACTGAGCCCTATGAAATAATCAGAAGTTTGCATGACTTGAAAAGGAAGTAGAATATACTATGTTCTCTATTTTTAGAGCTGTCTTATTTGTTAGAATAAATGGATGTATGTGTATATTTTTTAGGTCTTAATTGAAGGCTTAAAAATCTGTCATTTTCTTTTTGGGCTCCAATAAAATTTAAGAGACACTTGCCTAATAGAACTTAAGATTTTATACATTCTTATTTGTGGGAGTTTTGTTTTGTTTTATTTTAAGCACTTGGAGAGTGAAAAAGAAGGTGTTATTGGTTGCCTGGATCTTATCTTAAAGTGGCTTACCCTGAGGTTTTTTGACACCAATACGAGCGTCCTGATGAAAGCACTAGAATATTTAAAATTGCTCTTCACCTTGCTAAGTGAGGAAGAATATCATCTTACTGAGAATGAAGCGTCTTCCTTCATCCCCTATCTTGTCGTCAAGGTAATGTGGTGTTCTCTCTCTGGGAGACTGCTTAAGTTCCCAGCTGACCTCAGTTTCTATACTTTTATTTCCTCTCCCTTTTTAACTGATTATATCACAGTACCTTCCCTACTCATCCCTATCCCCCTATTCTTTCATAACATAGTAATGCATGGGAGAATCATTGCTACTTAGGAAATGTCTCACTTAATCATTATTTTCCTTGTTGACTAGGTTGGAGAACCGAAAGATGTCATTCGTAAAGATGTTCGTGCCATCCTGAACCGGATGTGCCTTGTCTACCCAGCTAGCAAGATGTTTCCCTTTATCATGGAAGGAACCAAATCCAAAAACTCTAAGCAGAGAGCAGGTGAAGCAAACAATTTAAATGGAGATGTGGGTCTCTGCAGCAGTAGCCTATAGAAGAAATAGTTTATAGATGAACAAATAAATTTCTTCAATGCCTATGTAGTTGATTCCAACCTCCTGATTTAGACTGTGAGAGTGATGAGTTGCACACTGGTGGAGCCATAGTATCAGGTGATACAGGCACCACTCAGTATCACCCTGGTGACAAAATCAAGTGCACAGGGGCCATCTGACTCATAGGCATCTCTTCCTTTCAGGAGCACTTGCTGAAATACCATTGTTTCTCTGACAAAAGGCAGTAAACAAAAAATCCTAGGCAGAGCCAGAGTAAGATTTTAGTCCTTCGTATGTGCCAAGGGAAATTTTTCTAGTAAGGGTAAGTCTCTATCCCAAATGTGTGTTGTCTCATTAATCTAGCCTTTCTTCCCCATTAGAGTGCCTGGAAGAGCTGGGATGTCTGGTTGAGTCCTATGGCATGAATGTTTGCCAACCAACCCCAGGAAAAGCCTTAAAGGAAATAGCTGTTCACATAGGAGACCGTGACAATGCTGTACGCAATGCTGCACTCAACACCATTGTAACGGTGTACAATGTACATGGGGGATCAGGTGTTCAAACTGATTGGAAATGTGAGTGACTTCTCTCAACACTGTCAGCATGTTGTGAAAAGAATTGCAATATCTCCTAGGTGTTAGTTAGGTTTCCTGTCCTCTCAACTGTAGCTAAGTTTTTACTACTTTTTAGTCAACTCAACCAATCAATGTGTCCTAGAATCCAGATAGACCTTTGAGGTGTCTCTGATTAGGCTGTTTTAATAGAAATCAAGTTTTCTTTTCTGAGCATTCTATTCATAGCAAATTTGCTTTAGAAATGAGTGCTATTTTTGAATCAAGAAACCTGAGCTAGTCCTGGGTTTAAATTCTGCCTGGCAGTCTGCTCTGTAATTTTTACTGCATTGAGTTTTTGGTTAAAAAGTGCTTACTTGCGTACAGTGTGGATACTAGTATCTGTCAGATCACGTCTTGAGCTACAGCCGTGAGCCAGTTTGCCACTCACACTAGGTTCTGCCTCTGACCTCTTATTTCCTTTGACCCAGTCATTATTGTGTCTAGACCTCTATCTTCAGTTACCTCATAGTGTCACCTTATATTTACGCTGGACTTAAATATGTTTACTTATATTTTCTAATTAAATTCTCACTACTACCCAGTGAAGGATATAAAGCAGTTGGGAATTTTACAGGTGACCAAAAATGAAGTTTCTTGTTCATAGTCACACAGCTAGATAGTGGTGACAAAACAAAAAACAGGAAAGCTTCATTTAATTTTTGACTTTTTTTATTTGTAGTTACAAATTGGCTTTCTTTTTTATCCTTTTTTTTTTTTTTTTGACACAGGGTCCTGCTCTGTCACCTAGGCTGGAGTCCAGTGGTGTGATCATGGCTCACTGCAGCCTCGACCTCCTGCGCTCAAGTGATCCTCTCACTTCAGCCTCCTGAGTAGCTGGGACTACAGGCATGTGCCACCACACCCAGCTATTTTTTGTACTTTTTGTAGAGATGGGGGTTTCACCATGTTGCCCAAGTTGGTCTCAAACTCCTGGGCTCAAGTGATTCTCCTGCCTTAGCCACCCAAAGTGCTGGGATTACAGGCATAAGCCACTGTGCCCCGCCCCTCTCCTTTCATATCTCCTCTTACGATAGCAGCTGGGCAGGTATTAACAGTAGTTGATTTTGAAATGTGGTGTTTTCAAAATAAACATCTCTGAACATAGAAGGTTCTATTTGTTTTGATACGAAAGTAGATATTAATTATTGAGTTCTCCAGTTAGGTTTCTAAATTTGGCCTCTTTACAGCTTTCTGAAAAGGATATGAGCATGCTCGAGGAGAGGATTAAGCGGTCAGCAAAGAGGCCCTCTGCTGCACCAATAAAACAGGTGGAAGAGAAACCTCAGCGTGTACAGAACATAAGTTCCAATGCCAACATGTTACGCAAGGGACCAGCTGAGGACATGTCTTCCAAACTTAAGTATGTAGATAGAGATACTTGTCTGAAAGCATCTCCATGGCATTTGCCTTATGTGCTCACAGCCTGTCCTGTAACATAATCTTGAGTTCTTGTAGCCATTATCATGCACGACAGAGTGTCTGGGTAAATGTATTGTAACCAAATGTTTGATCCTTCAGTCTTCATTGTCTTTGTCTTTGTCTCAAAACCACTTCTAAATAGTCTTGTGCCTTCTTTCACTGCTTTTCCGTGGACAGAATTATGTATCGCACTTATAGGATGTAAGTACTGCCTGCTAATTTCTCATTAGCAGGGCTCTTATATCTTTCTAACTTCTGACTTGGATTCATCCCCTCTGGAGGGTGACTAGCTTAGAGTTTATAATCAGGGTAGAGGGTATCCATAAGTACCCCATGAATCAAGTCTTCCACAAAAGTTCAATGTCATGTAGCTAAAATATTGATTCACTTTCTTCTTTGTGTTATACTTGGTTGTACTTAGTTTCCTATTCTTGAGATAAGGCTAAATAAAATGCATGCAACCCAGAATTGGCTTAGGGACTCAAAATACTGCCTCCTAAGCAAGACAGCTCTATTTTGGGTTGTGTCATGAGTATAATTTTAACCAACTTGAATTTGGAAACTTTGAATCCCTATTTCTTGAATGTAAAGCTGGCCCTGACCTGTCAAGAGTGAATATTCCTAAAAAGGGGTGACTGGTGGTCCCACAAAGTATAAAATGTGCTGAACACTGCATGGAATGGTACTTACGATTAGCAAAATTAAAGCACTTGTTAATTTGTTGGAAAAGAACCAGCCAGTCTAGATTTTTCTTATATATTTGCCCGTAAGTCATGAACTTTGAGTCAATATGAATATATTTTTTTGTTTTTTGCCCCATCAGGAATAGAAGTACAAGGTTTGTTGGCTTTAGTGAACTAGAACAAATACTTATAACTTGGCAGGTAATGTAAGTACAAATTAAAGTTATCTGCCCTCTTAGGATATTCATGAACCAGTGTTGTTGCCTATTAAAGGCACTTGCTTAGACTCAAGGACTTAAATCATTCAGGGGGGCTGAAACCAGAAGTTGAACATCTGTCCTGAAGCTTTGGGGTAACTGACAGTGCTACTCTTGCCCTTTGGTTAAGAAGTCTCTTTTAGTTCAGGAGCCTCCTTTTGCTTTCCTTAGCCAAGCCCGAAGCATGAGTGGGCATCCTGAGGCAGCCCAGATGGTCCGCAGAGAATTCCAGCTGGATCTAGATGAGATTGAGAATGACAATGGTACAGTCCGATGTGAAATGCCAGAACTTGTTCAGCACAAACTGGATGACATTTTTGAGCCAGTCCTTATTCCTGAACCCAAGTGAGTTAAACTCTTTCGTTTAAATGTAAGCAGTTCATGATCATCAGACAGCATATGTGAAATGTGCCCTTTGTGGTAGTGTGCAGTTAAAACTTCTTAGAACTGATTACTCTCTGAATTATAGTAGTTGTTAACTAAGACCTGGACCTAGTGGAGAATTGTATAACTCCAATGGGATGTCTTGTAATAGAGATTGAAGTTTTCCCTTTGCTCTGCTATCTAGGATCCGGGCTGTTTCTCCACACTTCGATGACATGCACAGTAATACAGCATCCACAATCAATTTTATTATCTCCCAAGTAGCCAGTGGTGACATCAACACAAGTATCCAAGCTCTGACGCAGGTAATGGGTGTGCTCCCGTGATAGGGATTCCATTGGTGGACACAGAGGCTGTAAAAGTGATGAGTTGCACACTCATAGAGTCATAGCATTGGGGGGATGCAGGCAGTGTTTAGTACTTTCCTGAGGAAAGAAATGCACAGGGGCCACTCAATCATCACTTGTCTCAGAGGATAAGGCTCTGATAGAGCCTTACTTTTTTTTTTTTTTTTTTGAGACAGGGTCTCACTAGGTTGCCCAGGCTGGAATGCAGTGACTATTCACATACACTATCATAGCACGCTGCAGCCCCAAACTCCTGGGCTCAAGTAATTCTTCTATCTCAGCTTCCTGAGTAGCTGGGACAACAGGCTTGCATCACTGCACCTGGCTGAGCCTTCATTTTTTAAATTGCATTGATTCACCAGAGGCTAGAGATGTAAGAGCAGTTTAACAAGTAAGGACCAACTCTCACAGAACTTACTTAGATTTTAGTGGACAGAGACAAGTAAACAAGAAAATATCACACAGTTGTAACTACTATGTAAATACAACTCAAATGGGGTAATGAGAGAGAAAAACTGAGTAGTTACTTAGACTGGGTGATCAGGAAAACTCTCATATGTGCCGGGCTAAGAGACTCCAAGCAAAGGAAACAGCTAGTGCTCAAAGGACTTAGGGTACAAATGAACTTGCAAATTCAAGAAAGTAAGAGAAGGTTCATGTGCCTGGAGCATAGTGTTCAAGGGGGAGAATGATAGAGCATGAGATTTGAGGGGCAGTGATCAAATCATATAGGGCTTTAAAAGCACTAGGGTGAGTTGGATTTTATTTCAGTTATGATGGGAAATCATTAGACATTTTTAAAAACAGAAATCACAGGTGGGTGTGGTGGCTCCTGCCTAGAGTCCCAGCTGCTTAGGAGGCTGAGGTGGGAAGATTGCTTGAGCCCAGGAGGTTGAGGCTGCAGTGAGCTATGATTGCACCACTATACTTACTCCAGCCTGGGTGACAGAGTAAAACCCTGTCTCAAAAAAAAATAAAAAATAGGTCGGGTACAGTGGCTCACGCCTATAATCCCAGCACTTTGGGAGGCCAAGAAGGTGGATCGCAAGGTCAGGAGTTCAAGACCAGCCTGGCCAATATGGTGAAACCCTGTCTTTACTAAAAATACAAATAGTAGCTGGGCATGGTGGCACATGCCTGTAATCCCAGCTGCTGGGGAGGCTGAGGCAGGAGAATCACTTGAACTCAGGAGGCAGAGGCTGCAGTGAGTCAAGATCACACCACTGCACTCCAGCCTGGGTGACAAAGCGAGATTCCGTCACAAATAAATAAATAAATAAACCCAAAATGTATCAACAACAATATGACAAAATAATTTTTTTTTGAGATGGAATCTTGCTCTGTTGCCCAGGCTGGAGTATAGTGGCACAGTTTCGGCTCATTGCAGCCTCTGCCTCCTGGGTTCAAGCAATTCTCCTGCCTCGGCTTCTCTTGTAGCTGGGATTACAGGCACCTACCACCACACCCAGTTAATTTTTGTATTTATAGAAGAGATGGGGTTTCACCATGTTGACCAGGCTGGTCGAACTCCTGACCTCAGGTGATCCACCTGCCTCGGCCTCCCAAAGTGCTGGGATTATAGGTGTGAGCCACCGCATCAAGCTGACAAAAGGAAATTATGTGCTACACTGATAGGATCCAGTGAGAGTTCCATATCACTTTGCTGATATTTCTAATGTTGCATAACCTGAATCATGGGAAACATCAGAGAAATACAAATTAAGGGACAATCTTTATAAAGATTCAAGGTCAAGGCCGGGCATGGTGGCTCATGCTTTTATCCCAGCACTTTGGAAGGCTGAGGCGGGCACCTGAGGTCAGCAGTTCGATACCAGGCTGACCAACATGAAGAAACCCGGTATATACTAAAAATAAAAAAAAAAATTAGCCAGGTGTGGTGATGCTTGCCTGTAATCCTAGCTACTCGGGAAGCTGAGGCAGGAGAATCACTTAAACCCAGGAGGTGGAGGTTGCGGTGAGCCGAGATTGCGCCATTGCACTCCAGCCTGGGCAACAAGAGCAAGACTCTGTCTCAAAAAAAAAGATTCAAGGTCAAAAAAGTCAAGAAAAGACTGAAGAAACATCCTAGACTATAAAGAGACTGAGAGACATGACAGGTAAATGCAGTGCATGATTCTAGACTGGTCTTTTGCTTTAAAGGACATAATTGAGGTTATTAGAGAAAATGGAGTGGGGTATGGGGATTAGATGATAGTAACAGCAATGTTAATTTCCTGATGTTGATGGTTTCATTGTACTTATGAAGGAGAATGTCCTTGTTGTTAGTAAGTATACCCTAAAATATCAGAGGGTTGTGGAACATAAGATTGACAACTTACTCTTAAATGAATTAGGATAAAAGAGTTCCTTTACTACCCTTTCAGTGTTTCTATAATGCACTTTTTTTTTTCACTTTTGCAGTTTTTTGTTTGTATTAATTGTAGAAGAAACTACTCTGGCCACTCTAGAGATAAGATTATATGCAAGGCAAGAGTGGATTCCAGCAATTCTTTTAGGAAGCTGTGGCCAAAATTTATATGAACAATACCGTGTGCCACGAGGATGATAATAGTGGAGAGGAAAGGAGTCATGGTTTCAGGGTTTCTTTTGGAAGTAGAATCCACAGAACTTGCTAATAGATTGGATATAAACATAATGCCTTTCACCATCAGTGACAACCAGTGTAGAAACAGAACACTGGACCAATATGTGATAAAGCTGAGTTTTGAGTTTGGACCAAGTCATCTGATCTTTCTGAGCCTTACTTTTCATCTGGTAAATGGAGATCTTAATATCAGCCCTGCCTAAAGAGCCTAAAAAGCATTCTTTTTAATAAATTGAACATTGAAACCTAAAGATTTGTGGTTTTGTTTGTTTGTTTTTTGAGATGGAGTCTTGCTCTGTCACCAAGGCTGGAGTGCAGTGGCATGATCTCAGCTCACTGCAACCTCCACCTCCTGGGTTCAAGCGATTCTTCTGCTTCAACCTCTGAAGTAGCTGGGATTACAGGTGCCTGCCACCACACCAGGCTACTTTTTGTATTTTTAGTAGAAACAGGGTTTCAACATCCTGGCCAGGCTGGTCTCAAACTCTGACCCCAAGTGATTTGCCCACGTTGGCCTCCCAAGTGGAGGAATTTGTAAATAAATCCCTATATTTATATATAAAGTAAATGGGGTTGGGCCTGGTGGCTCACCCCTATATAATCCCAGCACTTTGGGAAGCCAAGGTGGGTGGATCACGAGGTCAGGAGTTCAAGACCAGCCTGGTCAAAATGGTGAAACCCTGTCTTTACTAAAACTAAAAAAATTAGCTGGGCGTGGTGACGGGCGCCTATAATCCCAGCTATTCGGGAGACTGAGGCAGTAGAATCACTTGAAACCGGAAGGCAGAGGTTGCAGTGACCCGAGATCATGCCACTGCACTCCAGCCTAGGCGAAGAGCAAAACTCCATCTCAAAATAAATAAAATAAATGGGATTTTTTTCAAGGTAAGACTTTGGAAGTACTTTGCTAATCAATATTCTTACAGAGAAGTTTCATATAGCATTTCCTGCTACTTCAGAAGTATGAAGCTTGGAAAATATATCTTGAAATTTTTGTTATCAGATTGATGAGGTCCTGAGACAGGAAGACAAAGCTGAAGCCATGTCTGGCCATATTGATGAGTTTCTGATAGCCACGTTCATGCAGCTAAGACTCATCTACAACACACACATGGCGGATGAGAAATTGGAGAAGGATGAGATCATCAAGTTGTATAGCTGTATCATTGGCAACATGATTTCGGTAAGGGCACCTCTGCAATATTTCAGCTTCCCATCAGTCTCTCAGCCTGCCTGGGTTCTAAAGCCAGAATCCATGCAGATGTTCCAGTGAGTCCTGTGTCACTTGGTAGAATTTTACATGCATTGTATAGCAAGCTACTGATGGCTTCCATTGGATGCTGGGCTATACTCCATCCCACCTTACTGTTAGGATAAAGTAAAATGCTTACAGACTACCTAGCTTCTTCCTGCCAGTTTCTTCATCAGGCATGGTAGGCCCTAGCTGACTTTTCACAGATAAGTATGCTTACATTAAAAATGCTAAGTAGACTGGTTTGATCAGTATACATTGTATGCATGAATTAAAATATCACTCTGTATTCCATAAATTTGTATAGTTATTACATGTCAACTAAAAATAAAAGGAAAAAAATTTGCCAATGATTTACCTTTAGAGCAGATTATAAGGATAATAAAGACATTCACTTGGATTTCAAGGACATTCACTTGGATTTCAATATCAATATGCTTTCTTAAATTGGGCCTAAAAGGGTGGACTTAATGACACCAACTAGCCAGAAATTACAGATTTGGCATAACAGTAAATAATTTCGCAGGTAAAAGCAAATACTTTGGCCGGGCGCAGTGACTCACGCCTACAATCCCAGCACTTTGGGAGGCCAAGGAGGGTGAATCACGAGGTCAGGAGTTCAAGACCAGCCTTACCAAGATGATGAAACCTGTCTCTACTAAAAATCCAAAAAATTATGGGCGTGGTGGCGGGTGCCTGTAATTTCAGCTGCTTGGGAGGTTAAGGCAGAGAATTGTTTGAACCCAGGAGGCAGAGGTGGCCATGAGCCAAGATTGCACCACTGTATTCCAGCCTGGGTGACAGAGTGAGACTCCACCTCAAAGAAAAAAAAAAAAAAACTTTTACAATTAGAAAGAAGCACACCAATTAATTTTGCCTATTACTAGAGGCTTAGGGGAGTGTGCTGATTTGTTTTTTCGTTATTACTCTGAATTTTTTAAATTTTTTATTTTTTAAAAGACGGGATTTCACCATGTTGGCCAGGATGGTCTCGATCTCTTGACCTCGTGATCCGCCCGCCTCAGCCTCCCAAAGTGCTGGGATTACAGGCGTGAGCCACCACGTCTGGGTATTACTCTGAATTTTTAAAAATACAACATAATTGAATGTTTACCAGAATTTGCCACCCAGATTTATATTCTTTACTCTCTATATTGAGTTTTACACCTCCCTGACACAATTATGTCTGGATAGCTGTTTCAGATAGAGAGCCTTGCCCGGGAGGCCTCCACTGGAGTACTAAAAGACCTAATGCATGGCCTCATCACCTTAATGCTGGATTCTCGGATTGAAGATCTTGAGGAAGGACAACAGGTCATCCGCTCTGTGAACCTCTTGGTGGTGAAGGTTCTGGAGAAGTCGGACCAGACCAACATCCTGAGGTACATCTGTACTCTCAGCCAAAAGAGCCTGGGACATCCTCTCTTTTGTCTACACCTAGAAACCATAACTTCCATAAGTCAACTTCCTAGGCAACCTAACAATCACAAATCAACACTTAAGTGTGCCTAGGAAGTTGATTTATTACTCTTGTTCATCATGGACCAAAGGTATTTTAGCATGAGACCATAGGTAAAACTAGTAACTACTCAGCCAGTCAGTTATCATGCATTTTCTAGAATAGGACTGTAAAGTTAGGTATATTTTTGTTGTACATTTCAGGTACATTTTATTCTTTCTCAGCTACCAATCACAATGAAAAACAATGACAAACCTTACACTTACCAAGTGGTGACTTATAAGGCTTAAACAATGTTTATTTTCCTAACCGAATGTCAGGTAGTCCAGGACAAGTCCTGTCCCATGACCTCTCAATTTATTAGATGGATGACCTCTCACTTGCCCTTTCAATTACTGATTTTAATTGGAATGCGGTTTGAAACTTAATGCTGTTGTGTTGGGTTTTTCTTCCAGTGCCCTACTTGTTTTGCTCCAAGACAGCCTGCTAGCAACAGCCAGTTCTCCCAAATTCTCAGAGCTTGTTATGAAGGTGAAGTTGAAATTATTTGATTTCTTTTCTTTCAAAGATGCAATCACTTTGTAAAAAGTATGGGGAAAGAGGAATTGGAGCTAGAAAGATACAGGCTCAGATCAACCAAGTCACACTTGAAAAAAATATATTTTTCATAATAAAAATATTAATAAATAAATTTTTAAAAATTTAGCCGGGTGTGGTGGCATGCTTTTATGGTACCAGCTACTCAGGAGGCTGAGGTGAGAAGATTGCTTGAACCCAAGAGTGAGCTCGATCACACCACTACACTCTAGCCTTGACAACAGTGAGACTCAGTCTCTAAAATATAGAGAGTTTTTAATATATATGTGTATTATATACATGTATATAATACACATACATACACACACATATATATAAATTGGTCTTCAATTTTTCCCTTCCTACATTGGTCTTCAATTTTTCCCTTCCTACAATTTATATCCTAAGTTCAGGCCTGAACAGTTTGTGGCCTCAAACAGTGTAAAGGAGGAGGCATTTTGTAAATATTTTACTGATTCTCTAAAAATCAAAAGGAAATAAGTTTGAGACAGATTTTATTTATTTTGGGAGAAAAGATATGTATAGCCCTGTGATATTTGGTCTCTTTTGTAAAAGAGACCAAATGAACATATTTATAACATTGTAATACTGTTATTATTACACTGCAGTAGTATCAGATATTTTGTCTCTTTGTGTTAGATTTGGTTAAGCAACATGAACTACTTTATTCTCAGGTACCAAGGAAACCCAAGACAGAATTTCCACCATGTTAAATGATGGCCCCTAGCTCTGGGGAGTGGGAGGGAGTAGAGATGGATGATTAGATAAATGACTGGACACACATCAGCTGGTGTCATGGTAGAAATGATTACAATTTTTCATGTTTTAGCAACTGAACTTGAAAGATATTATGTGCCACATTTATATCCCTGGCCATCTTTTAGAAGTCAGCCCAGAGCTTAGGGAAGATGAATGGTGACAAATTATCCTCATTCTTCAGTCACTCCTTCTAATTCTTTTATTATTTTTTCAATAGTGTCTCTGGAGAATGGTTCGGCTATTACCGGATACCATAAATAGCATTAACCTGGACAGAATTCTTCTGGATATCCACATTTTCATGAAAGTCTTCCCCAAAGAGAAATTGAAGCAATGCAAAAGTGAATTTCCCATAAGGACCCTAAAGACCCTGCTACACACCTTATGCAAATTAAAAGGGCCCAAGGTGAGTAAAAATCACAACTGGTCTTTGAGGGAGCTTGAGAGAAAATCCTGGAAATGTCGATGCTACCAATCGTGCATGTATCTCCCTCAGATCCTGGACCACCTAACAATGATCGACAACAAAAACGAGTCTGAGCTGGAGGCCCATCTCTGCCGGATGATGAAGCACAGTATGGACCAGACTGGGAGCAAGTCTGATAAGGAAACAGAAAAGGGAGCATCTCGAATAGTGAGTGACCTGACTTGAAAGATTGAGAGAAATGAGGCTACACTGGGAGTGATCTTGTCTAAGGTGTAGGTCACCTGGAGACTTTCCGAAGGCACAAGGGGAAGGAAGGCTCAGGGACTGGTCTAATCAGTCTCCTGCTGTGATGCAGTAACCATTTCCACCTTGAAATTTTAAAATCTAAACTAAGTATAACCCTGTGGTTTTTGGACCCCAAGAAAGATGCCTAAGGCATTGGTCACCAGATAAATAGCTAGCTCTACTTAACCTGGGAAGAATGGGTCAGTTCCCCCTCCATCAAGTTGAGGTAGAAATTTGAGACTGGAGGCATTCAGTAACCCAAACGTCAGTGCTTCTGCTGCAAGACCCTGCATCATTGGTGCATCTGTTACCTATAGGAACATACCAGTAAGGCTCAGATTTTGAGATGTTTTCTGTTCATATCCGACCATCAGTTCCTAATTAATAACTCAAGTATAACCAGTTCTTCCTTGTGTCTTTGAACTTTTAGGATGAAAAATCATCAAAGGCCAAAGTGAATGATTTCTTAGCTGAGATTTTTAAGAAGATTGGCTCTAAAGAGAACACTAAAGAGGTGAGAGTGGAAGGGTTAAGCAGAATGGGGTCTGCTTTATGGAAAAGGGACACTAACATCCATCCTCACCTCTTCCCTTTCTTGTTTACCAGGGACTAGCAGAGTTATATGAATATAAGAAGAAATATTCAGATGCTGACATTGAGCCATTTCTGAAAAATTCCTCACAGTTCTTCCAGAGCTATGTTGAGAGAGGCCTTCGGGTGATTGAGATGGAGAGGGAGGGCAAAGGCCGTATTTCCACTTCAGCAGGTATGGGTTTCTTTTATAGCTCCAGGAATAAGCTCAACGTAGCTCCTAGCTCAGGAACCTGGAGTTTTGGTTGGTTTACATTCATGTCCATGAATCTCAATACTTAATGGTCACCAAATGATCTTCTCATTTATATATCCAGTGGTCAGTTCTCAGCCAACTGACTTGACCCATCATCAGGATTTGACAATGGTAAATTGTTCCCTGCCTTTGTTGAGACAGCTTCTTCACTTGGCTTCTGGTTCTCCACTCTATCTTGTTTTCCTCCAATCTCACTGGCTGTTCCTTCTTGGCCTTTGACTTGCTCACTCTGACCTCTTAACTGTGGACATCCTCCAGGGTTCAGTCTATGGTTGTCTTCTCTCTTTTATTTCCTTAATGAATTCATCTACTTTCACTACTTTAAATAACATTTAAATCTCCAGCTTAGACCTCCTTCCTGATTTCCAAACTGCTATAACCTTCATGGTATTTCCACCTGGGTTTCAACAGACATTGTTTCTTCCTTTTTTTTTTTTATTTTTATTTTTTGAGACAGTCTCACTCTGTCACCCAGGCTGGAGTGCAGTGGTGCAATCTCGGCTCACTGCAACCTCTGCCTTGGGAGTAGCTGGGACCACGGGCAGGCACATCACACCCAGCTAATTTTTGTAATTTTAACAAAGACAGGGTTTTACCATGTTGGCCAGGCTGGTCTCAAACTCCTGACCTGAGGTGATTTGCCCACCTTGGCCTCCCAAAGTGCTGGGATTACAGGGGTGAGCCACCATGCCTGGCCTCAAATAGACATTATAAACTCTACATGTCAAAAACTCAAGTCCTGATCATTCCCTAAGCCTGATCCATTTGCATTCTTCTCCATCTTGGTTGATGGCAACTTTATCCTTCTAGGTTGTTCAGAGCCAAAGCTTTTGAGTCTTCTCTTCCTTTCTACCAGGAAATTATTTTGGCTCTACCTGCAAACCATATGCAGAATCCGTCCACACTTCTCCTCACCTTCACTGCTACCACCTTGGTGTGGTGTGTTCTCTCCCATCTGGATTATTGCATTATCTTCCTACCTGATCTCCCTGTTTCCACCCTGCCTCCCTCTATTCTTTTCCACACATAGCATCAAAATGACTCTAATGACACATTTTCCAGAGACTCTTCCTTTCACTCCGCAAAAGCAAAAGGCCTTTTAAAGGTCTCTGAGGTCCTGTGTTTGTAGGACCTGCCAATACCTCTAGTACCTCATCACCTACTCTGTTGTTTAACTCCAGCTCCACCAGCCCCCGTTTCTTTTTGAGTCAGGGTCTCTCTCTGTCACTCAGGCTGGAGTGCAGTGGTGCAATTGTGGCTCACTGGATTCGAGCAATCCTCCCACCTCAACCTCATGAGTAGCTACAGGTGCATGTCATCGTGCCTGGCTAATTTTTGTACTTTTTGTAGAGACAAGGTTTCTCCTTGTTGCCCAGGCTGGTCTCTTAACTCCTGGGCTCAAGTGAGCCACTCACCTCAGCCTCCCAAAGTGCCAGGATTTCAGGCGTGAGCTACCTTGCCTGGCCTCCCCCTGGTTGTTTCTGGAAGACACCAGGCATGTGTCTTATTAGGGCCTTAGCACTGGCTATTTCATACACATAAATGTTCTTCCTAAGATGGCTTCGTTGCCTTCACTCCCTTTCCTCTTTCACATCTTGTTCAGATACCACCATCTAGGTAAAACCCTTTCTTTTTTGAGATGGAGTCTTATTCTGGTTCCCAGGCTGGAGTGCTATGGCACGATCTTGGCTCACTGCAGCCTCCACCTCCTAGGTTCCAGAGATTCTCCTGCCTCAGAGTCCCAAGTAGCTGGGATTATAGATGTGTACCACCATGCCAAGTTTTATATTTTTAGAATAGACAGGGTTTCACCATGTTGGTCAAGCTGGTCCCAAACTCCTGACCTCAGATGATCCACCCACCTTAGCCTCCCAAAGTACTGGGATTATAGGTGTCAGCCACCGCTCCTGGCCAGCAAAACCTTATTGTTTAAAACTTCCAACCTCTCCCTCACCCTGCCATAGCACTTACACCTCTAACATACTACATAATGTATTTATCAGGTTAATTGTTCAGCATCTGTGTCTAATCATGCATATCAATATTTTGGCCAATGATGGACTGCATATATGATGGTGGTCCCATAAGATTATTTATTGGTTTTGAGGCAGGGTCTCATTTTGTCATCCAGGCTGGAGTGCAGTGACATGATCTTGGCTCACTGTAACCTCCACCTCCTGGTGATTCTTTTGCCTCAGCCTCCCAAGTAGCTGGGATTACAGGTGTGCGCCACCACACCCAAATTTTTTGTGTGTATTTTTAGCAGAGACAGGGTTTCACCATGTTGCCCCAGCTGGTCTTGAACTGGTCTCAAGTGATCCACCCACCTCAGCCTCCCAAAGCCCTAGGATTACAGGCGTGAGCCACCATGCCCAGCTGGTCCCATAAGATTATAATGGAGCTGAAAAATTCCTATCACCTAATGATACCATAGCTGTCATAGCGTAGTACAATTATTTTTGTATACATTTAGTGTAACCTAAGTGTGCCGTGTTCATAAAATCGACAGTAGTGTCCTAGACATTCATCTTCACACACCACTCACTCACCCAGAGCAACCTCTAGTTCCACAAGCTCCATTCCTGGTAAATGCCCTAAACGGATGTACCATTTATCTTTTTTTTTTTTTTTTGAGACGGAGTCTCGCTCTTATTGTCCAGGCGGGAGTGCAATGGCGCAATCTCGGCTCATCGCAACCTCTGCCTCCCGGGTTCAAGTGATTCTCCTGCCTCAGCCTCCCAAGTAGCTGGGATTACAGGCGCCTGCTACCACGCCCGGATAATTTTTTATATTTTTAGTAGAGACGGGATTTTACTATGTTGGTCAGGCTAGTCTCGAACTCCTGATCTCAGGCGATCCACCCACCTCTGTCTCCAAAAATGCTGGGATTACAGGCGTGAGCCACTGCGCCCGGCCCCATTTATCTTTTATACAGCATTCTTACTGTACCTTTTCTATGTTTAGAAATACTTAACATTGTGTTAAAATTGCCTACAGTATTCAGTACAGTAACATTCTGTACAGGTTTGTAGCCTAGGTGTATGGCAGGTTATACCAACTAGGTGTTCGCCTAACAACAAAATTACCTGACAATGTATTTCTCAGAATGTATCCCTGCCCTTAAGCAACACATGATATTTGCTGAATGATACAAATGAATGCAATAACTAAGTTTAAGCTGAAATATTACTGCCCCCACAGTGAAAAAGCCCCTATTTGAGAATTACCGCTCACAGGATCTAGAGACAAACAGAAGACTTAAGAGGTTTCAGTTATAGAAAATAACTATCATGACCCTTAATCCAAGACAAGAGAGACCCAACTGCAAAAGGGCCCTCTCATCAGTCCTGTGCTTAGCTCTTACTGAGTTTAGTGACGTTCACTTACTCTTACACCAGGATTTCAGGTGTAAGCCACCTTGAGAATGTGTTTGCCCGTCAAAGCATGTCCTTTTGTGGTTTTCAGACCCTGATCATATCCACTCTCAGCCTGTATCTTGCTAGGCTGAAGCTTCAGTCACATTTTGTTCTCTCAAACAGCTGGAAGTTTTTTTGTTTTTGACACCTTAAATTACGCCTTTCCAAGACTGTATGAGTCTTTTTATTTTTTGAGATGGGAGTTTGTTTGTTTTTGTGGGGTTTTGAAACAGGGTCTCACTCTGTCATCCAAGTTGGAGTACAGTGATGCCGTCTTGGCTCACTGCAGCTCTGCTTCCCGGGTTCAAGTGATTCTCATGCCTCAGCCTCCCTAGTAGCTACCACTCCCGGCTAATTTTTCTATTTTTTCTAGAGACAGGGTTTCATCATGTTGGCCAGGCTGGTCTTGAACCCCTGACCTCAAGTGATCCGCCTGCCTCAGCCTCCCAGAGTGCTGTGATTACAGGCATGAGCCACTGCACCTGGCCAGGGTCTCATTTTGTTGCCCAGGATGGTCTTCAACTCCTACGAGGTCTTTTTCTTGAAGTGTGGTGAGCAGAATGGCAAGCACTGTGCCACATGTCAGCTTACCATAGTTTGATCAGAGCAGGCATCCTTTCCTTGTGTCCAAAGCCCTTTTTGGTGATGTTCAACGTGTGATAATTTTGGCTTAAACAGCACATTAGCAACACAAGCATGTATTCCCACCGATTATTAAGTTGATTGTGTGCCTTAGAGTATTCAGACATCTCTTATTGCTAGCTTTTACATAATTCTTCATCCATTTTTCACCCTCTCAAAGGATTCTCCTCATCTTTAAAGGAGTCCCTTTTCCCTGGAGTAACCTCTTGTACTTTTGTATTACCATAAGGCAGTATTTCCTCCTAGTACCTTATCTTTGGGGCCTGTTTAATGCATTTGTGTTGATGCCAAGTGAAGTATTTTAAATGCCTGCATTGTATCATTGTTATTCTCAGAAATTTAAGAAGTGTGATGGATTTTGTTTGGTTTCTTTTTTGGTTTTCCTCTCTCCTGACAGAATATTGATCTTAGTGGAAAGGTTACAGACACTCTAGTTCTATGCCTTCTTTAGATCATTGTTGGACACCTCCTTATATTCCCCATGAATATACCATAGCCTTGAACACCTTGCTTCCGTCACAGGTTTGAATGAGTTTCACCTGTGTGTCATTGGTCCAAACTTAATGTAATTCTTCCAAACATTTAAGGTCCTTGGGTTTTCAGTGGGCAATTACATTATCCTCAGTAGCTTCAGCTTTTTGGATTTCCCAAGTTAGCCCTGGGATTACTGGAATACAGTAGCCCCCTACATAATCCAGGATGTAGATGGATGATCCAGTTTACATTCTGCCTTTCCGTATCAATTCTTGGCATTCTCAAGAAGCTTATATTATATATTTCAGAGCACCCTTTATCACCAACTCCAGGTAGATTCTTGGGGAATTTTTAGTTTTCAAGTATAGTGACAATATTCAAGCCCCAGGAAATTCTTAATTGTTCTTTTTGGTGGGAGATAAACTTCAGATGGGAGATATGTGGATATCTGAATATTCTTTCTACTTTTTCCTCTCTAGGCATCTCCCCTCAGATGGAGGTCACCTGTGTCCCCACATCCACAAGCACAGTGTCTTCCATAGGTAACACAAATGGGGGAAGAAGTGGGGCCATCTGTCTACCTGGAAAGGCTAAAGATCCTCCGACAGCGATGTGGTCTGGACAACACAAAGGTACTGCTCCTTTTCTTCTGTGCAGCTCAGGGGAGGGTATTCACAGCAGGTCCGAGGCAGGCCGGCCCACAGAGAAGTGGCTCAGTCTTGGTGTATGTTGTTCTGGAGCTGCATCTTGACTTGCTTGACCTGATCTTAGACAATCTCTCTCCTTCTCTCAATAGCAAGATGACCGACCCCGTTGACCTCTTTGCTCTCCAAACCAGCAGTTCCTACTGTCGCCTCTTCCACAGACATGCTCCACAGCAAACTCTCTCAGCTCCGGGAATCACGGGAACAGCACCAGCATTCAGACCTGGATTCTAACCAGACTCACTCTTCAGGAACTGTGACCTCCTCCTCCTCCACAGCTAACATAGACGACTTGAAAAAAAGACTGGAGAGAATAAAGAGCAGTCGCAAATGAAGCTGCCCCATTCCCCTGGCACCCTGCAGCTTTAGTTTACTAAACTAGAAGTCCTCATAGTTTAAAGTGGCCTCAGCAGGCCTAGTGTACACAAACTGGTTGTATGTATCATGCCGTGGAGCTGGGGGGAGGAGTCGTTGTGGCACAAGTATTTGTACATACTCTGCTTCTCTCCGTCAGCGTCCCGCCGCTCTAGAAGACTGTCTGTGGATGAGTTTAGTGTACAGACTTGTAAACAGCTGCCCCTTCTGCTCAGTCTAGTTCCCAGATCCTTTTCTTTTTAATTGCTCATTTGTAAAATTGTCCTAATCTTTCCTAGCTTTCTAATAGTTAATATTAGAAACTCTTTAATAGTTTTCCTTTCAGTTTGTAAGCTCTTCTCTCTGTTGCCCTGAAGGGTCACTGTATTCTGTATGAATGCATGGCATGATACGACTAATTTAAGAGTCTTTTATAAATAAAGTTTGCATTAACTATACCTGACTCCCCAAGATGCTCCTTATCCTGGAGCATTGGGCAGCAATTTGTTTAACCTCTTTTGGTACCAGCTGCGTATTCAGCCAGTTAGAGAAAGGTTAATTACTGCTTACAGAGCTTCCCTTTTTCTTGGCTCACAGACTTGGAGCTGTCTTTTATTCCTTTGGAATGGAAGGAACTCGCCTTTTCTGCTCTCCACATGCAGCTCCTAGGGAGCAGAAAAATCTCATCCTTGTTTTGAGATTTTGGTCATGCCTTCCCTTCCATTATCACCAGTGGTTTCAAGGAGCTCTTGGACATCCTACCACTTTGCTGACCAAAAGCAAACAAGATTGTGCCCAGAGATTGGCTGGGCTTCAGTGGTTCTCACATTTATGAGAACCAGACTTGGGTTCATTTGACTAATGGAGTTTGGGAAAGCTTAGTGGTTTCCTGCCTGGTTATCTGAGCCTCTTTCTTTTGTTCCAGGCTAACAGTTGTTTCACATTCAGTCAGTAAGGACCAGAAAGTGAGCTGAATATTCACCTCTGGAATAAAATCCATGGGACCTCCCTCCACAGTCAGAAAAACTCTTAACGATGAAAAGGTACTGGATTCAGGAGGAGATTTTGGGCAGTTATAAAGTTCAAAGGAACCTTCCTGTTGTAGCTCACCTTCTACTCAATTGATGTCCAAGAAATGAAAGATTGATGGAAGATTAATCCTGTATAGGTTCCAGTCATCGTTTTTAGGTGGCCCCTGAGCCTCCTGAAATTAAACTTCTCTCCTTTATAATGAGAACATGGGACTAGGTATTGTTCACTGAAGAGATGGAGGCATTTGCTGCTATAGCACAAAGACATTTAGAAAGAATGGCTACACAGGCTGGGCCTGGTGGCTCACGCCTATAACCTTAGTATTTTGGGAGGTTGAGCTGGGTGGATCACTTGACCCAGGAGTTCAAGACAAGTATGGGCAACATGGCTCTACCAAAAATAATACAAAAGTTAGCTGGGCATAGTGGCTCAAGCCTGTAGTCCCAGCTACACGGGAGGCTGGGTTGGGAGGATCACCTGAACCCAGGAGGTCAAGGCTGCAGTGAGCCATGATCACTCCCCTGCACTCCAGCCTGGACAACAGAGCGAGACCCTATCTCAGAAGAAGAAAAAAGAGTGGCTGTACTCTGGTCTGGAATTAGCAAAGCCGATTTGGAAAACCCAAGTTCCTAGAGCTTACAACCCTGACCGCTGTGTTGGAAGGAAACAGACTTACGAGAACATGTATCCTTGTTTAAAAAGCAGGTCCTGCGTGTTACAAGTAATTCTGAATCCCTTCCCCCTTGATCGAGTTGATGCTCTGGGCTGCCAAGATCCTGCAAGCTCACTGCCTTTCAGTCAACCAGAACCAAAGAATGAAGGCAAGGAACTCTCCTGTTTTCTGATGTGTTGAAAAATGAGAAAAAAATGTTAAGCAGAAGGGCTGAAGATCCCTATCTCAGGTCCCTTCCCACTGAAAACCACTTTAGAAGATCCCAGGCCAGGTACTGTAACCATAGGGATTCCCTGCTCCACTCCACTATCCTGTGCCTGAGCCTGAGGCCAACATTGATCTTAATTCTTCCCCTGAGCTCATGGATGGGACTTCTCAAGGGAAAGCCATGCTGTATCTCACACCCGTGACCTCTGCCAACAGTAACCATGAAGAATGTGCTTTGAAAGGGTATCTTTGAAGTTCTGTGATGCTTTTTTTGAGAGGGAGTCTTGCTCTGTCATTCAGGCTGGATGGCGTGCAGTGGCGTGATCTCTGCTCACTACAACCTCTGCCTCCTGAGTTCAAGCAATTATCCTGCCTCAGCCTCCCAAGAAGCTGGGATTACAGGTGCCCACCACCAGACCTGGCTAATTTTTGTATTTTTAGTAGAGACGGGGTTTTACCAGGTTGGCCAGCTGGTGTCCAACTTCTGACCTCAGGTGATCCGTCAGCCTCAGCCTCTCATAGTGCTGGGATTACAGGCGTGACCCGCCGCACCCAGCCTGTGACTCTTACAACTTAAAATGTGAGATCCCATTTCTTGGAAAAATAAATTGTTCCAGCTGGTAACTGCTGTGTGAAGAAACATTCCAGGAAGCAACTACCCCACTGATGGGCTATTTGCAGGGCCCAAGGGTGGGAGGAGGTAAGCGGCAGAGGAACAGCCAGGCCCGATGCCCGGTCCAGTTCCCAGGCAATAGTGAGGACACAAGTGGTGATTCACAGAGAGCTTACCTGGGCACTAGGCATTATGCTAAGGTCATTATATAAGTTCTCTCATTTAATCCTCATAACCATAAGAGGTAAGTAAAGTCATATACACCTTTTAATATACAGGTAGCCCTCCAGATCTGTGGGTTTTGCATCTGCAGATTCAACCAACTGCAGACTGAAACTATTTGTGGGGAAAGAAAACAATAAAAATAACAATACAATTATAAATAATGCAAATTTTAAAATACAATATAACAACTACATAGCTAGCATTTATGTTCTATTAGGTATAAGTAATCTAAAGATGATTTGAAGGACGGAGGGCCGGGCGAAGTGGCTCACACCTGTAATCCCAGCACTCTGGGAGGCCGAGGAAAGCAGATAACCTGAGGTCAGGAGTTCAAGACCAGCCTTATCAACATGGTGAAACCCCGTCTCTACTAAAGATAACAAAAATTTGTCAGGCATGGTGGTGCTTGCCTGTAATCCCAGCTACTTAGGAGGCTGCGGCAGGAGAATCACTTGAATCTGGGAGGTGACCAAGTAGCCAAGATTACAGGTGACTGCCATCATGCCCAGCTGATTTTTATATTTTTAGTAGAGATGGGGTTTCACCATGTTGGCCAGGCTGGTCTCAAACTCCTGACTTCAAGTGATCTGCCCGCCTCAGCCTCCCAAAGTGCTAGGATTACAGGTGTGAGCCACTGCGCCTGGCCAAAGGAAGGCATTTAAAAACTGCGTATAGGCCAGGCATGGTGACTCATGCCTGTAATCCCAGCACTTTGGGAGGCTGAGGCAGGCTGATCACAAGGTCAGGAGAAAAAAAAACTACTGAGCATATACCTGTTTTTTCTTTTTATTTTTATTTTTGAGACTGAGTCTCGCTCTATCACCAGGCTGGAGTGCAGTGGTGCGATCTCAGCTCACTCCAGCCTCCGCCTCCCGGGTTCAAGTGATTCTCTTGTCTCAGCCTCCTGAGTAGATGGGACCACAGGCGTGCACCATGATGCCCAGCTAATTTTCATATTTTTAGTAGAGAAGGGGTTTCACTGTGTTGGCCAGGATGGTCCTGATCTCCTGACCTTGTGATCCACCCAACTCAGCCTCCCAAAGTGCTGGGATTACAGGCGTAAGCCACCGCACCCGCCCAGATCTGATTTTTGTAAACAGCATCTCACTGTTACCCAGGCTGCAGTGCAGGTACAGTGACATGATCATGGCTCACTGCAGCCTCAACCTCCCAGGCTCAAGTGATCCTCCCAAGTAAACTTGACTACAGTCACATGCCCAACTAATTTTATTTTTTGGGTCTCACCACATTGCCCAGACTGATCTCACATTCCTAGCCTCAAGAGATCCTCCCACCTTAGCCTCCCAAGTTGCTGAGATTGTAAGTGAGCTAGCATGCCCTAGCTGATCTGACATCATTTTAATGATAGGAAAAAAGACGTAGAGACTTAACTAAAAGCACAGGACTCAATATTTTCTATATTTGAATTCCTACTTTGACCTTTCTTAGCTGTGTGACCTTGGACTAGGTACTTCTCCAAATCTCAGTTTACTCACCTACCTCTTGTGAGGATTAAATGAGATAATCCATTAAACCCTAGAGTGTGGAACATATTAAATGCTTGTAAATTCAACCTGTCATCTTTCCTCTCACCTGGCCCTTTCCTCTCACCTGGCCCTTTCCTCTCACCTGGTCTGAAGGTGGTGGATTCTTTTGGGACAGGGTCTTGCTGTGTCACCCAGGCTGGAGTGCAGTAGCTCACTGCAGCCTCAACCTCCTGGGCTCAAGGGATTCTTCCACCTCAGCCTCCCGAATGCTGGTACTACAGGTGTGCACCAGGTGGTAGATTCCAAGGTCCTCTTTATCCAGCAATATTACTGGCTCTTCCTGAGCCCAGAGAGCTGCCCATGAATAGCACTGGGAGCACTGAGGCTCGTTGAGAGTCACTTTTATTGGGAACCATAATTTTAGAAACACAGAAATAATTCTTTCACTGGATTGCTTCCAAGAGCCCAGAATATGAGTGGCCCCCTATTCTCCAAACTGATCAATGACCTTCTTTATCCACTTCTTCAGGCGGAACACGTGTGTGTAGAAGCCATATTTCCCATCCCGGTCGCAGCCTTCACCCCATGAAACGATGCCCATTTGATACCAGCGTTTGTTAAAGGGGTTCTGAAGAAGAAAGATGGGGTTTCTGATAGAGTCAAGTTCAAGGTCACATCAGTATTCCCCTGCCAGGCAACTGTTTCTAGAGACTATAGAGTTTCTCCCCACCCCCCAGAAGATGTGTTCACCAGGCCCTGGCCTTGCGAGAAGCTCACCTTCATGACAAAGGGTCCCCCGCTGTCACCTTCACAGGCATCCCCTCGTTTCCCTTCGTCAGTCTTATAACCTTGAGAGAGAACAGCCGTGCTCAGGAGCATAGCTCAGTCTGGCCACGCTCCTTCCCAAGACATAGCTGGTGAGAGTCCACTTCCCCCTTCCAGTCATTCTTGCTCTCTTCACTTCCTCACCCTACACATCCAGTCCTAGCAAATCTTGTGGGCTCTACCTTCAACATAGACCCCAAATCCAACCCCTTCTCACCACTTCTAGCTCTGGCTCCTGAACTACTAGTTTCCTTAATTCTTTGCCCACCTAAAATCTACCCCCCCACCCAACAGGCAGAATAATGCTTTTTAAAAGTTGGGCCAGGCTGGGCGTGGTGGCTCATGCCCAAGGCAGGTGGATCACTTGAGCTCTGGAATTCAAGACCCGCCTGGGCAATATGGCAAAACCCTGCCTCTACAGAAAATACAAAAAATTAGCTGGGCACGGTTGCTCGTGCCTGTAGTCCCAGCTACTCCGGAGGCTGAGACAGGAGGATCACTTGCACCTGGGAGGTTAAGGCTGCAGTGAGCCGTGATCGTGCCACCGCACCCCAGCCTGGGTGACTGAGACTCTGTCTCAAAAAATAATATAAATTAAAAGACAAAGGAAAAAATTTAAAAATTAAAAAGTTAATCTGCTGAGGACAATGATGGTAGTTGCCTTTATTCAAATCTCCCCCACATATCCTCTACAAACAATTCAGAACAACACCAACAATAATAAAACCTACATAAAAGACCACACCTTCGCTGGATGCAGTGGCTCACACCTGTAATCCCAGCACTGTGGGAGGCCGAGGCAGGTGGATCACCTAAGGCCAGGAATTTGAGACCAACTTGGCCAACCTGGTGAGACCCCATCTCTACTAAAAATACAAAATTAGCCAGGTGTGGTGGCGTGTGCCTGTAGTGCCAGCTACTCAGGAGTCTAAGGCAGAATTGCTTGCACCTGGGAGGCAGAGGTTGCAGTGAGCCAAGATTGTGCCACTGCACTCCAGCCTGGGTGACAGAGCAAGACTCCAACTCAAAAAACACAAAAACAAAAAAACACACCTTTAACGTCACTAGAATTCAACAACTAAACCTTTAATTAGTATAGTTAGTTGTATGTCTAATACCTAAACATGTAGGGATAAGGATGGAAAAATATTATCTACTAGATAAAAGAAACAGGAGCAATCAAATTAGGAATCTTATAAATAACTACAAATTTACAAAAGAAACAAATGAAAACTAAAATAGATCCATAGAAAGACACTATAGAAAAACAGAAAATATGAATAAAAAGACCTCAGCTAATAAAATTCTTCCTCAAAACACAACCATGGCCCAGGTGCAGTGGCTCACATCTGTTGTCCCAGCACTTTGGGAGGCCAAGGCAGGTGGATTGCTTGAGCACAGGAGTTCAAGACCAGCCTGGACAACATAGTTAGACCCCACTCTACAAAAAATAAAAATCTGGGCAGGTGTGGTGGCGCGTGCCTGTGGTCCCAGGCACCCGGGAGGCTAAGGTGAGAGGATCACTTCAGCGTGGAGTCGAGGCTGTGATAAACTATGAGTGTGCCACTACACTCCAGCCTGAGTGACAGAGCAAGACCCCATCTAAAAACAAGCAAAAAAAAAAAAAAAAGCCACAACCATGAAAAAAGAAAACTGTAACTGAAATAAATATCCTCAGGCAAACTTGTAAATCTAGAAAAACAACTTCAATCAGAAAATCAAAAGTTAAAAATGAATGGACAAACAGTAAGAAATAAAAAGCAGAAAGTGGTTGAAATGGAACTCAGGCTAAACAAAGAAGAAATCTGAAGCCCGGGCGCAGTGACTCACGCCTGTAATCCCAGCACTTTGGGGAGGCTGAGGTGGGTGGATCACTTGAGGTCAGGAGTTCGAGACCAGCCTGGCTGACATGGAGAAACTTCATCTCTACTAAAAATGTAAAAATTAGCCAGGTGTGGTGGTGGGCACCTGTAATCCCAGCTACTGGGGAGGCTGAGGCAGGAGAATTGCTTGAACCTGGGAGATGGAGGCTGCAGTGAGCTGAGATCACACCACTGCACCCCAGCCTGGGCAACAGAGCGAGACTCTGTCTCAAAAAAAAAAAGAAAAAAGAAAGGAACTAAAAGGGCATTTCAAAAAGGTTCTAGGTATGATGCCTTACAAAAGTATATATCAAAAAAAAAAAAAAAAAAAAGGCATGGGCCGGGCACAGTGCCTCACACCTGTAATCCCAGCACTTAGGGAGGCCAAGGAGGGTGGATCCCAAGGTCAGGAGGTTTGAGACCAGCGTGACCAACATGGTGAAACCCCGTCTCTACAAAAAATACAAAAATTAGCCGAGCATGGTGGTGCACGCCTGTAATCCCAGCTACTCAGGAGGCCGAGGCAGGAGAATTGCTTGAACCCGAGAGGTGGGTTGCAGTGAGCCGAGATCTCCTCGCCTTTGCACTCCAGCCTGGGGGACAGAGCAAGGCTCTGTCTCAAAAAATAGGATTGCTTGAGCCCAGGAGTTCAAAGCTGCAGTGCGCTGTGACTCTGCCACCTCACTCCAGCCTGGGCACCAGAGCAGGCAAGACCCTATCTCAAAAATAAATAAATAAATAAAGCAAGCTAGCAAGAGAACAGCCAAGTAAACCAGACAAAAACATAAGAAAAAAACCTTTTTTCTGTAACCTTCGCCTCCCAGGTTCAAGCGATTCACCTGCCTCAGCCTCCCAGGCAGCTGGGACTACAGGCTCACGCCATCACGCCCAGCTAATTTTTTTTTTTTTTATTTTAGTAGAGACGGGGTTTCACCATGTTGGCCAAGATGGTCTTGATCTCCTGACCTCATGATCCACCCACCTCGGCCTCCCAAAGTGCTGGGATTACAGGCGTGAGCCACTGTGCCTGGCCAAGAAAACTTTTTAAGAGATAAAAGCAGAAATTAATAAGCCACGGAATAGAAAAATAATAGGCCTAATGATTTCATAAATCAAATCCCTAGGTATTTGTTTTTAGAAAACTGGCAAGCAACTAGCTAATTTACTCAAGAAAAATAAGGTATTACAAATACATAAAATAAGATACCAAAGGGGCCAGGTATGGTGGCTCACACCTGTAATCCCAGCACTTTGGGAGGCCAAGGCAGGTGGATCACCTGAGGTCAGGAGTGCAAGACCATCCTGGCCAATGTGGTGAAACCCCATCTCTACTAAAAATGCAAAATTAGCCAAGTGTGGTGGTGGGTGCCTGTAATCCCAGCTATTTGGGAGGCTGAGGCAGGAGAATTACTTGAACCAGGGAGGCAGAGGTTGCAGTGAGCCAAGATCACCCCATTGGCACTCCAGCCTGGGCAACAAGAGCAAAACTCTGTCTCAAAAAAAAAAAAAAAAACCCGAGGGAAAAAATTATGAGAGAATACATTGCAGCAGTCAAGAAAGAGACAATAATAGACTTGAACAAATGGGAAGACATTTCTTTTCCTTGGATAAAATGACTCAACATCAAAAATAGGTCTGTTCTCCCAGTTAATTTATGAAAGTATCATAATCCCAATAAAAATGCCACCAAGACTTTTTATAGAGCTAGACATGTTGAAACTAAAGTTCATACGGAAAAACAAACATGCAAGAATTGCCGGGAAAACACTGGAAAAGAAAAACTAAAAGAGAACATTACCTTCCCAGCTTTGCATGCTAAAGCCTCTATCATTAAAACAATGTGGCGCTGTGCACAGACAACAGACCAGGAAAGCTGAGTAGAAAGTCCAGAAACATATTCATCCTCATGCATACTCTATCCACAGAAATCCAGAGTGTGGGGCTGGGTACTGTGGCTCATTCTGATAATCCCAACACTTTGGGAGGCCAAGGCAGGAGGTTCACTTGAGCCCAGGAGTTCGAGACCAGCCTGGGTAACATAGCAAAACCCTCTCTCTACAAATCAAATAAAATCAAAATTAGCTGAGTGCAAGAAAAAATAAAACTAAAAAATAAAACCTAGGTCAGGCATGGTGGGTCACGTCTGTAACCCCAGCCATTTGGGAGGCCAACGCACGAGAACTGCTTGAGCCCAGCCAGGAGTTCAAGGTCAGCCTGGGCAGCCTAGTGAGACTTGTCCCTATTTCAAATAAATAAATTAATAAAAATAAAAGACAGCCTAGAATGAGATAAAGGTAAAATCTCAAATCATTAGTGCAAAGACAAATTTTTTTTAGATATAGAAACAGGGTCTCACTCTGTCACCCAGACTGCAGTGCAATGGCGCAGTCATACCTCCACAGCTTGAGCTCCTAGCAAGCAATTCTCCTAACTCAGCCTCTCAAGTAGCTGAGACTAGAAGGCACACGCCACTATGCCCAGGTAATTTTTAAAATATTTTCTTGTAGAGACAGGATCTTGTTAGGGTGTCCAGGCTGGTTTTGAAGTCCTGGCCTCAAGCAATCCTGCCTCAGCCTTCTAAAGTGCTGGGATTACAGGTGTGAGCCACCGTACTTGGCCAAGAATTTTTTTTTTTTTTTAATAAAAACGGGGTTTCACCATGTTGGTCAGGCTGGTCTTGAACTCCCGACCTCAGGTGATCTGCCCGCCTGGCCAAGAATTTTTAATAAACAGTGTAGGGACAGCTGATTAGCCATTTGGAAAATGATAAATTAGATCTATACCTCACATCAGACACAAAAATAAACTCCATATGAGTCAGGAATCTATGTGCAGAAAAATTAAATCAGGTACTAGAGGAAATCATGAGTGAATTCCTCAATGACCTAGGTATCAGGAAAGGTGTTACTGTTGTTTTTTTGTTGGTGGTGGTTTTTGAGACGGAGTCTTGCTCTGTCGCCCAGGCTGGAGTGCAGTGGCATAATCTTGGCTCACTGCAACCTCTGCCTCTGGGGTTCAAGCAATTCTCCAGCCTCAGCCTTCCAAGTAGCTGAGACTACAGGCATGAGCCACCACGCTCAGCTAATTTTTGTATTTTTAGTAGAGATGAGGTTTCTCCATGTTGGCCAGGCTGGTCCTGAACTCCTGACCTCAGGCGATCACCTGCCTCGGCCTCCCAGAGTGCTGGGATTACAGGTGTGAGCCACCATGCCCGGCCAGGAAAGGTTTATCTAACTCTGATTCAAAATCCAGATTCAATAAAATAAAGGATTGATAATTTGACTAGTAATTTTTTAAATTGCATGGCCAAAAAAATTATACATAAGGTTAAAAAAACTGACAAACTAGGAGAAAACATTTGCAATGTATACCACAAATAAAGGCCTAATGTAAATATGAAGAACTCACAAAAATTGATAAGGGACCAAAAAATGGACAAAAAACCATGAAGAGAAAATTCACCAAAAAAAAATTATATAATACGGCTGGGCACGGTGGCTCATGCCTGTAATCCCAGCACTTTG
Organism: Ateles fusciceps; assembly: GCA_036589455.1. Taxonomy (NCBI): domain Eukaryota; kingdom Metazoa; phylum Chordata; class Mammalia; order Primates; family Atelidae; genus Ateles; species Ateles fusciceps. Next base: position 16,524,425 of record JAZHEH010000681.1, on the reverse strand, counting down.
GGAGGCCGAGGTGGGTGGATCACAAGATCAGCCTGGTCAACATGGTGAAACCACCCTGTCTCAAAAAAAAGGAAAAAAAAAATTATATAATACAAATACCAGCCAGGCATGGTGGCACGCACCTGTGGTCCCAGCTACTTGGGAGGCTGAGGCAGAATAATCACTTGAGCCTGGGAAGTGGAGGCTGCAGTGAGCCAACATCATGCCACTGCACTCCAGCCTGGGCGACAGAGTGACACCGTTTCAAAAAAAAAATAATTATATAAAAAGGGTCCTTAATCATACGAAAAGATGTTCAACTTCATTTTCAATTTGAAAAATGTCAATAAAAACAATTCCAAGATACTATTTCTCACCTCTCAAATTGGTAAAAATTTTAAAGTGTGACATTCTTTTAGCAAGGTTGTGGGGAAACGGGCGTTCTCATACACTGCTGGAAATGCAAACTGGTACAACCCTTATGGAAAGAAATACGAAAATCTCTTTTAAAATGACACGTTTGCCTTTTGACTTAGCAACCTCACTTCTAAAAATTTACTAGGAGAGCCCAGGTGTGGTGGCTCACACCTGTAATCCTAGCAATTTGGGAGGCCGAGTTGGGTGGATCACTTGAGCTCAGAGTTTAAGACCAGTCTGGGTAACATAGTGAGACCGAGTCTCTACAAAAAATCAAAAATTAGCTGGGCTTGGTGTTGTGTGCATGTAGCCCCAGCTACTCGGGAGGCTGAAGTGGGAGTTTGGCTTGAGCCCAGGAGGTAGAGGTTGCAGTGGGCTGAGCATAGGATTTTTGGGGTTTTTTTTTTTTTTTTAGACAGTCTCGCTCTGCCATCCAGGCTGGAGTGCAATCTCAGCTCACTGCAACTTCTGCCTCCTGGGTTCAAGCAATTCTCCTGCCTCAGCTTCCCAAGTAGCTGGGACTACAGGCAAGTGCCACCACACCTGGCTAATTTTTTTGTACTTTTAGTAGAGACGGGGTTTCACTGTATTAGTCAGGATGGTCTCTGTCTCCTGACCTTGTGATCCACCCGCCTCGGCCTCCCAAAGTTCTGGGATTACAGGTGTGAGCCACCACGCCGGCCAGGACTGTTTTTAATAGTGCTATGGATGGAGGATTCTGCAACTGTGTATTCTAGTATTGCTCAACTAAGTAAATGCATTACAGACAACGGAGTCAGGTTTCTTACTGTCAACAGAGAATTACAAATAAGGAAGAGGAAAAGCTAAAATGAATCTGGTGATGTTAGATTGGAATTGGAGGTTTCAGTAGGAACTTGTGGTTTTTTATATAGATGATAGATAGAGATGTTGTTGTATGCATCATATAATTCTTTTCTGGTTCTGTCCATTGAGAGAGCCTAGAAGTAATGGCATCCCACTAGCAACGTGCACACGCCAGCACCCGGATCGCCGTTGTAAATTCCACGCTCCACTAGCAGCGTTCCCTGGAGAAATGGCTCATTCCAACACTACAGTCAGGAAGGCGGGATTAACCCGAAACATCTCGCTGTGCCAAACAGGAAGAAAGTAGTCAAAGAGGGACAGGACATCTCCCCCAAGTCACAGAAGCCAGCTTGAAGGGACTCCCAGCGGCCAAACTTGGGACCATTTGAGCATCAAAAGAAGTAACAACAGTAAGGAAGTATGGCCAGGCACGGTGGCTCACACCTGTAATCCCAGAACTTTGGGAGGCCGAGGCAGATCAATCACCTGAGGTCAGGAGTTCCAGACCAGCCTGGCCAACATGGTGAAACTCCATCTCTACTAAAAATACAAAAAATTAGCCGGGCATGGCGGCAGGTGCCTATGATCCCAGCTACTTGGGAGGCTGAGGCAGGAGAATCGCTTGACCCGGGAGGCAGAGGTTGCAGTGAGCAGAGATCACGCCACTGCACTCCAGGCTGGGCAACAAGAGCAAAACTCTATCAAAAAAAACAAAAACAAAAACGGAAACCCTTAGAATAAAGTAAGGATCCTTAAGTCTATACTGATAGAATGAAAGGAAAGCAATAAAGTAACGAACAAATGTAGACAAGGAATGACAGAATTTGAAAAGCAGTATTTGGTAGTCACCCTAGTTGGGAGAAGGTTTTGATGACAAACAGAATACAAAATATCAAAGTAGGCCTGGCGCAGTGGCTCATGTCTGTAATCCTAGCATTTTGGGAGGTCGAGGCAGGTGGATCACCTGAGGTCAGGAGTTCAAGACCAGCCAGGCCAACATGGTGAATCCCCTTCTCTACTAAAAATACAAAAATTAGCCAGGCGTGGTGACATGGGTCTGTAATCCCAGCTACTCAGGAGACTGAAGCAGGAGAATTGCTTGAACCCGGGAAGTGGAGGTCACAGTGAGTTGAGATTGTGCCACTGCACTCCAGCCTGGGCAATAGAGCGAGACTCCATCTCAAAAAAAAAAAAAAAAAAGAAAGAAAGAAATCAAATCAAAGTATCTCTTCACCAGATATTAATTACAAAGGGAAAAGCAGAAGTTACAGCAAGAAACTTGGCAGATATTACATTCCTCAAGAGGTCAAAGTTAGACTCACCGCATATGAGACAAATTGTCCTCATGTACCAGTAACAGGACACACTGAGAAGCACATGGCACCACTGAGCCTGAACCTGACCATGAGGAAACCTTAGACAGCCCAGACCCAGGGCCAGTGTACAAAATACCCAGACTGTGCTCATCAGACATGTCAAGGTCATGGAACACAAAGATCCTTCATTGAATCCTGGGTGAGAAAAGTGCTTTTTTGTTTTCCCGTTAAAGACATTAGCAAGACTAACAAAAATATGAATAAGGTCTATAGATTAGACAATAGCGTTGTACCATTACCAATTTCCTGGTTTTGGCTGGGTGCCGTGGCTCACGCCTGTAATCCCAGCACCTTGGTAGGCCAAGGAGGGTGGATCACCTGAGGTCAGGAGTTCAAGACCAGCCTGGCCAACATGTTGAAACCACGTCTCTACTACAAATACAAAAATTAGCTGGGCATGGTGGCACATCCCTGTGATCCCAGCTACTCGGGAGGCTGAGGCAGGAGAATCGCTTGAACCCGGGAGGAGGAGGTTGCAGTGAGTGGAGATCGTGCCACTGCACTCAAGCCTGGGTGACAGAGTGAGACTGTGTCAAAAAAAAAATTTCCTGGTTTTAATATTTGTACTGTGGTTATATAAGAGAACATCCTTGGGTTTTTAAAATTTTTTTGGAAATACTCAAGTATTTATGGGTAAAAAAGGAACCACATGCACGATTTGCTCTCAAACTATGCATATATATATAAACTCCCACACATACACAGAATGGGGGACAATCTGGATGACAGTACACAGGAAATCTTTGTATTATTTTTGCAACTTTTCTGTGAGTCTGAAATTACACTCAATTTTTTTATCGTTTATTTTTAAAGTCAGTCAGATCATTTCTTAACCTGCCCCAAACCCCTCTGTAACTTCCCATCTCACTCAATAAAGTCCTTCCAGCCCCTAAAGGAAGTGCCGGTCCTCTACCTGCTCCCCCTCTCTCCCTGCACCCACTTCTGCCCCTCCTCAGCCTCCCAGGCCTTCCTACTGCTCCCCCAGGCAAGGCAAGCGTGCTCCCACCTCAGGGCCTTTGTGCCTGCCATGACCCCCAGCCTGCGGTGCTCCTCCCCTACACATGCCTGCTCGCTCCTTCCTTCCCTTCTTCCAGTCCCTGCCCAGACATCACCTTCTCATGGAGGCCTTCTCCAACCTTCTCTGGCCACCGGATTGACTGATTGATTGGTTGATTGATTGATGGAGTCTCACGCTGTTGCCCAAGCTGAAGTGCAGCGATGCCAGATCTCAGCTCACTGCCACCTCCGTCTCCCAGCCTCAAGTAATTCTCCTGCCTTAGCCTCTTGAGTAGCTGGGATTACAGGCATGCACCACCACGCCCAGCTAATTTTTGTATTTTTAGTAGAGACATGTTGCCCAGGCTGGTCTCGAACTCTTGACTTCAAGTGATCTGCCCACCTCATCTGTCCACCCTGTTTAGAAGCTCACCTCATCGCCCCTACTCTCTCCCTGTTCTTCATTTTTCTTCACAGCACCGGTCAAGGATTGCTGCTTTAGATCTGTTTATGGATATACCCTCCTCCTAGGAAGGAAGCTCTCTGAGGGCACAGGCATTGTTGGTCTGGGTCCCTGCTATGTACCCTGGAACACTGCCTGGAACATGATACGCGCTACATAAATATTTGCTGAGCGACTGGATGAATGAATAGCATTTCCCCACCTGAAGTCTCTTGCTGCTATCTGAGCTCACATATGTTTAACATTTCACTAGTGACTGATACTACACCAAATATATTAATCTATGCTGCCTCATCTAACCCTCCTGTAAACATTATGGGATACAGACTTTTATCTCCATTTTACAGAGAAAGAAACTGAGCCACCAAGAGGTTAGACAACTGGTCCAAAGTCACATGGCTTGAACCGAGGCACAACTCAGTCCTCCCGACCCAGGCCTCACCTTTCCCTCGGCCCGCCCCGCCCCGCCCCACACAGACTTACCAGCACAGAACATGTTGTCGGTGATGCGGATCCGGGTGGAGGCCTTGCAAGCCGACCGCTCCACAATGGGCAGATTCACCACCTGCAGGACGCTGGGCAGCACCTTACTGCTGGCTGTCCACGTCTCCTTCAGGTTGCCCCAGCCAGTCACCCGCCCCTTGTATCCAGCCTGGAGCAAGCTTTGGGGGAAGGAAAAAGGGCCTGGTGAGAGCCAACCCCCACATGAGCCATCTAGCCCCAGCGCCATTCCTCAGAGACCAGAATCTAAAACACCAGTGCTGGCTGGGCACAGAGGCTCACACCTGTAATCCCAGCATTGTGGGAGGCCAAGGCGGGCAGATCACTTGAGGTCAGGTTTTCGAGACCAGACTGGCCGACACAGTGAAACGCACAGTCTCTACTAAAAACACAAAAATTCACCGGGCATGGTGGTCCACGCCTAAAATCCCAGCTGAGGCAGGAGAATCCCTTGAAGCTGCGAGGTGGGTTTGCAGTGAGCCGAGATTGTGCCACTGCACTCTAGCCTGGGAGACAAGAGTGAAACTCCATCAATCAATAAATAAAACTTAAAAAATGAAATGCTAGCCGGGCGCGGTGGCACACCTATAATCCCAACTACTCCGGAGGCTGAGGCAGAAGAATTGCTTGAACCCAGGAGGCGGAGGTTGCAGTGAGCCGAGATTGCACCACTGCATTCCATCCTGGGCAACAGAGCAAAACTCTGTCTTGAAAAATTAAATAAATAAATAAATAATAAAACGCCAGTGCTGGAAAAACTTTTGGGTTCACTCTAGGAAACTGAGGCCTGGAAAAGGGGTAAGGACTCCTGCAAGGCTACTAGGCTCTGCCCCCCAGCTAATAAGCGTCTGGTGGCCCACCTGGCTGCCGTCTCTCTGTCGGGCAGGCACACGGGATGAATGTAGTCGCTGAAGGTGACGGACTTCTTTAGCCTCAGCAGGGCGATGTCCCGGTCCAGGTTATCCCGCCAGTTGTACCTGGGGTGGATGTAGATCTTTTCCAACATGGATATCTTTTCTATGTTGCGCTCGTACCTGCAGAGACCCCAAGAGAGAAATGGAGAAGCTGCAGGTTCACCTAGAGAGGGGCAGGAAACTGCCTGCCCTTGGGGTCTGGGAGACAGGGTGTCCTGCAGGCCATCAGGGAGCGGATAGGGCTGGCTCCTGCCATGGCAGCCCCCTGGCCGTCTCTTCCTGGGCCTAAAGCCATGCAGGGCTTTGGAGTCAGTCAACCGGGTGGACAGGGATGGGGGCACAGGTTGCACGCCCCGGTCCAGACAGACTATTTTCAGACTCCCACGTGGGCCATATCCTGGTGTTGGAGGGACCAGGAGACAGACTGGGATGTCTGCCCCCAGCTCCAAGCCTCAGTCGGGACATGGCCAAATGGACTTTCCAGCAGAGACTGCCGGGATGTCATGTTGTGGGGGGGGTATACAAAACATCCCATGTGGCCCAGAGCCACCAGGTCCCCTCATCGTCACTCTGGAGGACTCAGACCCCTGCCAGACACCCACAGGCCACCAGGTGTGTACCTGGCGCGGGCGTGCTTGCCAATGCGCACCAGAAGGTCATTCTCAGTGAAGTTCTTGTCCCAGGGCGGGTACAGGAGACAGTGGGCAGCGGTGAGGACCCAGCGGTCACTGATGAGGCTGGCCCCACACAGCAGCTCCTGGGGAGCCTTCCGGAAAAGCATCACCTGCCTATGAGGGGGAGCAGGAAGTATTAGGAGCTGAAGGGGAGGGGGCTGCCTCCACACCAGCCCTAGAACTAACAAGTCCGAGGTCTAAGAACCAGCTGGGCAGAACTGCTTCCGGGGCCCAGATCCCAGCTTGGGCTGGCTGCCCTTTGGGCCTGGAGCCTCCGTGTGATGCTGAGGGGCTGCCTCACACCTTGTTTTATTTTTTCGAGACAGGGTCTCACTCTGTTACCCAGGCTGGAGTGCAATGGTACAGTCACAGCTTACTGACGCCTCAACCTCCTGGGCTCAAGCAATCCTCCCACCTCAGCGTCCTTAGTAGCTGGGACTATAGGCACGTGCTACTATACCTGGCTAACTTTTGTATTTTAGTAGAGATGGGGTTTCGCCATGTTGCCCAGGCTGGCCTTGAATTCCTGACCTCAAATGATCTTCCCATCTTGGCCTCCCAAAGTGCTGGGATTACAGGGGTAAGCCACCGCACCTGAACTGCTTCCTGCTTTTTGCACCCCCTCCCCAGGTCCTTCCAGTCCACAATTCACATAGCATAGCACAGCTCTGGAATCAGAAGAACTGAATTCAAATCCATTAGCAGTGTGCAGATCACACCCGGCCCATTGGTCCTTTACGTCTAAGCAGATGGTGAAGCTAAGACTCACAGCTTTGTGAGTCTCAGCTCTGTGAGTCTCAGCTTCACCATCTGCTTAGAAGTAAAGGACCATCTCAGGTTTGTACTTACAGTCTCAAAAAAAAAAAAAAAAAAAAAAGAGGAAGAAGAAGTAAAGAACCAGTGGCAATGGGCCAGGTGCGGTGGCTCACACTTGTAATCCCAGCACTTTGGGAGGCTGAGGTAGGTGGATCACCTGAGGTCAGGAGTTCAAGACCAGCCTGGCCAACATGGTGAAACCCCATCTCCACTAAAAATATAAAAATTAGTCAGGCATGGTGGCATGTGCCTGTAGTCCCAGCTACACAGGAAACTGAGGCAGGAGAGTCATTTGAACCCAAGAGGCGGAGGTTGCAATGAGCCGAGATTGTGCCACTGCACTCCAGCCTGGGTGACAGGGTGAGATTCCATCTCAAAAAAAAAAAAAAAGAAGTAAACAACCCATCTCATGTGGCTGCTGTGTGGAGTTGGGATCCTAGATGCTGAGCTGTTGTCAGCCGTAAAGCCTGGACCTGCTGGCAGGGCTTGAGGATGAGGAGCCAGCAGCAGACCCGCCCCCAGGAGTGAATGGCAGCCCAGGGCTCCGGAACCCACCAAGGTGAGATGCCGATCTCCGCATCCCAGCCCTGCACAATGCGTCCATGGATGTAGGATTCCAAGAGTTCTTTTTCAGTTTTGTCCTCCAGCAACTGCTTCTCAAACAGAGGTCGCAGCCCACAGTCTGCAGAGCAAGCCAAAGGGTGAGGGGCGAGTCCCGGCCACCAGCCCCACAGCCCCAAAGCCCCATGTCCCCTCAGATGCCCACTACTTCACCTGCCTCCCCCAAGCCAAAGGTCTCCGGATTGAAGAAAGTCTGGTACTCATTGGTGGAGGTGCGCCCTTGGATGGCCCCTTCTGGGTCCTCACCCAGTCCATCTCCTGGCTTCTCATCCACGGTGTCCTCTGTTGAGACCCAGCCACCGACTGAGACTGGGCTGGGCGATTCCTCACCCATCCCCTAGATCACCCCAATTCCCCTATGGGCCATGGAGGCCATTTGGTGCAGAGGTTAAGCGTACAGGCACACTTGGGTGACTAGGCAATAACCTTCTGGGGCCTCAGTGTACTTATCTATGAAATGGGCATGGTACCTTACCCCCACCTGGTTACTGTAAGGCTGTAATGAGCGCACTCAACGCGGTAAGTGTTTGATAAGCAGAAGCAACTGTTGTTATTCCCACCAGGATACGTCCCTGCGTCTCAGGCCCCCTACCCAGGCAGCTTACCACAATAGTTGAGGTCGCAGTACTCAAAGTCGCCAGGCCTCCCGGCCACATAACACCACGCGCCCTCCTCATCCCCATCTGGGTTGCGGCAGAAGTTCTCCACCAGCTGCACGGCTGAGTTGAAGTCCTGGTTCTTGCTCAGGGCCTTGGCTTGCGGGCTGGCCCAGGCCAGGCAGGGAAGCCCACTTGTGGTCACTGCCAGGCGCCCCTGGTACTGCCGCCCCCGATCAGGGACACACTGCTCCGATGGAGGTGACAGATCCCCCCCGGAGCCTCTGGAGCGTGGAGTCATCACTACAGTGACTCGATCCTCGCCTGGTGGGTGAGGAAGGAGGCAGCATGTGTGAGAGCACACATGGACCAGAACAGGCAGGGATGTGAGCCCCCGATCTTGCTGCTTTCTGCCTGTGTGGCCTCAGGTTACTTAACCTCTCTGGGCTTCTGTTTGTCTTTAAAGAGGTTATTAATGCCACTCGTGCAGGCTTGTTAAGAGAATTAAAATATATAGCATTAAGTGTCTGGTACAGAATAAACCAGAGATAGTAACCAGGTTTGGCCTCCTGGGCTACCTGTGGTCAGCTGGTAGTGACTGTCTGAAGGCTGCCGCAAGCACCTGGGAAAACTCTTAGGCTGATGGCAGACACAGAAAACAAGGAACAGAAAAGCGTCATCTGTCCTGAAAGCCTAGGCCCAGAACAGGCAGTCAGCCCCACTCACGTTCCACTGGCCTCTTGGGCTATCTGTAGTCAGCTGATAGTGGCTGCCTGGAGCTGCTGGAGGAGTCTGCGTTTTTATAGGGCACAGCAGGAAGCTTGCTGGGATCACCAAGATGTTCACCTGGATAGTAGGTCAATTTCTGCAAGCCTGAAACTTATTTATCATCAGTGTGTGTCTGTATGTGTGTGGGAGTTGGGGGGGTAAATGGTAGCCTTTTTCGTTAGGATCAACTTGCTGTAAGTCCAATCCCAGGAGCCAGGCGGTGGCTCACGCCTGTAATCCCAGCATTTTGGGAGGTCAAGATGGGAGGATCACCTGAGGTCAGGAGTTCGAGACCAGCCTGACCAACATGGAGAAACCCTGTCTCTACTAAATATACAAAAAATTAGCCGGGCATGGTGGCATGTGCCTATAGTCCCAGCTACATGGGAGGCTGAGGCAGGAGAATTACTTGAACCCAGGAGGCGGAGGTTGCAGTGAGCCAAGATTGTGCCATTGCACTCCAGCCTGGGCGACAGAGTGAGACTCTGTTTCAAAAGAAAAAAACCAACCCCAGGAACAAGCAATGGGCCCAACAGGGATGCTTAGAGAACAAAGAACACCAACGCACGTTTGTGGACTGGTAACCAGCACTAATTCTTTACCCCTGCCTGCATCCCCATCCGTTGCTCTGTGATTTTACAGGCTGAGGTGTAGTTCACTTCTCAACTCTGGCCTTGAATATAGACTTCTGGTTAATGGAACGTGGGCGGGGCTGACTGTACCTGTTCGGAGCCTAGGTCTTCAGGACAGATGACCTTTTCTGTTTGTTGTTTTCTGTGTCTGCCATCAGCTAAGAAGAGTCTTCCCAGTTACCTGCTGCCTTTTTGCCTCAGCCCCAGCATGAACGCACGTGGAGCAGATCTAGGCCCAACCCTCACTGAGGAGCCAGGCTCAGCTGCAACCATTGTTTGACTCAGAGCCACCCAGCCACGGCCAGCCTCTGTCAATTGACCCTATAGATGCATCAGCCAGTGCAGCTGAGATCAGTGGCACCACGCCCGCCAACTTTCAGGGCACGAGGCTTGCTCTGTGATACTCAGAACAGAGCGTGTGGGCTGAAATGGCTAGGGAGGGCTTCTCGGAGGGAAGAGTGCCTTGATCCAAAAGGAGGCAAGTTTGGAATGAGCCACAGCCTGGACCATCAGGAAGTCAAGAGTGGGAAGGGGGAGAAGGAGGCTGGCAGATCCCCCTACTCAGATCCCCTGATTCCCTGACTTCACTGAGCAATAGACATAGATATGATTTGAATGACTGATGCCAGCTCTGAAGGTAGCTGGCATCTTTTTTTTTTTTTTTTTAAGGAGTTTCACTCTTGTTGCTCAGACTGGAGTGCAGTGTCATGATCTCAGCTCACTGCAACCTCTGTCTTCCAGGTTCAAGCGATTCTCCTGCCTCAGCCTCCCGAGTAGCTGGGATTACAGGCGCCCACGACCACACCTGGCTAGTTTTGTATTTTTAGTAGACATGGGGTTTTGTCATGTTGGCCAGGCTGGTCTAGAACTCCTGACCTCAGGTGATCCGCCCGCCTCAGCCTCCCAAAGTGTTAGGATTACAGGCGTGAGCCACTGTGCCCAGGTAGCCAGGCATCTTGGTTGCCATCCCAGGCTGCCAGGCCCCAGGAAGCCCCGGGGCCTTGGCTGTGGGCCGCCTCATTGCCCCCAGCTCACCACAGACAGGGATGCTGCATTCCTCCCTCCGCACGGTAGGGTCTGTAGTGTAGCACCAAGGTCCCGTGGTGCTGCTGTCAGGGTTGCGGCAGAAATTCTCCTGCAGGTCGGCCTCGGGATGGGTGGTGGAGTTGATTCTGGAACAGGAAATTGCCCAACAGGAGGCTATGCCCCACAGAGTGTCCTTGCTCCCTGTTCTCAGCCCTTGGTGGGGAGGCTGGCTCATCACTCACTCAGGCTTATGTGGGTAGCGACTCCTCCATAGCTGGCACTCAATGCCTGATGCAGTGACGTTCACATGCCCTCGGTAGTTCGTACCCAGACCCTCCGCACAGTTACCTGTGGAGACCCCACCCTGGTCAGCCTTGGAGCCTGGGGACTTATTTCCCTCTCTCTCAGCAAAGTTGTGTCTATCCCCACCTCCAAGCTCGCAGGGGTCCACAATCCTTAACCTGCCTTCACCCAGCTCCTCTTCCTCTCCATCCTGCAGTTCTCCCATCCACTCAACAGTGGCCTCCAAATATCCGCTGAGTGCCCACCATGTGACAGGCACTGCTGGGTGCTCAGCACACATCGACAAATAGGACAGTCACAGCCCTGCCCTCATGGAGCTTCCATTCACTGGCTTCTCTTTGCCAGTGGGATGAAAAGTGACCAAGGTCCTTTTCATCTGGCCCTGGTCTACCTGTCCCTGCTAGCTCAGCTCCTCGTGCCTCTGGGTCTTTCCACGGCCTGTTTCTTCTGCCTGGAATGCCCTCCTGTTTGTTCATCTGGGCATCCCCACCAGGCCAGGCAGAACTCTGCCTCTCCTGGGAAGCCGTCTCTCATTCTTCTGGCAAACCAGACACTCATTTTCCTGTGTTCTCTCGGTGCCTTGAACATAACTTTTCTTGCAATCACTTTATTTATTTTTGTATTTATTTATTTGTTGTTGTTGTTTTACAGATAGAGTCTTGCTCTGTCACTCGGGCTGGAGCTCAGTGGCACAATCTCAGCTTACTGCAACCTCTGCCTCATGGGTTCAAGCAATTCTCCCACCTCAGCCTCCTAAGTAGCTGGGATTACAGGTGCGTGTCACCACCACCAGCTAATTTTTTGTATTTTAATAGAGACGGGGTTTCATCGTGTTGCCCAGGCTGGTCTCAAACTCCTGACCTCATGATCCGCCCGCCTTGGCCTCCCGAAGTGCTGGGATTACAGGCGTGAGCCACCGTATGCAGCCTGTGTTTTCATTTTTATTTATTTTTTTAGAGATGGAGTCCTGCTCTGTTGCTCAGGCTGGAGTGCAGTGGTGTGATCTCGGCTCACTGCAACCTCTGCCTCCTGGGTTCAAGTAATTCTCCCTCTCAGCCTTTCCAGTAGCTGGGATTACAGGTGCGTGCCACTACACCCCAGCTAATTTTTGTATTTTTAGTAGAGGCAGGGTTTCACCATGTTGGCCAGGCTGGTCTCAAACTCCTGGTCTCAAGCAATCCACCCACCTCGGCCTCCCAAAGTGCTGGGATTAGAGGCTTGAGCCACCGTGCCTGGCCGCAATCACTTGAACGTTTTATGTTTTTCGTTCTCTTTGAGATTGTGAATTCCTTGAAGGCAGAAACTGTATTTGATTCTCTTAAAATCCCCAGCACCTGATACAGTGCTTGGCACGTAGCGGGAACTTTGTAAAATGTCTGTTGAGTATGTAATTTGACAAATGAAAGTATGGCAGCTGGGTGCGGTGGCTTACACCTGTAATCCTACCACTTTCAGAGGTCGAGATAGGAGAATCACCTGAGCCCAGGAATTCAAGACCAGCCGGGGCAACACAGGGAGACTCTGTCTCTGAAAAATAAATAAATAAATAATAAAGAGCTCCAAGTCATGGAGCCTGTTGTGCTAAAGGTGCATTCAGAAGCCGGTACAGGAGGGAGGGTGCTCCCTGGAGTCTCGGCAAATGTGACGACATTTGAAGCAGTCCTTGATGGATAGGAAAGTGTTCAGTAGGTGGTGATGTTTGCTCCAGAGGAAACTGACAACATATGCAAGGACCAGGTGCTAGAAACACCATGGTGCACTCAGGGAAGTCCCTGGTGTCAGAGTAGTTGGGGGCTTGGGTTCCTGTTTGGCGCAATGACACCTAAAGCTAGAGGGGGATGTGACATCATCAGAGCTCTGACTAGGCAGGTGCGGAGACTCAGGTCAGGGAAAGGAGAATGAAGCCTTAAACGTGAATTCATTAATCCATTCATTCATTTGTTCCTCCAACATGAGTCATCTTCCTGCACACCAGACACAGAGCCAGGTACAAAGACACATGTTGACCCCAGGAATGAGAGCAATGTCAGATGCTGGAGACGGCCTCAGCCTCTGCCGGCCACACTCCAAGCCCACCCCTGAGCTCCTCTGCTCCCGGGCTCCCCCTCCATGTCCTACCCCTCAACCCCGTGTCAATTGCTCACCTTCCAGACATGCAATGAGCTTCTCTCGAGGCGTCCTCACCAACTCACAAGCTGGAAGAGACCCAGGTGTTTACCTTTGGGACTAGGGTATGGCTGGGATGGGCTGGATTCAAGGGTGGATGAGATGACGTGGAGAAACAGAGAGATGGATGGACAGAAGGGAGGGAGGAAGGAAGGAGTGGGGAAGAGGGGGATGGGTGGATGGCTGGGTGCAGCAGAAGATTCTCTGGGTAGAATTATCTCACTGGGGTCCCCAGGCCTCCCTTCCTGGGGCAAATCATTCCCAGTGCTCACCTTTGTACTTGGTCCAGAACACATCCTGAAAAACAAGGGCTGGGAGTGAGGCTACGGCAGCTCCTGTTTGTTTTAGTAAACGTTATGTCTCCTCCTCATACTTTCCTTTACCCTAGTCACGCAGGGGGCAGGCTCTGGGAGGTTTGTGGCAGAGCTTCCTACTTTTGTTTCCAAAGGAAGAGAATATTTGAGGATAGGGGAGTTCCTCCAGCACACACACTGAAACTGAACAGGGCTCGGGGGAGAGGGGGAGGAGAGGGGACCACAGGACCCTGGCAGAGCCCTACGGGCAGGGAAGGCAACACAGGGCTCCAGGAGCACTGAGTCTTGAGTCTGGGGCTCGTGGTGGCCTCCCCCAGAGTCCCACCCCTCAAGGGTGGCACAGGAGGCTGCCGCTGAGGAGGCCACGTGGACCCGGGCCAGGGTAGACAGATGTCTGAAGACTGAGGAGGCCTCCCTCATGTCATGGGGCCGCACGGGACCCCAGAACCTTGACACAATCCAGGCACAGGGACCCCCAAGAAAAGCTAAGGCTGCTCCTCTTGCCAGCCCAGGAAGAGGGGCTCAGAGGTGAAATGAGGCAGTGAGCAGCAAAGGGGCTGTGGCGTTCCTCGCTCGCCTCTCTGTGGAAGTGTCTAGAGTTGTGCCCACTCTGAGGCCCCGGGCCCGTCTGAGTAGCCCAGGCTCACCGTGTCTGTGGGTGACTCCAGAGACTCGAAGGCCTCCTCGTAGCTGCACGTTTCCTCTATGCACTCTCGCTCCAGGTTGCCCTGGCGCATCTCCTCCAGGAAGCCGCTGTTGGCTCGCCGGGCCCGCGGGAGCAGCGACAGCGCTTGCTGAGGGGCCAGGAACACTGCAGTGGAAGGGGGCAGGGGTGTCATGGGACAGCGGCCTCAGGAGCAGGCTGTCTTGGCCATTGTAGGGGCAAGAAGCCTGCCCTGCCCTGCTGGCTTCTGAGAGGGGCTGTCTGGGCTGGCGGAAGTGCCTGGAAGGCTGCTAACTGTGGCCCCCTATGCCCCTCCTACACTGCCCCTGGACCCAACCTGCTCCCCATATTGGAAGAGAGAAGCAACCACTCTCTGCCAGGCCCTGAGCTCCCGACTTCTTCCCTCAGGTGGCCACCTGGGGCTGAGACCTACCTTGGGACCAGCTCTGTGTGCTCTGTCCAGCCAGGAGACCCCAGCCCATGGGCCCACACCCCAGTCCTCCAGCCTGTCCCAGCCTGCAAGCACCCACTTACCATGCTGGCTGTGCACAAGGCTACACAGGGCAGCCAGGGCCAGGCAGCCAGGCAGCTGCAGGCCTCGGACGTGCGCCATAGTGCGGCAGCTCCTGGGTCACTGAGCGATTGTCCATCCTGACCCCTCTGGGTTAATGTTGAACTAACATGAAGAAATCAGTGGAGAGGGTGAGGTCAGAGGGTCAGGGCCATGGGGACAAGTGGGTAGATAGTCCTCCTGTCCACCCCCGCCATCCAAGAGGACAGATCCTCCTGGGACCAGGGATGGATGGTCTAGGAGAGTCACCAAAAAAGATCACTGTCACCATCATCTCCCACCCTCCCTCTCTGAGACTCAAGCCGACTCTGACCAGTGGAGCTTCAAGACTTTCCTGGAGCTCCTTCCAATCCTAACATACAGCGGTGGTTGCTTTTAATCTCTGTGTGCCTCAGTTTCCTCATCTGTACAATGGGAATAATACCTTTTTTTTTTTTTTGAGACAGAATTTTGCTCTTGTTGCCTAGGTTGGAGTGCAGTGGCATAATCTCAGCTCACCATAACCTTCACCTCCCAGGTTCAAGTGATTCTCCTAACTCAGCCTCCCAAGTAGCTGGGATTGCAGGCATGTGCCACAACACCGGCTAATTTTGTATTTTTAGTAGAGATGGGGTTTCTCCATGTTGGTCAGGCTGGTCTTGAACTCCTGACCTCAGGTGATCCGTCCACCTCAGCCTCCCAAAGTGCTGGGATTACAGGTGTAAGCCACTGCACCCGGCCAGGAATAATACTTTGTTGCGAGGACTAAAGGAGATTAGGAATGAAAAGCCCATGGAATATCATAAACTCTTGATAATCAGTAGATCTGTGCATATAAGCCAATGTGGAGGTTTGTGTAATTACAATACACAGATATCAAAAATAGAGACAAAGATAAAACGTGTGACCTGATGGAAGTTACCCCTCAACCTGGGATGCACCAGGAATAGTGCCCCAGCCTCTCAGCCACTGGAGGAGGGGCCTATTTGTCCTTTTTCCCATCCCAGGGCACCTGGAGGTGTGTTTGTGTGTGGCAGCTGCCTGGGAGGAGGAGTCAGGTCCAGGGATTCTTGGGCCTTTGGTCTATCCTCTGTCACTTCCCAGGACCTGCACTTGTCCCAGAACAGGGGCTAGTCCAAATCCCTGGACCTCCACTACAGGGCCCTCCCTCTCCCTGCCTGCCTGCCCCAGGCCAGGCCTAGCGAAGCTTCTGGTCCTACCCTGCCCTCCTCCGCCCAGCCCTACTCCTGTCCCTCCTCCATTCCCTGTTTGCAGTACAAAGGCAAATATTAGTCCTGGGTCTAAGTAGGACAGAGGGACAAAGAGCAGGAACACCAGGAGGCACAAGTTCTCGCCTCACCTGCCCTTTGGGCCTGGCTGTTGGGGGTCTGGACCAGGTCATGTACGGTGTGGGAAGAGGGTGTGCTGGCAGAAAACTGGAGGCCAGGACTCCCACAAAGACCTTAATTCCTGGGAGGCCCATTTCTTATATATTCATATATACACATATATATATATATGTGTATATATATATATATATATATATATATATTTTTTTTTAGGCCAGGCACAGTGGCTCACACCTGTAATCCCAACACTTTGGGAGGCCAACATGGCAGGATTGCTTGAGGCCAGGAGTTTGAGAACAGCCTGGGCAACATAGTGAAACTCTCATCTCTACCAAAAAAAAAAAAGAAAAATTAGCTGGGAATGGTGATGCATGCCTGATGTCTGAGGCGGAGGATCATTTAAGCCCAGGAATTCCAGGCTGCAGTGAGCTATGATTGCACTACTGCACTCTAGCCTGGGTAATGGAGTGAGACCGTGATTCTCTTTTTTTTTTTTTTTTTTTTTTGGACATAGAGTCTTGCTCTGTCGCCCAGGCTAGAGTGCAGTGGAAGAATCTCGGCTCACTGCAACTTTCATCTCGCTTGTTCAAGTGATTCTCCTGCCTCAGCCTCCCAAGTAGCTGGGATTATTTTTGTATTTTTAGTAGAGACAGGGTTTTGCCACGTTGACCAGGCTGGTCTCAAACTCCTGACCTCAGGTGATCCACCCACCTTGGCCTCCCAAAGTGTTGGAATTACAGGTGTGAGCCACCGCGCCTGGCCTGCTCAACATGTTTCTAAGATTCGTGCATGCTGTCCGTGTCAGGAGTTCCTTTCTTCTAATGCTTTGTGGTCTGTCACTGAATGAACATAGCACATTTTATGTGCTGTTCACATAAAATGGGGGTTTGGATATGTTTTCAGTTTGGGGTTATTGTGAAGAGTACTTCTATGAATATTCTTGTACAAATCTTCAGGGGTAAAAAAAAAAAAACCAAAAAAACAAAAAGAAAAGAAATCTTCAGGGGTAAATAAGCACTTATTTCTGTTGGGTATATGCCCAGGAGTGGATTTGCTGGGTCATAATGTAAGTATATGTTTGTTTGTTTGTTTGAGACGGAGTCTCACTCTACTGCCCAGGCTGGAGTGCAGTGGTACCATCTCGGCTCACTGAAGCCTCCACCTCCTGGGTTCAAGCGAGTCTCTTGCCTTAGCCCCTGAGTAGGGATTATAGGCATGGACCACCACGCCTGGCTAATTTTTGTATTTTTAGTAATGATGGAGTTTCACCATGTTGGCCAGGCTGGTCTCGAACTCCTGACCTCATGATCTGCCCACCTGGGCCACCTATAATCCCAGCTACTCGGGAGGCTGAGGCCTAGGCCACCTATAATCCCAGCTATTCGGGAGACTGAGGCATGAGAATTGCTTGACCCCAGGAGACAGAGGGTACAGTGAGCTGAAATCGAGTCACTGTACTGCAGCCTGGGTGACAGAGTGAGACTCTGTCACCCAGGCTGGAGTGCAATGGCCCACCCCACCACCACACCCAGCTATTTTTTGTATTTTTAGTAGAGATGGAGTTTCACCATGTTGGCCAGGCTGATCTCGAACCCCTGACCTCAGGTGATCCACCCGCCACGGCCTCCCAAAGTGCTGGGATCATAGGCATGAACCACTGCGCCTGGCCTCTTTGCAGACTTACTCACAGTTGTAGGCCTGCTGAGTATATGACATTCTTATGCCCATACATGGCTATCTTAGCATGGGCTGCTATAAAAATTACTGTAGGCCAAGTGGTGGCTCACGCCTATTATCCCAGCACTTTGGGAGGCCAAGGCAAGCCAATCACGAAGTCATTGCTTTGAGACCAGCCTGTCCAACATGGTGAAACCATGTCTCTACTGAAAATGCAAAAATCAGTTGGGCGTGGTGGCATGCACCTGTAATCCCAGCTATCGGGAGGCTGAGGCAGGAGAATCGCTTGAACCAAAGAGGTGAGATTGCAGTAAGCCGAGATTGCACCACTGCCCTCTAGCCTGGGTGATAGAGCAAGACTTCATCTCAAAAAAATATACATACTGTAAACTGGCTGATTTAAACAACAGACATCTACAAGGGGTCTTCAAAAAGTTCGTGGAAAATGTGTATTATGAAAAAAACTGCGTGGATTAAAAAAATTTTTTTGCACCATAATAAACTCATACTAACTTGCTATAACATGAGTGAACAGGATGCAGTCTGAGGCACTAAGAAAGAGAAGACATCAGTTTGAAGTGAGCCTCTATCAGAGCAAGATGAAATCTGCTAAAACTGAAGCAAGAACAAACAACTTTATGGTGAAACTTGGGTGGAAGAATGGTGGAATCATTCATGCTTTATGAAAAGTTTATGGAGACAATGTCTCAAAGAAATCAGCAGCTTACAAATAGCCAACTCATTTTAAGAAGGGACAAGAGAGCCGTGTGTGGTGGCTCACACCTGTAATCCCAACACTTTGGGAGGCGGAGGTGGGTGGATCACTTGAGGACAGGAGTTCAAGACCACCCTGGCCAACATGGAGACACCCTATCTCTACTAAAAATACAAAAATTAGCTGGGCATGGTGGTGCGTGCCTATAATCCCAGCTATTTGGGAGGCCGAGACAGGAGAATTGCTTGAACCTAGGAGGCAGAGGCTGCAGTTAGCTGAGATTGTGCCATTGCACTTCAGCCTGGGTGACAGAGCAAGACTCTGATTCAAAAAAATAAAGACATTTTTGGACAAACAAAAACACTTAAAGATAGGTTAGGTATTTAATGCACCACCATGGGCGCAGGACCACAAGGGACCCAGCACATGCTTAGTCTTCAGGGTCTGATATGCGCCCCCAGCCTCCAGAAACCGTTCGTTCTCCTTGGAACTCTGCTGGCCCCAGTTGGTACCATACAGCCAAGTTTGGCATTACTGCCTTTCAGCACAATCACGCGCCTGCACACTTGAAGCAGATATTCTTTTTGGGGGGGGGGGGCGGGGGACGGAATCTGGTTCTGTTTCCCAGGCTGGAATACAGTGGCGTGATCTTGGCTCATCGCAACCTCCACCTCCCAGGTTCAAGCAATTTACTTGCCTCAGCCTCCTGAGTAGCTGGGATTACAGGTGTGCACTATCACACCCAAGTAGTTTTTGTATTTTTAGTAGAGACAGGATTTTACCATGCCGGCCAGGCTGATCTCCAACTCCTGACTCAGGTGATCTGCTCGCCTCGGCCTTCCAAAGTGCTGGGATTACAGGTGTGAGCCACGAACCCGGCCATAAAGCAAGTACTCTTTCCCTCTAAGAGCAAGTCCATAACGAAGCTGGGGGCGGGGGTGCATTTTTGCTCAACAAATTGGCATCAAACAAAATCATGGATAAAAAGACCAATGCTAAATTGTAAGGCAAAGCTCTATAACCACTGAAAACAGTAAAATAATATTCTAAGACAGTGTTAGAGAATTTCAGGGCTCAAAGGAAGACCAGATATTATTAAATCCAGCTGTTTGCAAGCTTAGGGCTGTGTGCACGTTCTACAGGGTGGCTTTGTCTTTCTGCATATATTTTGTTAAAACCTCAAAAACTGTGAATTTGCCTTATTAAGATAAAAATGAAATTTTTTCCCTTTAGCTGAAATTGTTTCTCTTTAGGTGGTTAATAATCTTATGTTTTTCTCAATTTAATCATCAGTTTTCCATTTTTTTCTTTTGTTTTGCTCTTCTGGAGACAGTGACTTAAGCAGTTTTCTATTTTGACTAGAAAATGTGAGTAAGTTGGCCGGGTATGATGACTCACGCCTGTAATATCAGCACTTTGGGAGGCCCAGGTGGGCAGATCACTTGAGGTCATGAGTTTGAAATCGGCCTGGCCAACTTACTCAATGTAGTGACATTCTGTCTCTACAATACAAAAGAAAAATTAGCCAGGTGTGGTGATGAGTGCCTATAATCCCAGCTACTTGGGAGGCTGAGGCAGGAGAATCACTTGAACCCAGGAGGCAAAGGTTGCTGTGAGCTGAGATCGCATCACTGCACTCCAGCCTGGGTGACTGAGTGAGACTCTCAAAAAAAAAAAAAAAAAAGTATGAGTAAGTCCATTTCTATTTAGGAAAAATCTTTTTAAATATGGAATCCATAAAAGAAAAAGATGTTAGCAAATGGTTCCATGGTGGAGGCAAGATTGGGAACCATTGATTTCATTCAACTGCCCCGTCTCTATGTGGTCATGGAGGAAATGGAGTGCGGACGGTCATGCAGAATTGGTGGTAGAGCCAGGATGGAAACCCAGATTTCTGCTTTAGACCAACACTTTCTCCTCTAACAATCCTTGTCCCCTGACATTCTGGTAGAGTATGACCTCACTGGACCATAAAGTTGAGCCAGAGAACACGCACCTAAGGCAGAGAACTATTGTGTGGGTGAGGCTGGCCTGCCCCAAACAACTCTAGCTAAGGACACATGTGAAGTCCCTTAATTTTGCTTGTCTTCCTATTTAGGAAGACTCATGACAATACTATTAAGTATAATTTAGTAATTTTTTATTTTTATTTTACTTTGAGATCTGGGAGCACTCTGTTGCCCAAGCTGGAGTGTAGCAGGCTGGAGTGTGGTGGCATGATCATAGTTTACTGTAGCCTTGAACTCCTGGCTCAGGTGATCCTCCCACCACAGCCTCCTGAGTAGCTGGGAATACAGGCATGTGCCACCATGCCCAGCTTGTTTTTTTTAATTTTTTAAAAATTTTATATATTTATTTATTTATTTATTGAGATGGAGTCTCACTCTGTCGCCCAGGCTGGAGCGAAGTGGCACGATCTTGGCTCACTGCAACCTCTGCCTCCCCAGTAGCTTGGGTTCAAGCAATTCTCCTGCCTCAGCCTCCCCAGTAGCTGGGATTACAGGCGCACACCACCTTGCCCAGCTAATTTTTGTATTTTTAGTAGACACAGGGTTTCACCATGTTGCCCAGGCTGGTCTCAAACTCCCGAGCTCAAAGTGATCTGCCTGCCTTGGCCTCCCAAAGTGCTGGATTACAGGCGTAAGCCACTGCACACTGCCTGATTTTATATGTTTAGAGACAGGGTCATGCTGTCGCCCAGGCTGGAGTGCAGTGGTGCAATCATAGCTTACTGCAACCTTGAACTCCTGAACTCAAGCAATCCTCTTGACTCAGCCTCCCGAGTAGCTGGGACTACAGGCACACACCACCATGCCTGGCTAAGTTTTTTTTTTTATTATTTTGTAGACACACAGTCTCACTGTGTTGGTCAGGCTGGTCTCTAACTTCTGGCTTCGAGTCATTCCCCTACCTTGTTCTCCAAAAGCACTGGGATTACAGACACTAGGCCTACAATTTAGTAATTGCTCACCATGTACCAGGTAGGTAGGACTTATGAGGTAGGTACTACATTTATCCCCATTTTATGGATGAGGAAACTGAGGCACAGAGAAGCAAAGTGACTTGCCCAAGTTGATGCAGCTAGTCAAGGTCAGAACCCCAACCCACATCTCAACATGTCTAAGGTGGAACTCTTTATGATCTGTGATGACTTGCCAGGTCCAAAGGTCTCTGAACAGCATCCGCTTTTTATTCTAAGATTCTTCTTGCACTAGTAAAGTTGCAAATCAGGACAGAAGAGCCTCGACGGGCCCTCAACTTCTGACTTCGGGCTCAGCAGCTGTAGACACTGCGTGGTCTGACTTGCATCTGTGAAAAGGCTCCAGCAACATCCTCTTAGTGTCTCTGCCCTATAGCAAGGAGAAGCATCCAAATTCAGTATTACACAAAATCATTAAAAATGACCTTATCAGGAATGAAGGAGAGGAGAAGCGTGGAATAAAGGGATTTTCAACATTATAATTAATAAAAATTATATTATGGGCAGGTGCAGTGGCACATGCCTGTAATCCCAACACTTTGGGAGGCCAAGGAGGGTGGATCACTTGAGGTCAGGAGCTCGAGACCAGCCTGGCCAACATGGTGAAAATACCAAAATTGGCATTTTCTACTAAAAATATCCAAATTGGCTGGGGGATGATGGCACGCACCTGTAATCCCAGCTACTCAGGAGGCTGAAGCAGAATTGCTTGAACCTGGGAGGCAGAGGTTGCAGTGAGCCAAGATCATGCCACAGCACTCCATCCTGGGTGACACAGTGAGACTGTCTCAAAAATAATAAAATAAATAGGCCAGGCACAGCGGCTTATACTTGTAATCCTAACACTTTGGGAGGCTGAGGCGGGTGGATCACTTGAGGTCAGAAGTTCAAAACCAGCCTGGCCAACATGTTAAAACCCCGTCTCTACTAAAAACCCCAAAAAACCAGTCCGGGCACGGTGGCTCACACCTGTAATCCCAGCATTTTGGGAGGCCAAGGCAGGTGGATCACCTGAGGTCGGGTTCAAGACCAGCCTGGTTAACATAGTGAAACCTCATCTATACTAAAAATACAAAAATTAGCCGGGCATGGTGGCAGGTGCCTGTAATCCCAGCTACTCGGGAGGCTGAGGCAGGAGAATTTCTTGAACCCCGGAGGCAGAGGTTGCAGTGAGCTAAGTACCACTGCACTCCAGCCTGAGGGATAGAGCAAGACTGTGTCTACAAAAAAAAATCCGCCTCAAAAAATTAACAAAAATAAATAAAATAAAAATTATATTGAAATCAGAGGAAAACAAATATATATTTAGAGACAGTGTCTTGCTGTGTTGCCCAGGCTAGGCAGTGGTATAATCATAGCTCACTGTAGCCTTGAACTCCTGAAAATATTTCCTCAGTGAAAAAAAATACTCCAGTGATTAGTCTTTCCAAGAATGGTCTGCCTTTTATTTGAGCTGGAAGAGCACTAAATTAAAGTCAGAAGGCCTGAATTCTGTCCTGGTTCTGCTACTGACCGGTCTCCTGACCTTGGCAAGTGACTTGTGTTGAGGCCTCTGTTTTCTCATGGGTAACTGTTACATGAGGAGCTTGGGCGATGCTGTGTAATGCCCATTCTCACTTGAGCCATGCGTGTTGGCAGAGCAGAGACTCCTGAATCACCTGCCTTTGAATCTGTTGGCTCTGTTCTGATCCTGCTGTGTATCAGGGATGGCTTTAATGGAGAAAAAATATCTCCATCTGTGCGGCAATGTAGAAAGGGAGGGTGAGCATCCCAGCTGTTGGCCTGGGGGTATGTAGGGTGTTGACAGTCCTCTCCAACAGCCCAAAGCATCCCCCACTCCCTGCATAGTTCAATTTCAAGCAAGGAGCGTGTCCCCAGGATGCTTAAAACACTAGCCAGATACTGCTCAGCAGTCCTGAGTTGAAGTGGCCCTGCCTGAGTCAGGAGCTGAAAAGAAGTCATGTAGGCTCCAAGTCACAGGGTAGCTGACTAAAAACTAATCTTAGCTGCTGTTTCTCAGGCTTCGGATGGTGTGGCCTTTCTCTTCACAGATCACCATGATTTCCTGCTGTCCTCCCACTCCTTGGACAATTTTAGGTTTATGCTTTGCCAAGAAGTTATTCAGATTGGGCAGGCAACTGGGTTAATGTCAGTGGCAAACCAGGAGGCACGGGGATGCCTGTGACATCGTGGTCAAATGCCAGCTTTCAGCTGGGCATGGTGGCTCATGCCTGTAATCCCAGCACACTGGCAGGCAGAGGCAGGTGGATCACTTGAGATCAGGGGTTGGAGACCAGCCTGGCCAACATGGCAAAACTTCATCTCTATTGCCCAGGCGCAGGGACTCACGCCTGTAATCCCAGCACTTTGGTAGGTCAAGGCAGGTGGATCACCTGAGGTTGGGAGTTTGAGACCAACCTGGCCAACATGGTGAAACCCTGTCTCTACTAAAAATACAAAAAATTAGCTGGGCGTGGTAGTACACACCTGTAATACCAGCTACCAGGAGGCTGAGACAGGAGAATCGCTTGAACCTGGGAGGTAGAGGTTGCAGTGAGCCGAGATCATGCCATTGTACTCCAGCCTGGGCAACAAGAGCGAAAACTCTGTCCCAAAAAAAAGAAAAAAAGAAAACAAAACAAAACTTCATCTCTACTAAAACTATAAAAATTAGCCAGGCATGTTGGCGCACACCTGTAATCCTAGCTACTCGGGAGGCTGAAGCAGGAGAATCGCTTGAACCTGGGAAGAGGAGGTGGCGTGAGCCAAGGAGATCGCTGCAGTTCAACCTGCGCTGCAGAGTGAGACTGGGTCTCAAAAAAAAAAAAAAAAGGAAATCCTGGCTTTGTCTTTGGCGGACGGTGTGGCATCCTCTCTGAGCCTTAGTTTCTTTACCTGTAAAACAGGGACCACAATTCCTATTTTGCAGGACAGTAGAGGTATAAAACAAGCAAGTCTGTTTTTTCCATCTCTCTTGCCTCCTGCCCCTCAAGGGAATTCCATTTGGCTTCCCCCAGCTCTCCCTCAGCTTGCCAGTGACTTCCAGAAACTTCAGCTCTCTCAATAGCAATGGACATTGCTGACCACATCCCCTTGTTGAAACTCTTTCATCAGCTTCAATGGCACGCACTTTGTAGGTTTTTCTCTTTCGTTGGATGCTGATTTGTAGTGTCCCCTGATGAGCCTACCTCCTGTCACTGAACCTGAAGCACTGGATCGCCCTGGCCTTGGTCTTCCTCCCTTCTCTCTGTATTGAAGGAAACCAAAATATTTCACCCCACAATATAATTCTTTGATATAGCTCAAGATGGCTATTCAGGAGGGCTGGAAATACAATAGCTGAAAACTGTCCTGTGTGGGGGGAGATTGGCATCTGCAGAGAAAAGTGAAGGGAGCCGGGTGCAGTAATCCCAGCACTTTGGGAGGCTGAGGCGGGCGGATCACTTGAGATCAGGAGTTCAAGACCAGCCTGGCCAACATGGTGAAACCCCATTTCTACTAAAAATACAAAAAGTTAGCCAGGCGTGGTGGCGGGCACCTGTAATCCCAGCTGCTTGGGAGGCTGAGGCAGAATCACTTGAACCCGGAAGGCGGAGGCTGCAGTAGCCAAGATCGCACCACTGCACTCCAGCCTCGGCAACAAGAGAGAGAGACTGCCTCTCAAAACAAACAAACAACAACAAAAACACTACTTGGATGCAGCCAGGCTTTCTCTGAGCCCTCCCTTGTCCAGATCTAGAAAGACTAACTGAGAGTCTGAGTCTGACACCTTTAAGATGGAAAATATTTTTTTGAGAGTTTTGCTCTGTTGCGCAGACTGGAGTGCAGTGACGCGATCTTGGCTCACTACAGACTCTGCCTCCCAGGTTCAAGTGATTCTCATGCCTCAGCCTCCCCAGTAGCTGGGATCACAGGCACACACCACCACACCCAGCTAATGTTTATAGTGGTGCCGGGGTTTGCCAGGCTGGTCTCCAACCCCTGAGTTCAAGCAATCCTCCTGCCTTGGCCTCCCAAAGTGCTAGAATTACAGGTGTGAGCCATCATGCCCAGTCAATTCCGACGCCTTTAAAGGTCTGATGGAAACATTTATCCCTTCTGACGGCTGCTACATGTGACATTTCATTTACATCCTGAGACTCTCTTTGCTGGCCAGGCCTCCTCTTCTCTCCCTCTCACCACCTGTCTTGCCGCCATTTCCTGGTTCACCATCATAAACTGTTTTGGGCCCTGCTCTGAGCCCCCTCAAAATGGTATAAAGGTGTCAACCATTTGATCATTTCTTCGAGATCTTACATTTTGTAAGACTGCTGTGCACACTAATGTATCTGTATGCCTTTTCTATTAATTTGCTTATTAATCTGTCTTTTGCCACTTTTTCAGCAAATCTTCAGAGAGCAAAGGTGTTTTCCCTTGTCCCCTACAGGATTCTCCCCTGGTTCCCCCAGCCCCAGTGACCACCTATTTGGTAGGGACTCCTGTGATACTCCCTCTAACCCCAACTTTCCTCCCCCAGGCTTGTAAGTATTTCCAGTTGCTTATCTGTGGTCCCTCCCATAGGCACTTCAAACTCAGAATTCATCCCAAACCCAAATCATAATTATCCCAGGTCCCCACCGATACCTACTTACTTACTTTAGAAACCTTGAGGCGGGGCTGGTACCTCACTCCTATAATCTCAGCACTTTGGGAGGCCAAGGCAGGTGGGTGGATCACCTGAGGTCAGGAGTTCAAGACCAGCCTGGTCAACATGGTGAAACCCCATCTCTACTAAAAATACAAAAATTAGCCGGGCATGGTGGCGAGCACCTATAATCCCAGCTAGTCAGGAGGCTGAGGTGGGAGGATCACTTGAACCCAGGGGGTGGATGTTGCAGTGAGCCAAGATTACCCCACTTCACTCCAGCCTGGAGACAGAGCAAATCTCCATCTCAAAAAAAAAAAAAAAAAAAAAAAAAAGTGGGCGGGGCTTTGGCAGAACCTAGCTATGAGGTTCCTCCCACCTCTGCTCCCCACCAAAAAAACAATAAAAATTTTAAAAAAAGGAAAACAAACCTTGAGTCAGATCACTCTCTTTTCCACTGTCTGAATTGTGTCATTTGTGCCTCCTGGAACATATAGCCACCCACCCACAGCCCTAACCCCGCAGCACCTCTCTGACCTCATCGCCTCCCATGCTCTGTCTTGGTCTCCCGGCTCCTGCTGTCCACACTGGGCTTGTCCTCACTGTGCTCCGCTCAGAATCCAGCTGCTCCCCCGACATCCTCCTCTCTGTTGTTCAAGCCTCTGCTTAAGCCTTGCTCTTAGAGGCCTTTGCTGACTGCCTTCTGTATGTAAATCCCACTCCCATTCTTTGTCACCCCAGCCACAGTACAGTGGCTTGATCACGGCTCACTGCAGATTCAACCTCCTGGGCTCAGGCAATTCTCCATGAGCTTCCTGAGTAGCTGAGACCACAAGTCCATGTCACCACTCCTGGCTCTGTTGCCCAGGCTGGTCTCGAACTCCTGGGCTCAAGTGATCCTCCCATCTTGGCCTCCCAGAGAGTTGGGATTACAGGCATGAGCCACCGCACCTGGCCACTTACTGCATTACTTTTAAAACGTTTAACACTTTTATCATCTGACATGAATTTGTCATCTTTCTTTCCACACTAGGTGAGCTATGTGAACACAGAACGACAGTCACTGCTATATCCCTAATGGGGGATATAGCATTCAGGAAGCACTTAGTAAACATCTGCTGGATGAATGATTCCACGTCTCTGCATGTCCACAGCTACCACCCTATTCCCAGCCACCCTGCAGACTCCTAATTGACTTACCCACAACTGCACTTTGCTTTCCAATCCATTTCCTAGATGTCTTTTCAAATCCAATTTTGATCCTGTTATTTCCCTGTTCAAAACCCTTCAAAGTGCTCCTCGATGTCCTGAAAATAAAGTCCAAACTCCTGAGCCGTGGTCCTGTGTGATCTAGCCCCTCCTCCCTCTTCGTGTTTCCCCCTGCCTGGCCATGCTGGTCCCAGTAGCTCAGACCTACCAGTCTCTCACCACCTCCCCTCCCACCTCCACGTCCATCAAGCCACAGCTGAAACACGGAGCAGGAGAGTGCAGTGGCGAAGAGCCCGACTCCAGCGCAAGGTTCTGTGGGCTGGAATCTCAACCCACTCACAGCACTGTGACCTGGGGCAGGATACCTACAGCTCTTTGCTCCTCAGTTTCCTGATCTGTAGAAAAAAAAAATACTCCTCCTACCTCACAGGGTTGTTATGTGGATTATATAAAGCACCAGTCCATAGTAAGGGCTGAGCATTATCCTTCTTGGGACGTCTTCCCCTGGCACCCCAGGCCACATTAAATTGCCCTATCAAACAAGTTCACAGTACCCAGCTCTGCCCCTTTCAACTTTCATCCAGTGATTTCTGCCTCCCTGCCCCCAGCACAGGTGGATCAGTAAAGGGTACTGCCTCTGACTGCCATATTCATAGCTGTGTCCCAGTACCTAGGCACAGTCTAGGTCACAGTAGATGCAAAACACATATCCTTCCCTGAACAGGGCTGCCTTTAGACCAGGCACACAGAGGGCACAGATCTGGCCCTAGCCACCTCCCCAAGGTGTTCAGTGTTAAAAGCCATTTAACTTGCTTCCAAATTGAAGTGCCTGTACTCAAGGAGCTCCATAAGTGTGACCATCCCAGCGTGAAGCACTGACAGCAGCAGCGCTGCCAACGACCCCTGCCTCACTGGGTGCTTTTAGCAGCACACACCCTGTGGCGTTCCTAGGGAGGGAGGCAGAACAAGTTCTACCGGATGTCAATACAAAGATCTCTACTTCAGAAGAGGTTTCACCTAGTAGACTTGGAACACGATTTGGTGGTTCCTAAGCAGAAAGGGAAGTCCTTGACCTGTCTCTCACAGTAGACTCTAATCCCTACCAGGCAACCCCAAGAAAGAAGATGCAGACACACAGCGAGAAAGCACAGGGCTTTATGGAGCCGTCAGGAGAAGGCGAAGGCGTCAGGTGCCTGTCTCCACCTCCACCACCTCTGCCCAGGCGCTGCAAGCCCAGGTCCTTATGAATTAGCACCAGGCTGGAGGCAGCACCCGGCTCCTCTGGCACCACCAAGCACTTCTCCCGGCTCTCTGAAATGGTGACCTCCACAACATCCCTGACAGGGAGACGCCGTGCTCTCTGTGTGTGTCCAACAGTTGTGGCTCAGCCTGCAGGAGCACCACAGTGGGCTCAGGAGCAGCAGAAGGCACAGAGGGTGGGCTGGAGGGCACCTCGGGCCGGTGACTGAGCTGGTGCCGCCTGAGGCTCTGCAGGAGGGTGTAGCCCATGCCACAGGTTGAGCAGCGGTAGGGCTTGTCCGCCAAGTGAGATTTGAGGTGGCGCCGCAGTTTGGTGGCCAGCGTGTAAGCACGGCCACACTGGGGACAGGGAAAGGGCCTCTCTCCGGAGTGCAGGCGCTCATGAGCTCGGAGCGTGTGGGGGTCTCGGAGAGCCTTGCCACACACAGGGCACAAGTGGGCCTCCCCCGGTGTGGGAGAT
Source organism: Ateles fusciceps (assembly GCA_036589455.1). NCBI lineage: Eukaryota > Metazoa > Chordata > Mammalia > Primates > Atelidae > Ateles > Ateles fusciceps. Next base: position 16,495,550 of record JAZHEH010000681.1, on the reverse strand, counting down.
GAGATGGCGCCGCAGTTCAGGCAGCTGGGGAAGGCATCGGCACAGTGCGGGCAGCGGTAAGGACGCTCCCCAGTGTGGAGCCGCAAGTGCCCACGTAGGTTGCCCCGCTGGCGGAACGCCCGGCCACAGTGTGGGCACAAGAAGGGCTTTTCTCCTGTATGGAGCCTCATATGGTTCCGCAGGGAGCCCTGGTTGGCCAGGGGCCGCCCACACACAGGGCACGGGCAAGGGGCAGGGGCAGTTGGCACCTGGTGGGTCTTGCGATGCAGCCGCAGGGGAGGGCCGGCGGGCAAAGGCCTTGCCACACTGGTCACAAGCAAAGGGCCGGGCACCTGAATGTACCACCTGGTGCTCTTTGAGGTCTCGCCGTGTGCCATAGGCCTTGTCACATTGTGGGCAGGGGAGGGCCGTACCCCACGGTGGCCCAGTGTGTGAGCTTTGAAGCTTTCCTCTGAACTGTAACTCTTGCCACACTCAGTGCAAAGAAAGGGCTTGTGGCCTGTGTGCACAAATGCGTGCTCTTTAGGTGACACAGCTGCAGAAATGCCTTGCCACACTCCCCACACCGGTACCGTCTCCCCCTGCTTTGGGGAGCTCTCCTGCTGGGCAAGGAGGGCTCCGGGAGAGTGCAGGGAAGCCAGGCTGCTGGGCTCCAGGCTCTGGGGTCTTTGCTCTGGGTGGACACTGATCACTGGGGCTGGGTAACTTCTGGCTAGGTAGGCATGCAGTTGGGTGCCCCTGGCAGAAGATGAAAAACTGGCTTCACTGCCATCTGGGTCCTGCTGGGTAGCCGAGTTGCTCTGAAGTTCAGGTGGAATCTGTGCCTGGGGTGGGTATTCCTCACCCATGTTGCCATCCTGAAGCAAGGGGCCAAGTGGCTGGCTATCTTTGGAAAGTTGGTCCTGGGTGGGGAACTGAAGTCCAGGGCTCACCATACTCTCTGTTTGGTTGCTAGGGGGTGACTGTGAACCAGGATCTGCAAGGCAAGGATGGGGTGCTGGGGTTAGGGAGCTTCAATGCAGGTGGTGTTACCAGAGAATTACAGGAACAGATGTTTTCTCCCACCCAGCCCCTGAGTCTCAAAAGGAGTAATGATATCCTGAGAGCCGTGGTGCCCCGGCCATCTGGATCATCACTAGAGTAAGGCCATCCCAGATGAAGGATCCCCTTCTCTGGAGATACATATTTAGGATGTGATTCAAGACCCTCTTCCAGCCAGGCGTGGTGGCTCATGCCTGTAATCCCAGCACTTTGGGAGGCTGAGTCAGGTGGATCACTTGAGGCCAGGAGTTCAAGATCAGCCTGGCCAACATGGTGAAACCCCGTCTCTACTAAAAATACAAGAAAATTTAGCCGGGCATAGTGGCGCACACCTGTAATCCCAGCTACTTGGAACGCTGAGGCAGGAGAATCGCTTGAACCCAGGAGGTGAGGGCTGCAATAAGCCGAGACTATGCAATCGCACTCCAGCCTGGGCAACAAGAACGAAACTTCATCTCAAAAAAAAGGCCAGGGGTCATGCTCATGCCTATAATCCCAGCACTTTGGAAGGCCAAGGCGAGTGGATCCCCTGATGTCAGGGGTTCAAGACCAGCCTGGCCAACATCGTGAAACTCCATCTCTACTAAAAATGCAAAAATAGCCAGGAGTGGTGGCGGGTACCTGTAATCTCAGCTACTCCAGAGGCTGAGGCAGGAGAATTGCTGGAACCCGGGAGGCGGAGGTTGCAGTGAGCTGAGATTGCACCACTGCACTCCAGCCGGGGCTGATAACAGCGAGACTCAGTCTCAAACAAACAAACAAAAAGACCCCCTTCCCACCCTAGCTCATCTGTAAAATAAAAGAACCCCCCACACTGGAGAGAAGAAATATGTGAGACTGAAAACCCTGTACGTACGAAGCTTACTCTCTTCCTTACACTTCCAGGAAGCTCTTAGGAAGGTGAAAGTTGTAAATACCTGTATTACTATTCCAAAGAACAGACCCATCGCTCTTCAACAGAAAGCACTGAATGATAATTTATAGGACAAGACTATCCCTTGCCTGAAAATTCTAGCCTTGCTGTATCTACCAACCCTAAGCTATTCAGTCGTAATCCTTACCCAATACTAATCAATGCCCACACTCCTATCCCATGTTGAAAGATCCACCTTAAATCAGATTTTGAAAAGTTACTAAGGGCCAAGCGCGGTGGCTCAAGCCTGTAATCCCAGCACTTTGGGAGGCTGAGGTAGGTGGATCACAAGGTCAGGAGTTCAAGACCAGCCTGGCCACCCTGGTGAAACCCTGTCTCTACCAAAAATACAAAAATTAGCCAGGTGTGCTAATTACAGGCGTGCACCTGTAATCCCAGCTATTTAGGAGGCTGAGGCAGGAGAATTGCTTGAATCTGGGAGGCAGGTTGCAGCAAGCCGAGATGGCGTCACTACACCCCAGCCTGGGCAACAGAGCGAGACTCCGTCTTTAAAAAAAAAAGAAAAAGCTAGTAAGACTTTGTGGCATCCTTCCTTACCGCAATGAGCCATGAACTCTGCTTTGTCTTATCAACAGGCTGTTTTGGTGGGGAAATTGCTGGGGGAACCAGCATTTATTTGACACATACCTGTACAAGGTTCTGCTGCATCCTCCCCGGGGGGAGGCCACTTCCTGCTGTACAGCAGACTCCACTTCTGTCACCACTGCTACAGCTGCCTCTTTGTCCAGCCCAGGCTGGGTGAGACTTGGGCCATCAGAGGAAGGCCGGGGCCACAGCAGCAGCTCAAAGCCGGGCAGCACCACCTGGTACACTTGCAGATGGAGCCGCTCGCTAATCCGCACTGGGGCCACATTTCCCTCACTCTCCAGCCTGCCCCGTTGCACCAAGCTGCAAAGCAAAATAAGAACCACCTAGGAGATGCTCACTAGTCAAGTGGTCTTCCCTGAAAGCCCCAGTCCCCAGGCAGTCTGGGTGCTAAAGGACGCCATACCTTTGGAACATTCACTACAAAAGAACACTGGGTAGGGAATGATGGTCAGCATGGGGTTCCAACCCAAGCCACAACAGAAAGCCTCAAAGGAACAAGTATACATGACACACTCTCCTCTGACTTACCTAGTCCAGCCAGAACTCTGCTCACAGGCAGGCACGTCTCCCCCACGGGCCTAATGACAGGTTCTGAAAATAAACAAAATTCCTTCTCAAATGTGTTTGAGGGGGTTGGGTAGGGGAAAAAAAAACCCAAACAAACAAATGAAACCTTCCTGGGACAAATTTAAGATGAAACTCCTGGAAGGTTAGAAGCCTCTGGTTCTACCTCTAACAGGAGAGTGCTGTCTGATTCTTCATTCAATAAAGACCAAAAAGCCTGTCTCCTTACCTCCCTCCCAAGGGTGTGCAGAATTATGAAATTTAACACATTACTGTGTTCCAGTGAGTACTGAACAGAAAAACTAATAAGGAACACCAGCTTTTTAAAATGGTACTTACTGGGCCAGGCACAGTGGCTCACACCTGTAATCCCAGCACTTTGGGAGGCCCAGGCAGGTGGGTTACTTGAGGCCAGGAGTTTGAGACCAGACTGACCAACATGGTGAAACCCTGACTCTACTAAAAATACAAAAATTAGCTGGGTGTGGTGGCGGACACCTGTAATCTCAAGCTACTCGGGAGGCTGAGGCATGAAAATCACTTGAACCTGGAAGATGAAGGTTGCAGTAAGGTGAAATCGTGCCACTGTACTCCAGCCTGGGCAAAAAAGCAAGACTGTCTAAGAAAAAAAAAAATAAATAAATAAAACGGTACTTATTGTGCGGTGAAACCCTTTATCTGCACTATTTAATCAGGGCCTCCATATAATCCCAAGAGAGCCATTGCTTTGTTTCACAGTTGACTTAAATGAGGCACGTGATTTAACGAGTTAGGTGACAAGGCTGGAATTTGATCCCATGCTTTCTTAATTCCAAAAACCTTAGATCTTGACCTTCGTCACTGCTGACACTATACGAACCCAGCTTTCAACAACTTTTCAAATCTCGATTCCTTAACTACTACTGCTGAGAGGAGGAGAGTCTGGAGAGAAGGGACAAGACCATCTCCTATCTCTTGAAATACCCTCTTCTTCGAACTGAAGAGCTGTTTAGAAACGTCCAAACCTCCCCTACATTTTCAATGGCGGAAAGCAGCCGCTCTATACACTTCAATACCTCCTGCGGCCGTGGCTTGACTCCCTTGCCCTTCTCCTCGGAGACAGACTGCTCTTCCAGCGGCCCCCAGAGCAGGCCGGGCTGCAGGGGCTCCCCCGACACACCAGACCCCCAAGCACTGTTCCTTGGCGCGTGAGGGGCCAAGGGCCAAGCCCCGGGGGAGACTCTTTAAAGCGAAGAGGGCTCGGCTCGGCCTGGGTGGGACGTCCTTGAGGCTCGGCGCACAGCCTTCTCCGGAGGGGTTCCATCCTAAGTCCAGGCCCAGGCGCGGCTTGGGGGCTGGAGGGGAGAAGGGAAGACGGTGAGGGAGCCGCCCAAGAAGGCGTGGGGTGGAGAAAGGTGTGGGAAGAAGCTGCAGGTCCAGGTGGGCCTGCGGAGCCCGAGGGAAGGATGAGGGCTCTAAGGGGGGCCTGAAAGGTTTGAGGGGGCTCAAGGGCTCTTCAGAAGCCCCCAGCGACTCTGAGGGCATCGGAGGATCCTGGGATCGGGAGGAGAGGAGACTGAGGAGAGACTTGACCTTAGAGTGTCAGATCCATCTGAGCCTGGGCTGAGAGTCGCAGACATCGCAGGTCACTCACCGAGCTGCAGCGCCGGCTTCCCCTCCAAGAGCAGCTCCTCCGCCTCCTCCATTCCGGGTCAGAAAGCCTCCTCCGGCGGAAGTGAACGTCCTCTTCTCAGCTCCTCCAAGAAACAGTCATGGACTTCCAAATTTCTTCTCAGGAAAGAAGCCTGAGAGTCAGACTTCATTGGTCCAAAGGACTGGGCATTTGGGAGTACTGGGGGAGGCAGAATTCTGTCCGAGAGAAGTACGAACCTAAGATTCCGGAGGTCCACCAGGGATTCGAGTATCTAGTAAAGCGGAACTAATTGTTCCAGCCACCTCTTTTAGGGAGTGACGAGTCGGACAGTTATGCTGTTACATCCCCGAGGTGGGTACTTAGGCAGGCAAGTGCAGGAAGTGGGCGGGGCTCCTGGAAAGGCCATGTTTGGAGCCGGAAGTGGGTTGGAGGTGTGGCGGAAGTGGTTGGGGACCGAGGAGAGCGGGAGGAGGCGGTTCCCGTTCCACCTCGGAGCCGGATGTTTGCCGAGCTTTGACAGGCGTGGCAGAGGGAGCAGTGCCCGACTGCGGTGAGCTGCTGGCCGCGGGGTCTCACCGGGTGGGGACGGGGAAAGGAAAGGAGCTGGCCAGGTCGTCCGAAGGGATGGGGTCCGGATGGGGAGGACCCAGCAGATCTGAGGAGGGGGACGGGGGTGGAATTGGGCTCAGAGGCCTGGCTTTCTTGCAGGGTTTCTGCCCCATTTGGCGCCTGCAATAAGAGGACTTTACCATTTTCGCTGCCTTCTTCCTGGGGAAGACCTCCCAGGGGGAAAGTCCAGGCCAGATCGCTGTCATCCAGCAAGCCGGCGGGAGGGGGAAAACTCCCAGATTTGATCTGGCAAAGCACTAAGAACAAGAAATTTGAGGAAAGTATTCCTCCCTGCCACCTATTAGGCCACGATTTCAGTTCAACTTCTTAATCTGTGAAATGGGATAATTGCAAAACGCAACATGGGCTTTGTAAACCGTGAAGCTCTATGCAAACATAATTGTAGTTGAGAGTTGTAATTGCTGTTGTATTGTGGTGGGATTTGGGTTTTTGTAATTATGGAGCTGCAACTAGAAGGCCGATTCCAACACTGAGAATATGATTTTCTTTTCTTTTTTTTTCCTGAGATGTAGTCTCGGTGGCGCGATCTTGGCTCACTGCAACCTCTGCCTCCCAGGTTCAAGTGACTCTCCTGCCTCAGCCTTCTGAGTAGCTGACATTACAGGCACGTGCCACCATACCCGGCTAATTTTTTGTAGTTTTAGTAGAGACGGGGTTTCACCATATTGGCCAGTCTGGTCTCAAACTCCTGACCTCGTGATCCACCTGCCTCGGCCTCCCAAAGTGCTGGGATTACAGGCGTGAGCCATCACGCCCCACGAGAATATGATTTCAAGTTGCTATCTATGTTCTGTGTAAAAGAGAAGATTAGGGGAGAGGCTTTAGTTTGCTCTTTTGTGGCACCTCTCTGAACCTGGAGAACTGCATGAATGACAGCCACTTAGGTAATTGTTTAGGTGCTGATCCTCGCCAAGAGACCACTACAGACAGACATGGATTAAAGCCCTGCCTCTGCTGGCTGTATGACCCTTAGCAATTGGCTTATTTTTTTCTGGTCCTCACTTTCCTCACTGTAAAATGGGATTAGTAGAACATGGCTCATCAGTGCTATTGTGAGTTTGAGTTTATGTCCCCAGTTCATGGTCCTATATAGGCCCTCAACAAGTATGCGTTCCCTTCTTCACTTAGGAAATGAATTAATTGGTTCAGTCATTCAACAAATGACAGCATCTACTATGTATCAGGTGTTATTCTGAATAGGCCAGAAGTTCTTAAATGGTGATTGTCAGAAGGTGTATGAACCTCTTAAAATTGCATGCATCTACTAACTTTTCTTAGGGAAAATGTCCACAAATGTTACCACTTTCAGAAAAGTCTACAGCGTCCCAAAAGTGATTGCCTAAGGTGATACTTAAGATTTTTGTAACGGGCTGGGTGGTGTGGCTCACGCCTGTAATCCCAGCCCTTTGGGAGGCCAAGGCAGGCAGATCACCAGAGATCAGGAGTTCGACACCAGCCCAGCCAACATGGCAAAACCCTATCTCTACTAAAAATACAAAAATTAGCCAGATGTGGCGGCAGGTGCCTGTAATCCCAGCTACTAGGGAGGCTAAGGCAGGAGAATCACTTGAACCCGGGAGGCGGAGGTTGCAGTGAGCCGAGATTGCACCACTGATAGAGTCTCGCTCTATTGCCTGGGCAACAGAGCAAGACTCTGTCTCAAAAAAAAAAAAAAAAAAAAAAAAAGATTTTTGTAACAGTTTACCTGCTGAGAATGGAAAAATTAATCTCAGAGTTGGGTGTATTTTGCACAGATTAGAGCAGGCTTGTGGGGTGGCTGGTGTCTTAAACAGGCAGGATACTTCATTTCTACTACTTGATGTTAGAATTTCCCTGTGCTAGCTCTCACCCTCCCACTGAAGGGGAGTTCAACTTCCGGGCTCAGAGAAGGTAACAGCTGTGGGTTGGAGGGTGATGGGAGGGGCCAGTCTGGCTGGGAGATGGGAACAACTGGGCTTAATTATGCTGGGAAAGGAGGTGATGTGGGACATTGAGGGAGGTCACATCTGGAAGAACTGACAGAGTAGAAGAGCAGTCACTGGAAAAAAGGTGGAGTTCCAGTTCAGCTCCCTGTTAGATGGTGTCCTTCTCCCTCCCTCACACCTACCCCTGCTCCCAGCTGCTCCTTCTTTTTTTTTTTTTGATACAGAGTCTCACTCTGTTGCCCAGGCTGGAGTAAAGTGGCATGATCTGTACCTCCCAGGTTCAAGCAGTTCTCCTGCCTCAGCCTCCTAAGTAGCTGGGATTATAGGCACCCAACACTATGCTTGTCTAATTTTTTTTTTTTTTTAGTAGAGGCAAGGTTTCACCACGTTGGCCAGGCTGGTCTTGAACTCCTGACCTCAGGTGATCCACCCGACTCGGCCTCCCAAAGTGCTAGGATTACAGGTGTGAGCCACCTCACCTGGCCCCATCTATTCCTTCTAATCCTGCTGTTCACTGTGGCACAAAGTATTTCCGAGCACTGGAGAATTACATTTCTGGGAGGCGCCATTGCCTCTACAGAGGAGGAAATTTAGGCCCAAGTAGGAAAAGAACTTGCTCAGCATCTTTGCAGTGCACTGGCTTAGGCAAGATGATAATCTAGCTCTCCATACTACCTCATCATGTCACCCCATCGAGCACCTACTGTGTGCAGAAAGACGTCTCTGGGATGGCTGTGGGTGGGGCTGAAGGAGCCCCTGTTCCCTGGGCAGTGACAGGCTGGACAGAAGGGATGGAAAGAAGGCTCTGGCCAAGAGGGGGGTTGCTTTGAGCTGGATTCTGTCTTTATTACGCTGCTGGAGGTCACTATGGAAGGCAGCCGCCACAGCCTTCTGGTTGGATGGCACAGAGGAGCATGTAGATATTGGAGGGTTGAAGGGTTGAAGGCTGAAGGAGAGTGAGGGGAGCTGGGCGTGGTGTCACTGAGAGAAATGCATTCCTACTGTGAGGGATCATCCTTCTCTGTGTTCTTTGGAAGGGATTATATTTTGATGATAAGCAGTGGTAGTGGATGAGGCCAGGGGACAGGGCAAGGGAGAGGAAGAAGGTTTTTTGGCTATTTTGGCTTGTCGGCTTTGGCTTGGGAGCATGAAACAGCGTTACCACTGAATCTGTGTGGTTGCCCTAGTGATAGGGTACCTGTTGCTAGGCACAGGGAGAGGGCTCACCAGCCAGGGCCCTTGGCTGTGATGTGATGTGTGCGGGAGGCTGGCAAGTGGCCTCAGAGCCTGGAGTCTGTGGCTCCAGGATGGCAGCTCTCCCCCTCTTCTTCCTGCTCACCCCCAGGCCTTGTCTACTCTCCTTATCTGCCCTGCTGATTCTCTGACCATATATGTCAGTTTTGGACTCCAGGAATGCAGCTGGACGTGGAGCAGCCTCTTCCCTGGGGTTAGACTGAATAGGTTGAACTGAAAACCCCCCTCCCTCACCCATGTGGGGAGCTTGTGGCAGGAGAGGGAGTTGCTTCCCGTTAGGGCTGAGAGCAGAGGTGCCTACACCCAGGCTGCATATGGCTGCAGCCTTCTGGCCAGATTCCAGGCCTGGAGAAACCCAGCTTGATGGTCGGCGCTGCCCCATGCCTGCTGGAGCTGCTCTTCCTCCGGTCACCTCCTCATCTCAGCACTCCAGACACCATGAGCATCCCCCTTTCCCATCTGCGCCCTCCAGTCCTTAGGGCAATTGACCTTTCCACCTTGAAACTGATGTCAGGAGTGCTCTGCAGAGTAAGAGTGGGCTTGGAAGTCCCTAGGAGCCTGCAGACTGTCTTCGATGACTGTCAGGCGATTCCATCCCCCTGTTGCTAGTTCCTGTCCTGGGGCAAACCCAGCTGGGCCCCTCAGTCATAGCCATTTTTTTCTGGGACCCTGTAGTTTCCAGCTCCCTCCTCTCCCCTGGGCCAGGAATGAGGGATGGAGTGGCCAGGGCCACAGATGACTTTTTTCAGGCATGGGATGGGTTTGGAGACCCGATCCCTACGTTCTTTAGATTCTTACAACATTTCTACCCCTGTAACTGCAGGAGACTGGGAGGCTTCTGTGCTCAGGTCCCCTCAGGAGAGGGGTATGGACCTATGCCCTTTGCAGCTGGGACTGCATCACTGAGCCAGCTGGGTGGCAGGCGGCACAGGACCTGGCACGGCTCTTCCCTCTCCAGCTGCAGGACCTGGAGGGAGGTGCCGAGCTGTGCCATCTTCTGCCCCAGCTGCCTTTTCTGGCAACACGCCTGAGCCGTGGAGCCAGGAGAACCTAGAGCTACGTGGAGCTCTTAGCAGGGATGAGGAGTGTTGAGGAATAGGGACAGGGAGCCTAGGAGAAAGAAGAGTGGGGGCAGGAGGGTATGTAGTAGAGGTTGCAGAAGGTGAAAGAGCGGGTCACTGACCTGCCACCTGTTCTCCTCTCTCCCAGGTTTCTCTTCAGGTTCTGCAGGGTGAGGCTGTGGGGGGACGGGCTTGGCCATGGATCCGCTCTCAGAGCTGCAGGACGACCTGACCTTGGATGACACCAGTGAGGCTCTGAACCAGCTGAAGCTGGCCTCCATCGATGAGAAGAACTGGCCCTCAGATGAAATGCCTGACTTCCCCAAGTCAGGTGGGCTGTGTCCGGTCTCAGGCAGCTATAGGTGCTTTAGAGGGGGACGCATCCCTCCTGCTGAAGGGAGATGCCAGGAGGGCAGGACGGGGCAGACCAGTCCCAGGGTTGGGCTGGGAGCACAAGCCTTACTGGGGGGAAGGGCCAGACAGCATGCCTCTTGGGCAGAGCGCGGTGCCAGCCCCCTGGCTTGTCCCCTGACCTTGCTGTGTTCCTCAGATGACTCCAAAAGCAGCTCCCCAGAACCTGTGACACACCTGAAGTGGGATGACCCGTACTATGACATCGCCCGGCACCAGATTGTGGAGGTGGCAGGTGAGCACACCCAGCGCTATTTTCTTAACCCACAGAGCTCCTGGCTTCTGGAAGTCAGCCCTTCACACCACAGGGGGAAGAATCTGGGGACATAGGCTGGGCCCAGCCTGCAGTCTGACACCTGCAGTCTGACACCTGGCCCGGAGCTCCTGAGCGCATACACTGTTCTTTAAAAGCACAGACTCGCGGGGCATGGTGGCTCATGCCTGTAATCCCAGCACTTTGGGAGGCTGAGGCGGGCGGATCACAAGGTCAGGAGTTCGAGACCAGCCTGATTGACATGGAGAAACCCCATCTCAACTAAATATACAAAAAAATTAGCTGGGCGTGGTGGCTCACACCTGTAATCCCAGCTACTCAGGAAGCTGAGGCAGGAGAATCGCTTGAACCCGGGAGGTGGAGGTTGCAGTGAGCTGAGATCACGCCACTTCACTCCAGCCTGGGCAATAGAGCAAGACTCCATCTCAAATAAAAAAAGAAGAAAAGCACAGACTGGTGATTGCCATTTCATGTGCTCACCCGCAGCCACCTTCTGACCTCTGGCCCCATTGTCTCCACTTGCATGGGGCATGTGGGGGAGCCATGTAGCCTAATGGCTTTGAAGTCAGAAAGCCCTGGGTTTGATCTCCAGCTCTGCTCTCTGAACTCTCATTTCTTCCTTGTGGGTTACAATAATGAATGCATGTCAGGACCTAGGCCAGAGCCAGAGCACAGTTGGTCTTGAATAAGTGGGCCTCCTCTCCCCTCTTTCTATTCCCCTCCTGTCCCTCTACCCTAATGTTGACTTTTCCACCCCATCAGTTACTGGGGAGGATGGGAAGTGCCAGTCGTTCTCGGGAATTGGTAGCCCCAGGAAAGTCTGGAATGGGCAGAGCCTCTTCCAGAAGTGGGGGGCCACATGGCTCCCTGGAGCATGAGGTTCCTGCCAGATGTGCTGCCCTGCTGAGAATGGGTGTGGAGCCCCCGCTTAGGTCTCTGTCTCAGGGAGCTGCCTTTCTCCTGTTCATAAGGGGGACCCAGAGGAAACCAAGAGCAGGGGAGTCAAGCTGAGGAGGTGGTTGCTGCCCTTAGGGTCCCGCTTTAGAAGGAGCAACTGGAATCCTAGGATCCTTGTCTTTTCCCTAACATTTATCCATCCTTGCTGGTGAGGCCAGGCATTCATAAGCAGGGCCCTGCTCTGAGGCATTGGCGTGGGCAAAGAGCCAGGTGGACACCAGCCCTGGAAGAAGCCCATCCAGCCATGGGGTTGCTGGGCTCGGAGAGGCAGGGGGCAGTTGAGAGGATTGCCCCGAAGGTCAAAGGTGTTTCCTTGGCATTTGTATTCCTGCTGCCTGCCCTGGTCTGAGTTGACAGTCTTGGCTCTGGCCTCACTCACCCCCTGCAGAAGCAAGACAGAGTTTTTTCCCTGGCCTGGTCCTGAATTCTACACAGGAGAGTCACCCTGAAGGTTCTGAACCTGAGTGGGGTCTGGGAGGTGCCTGATGTGAAGGAGTCTCTGTCCTGACATCATCCTGGCCTGTGTGGTCAAGGCAGAGCTGGGGGGAGCCTGCCCCTCCCCACTTCTCTGGGTGATGTCTCTTTCCCCCACATCCGTGGCACAGAGCTGCAATTTCTTTCTATTTCCCCAGACTGTGATGAGCCTGAGGGGGGCCCAGCCAGGTAGGTGTCCATCCTGGCTCTCTGTGCTTGGCCTCTCTGGGCTGTGCCTCTGGGGCTGTGAATCAGGAGGGGCTCTTGGTGGAGGCCAGATGGGGCTAGCTTAATTATGGCCCCACTCTGGGGAGCTGGGAGCTGGTGGTGCCTGGGAGCCGGAAATAGCAAAAGATTTATGGGAAGTGGGGGAGGGAGGGAGGGGAAGGCTGTGTGGGGACACACCCAGACCCCAAAGGGAAAGGAGCTCCCAGGAGGGTCTGGCCCTGGGCAATGGCCTGGCCTGAGTGGTGGCTCAGGGACCTTCTGGGTGATAGCGTCCCCATGGATGTGCCTCCCTGATTGCAGAAAGGTGACTGGATTGGCATCACCAGGCATTCATTTGATGAGCCCACTGTGGGGGATGTCTGGGAGAAGCCCTTGTTGGAAGGGAGGGTGGGTTACAGCCTCAGCTCCCCTGCAGCCCCCTGTTCTCCCTGCCGGCAGTGGTTGTCATGCCCCAGGGTCAGACTCAGTCACAGTGGGTTCTTTCCAGTGGTGTGCTGGTAAATGGCTCTCTGGAGAGGGGGAAAAAGGCCACGATTTGTAGCGTTTGCAGTTTCTGCTTTGCAGATCTCTAGCTACCAACACGACGTTAACTGGCTTGCAAAATTCCTGACCATTGAACAACTTAACAGATGTGTGAGCTGGCTGTAGCGCGTGACCGCTCTGTCAGCCCAGCCCTACCTCCCAGGTCCCAGGCCCGCCTGGCCGGTTGTGGGTGGGGTTGGTCTGCCGGCCCAGAATGCCTGGGGGAGACCTGTTGCTGATTAACTCCCCGGCCACCCTGGGAGAGTTCCCGATTGGTATCTGGGGAATGCAGAGGCCTCCTTCTCAGGCGGCTTGTCTCTTCGTGGTGCTTTGCACAAATGCTGCCCTTCCCTCCTCATTGAGTCTTCTCCCCAGTGCCCTGGAGACACTAGAGCTGCCAGCTCCTTTGTCTTTAAAGCTCCTGGGCAGGGCCAGGCGCAGCTCATGCCTGTAATCCCAGCACTTTGGGAGACTGAGGCATGTTGTTCATGAGGTCAGAATTGCTTGAACCCAGGAGGTGGAGATTGCAGTGAGCAGAGATCATGCCACTTCACTCCAGCCTGGGTGGCAGAGTGAGACTCCGTCTCAAAAAAAGGTGCACATGCTTGTAATATCTGTCATATGACATCATGGAGGTGCTGCATTTGCTGAGTGCATTGGTGGAGTCTGGTTGAGAACCCAAAGCTTCCCATTTACAAAGTGCCGTGGCCAGCTGAAAGATGGCACCACAGGCCTCCAGCCCGCACCCCCAACAGCGTCCCTAACCAGTTGCTCCTTCTTAAATTCCAGAGCCAGGGCCCTCAGACTTTCTACCCTGGCTGAATCCTGAAATCTGCAAGCCAATGAGGCCTGCTTTGCTGCCGGAGCAGGTGTGAGGTGTGGGGACTCACAGACTGGAAGGAAAGATTCTTTTGGAAGCCCCCGTGATCCTTCCAGCATTTCCCCCATATCCAGGGCATTTCCTCTGCTTAGAAGGAGGTAGGCAGATGAGGCCCCCGCTCCTCAGGCTGGTGGTAGGCATCCCAGGGGTTTCTGAAGCTCCAGACTGTAGTGAGGCTGGGCTTGCCAGTCTAACTCTTTGTCCCTGGCCCCTGCCAGTCTGCTTTTCCTTCCACTGTCAGAGCCAGTGGGAAGTGAATCAGAGCAGGCACATAGCCTCAGAGCCACCCCCAACTGGCCTCAGGGGACTTCAGCACCTCAGGATCTAGGCTAGGGTATGAAAGAGAGCAGGTGCCACCTGGTTCTTTAAAACAGACCTGCTGGGGTGGAGCTGCACCTTCTCTTCAGACAGGCTGGTAGAAGATTCTCTGCTTGCAAATCTGGTAAATTTCTGTCCTGAGCTTTGGGAAACTCACTGTCTGAAGCAGTCTGACCTATAACCAAAGCATAATCAAGAACAAACACAGAGGCTAGGCACTGTGGCTCATGCCTGTAATCCCAGCACTTTGGGAGGCTAAGGCGTGGATCATCTGAGGTCAGGAGTTCGAGACCCCCCTGGTTAACATGCTGAAACCCAGTGTCTACTAAAAATACAAAAATTAAGGCTGGGCGCAGTGGCTCACGCCTGTAATCCCAGCACTTTGGGAGGCCGAGGCGGGTGGATCACCTGAGGTCGAGAGTTTGAGACAAGTCTGGCCAACATAATGAAACCCTGTCTCTACTAAAAATACAAAAATTAGCCAGGCGTGGTGGCATATGCCTGTAATCTCAGCTACTCAGGAGGCTGAGGCAGGAGAATCACTTGAACCCAGGAGGCGGAGGTTGCAGTGAGCCGAGATCGCCCCATTGCACTCTAGCCTAGGCAACAGGAGCGAAACTTCATCTCAAAAAAAAAAAATAAATAAAACAAAAATTAACCAGGTGTGCTGGCACACGCCTATAGTCCCTGCTACTTGAGAGGCTGAGGCAAGAGAACCGCTTGAACTCAGGAGGTGGAGGTTGCAGTGAGCCCAGATCATGCCACTGCATTCCAGCCTGGATGACAGAGACATGGTCTTTTTTTTTTTCCCTTTTTTGCCAAATCCTAGAGACTTGATCTTACAAAAAAAAAAAAAAAAAAAAAAAAAGAACAAAGAACAAACACAGAAATAGTACCAGCACCATGCATCCCATAGTTTAATGGTGACCTGTGATTTTGTGCAGGCTACCAAAACGTATTGAATACCTGCCACGTGCGGGATACTGGGCCAGTACTGGAGACTGCAGGTGCCCTGGTGTGCACCTGTAATCCCCGCTACTGGGAAAGCTGAGGCAGGAGTTCAAGACTAGCCCGGGCAACATAGCAAGATCCTGTCTCAAAAAAATTTTTTTAATTAAGCAGGTGGGATGGCATGTGCCTGTAGTGCTAGCTACTCAGGATGTGGGAGGTAAAGCAGGAGGACTGTTTGAGCATGGGGGTTAAAGGCTGCAGTGAGCCACAGTTGCACCGCTGCACTCCAGCCTGGTGACAGGATGAGACTCTATCTCAAAAAAAAAAGAAAAAAAATCAATCACAGCTTCCCAGTAGTAAAAAAAGAGAGACAATGAGACACAGCCTCTGTCTTTGAGCTGCTCACAAGCCTGTCAGGGAGACAGGTATATAAACAATTATATAGGAGAGCGAAGGGTCAGGACAGTGATGGATGATGGTTTAGCTGGGAGCCATGAAAAGGGGCAGCTAACCCATCTGGGGGAGAAGGCGAGGACACAGGTGTCTACGAGGCAATTATGCCTGCTTTGAGTCTTAAGGGTTGGTGAGAGTTAGCCTAGAGGACAGGAGAGGAGCAGACTTGTCTAGAGAAAGGCCTGTCTGGTTTCTAGAGAAACGGTCGAGCTAGCCTGGCATGGGCAGGGCTATAGGCACTGCTGGAGGTGTGCCTGGTGTGAGCCTGGAGAGGCCTGTGAGCCCTTCCAAGGAGCATTGATAGGACTGGGGCCCTCAGCGTCTATCTGGGGAGGGTTCTAGGAGGAAAGGAGGATTCGGAGCAGTACAGTGGGGGACAGGCAGGTGTTTATAATCCTCCAGGACTAGAAGATGGGCCAGGTTAGGAGGGGATGACAGGGCTCTCTGGGCTTGGTGGGCTGTGCCTCAGACCCTGGCCTAGGAAATTCTTGGAGGGCCCTGGTTAAGACCTTTTAGAGCCAACAGAACCAGGCAATGCTTGGATGGAGATGGGAGCTTTGGGGGATTGATGCAGAGGCTGACATGGTGGTGTGACAGCCGGGAGCAAGGTACTAAATCAGGCCCAAACACCAGCAGCAGGCAGGGATTGGAGCTGCCCAGCACATTCCAGAAGACTCCCTGAGCCCCTCCACTGAGGCTTGCCTCAGCCCAGAAGCCTCCCTGAGCCCCTCCACTGAGGCTTGCCTCAGCCCTAGAGAAAAGGGTCAGTACTTTGGAAAAGCACTGACTCCTGGGGGGAGGATCATGAAATCATGGCTTATGAAATAGCAGGAGACACTCAGCAAGGCCTGGGGCTGTCTGCAGTCCTGGGAGGTGGAGGAAGGGCGACTTCCCCTGCATTCAAAGTTGAATAAGTGGCTGGGTGTTGTGGCTCATGCCTGTAATCCCAGCACTTTGGTAGGCCAAGGCGGGCAGAGCACCTGAGGTCAGGAGTTGGAGACCAGCCTAGCCAACAGTGAAACGCTGTCTCTACTAAAAATACAAAAATTAGCTGGACATGGTAGCTTATGCCTGTAGTCTCAGTTACTCAGCAGGCTGAGGCAGGAAAATCGCTTGAACCCAAGAGGTGGAGGTTGCAATGAGCTGAGATCGCACCATTGTACTCCAGCCTGGGCGACAGAGTGATACGCCATCTCAAAAAAAAAAAAAAAAAAAGTTGAATAAGGGGTCTTTTTATTCAGCTCTCAGATGGCAGGGATTACACAGGTTAGTCTGGTGTCTCAGGACAGGCAGGAGGGTAGAGGTGGGGGGGGGAGTTCCCTAGGGAATGGGGGAGTGGGGACCAGGCCCTGCCCCCATCGAGCTTTGCTTGGAGTCCTTCATCCATGCTGACCCTGGAAAAATGTATTACATTAGGGCACATTAGTGCACATCTCTGGAGCTTCCCAGCTTCAGAACAAAGCCAGATGGTCAGGCCATCAAATTGTGACTTTTTGAACAAACATCCCTGAGTGATTACACCCAAATGAGCATTTTCCCACAGCCATAGCATAACAGACTCCTCTGAACCGCATGTTCTTTAGAATATCTTAATGGGAAAGGATAGAATGCTTAGAGACCTACAGAAGTTGCCAGGTACAGTGGCTCACACCTGTAATCCCAGCACTTTGGGAGGCCTTGGCAGGTGGATCACCTGAGGTCAGGAGTTTGAGACCAGCCTGACCAACATGGAGAAACCCCGTCTCTACTAAAAATACAAAATTAGCTGGGGTGGTGGCGCATGCCTATAATCCCAGCTACTCAGGAGGCAGAGGCAGGAGAATCACTTGAACCCGGGAGGCGGAGGTTGTGGTGAGCTGAGATCGCACCATTGCACTCCAGCCTGGGCAGCAAGAGCAAAACTCTGTCTCAAAAAAAAAAAAAGAAAGAAAGAAAAAGAAACCTACCAAAGTCAATCAGAGCCAGTTAAGTCCATAATTCTAGTAATAAGCTGGGTGCAGTGGTGTACACCTGTAGTGTCAGCTTACTTAGGAAGCTGAGGTAGGAGGATCACCTAAAGCCAGGAGTTCAAGAACAGCCTGGGCAACACAGTGAGACCCCCATCTCTTTAAAAAAATTCTAGTAATAAAATCAGAAAGTAATTGTCAGTGGTCAGAAATGAGACATGACTGTTAAGTAATCAGGCTGATTCCTCAGTGGCTTCAAACAGGCTGAGAAGGTATCTTCAAGAGGCTTTCCAAATACACGCTGCTCAGAGGGGGTGCTTTTTTTTTTTTTGAGACGGAGTCTTGCTGTGTCACCCAGGCTGGAGTGCAGTGGCATGATCTTGGCTCACTGCAACCTCCACCTCCAGGGTTCAAGTGATTCTCCTGCCTCAGTCTCCCGAGTAGCTGGGATTACAGGGGCCTGCCACCACACCCAGCTAATTTTTGTATTTTTAGTAGAGACAGGGTTTCACTGTGTTGGCCAGGCTGGTCTCGAATTCCTGACCTTGTGATCCACCTGCCTCAGCCTCCCAAAGTACTAAGATTACAAGTATGAGCCA
The DNA here is from genome assembly GCA_036589455.1 of Ateles fusciceps. Classification (NCBI taxonomy): domain Eukaryota; kingdom Metazoa; phylum Chordata; class Mammalia; order Primates; family Atelidae; genus Ateles; species Ateles fusciceps. Next base: position 16,477,907 of record JAZHEH010000681.1, on the reverse strand, counting down.
CCGAGCCTGGCTGGAAAAGTGTAGACTTTTAAGATGACTATTTGGCAAGATCTCAAATGCTTTAGTGAGTTTCCCCCCGCCCTCCCCCACTAACCCGAGACAGAGTCTCACCGTCACCCAGGCTGGAGTGCAATGGCATGATCTCAGCTCACTACAATCTCTGCCTCCCAGGTTCAAGCGATTCTCCTACCTCAGCTTCCCAAGTAGCTGGGATTACAGGTGTCCACTACCACGACCAGCTAATTTTTTGTATCTTTACTAGAGATGGGGTTCATCATGTTGGCCAGGCTGGTCTCGAACTCCTGACCTCCTGATCCGCCCACCTTGGCCTCCCAAAGTGCTGGAATTACAGGCGTGATCCACCAGGCCCGGTCCTAGTGAGCATTTTTAAATAATTGAGAAAAGATTGATATAACAAAATCATCAGTTTGCAGTGGTGGTTTAATATTTAGTACATAATGTCATACAATTATCGCTGCCAACTAACCCCAAATCATTTTCTTTTTATTTATTTTTATTTTTTGCTATCTCCAGTAATGGGTATAGAAAACCCCAAATCATTTTCATCACCTGTACCCACTAAGCAGTCAGTCCCCATTCCCTCCTCCCAGCACCTGGAAACCACTACTTTGCTTCCTGTCTCTATGCGTGTACCTATGTAGACGTCTCATGTACCTGGAATCATAGAGTCGGTGGCCTTCTGTGACTGGCTTTCACCTGGCATAGTGCTTCAGAGGTTCATCCACACTGTAGCCTGTGTCAGTACTTCATTCCTTTTCACAGTCAAACAGTATTCCATTGCGTGGATGAACTACCTCTGTTATCCTTTCATCCACTGATGGACATTTGGGTTATCTGCACCAAGCTGACTTTTTTTTTTTTTTTTGAGACAGAGTCTCGCTCTGTCACCCAGGCTGGAGTACAGTGGTGCCAGCTCGGCTCACTGCAACCTCTGCCTCCCGGGTTCAACCGATTTTCCTGCCTCAGCCTCCCAAGTAGCCGGGACTATAGGCATGTACCACCACTCTCAGCTAAGTTTTGTATTTTTAGTAGAGTTGGGGTTTCACTATGTTGAGAGGGCCGGTCTGAACTGCTGACCTCAGGTGATCCTCCCACCTTGGCCTCCCAGAGTGCTGGGATTACAGGCGTGAGCCACTACGGCCAGCTGGCATGACTTTTGAAAAAGGGTGTGGTGGTGCTCACCTATAGTCCTGGCTACTTGGGAGGCTGAAGCAGGAGGATCTCTTGAGCCCAGGAGATCAAGGCTACAGTGAACCATGATAGCACCACTGCACTCCAGACGGGGTGAAAGAACAAGACTCCATCTCAAAAAAAAAAAAAAAAAGTGATTTTTTTTTTTTTTAATACCCCAGCTCAGTAGCCCTGAAAGCAAGCTATCCCCCTCTTCAGTGGCACACGCTTGAGTGCAGGAGGCTGCCTGGAGGTGTGTGTGCATGGGCACCCTGTGCTAACTGGTTCAGATCCGCAGGCCTGGCCCCTTTAAGTTCCTCACCCCACTTCTTTTGGTTCCCCCCTCAACCCACCGCGTTCCATCTTTCTCCACACCCAGGAGATGACAAGTATGGGCGGAAGATCATTGTGTTTAGTGCCTGTCGCATGCCCCCAGCCACCAGCTGGACCACAGCAAGCTCCTGGGGTGAGTACCTGCGGGGAAGTGTGTTGGGGCTCTGCCCAGATCCCCAGTGTAGCCTAATGCCACGTTCTTCACTGTCCCTCCCTGCCTGGGAGTGCTAGGCTACCTGCCTTAATGCCTCCTCTCTTCTCATGAAAGAGGTGGTTTATATTTAGGGGAGAGCACTGGACGAGGAGTCAGACCTAGTTTCTAGTTATTGAAACTGGGTGACCTTGGTAAGCGTCTTTAAGCCTCATTTTCCTCTCCTTTGAAAAGGGATAATAATACAGGCGTCTTTCTTTATAGGAGTGAGAAACAGCACATGAAAAGGAAGGACTTTTGTCCCAATGTGAGTGAGGATTGACCATTAGAATCCTCTGGTGCTGGTCGGGCACAGTGGCTTACGCCTGTAATCCCAGCACTTTGGGAGGCCGAGGTGGGTGGATCACAAGGTCAATAATAGATCGAGACCATCCTGGCCAATGTGGTGAATGCCTGTCTCTACTAAAAATACAAAAATTAGACGGGCATGGTGGTGGGCGCTGGTAGTCTCAGCTACTTGGGAGGCTGAGGCAGAAGAATCACTTGAACGCAGGAGGCGGAGGTTGCAGTTAGCTGAGATCACGCCACTGCACTCCAGCCTGGGCAACAGAGGGCGACCCTGCCTGAAAAAAAAAAAAAAGAATCCTCTGGTGCTTCTGAGATGGTTGCAGTGTTTATCATTTCTAGGAATAATTAGTGTTGTATTATTTTGTGCCTTTGGTGTCAGTGGTTTCTTTACCTATGTGGGTTCTGTGAGCTAAACACAGGTAATAGCTCTGACTGGTCGAGACACGTCCTGATTCACGTCTGAAGGCTGGTTGAATGCAGAGGCTTGACAGACTCGTTCATGGTTGTGCCAGCTCTGGGCCCACAGGCGGGCACACTCACCTCCTGCTGCTGTCCTCAGGGTGTGTAGTAGAGTGAGACCATTTTGCCTTTCTTTTTTCTCTCAGCAAATTTTAGAAAGATGCACTTCTTTCTTGACCAGTTTAAAGCACTCTCTGAAATGTAAAATTCTGGTGCTGTCCCAGGCAGCTCTGAGAGATCCTGAGCTCTGTGAGATCCTGAATGGTTGCGTGTGAGCAGGAGGAAGTAGGGGCTCAGGACGGACCCAGAGGGCCTCGGCAGAAGGGGAAGGGCCTGAATTTGGAGTCTCAGCCAGTCCTGGGCAAGCCAGGGCCACAGGCTGAGTCTTCCAGCATCATCTAGGAGTTCTTTCTCTCTGGCCTTCTGAACCCTCTTCCCACTGCTCCTCAGACAAGGCAGGCAGAGCCTTGTTCAAGCCCGCCACATGGCCCAGCCAGAATGAGCAAGAGCTTGGCCTGAGGCTGGCGGAGGCACATGGCCTTTTCTCTAGTTCTTTCTGTGTCTGACGGACCAGGTGACAGCCTCCTGGCCAGATAATAAGTAAAGTGGGAGGAAGTCAGTGGATGGGGGTGGAAAGCACCCGGTTTTCAGGAGGCAGCTTGCTGAGGGAGGCCACACCCACCCCGGGGCGTCCTTGGCTTCAGGAAGTCCTCGATGTCAGCTGATGCTTGTCCTCTGTCAGTTCCCAGCCTGGTCACAGTCCCTGCTGAGGGCAGCGAGGTGCTTCCATCATGGAGCACTTTGTCCCGTTTTCAGTCAGATTATCTCAGACTTGGCTTTTCCCAGCTATCCACTCACATCTGGGATGTTGAAACAGAAAGTGCCTGAAGCTTGGAGTCAAATTCAGAAGACACATTAAACTTGAGCTCTGTACCTCGTGCTTTGGGGCAAGATCTTTTTCAAGCTTTGTAAAAATGAGACTTGTGGCCAGGCGTGGTGGCTCATACCTGTAATCCTAACATTTTGGGAGGCCGAGGCAGATGGATCACTATATCAGGAGTTTGAGACCAACCTGACCAACATGGTGAAACCCTGTCTCTACTAAAAATGCAAACATTAGCCAGGCATGGTGGTCCGCGCCTGTAACTCCAGCTACTCAGGAGGCTGAGGCAGGGGAATCACCTGAACCCGGGAAGCAGAGGTTGCAGTGAGCCGAGATCAGGCCACTGCACTCCAGGCTGGGCAAGAGATGGAGATTCTGTCTCAAAAAAAAAAAAAAAAAAAAGATACAAAACATTATAGAGTTCCATAAACATTATAGAAAAAATAGGAAGTGACTACATGAAAAAAATTTTTTTTTGGGATGGTGTCTCACTCTTATTGCCCTGTCTGGAGTGCAATGGCATGATCTCGGCTCACCACAACCTCCACCTCCTGGGTTCAAGCAATTCTCCTGCCTTGGCCTCCCGAGTAGCTGGGATTACAGGCATGCGCCACTATCCCCAGCTAATTTTGTATTTTTAGTAGAGACAGGGTTTCTCCATGTTGGTCAGGTTGGTCTCAAACTCCTGACCTCAGGTGATCTGCCTGCCTTGGCCTCCCAAAGTGCTCGGATTACAGGCGTGAGCCACCACACCCAGCCCAGTTTTGTATCTTACATAACATTTTTTTCTGAGCATTAAACATTCTTCAAAGATATCATCTAAAAAACATTCTGTTGACATCTAATATGCTGACATAAGAGTGAACAAATTATAAGTGTACTGTGTGATGAATTTTCAAAAACCAAACACAACTGTGTCACTCACACCCCACAAAGGGCATAACCGCTGTTCTGATATCTGACTTCACAGATTCATTCTGTCTGCAGAAACGTCCTGTGAGCTGTTCTATTTATGGTTGTCACATGATTGATTTAACCAATTCCCTGCTGTTGCAGTTAAGCTTGCCACTAGATTTTTTTTCCCCATCATAAAACGGGCCATGCAGAACAGCTTTCTACAAAAATGTTTTTGTTCATCTCAGATTATTTCCTTAGGACAAACTCCTAGACATATTTTTACAGGATCAGAGAGTATGAGCATTTCATGGCTTCTGATAAACATCACTTTATTTCCCTATAAAAGGCCATAACCTCCATCAGTGGATGAGAGTGTCTGTTTTCACTACAATCTTTGCTATTTTTGTAGTTGCAAAATGCAATCTCTTTATGGGACAGCTCTTTTTTTTTTAATTTTTTTTTGAGATGAAGTCTCACTCTGTCACCCAGGCTGGAGTGCAATGGCATGGTCTCAGCTCACTGCAACCTCTGCCTCCCGGGTTCAAGCGATTCTCCTGTCTCAGCCTCCCATTAGCTGGGACTACAGGCGTGTGCCACCACACGCCGCTAATTTTTTTTTTTTTAGTGGAGATGGGGTTTCACTATGTTTGCCAGGCTGGTCTTGAACTCCTGACCTTGTGTTCCACCCGCCTTGGCCTCCCAAAGCATTGGGATTGCAGGCACGAGCCATCGCGCCCGGTCTATGGGACAGCTCTTTGTAAACTGCAGTGCTCAGCATGGGAAAGGGGTAAATGGCCACATGCTGGGGATTCCAGCATCGGCCACCCCACACCTGTCTGTGCTGGACCAGCCTGGCACCCACAGGCTAGTCTGGAGCATACTTTCTCTGGGTTAGGCCAAGCTCTAGCCACTTCCCCAGGCTGCTCTCCTTCCCTGCCTCCCCTTGGAAGTCCTTAACATTCTGCCTGCCCAGCCTCCTAGCCTGGATGTCACCATGGGAGCCTAGGAGCTGTCTGACCAACTAGAAAAAGGCCTTGGCACATACTCCCCTCCCTTTCCCCAGTTCTTGTTCATTCCATCCATACCTCTGTGTGCTCAACACCAGCTGTGTATGTTTGTGCTGAGCTGCTAGATCGTGTGTTATGAGCAGAGGGAACCAGAGGAGTTGGGGCTCTTTGGTCGACTAAAAGCCCAGTGACTGGAGCAGGTGACTCTCTGGCCACCCCATCCCCTCTCAAGGGCACAGTGTTTTACCCCAGCGCTGGAGTTCGTGTGTAAAAGGCAGAGCTGTCCCATGGTCAAGAAAGTGGGCTTTGTGCTGGGTGCAATGACTCATGCCTGTAATCCTCCAGCACTTTAGGAGGCCAAGGTAGGAGGATAGCTTGAGGCCAGGAAACATAGTGAGACCCTGTCTCTACAAAATAAAAAATAAAAAATGAGCTGGGTGTGGTAGCTCACACCTGTGGTTCCTGCTACTCAGTAGCCTGAGGCAGGAGGATAGCGTGAGCCTGAGAGGTCAAGGCTGCAGTAAACTGTGATTGTGCCACTGTGCTCCAGCCTGGGTGACAGTAAGACCCTGTCTCAAAAAAAAAAAAAAAGCAGGCTTTGGAGTTAGACACTTTAATTCCAGGATCCACCACAAGCTGTGTGACCTTGGATCAGCACTTGGCCTCTCTGGTCGTTGCTTTCGTTTGTAAGATAGGGATTATAACAGCCTCAGTTATGAGCAAGGGATGAGCTAATGTATGCAAAGTGCTTGGCAGACGCTAAAAGCTTAATACTGAGAAATGGTGGCGCATCATTATTACTGATTCAGGAAAATCCCTGATCAGGGAGACATCATTCCCATTCTCGCTGCAGGCCTCGGGGGGGGCCTGGGTTAGGGTCCAGTCTCCTGACATCTAGTTTGTGCTCAAGAATGAGAACTGTTATTATTATTATTGAGACAGAGTTTCGCTCTTGTTGCCCAGGCTGGAGAGCAGTGGCACAGTCTTAGCTCACTGCAACCTCTGCCTCCCGGGTTCAAGCTATTCTCCTGCCTTAGCTTCCCAAGTAGCTGGGATTACAGGCCTGCACCACCATGCTCAGCTAATTTTTGCATTTTTAGTAGAGATGGGGTTTTACCACATTGACCATGGCTGGTCTCGAACTCCTGACCTCAGGTGATCCACCCACCTCAGCCTTGCAAAGTGCTGGGATTACAGGCATGAGCCACTGCACCTGACCGAGAGCTGTTATTATTATTGTTGCTCCTCCACTCAGCCACTACCCTGGGTCTCCTCCACAGAAACCTGACTGATTACGAGTCAGAATAGACTGTGCTAGGGGAGGGCCCGTGGGGGAAGGGGCTGTGACATGGCGGGAGATTCCTGGGGCTGCTTTCTGTCTTCATGGGGCCACCCCTGTGCACAGGGTGGGCCTGAACAGGGCTTTTCTCTGGAAGGTACCTGAAGCACACCCTGGACCAGTACGTGGAGAGCGACTACACACTGCTATATCTACACCACGGCCTGACCAGCGACAACAAGCCCTCCCTCAGCTGGCTCCGTGATGCCTACCGGGAGTTTGACCGCAAGTGGGTTGGGGCATGGGGCTTGCGCAGGCGGATCCAGAGGCAGCGGCTCTGCCAGCTTCCAGGCTACCCTCCACTTGGGCAGGAGCTTATTCCAGGGCAGGGGGTGGCAGGTGCTGCCTTCTATGTAAATGAAAAAAATCTGCAGTCAGATCACCCTGGCCTTAAAGCCCAGTTTCTCCGCTTATTTGCACTCTGACCTCTTGTTTTACTTAACCTCTCTGAGCCTCCTGTTTTCTAATCTGGAAAATGCGATAGCCATGGCCCTTACTTACCTGGCATGCTGGACGTGCGTGTTCAAATCAGAAAGTATACACTGAGGCCAGGCGCGGGGGCTCACGCCTGTAATCCCAGCACTTTGGGAGGCTGAGGCGGGCAGATCACTTGAGGTCAGGAATTCGAGACCTGCCTGGCTAACATGGTGAAACCCCCATCTCTACTAAAAATACAGAAATTATCTGGGTGTGGTCATGGGTCCCTCTAATCCCAGCTACTCAGGAGGCTGAGGCATGAGAATTGCTTGAACCCAGGAGGTGGAGGTTGCAGTGAGCTGAGATCGTGCCACTGCACTCCAGCCTGGGCAACAGAGCGAGACTCTGTCTCAAAAAAAAAAAAGTAGCCCTGGAACCCTAGCGCAGCACCTGTCCCACCACGCCTGCTCCTGAGTTGCCCCTTCTGCTTCTGCAGGTACAAGAAGAACATCAAGGCCCTGTACATCGTGCACCCGACCATGTTCATCAAAACTCTGCTCATCCTCTTCAAACCCATCATCAGGTGAGCGGCCGCGGGCAGAGCAGGGCCAGTGGTCCCGGCTTGCCTAGAACTCTGAAGCCCGAGGCTGGGCAGCCCGTGGACCACCAGGTGCAGCTGGGCCTCGGTCTGAACGGGGTGGGTGTTGGGGGGGCAGAGTGGAGGCCACCAGAAGCAGGGACTACCAACCCAAGCCCTTTCCTCCACCAACAGCTTCAAGTTTGGGCAGAAAATCTTCTACGTGAATTACCTGAGTGAGCTGAGCGAGCACGTGAAGCTGGAGCAGCTGGGGATCCCTCGCCAAGTGCTCAAGTGAGGCGGGCGTTGCGGCCGGGGGGCTTGCGGAGCCAGGGCGCGTCCTGATTCAGAGACCGAGTGGGGCTTAGGCAGAGCCAGCCTGTGTCCTGACCCCTCCCAGGTCTTTGTTTTCTGGTGTGGAAAACGGAGTTGTTAGGGAGATGGCCTGAGACGATCCTCCTGACCCAGCACGGTCAATGCTTGATTGAATTGGCGGAGCAACTCCAGAGCCGGGCAGGGCCTGATCCACCTTCCTCTGCTCCTGCAGGTATGATGACTTCCTCAAATCCACACAGAAGAGCCCCTCCGACAGCCCCCAAGCCCATGCCCCCACGGCCCCCCCTGCCCAACCAGCAGTTTGGGGTGTCCCTGCAGCAGTGAGTATGAAAGGTGGCTGGGCCTCGGCGGCGGGGCGGGGGGTGGGGGGGTGGGCGGGGAGGGCTGCAGGCCCGCCCACTGGCCTTGTTCTCGCAGCCTCCAGGAGAAGAACCCAGAGCAGGAGCCCATTCCCATCGTGCTCAGGGAGACTGTGGCCTACTTACAGGCCCATGGTGAGTGCCGGGCCTGCCTCCTCACCAGCCGGGCTCCCAGCTCCCGTTGGGAAGCTGGGGAAGCTGCCAGGCAGGGCAGAGGGAGGTCCTGCAAGCCTCAATGCCCCCACCCAGCCCTGCCTAGAACTCCAAGACAGAGCAGGGGCAGGGGATCCAGCCAGTGCCCAGCACTCCGAGGCTCACCAGGCCCTACTGTTTCCCAGCTCTCACCACCGAGGGCATCTTCCGGAGGTCAGCCAACACCCAAGTGGTCCGGGAAGTCCAGCAGAAGTACAACATGGGTGAGTGGCCCAGGGCTGCGGCAGGGCCATGTGACTGGTAGGGGCTTCTCTGCCCTCTGCTGCCCTGTAAACAAGGGTCTCAGTCTCTTCCTGCTGGAGGTTTCCATAGCACTTGGTGTCTCATAAGTCCCACTTCTGCCAGGCCTGCTGCTTCATTGGTCCAGCTCCCGAGTCCTGGGGGCAGGCACATTCAAAAGCGAGGAATAATGGTGGGGTGTGCCGGGCCCTGCTCCACCCAGATGGCCAGAACCTGCATTCTCTGGTCACCGAAGAGAGGAGGCAGGTGCCAGAGGGCGCCCCTGGGAGGAGGGACTTACGCAGGGTCCAAGGGCGATCAGGCAGTGGGGCCTGCGTTGTCTCCAGATGGGTGCTGCCCTTCAGGCTGCGCCGAGCTCCTCTCATGCTGCCCCCATCCCAGGGCTGCCTGTGGACTTCAACCAGTACAACGAGCTGCACCTGCCAGCAGTCATCCTCAAGACCTTCCTCCGGGAGCTTCCTGAGCCCCTGCTCACCTTTGACCTCTACCCCCACGTGGTGGGCTTCCTCAGTGAGTCCCCCTCTCTTCTGTTGAGCCTGAGACTGGACTTGGGGCGGGTGTGCTGTGGGCTGGTGAGCCTAGGCGCCTCCCAGGGAGGACAGCTGGGGTGGTCTCCCCCTCTAGCATGCGTCAGGGCTTTCTGAACCAGCCCAGCCCAGGGCCTCTGTAACCCGGGCCCCCTTTCTCTAGACATAGATGAGAGCCAGAGGGTGGCAGTGACACTGCAGGTCCTCCAGACGCTACCCGAGGAGAACTACCGGGTGCTTCATTTCCTGACTGCTTTCCTGGTGCAGGTAAGACCTTGGACTTGGCCTCTGGGGTGAAGGGAGGGGGAAGGAGAAAGCTGCTGCCTCTGCGCCCTGGTCGGGGTTGCTGGGAGTGGGAAGCAGAGTCTGTGGCTGTCTGCTGCAGCCCCCGATTCCCTCCGCAGATTTCTGCACACAGTGACCAGAACAAGATGACCAACACTAACCTGGCTGTTGTCTTCGGCCCTAACCTGCTGTGGGCCAAGGATGCAGCCATCACCCTCAAGGCCATTAATCCCATCAATACCTTCACCAAGTTCCTTCTGGATCATCAAGGGGAGCTGTTCCCTAGCCCGGACCCAGGGGGCTCTGAGCCTGGCCTCTGCCCCACCAGCCCCTTCTCTGATAACCCGGGTTTGGACTCTTCTCCTGCCATCAGGGGCCATGAAGCCCCCTGGAGAGAGATGCTGGAGCCGCCCATCAGGCATGCTCTCCCCCCCACCTCTGTCCAGCCCACCTCACAGCCCTGGTGGCCTCGCTGTTACCAGAAGACGTTTTTCTTCGCCTTACACTTCTCACTGCCTCTCTGGACACCTGGATTTTGCTGGGCTTTCCAGAGCTGGGCTTGGCTCTTCTAACTGGAGAAGGACTGAGCCCCAGTAACCCCTTTCCTGCTTTTTCCTGCCTCTGTATCCCTGGCAACTGTGGATGAATCAAATCACTGCCAGCTGGGCTGGTAGCAGGGGCCGGTCCTCCCCCTCCTGATTGCTGGGAATGAGCAGCTGAGCTCCTTGGTGTGGCCACTGCCCCGAGCTGAGGTGCCTCCCTATCTGGTTGGCCGCTGTGCTTTGCCCTGCTTTGCTAAGTCCCACTGCGTGAAGGCCTGAGTGCAAGCACCCCTGCTCCTATATTGCCCCCAGCAGTTCAGCCTGGGGTACTTCCCCTACTTCGGAGTGACAGGGCCGGAGCCTGTGTCTGCTTTCTGCCGCCTCTTCCACAAATCCTGGGTCAGCCTTTCCCAAGTGATACTGCCCCTGGGGTGTCCCAACCCCCTGGTTCTGCCAGGAATGGTAGCTTGGATGACAGGCTCAGAGTCCCAGCATCCATTTGAAATCTCCCTCCCTACCTCCCTGCCCCTGAGTGTGTGGTGGAATCAGTGACTGGCAGGGTCAGCCTCTCCCTGCCTGGCCTCCTTTCCCACATAGGCAGATCCTCAGCCTCCAGGGTCTTGTGGACCTGCCTGTTGTGGAGTCACACTGGCCCCTGCCCTGGCCAGAGGTGACTCAGTGCCTCAGGATCTGTGTGGCTCCTTCCTCCAGCTGGGGTACTCTTAAAGGGGCTGGGGTAGAGGCTGAGTGCCCATAGGAGGGCAGAGATTATGCTGATAGATCAGCCCAGATTGGTGGGTTCTAGCAATTTCCCCAGGGGATTAATGAGGCTCTAGGACTCTGCTGTCTTCCAAGGAACTTCGACCCCAATGATGGCTGATCTCTCCCGCTGTCTTGTAGAATTACACTCCTTCCTGATGAACTCTGGGGACCCCTATTCCTGCAGCCTTGTCCTTGGGGAGTAGAGGGAAGTACCTGCAGTGACCCTGCCCCCACGACATTGGCCAGGCAGGACAATTCCAGAGCCTGTACTGTGGGGGATCCTCACTGACCAGCCCAGCCTCATCTGCAAGCCACGCTGGGCCTGGGTGTCACTTTGCTGGGCTCTCCTAAGGCCATCAGCAGTGAATACCCCCACCCCCGCCACTGGGGGCCTGGGCTCTGTCAGTTCCTTGGTCTCCTCTAGCCTGGGCCTGGGCCGCTCTGCTGCCCGCCCTCCTTTGTGTATCAAGTGTCGCTCACAGCCCCATTCACTGGGGGAGCCTTTCGGATCTATTTGGTCTTTCTCGTGCCCCTACTGGTCTGTACCCCGGGGGAAGGGGCGCTTGTACTGTGAATCTAGTGTTCACATTCACACTTAATGACTTGGCACAAATCATGTATTTCACCATTTGCACTTTTTGTATTTCAATAAAAATGGAGATGCAAAACTGCCCATCTGGATGTTGGGGGAAGTGAGTGGGGCGTGGAAGTAGAGAACTAGATGGGAAGTGTGGTGTGGTAGAGGAAGAGGAACAGATGGGGGTTCAAGAGGTCCCCTCCCCAGTCCGTCTGTCGCTTCCTCATCTTAGGCACTCGAGTGGTGATGAGGGGCAGCTTCCTGACCAGCTTCTAGACATGGAGGTGTCCACAGCAACCTTCCCTTGTTTGTACCTCCAGTATTCCAGCTGGCCACCATGTACTGTATCCTATGACCAGGGCCTCTCCTGTTTCCCAGTTGGAAGGTACCAGAAGTTTGAAGGGAATTTAGATTTATCTAAGGCAAGCAGGGGGAAGAAAAGTGTGGACTGTGGTGGACAATGGTGTGGGATCTGGGGTCACATGGGAGTTAAGAGTCCTCATTCCCTCATGTACCAGGTCTCGCCAATAATCACTGGCTTACCCTGTCACTGCTGCTTCATCAGAAGACGGTTCCTCTGAGGATCAGAAATCATGCAGACATCCAGGCACGTGGCTCACACCTGTAATCCCACTGCTGTGGGAGGCAGAGACAGGACGATCACTTGAGCCCAGGAGTTCAAGACCAGCCTGGACATAGATCTCACATAGTTAAGATCCTGTCTCTACAAAACCTAAAAAATATTAGCCAAGCCTGATGGCACACGCCTGTGGTCCCAGTTACTAAGGAGGCTGAGGTGGAAGGATTGCTTGAGCCCTGGAGGTCAAGGCTGCAGTGAGCTGTGATTGCACCAATGCACTCCAGCCTGGGTGACGAAGGGAGACCCTACCTCAAAAATTAAAAAACAATGTAGTCAGCATCTAACACCACAAGTGTGCAGTGGTCATGGGTGAATGGTGCAGCAGCTGGGAGAGGGTCCCTCAGCCCCTAAGCCCTCCCCCTCCACGCCACCCCCTCAGCCTGAGGTCAGGCCATTTCCATCTGCCACCTACTCACACGGAGATTGTGACAGATCCAGTTCCCCTATCCTCTCTGAGCAGGTTTTGCTTTGCTTTAAAGGTTAAGATGGTTATTCTACCACAATTTTTTTTAAAGGTTTGTCAGTGGGAGGGTAGGACAGAATTTCACTTCCCACAGTGGTCAAGTTCCAGGTGTTTGCTGCTTGCTTGCTAATGGCAATCAGGAGGCTGTAAGTGGCCCTAGCTGGGCCTGGTTTTCTCCTCCTCGCTTGCCTGGGCTGGGGGGAGCAGGGCCAGAGCTGCACGATCAGGCGGTGTTAAGATGCTGGTTATAAACATTAGGCCTGAGCCCCAGGAGGCGAGTCCCATTGCAAGATGGTGGTCTTCCACCAGGCACTAGGGGCCTCCTCTCTCTCTGGATCTGCTCAGCTAGAGCTGAGCGACTGCAACAGAGAGGCAGTGACCCAGGGAAACAGCAGTGAAGAAACTGTTTACTTGGGTTGGGCTCCTGGCAGGGCCTCTGCTGAGTGACTCAAATGCCAATTTACCAAGGCCTTTGCAATGCTGGCCTCCAGAGGTGGAGTGCAGGGAGATGCTTTAAAGAGGTAGGACACCATTGCTGGGCATGGGGCAACTGAGCACGTTGTTATTGGGGGTTCCTGGTTGAAGGGGAACACCGGGAACAGCCTTTTCATCACTTCTGACCCAAGTATCAGGCAATTGTCCTGGCTGGCCACATGGTTAGTGTCATCTGGTTTGCTAATAAGCAGGAGCTCCGGGCTCCAGGAATGGGCTGGATTTAGAACTTTCTAACCAGCCCTTTTTAACCCTGGACCTGGCTCCAGCCTGAAGGTGGGTGGGGCAGCAGCGCAGACAGCAGCTGTCCAGTTTTTGTCCTCTTTTGCCTCTAGAACCCTCTCTGCCTCTGGGATGCCGGCTCCACCTTGGGCACAAACTATGGGCACAAAACTAGGAGGCAGGGCTGGCCCTGGCCAGGTGGAGAGGCCAGCAGCCCCAGCCCCCAGGGGCCAGACAGGACGCAACCCCCACAGGGCTCTTCTACTCTTCCTGGCTCCTCAAGGACCACCCTAGGGCCCTGGCGGGAGTGCTGGTCAAAGCAAGGCAGCTAACAAGCTTGCATGGGCCCTTTGACTTCCTGCTGCTTCCCTCTCTGGTTGCTCACGGCCCCCCGCCCCAGTGGCTTGGGGAGCCCTGCACTCCCTGTCCCATGGACTGTTTTCCCTCTGAACAATTCCTCCAAGATGAGTTCTGTTACATAAGAGGCAATGAAGAGCTGATGACAGTGGCCTACATTTTACGGAGATTCTACTATGGGGGTATTTTAAATGCATTATCCAACTGAATATTCAAATAGAAGCTGCTGACAGGGGAACAGGGAAAGTGAAATTTTTTTTTTTTTTTTAAAGACGGGGTTTCACCGTGTTGGTCAGGCTGATCTTGAACTCCCGACCTCAGGTGATCCGCCCGCCTTGGCCTCCAAAGTGCTTCGATTACAGGCGTGAGCCACCACGTCCAGCCGGGAAAGTGAAATTCTAAGAAGTTTCCTGACCCAGCAAACCCGAGGGTGCACAGCCCCTAAGTGGCCACACCCCACTCTGAACAGGCTTGCTGGACACAGGTCTTTCCATGCTTCACAATGCACCACTCTCCCCTTTCCCAGACCTGCACTAGGGCAGGGGGGAAGAAGGCGTTACGAGGTCTTCAGACAGCTTACAGGACAGGAGGCTGTAAAGTACAGAAAAAAATTTATTGGAAATCTCTTGAATACATTTTGAAGTGTAGCTCAGTATTTCCAAACAAAGTAGGCTGGAGAGGTTGGAGGAGGAGGAGGGACTCTGCCACCTGAAGACAGACAGCTGGTCCCAGCCTGTCCCGGGAGTGCTGCAGGAGTCAGTCTAGGCCTCATACCTTTTATGGTAGGGCTGAGGGGCAAGGGCTGCCCTTAACAGTTGCTTTGTTTCTCCCAGGCTCAGCTCAGTCAGGGCTGCGCCTCCCTGGCCTCTTCATGGATGGAGCTCTGGTAAAAGGCTGTTGCCTCCTGCAGAGGCCAAAGAGAGCTGCCTGGGACAATGGCTAGCAGGCCTTTCCATGCAAGGCCTTAGAAAGAGGCCAGTGGCTGAAATATGGGGGCATCAATAACTTACCAGGGGCCTTCCCCCTTCTCAGCTGGGGCCTTGGGGATAAACCTGGGCCTGGGTTCAGCAGGCCACACATGTGCTCTGGCCCAAAGACAGGAGGGCCAGTTGGCTGCTGCCGCCAAGAACAAGTTCTCTGTGGCAACAGCAGCAAGCAGAGCTCAGGTCTCCTCCAGAACCTGCTCCAGTCCTCAGAGGTCAGCCTTGTAGGTGGGAACAGTGTCACGTGCAGTTTACTAACAAGCAGTTGAGAGCCACCTGCTCCATTCAAGCACAGCTGCTGCCAGTGAGAGCCCCAGGTGGGCCAGGAGGAATGGAGTAGGCCTGGATCTCCTTAGCCAGGACCACCAGCGAGGCGGGGGAGAGGACAGATGGCAGGTGGGTGAGGCTAGGCACTTGACTTATTCAAGTAACAATACCTGAAGGGTTAAGTCAATCATACGCCCAGCTTTGATTTCTCAGCTAGGAGCCAATCCAGCTGGTAAACCCCAGGGCACTGTATAGACCTTGGGATTAGAGGGAGATGGTAGCTAGCCCCAAGCAGGAGGAGGAAAAGCTCCACAGTCTAGCCCCAAAGACCAGGAATAAGTACCCCAGCAGTCAGGGGACACACACAATGTCCCCTAAGCACTACATGTGGCCATCACATTTAGACCTCCTGGGCTGCCAGAATGGAGTCAGTCATGTTGCAGAAGCTGTCGGAGATGTAAGGCTCACCAGGAATACTCAGCTGTCCAAGGTAAAGCCTGTAGTCAGTTTCATTGCAGCCATGTTGGGAGCTGCCTTTGCCCCCGGTCAGCCCTCTTCTTGGATCTCGTCGTCTGTATGGTGGGAAGGCAGATCCTTGCAGCAGCAGCCCGGATTCTCAAGAACCTCCAGAGGAGGACTCCGTCCCAGAAAGAGCCCTCCACCTTCTCTAAGTGAAAAACAACTCACCTCAAGCATATTTTCTTTATAAAATATCTGGTTTCTCTGAAAGTAATAAATATTTACCGTGTTCTATAACCAAGGAGCAGCAACAGGGGGACGAGAGGAAAAGAACCTTTGCTATGACTCCAAGTGACAGAATCCTAGAGATTCAGGGTTCCATTTTTATTTCCCATGTAGCTGAGGACCTGAGCATGGGCAGCCACCAGGGCTGCTCAGACCCTCCCAACCTTCAGGGGTGGGAGTGGCTAGTTTTGGAGTTCTCATCTTGGGCAGACAGGCCTGTCATACTGCCAGAAGTACAGGCATGGGGGCAGAGAGGGAGGAAGAGGGGGAAGAAGATAGCAGGAAGTAAAGGGGACAATAAAGAGCCAAGGGACTCCTTCTTCCTCTTGGCACTGTCTCCTTCCTTTTTCTGCCTCGACCCCAATCTCTTGGCCACCAGCTGAAATGTCAAATAGTGGATGGTGACAGCGGGCAGGGAAGGGGCCAGCCGCAAGGCAGGCCCAGGCAGGAGGCCGGCAGCAGGAGGAACAGCATGCCACCCTTGGGAATCAGTTGGTGATGGGTGGGGCACACAGATGGCCCTGCTGAGGGTTCTTTCGTATGAAGGGTCTTCCCATCTCCAAGGCCAGAGCGTGAGTCTTCTCCAACTGGGCACTGGGCTTGACTGCCACCACAGAGGCTCCAGGAGTCCAAGAGTAGGGAGTTCTGGGTCCCCATGGGAGAAGCCACCCTCCCTTCCACCTGGCTCGGAGCAGGATGAGGTGTGGGAGCAGCTGATGCATGGGAGGCTGCCTGTCCCCTGGGGCCACAAAAAGGGGGGTGCTGCTGGGTCTCGAGGATACTTTTACTGCAGGGTTTCCACAAAGGCATCAAACTCGCGGACATTCTTCTCATGCACAGCCAGCTTCTCTGGTAGTGAGTCCTGTACCAGGAAGAGAGGAAAGAGCTGCTTATTCAGGCAGGGCCTTGAAGAGGCAGCCAGCCCAGTCCCTGAGAAGGGAGGAAGCGAGCCAGACAAAGCTCAGCTGAGCCTCACTGGGCCGAGCAGGCAGGAGAACACAGAGCAGCTGCGCAGGCACGGGATGGGGGAGAGGTATGTCCGTCAGGGCTATGCAGGGGCTGTAGGGTTAACAGAACAGCCTTGGGAGTCCAAGTAGGCCACACACTTAACGAGAGAGAAAAGGACTACAAGAGCAAGATGACCCAGAAATTAAACATGAAATATCCCTGGCACAGATCAGACCGACACTAGAATAAATCAGCAAGCGCACAGCTCTACAAATTAAGCAGAGTTTACAAAAGATTTCTTCACACCCTTTGCTGGGCATTGGGACTCCCTGGGGGAACGTGAACCAGGTGGCCCTGAAACACTCCCAGAATTCTGACATAGCAGGTCTGTGGTAAGGCCTAGGAATCTGTATCTTTACACCAGATGAGTAGAGGGTGAGTTAGAGGCGGCTGAGAGAGAATGGTAAAGAGAGAAGCAAAGGAAAACAGAACTGTGAGAAGTTTAACCGTCTAGAGTATCAACTATTAATAAAAATGTGCCTCCACTGATGACTCAATGAGAAGCTGCATCTGCAGTTTCACTGGCACAATTTCCTGACAGCGCAGGGTTAAGCACGACCACAAGGGAGTCTGGAGAGTCTCTTGCCTCAGAGCTTATAATGTGGCCTGGCCACACCAGTAGCTGAGAGTGGTTTGGGTGCTGCTTCCTGAAGGGAGAGGGAGGCCTCAGAATTGGCTGGCAAGGGCTGTGGCGTCAGTTGAGAGAACTGGAGCCATAACTTCCTTCCAAGTGCATGTCATGATAGGCAGGGGAGTTAAGTGGTTAAAAGGCTAAATTCAGGAGCCAGCTCCTCTAGGATCAAACAAAGCTTTGTTTTGCCTGGGTCTGTGTGACCATAAGCAAGCTAATCACTGTTGGTTTTCTCATCTGTAAAGTGGGATGAGAAAATCTACCTCTTAGGGCTGTTGAAGATTCACGTAAAATACTTAGAAAAATGCCCGGCACTCAAAAAGCCTTTATTTTTATTTTTTATTTTTTTTGAGACAGGACCTCACCCTGTCACCCAGGCTGTAAGCAGTGGCGAAAACAAGGCTCACTGCAGCACTCACCTCCCCAGCTCAAGCAATCCTCCTGCCTCCACCTCCTGGAGTAGCTGGGACTACAGATGGGTGCCACTATGCTCAGCTAATTTTTTGTATTTTTTGTAGAGACAGGGTTTCACCACGTTGCCCAGGCTGGTCTTAAACTCCTGAGTTCAAGTGAAGGCCTCCTAAAGTGCTGAGATTACAGGGACTACAGACACATGCCACCATGCCCAGCTAATTTTTTTGTATTTTTTGTAGAAACAGGGTTTTACATGTTGACCAGGCTGGTCTTAAATTCCTGAGTTCAAGTGATGGCCTCCTTGGCCTCCCAAAGTGCTGAGATTACAGGCGTGAGCCACTGTGCCTGGCCCCAAAAGCCTTGGTAATAATTATTACTTTTTTTTTTTTTTTTTTTTTTTTTGAGACAGAGTCTCGCTCTGTCACCCAGGCTAGAGTGCAGTGGTATAATCTTGGCTCACTGCAACCTCTGCCTCCCAGGTTCAAGTGATTCTCCCGCCTCAGCCTCCTGAGTGGCTGGGATTACAGGCGCCTGCCACCACGTCCTGCTAATTTTTGTATTTAGAGACGGGGTTTCGCCATGTTGGCCAGGCTGTTCTCGAACTCCTGACCTCATGATCTGCCTGCGTTAGCCTTCTAAAGTGCTGGGATTACAGGTGTGAGCCACCACACCTGGCTATCACTGTATTGTTATTACTGAGCATGCTTTTCTCCTTAAAGCAAATCCAGGGCAGCTACCACAGGGTCTTAATATCTATTTAGGAGGTGATCATTTCAACTCAAAGAGGAACATCTCCTGGCAGAGGGCACCCAGAGTTTGTGGCTTGTGTGGGGCACTCTTCTGCCCCTCAGAGGCAGGCAGAGGAAATGCCCTAAGCAGAGACGAGGTCATTATGGTATCAGGACATCTGGCCAAGAGTGAGAATTGCTAGATGATGGAGTGAGCTCTCTGAGGAAAGGGCAAGAACACAGACACTTGGGACTTCACATTCTCCTCTGTCCAGTACCACTGGCATTTGCCTGGCAAGCTAAATAGCTAATGCAAGGGCTGTGAGAGCAACTTGGCCTACTGGCATGTACAAGGAGAAGACATCAGGAACAGAACAACAGGAGCATGTAAGTAATGCTGAGAATGTGCAGAGAAAGGAGGAACTGAGCTCAAGCAAATTCCAGATAATGACTGCCGGGTACAATGCAAGTCTTGGGTACAATGCAAATCTTAAGTGTGATCAGAAGATAATGGTCTCAAAATGTCTCCTTCCTATTACAGGGAAGATAGGAGGTGGTGTGGGGATGCAGAGGAGTAACAGGAAGAAATTTCTAGGCCTGTGGCGAAGAAATTTCTAGGCCTGTGGCAAAGAAATGACCAGCAAGTAAGGATGCACTGCAGTGAGGAAGAGGTTTCCATACCAAGTCTTCAGCCATGGACTGCGCTCCAATATCTATGGAGAGGCTGCTCAGCTGAGGGGGATTCTGAAACTCACGATAGAAGGTCCCCAGGTCCATCGGAAGAATGTCATCTTTAGAAAAAGCTGGTTTCTTCAAAAACAAGACAGACTCAGTTTAGCTTGCTTTGAACCACTGAAGAGATAAGCTATGAAAAAGTCTCTTTCCTTCTAGCAACTATCCAAGGAAACATTCTTCGGCCTTATCTTAGGGAGAGGAATCTTTACACTGCTCTCTTCCAGACTGTTCACTTCTCAGCCCCCCACCCCTTTTTTGAGACAAAGTCTCACTCTGTTGCCCAGAGTGGAGTGCAGTGGCATGACCTCGGCTCACTGCAACCTCTGCCACCTGGGTTCAAGCGATTCTCCTGCCTCAGCCTCCTGAGTAGCTGGGATTACAGGCACCTGCCACCACACCCGGCTAATCAGACTGTTCACTTCGAATGCTGGTGATAACATTCCTTTCCACTGGTTGAGTTTACATCCCCTTCCTTCAAATGCCTTGCCTAGGCACAAATAGGACCTAAGAGAATATCAGTGGGAAATCTCCATTTAAGAGTTGAATTTCATTATGAATTTTAACCAAGGGCGTGACACAAAATGCCTTGCTGTTTATGGGCCTCCAAAATGGCTCCCCAGACCAGGCTCCAGCTGTCCAGCCCCTCTGACTACACCAGCACATCAAATCCCTATGAAGGAAATCTGGGTCAAGTACAGTAGATGCTTCTAGGACTAGCTCCCTGGCACAGCAAAGGTCAAGGAAGGTGACGGCGACTTACAAAATCTATCATAACGAAGTCATCATGGGTATTGCCACTGCTGCCCCCGCTGGAGCCATCCGAGTGCAGGCTGCCCTGGAGAGGAGATTCAGTGTCTGGGGAATCTGGAGGATTCACCTGTTTCATAGTAAGGCAGGGTTAGGGCTGATGCTGTGACCCAGATTCAAGTTACTGTAAACAATCTGAAAATTCTGGGAAGAACTGAATGCTGGCCACAAATCCATAAGCCGAGGGGCCATGGTTTATAGTCTGTGGAGGATTAGTGACTCTAGCCCAGGAAGGACAATGACTACTACCCCATCTACTGGGATCTGGTAGTCAATGGTGAGCTCACCATCGGATCAGTATCCTCCAGCTCCAAATTCTTGGGAGCAAACATGGCGAAGGGTATATCCAAACTCGTCAGGGTCACCTGAAGAGACACAGGAGAAAAGTGCTCATGCCTGCCCCCTCCTGCAGCGTTCATGCTTCCTTCCAGGCTGCCAGAAGCCTAGGGGTCCAGCAAGTTTCGCACACCTAGGCTGACCATGCTGCCCCTCAGGCTCCTGCCTTGTTAGAGCCTCCCCAAGCTCCCTCACCTCCCTGTCCCCCCATCACATACACGCACAGCATAAACAAGGGCTGGTGTAATCCCCGCACTTTGGGAGGCTGAGGCGGGCAGATCACGAGGTCAGGTGTTCGATACCAGCCTGGCCAACATGGTGAAACCCCATCTCTACTAGAAATACAAAAAATTAGCCAGGCGTGCTGGCACACGCCTGTAATTTCAGCTACTCGAGAGGATGAGGGAGGAGAATCGCTTGAACCTGGGAGGCGGAGGCTGCAGTGAACCGAGATTGTGCCATTGCACTCCAGCCTGGGCTACAAGAGCAAGACTCTGTCTCACAAAAAAACCAAAAAACTAAAAAAAACAAGGGCTGGGGTCCAGGACCCTGGGAATTTAGCTTTGGAAGCTTGATCCACAGTGATGCAGTAATAATGTGCTTCACTGGCCCTGCTGAGGAGGAACCTCCTAGTTTAGTTCAAACAAGGCCAAGCCAATGACAGAGTGTAGTGTTTTTGTACTAACTGGTATCTAGGTCTACTCTCCCTTTCTTGTACGAGGCTTTAAAAGGTCACAGAACAATAGTTCTTGACTTATTCTAGAGGGGTGGCACAGATTATTAATCCTCTTCACAGAAAAATTTACACACAGATACAATTTTGCATGCCAGTTCAGTAGTTTCATATTTAATAGTATCTCAGGTGAAGAACACTACCTGTGGGTCCTTACTCTAAGAAATCAGACATTGTCACTGGTGGCAGTGGCAGAAAAATCACCTGGTTAATGGGTTTGTTGACAAAAGCCCCCACTTTTCGGACAAAGATGGTCTCCAAGACATCGTGTGGGGGAGGCCCGTCCCTCGCTGCTGTTTGATACGGTTTCAGTATCCTCACTGGAGAAGCAAAGGTTAAGTTAGTACTCATTCTCAAACCACAACAGGATGACTTAGTACCCTATAAATCCACCATCTGGTGGGGCTATGGCCTAGGACAGGAGTTGGCTCCCACTGGCCCATCCAATGGGAGATGGCATTATGTGGTCTGGCTGATGCCGCTATCGCCCTGCCTTTTAAGTTGATTGCAGAGGGCTGCACTTCCTGGAACTACTAAAAGTTATACATATGTGAATGAAGCTCAGTGTTATAATTGTGCAAAGCTTACTTAAAATACAGTCGGAAAGACCAACGATAAATATCAGTTACCATGCATACAGCAGTCATAGATACAGGCAAGCAACTCTCATAAACAACTGTAGTTTTAATATTTATGTATTACATAGCCAGACCCCAAATTTTTAGCTTTTCTTCTTCTTTAGTTCCAAATTTGATTCCTTAGTCAGAGCTCTCTTCACCCTTGACAAACTGCCTGGGCTAAGGTCCTCTGGGCTCCCCCGCCATGTTTCCTCCCCCTCTCCTTGCCCCCAGTCATCCCCTCCCTTAACAAAGATCTTTGAATGACATTTGATTTGGCTGTTCCCCACTCCCTCCTTCCTCAGTCCTTCAGATTGATACTGAGTCCTGCACAGGGGGCTCTAAGCAGCAAAAGTGGGGGATGCATGGTTGTGGCTGCCAAACCAGCAGTCACAGTCCTGCAAGCAGCAAGGGTTAGGAAAAGTCCTCTGGCCAAAAACAGGGTTCAAGGTGGGCAGGAGGGTTGTGCAGTCAAGTGGCCCCTGGACTCCAGCCAGCAGGGAGGACCCATACTGCGCAAAAGCTTTTGAGCTCTTAGGACTTGTATTTAGGAACTCCCACACAGGGGCCTCTGTCTTTAGCTACTCCTGGACATGTCCCAAGAGTCGAGGCTCAAAAAACCAGAGTGTAAAATGCCTTTGATCATCTAACAGGGGAGAAAGGGAGAGGATGGAAGTTTGAGAAGCTAGGAATGACATAAATTATTTTTCCTGATGCATGCCACACCAAAAAAAAAGCCTTCCTAAATGACTTCCCTCCCACTTTACCACTTTACCATGGGAATGAAAATAAATAAATAAGGAATTTCTATCATGAGAAAGTTCATTTAGAATGTGAGGGGGGCAAAGTTATCTCATTATCTCTAAGGCCTTCAAAGTCAAGGGAGGGTAGGGCAGGTCAAAACAGTCCATGGCTCCCCAGGGAGAGTGGGGAGCATCGTGGAAAGAAGGGCTGGTGTTCTGGAGTCAGAGAATCTGCTTGCCCTCCTGCCCTGTGAGCTAAGTGAGCTCAGGCCAATCATTTAACCCTTCTGAAAAAGCAGGCAACAGTGGTGAGTTCTGCAGGGTGAGAATATGAGAACGTTCACTTCCTATCTAATGTTTTCAGGATTTGAGTCTTATAGAATGTATCACTTCAGTAATCACAAAAGACAAAGACTTACATTTTTTTTTTTTTTAATGAGGAAAACAGTTGTTCCAAAGGCTCTCCACCAGGCTCTAACACAGCAGAAAAAGATCAATCCCAACTACAACACAGACACACTGTGGTCCAGACTTCAGGGCTATGGTCAACACCCTGTTCTGGTCCTCGGGAAACACTAAGGAATGATTCCAAGGATATAAATCTTGGAGTAAGAGAAAAATATCTGACAACCCCTTTACTGGATAAGGGTAACAAGAACCGAGCTCCTGCTGTTTTCTGTTAGTAGTGAAGCTCCAGGTCAGCTTCCTTACATCCCAGTAGATGTATCAGATTCTTATCAGGGAACTTCAAGGAGTCCACACTGTTTTTCTCTTTCTTTTTTTTTAAAAACATTTTTGAGGCCGGGTGTGGTGGTTCATGCCTGTAATCCTAGCACTTTGGAAGGCCAGGGAGAGTGGATCATTTGAGGTCAGAAGTTTGAGACCAGCCTGGCCAACATGGTGAAATCCCGTGTGTACTAAAAATATAAAAACTAGCCAGGCATGGTGGCGGGTGCCTGTAGTCCCAGCTACTCGGGAGGCTGAGGCAGGAGAATCGCTTGAACCTGGGAGGTGGAGGTTGCAGTGAACCAAGTCTGCACCACTGCACTCCAGCCTGGGCAACAGAGTAAGACTCTATCTCAAAAGAAAGAAAAAAAAAAGGGGAAAAATTTTTTTTGGAGAGACAGTCTCACTACATTGGCCTAGTTAGTCTCAAAATCCTGGCCTCAAGCAATCCTCCCACCTTGGCCTCCCAAAGTGCTGGGATTATAGGCGTGAACCACCACTCCCAGTTTGGAGTCCATGCTTTGGGCACAAATGCCACGCCCCAGCCAATGCTGAAAGCTACCCTTTACTGATACCAAATAAGCATGTATGTCAGGGAGCCCAGGCCCCTGGCCAGCCAAAATGTGAACTCACCTACTGGAGGGTGTGGCAGCACAGTGGGTTCCGTCAGAAGGGGTGCAGGTTGCCAGTCTCTCCTGGTCAGCCTGGGCACCATGGACAGGCTGGTTGGGAGCAAGGGGTACCCCACCTTCCTTCCCAGGAACCATCAGCTTTGGGGGAAAAATGGAAAGAGACAGTGAATCATGGCATGCCAGGCAGGAGGGGGAACCTCACGTTCTAGCACGATAGTGTCTGCTTTCAAGTTTTCTATCACCAATGCCGCCACCAAGTGGGCAGTAATCCCTGGATTTTTATCCTCTCTGAAACTCAGTTAAGGGAGGGAAGACATGCATGGTAATGACTACAGAGGAAAAAGGAAAGAGAGGGAGAAAAATCCTTGAAAAGTCTTCTTTCCTTTCTGAAGTCTAAGAGGCTCCTTCCTCTCAGAGAGTCACTTTAGGTCTCTGAAGTTACAAAAGAGTTTTGCTTCAGAATATAGCACTTAGAACACATCAGCCTTGAGACAGCCTTTAATTGCCTCCGGGCAGGGGGAGGCAGCACTGGAAACCCATGGTCCTCCCATCTTTAAAGATACCTGGTGAGGGTGTGTAGCATTTAAGCCAGCAGCAAACACTACTGGATAAGCCAGGTCAGCTGATCCAACGCCCAGGGCAGCAGGCTGATAGGAAAGGCGAGAGCTTGAGAGCTAAGCAAGAGAAAAACAAAAGAGGGGAAGAGGAAAGGCAAGGAAAAAACAGGCAATCCCAGAGCGTGACAAACAGGAGGGCTCAGTAGAGAGATAAGGAATGGCTCCCGCCCACATGCTCACATTGCAGGGGGCCTGACGTGATAGGGGTTAGGGACAGACCAGGCCATTCAGTTATGAGAGAAGAAAACACAGACTTGTTTGTACTGGGATAGGGATTACAAGCTGTGGAGCCTCTCAAAGGCCTGATATAAGTTCCCTACTCCCCGTTTTCCCAGGGGCTGAGCTAACTGTTTCAGTGCTAAGCCCAGCAGATGTGTGGAGCACAAGCCTGGACAGAACTTGCAGCCAAAGTCATCAGGTTCTCCAAAGTCATTCTATTTTCTCCTTTGTCCTGCGGTACCTTTGAAACAGAAAGCCATCTTCTCTAATCACACCCTCCATCACCCCCGGAGATGGGAATATTGCTATTTATATTGAAAAAAGAAAGAATACTGGTCTTGAGTTGTTTATTTAAAAATCTGATATAAATAACTCTATGTATTTTTCACATCAATGGTAGGAGGAGGGGCAGATGAAAATTCCCTATTTTGGGCTGCTGGGCCGTGGCTGTGTCCTATTAAAATCTATTCCCAAGCCTCAAAATAATCCCACGGAACACTTGGGACATTTAAATAACTATTCCCTGTAATTTATTTACAATTTTGAAATAAAAGGATGCCATCTGATTATATCCCCTTCTTCCCATTATGGACTCACTTGATGGGAAAAGGCCAGTCCTGCCATGGGGACCCTCAGGGTATCCGTCACCACAGGAGTAGGGGTCTGAAAATGTGCCTTTGTGACAGTAAACACACACTGTGCACAGACACACACGGAGACAGGAGAAACAAGAGAAAAGAAAAGGGACTTGAGAAAGAAGTGAACAAACTCTCGAAGGAGCAGTAACAAGAAAGCCTGCAACCAACGCTAGAGTCAGGAGTGAAGCAGGTGACGGCGTGGGGCCGTCTTTCTAAAGGGACAACTTGGAAGGTCCTAGAGTGATGTTTACTTCAGGGCGTTCATGCATGCCTGTCTCCCTGATGAGCAGCTAGAAAACAAAGCTGAGGTGAGCTGGCTAAAACTTGGCAAAACAGAGAAACCTGAGCCAAGCATTAATCTGTCTCTACTCAAAAAAGAGAGGAAGTCAGATAGCAGCTTCCAACAGAAGGGCCTGACTGCAGATGCAAGGTGTGCTGAAGATGGATAAGGATGCAGGGCCTGTAATGTGCAACTGAAAGCCTTTTTCAGGAAACCCAGAATCTGCAGGACAGTTTCAAACAGCTGACATTTGTTGGCTGGAACTTTAAGAAGCTCAGATGCACGCTTTTCTACGTCATTCCAGGGAAGACAGTGGGTGTGCAGGGGTGTGTGTGCGCATTCTTACAGTCCCTGCTGGCGTAGGTGAACTTGATGGAGTAAAAGCTGGGGCACGTAGAAAACTCCTATTTCAAAGCTACTTAAGGGCATAATGATTATGGTCATGATGATTATTTTGGGTCTTGCTGTTCCATTTTTAGACCTGACCAGTTAGCTAATTAATGCTTAGAACTGGAGGCAGGACCTTAGGCCACAGTAGGTTCATTTCTAGACTTAATTCTGTGCCCAAATGGCACAATGATCCTTATACTGTTGGCAAAACCAGCAACATCACATTGCCATATATTTACTGGACTTCAGCAAAAGCTCCAATAGAAGTTGCTGAGTTGAGTCATTATGCAAGTCACTAAGGAAAATACGACTTCAACGTTAACAGGAATGAGGAGACATGGCAGCAAATGATTGTCTCTCTACCACTGAGAGAAACTAGATTCAAAATGGACTATTTTTGTACCAAACTGTACCAGCCTTGATCAGAGGTCCCCCAAGGCGTAATGACAGGGCTCACTGATGGAGTGCAGACTACTGGTAAGAACTTGGTGTGAGCTAGTTTTAAACTGTGATAAGACACATTAGGAGACAGTTACCATGAAAAAGATAGCCTCTAGTCACACAGGCATGCAAACTTTGATGCAAACATCAGGTGCAGAAACAACTAAATGTACATTTACTTTTAGGTTCAACTTCCCATTGCATCTGGGAAACACAAAGACTAACTGGTAAGGCCCAGTCTCACCATCCCTCATATCTCACAAGTCACAACTTTATTATTTATGAATCGATTACGTATACAACAGAACTGCTTACTGAAATTTAAATTTGACATCTCTTTTAGAACAGCTGGGATGAGCTTATAAAAATAAAAAAAAAAACAAAAAAAACAAAAACTCAACATATCTACAACTTAATTACCTAAAAAAAAAAAACTCCTGCTTCCATTAATGTGCACTAGGAAGAAAGTAGGTCTTTGTCTCTTTGTCTGCTTTTTTGGTCAGTGCTTCTGTGTCAGTAAGTATACAAGAAGCTCCCCTGACAAGATCAATGCTAACACAAAAGCAACAGGGGAATGACAATTCTCAAACCCCCAAACTAAACTGTTTTGGCAACTTTAGAACAAGAATCTCTTTCACCCTAAACAAGCTAGGACAACAGAAACAATAGTGATCCTTGGATTTTACATCATCATTCACAGACACTAACTCCTGCTTTTGAAACACATTACAACTGTGACTTTATTTCATTATTTTTTTTTTTTTTGAAACAGGATCTCGCTCTGTCACTCAGTCTGGAGTGCAGTGGTGTGATCTCGGGTCACTACAGCTTTGACCTCCCAGGCTCAGGTGATCCTCCCAGATCAGCCTCCTAAGTAGCTGCAACTACAGGTTTGTACCACCATACCCGGCCAGTTTTTGTATTTTTGGTAGAGACAGCCTGGGCAACATGGCAAAACCCCATCTCTACAGAAAATTCAAAAAATTAGCCGGGCATGGTGGCATACACCTGTAGTCCCAGATACTCAGGAGGTTGAGGTGGGAGATCACCTGAGCCTGGGAGGTCTAGGCTGCAGTGAGCCATGACTGCACCATTACACTTCAGCCTGAGTAACAGAGTGAGAACGGCTTCAACAACAACAAAAAAAAAGTATAAAGAAAAATTGAAACAAACAAACAAACAAACAAAACACAGAAAATAAAAACACATGAACAGCTAATGAATTTCTCTGGTCCCCCAAATAAGAAGTTGAAATGGGAGAATCTGGGGCTGATTTAAAGGAAGATAGAACTGAGGTAGGTCTAGAAGAAACCAACTAATGTGAAAGTCACAGAGGAAGGCAATAATGAAAACAATGCAGCCAGAAGGGGGAATCTGGAGGCAAGGAGGCTGGGAATGTGTGACTTGAGGTGGAAGGCAAGAAATGTGCCCTGCAGTTCAGCCAGCTGCAAAAATGACTGCAATGAAAGCAGCCTTGGCACCACACGCATTACACAAAACCACAAGGGCGCTCTCTCTGGGGAAGCTGACGACAGTGTTTGGAGCCTGTGTTTTATGAAACTGGGTTTGCCGCTGAAGACTGACTGAAGTGGAAAAGCTAATAGTTAAAAATGTCTGGCTAGAGAATACACACAGGCAGAAATCTGTGTCAAGTATAAAGAAAAACTATACTACTGGTTTCTCCCTGGCATTTTACGCTGAATAACTTTTGGCTCTTTGGGGCCCCTTTCATTATTATAAATGAAATTTACTACTCAATAGAGAAGTAGCTATGAAGTTAACAAGCGTAGGTTACAGTAAATCTCTGGTGTCAGAATGCATCTGGAATTCTGTGACTTGATGTTCTAGAGAAATTTAAAATGTCACCAGGAAGGTAAAAACTAAATGTAACCCTGAAGGTTATGAATAATTACAGACTGGAAATACTATCTTCTGGATAAGAAGGCTGTCTCTTACCCCTCAAAGTAATCCCTTTAACAATCACCACCGCCACCAAAAGGGATTGCAGCCAAATGTGGACACCATTTCATAAAGCCTATATATATATATATATATATATATATATATATACACCAAACAACTACCACCACCCCAGATCTGCATCCCCCTACCTGTGATGGAGGGGAGGTGGAAAAGAGGTGGTACACACTTCTTGAGAGTCTTCTATAGATGGATATGTTACTCCAGTGTCCTCACCAGCAGTTCTAAAGTGAAAAAAAAGAAATAATGAATTTTATGGTGGTAGAAGTCAATTTCAGAAAGGCTACAAAAGGTGATTAGATAAGGATGGGAGCTGTGCTAAGAACTGTTTCACACAGTTCATACTGGCAAGAGAGGCACGTGGAGTCCTCAATAATTTCAAACATTCCAGAGAGTAGCATTCAGAGGTTTGACATGTTTTGTTCTTGTTTTTTATTTTTTTGAGACAAGGTCTCACTCTGTGACCCAGGCTAGAGTGCTGTGGCATGGCTCAGTGCAACCTTCCCAGGCTCAAACGATCCTCCTGCTTCAGCTGCCCAAGTAGCTGGGACTACAGGAACGTGCCACGATGCTCAGCTAACTTTTAATTTTTTGTAGAGACAGGGGTCCCCCTATGTTACCCAGGCTGGTCTTCAACTCCTAAGCTCAAGCAATCCTCCTGCCTTGGCCTCCCAAAGTGCTGGGATTACAGGTGTGAGCCACCACATCCAGACTGTTTTGTTTTTTAAACCCAAACTTCTTACCTGACCTATTATTTGAGAGAACATTTTTTTTTTTTAATTAGTAGAGACGGTGTTTCACCATGTTCCCCAGGTTGATCTTGAACTCCTGGACTCGAGAAATCCACCCATCTCAGCCTCCCAAAGTGTTGGGATTACAGGCATTACCCACCATACCTGGCCTGAGAGCATTTTCTTAAACAAGGCCAGTGGTGCAGCTCACATCTGGGTTTTCAAAGAATTATCAGTAATAGAGATTCCATAAAACAAGTAACTAAACCTTAAAGACAAGCTATTCAATTTCACAAGTCTATCACATAAAGGTAGTATCCTTCCTGATACACATCTGTTCCAACCCTTAGAGAATTCTGTTTTCTGAGTTCTAGACCTAGAGACACTTTATTCTGATATAAAACTAATGTGCTAGATGGTAATCTGAAAACCAGTTAATTTGCCAAGGATATTCCACAAATCACTGCCACTCTTCTAAGGCTCTAAGTAACTTGTAACTGAGAAAAGTCTTTTCTTTTTTTGTTTTGAGATGGAGTCTCACTCTGTAGCCCAGGTTGGAGTGCAGTGGCGCAATCTTGGCTCACTGGAACCTCCGCCTCCCAGGTTCAAGTAATTCTCCTGCCTCAGCCTCCCAAGTAGCTGGGATTACAGGCATAAGCTGGCGTGCCCAGCTAATTTTTGTATTTTTAGTAGAGATGGGGTTTCACCAAGAAAAGTCTTATCACTAACATCAAGATCCAAAATATCCCAAGAATTTTCTGAGACAGTCTGTATGCGCTAAGTCTTGGTGTACCTAAGAGGGAGCAGAAAGAAGGGAAACTGGCCCATCTGATTTATCTCCATGTGGGGTCTCCATCGAGTGACCCCCTGCCCATTGGAGAGTGAGTGCTGAGAAAGGTGTTCCATGCACCTGTGCAGGATGGATGCTTCTGCCCAGCTGCAGTTTGGGAGAGCACCTTTTCACTTTCCTCACCTGTAATTGCAGGGGTGCATGGGAGAGGAGCTGGGATAGGGACGGTCCACAAAGTGATCAATAATAATCCCCATGATAGGTGGGGTCCTCTCAAATTGCCTGTAATACAATAAGCAGATTCCAATATTTGTTAGAATGCCTTTCCAGCCCCCACAAAGTCCTCAGAGGGCCCCTCACCTTACATCTGTTGGCAGGCACTACCAGAGCTTTAGCTATCACAATCCCTAAATATAAACCACCAATCCTACGTTCTGGACAAATTGGCTCTGGGACACTCAAATTCTCCAATCTGGCAACTGTGCTGTCTCTTTCTTGACTTTATTCTTCTGAAGGCACTGCTTTCAGCAAAGCTGAATTGTAGGTTTAGTCTTGAAGTTTAGGAGAAAAAAATGTTAACATCTTTGGAAGATTTCTTTCGGATTCCAGGGCTCTTCCTCACCTGGTAGACATGAAGGCCAAGTTAATTCTGTAAGCACAAGAAAGAGTGATGGTGCCCACAGGAGTGCCCACTGTCCCAACGCGAACTGTCTGGAAGCCTAGGAGAAGAGATACATTATTAACTTTTTTTGCAGAGAACACTGATATTGCCCATAGACCATCTTTCCCTGAATTATTTGGCCTATTGTATAATCTCTGGCATTATCCACTTAGCACGTTAAGTGCAGCAGCCTCAATTTCGTGTGTGTATGCATGTGTGTGTATATATAGGTTTCTTTCTATATATCGAGCCAATATTGGCAGGGGGAAATAGCACTCCATTTACAGATAAAGCTACCTTCAAAGAGATAAAATAACTGTTAGTCTTAAAGCTGGAGAAAGTTCTGCTAACCAGCCCTGCAAAGATACGTCACATGCTAAAAAAGACAGTGAAGGAGCACTAGAATGTCACACAAACACCTCAATTTCAGAAATAACTGCCTTCCCCCAAGCTGCCACTCCAGAGCTAAGTAAAGACCCATGGCCTTGCAAGTGGGACTTTCAATAAAGCTTTCCGGATTTTCCTGGTTTCATTTCCAATTTTTCAAAATTCTTGGTGTTCATCAGAAACATTTAACTTCCTCATTGTAGAAAATTAGGAAAATAGACAGTTTTATAAGGAATAAGACAGAAGACTGAGTTCCTGGAACTTTGGGAAAAATTATTTGGTTACCCCTGGCAGATGCTTGGATCACCTACCTGCATTCTTATCTTTTCTTTACTTGTATTATGCATATTAAGACGACCATCTACATATTATAACAAGTAGAAACCAAACTCATCTCTGAAGTTACAGGAGCGCTGAACACTATGAATGTTTTTTAACCTTGATACATACCTTCCCCTAAGCCAGTCAGCTGAACTTCCCCAAAATATATCCTGTATGGAAGAAAAAATAAGAAATGTTACCTGATTCTTTACTCCTAAACGCCTCTATAGCCCAAACACCTAGAAACAAAATAAACAAAACAAAGCCTTCTTTACTCATCTGCACAAACACCTCTCCTGATGAAGCATTAATAATTCCTACTTCTCCAATTAAGCTGCAGGCACGGAGATGTATACAGAGTGTGCTGGTTAAAAAATAAAGAAAATAAGGACAGGCAGAATGGCTTAAGCTTGTGATCCCAGTACTTTTGGAGGCTGAGGTGGGAGGGGAGACCGCCTCCTCTCCTCCCGCTTCCTGGCCTCCACCTCCTCCTCGCCTCTGGATGGAAAGGAGAGTGAGAAAGAGATAAAATACCAAAGAGCTTAAATCCGTGGTCAGACGACTTGCTGACGCCACTCACCAGGCCATAAAGAGGCCCAAGGACTGGGAAGATGACTCCCTTTCGGTTCCCATCCTCTCTGCTATCTATAAGCCTTGAAAGAGTTACAAAGAACGTTATCACTACTGGCCGGAGCCAGGCACTGGGTCATGTCCTCCACGTTTGCACGACCCAGGCCCCCTCCTGGAAATACCTCTGCCAATTAATAATTTACTGCCTTTGTCTTGTCTCTGTAAGTCCCCACCCCTGCCTGTTCCCACTCATGCTGCATATGAACTAGCAAATCAATAAGCCAAAGGTTGTGAGGTCAAATGTCCAGCCAATGGACAATGAAACAGTTTCGCCTCAGCTTCCCCTTTAGCATTGTAAGCCTATAAAAAAGGAAAGGAGCTGCTTCACCAGGAGCTCAGTGGTCAAGGCATTAGCCTCCCACAGCTGAATAAAAAGCCACTTCCTTTCTCAGTTCGGTGTTCAAGAGATTTGGTCCCTGCCGATCCTGCTACAGAAGCTGGAGGATCACTTGAGGCCAGGAGTTCAAGACCAGCCTGGGCAACATATCAAGATCCTGCATCTGTAAAAAATAAATTTGCCAGGTGTGATGGTGCATGCCGGTAGTCCCTGGAGGCTGAGGTGGGAGGATCACTTGAGACCAGGAAGTCAATGCTGCAGTGAGCCAAGAATGTACCACTGCCTTCCAGCCTGGGCAACAGGAGTGAGACCTGGTCTCAAAAAAAAATAAACGAGGAAAATAATAATTAAATGGAAACTGCTATTTAAGCTTCTTCTCTCTGTTTCTACAACATATTTTAAAATTATATCTACTGAGAAATAAATAATATATATATATATATATATAAAAGAGTGGCCAATAAGTCTAGTATTGCTTCTAGAAGGCACCAGTTTTTTTTCTTTTTTTTTTTTTTTTTTTGAGATAGTGTCTTGCTCTGTTGCCCAGGCTGGAGTGCAGTGGTACGATCTTGGGTACTGCAACCTCTGCCTCCTAGGTTCAAGCAATTCTCCTGCCTCAGCCTCCTGAGTAGCTGGGACTACAGGTATGCACCACCAAGCCTGGTTACCTTTTGTATTTTTAGAAGAGATGGGGTTTCACCATGTTGGTAAGGCTGGTCTTGAACTCCTGACCTCGTGATCCACCTACCTTGACCTCCCAAAGTGCTGGGATTATAGGCATGAGCCACTGCTCCTGGCCTGGGTTTTTTTAAAAGCAATTTTTTGGTAAAGACAGGGTCTCACTATGCTCCCTATGCTCCCCAGGCTGGTGGCAAACTCCCGGCCTAAATTGTTTTTTTGTTTTGTTTTGTTTTGTTTTGAGACGGAGTTTTGCTCTTTTTGCACAGGCTGGAGTGCAACCTCCGCCTCCCAGGTTCAAGCGATTCTCCTGCCTCAGCCTCCTGCCAAGTAGCTGGGATTATAGGCATTTACTACCAGGCCCAGCTACTTTGGTATTTTTTAGTAGAGATGGGGTTTCTCCATGCTGGTCAGGCTGGTCTTGAACTCCCAACCTCAGGTGATCCACCTGCCTCAGCCTCCCAAAGTGCTGGGATTATAGGCGCAAGCCACTGCACCCGGCTCTCAATTGTATTTCTGTTTTTTTTTTTAAACAGCATCTCAGTGTGTTGCCTATGCTGGAGTGCAGTGGTATGATCACAGCTCACTACAGCCTCGACCCCCTGGGCTCAAGAGATCTTCTCACTTCAGCCTCCTAAGTAGCTGGACTACAGGCATGTACCACCACACCCAGCTAACTTTTTTTATTTCTAGTATAGACAGGGTTTCAGTGTGTTGCCCATGCTGGTATCGAACTCCTGAGCCCAGGCGATCCTTCCACCTAAGCCTCCCAAAGTGCTGGGATTACAGGTGTGAGCCACTGTCCCTGGTTGTGGCCTCAAATTATTTTCCCACTTCAGCCTCCCAAAGTGCTTGGATCACAGGCATGAGCCACCATACCTGGCCAGAATGTACTAGGGTTTGATAAGTGGTCTTCAGTTGTGGGGAACTCTCTCTTTCATAAACATATCATTTTTAACATAGTAACGATAGGGTCTTGCCATGTTGCCCCAACTGGTCTTGAACTCCTGGGCTCAAGCAATCCTCAGCCTCAGAAGTGCTGGGATTATAGGCGTGAGCCACTGTGCCTGGTCATGGAGAAATCTCTAAGTAAATGGCTTAACAAAGTAGAAAATCTTTTCCACTATGGAATAATTAACTAGGTAAGACTATTCTGAAAAAAATAAAAACATAAACATAGTGGAACCTTCTATGATTCTTCCTGGACAGGCCAGTCTATACTAGCAAAAAGTTTGAATTAAAAACACCTAAAATCTGTTTTCATATTTTTCAAGTAATATTGATAAAAATTAAATATAAGCTGGGTGCAGTGGCTCACGCCTGTAGTCCCAGCACTTTGGGAGGCTGAGGCAGGTAGATCACCCGAGGTCATGAGTTCGAGATCAGCTGGCCAACATAGTGAAACCCTGTCTCTATTAAAAATACAAACACTTAGCTGGGCATGGTGGTGGGCACCCGTAATCCCAACTACTAGGAAGGCTGAGGCAGGAGAATCGCTTGAACCCAGGAGGTGGGAGGTTGCACTGAGCTGAGATTGCAACTCCAGCCCGGGCAACAAGATCGAAACTCCATCTCAAAAATAAAATAAAATAAATATATATATATGGGTTTATTCAATAAATACTAAGCTCCAGCAATGTATGAAGTTTCATGGTTAGATGTTAGGAATGAAACAAAGATAAATATGAATCCTAGGTCTTAAGGACTACAGTCTTGTGTGACAGAAAAGAAATGTAGCCAGGTGCAGTGGATCACATCTGCAATCTTAGCACTCTGGGAGGCCAAAGTGGCAGATCACTTGAGGTCAGGAGTTCGAAACCAGCCTGTCCAGCATAGTGAAACCCCATCTCTAATAAAAATAGAAAAATCAGCCAGCCGTGACGGTGCATACCTATAATCTCAGCTACTCAGAAGGCTGAGGCACAAGAATTGCTTGAACCCAGGAGGCGGAGATTGTAGTGAGCCAAGATTGTGCCACTGCACTCCAGCCTAGGTGACAGAGTAAGACTCCATCTCAAAAAAAAAAAAAAAAAAAAAAAAGAGAATAAAAAGAAAATAAACATATATAAATATCTGAAACACAAACCTAAAATTAACTACAGATCAGACAGACAAAAGATACTAAAAAGCAGGGATCAGCAAACCTTTCTGCAAAAGACCAAATAGTAAATATTTTAGGATTGTGGGCCATATAGGTAGGGTGTAACAACTACTCAGCTTTCTGTTGTATTATAAAAGTAGCCATAGACAATATGTAAACAAATGGGATGGCTGTGTTGTAAAAAGCTTTATTTATAAAAACAAGCAGATGGTCAGCTGACCATAGTTTAGTGACTCCTGCTATAAAGTAATATAGGAACAATGTTAATAGAGTGTTGCTAAAAGAGATCTTGCTAAGTAAATACCCTTTAACAAAAAGCTGAGACTTAGGCAGTTCACTATTCATGTAAATATTGATACAGTGTTTAAATCTGCTAAACTTTTTCTTGGCTATATATGTATTTTTGAGACAGGGTCCTACTCTGTGTCACCCAGGCTGGTGTGCAATGGTGTGATGGCTCACTGTAGCCTTGACCTTCTGGACACAAGCAATTCTCCCTCAGCCTCCTGAGTAGCTGGGACTACAGGTGTGTTAATACCACACCTAGCTAATTTTTTAAATTTTTAGTAGAGACAAGGTCTCACTATGTTGCCCAGTCTGGTCTCGAACTCCTGACCTCAGGTGATCCTCCTGCCTTGGCCTCACAAAGTCCTGAGACTATAGATGCAGGCCACTACATTTGGCCAAGATTATTCTTTAATGGCATCAGGCTGTTAACCTTCTAACAACAGTATAAAAAGCGGGGGCCTAGGGGGTGTACCTACCTCTGAGATTACCCACCTCTCTAGATCTAAGCTACAGTTGTTCGTATCCAAAAGCACTCCTAAATGATCAACATCCTGTGAGTAATACTGGTTTATTTGGGTTTTTTGAGACACAGTATTTGCTCTGTCACCCATGTTGGAGTGCAGTGGTGCGATCTTGGCTCCCTGCAACCTCCACCTCCTGCGTTCAAGAGATTTTTGTGCCTCAGCCCCAAGTGGCTGGGATTACAGGAGCGTGCCACCCTGACCGGCTAATTTTTTTTGATAGTAGAGACAGTCTTTTGCTATGTTGGCTGGTTTGTCTCCAGCTCCTGTCCTCAAGTGACCACCCACCTTAGCCTCTCAAAGTGCTGGGATTACAGGCATGCTCTGGACCCCTGAGAGCAATAATGATTACCCCAGATATACATGATAAAGGAACACTTTAAACAATGGTATGAAGAAGACTAGGAGTCCTAGGTAACTAAGTCGATGATTTTAGTATGGTATCTTTCTAATATATCTGAATAAAAGTCTAGCAATTTTCAAATAAAACAACTTGAAACCAGAAGAAGACTACAGAGAAGATACCGAAAATTTATTAAAGACCTAGAAAAATAGACATGGTTAGGCTTGCTAGGAGGATATTGCTAAGAAAGTTAAAGAAAATGACAACTATTCTCAGGTACTGGATCGTTTCAACAAAACTAGTTAAGTCTCTCCTCTTTGGTCCCTCTGTCTTGCGATAATTTTGTCTAAAAATCACCTCTATTCATGTAAGCCAAAGGCTAAAACCAATGGCTCATCACTAAATACAAAAAAAAAAAAGTCATCTTTGGTAGATTTGGGACCCTGGCATTCCAAGCTCTTCTCTCACACTTTGCTACATATCCTCTACTCCACCACTCTGGTCCATCTAACAATCTGAGCAGAGCTCTTACCCTGCACTCCACCTCTGTGCCTTGCTAGCTGCTGAACTCTCCATCTGGAATGATTATTCTCCCTCACTTCTACCAGCTCAAATTCTCTTTCCCTAATGGGCCAGCTTAAATGCCACTTCCTCCCTAAGACCAGCACTGTTTACCAACCAGAACAAACTTTATCTCTCTATATTCTCTCAGTACCTTTTTTCCTGATTCTGGCTTGCAGTTTTCAAATTCTGCTTTCTAAATAATTATACATGTATCAAACTGTTTCCCTCACTACATTAGAACCAACTCTAGTGCTGGGCCTCTGTACAGTTCTCCAGTGATCCTAGCACAATGCTTGCACTAAAAATGCACTCAATAAATGTGCTGAGGTGAAATACTCCAAGGAAAATACTCCGTTGACCAGTTCTTTATAGCCACAGACAACTAATTAAAAACTTAAACTGAGTCAGCAGTTAGACAAAAAGTTTTACTTTAACCCTGGAATACAGAAGACTGTGGACTCTTCCCAGTATAGACGGTTTGATTTGACTTCCTTCCCTAGCTCTAAGATGTTTATCACGAGGACTTCAACATCCACTCCACAGGAATCATGACTGTGCACATAGAAAAGGATAATAAACCCGGTGGCTTTGGAAGGATGAGGTTCACAAGGAAGGCTGGATAGTGATCATATGAAAGCAACAGCATCAATAATCCAACAAACCAAACAACTGTCAAAATCATCATCACAGAACACCTAAGTGCCAGTCAATGTGCAAAGTGAGGAGGCTGATAAGTGAATTAAGATAGGCATCTATGCTGTTTACCTGTATAATATGACATATTCATGCCCTTGTTTTCTGGAGAGTCTGTAGGCTGGTGTCACCCTGGTTATAGCAAGAAGAGACTTCAGCAGCAATGACAGTCTGTTGTACACCGTGTAGGAAACTTTGATTTCTTTATCACACCTGCCAGACACAAAGATAGGGTCAGCATTTTCCTAGTAAGCACTGGAGCTACACAAGACCAAATTTGTTATTAAGACATGTTCTGAACTAACCCGAGAACTCTAATTAGATCTTTATCAACAGATTATTGAGGTAAGCCAATGTTCACTTTCTCATTTTCTAGACATAAGCAGATGAGCAACAAAAGGCACCCAACCTATTTTTTTTCTAGCTTCAATGTGGTTATTTTTTTTTAGAAATAAAGCAGCACATCTGAAAACAAATCAACATTGCAATTACATATACTGAGGGTGCAGACGTGTACTATCCTATGAGCTGTCTATCTCAATAATCTAACAGCAGTCTGAAGAAAAGTCAGCTTGGTACTGAAATTTTGGGCCATAACCTGGCAATTACATTTTTTTTTTTTTTTTTCTTTTGAGATGTAGTCTCACTCAGCTGCCCAGGCTGGACTGCAATGGTGCATTCTCGGCTTACTGCAACCTCCTCCTCTCAGGTTCAAGAGATCCTCCAGCCTCAGCCTCCTGAGTAGCTGGGATTACAGGCGCATGCCACCATGTCCAGCTAATTTTTTTGTATTTTTAGTAGAGTCAGAGTTTCACCATGTTGGCCAGACTGGTCTCAAACTCCTGACCTCAGGTGATCCACCCACCTCGGCCTCCCAAAGTGCTAGGATTACAGGCGTGAGCCATCACGCCCAGCCAGTACTGTATTCAATAAGGAAAATTAATGCCCACCACATATACTTATCACTAAGATTTTTCTTTTGATGTGTTGATATTTCCTCAATTTTCCTATATACTCTTCCTAAAAACTGAAGCTTCAGGCAGGAGGTAAGCTATCTGTCTTGAAAGATGAAAATGGGGGAAGGAAATAACATGCATTTCTAATCAATGACCCATACAGTCTGTAAAAAGGAGCAGGGAGGGGAGATCTTACTGGATGGCTGCCACACAGAAAACAGACAAAGCAGGGTAGTCATATTACAAGAGCTCGCAAGGGATTTAACCAGAGAACTAGCTGTACTCTGGGAAAAAAACAAAGCCTTTTCAGCTTTCTCTGCTGCTCCTTTCCCTGTGGTGTCTGAGTCTCTCTGGACTGATGTTCCCTCTGAAGGTCATCTCTGTGTCTAGGCTGGAAGCTAAGCATGAAGCAAATTGCAGCAAAGACCTACTGGCTTTGTTAAGCGGCCAGACGCCCTCCCTGACTCTCAAAACAAAGCCCAGCTTTTCACATGAGGTCATCTACTTTAACCTCAGCAACCACAACCAAGACCCCTAAGATGCAGCACTTACTTTTCATTCATTTCAAGACACCATATTTCCAGCTCCATGGAATCTCCCTGTAGACAGGACAAATTTAAAATTTGTTTTAAAAATTATTTTTAATTTTAAAGCATTACAGTCAATATAAAAATATTAAAAGTTATAGATAAGCAAAAAGAAAAAAATGGATATAAACTTATAATCAAACCAGTCTCTTCTCTAAATAAAAGTGCAGTCACGGTCTATATACTATTTTGATCATCACT
The DNA here is from genome assembly GCA_036589455.1 of Ateles fusciceps. Lineage (NCBI taxonomy): Eukaryota > Metazoa > Chordata > Mammalia > Primates > Atelidae > Ateles > Ateles fusciceps. The sequence continues at coordinate 16,438,832 of JAZHEH010000681.1, read as the reverse complement.
TGCTTTTTCTTAATAAATATGTCATGGAATTTTCTTTATAATTACAAATTCTAAATAATTTATAATGGTTCCACAGTATTCCACCACATGACTATCATTTTATCCAACTAGTCCTCCTATTCTTGGACATAAATGTTGTTTCTTTATTCTTTGTATCTTTATCTCAGTGTGAACATAAAGGTTGTTTCCAGTTTTCATTACTACAAACATTGTGATAAACAGCCTTGAGACTAAAACTTCCCACACAACCTCAATTAATTTCTTCGAGCAAATTTTCAGAATTAGAATTGCTAGGCTGGGCATGGTGGCTCATGCCTGTAATCCCAGCACTTTGGGAGGCTGAGGCAGGCAGATCACGAGGTCAGGAGATCAAGGCCATCCTGGCCAACATGGTGAAACCCCACCTCTACTAAAATACAAAAAAATTAGCCGGGCGCGGTGGCATGCGCCTGCGGTCCCAGCTACTCGGGAGGGTAAGGCAGGGGAATCCGCTTGAACCCAGGGGGCAGAGGTTGCAGTTAGCCAAGACCACACCACTGCACTCCAGCCTGGCGTCAGAGAAAGACTCCGCCTCAAAAAAATAAATAAAAAAAAAAAGAATTGCTGGGTCTAAGAGTGAGTGCCCTCTTAATACATGCTTTTAAGATTTTGATATGTATTTCCAAACCGCCCTTCAGAAAGGCAAACACATTTCAAATGAGGGAGAGAGTCTTTCCCTCCAATTCTATGAGGAATATTTTTAGGTGACACCTACAGTTTAGGAAAGCTTGTTACCTTAACAATTTCTATAGTTAAAAATCTTATACAGCTGGGCATGGTGGCTCACACCTGTAATCCCCCCCACTTTGGGAGGCCAAGGCAGCTGGATCACCTGATGTCAGGAGTTTGAGACCAGCCTGACTAATATGGTGAAACCCAGTCTTTACTAAAAATGCAGAAAGTAGCCAGGTGTAGGGGTGGGTGCCTGTAATCCTAGCTATTAGGGAGGCTGAGGTGAGAGAATCGCTTGAACCCAGGAGGTAGAGGTTGTAGTGAGGCAAGATCATGCCACTGCATCCCAGCCTGGCTAACAGAGCAAGACTCTGTCTCAAAGAAAAAATATTTTAGCTGTCCTGATACTTTAGCCAAACTGTCCACCTCTCTAGATGTTATTCTAAACAGACATAGCCCAGTGGACAGGAAAGAAAAAAAAATGACTCAAATCAGAATCCCCCAACCTTGTAACACTCGTGTGTGTCACCTGATGAGAAAGACAGTCACATATCTATGAACCTAAGTAACCTTCCTACTAATCAGTTGGGAGAGGGCTATTTTCTTAGGGTTGGGAGTAAGCCTAAGTTAGTTTTTGGAAGACAACTGACTTTTACTTGTTCTAGATCAAATTTATTTTTTTTATTTTTTATTTTTTTTAAACTTTTTATCTTTTTTTTTTTTTTTATAGAGACGGGGTTTCACCATGTTGGACAGGCTGGTTTCGAACTCCTGACCTCAAGTGATCCACCTGCCTTGGCCTCCCAAAGTGCTGGGATTACAGGCGTGAGCCACCACGCCTGTAATCAAAGGCCTCTAGATCAAATTTAAATATGCATCCTTCACATACATACCCTTCCTATCACACTGTCACTTTTTGTTTGTTTTTGAGACAGGTCTCACTCTGTCACCCAGGCTGGAGTGCAGTGGCACCATCTTGGCTCACTGCAACCACTGCCTCCTGGGTTCAAGCACCCTGCCTCAGCCTCCTGAGTAGCTGGGATTGCAGGCGCCTGCCGCCAAGCCCGGCTAATTTTTTTTTTTTTTAGTTTGTAATAGAGATGGGGTTTCACCATGTTGGCCAGGCTGGTCTTGAACTCCTGACCTCAGGTGATCTGCCTGCCTCAGCCTCCCAAAGTGCTGGGATTATAAGCATGAGCCACCGCGCCCAGCACATTGTCACTTTTAAATGGTATGATAAATTTAAATTTCCCCCCAAAACCCAAAGGATAACTAGATACTGGGAAGTACCTAAGATGAGTTGATGTGGTCTCTCTAGGACCATCAGAACAGTTTATCATCTGATTTTATATGTGCTTGGGAGATGAGAGTTTTTCAAGGGATTTATTTTACACTCCCTATGAATAACTAAGGAAAACTTTATAGCATAAACTGGCAATTCAACAAAGAAGCAGTTTCTTTGTTGTATAAACTGGCAATTCAACAAAGCAGCATTTTAGTTGGTAGTAGGGTTTCCGTGGAATATATACTGATATCATTCATTCATTAAAATTCTTGAAAGCATACTACATGCCATCCCAGGCACTAACCTGGGTTCTGAGGACACAGAGGATTATTCATTTACACTCTGCCTTATTTCATAAGGAACTTGAGGAACTACTAAGATATGTAAGATGTGGCATAACTGTTGACCTCAAGAAGAAAAGCAGTTAAGAGTATTAACAGGAACATGTGTTGACTTCTACTACATGTTAGGCATTTTCTGAATAAGGATTAAAGGAAAAAATATTATAGCTCTGCAAGACTGTGAAATGTTGTTAGTTTAAAAGTGCTAGTGGGGGCCGGGCACAGTGGCTCACGCCTGTAATCCCAACACTTTGGGAAACTGAGGTGGGCAGATCACCTGAAGTCAGGAATTCGAAACCAGGCAGGCCAAATGCTGAAACCCTCTCTCTACTAGAAATACAAAAATTAGCTAGGCTTGGTGGTGCATGCCTATAATCCCAACTACTTGGGAGGCTGAGGCAGGAGAATCATTTGAGCCAGGAGACACAGGCTGCAGTGAGCCAAGATCACGCCACTATACTCCAGCCTGGGTGACAGAGCAAGACTCTGTATCAAAAAAAAAAAAAAAAAGTGCTAGTGGGGTGGGATTAAGTAATTTGGCTAAAGTCACTCAGCTAGGATCTGAACTTGGCTCTGTGTAGTTCCAAATTCTATTTACCTTTCATTATACCATACAGCCTTGCAATCTATTAGTGAAAATACATTAATAAAAATACAAGAAATAATATCTGCATCCATCCTAATGTGAAATAAGACAAGTAAATACATTTTTATAAACTCAGAATACAGGCTGTGGGCAAAGTGGCTCCATCCGATAACCCCAGCACTTTGGGAGTGTGAGACAGGAGGATCAGTTAAGGCGAGGAGCTTGAAGCTGCAGTGAGCTATAAGCACCACTGTACTCCAGCCTGGGCAGTACAGTGAGACCCTATCTCTACAAAATTCATTCTTTTTTTTAAACATTAGCCATGTGTGGTGATGCATGCCTATACTCCCAGCTACTTGGAAAGGCTGAGGTGGTAGGATCACTTGAACCTAGAAGTCTGAGGCTGCAGTGAGCCATGACTGCGCCACTGCATTCCAGCCAGGGTGACAAAGAGACCCAATCTCAAAACAATAGCCGACTGGGCATGGTGGCTCAGCCCTGTAATCTTAGCAGTCTGGGAGGCCAAGGCAGGTGGATCACCTGAAGTCAGGAGTTCGAGACCAGCCTAGCCAACGTGGTGAAACCCCATCTTTACAAAAAATAGCCAGGCATGGTGGCATGCACCTGTAATCCCAGTTACTCAGGAGGCTGAGGCATGAGAATCACTTGAACCCAGAAGGCGGAGGTTTCAGTGAGCTGAGATTGTGCCACTGCACTCCAGCCTAGGCAACAGAGCAAGACTCTGTCTCAAAAGAAAGAAACCAAAAAGCATCAACAACAATCCAGCAAGTCATACTGCAGAAACAAATATAAGCAAAGCACTATAGGAAGACTGCAGTTATATCTCCCACTAAAAGGGGGAAAGTTTCTAGAGCACATGAGTCTTGAAGGATAAGGAAAAGTATATCATATGAATAAGAGGGCAAAGAGCCTATACCAAGTGGTTGGAATAGTAAGTTCAAAAACATGACCCCTGTAATCCAGCACTCTGAGAGAGACTCAGACAGGCAGATTGCCTGAGCTCAGGAGTTTGAGACCAGCCTGGGCAACATGGGGAAACCCCATCTCTAGAAAATATACAAAAACTAGCTGGGCATGGTGGCACATGCCTGTAGTCCAAGCTACTCAGGAGGCTGAGGTGGGAGGACTGTTTGAGCCTGGGAGGTTGAGGTTGCAATGAACCATGATTGTGCCACAGTGCTCCAGCCTGGGTTACTGAGCAAGACCCTGTTTCAAAAAACAAAACAGGCTGGGTAGCAGTGGCTCATGCCTATAATCCTAGCACTTTGGGAGGCTGAAGCAGGTGTATCACCTGAGGTCAGGAGTTCAAGACCAGTCTGGCCAAAATGGCGAAACACTGTCTTTACTAAAAATACAAAAATTAGCTGGGCGTGGTGGCAGGCTCCTGTAATCCAAGTTACTTTGGAGGCTAAGGCAGGCGAATAGCTCGAATCCAGGAAGTGGGGGCTGCAGTGAGTCCAGATCAAGCCACTGCACTCCAGCTTGGGTGACATGAGTGAAACCTGTCTCAAAAACAAACAAGCAAAAAAAAAACAAACAAAAAAAAACCATGACCCCCGCAGAGACTGATAAGAATGTCAGAGAGAGAGGTGCAGCAATAAGACTAAGAAATGAACTGGACTCAGAGTGTAAGGAGTCTTGAGAGCTAAATGAAGACACCAACCTGGCCATAACCTTACCTCAGATGTCTTAAGTGAAATCTCCACACACATAGACCTCCCGACAGCAGGCAGCTGCCCTGCCAGTGCCTTCTTTGCTTCATGTGTAACCTCTGGGATGTCTTTGATTGCTAAGTTGAACTGGAAAACAAAAGGGACTTCTGCATGAAACACTCACAAGAAAAATTATGGAAACAGAAAATAGTGTATATTGGGTAACGCAAGCACTGCTGTGGCTGATTAAGGAAGACAATTCATTTACTTCTCCCTTCACCATAAGGGATAATGCTGTATTAAAGCCCCAAATTTCAAGTTGAAAAAGGTAATTACCATTACAAAAATTAGCTAAGATACAATTTTTGTCTTCTAAGGACTAAGCTTTTCACCTATCACTCCAGAAAATTAAGAACCAAATAAATACAGGATTACCATTCAATAAGAACATCCTTTTCAAGTAAATGGGTCAAATGGAATTAGATATTTTAATGTTATTTATAATACTATAAATAGTATTACTTATTATTGCACTTGAGAACTTACATTCATTCCTTGTGACAAACACTACAGTATACACCTTAGTAAATAACAGAATTTTACCCAATCTGAATCCGTTGGGGGAGAAGAAGAACGAGTACAAATCTTTTCACCCAAGTCGAGCCTGGACAATCACTTGGACAGTCTAAAGAGAAAACAAAAATACAAAAAAAAAAAAAGATGAAAAGTCTTACAAACTAATCTGGCTCCAGATCAGGGTTAAAATCCTCCCAATACAGGGTTTAAAAGATGCCAATTAATCATAAGTATACTTCAGTATAGAGTAGAATTTTAATTTTTGAGAACAGATAGAAAAAACACTACACAGAAAGAATAAGCTTTATAAACATTCCTGGGGGTATAGTGTCAACCAATGAAAGGAATTATACGTTGAGGCTTGGAAACTGTAATACTCTCATATGGCAGAAAGGAAAGCTGAGCACGGTGGCTATGACATTCAAAAGAAACTAGTCATCATGGTAGATTTAAAACAAAAATTCCACAATTATTCATATCATTTGGCCCATATGGCAAAAGTCTTCCACATAAGTTTACAACTAAAATCAACTACACGGATTGTTCTATCATGGCAATGGTTGAGAGAAGGAGTGACATAGGTGGAAATGATTTTTAGATTTAGGAAAATATGGCATTCAAAATTCAGTTTTAATTGCTCATTAACCAGGAACGGAAGAATATATAAAACTTGAACATTTCAGGTTTAGTTGAAGCTTAAGGAAAGATGTCCAAAATGCTGCCTATTCTAGCTGACGGTCTTTGTTCCCACCCAAAGGGAACATACTGTGCCAATAACCTGGCATAACAGTTTGACATTTCTGCAAACAGCCTTGCAAAAAAAAAAGAAAGAAAGAAAAAGAAAAAGAAAAAAGAAAAAATTTTGAACAAGTAGCTGTGAAAAATTGGAAACTACTTTTTAGCTACACCCCCAATAACGCCCCCACACCTCACAGTTTGGTTTACAACAGACAGAAGTATCCCTTAAAATGGGCAAGCTGCAAGCTGTTATGCTACTTTCCAAAGAGAGTTGTTCTCAAAAGGGAGAAGCACCGAAGTTACTTCTAACAGTTCTAGGCTCAAGAGAATGGACGTATTACCTTGAGGGCAAAAAATTTAATAAACTTGTCCAGGTCCTTTCTGTCCTGGGAATTGAGATCAGTTTCCATTGCCTACAGGAATCTTAAAAAAAAGAGAGAGAGAGAGAGTGAAAAAAATGACTAATATATTTTAAAAAGCAATAATACATCAAAGCATACAGAAATGGTATTGTCTACTAGCTTAGGAATAATTATGTGGGAGTGGAAGGAAAAAAATTTCCTTTAAGATATCAAAGTGAAAAATACTGAGATATTGACTCTTGAGGAAAACAGATTCCACACAGAACTACATCTAGGAAACTAAAAAATGAATGAGAACATTCTACCTGAATCTGAAACTTTGAGCTTTAAATATAATTATCTATTCAAAACTATTTCATCATCCAGCAGATTTAGAACTAAGTTTTAATGAGACATAAACTTTGCTGAACACACATAAAATGAGTTAATTTATATTCCTTCAAAGCCCACTAAATCAATTTAACTTTGGGGAGTTATGGGCTTTTGAGAGCTATTGACAAAAGCCCTTTTCTCCAGAAAAATACCTACTTATAGCAATGTTTGCATATAATTTCATGGGATTCATGGACTTCATGAAACACACCATAAATGCCCTCCCTGGCTGGCCAGTATGGCTTATGCCTGTAATTCTAACACACTGGGAGGCCAAAGCAGGAGGATTGCTTGAGCTAAGGAGTTTGAGACCAGCCTGGGCAAGACAACATGGCGAGACTCCATCTCAGTTTAAAAAAAAAAAAAAGCCCTCCCAGGTTGAAATGATTTGAGATGGTTTGATATAAAGAATGCATTTAAGAGAGAAGAGCATGAACAAAGAGGTGTAAACAATAGAGAGCAAATTAGGTTTAGAAATATTATGTATTCCACCAGTCTTCCAAAGGATTGGTTATAGATGGAAAACGTTAATGGACATCCCAGGCCAACAGATAACATGGACTCCTGCAGCCAAGGGGTGCCATGTTTAAAACAGAACAAGACGGCCATAGCTGGGGGAGGGATTGGTCATGTATTCTTTGTTCTCAAAACCATGTATAAAAGTAGCACAGGACGTCCCTTTTTACAATCAAGCTGAACGGGTTGGAGTTTTCAATCCCAACATAAACTGGGCAAGGGCCCCCAACCTCCACCTCCTTTATTCCCCTCAATGAGCCTTTTGAAAGAAATGTCTGACAGACTTCTGGTTTGCGGCTTGAAAACTAACCAATCAGGGCTCAGTTGTATCAACCAATCAGAACTTGGCTATGCTGACCAATCAGAACTAAGCAAGTTTCAGTCCTTCCTATGCGTAAACAGACTTGATTGTAAACCTAGGCACTATAAAACCTGCACACTCCCTTTGTTCTGCCAGTTTGCAAACTGTTCACTGGAATAAAGTCTCTTTCCTCCAAATTCCTTTGCAGAGAACATTTGTTCACAGGAAGTAATACAGCTGGTTGGTGCCAGACCATGAGCGTCTTGAATACAATCACCATATAGAAGCCAGATCTGCACCTAGTGTGCGAGAGGTAGGAGCTCACCCAACGCTTTTAACGAGAGGAAGTGACGCAATCAGAGTGTTAACAACGTCCTGAATGGTGCTTTAGAAAGATAGCTTTGTGGGTATAAAACAGAATACTTTTGAGTATGAAAAGCGGGGAAATCGGGGGCGGGGGGAAGGGTAGGGAGGTTGGGGGAGGGATAACATGGGGAGAAATGCCAGATATAGGTGACGGGGGGATGGAGGCAGCAAACCACATTGCCATGTATGTATCTATGCAACAATCCTGCATGTTTTGCACATGTACCCCAGAACCTAAAGTGCAATAAAATATATATATTAAAAAAAAGAAAGGGAAGAAAAGCGGGGAAATCAGTTAGATCCTTGGCAATAATTAAGGATTGTAATCAAGTCTAAAACTCTAGCACAGGCATCATTTGGAAACAGTATAGATGGGAAGTATTTTCAAGGAAAAGCTGACGGTCACGTACAGGGGCTCACGTCTGTAACCCCAGCACTTTGGGAGGCTGAGGCGGGTGGATCACCTGAGGTCAGCAGTTTGAGATCAACCTGGCCAACATGGTAAAACCTCATTTCTGCTAAAAATGCAAAAATTAGCTGGGCGTGGTGGCACACGCCTATAATCCCAGCTACTCAGGAGGCTGAGGAAGGAGAATTGCTTGAACCCAGGAGGCAGAGGTTGCAGTGAGCCAAGATCAGGCCATAAACAAAGAGCTGATAAGATTTAATGGCTGAATGATGAACAGGATAAAGGAGTGGCAGGGTTTTAGAAATAGATAACTGAGAGGCTAAAGTTTCATTTAACAAAAGACAGGGAAGCCAGACTGGGAAAAGATTTTAAGGAAAAGAGTAAACAAAAGGAAAGCTAAGGAGAGGAAATAATTGGTACATGTTAAATTATTTTTTGGCCAGACATTGTGGCACACACCTGTAATCCCAGCACTTTGGGAGGCTGAGACAGGTGGATCACTTTAGACCAGAAGTTGGAGACCAGCTTGGACAACATAGCACAGCCCATCTCTACTAAAAATAAAAATAAAAATAATTAGCCAGACGTGGTGGCACATGCCTGTAGTCCCAGCTACTCGGGAGGCTGAGGTTGGAGAATGGTCTGAGTCCTGGAGGTCAAGGCTGCAGTGAGACATGAGCAGTGAGACATGACTGCTCCACTGCATTCCAGACTGGGCGACAGGAGTAAAACTCTGTCTCAAAAAAAAAAAAAAAAAAAAAAAAAAAAAAAAAAGGCTGGGTGCAGGGGCTCACGCCTGTAATCCCAGCACTTTGGGAGGCTGAGGTGGGTGGATCACGAGGTCAGGAGTTTGAGACTAGCCTGACCAATATAATGAAACCCCATCTCTACTAAAAATATAAAAATTAGCCAGGCGTAGTGGCGTGTGCCTATAATTCCAGTTACTCAGGAGGCTGAGGCAGGAGAATCGCTTCAAACCGGGAGGTGAAGGTTGCAGTGAGCTGAGACTACGCCAGTGCACTCCAGCCTCAGCAAGAGAGTGAGGCTCTGTCTCAAAAAAAAAAAAAAAAAATTCAGTTATAACTTACATGCATTGAAATGTACAAATCTTGGGTGTACAGGTCAATAAATATTTTTATATGTATACACCCATATAACCACAAGCCAGATAAAGTTATAGAACATATTCAATATTCCAATACAATCCTCTCAGTCAAGTCCACCAAAGGAAATCGTTACTGACCTCCATCACCATAGATTAGTTTGGGCTGTTTTGAATTTCTTACAGAAATAAACAATATTAACTCTTCTGTGTGGCTTTTACTCAACATTATGTCTGTAATAAAATTCATCTGTATTGTTGGGTGTAGCAGCAGTTTATTCTTTTTCATTGCTGCATAGTACCCTATCTCATTAATATAACATAATATTAAAAATAAATTCTAGGCCCGGCACGGTGGCTCACACTTGTAATCCAAGCACTTTGGGAGGCTGAGGCGGGTGGATCATGAGGTCAGGAGTTCAAGACCAACTTGGCCAACACGGTGAAACCTCATCTCTACTAAAAATGCAAAAATTAGCTGAGTGTGGTGGTGAGCACCTGTAATCCCAGCTATTCAGGAGGCTAAGCCAGGCTTAAACCCAGGAGGTGAAAGTTGCAGTGAGCCAAGATTACGCCACTGCACTCCAGCCTGGGTGACAAAGCAAGACTCCATCTCAAAAATAAATAAATAGGCCGGGCACAGTGGCTCACGCCTATAATCCCAGCACTTTGGGAGGCTGAGGCGGGCAGATCACCAGGTCAGGAGATTGATACCATCCTGGCTAACACGGTGAAACCCTCTCTACTAAAAATACAAAAAATTAGCCAGGCATGGTGGCATGCACCTATAGTCCCAGCTACTCGGGAGGCTGAGGCAGGAGAATCACTTGAAACCAGGAGGCTGAGGTTGCAGTGAGCCGAGATCACGCCACTGCGCTCCAGCCTGGGCAACAGAGCGAGACTCTGTCTCAAAAAATAAATAAATATAAATAAATAAATTCTACTGATGATAAACGTCTGGGATAGTTCCTGTTTTTAGCTATCATATTCTTGTATGTGTCTTTTGGTGGATGTAAACACTCACTGCTATCAGAGGCAAAGTTAGGAATGTTAATGGTGGATCACTGAGTATATGGTACATATGTTTAGCTTAAATAGACACTGCCAGAAAGGTTTAAAGTATCTGTACCAGTTCACAGTCCCAGCAGCAGTGTTTGACTGCTACGGTTGCTATAAATTTATATACCACTTGGTAATACTTATCCTTTAATTTTAGCCATTCTGGTAAAGATGTGGTAGTATCTCACCTAATCTGCATTTCCCTGATGACTGCAATTTCTCCTATTAGTACCTTTTCACGTACTTAGCAATTTGGATATCCTATTTTATTATTATTTTTTTTATTTTGTGAGACAAAGTCTTGCTCTGTCACCTAGGCTGGAGTGCAGTGGCATGATCATACCTCACTGCAGCCTCAATCATCCAGGCTCAGGTGATCCTCCTGCCTCAGCCCCCGAGTAGCTGGAACCATGGCTAAGATGTCCTCTTTCGTGATGTGCTAGTTTAAGCCTTTTGGCCATTTTTACCATTGGGTTTTCTTTTTCTTACTGAGTTGGATTTTTAAACATATATTCTGTATACAAGTACTTTGTTGGATATACACACTACAAATATCTTCTCCCAGATGCGGCTTGCCATTCTGATGGAACCTGTTTTTTATCTTTTAACAAAGAAACTGAATATACTAATAGACAATGGCTATGAACCCTTTCTTAGAAGATTAACAACAATTCTGGACAGAAATATAATTAAGCATTAATCACGCTGCACTTTGACCCACTTCCTTGTAACCACCTGCATCCTTACTGTTCTACAGATAGGCTCCCTGATGTTAGAATCGTAAGGCTTTTGTTTAAGAATTGCTTAAGTACATGGGCACTGTGGCTAACGCCTGTAATCTCAATACTTTGGGGGGCTGAGGTGGGAGAATCACTTTAGTCCAAAAGTTCGAGACCAGTCTGTGCAACATGGTGAAACTCCATTTCTAGAAAAAAATATAAAAATTAGCTGAGCATGGTAGTCCCAGCTACTCAGAAGGCTGAGATCAGAGGATCACTTAAACCTGGGAGGCAGAGGTTGCAGTGAGCCGAGATAGTGCCACTACCCTCCAGACTGGGTGACAGAGCAAAAAAAAAAAAAAATTGGCCGGGTGCAGTGGCTCACACCTGTAATCCCGGCACTTTGGGAGGCTGACGTGGGTAGATCACGAGGTCAGGAGTTCAAGACCAGCCTGGTCAATATGATGAAACCCCATCTCTACTGAAAATACAAAAATTAGCTCCTGGTGGCGCGAGCCTGTAGTCTCAGCTGCTGGGGAGGCTAAGGAAGGAGAATTGCTTAAACCAGGGAGGTGGAGGTTGCAGTGAGCCGAGATCGTGCCACTGCACTCCAGCCTGGGTGACAGAGCGAGACTCCGTCTCAAAAAAAAAAAAAAAAATTGCATAAGCAGATCCTGAATTACAGCAGAAAAGCTGACACCAAGTAGTTTAAAGACCCCCACAGAGAAACCAAACCAATGTAAGAATACAGTTTCTTCATCTCTCTGTGCCATGTCTTTACCCTGCATACTTAGACCAATCAATGATCTCCATACTTCAGCCCACTCTCAAACTCCTAAATTAAAACTCTAACCCCAAACTCCCTGGGGAGGCAGATTTGAGGGTCTCCTCCTGTTTCCTCTTTGGCAGCCCTACAATTAAACCTCTTTCTCTGCTGCAACCCAGTGTCTTGGCATACTCACTTGCTGCATGCATTGAACAATGGACCTATTACAGTTACAGCTGAACCCTATATATATATACATATATATATATATACACACATATATATACATATATATATATATAGACAGAATTCTGACTCACAACCTGAAGCAACCAGCCCAAGAATCCAACCTACTATCTAAACTAATGAGTCAATGATGTCAGACTATCTCAATTAACCAGTCCAGGAAGCCAACAATAACCACTATAACAACTGGCTCAATTCACAATAGCCAAGATATGGAATCACCCAAATATTTGTCAACAAGGATAAACTGTGGAGGCTGGGCTAGGTGGCTCATGCCTGTAATCCCAGCACTTTGGGAGGCCCAGGTAGGCGGATCACTTGAGGTCAGGAGTTTGAAACAGCCTGGCCAACATAGTGAAACCGTGTCTCTACTAAAAATACAAAAATTGGCCAGGCGCAGTGGCTCACGCCTGTAATCCCAGCACTTTGGGAGGCTGAGGAGGGCAGATCGGAAGGTCAGGAGATCAAGACCATCCTGGCTAACCCAGTGAAACCCCGTCTCTACTAAAAATACAAAAAATTAGCTGTGCGTGATGGCACACGCCTGTAGTCCCAGCTACTCGGGAGGCGGAGGCGGGAGAATCACTTGAACCCAGGAGGTGGAGGCTGCAGTGGGCCAACACCACACCAATGCACTCCAGCCTGTGTGACGGAGTAAGACTATGTCTCAAAAAAAAAAAGTGTAGAATATATATCATGGAAATTAGCCATAGAAGAAGAGTAAAATCCTGTCATTTGCAGCAACACGAATAAAACTGGAGAACATTAAGTGAAACAAGCCAGGCACGAAAGACAAATAGTGCTTGATCTCACTCATGTGGAATCTTTAAGATGTTGTGATTAAACTAATAGAGAGTAGAACAGAAGTTACCAAAGGATGGGGAAGTAGGGTGTAGGATGATGGTGAGAAATTCGTCAACAGGTACAAGGCTACAGTAAGATAGGAGGAATAAGTTCTGGTGTTCAATTTCATAGCAGAATGACTGGAGTTATCAATAATGTATATTTCACAATAGCAAAAGAGAGATTTTGTTTTGTTTTGTTTTGTGAGACATAGTCTTGCTCTGTCACCCAGGCTGGAGTGCAATGGTGCGATCTTGGCTTACTGCAACCTCTGCCTCCATGGTTTAAGTGATTCTGGTGCCTCAGGCTCCCTGAGTAGCTGCGATTACAGGCGTGCACCCCCTTGCCCAGCTGATTTTTGTATTTTTTTTTTTTTTTTTTTTATAAAGACGGGGTTTCACCATATTGGTCAGGCTGGTCTTGAACTCCCAACCTCAGGTGATCCACCCGCCTTGGCCTCCAAAGTGCTTGGATTACAGGCGTGAGCCACCACACCCGGCCTGATTTTTGTATTTTTAGTAGAGACAGGGTTATGCCGTGTTTGCCAGGCTGGTTTTGAACTCCTGGACTCAAGCAATTCACTCACCCCAGCCTCCCAAAGTGCTGGGATTACAGAGGTAAGCCACTGCGCCCAGCCAAAAAAGAGCTTTTTAAATGTTATCATCACAAAGAAACAATAAATGTTTAACGTGATTAACACGCTAATTATCCTGATTAGGTCATTACACAATTTAGACATGCATCAAAACATGTATCTTTATTATGTATCAATCATAAATTAAAAATGAAAACAAAAAACTGCTGGCCCAAAGAAACATGACTTACTTAATACCCTACATTTTGGTCCCACCCCCTCCAACTTGGGACCAACTGAAGAAAGCCAAATATGTACCTCTTAACCACACAGGATGCCCTGCTTTTAATCAGCCTGTCTCCAGCTGCCCTATGCCAGGAACCTCCAATTAGGGCACACCTGAAACCTTCTCTTCCCCACCCCCTCCCCTTCCACCACTATAAAGCTTTCCCACTCCTCTGTCCGCTTTGAGTTTCTGCCAAATGCAAATGATAACAGCTGACTCTTTGCTCTGAATAGCTTTTGCTTGTTCTCATCTGGGCGCTCTTTATTTCCATATTAAAAATAGCTTTGATGCACTTTGGGAAGCAGAGGTAGGCAGATCACTTCAGGTCAGGAGTTCAAGATCATCTTGGCCAACATGGCGAAACCCTGTCTCTAACAAAAAATACAAAAATTAGCCAAATGTGGTGATGTACACCTGTAATCCCAGCTGCTCGAGAGACTTAGGCATGAGAATCACTTGAACCCAGGAAAACCTGTTTTTGTTTTGTTTTGAGATGGGGTTTTTGCTCTTGTTGCCCAGGCTGGAGTGCATTGGCGAACTCTTGGGTCACCGCAACCACCACTTCCCGGGTTCAAGCAATTCAACTGCCACAGCCTTCTAAGTAGCTGGGATTACAGGCATATACTACCGTGCCCGGCTAATTTTGTATTTTTAGTAGAGATGGGGTTTCTCCATGTCGGTCAGGTTGGTTTTGAACTCCTGACCTCAGGTGATCCGCCTGCCTTGACCTCCCAAAGTGTTGGGATTACAGGTGTGAGCCACCGCGCCTGGCCAAAATACATTATTTTCTTAACATAAAAAAGTGCTACACCTTTTCAATTTGCTTCAAATGACTGAAAAAAAAAAGAAAAAATTTAAAAAATAAAAAATAAAAAAGTGCTAACCATCAAATGAAAGATTAGTATACTATTACACCATTAGAGAAATTGAGAAAAGGAAATAAATTTTTGCTGATCTGCAAATCATGAAGATATTCTCCTGTATTTTCTGTTTGTTTTTTTTTGGAGACAAAGTCTCACTTTGTCACCCAGGTTGGAGTACAATGGTGTGATCTTGGTTCACTGTAACCTCTGCCTCCCGGGTTCAAGGGATTCTCCTGCCTCAGTCTCCCAAGTAGCCGGGATTATAGGTGCCCACCACCATGCCAAGCTAAATTTTCTATTTTTTTTTTTTTTTTTAGTAGAGATGGGGTTTCACCATGTTGGTCAGGCTGGTCTAGAACTCCTGACCTAAGATGCTCCACCTGCCTCAGCCTCCCAAAGTGCTGGGATTACAGGCATAAGCCACCACGCCTGGCCAATATTCTTCTCTATTTTCTTGTAGAAGCATTTTTGTTTTACCTTCCCATTTGGATTCCTGATCCATCTCCAATTAATTTTTTATGTGGTGTAAGTTTGGGATGAAGGTTTATTACTTTTAGCCTGTCAGTTCAGTTTAATAGGTTGAGTCAGAAAAAGCAGATCTATCTGAAAATGTCAAGTCTGGAACAATGGTAAAGGTTAAGATAAGGACTAAGGTCAGAGATAGAAGTGGATATTCTCCAAAAGAAGAGATAAGTATAGCAGTCAATAAAATCAAGGTAACAGAGAAAAGAAAATAACAAAGACCCTAGACAAATATATATATACAATAATCAACATAGAACTACATAGAATTGAAAACTAATCAGAGAAATAGGAAGAAAAATTATTTATAAGCAGTTTTCACGGAAATCAAGGGAAAATAAAAAGTTTCAAGATAAAAGATATGGCATTCTATAGAAGTGAAGGAAAGAACTGAGAAAAAGGCTACTGGACTTGGCATTATGATGCAAATTACCTTTGAAGGCATGGTTTCTTAGAATGGTACTAAGAAATGGATTCAGCTACTTCTGAGAAGGTATTTAAAAAGCTCAAACCGTTTGGTTGAAAGGACTTTCCTTATCAATCGAACCAGCAATCCCATTACTGGGTATATCCCCCAAAGGAATAGAAATCATTCTATCACAAAAACACAGGCACACATGTTTATTGCGGCACTATTTCCAATAGCAAAGACATGGAATCAACCCAAATGCCCACCAACAATAGACTGGATAAAGAAAATGTGGTACATATACACTATGAAATACTATGCAGCCACAGAAAAGAATGAGATCATGTCTTTTGCAGGGACATGGATGGTGCTGGAGACCATTATCCTTAACAAACAAAGGAACAGAAAACCAAATACTGCATGCTCTCACCTAAAAGTGGGAGCTAAAGGATGAGAACACATGGACACACAGACGGGAAGGACACACACTGGGGCCTTTCAGAGGGCGGAAGGTGGAAGGAGGGAGAGGATCATGAAAAATAACTAATAGGTACTAGGCTTAATACTTGGGTAATGAAATAATCTGTACGACAAATCCCCATAACACAAGTTTACCTATGTAACAAACCTGCACTTGTACCCCTAACGTAAAATGAAAGTTAAAAAAAAAAAAGGATTTTCCTCTCAGGATAGGAGTATCTAAACAAATTTATAGAGAAGGGCAAGAAATCAATGAAGGAGAAATAAAGCATGTAAGAGAGGAAATAATTATTCGAATAAGATGCCACAGGACAGTCCACGTGATCAAGACAGGTTAATGGCTTAAAGTGACCCAAACTATAAATGACTGACCTACTGGAATCTATCATTTGTACATCTGGCTGCATTTGAAACATATACCCACCTCAGACATTCCTAACTTTGGTTAAAAAGAACACTAACAATTGTGCCATTGTACTCCAACTTAGGTGACAGAGCGAGACCCCACGTTAAGGCGAAAAAAAATGTGCTGCAGGATCATACTGCCCTTATCTTACACTAAAGATAGGAATTGTATTCTCACCATCAGATCATCTTCCAATGCAAACATTATAATGGCACAAGTCCAGTGACTTTTTGTACAACTGGTAGCATAGAAAAGATTATGTAACTGCAGTTATTGAGCCAAAAAGGGAGCAGTCTCCACTAGGGAAAAAGTTATATCCCAGAGCTACTTGTTCTCTTAAGCCCAGTTAACCAGTCAATTCATCCTCTAAAATGTAAACATACGTAAGGTTTACTTTATGCTTTGCTCTTTGCAAAATTCTTTGAGTGCTCCTAGAAATATAAAGGTAAATTTGATATAAACATTAAGAAAACTGCAATTGAACACTTCCTTTCTTCTGCCCTTTACTATTAACTGCCCAGTTACTAAATCCTGCAACTACTGCTATGCAATGTTGTTTTTAAGAGATGGGGGTCTCTCTATGTTGGCCAGGTTGGTATTGAACTCCTGAACTCAGGCAATCCTATATTACCCTGACTTGATCCTGTTAATGTATACATTTATCAAAACATCACTGCATCCCATGAATATGTACAATTATTACGTGTTAATTAAAATAAAACTTTAAAAAGACTGAGCATGGTGGTTCACACCTGTAATCCCAGCACTTTGGGAAGCTGAGGGTAGGGGGATCATATGAGGCCATGAGTTCGAGACCAGCCTGGCCAACAAGGCAAAACCCTGTCTCTACTAAAAATACAAAAATCAGCCAGGAGTGGTGGGACATGCCTGTAATCCCAGCCACTTGGGAGGCTGAGGCACGAGAATCGCTTGAACTTAGGAGGTGGAGGTTGCAGTGAGCTGAGACAGCACCACTGTACTCCAGCGTTGGTGACAGGGTAAGACCCTGTTCCCTAGCCCTAAGCCCCCACATTAAAAAAAAAAATACTGGACCGGGCACAGTGGCTCACACCTATAATCCCAGCACTTTGGGAAGCCAAGGTGGGTAGATCATGAGGTCAGGAGTTCAAGACCGGCCTGGCCAATATGGTGAAACCCCGTCTTTATATTTAAAAAATAAAAAATAAATAAATAAATAAATAATATAAAAAAAAGGAATGGGACTCTGTCTCAAAACGAACAAATAAACAAACACAGGCCAGGTGCAGTGGCTCATGCCTGTAATTCCAGCACTCTGGGAGGCTTAGGTGGGTGGATTACTTGAGTTAAGGAGTTCGAGACCAGCCTGGCCAACATGGTAAAACTCCATCTCTACTAAAAATACAAAAATTAGCCAGATGTGTTAGTGCATGCCTGTAGTCCCAGCTACTCAGGAGGCCGAGGCAAGAGGATCACTTGAACCCAGGAGGCAGAGGTTGCAGTGAGCTGAGATTGTGCCACTGCACTCTGGCGTAGGTGACAGAGAATCCATCTCAAAAAAAAAAAAAAAAAAAAAAAGGAAAGAAAACTAAACTAAAAGAAAAAAAGAATCCCATGCAAAGTCAGCTGAGAAAACAGGTTATGTGATTTCAAAAAGGTGATCACAGGCCTGCTGGTACTTTCAGCAGAGTCTAGTCACTGAAAGAGGCAAATGGTGATCCTGTACTAATATTTCAACATTCAGGCTTAGGAAACTAAAACTTTTTTTTTTTTTTTTGACTAAAACATTTTTAAAATTTATTTGTGGTCTTAATTGAAGTAAAAGAAACTAATTTTATTAATTCAATCAAGGTTGTGGGGACAATACAAGTCAAAAGAGACTGTTTATATACCATAATTTTTTTTTTTTTTGAAGCAGGGTTTCACACTGTTGCCCAGGCTGGAGTGTAGTGGCACAATCATAGCTCACTGTGACCCCAAACTCCTGGCCTCAAGCAATCCTCCCACCTAAGCCTCTTGAGTAGTTGGGACCATAAGCTCACACCATCATGCCCAGCTAATTAAAAAAGAACTGGGGGGGGGGGGCACAGTGGCTTTGGGAGGCCAAGGCAAGCGGATCACGAGGTCAGGAGTTCGAGACCAGCCAGACCAACATGGTGAAACCCAACCTCTACTAAAAAATACAAAAATTAGCCAAGCATGGTGGCAGGCGCCTGTCATCTCAGCTACTCAGGAGGCTGAGGCAGGAGAATCACTTGAACCCGGAAGGCGGAGGTTGCAGTGAGCCGAGACCCCATCATTGCACTCCAGCCTAGGTGACAGAGCAAGACTTCATCTCAAAAAAAAAAAAAAATCTTTTTTAGAGACAGGGGTCTTGCTCTGTCACCCAGGCTGGTCTCAAACTGCTGGCCTCAAGTGATCCTCCCATGCCCATCTCCCAAAGCACTGGGGTTACAGTTGTGAGCCACTGTGCTGGGCCCATGATTTCAATTTTTGAGAAAGTAGAGAAAGAGATGTGTCGGGTAATAAGGATGTTATCTTTCCTAAAAAGAGACTGTTTTGGGATGTAAAATAGTACCTGGTATTACCCCACACTATAAACTTTACACATCCTTCTTTACCACAGGAGCAGGTAGCTTGGTGGTTCTACTGCCAAAAGTCTGGAGAGCCACCTGACCTGACAAGGTATATATTTGACTTTCTTTTCTTCTGACTTTGCAGACTACGTACTGCCACAATTCTTGTTATGGCCAAAATGATTGGTCTACATTTAGGGTGGAGATTTCTTGACAGTATAGGTTTTAAGGCTACACATCAGCTGCTAGGAGACTAGGCCAAAGAAAAAGGTTTTAGGTTGCCACTTACTTCAAATCAAGGCCGCTTTATCTTTGAGCATTCTAGTTTCTCATTTACTTTGCAACTTTTCTGCAAGTTCTTCAAATTTCTTGCCTCTTTCCTGCTAATATACTGAATATGTAAGTTCATGTGAGCTGCTTACTATCTTGTTAATAAAATTTTCTGTCCTAAGGACATAACCCAATTACTATGTATAATTTCAGATTCTCACAAAAAAATTTATGTAGTTCCCACTCACGTATAATTGATTAAATTTACGTCACTGTTTCTAAAATGGCTTAATTAGGGGAAACAATTTATACTCTCTAATGCTCCCACAAATATTGCTATCCCTTTAAACTGCATCTATACTTATTGTCCTGTGACTTGATACTCATAGGTTTTCTTGTCTTAGAAGTAATCTCATTTAATTAAGATCTTTCTTCATGATAAGATAGTTGCGTAATAACAAAAACTATTTATTGGCTTTTAAATTGCAATTTCAATTTTGCAACATCTCTGCACATCACTTTTGCAAACAGAAATTCCTAACAAATAACGCTTTGAGGTTCCCAAGTGTAAGAGACTAAATGCTTTTTGTTTTTGTTTTGAGACAAGGTCTTGCTCTGTTTGTTGTCTAGGCTGGAGTACCTTGGTGCCATCTTAGCTCACTGCAAGTCTTGACCTCCTGGGCACAAGTGATCATCCTATCTCAGCCTCTCGAGTAGCTGAGACCACAGGTATGTGTCACTACACCCGACTAATTTTTTAATTTTTTGCAGAGACCTGGGAAGTGGGTTGGGTATCTCTGTTTGTTCCCCAGGCTGGTCTCCAACTCCTGGCCTCAAACGATCCTCTCACCTCAGCCTTCCAAAGTGCTGGGATTATAGTTGTGAGCCATGGCACCCAGCCCAGACTAAATGTTTTCGAACAATTACTGAAAAAACAAATAATCCCATTGTTAGATAATGCCTATAGATAATCACCAACTTCCAAATGCTGGACTGAAGATTCTATCACATTACTTTAAGCGCAAAAGATAATCAACAAATGGAAAAGAAGATTTAACTGGATAAGCAGGTTCTCTACATCTTTTGTATTGAAATCCTAATTTTAAACGAAGAAATAGGCGAGGTGGTGGTTCAAACCTATAATCCGAGCACTCTGGAAGCCCAAGGTGGACAGATTGCCTGAGCCCAGGAGTTTGAAACTACAGTGAGCTATGATTGCACCACTGCACTCCAACTTGGGCAAGAGTGAGACCCTGTCACTCATTCATTTGTACATACATGCATATAGCGTTCTACTTAAATAGGCAGATAAAAAGACATATTTATCTCAACTATCTTCCTAATCCTCAATTAAAAGCACAGAAATAAAAAAGCTATAAATAAAGCCCAAAGACAGAAGAGGAAATAACAAATCAAAGATGTCAACAAAATATTGGAAAATAAAAAGTGAAGAGGCTGGGCATGGTGGCTCACAGATATAATCCCAAGGCTTTGGGAGGCCAAGGTGGGATGAGCTCTTGAGCCCAGGAGTTTTTGAGACCAGCCTGGACACCACAGGGAGACTCTGTCTCTACAAAAAAAAAAAAACATTAGCCAGGGGTGGTGGCATGTACCTGTGGTCCCAGCTACTTGGGAGGCCAAGGCAGAAGGACCACTTGAGCCCAGGGGTTCAAGACCAGCCAGGGAACATAGTGACACCTTGTTCTGCAAAAAAGTAAGTAGCCGGGTGTGGTGGCACGTGCCTGTAGTGCCAGCTACGGGGGAGTCTGAGGTGGGCAGATTGCTTCAGCATGGAAGGTCAAGGCTGCAGTGAGCTGTGACTGAACCACTCCACCACTCCACTGCATCCCAGTATGGGTGACAGAGTGAGACCCTGTCTCCAAAAAAAAAAAGAAGAAGCCTCCAATTTCTTGCCAGGGTCAAGCATAAGCCTGCCTATCAGCTTTCTGGATGTAACAAGCAGAATGAGAAATCACGTTAATTGATGTTTACCATATTTGTCTTCATTTGGCCTTTGTAACTGGTGCACTCACTCACCACAAAAGACACAAGTGGTGTTTGGTATTTCTGAATCTGGAGCCTTCCCCTGAACCTTAGCTATCTAGAACCTCCAGTTTGGAATCACTACTGGGTTCTTGGTTTGAATCAGTTCACTTACTGCTTCATTTCACTTCTAGGCTGTTGCTTCTTCTGCATTGTTAAACCAGTTAAAACTGTTCCTCTATATTTCCTTCTCCCAAACATGTAGAGAAGCTAGCTCTCTTTTTCTACTTTTCCCATTCTGTTCTTGCATGTTTATATCCATTTTATTCCTTTACTATAATTTCATATGGCTTAAAAAGAAGTGGGGCCTGAAGGCACATACCTGTAGTCACAGCCACTCAGGAGGTGGAGGCAGAAGAATCATTCGAGTCCAAGATGCTGTGGAGAAATATAATCATGCCTGTGAATACAGAGCATAGGCAACAAAGGGAGACCCCATTTCTTTGAAAAATTTGTGCTGTATCCAATTCTGCCTGTTACTTAATACCTTTGGGATGACAAAGACTTAGGAGATCAAAAATAAAATAAACAAAAAATCCCCCAGAGATACCAAAGGATGACTATTTTAAAATAAAGCTGCTTCTTTCTTTACCTTTTTGTCAACTGTTGCCTTGGGTTTACTTATTTAGGAATGCACTTCTGAAAATTTACCAATGTGTTACTGCTCTCAAGAGACTATTAAAATAATTTAAAAGATTAAATAAATAAATAAACAAAACAATAAATATATGGTCACTCTGTCATGTTTAACCAGAAATTTGTAATCACAGTAAAAAATTCCTGATATTATGGGGCTTATATTTAACAAGGGGGAAACCAACAATAAAAATAATTAAAATATGTTTGAAAGTAATAAATGCTTATTAAGATTAAGCAGGACCAGGCACAGTGGCTCACGCCTGTAATCCCAGCACTTTGGAAGGCCGGGGCGGGCGGATCACTTAAGGTCAGGGACTTCAAGACCAGCCTGGCCAACATGGTGAAACCCAATCTCTGCTAAAAATAAAAAAATTAAAAAAAAAATTAGTCGGGTGTGGTGGCAGGTGCCTGTGGTCCCAGCTACTTGAGAGGCTGAGGCACAAGAATCGCTTGAACCCAGGAGATAGAGGTTGTAGGGAACTGAGATCACACCACTGCACTCCAGCCTGGGTGACTGAGCAAGACTCCGTCTCAAAAAAAAAAAAAAAGATCAAGCAGGTGCTAGGGAAGACTTTGCACTGAGATGATATCTGGGCCAGGATCTAGAAAATGTGTGAACGAACGAAGTGGATATGCAATGAAAACATAGATGTAAACCTCTCATAAAGGGACATTCTTGTCATGCTTGGGAACAACAAGGCTGAGACTGTAGAGCAAGTGGAACACTGTTATATGCTGCTGATCAGAATATAAAGTGTTATAACCACTTTGGAAAACTTTGTTAGGGTCTGTTTTCTTTCTTTTTGTTTTTTGAGACAGAGTCTTGCTGTGTTGCCCAGGCTGGAGTGCAGTGGCGTAATCTCGGCTCACTGCAAACTCCGCCCCCCCGCCCCCGGGTTCAAGAGATTCTCTTGCCTCAGCCTCCTGAGTAGCTGTGATTACAGGCACACACAATCACGCCCAGCTAATTTTTGTATTTTTAGTAGAGAAGGGGTTTCTCCATATTGGTCAAGCTATCTCCAACTCCCGACCATGTGATCCGCCCGCCTCGGCCTCCCAAAATACTGGGATTACAGGCGTGAGCCACCGCGCATGGCCTGTTAGGGTCTTATAAAGTTACTGACCATGCAAGCAATATGATTACAATATAACCAAACAATTCTATTCCTAGGTAGTTACCCACCCAAGACAAATAAAAATATACATCCTGAAAGACTTGTACAAAAGTTTTATGGCAACTTTATTCAGAGTAAATCCAAATAGGAAACAATCCAAACATTTAATAAGAGAAAAATGTTTTAATAAATTATAGTGTATTCATACAATGGAGCAAAATAAAAACCAACTCGGCAAAATAAAATCAACCAACAACACAAA
This sequence comes from Ateles fusciceps, assembly GCA_036589455.1. Lineage (NCBI taxonomy): Eukaryota > Metazoa > Chordata > Mammalia > Primates > Atelidae > Ateles > Ateles fusciceps. Next base: position 16,415,437 of record JAZHEH010000681.1, on the reverse strand, counting down.
CAAAAAACCTTGGCCGGCCGCAGTGGCTCATGCCTGTAATCCCAACACTTTGGGAGGCCGAGGCCGGCAGATTACTTGAGGTCAGGAGTTTGAGACCAGCCTGGCCAACATGGTGAAATGCTGCCTCTACTAAAAATACAAAAAAAATTAGTCATGTGTGATAGCAGGCTCCTGTAATCCCAGCTACTTGGGAGGCTGAGGCAGGAAAATCGCTTGAACTTGGGAGGTGGAGGTTGCAGTGAGCGGAGATCACACCACTGCACTACAGCCTGGGTGACAAGAGCGAGACTCCATCTCAAAAAAAAAAAAAATACAAAAAACCTCCTTATGAATACAAATAGATGGATCTCACGTAATACAAAGTAAAACCAGACACAAAAATACACACTATGAGTATGATTGCATCTATACCATGCTCTAGGAAAGGTAAACGTAATCTCTTGTGATAGAAAACAGATCAGTATCAGATGGGTGAGGTGGCTCACACCTGCAATCCTAGCACTTTGGGAGGAAGAGGTGGGTGACACACCTGAGGTCAGGAATTCAAGAGCAGCCTAGCCCATATGGTGAAAACCCATTTCTACTAAAAATACAAAAATTAGCCAGGTGTGGTGGCACACATCCATAGTCCCAGCTGCTTGGAAGGCTGAAGTGGGAGATCGCTTGAGCCCAGGAGGCAGATGTTGCAGTGAGCCAAGATCCCGACACTGCACACTCCAGCCTGGGTGACAGAGCCAGACTCCGTCTTCAAAAGAAAAAAAAAAGAAAACAGATCAGTATTGCTTGGGGCTGGGAATAGAGGTAGAAATGGTAGGGGGGGAAAAGTTAGTGATGGGAATTTCCATGTTTGATTGTGGTGGTGATTATAAGACATGCATTTACCAAAACTTGTCAAACTATACATTTATAATGGATTTAATTTATTGTATGTCAGTTACACCTCAATCAAGTAGGTTTTTAAAAAGGATTGCTCAGGTTGCTGTACAGAGAACAGATGACAGATATATATGGAACTAATCTAATATTAACAATGAACAGTTAACCAATTAATATTTCCTTGATTTATGCTAAAAATGAATCGCAAATTCAGTTTTTCTTAGTAACAGTCCTGGCATATTAACAACATTGCTTTCACAACTGTATAATGCCTACTTCTATTTGCACAAAATCTATAAGCAGTAACCTCAAAACTGTTACAGAAATAATAGAATGTTTTGCCTGCAATTAAAAAAACACAAAGTATTTGCTGACAAATGCTCAACACTTTGTATGCTTAAAATGCAGTTTTTTTTTCTTTTCCTTTTTTGAGACAGTCTCGCTCTGTCGTCTAGGCTGGTACGCAGTAGCACAGTATCACTCTAATCTCCACCTCCCAAATTCAAGTGATTCTCCTGCCTCAGTCTCCCAAGTGGCTGAGACCACAGGCATGCGCCACCACCTTAGCTAATTTTTGTATTTTTAACAGAGATGGGGTTTCACCATGTTGGCTTGGCTGGTCCTGAACTCCTGACCTTAGGTTATCTGCCCACCTTGGCCTCCCAAAGCGCTGGAATTACAGGCGTGAGACACCGAACCTGGACAAAATGCTTTTTTTCCTGACCTATTTTTTTTTTTTTTTTAAGACAAGGTCTCAATCCTTTGTCCAGGCTGTAGTGCAGTGGCCCAATCATGGATCACTGCAGCCTCAATCTCCCGGACTCAGGTGATTCTCCCACTTCAGCCTCTGGAGTAGCTGGGACTACTAGCATGCCACCACGCCCAACTAATTTTTTGTAGAAATAGGGCTTTGCCTTGTTGCCCAGGCTGGCTGCCAACTCTTGGACTCAAGCAATCCGCCCATCTCAGCCTCCCAAACTGCTAGGGATTGCAGGCATGAGCCACTGCATTTGGCCCTAAAACGCTTTGGCAACGTAACGAGACTCAGTCTCAAAAAAAAAAAAAAAAAGTGGCCAGGCACGGTGGCTCAAGCCTGTAATCCCAGCACTTTGGGAGGCAGAGGTGGGCAGATCACCTGAGGTCAGGAGTTCGAAACCAGCCTGGCCAACATGGCAAAACCCCATCTCTACTAAAAATATAAAAATTAGCCAGGTGCAGTGGCGGGTGCCTATAATCCCAGCTACTCGAGAGGCTGAGGCAGGAGAATTGTTTGAACCCAGGAGGGGAGGCTGCCGTGAGCCAAGATCGCGCCATTGCACTCCAGCCTAGGTGATAGAGCGAGACTCCACGTACAAAAAACAAAAAAGCCGTGCACAGTGGCGCGTGCCTGTAGTTGAGACTCCGTCTCAAAAAAAAAAGCTTTTAAACTCATGTTTATCATGTGAGAACATTTAGGTTTGGGGAGCATTAAAATTAAATTTATAATTTGACATTTCTTTTTTTTTTTTTTTGAGACAGAGTCTTGCTCTGTCACCCTGGATGCAGTCACACTCATAGTATGTATTTTTGTGTCTGCTTTCACTTTGCATTATGTGAGAGTCATCTATTTGTATTCATAAGGAGATTTTTTGTTTTTTGAGTTTTTTTGGGACAAAGTCTCACTCTCGTCGCCCAGGCTGGAGTGCAGTGACGCAATCTCTGCTCACTGCAACCTCCACCTCCTGGGTTCAAGCAATTCTCCTGCCTCAGCCTCCCAACCCAAGTAGCGGGGATTACAGGCACCCACCATCATGCCCAGCTAATTTTTGTATTTTTGTAGAGACAGAGTTTTGCCATGTTGGCTAGACTGGTCTCAAACTCCTGACCTCAGGTGATCTGGTTGCCTCGGCCTCCCACAGTACTGGGATTACAGGCATGAGCCACCGCACCCGGCCTGGGCTAATTTTCTTATTTTTAGTAGAGATGAAGTTTTGTCATGTTGGCCAGGCTGGCCTCGAACTCCTGGCCTCAAGTAATCCATCCACCTCAGTCTCCCACAGTGGTGAGATTACAGGATTACTGCACCCGGCCTTATTTCTTAAGCTAACAGTGGAAGAGCAGATCCTTTCCTGACATAGTCCTTTTTTTCTGTAGCAAATATGTTTATATTTTCCTCCTAACACTTTGGTTTCAAAGGTAGGTGTGCAATAAATGAAGAGGGGGAAAATACTTCTTTATAGTATAATACAATAAATAAATGTAAGAAGAATAGCAGACTTAGATAGAAAATGACAATTTTGTAACCATTAAAGGAATAACTGGTTCAAGCAAATCACCAAGGTATGCTAAAACTTCTGGGTGAAACTTTATCTACAAATGAAATATTTACACATCTATGGGAACACAGGTTACTATTTATTAATTACGAAGAGAAACCTGGTGGATACAATCTTATCTTTGATGAGATAACATACTGATATTGGGGCTGAGAAATCAATACCCCAGGCAGGGCGTGGTAGCTCATGCCTATAATCCCAGCACTTTGGGAGGCTGAGGCAGGCGGATAGCTTTAGTTCAGGAGTGTCAGACCAGCCTGGGCAACATGGCAAAACCCTGTCTCTACTAAAAATACAAAAAGTAGCCAAGGGTGGTCGCACATGCCTGTAGTCCCAGCTACCCGGGAGGCTGAGGCAGGAGAATTGCTTGAACCCGAGAAACGGAGGTTGCAGTAAGAGATGGCACCACTGCACTCCGCCTGAGTGACAGAGGGAGACTCTGTCTAAAAAATATATATATATATCTCTCTGAAGTGGGCCAGGTGCAGTGGCTCATGCCTGTAATCTCAGACTCTGGGAGGCCAAGGTGAATGGATCACCTGAGGTCAGGAGTTTGAGACCACCAGCCTGACCAACATGGTGAAACCCCATCTATACTAAAATTACAAAAAAATTAGCCAGGCGTGCTGGCGGGCTCCTGTAATCCCAGCTACTCAGGAGGCTGAGGCAGGAGAACTGCTTGAACCCAGGTGGCAGAGGTTGCAGTGAGTCGAGATTGCTCCACTGCACTCCAGCCTGGGCAACAGACTAAAACTCCATCTCCAAAAAAAAAGAAAAAAAATCTCTGAAGTGGCCTTTCATCAACAAGGTAGACTGAACTGATGCTGTCAGTTCCTTTTCCCAGTACAAACATATAAAGATGCAGACAAAGTGACAATAAAAGGCCGGGTGCGGTAGCTCACACCTGTAATCCCAGCACTTTGGGAGGCTGAGGCGGGTGGATCACGAGGTTAAGAGATTGAGATCATCCTGGCCAACATGGTGAAACCCTATCTCTACTAAAAATACAAAAATTAGCCGGGCGTGGTAGCACATGCCTGTAGTCCCAACTACTCGGCAGACTGAGACAGGAGAATTGCTTGAACCTAGGAGGCGGAGGTTGCAGTGAGCTGAGATCGTGCCACTGCACTCCAGCCTGGCGCCTGGTGACAGAGCGAGACTCTGTCTCAGAAAAAAGAAAAAAGACAATAAAAATGTTCTGACACACAGCTGAACTAGAAAAACTGAAAAAATGAAAAACTGAGATATCCCAGATTCCGTAAAAAGAGTACAGTCAAAGCCACAGACGTAAGGGCAATCTGATACCAGAGAACCAAGGCCTATGGGGGAAAAGGGTTAGGTCCTTTTGACAAACACATGAGAGTACAAGAACAAGGTTGAGATATATGACCTTAACCTTACAGGCAGGTAAAGGCCCTGTACCCTAGTTAAAGCCCCAGAGCCAAGTGCTCCTTTCCTGGATCACAGATGCTCAAAGAATCCTGAAGAAGCCACAAAGAGGTTTGCCATCTATCATGGCAAGGTTGAGAGATGGGCAACTTGTTCTCAAAATATTAAAAGCACAAGGAAAATAAGCACATAAATGTAAGATCCAAAATCAAACTACCTACGTGCATGATAAGGAAATGAAAACCCAAGAAATTAACCTAAAAATCAGTCTCGAAACACTGAACTCCCAAGAAACAGGGAGAAACAAGGCTGGATAGCCTTGGGAGAAGCTGTCACAGTCCTGAATCAACAACCTGCTGCCAGTACACACTCATAACTCTTCCCCTCAACTTTTAGGTAGACAAATTCATCATTTTATAAACTACAGACTTCACGTAAGAAAAAAATATCAACAACTAAAAATAATAAGCAAATATGGCTGGGCGCAGTGGCTCACATTTGTAATCCCACCACTTTGGGAGGCTGAAGTGGATGGATCATGAGGTCAAGAGATTGAGACCATCCTAGCCAACATGGTAAAACCCCGTCTCTACTAAAAATACAAAAAAACAAAAAAAATTAGCTGGGTATGGTGGCACGCGCCTGTAGTCCCAGCTACTCAGGAGGCTGAGCCAGGAGAATCGCTTGAACCCGGGAGGTGGAGGTTGCAGTGAGCCGAGATAGCACCATTGCTCTCCAGCCTGCCGATAGAGCAAGACTCTGCCTCAAAAAAAAAAAAAAAAAGCAAATATTAGAAGCTACATATGTGAGATAGACTAGGCAAACTAAGAAGAAATCTGCTTATTTTTGAACTTGTTAAATCAGTAAAAAAGAGAAGGGGCCAGGGCACAGTGGCTCACTGCCTGTAATTCCCAGCACTTTGAGAGGCCAAGGTCTGCAAGGTCAGCCCAAGATTTCAAGGCCAGCCTGGGTAACATTGTCAAACCCCATCTCTACAAAAAATTAAAAGAAAAAAAATAAGCCAGGTATGGTGGCACATGCCTGTGGCCCTAGCTACTTGGGAGGCTGAGGTGGGAGGGTTCACTTGAACTTTAGAGATCAAAGCTGCAGTAAGCCCTCCCTGATTGTACCACTGACTTCCAACTTGGGCAACAGAGCGAAACCCTGTCTCAGAAAAAAAGGAGAAAGAAACATAAGGCAGCGAAAGTAATACTAGAGTTCAAATCATCAGGTCACAGTGTGAGCGTGAAAAAATTAGGCTTATAATGATCTGAGTATAAGGTAGCAAGAAAAAGAAGTTTTGAGAAACCACAATGAAGGGTATTGGGAATAGAGAGTAAGTGGAAAGAGGGGATATAGACCTGGCTTTTGAATTGCAGAGGCAGGGCTGATTTAGAACACTGAGAAGGTAGTAGGTTGATTTCTTTTTTTAAAGATCACATTACTGGCTGGGTGCGGTGGCTCACTCTTGTAATCCCAGCACTTTGGGAGGCCAAGGCAGGTGGATCACCTGAGATCAGGTGTTTGAGACCAGCCTGACCAACATGGTGAAACCCCATCTCTACTAAAAATACAAAAACTAGTTGGGCGTGGTAGCAGTCGCCTGTAATCCCAGCTACCGGGAAGGCTGAGGCAGGAGAATCGCTTGAACTCGGGAGGCGGAGGTTGCAGTGAGCCAAGGTCACGCCATTGCACTTCAGCCTGAGCAACAAAGCGAGACTCCGCCTCAAAAAAAAAAAGTTACGTTACTTTTTCTTTTTTCCATGGCTGCTCTTGAACTCCTGACCTCATGATCTGCCCGCCTCAAACTCCTGACCTCAGGCGCAGTGATGGGTGCCTGCAATGCCAGCTGCTCAGGAGGCTGAGGCAGGAGAATCACTTGAACCCAGAAGGTGGAGGTTGCAGTGAGCTGAGATTGTGCCATTGCACTCCAGCCTGGGTGAGAGAGTGACACTCTGTCTCAAAAACAAAAACAAAAACAAAAACAAAACCTGAGATATAATTCACATACCATACAAATCACCATTTTAAGATGTACAACTCAGTGGTTTTAGTACAACCACCACCACTATCTGATTTTGGAACCTTTTTTTTTTTTTTCAGACAGGATCTTACTCTTGTCACCCAGCTCAGAATGCAGCGGTGTAAACATGGCTCACTGCAGCCTCAACCTCCCAGGATCAGGTGATCCTCCCACCTCGGCCTCCCAAGTAATTGGGAACTACAGGTGTGTGCCGCCACGCCATGTTAATTTTCTGTATATTTTGTAGACACAGGGTTTCACCATGTTGTCCAGACTGGTCTCAAATTCCTGAATTAAAGTGACCTGCCTGCCTCAGCCTCTCAAAGTACTGGCATTTCAGGCATGAGCCGCCACACCTGTCCTAGAACATTCTCATAATACCAAAAAGAAATCCTAGCTGAATAATAGTCCATTATGTGGAATATCTTTTTGTTTATGATAGCACATTGTGTTTGCTGATTTATCAGTTGATAGCCATTTGACTTGTCTCTACTTTTTGGTTGGTATGAATAATATTGCTAACAACATCCACGTGTAAGTTTTTACATCAACATATGTTTTCAATTCCCTTGGGTATATAACTAGATGTGAAATTCCTGGGTCATATGGTAATTCAACATTTAACTTTTTGAGGAACTGCCAAACTGTTTTCCAAAACAGCAGTATCATTTTATATACAGCAGTCGGTTGAAATTTAAGACTAGTATATAAATTAAGGACAGCCAGGCATGACGGCATATACTTGTATTCCTAGCTACTCAGGAAGCTGAAACAAGAGGATCACATGAGACCAGGAATTCAAGGCTAAAGCACACTATGACAGCACCTGTTGAACAGCCATGGCACTCTAGCCTAGGTTACATAGAGAGATTCTGCCTTTATAAATTTTTTGTCTAAAAAGGAGCAAAGATGAGATACTATGTATGGGTCTTTCTCTTCCTTTTTCTCCAAGTAATTGGCTCTTTTTCACAGTCTCACTTTGTGTTCTCCCCAGACTCTTTTTTTTTTTTCAAGCGGAGTTTCTCTCTTGCTGCCCAGGCTGGAGTACAGTGGCATGATCTCAGCTCACTGCAACTCCGCCTCCTGGATTCAAGCAATTATCCTACCTCAACCTCCCAAGTAGCCGGGATTACAGACGTGCACCACTACGCTCGGCTAATTTTGTATTTTTTTTTTTTTTGGTAGACATGGGGGTTTCACCATGTTGGTCAAGCTGGTCTCGAACTCCTGACCTCAAGTGATCCATCGGCCTCCCAAAGTGCTGGGATTACAGGCACGTGCCACTGTGCCCAGCCTCAATCTCTTTTAATCTATAATACACAACTCATATCCATATGCTATTGCTGTACTCCTTTAATTTCAATGGCTGGGTGGTTCATTTCCTTAAATGCTTTGGCAAACATTAAAGTACTGAGTTGAGATTTTTCTGCTTTTTAATAAATTCTGCTATAAGTTTTCCTCAAAGCACTGCTTTCACTGAATCCCATGAGTTTCATTATGTTCTGACTACCTTTTATCTTAAAATGCTTTCTAATATCATTTGTGGATTTTTTAATGCATAAGCTTGTTTTATTTTAGCTTCAGAGGTATATGTGTAGGTTTATTATATAGATTGCATGTCACGAAAGTTTGGTTTATTGGGTTTGGTATATATTATTTTGTCACCCAGGTAATAAGCATACCACTCGATGTGTTTGTTTTTTTTTTTTTTGAGAGAGTCTCAATGGTTGCCCAGGCTGGAGTGCAGTGGCACAATCTCGGCTCACTGCAGCCTCCACCTCCCAGGTTCAAGCAATTCTCCTGCCTCAGCCTCCGAAGTAGCTGGGACTACAGGTACACGCCATCATGCCTGGCTATTTTTTTGTATTTTAATAGAGACAGGGTTTTATGGTGTTGCCCAGGCTAGCTGCAAACTCCTAAGCTCAGGCAATTTGCCCGCCTCCGCCTCCCAAAGTTCTGGGATTACAAGCGTGAGCCACCGTGCCCAGCTTACTTGATGTATTCTTTCAAGTTTCTTTCTTTTTTTTTTTTTTTTTTAAGGCTAGTCAAGTGAAGCAGTGGGAGTGGAGAAGGACTTTTTTCTTTTTTTTTTGAGACAGAGTCTCACTCCGTCGCCACGCTGGAGTGCAGTGGCTCGATCTTGGCTCACTGCAACCTCCGCCTCACAGGTTCAAGCAATTCTCCTGCCTCAGCCTCCCGAGTAGCTGGGACTACAGGCACGCACCACCACACCCAGTTAATTTTTGTATTTTTGGTAGAGACGAGGTTTCACCATGTTGGCCAGGATAGTCTCGATCTCTTGACCTTGTGATCCGCCCGCCTCGGCTTCCCAAAGTGCTGGGATTAATGGCGTGAGCCACCGCACCCGGCCTTTTCTTTCTGGAGTGCAATGGTGCAAGGCTGGAGTGCAATGGTGCAATGTGGTCTTACCGCAAACTCCGCCTCCTGGGTTCAAGCGATTACCCTGTCTCAGCCTCTTGAGTAGCTAGGATTACAGGTATGCGCCACCACTCTCGGCTTATTTTGTATTTTTAGTATAGCCAGGGTTTCTCCATGTTGGTCAGGCTGGTCTCAAACTCCCGCCCTCAGGTGATATGCGCGCCTTGGCCTCCCAAAGTGCTGGGATAACAGGCGTGAGCCACCATGCCCGGTTGAAGTTTCTTTTGATATACAAAATGGTAAATATTTTTCTTTCTCTCAGAAAACAATTAAATGGGAGCTATAATTTGTAAGTCTTCAAACTACTTTGTTTCCAATGTTTGTATTGTGGTTAACATGTAATGTAAAATTTACCATCATTTTTTTTTTCTTTTGAGACGAGTCTCACTCTGTCGCCCAGGCTGGAGGGCAGTGGCGCAATCTCGGCTCACTGCAACCTCCACCTCCCAGGTCCAAGCAATTCTCCTGCCTCAGCCTCCTGAGTACTACTCCCGAGCCACCAGGCCCGGCTAAGTTTTTTGTATTTTTAGTAGAGACAGGGTTTCACCATGTTAGCCAGGATGGTCTTGATCTCCTGCCCTTGTGATCCACCTGCCTCAGGCTCCCAAAGTGCTGGTATTACAGGCGTGAGCCACTGTGCCTGGCCAAAATTTACCATCTTAACCATTTTTTTTTTTTTTTTTTTGAGATGGGAGTTTTTGCTCTTGTTGCGCAGGCTGAGTGCAATGGCGCGATCTTGGCTCACTGCAACCTCCGCCTCCAGGGTTCAAGCGATTCTCCTATCTCAACCTCCCCAGTAGCTGGGATTATAGCCACGCCTGGCTCATTTTTTGTATTTTTAGTGGAGACGGAGTTTCTCCATGCTGGTCAGGCTGATCTCGAACTCCCAACCTCAGGTGATCCACCCGCCTCAACCTCCCAAAGTGCTGGCACTACAGGCATGAACTACCATGCCCGGCCCCATCTTAACCATTTTTAAGTGAAGAGTTTAGTGGTATTATTCATTCATAAAGTTGTGTAATGATCACCACACCATCTCCAGATCTGTTTTCATTTTGTACAGCTAAAACTATGTAACCATTAAACGGTAACTCACATTCCACATTACTGCCAGCCCTGGCAACCACCATTCTACTTTCTGTCTATAACTCTGAATACCCTAGGTACTTTTTTTTTTTTTTAAAGACGGGGTTTCACCATGTTGGTCACGCTGGTCTTGAATTCCCAACCTCAGATGATCCACCCGCCTTGGCCTCCAAAGTGCTTGGATTACAGGCGTGAGCCACCTCGCCCAGCCTACCCTAGGTACTTAAAATAACAGGAATCATACAGTATTTGCCTTCTTTGTGACTGGCTTATTTTCACTTAGCATAATGACTTTAATCATCCCTGCTTTAGTACATTGCAAATTTACTTCCTTTTTAATGCAGAGTAATATTTCATTACATGACATACCACCCAATACAAAAATAGATGAATACAGTATAGTTAGTACACTAAGTTTTTTGTTTTGTTTTGCTCCGTAGCCCAGGCTAGAGTGCAGTGGCATGATGTCGGCTTACCACAATCTCCACCTCCAGGGTTCAAGCAATCCATCTGCCTCAGCCTCCCAAGTAGCTCAGGACTACAGGTGTGTGCCACCACACCTGGCAAATATTTGTATTTTTAGTAGAGACGGGGCTTCACTATGTTGGCCAGGCTGGTCTCAAACTGCTAGCCTCAAATAATCCAACCACCTCAGCCTCCCAAAGTGCTAGGATTACAGGTGTGAACCTCCACGCCCGGCCTATAAATTTTAGGTGACAGAGCGAGACTTTGTCTCAAAAAAAAAAGTGCCTACAAGAGTATTTACCACACATAAGATACTCAATAAAGCTGTTAATTACATAATTTTACCTTTTACCTTTTACATTTTTCTCTAAGGACCAAGGAACATTATATAAATTGATCATGCTCTTGGCCCCACACAAAAAATTTCCAAGATATATTGCGCCCAATCCAATAAACTAGAAATAAACAATGCAAGGTTAGCCATGTGTAAATTAAGAAGTTTTTTTGAGACGGGGTCTCACTCAGTCATTCAGGCTGGAGTGCAGAGGTGCCATCACAGCTTACTGCAGCCTCAATCTCCTGGGCTCAAGTGATCTGCCACCTGAGCCTCCCAGTAGCTGAGACCATAGGCATACCCCAATACCTCCAGCTATTTTTTTGCATTTTTAGTAGAGATGAGGTTTCACCATGTTGCCCAGGCCAGTCTCGAACTCCCGAGCTCAACCAATCTGCCCACCTTGGCCTCCCAAAGTGTTGAGATTACAGGTGTGAGCCACTGTGCCTGGCTAATTAAAAGTTTTTAATAAGAAACATTAAATCAAAAATTGAAGTTATGGCTGGGCAAGGTGGTTCACACCTGTTATCCCAGCACTTTGGGAGGCTGAAGCAGGCAGATCACTTGAGTTTGGGAGTTCGAGACCACCCTGGCCAACATGATGAAACCCCAACTCTACTAAAAATACAAAAATTAGCTGGGCATGATGGTGTGTGCCTATAATCCCAGCTACTCGGGAGGCTGAGGCAGGAGAATTGCTTGAACCTGGGAGGTGGAGGTTGCAGTGAGCCAAGACTGCACCACTGTACTCCAAGCTGGGTGACAAAGCAAGACACTGTCTCAAAAAAAAAAATGAAGAAAAAAAAATTGAAGTTACAAATTATATAGAAATTAACAAAATGGAAAATGTTTGACAATAAAACTAACAAAATACAGCAAGAAGAGAATTCAGAGGAAAATGTATGGCCTTAATTGCCTTTATAATAAATGCTTAAATAAATGGGATGAAACAAAGATAAAAGCCATACTTGAGGCCAGGCACAGTGGCTCACACTTGTAATCCCAGCACTTTGGGAGGCTGAGGTGGGAGGATTGCAGGAGCCCAGAGGAGTTTGAGACCAGCCTGGGCACAGAACCAGATCTTGTCTCTAAAAAACAAATTAAAAAAAAAAGCCATACTTAACTAGGGACAATTTTAAAACCAATACCACGAATAAATAAGTCTCACATATGGTTTCTTGAAAATTCCAGGAGAAATAGAATAAAGGGGGAAAAACATACTTAAATTTATATTTAAAACAGGGTATCGGCCAGGCGCTGTGGCTCATGCCTATAATCCCAGCACTTTAGGAGGCTAAGGCGGGCAGATCACAAGATCAGGAATTCCAGACCAGCCTGACCAACAAGGTAAACCTCATAAAAACACAAAAATTGGCTGGGCGTGGTGGCTGGTGCCTGTAATCCCAGCTACTCAGGTGGCTGAGGCAGAAGAATCACTTGAACCTGGGAGGCTGAGGTTATAGTGAGCCGAGATTGAGCCACTGCACTCCAGCCTAGGAAACAGAGTAAGACTCTGTCTCAAAAAAATAAAATAAAACAGGGTATCATCTATATTTCAGTAAGTATTTCTTAAGTCATCTTTCTCCAAATGACATAATAGCTATGTGGTATACAAAAGGAACTGGGAGGTAGGGGAGAACGCCTAAAGATTAGAAAGAATTGGCTGGGGTGTGGTGGCTCACACCCATAATCCCAGTGCTCTGGGAGGCTGAAGCGAGCTGATCACTTAAGGTCAGGAGTTTGAGACCTGCCTGGCCAACATGGTGAAATCCCATTTCTACTAAAAATACAAAAATTAGCCAGGCGTGGTGGTGTGTGCCTGTAGTCCTAGCTACTCCAGAGGCTGAGGCAGGAGAATCACTTTAACCTGGGAGGTGGAGGTGCAGTGAAAGGAGATCCTACCACTGCACCCACCCTAGACAACAAAGTAAGACTCAGTCTCAAAGGAAAAAAAAAAAAGATCAGAAAGAATGTTGGCCAGGCACTGTGGCTCATGCCAGGGGCTAAAGAAACCTCATTCCTGGCCAGGCACAGTGGCTCACACCTGTAATCCCAGCACTTTAGGAGGCCGAGGTGGGTGGATCATGAGGTCAGGAGTTTGAGACCAGCCTGACCAACATGGTGAAACCCTGTCCCTACTAAAAATACAAAAATTAGCCAGGAGTGGTGATATGCGTCTGTAGTCCCAGCTTCTCAGGAGACAAGAGAATTGCCTGAACTCGGGAGACAGAGGTTACAGTGAGCTGAGATCATACCACTGCACTCCTGGGCAACAGAACAAGACTCTGTCTCAAAAAAAAAAAAAAAAGAAAGAAAGAAAGAAAAGAAAAGAAAGAAAGAACGTAAAATGATCCTTAACGATTTCTTTTTCTTTTTTTTTTTTTTAAGACGGAGTCTTGCTGTATCGCTACAGCAATGGCGCAGTCTCGCCTCATGGCAACCTCCACCTCCTGGGTTCAAGCAATTCCCCTGCCTCAGCCTCCAGAGTAGCTGGGACCACAGGCATGCACCACCATGCCTGGCTGGCTTTTTTTTTTTTTTTTTTTGGGACAGAATCTTGCTCTGTCGCCAGGCGCCAGGCTGGAGTGCAGTGGTGTGATCTCTCCTCACTGCAACCTCCACCTCCCGGGTCCAAGCAATTCTCCTGACTCAGCCTCCCAAGTAGCTGGGACTACAGGCGCATGCCACCACACCCAGCTAATCTTTGTATCTTAGTAGAGACGGGGTTTCAGTGTGTTGGCAAGGATGGTCTTGATCTGTTGACCTCGTGATTTGCCCGCCTCAGTCTCCCAAAGTGTTGGGATTATAGCCGTGAGCCACCTCTTAACTATTTCTTCACTATTTCTTTCTTTCTTTGTTTTTTTAAGATGGCCTGGTTGTTTTTTTTTTGTTTTTTTTTTTTTTTTTTTGTATTTTAGTAGAGACGGGGTTTCACCACATTGGCCAGGATAGTCTTGATTCCTGACCTCATGATCCACGTGCCTCAGCCTCCCAAAGTGCTGGGATTATAGCCGTGAGCCACCTCTTAACTATTTCTTTACTATTTCTTTCTTTCTTTTTTTTGTTTTTTAAGACGGGGTTTCACCATGTTGGTCGGGCTGGTCTTGAACTCCCAACCTCAGGTGATCCGCCTGCCTTGGCCTCCAAAGTGCTTGGATTACAGGTGTGAGCCACCACGCCCGGCCTACTATTTCTTTCACATGTATGAATCAAAAGTGAAGGCAGTATTTTCCAAAACAGCAATACTAAGTCACTACTCTTTTTTTTTTTTTTTTTTAAAGACGGGGTTTCACCATATTGGTCAGGCTTGTCTTGAACTTGTGCTCTCAGGTGATCCGCCTGCCTCAGCCTCCCAAAGTGCTAGGATTACAGGCGTGAGCCACTGCGCCCGGCTCTTTTTTTTTTTTTTTTTTTTTTTGAGACAGAGTCTCACTCTGTTGCCCAGGCTGGAGTGTAGTAGCACCATCTTGGCTCATTGGAACCTCCGCCTCCTGGGTTCAAGTGATTCTCTTGCCTCAGCCTCCCAAGCAGCTGGGACAACACGCCCGGCTAATTTTTTGTATTTTTAGTAGAGACAAGGTTTCACCTTGCTAGCCAGGATGGTCTTGATCTCCTGACCTTGTGATCTGCCCGCCTTCGGCCTCCCTTACAGGCCTGAGCGACCGTGCCCAGCCAAGTTATTACTTCTTTTCATTTTATTTTTCTGCACCATGGGAGGTTTCTGTAAGCTATGACCTATGAATTCTTGATTTACCTTTTTACTGAGAAGACCCTATTAAGTTCAGCCATGCATGTTAATTGCCAGGCCGGGCATGGCCACCCCACCCAGCCCCTTGGGAGGATTTTAACAAACTGGCCCACATTTACTCTTTAGTTAAAAGGAAGAAATTGGCCACTCGCCTTGGTTCAAGCTTGTAATCCCAGCACTTTGGGAGGCCAAGAAGGGCAGATCACCTGAGGTAGGAAGACCAGCCTGACCAACATGGAGAAACATACAAAATTAGCTGGGCTTGGTGGCACATGCCTGTAATCCCAGGTACTCGGGAGGCTGAGGAAGGAGAATCGCTTGGACCTGGGAGTCAGAAGTTGCAGTAAGACTGCGCCATTGCACTCCAGCCTGACCCACAAGAGTGAAATTCTGTTTCATAAAAAAAAAAAGGGCGGGGGGCAAGAAATCTACCTTCCAAGGGCATAAAAATAATGTTTAAAACCCTTTGGAAATTTTAAAATGCTTTTAAAAAGATTTAAAAACCAAACTTTAGAAAGGTTTGATTCCCCCTGGGCAGCCTCATTTGCATTCTTCCTCTATTCTCTCACAGAATATTTGCAGATTTTTTTTGTGTGTTTTGTTTTTTTTTTTTGAGACAGAGTTTTGCTCTTGTTGCCCAGGTTGGAGTGCAGTGGCATGATCTCAACTCACCGGAACCTCTGCCTCCCAGGTTCAGCAATTCTCCCACCTCAGCCTCCCAAGTAACAGGTATTACAGGCATGTGACATCACATCCTGCTAATTTTTGTATTTTTAGTAGAAATGGGGTTTCTCCATGTTGGTCAGGCTGGTCTTGAACTCCTGATCCCAGGTGATCCGCCCACCTCAGCCTCCCAACGTGCTGGGATTACAGGAGTGAACCACCACACCCAGCCTATTTTCAGTTTTTATTGGTCTCCACAATTTGATAGGAAGCAACTCTATGCGCTTTCCTTTGTTAAATACATGCAGGAAAAATGGTTTATGTAAATTCATCTTACTCAGCTCCACACCTCATGTTAGAAGTTACTTTAGAATCTTCTGGACCTAAAGTTCAAGTAAACTTCCTTCAAGATGAAGCTCCTGGGCCAAACTCCCTGGCTTATATATATAATCCCAACACTTCGGAAAGCTGAGGTGGGAGGATTCCCCTGAGCCCACGTATTTGAGGTTAAAGTTAGCTACGAAGGCGCAACTGCACTCCAGCCTGAGGGACAGAGCAATACCTTATCTTTAACAGTAATAATATTAATTGTAAGGTCTTTTAGGCTGACTGATGGTGCCATGGACACCATGTTAACCTCTGTGACCTGCACAGACACTCCAGATGAGTTCCTGGAAAATCTAACGTAACTGGAAGAAGAATAAATGATCAACCCCTGTGGTGCCTACTTAACTTTGAGACATTCTCTATTTTTCCTTATTCCAGCCCTAATTGATAAGGCCATTGGACTCTGTAACGGACCTTGGTCAACAACCTATGACCCCCTCTCAGCTTGCAAACCTACGATCCGCTCCCAGCTTACAAAAAAACCGCCCTAAACTGTAACTTTCCACTGCCCACACCAAACCTATAAAACCAACTCCTATCCCACTGCCCTTTGCTGAGGCCCTTTTCAGCCTCAGTCCGACTGCACCCAGGTGAATAAACAGCCATATTGCTCACACAAAGCCTGTTTAGGGGTGTCTCGTCATTCAGCGCACATATTTTAACATTAATAAAAATTTTAAAAACCAAAAAATTAAAAGACTTCTCCTGAGCTGAAAAATGGAGAGTTGAAAACAACAAAAACCTTATAATTGAACTGGAGCCACTACATCCATACATAAAAAGGATAAACACTCACAAAACAACACACAAAATCTGGAAGCTAACAGTGTAAAGAAAGAGTCCATTGTTTCTTATTATCATACATCTCCCATTGAACATGTCCAATAAATTCTATCACCTTAGGAGATGAGTTTTAAACTAAGTATAATGAGAAAATAGGTAATCTCTCTCTCTCTCTCTCTTTAGACGGAGTTTTGCTCTTGTCGCCCACGCTGGCATGCAACAGCTCAATCTCGGCTCACTGCAACTTCCGCCTCCCGGGTTCAAGCAATTACCCTGCTTCAGCCTCCCGAGTAGCTGGGATTACCACGCCCGGCCAATTTTTGAATTTTTAGTAGAGACAGGGTTTCACCATGTTGGCCAGGCTGGTCTCGAACTCCTGGCCTCCGGTGATCAACCCGTCTCGGCCTCCCTCTCTTTTTTCTTTTTGGCTGTGGGGTGGCCAAAGAACGAAGAAATACTACAAGTGAAATGCTACGCTGAATTGACCAGGCTAACTGGGAACTCACTGGAAAAGTGAAAACTGAGATGAATTAGTGATTAGCTCAAGAAGGTGCTTAGCCACTTACCCCTATTTAATGAGAATGGATCGCTGGTTTCCACTGGTCGTTCCACTGCCAGTAAGAAGACAGTCGTGAACCTTGGGTCCCTTTTTTCACTAGTCAACAGTCACCCTCACCTACACGCGGAGTACACATTTGGCACTCAACAAATCTTGATTGAATGAAACCCTACCTCACTCATATAGGCACCTAACCCCGGAGTTACGGCCCCCAAATTACCTCCAAAACGCCTGACGACCTAACCCAAAGAGCTGAAAAAGTAGAGAGGAAAGCTCTGGACTGGAAGGGATTCTCTATCAAACAAGCAGAGGCCACGGGGCCTACACCAACCCAACTTCCCATAGAAAACTCAGGGGCCCAGGGGATTCAACCGCGGCTAATCCCCTTCCACTTCCACGAAGTAGCAGCCAACGGGCCGCAGATCCATAGCCTCCCATCCGGGGGCGCAGAGAGATCTTAGGGTATCCCCCCCTCAAAGTTAGTACCTGCGAAGCTGCGGCACAGAGAGTAGCTCCGGGATCTCATTACGGAGGCCGGGGCCTGGGGCCGGCCAGCCGCGCCACCTGGCTGAGGGTTTCGCGCTCCGCAGCTGTAGTGACCGCACAAGTCACGGATAGACACCTAAGGCTTCAGAAGGGTCCTGACTCGCAGGCCCCGGACGTTTTGCTCCTAGGACTCCGCGAGTTGTCGCACTCACGTCGACTGGCGCCCTTCAGGGCTTCCCTCACTGGTTACGCGGTCACTCCTGCCTTTAGCCCAGCAGCCGGTAGCTTCCCGGCGCCGCCATCGTTAGTGTTTGTTTTCATCCGCTTCGGAAAGGCCGAGGGGGGTGGAAGAGGGCTACGGCGGAAATCCAGATGCCTAACCTTAGTCGCACTTTCGCCACAGTATGGACGCCCTATTTATTCTTTTAGTCTTCGAAATCCCCAGGAAAGTTGATTTCCTTTCCGCTTAAGCTTTCTTGTCTAATCTTTCTAAGCTACTCAGGATAAATAAAGACGGAAAAGAGGTGTTTGAGAAGAGAGAGAGATCGTTTGGGCTGCGTGTGGAATGTGCAGAGACGAACCGCAGGTCGCGGCGGCGGCAACAGTGAGGACGCGGCGTGGGGCGGATGCTGACGTGAAGTGGGCGGTGCCGCTGTTGCGCGCCGTGGCGGCCAGTGTGCGGTTGCCGGTTCCGGAGGAGGGCCCAATCTGGCTGGGTGGGTGGGGAGTGTGCCTGGTAAGCTGGCATCCGCGGAGAGGTGGGTGACGGGCCTGGGCTGACTGAGTGCCCGGCGCAATCAGACTTTGAGATCCGTTTTTAGGATGCCCTTTAAAGATGCGAAGTCGTTTCCCAAACCTGGTTCGGCCAGCCTCTTTTCGCTCCCGACTCCCAAAGTATCTGGTCTTCCCTACTTCCTGGCCCTCAGCTTCACGATTTGGAGTTCTTGGAGTGAGAGAAAGCCTCTTGTTACAGCGCAGTGTACGTCCATAAGGCTGGGTCGTGTACTTGTTGTTGTTGGGGTTTTTTGTGCCCCTTGTTAGACTGGTTTGAGCACCCCAACATATGTCCTATACTTATCGGGTGGAACCAGAAGTCTTTGGATAATGAAACCTGTGACCAGTTCTTACCTAAGGTGGTTATGACATATGTCAGCTGCTTCTTGGCCTGTATAGTTAGGAGCCAACCTCTTTTACCTTGTGAATAACTATGTCATCACCACCATTAATCTTCTGCTGTTCTCAGTTGAAATGCCAGGCATTAAATGAACCACAAAGATTGAATTTCCATTATCCTTAAAATCAGAGCAAGCCTCTCGTCCAGCCATGAGTTAGAGTAGAAAAATCTAGAGTTATAAGTACAATACGTTTGCTCCAACAAAATGGAAATTTCCAGAAAAGGAGGTGCTGCAGCCTTTGAGTCACTTTAAAGTCTTTTCTAATGTTTTTTTCTTTTAACCTTTACAGAGAGAAGATTACAAGTGGCAGAGCCATTTAACTGTGGTTAGCTGTTGGATTCTGATACTTTCTTAAAATTACCTTCTTGCACCAACATCTTCATTGGGAAGAGTTCAGAAAAAGTAGCAGAGAAGAGAGACAACATTGACATCTACCATGGCAATACCAATAACAGTGCTTGACTGTGACCTCTTGCTGTATGGCCGAGGTCACCGGACACTGGACCGTTTTAAGCTGGATGATGTGACTGACGAATACTTGATGTCCATGTATGGGTTTCCTCGACAGTTCATTTATTACTTGGTGGAGCTCTTGGGGGCAAATCTTTCTAGACCTACTCAGCGATCCAGGGCTATTAGCCCAGAGACACAGATCCTTGCAGCATTGGGTTTTTATACCTCAGGTTCCTTCCAGACTCGGATGGGAGATGCTATTGGAATCAGTCAGGCATCTATGAGTCGTTGTGTTGCCAATGTCACCGAAGCACTTGTGGAAAGGGCCTCACAGTTCATTCGCTTTCCAGCTGATGACGCCTCCATACAGGCCCTCAAGGATGAATTCTATGGGTTGGCAGGGATGCCAGGGGTGATGGGTGTGGTTGACTGTATCCATGTGGCCATCAAGGCACCAAATGCTGAAGACCTCTCCTATGTGAACCAGAAAGGCCTGCATTCTTTAAACTGCCTGATGGTGTGTGACATCAGAGGGGCACTAATGACCGTGGAGACAAACTGGCCTGGCAGCCTACAGGACTGTGCTGTGCTGCAGCAATCTTCCCTCAGTAGTCAGTTTGAAGCCGGTATGCACAAAGATAGCTGGCTTCTGGGTAAGTTTGCAGGTGTGAATTTTCATTTTATTTGGAGGCATGAAAAAGTTATGTAGGCCAGCCGCAGTGGCATACACATATAATCCCAGCACTTCAGGAGGCTGAGGCAGTGGATATCACCTGAGGTCAAGAGTTGGAGACGAGCCTGATTAACATGGTGAAACCTCGTCTCTACTAAAAATACAAAAATTAGCTGGGCGTAGTGGCAGGCGCCTGTAATCCCAGCTACTTCAGGAGGCTGAGGCAGGAGAATCACTTGAACTCAGGAGGCAGAGGTTATAGTGAGCCAAGATGGCACCATTGCACTCTGCCTGGGCAACAGATAAAAAACTCCATCTCAAAAAAAAAAAAGAAAAGTGGCTAGCCAGGCACGGCAGCAGGCACCTGTAATCTCAGCTACTCGGGAGGCTGAGGCGGAAAATCGCTTGAACCCAGGAGGCAGAGGTTGCAGTGAGCCAAGATCACGCCACTGCACTCCAGCCTGGGTGACAGAGTTAGACTGTCTCAAAAAAAAAAAAAAAAGTGGCTGGGTGTGGTGGCTCACACCTGTCTGTAATCCTAACACTTTGGGAGGCTGAGGCGGGCAGATCACCTGAGGTAAGGACTTCAAGACCAGCCTGACCAACATGGACAAACCTCATCTCTACTAAAAATATAAAATTAGCTGGGTGTGGTGGTACATGCCTGTAATCCCAGCTACTCAGGAGGCTGAGGCAGGAGAATTGCTTGAACCCAGGAGGCGGAGGTTGCGGTGAGCCAAGATCATGCAGTTGCATTCTAGCCTGGCCAACAAGAGTGAAACTCCATCTCAAAAAAAAAACAAAAAAGGAAAGTTATGTAGTGGAGTAGAATGAGATACGGAAGTCTGTAGAGCTGAGTCTCAGTCCTGTCACTTTTTAATGAGACCTCAGGTGAGAACTTTCTGAGCTTTAATTTTTTTAAAAAATCAATATTTAAACCCTGTGAGAGGTATAGAAAAGAAAATATATACAGGACAAAAATGAGTAAAAATAAAATAAAATAAAATAAAATAAATAAAAAAAAAGAAAAGAAAATATATATATATATGTATATAAAATCAACATTTAATAGACATTATTAAAATTTTAAAGCATACTATTAGAGCCAGGACAGTGGCATGTACTGGTACAACTGGTAGTCGTAATTCCAACTACCTGGGAGGCTAAGGCAAGATGATCACTGGAGCCTGGACCTTGAGAGCAGCCTGAGCAAGATAGCAAGACCCTGTCTCAAAAAGATTTAAACAATTTTTATTTATCTTATTTTTTTATTTTGTGTAGAGGCAGGGTCTCACTATGTTGCCCAGCCTGGTCTTGAGCTCCTGGCCTCAAGCTATCCTCCCATCTCAGCCTCCCAAAGCTCTGGGAATATAGGTGTGAGCTACCACACCCAACGTAAGAAAATTTTTCATTTTTTTTTTTGAGATGGAGTCTTGCTCCATCACCCAGGCTGGAGTGCAGTGGCGTAGTCTCGACTCACTACAAGCTCTGCCTCCCATGTTTAAGCAATTCTCCTGCCTCAGCCTCCTGAGTAGCTAGGATTATTAGGTGCACACCACCATGCCTGGCTAATTTTTTTTGTTTAGTTTTGTTTTGTTTTTTGAGACCAAGTCTTGCTCCATCGCCAGTCGCCAGGCTGGAGTACAGTAGCGTGATCTTGGCTCACTGCAACCTCCACCTCCCGAGTTCAAGCAATTCTCCTGCCTCAGTCTCCCGAGTAGCTGGGACTGCAGATGTGTGCCACCAAGCCTAGCTAATTTTTGTATTTTTTAGTAGAGACGGGGTTTCGCCATGTTGCCAGGATGGTCTTAATCTCTTGACCTCGTGATCTGCCCACCTCAGCCTCCCAAAGTGCAGGGATTACAGGCGTGAGGCACTGCGCCCAGCCTAATTTTTGTATTTTTAGTAGAGACGGGGTTTCACCATGTTGGTCAGGCTGGTCTCAACCTCCTGACCTCATGATCCACCCGCCTTGGCCTGCCAAAGTGCTGGGATTACAGGAGTGAGCCACTGCGCCTGGCCAAAAAAATTTATTAATAAAGATATTTTATGTTGTTTCATCCAGCTCTTTTACTCCTAAGAACTTATCTTAGAGGTGGCCAGATGTGGTGGCTCATGCCTGTAATTCCAGCAGTTTGGGAGGCTAAGGCAATGTGGATCACAAGGTCAGGAGTTGCAGACCACCCTGACCAGGATGGTGAACCCCATCTCTACTGAAAATACAGAAATTAGCCAGACTCGTGGTAGCTAAATAAAAAAACACAATAAATAAAAATTGTTTAATTGTTGTTGAGACAGGGTCTTGCTGTCTTGCTCAGGCTACACAAGGTCCAGGCTCAAGTGATCCTCTTGCCTTAGCCTCCCAAGTAGCTGGGATTACTAGTAATTCCAACTACCTGGGAGCCTGAGGTAGGAGAATCGCTTGAACCTAGGAGGTGGAGGTTGCAGTGAGCCAAGATCACGCCACTGCACCCTAGCCTGGGCAACAGAGCAAGACTCCACCTCAAAAAAAAAAGAATTTATCTTAGAGGTACACATTTATACATATGTAAAACAAAATTGCATACAAGAATTTTTATTGCAAGCAATAGCTACAGCAACAAAAACAAGCGTATAAAAACCATCCTGTCTGGGTGTGGTGGCTCATGCCTATAATCCCAGCACTTTGGGAAGCCAAGGTCTCGAATATAGGAGTTTGACATCAGCCTGGGAGACAAAGCAAGACACTCTCAGAAAAATAATGATAATATAAATAAATAAATAAAATAACCCCCTGAAATAAAGCCAAAATACTGCTGGGCATGGTGTCTCATGCCTGTAATCCCAGCATCATGGGAGGCTGAGGCAGGCAGATCACCTGAGGTAGGGTGATCGAGACCAGCCTGGCCAACATAGTGAAACCCCTCCTGTACTAAAAATACAAAAATTAGCGGGGCATGGTGGCGCGCACCTGTAATCCCACCCACTCGGGAGGCTGAGGCAGGAGAATCGTTTGAAACCGGGAGGCAGAGGTTGCAGTGAGCTTAGATCCCACCACTGCACTCCAGCCTGGGCAACAGAGCGAAACTCCATCTCAAAAAAAAAAAAAAGGGAAAAAAAGGCCGGGCATGGTGGCTTATACCTGTAATCCCAGCACGTTGGGAGGCTGAGGTGGGTGAATCATGAAGTCAAGAGTTCAAGACCAGCCTGGCCAACATAGTGAAACCCCGTCTCTACTAAAAATACAAAAATTAGTCAGGTGTGGTGCTACGTGCCTGTAGTCCCAGCTACTCGGGAGGCTGAGGCAGGAGAATCGCTTGAACCTGGGAGGCAGAGGTTGCGGTGAGCTGAGACGCCATTTGCACTCCAGCCTGGGTGACAGAGACTTTGTCTCAAAAAAAAGAAGAATCCAACATACTTATCAGGACTGTCCAGAACTGGTTAAGTATTGTACATCCATACAATCGAGCCTTAATTTTTATCATCTGTAAAACAATTAAACTGACACCAACCACAGTAATATCTATTGTGAAGATTAGGTAATATATATGAAAGTTCCCTATGAATAAAGTATTATACAGATATACAAATGTGGCTGGGTGAGGTGGTTCATGCCTGTAATACCAGCACTTTGGGAGGCCAAGGCAGGTGGATCACCTGAGGTCAGGAGCTCAGAACCAGCCTGGCCAACATGATGAAACCCCATCTCTACTAGAAATACAAAATTAGCTGGGTGTGGTGGTGCACACCTGTGATCCCAGCTAATTAGGAGGCTGAGGCAGGAGAATCGCTTGAACCCAGGAGGTGGAGGTTGCAGTAAGCTGAGATCACGCCACTGCACTCCAGCCTGGACAACAGAGCGAGACTCTATCTCAAAAAAAAAAAAAAAAAAAAAAAGGCCAGGCGTGGTGGCTCATGCCTGTAATCCAAGCACTTTGGAGGCCAAGGTGGGCGGATCACCTGAGGTCAGGAGTTCAAGACCAGCCTGACTAACATGGTGAAACCCTGTCTTTAAAAAAAAAAAAAAAAAGTAAGAAATTATTTTTACAGGCCAAGCGCAGTGGCTCACTCCTGTAATCCCAGCACTTTGGGAGGCCAAGGCAGGTGGATCACCTGAGGTCGGGAGTTTGAGACCAGCCTGACCAACATGGAGAAATCCCATCTCTACTAAAAATACAAAATTAATGGGGCATGGTGGCACATGCCTGTAACCCCAGCTACTCGGGAGGCTGAGGCAGGTAAATTGCTCAAACCTGGGAGGCAGAGGTTGTGGTGAGCTGAGATCTTGCCATTGCACTCCAGCCTGGCCAACAAGAGGGAAACTCCGTCTCAAAAAAATATATATATATTTGTGAATTCTTGGTTGTCACTGTGATATCTGCATAAAAATAGTAGTAGACAATACAGGTACACAATTCTTATTGTAGCAATTCACTTCACAGATCTGTCGGAGTTCCATTGGAAAGACTGGCTTAATGTTATGAGTAGGACAAGAATCTATTCAACATTAAGCTGTGTGAACCAAGGTGATTGTACAGCTCTGAGGAGTGCAGTTAGTTGACAGTAATAAAACCCATCAACCCAGCAGCTTATTTTGTTTGTTTGTTTGTTTGTTTAGGTGCTACTTTTATATTAGCATCAGGACAAGGGTTATCTTGTATGTAACATATGAAAGATGAAACCTATGTTAAGGATTGGAAGACTTCTCTACCATTTTTTTTTTTTTTTTTTTGAGATTGGATCTTGTTAGGATCTTGCTATGTTGCCTAGGCTGGTCTCGAACTCCTGGCCTCAAGCAATCCTCTGGCCTCAGCCCAGGCTCGTAATACCGGTAGCTGGTATCACAGGCATACACCACCACGCCCAGCTAATCACAACCACTAATGATATCTGCACTGCACATGCTCATAGCACAGTGCTTACCATGTAGGTGATGCTCAGGAAATATTTCTCTTTAACATGTTTACTGGCACTTTAAGGAGAAACCTAGGCCAGGTGTGGTGGCTCACGCCTGTAATCCCAGCAGTTTGGGAGGTAAAGGCAGACAGATCACGAGGTCAAGAGATCGAGACCATCCTGGCCAACATGGTAAAACTCCATCTCTACTAAAAATACAAAAAAAAATTAGCCAGGTGTGGTGGTGCGTGTCTGTAGTCCCAGCTACCTGGGAGGCTGAGGCAGGAGAATTGCTTGAAACCAGAAAAGGGAAGTTGCAGTGAGCCAGGATCACACCACTGCACTCCAGCCTGGCTGTACATCCCGTGTTCCAGGTGGCCAAAGACCTCACTGATGAGTATAGAGCTGCCAGGGCACCACGTGGCATATCTTGGAACTAACGGATTGTCTTGAGTTGTTGCATCTCCATACCATTTTCTTTCTTTTTTTTTTTTTTTGAGACAGAGTCTCACTCAGTCACCAGGCGCCAGGCTGGAGTGCAGTGGCGCGACCTCGGCTCACTGCAACCTCCGCTGCCCGGGTTCAAGCATTCTCCTGCCTCAGCCTCCCGAGTAGCTGGGACTACAGGCGCGCGCCACCACGCCCAGCTAATTTTTTTGTATTTTTAGTAGAGACGGGGTTTCACCATGTTGACCAGGACGGTCTCGATCTCTTGACCTCGTGATCCGCCCGCCTCGGCCTCCCAAAGTGCTGGGATTACAGGCGTGAGCCACCGCGCCCGGCCCTCCATACCATTTTCAATGCACTACCTTCTTGCTACTCTACTGGACCTTTATCTTTTTTTTTTTTTTTTGGAAGGAGTCTCATTCTGTCACCCAGGCTGGAGTGCAGTGACGCGATCTCGGCTCATTGTAACCTCTGCCTCCCGAGTTCAAGCGATTTTCCTGCCTCAGCCTCCCGAGTAGCTGAACTGCAGGCATGCGCCACCACACCTGGCTAATTTTGTATTTTTAGTAGACATGGGGTTTCTCCATGTTGGTCAGGCTGGTCTCAAACTCCTGACCTCAGGTGATCTGCCCACCTCAGCCTCCCAAAGTGCTGAGATTACAGGCGTCAGCCACCACACCCAGCCCAGACCTTTATCTTTTTTTTGTTTTTTTTTTGAGACGGAGCCTCTCTCTGTCACCAGGCTGGAGTGCTGTGGCATGATCTGGGCTCTCTGCAACCTCTGCCTCCCGGTTCAAGGGATTCCCCTGCCTCAACCTCCTGAGTAGCTGGGACTACAGGCACATGCCACCACGCCTAGCTATTTTTTTGTATTTTAATAGAGATGGGTTTCACCATGTTGGCCAGGATGGTCTTGATCTCCTGACATGATTCACCCATGTCAGCCTCCCAAAGTGCTAGGATTACAAGCATAAGCCACCTCGCCCAGCCGCAGACCTTTATCTTAAACACACCTTTTGCTTATTTTGAGCTTTCAAATTTTATTTTCATACAACTCACACCAAGAAATGTGCAATTGTCTCATCTGGCCATTTCTTCTATAACTGTGGGAGTACTTGGGTTCCAAGCTGATTTCTTATGAATCTTTTCACTTTGGTTCCCTAAAATTTTTTTTTTTTTTTTTTTTTTTTTTGGACAGGGCCTCACTTTGTCACCCAGGCTGGAGTGCAGTGGTGTGATCATGACTCACTGCAGACTTGACCTCAATTCATCCTCCTACCTCAGTCTACCGAGTAGCTGGGACTACAGATGCATGCCACCATGCTGGGCTAAGTTTTGTAGTTTTGGTAGAGTTAGTGATTTTCATGTTGCCCACGCTGGTCTTGAACCCATCGGCTCAAGCAGTCAATCCACCTTGACCTCCCAAAGTGCTGGAATTACAGGCATGAGCTACCAAGACCGGCCTGGTCCCCTAACTATTAAGCCAACTAAAACTCACTGAGCCCTTCGAATTTGACAGGCAATATTGTAAGCATTTGCATCTATTATATCACTTAATGCTTATAAAAACTCTTTAATAATTAAATACTAACATTAACATTTTTACAAAAGAGGAGACTGAGACACAGAACATTTAAGTCCCTCGTGTTTCAGTGTTTAAACCAGATCATATGACAAATTACTCTATTTGGCAAGTATTCCTCATAAGGACTTCAAGATCATGTAGGAGGTACTGATTTTCTTTTTTTTACCACCTGGGGATCAGAGATTCAGTTGGAATTAATGGATTTAAAGTAGTTTTTTACGTTGTTTGTAGTACATAGTTTGAAAATCAGTAAAGTTCAAACTATGTACTACATAGTTTGAAAATCAGTAAAAATTTACTGTTTGAAAATCAGTAAAAATTCTGATAAGTAACTTTTCTGATTCCCCTATCTACAGAAAGAGTAGACGTGGGAAACATGGATATTGCAGCAACATTTAACAAATGTTTATTATATTACATATATACATATATTTTTGAGACAGAGTCTTACTCTGTCACCCCAAGCTAGAGGGCAGTGGCATGATCACAACTCACTGTTCTCTTGACCTCCTTGGCCCAATTGATCCTCCCATATCAGCCTACCGAGTAGCTGGGGACATAGGTGCCTGAAACCATGCCTGGCTAATTTTTAAAAATTTTTTTGGTTGGGCACAGTCGCTCACGCCTATAATTTCAGCACTTTGGAAGGCTGACGCGGACAGATCACCTGAGGTCAGGAGTTCGAGACCAGCCGGGCCAAAGCCTGGTAAAATCCCATCTCTACTAAAAATACAAAAATTAGCCAGTCATGGTGGTGGGCACCTGTAATCCTAGCTATTCAGGAGGCTGAGGCATGAGAATCGCTTTAACCTGGGAGGCAGAAGTTACAGTGAGCAGAGATTGTGCCATTGCACTCTAGCCGGGCGACGAGTGAGACTCACAGAAAAAAAAAAAAAGGAATTTTTTTGTTTTTTTGTAGAGTCTGGGTTTCACTGTGTTTTCCAAGCAAGTGTCAAACTCATGAGCTCAAGCGGTCCACCTCAGCGTCCCAAAGTGCTGGGATTACAGGTATGAGCCACTGTGCTTGGTCCACGAGTGTTTATTAAAGCTAGTTTTGGTGTTAGGCACTAAGAAAACTAGGAATATACCTGTGGAAGTTGAAGATGTAGAAACTGATTTCCTTAGGCCAGGTGCAGTGGCTTACACCTGTAGTCCCAGCATTTTGGAAGGTTGAGGTAGGTGGATCACTTAAGGACAGGAGTTTGAGACCAGCTGGCCAACATGGTGAAACCCCATCTCCTACATATACAAAATTAGTTGGGTGTGGTGGTGCAAGCCTGTAATTCCAGCTACTCGGGAAGGTGAGGCACAAGACTTGCTTGAACCCAGTAGGTGGAGGTTGCAGTGAGCAGAGATCGTGCCACTGCACTCCAGCCTGGATGACAGAGTGAGACTCTGTCTTTAAAAAAAAAAAAAAAAAAAAGAATGTACCCCCAAACCTAAAATGCAATTAAAAAAAAAAAAAGAAAGAAAAAAAAAGTGGCTCACGCCTGTAAAGCAGCACTTTAGGAGGCCAAGGTGGGTAGATCACAAGGTCAGGAGTTCAAGGCCAGCCTGGCCAAGATGGTGAAACCCCATCTCTACTAAAAATATAAAAATTAGCTGGGTGCAGAAGCACCTGTAATCCCAGCTACTCAGGAGACTGTGACAGGAGAATCGCTTGAACCCAGTGGGCGGAGATTGCAGTGAGCCGATATCACGCTATTGTACTACAACCTGGGCAACAGAGTGAGACTCCGTCTCAGGAAAAAAAAAAAAAAGATTTCCTTAGTACTCATCAGTTCTAGCCCAGTGTACCCTTTGGAAAGTTTCCGTGAGCTCTAACAGGTAAACTAGTTGGAAGACTTTTATTTTTATAGTGTTTCACAGATTTTCAAGCTCAAAAGAATCATCTGGGGAATTTATTTATTTATTTATTGAGACAGAGTCTTGTTGCCCAGGCTGGACTTGAATTGCACAATCTCGGCTCACTGGAACCTCCACCTCCTGGGTTCACGCGATTCTCCTGCCTCAGCCTTCCAAGTGGCTGGGATTACAGATGTGCACCACTAAGCCCAGCTAATTTTGTATTTTTAGTAGAGATGGGATTTTGCTGTGTTGGTCAGGCTGGTCTTGAACTCCTGATCTCAAGTGATCCACCTGCATTGGCCTCCCAAAGTGCTGGAATTAAAGGTGTGAGCCACCGCACCTGACCAGGGAATTTATTTAAAATATACATTACTAAACCAGGTGTGGTAGATCATACCTGTAATCTCAGCACTTTGGGAGGTCAAGGCAGGTGGATTGCCTGAGTTTAGGAGTTCAAGACCAGACTCAGCAAAATGGCGAAACCTCGTCTCTACCAAAAATACAAAATATTAGCCAGATGTGGTGGTGGGTCCCTGCCGGCCAGGAGGCTGAGGTGGGAGGATCATTAGAGCCTGGGATGGGGAGGTTGCAGTGAGCTAAGATTGCACCACTGCACTCCTATGTAGGTGGCAGAGAAGGACCCTGTCTCAGAAAATACATATATATATGTATACACAAACATACACATTACTAGCTGGCTGATGACTCACACCTGTAATCTCAGCTCCTCAGGAGACTGAGGCAGGAAGATCCCTTAAGGCCAGGAGTTCAAGACCAGCCTGGGCAGCATACCAGGCCCCTCCCTCTGAAAAAAATTGTTGCCAGGCATGGTGGCTCACACCTTTAATCCTAGCACTTTGGGAGGCAGAGGCAAGCAGATCACCTGAGGTTGGGAGTTTGAGGCCAACCTGGCCAACATGGTGAAACCCTGTCTCTACTAAATATACAAAAATTAGCTGGGTCTGGTGGCGTGCACCTATAATCCCAGTTACTCGGGAGGCTGAGGCAGGAGATTTTTTTTTTAATTAGCCAGGTATGGTGGCATATGCCTGTAGTCCCAGCTACTCGAGAGGCTGACCTGGGAGGATCACTTGAGCCCAGGAGTTCAAGACGGCAGTGAGCTATGACTGTGCCATTGCACTCCAGTCTGGGCAACAAAGACCCTAAATAATTCATATGAATAGACAGATTTGGAAAATGCTAGTCTCTAGTGGTTGTGTGGACAATGGAAGTAATTATGGGAAGATTGGCAGGATTATAAGGAATGAGAAGATGTTAACAAAAGAGAGAATAGATGGCTAATTGTTTGTTGTTGTTGTTTTTTTTTTTGAGTCAGAGTTTCGCTCTTCTTGCCCAGGCTGGAGTGCAATGGCGTGATCTCAGCTTACTGCAACCTCCGCCTCCTGGGTTTGAGCGATTCATCTGCCTCAGCCTCCTGAGTAGCTGAGATTACAGTCACCCACCACTATGCCTGGCTAATTTTTGTATTTTAGTAGAGATTGGGTTTCACCATGTTGGGCAGGCTGGTCTCAAACTCCGGACCTCAGGTGATCCACCCACCTCAGCCTCCCAAAGTGCTGGGATTATAGGCATGAGCCACTGCATCCAGCCACCTAATTGTATTTTAAAAAACAACTGTCAGGTTTGAGGAACAGTTCTAGATTTGTCAAACCTAGAATTAGCTGTGATCCCCCTGCCTTTTTTTTAGTATATTTTTTCCTACGTTATTATCCATTCCTGTCCTCATTCTCATCTCTCCCATCAGAATGCATTATCTAAATTACTCTCTAAATACACATATTCCTGCAAACAATTCATCCTCAGTTCTTATTTCTTTAGCTCTTGGCCTAGTCCTATTAAGCTGCTTTGGGTAAGGTCTGCCAGAGTGTCTTGTGGATGACTCATCATATAAGCAATTGTAATCTGTTTAGCAATTTGGATCCTAATCCCTTCCTGAGTGTCTGTTTTCCAGTGGTGCTTAGTTTAAAACCAGTTAGTGAGGGTAGAACAATTTTGCAAAAGGTCTTCTTTAGCTTTTTTGTATATCTCCCCCATTTAAGGGGATAATGATTTCTTTTTTTGTTTGTTTTTAATGAACAAATGGTTAGCTATGCATAACAAGGGATATGCAATTTCTTACAGAAAATTTAACAAGTATTATTTAGCATCTCCAGGTTTCAGTATTCATCCTAGATGCTTATTTTATTCTCTTTACAGCATTATACTCTTGTTTTAGTATTCTGAGTTTGAAATTAGCATTTAGTGACTAGGTCTTTCCTTTGCCTGACATATCAATGGATGACAGACACATACTTTGATCTCATTTTGAAAATGAGTTAAATATCTAACCTAGCAGCAGAGTTGGGATCGCATAATAAGAGATAATCTTTTTTTTTTTTTTTTTTTTTTTTTAAACAGTCTCATTCTGTCGCCTAGGCTGGAGTACAGTGGCACAATCTTGGCTTGCTGCAACCTCTACCTCCCAGATTCAAGCAGTTCTCCTGCCTTAGCCTCCCAAGTAGCTGGGACTACAGGCACGCACCACCATGCCCGGCTAATTTTTGTATTTTTAGTAGAGATGGGGTTTCGCCATGTTGGCCAGGCTGGTCTCAAACTCCTGACCTCAGATGAGCCACTACACCTGGCCTAATAATCTTTAAAAAAGTACCAGCCGGGCGTGGTGATCACACCTGTAATCTTAGCGCTTTGGGCGGTGAAATGGGTGGGAGTCCTCCTGAAGTGGGAGGAACGCTTGAGGCCAGGAGTTCAGGACCAGCCTAGCAACATAGCAAGACCCTGTCTCTACAAAAACTTTAAAAATTAGCTGGGCATTCTGGCATGCGCCTGTAGTCCCAGCTACTCAGGAGGCTGTGTTGGGAGGATTGCTTGAGCCCAAGAGTTTGAGGTTGCAGTGAGCTATGATCACACCACTGCACTTGAGCATAGGCAACAGAGTAAAACTCTGTCTCAAAAAAAAAAAAAAAAAAAGTAAATAAATATTGAAAATAAAGTTAAGCCAGGCACGGTAGCTCACACTTGTAATCCCAGCACTTGGGGAGGCTGAGGCAGGCGAATCATCTGAGGTTGGGAGTTCAAGACCAGCCTGGCCAACATGGTGAAACCCCGTCTCTACTAAAAAATACAAAAATTAGCCAGGCGTGGTGACACAAGCCTGTAGTCCCAGCTACTCGGGAGGCTGAGGCAGGAGAATTGCTTGACACTGGGAGGCAGAGGTTGCAGTGGGCTGAGATCACGCCACTGCACTCCATCCTGCGTATCAGAGTGAGACTCCATCTCAAATAAATAAATAAATAAATAAAGTGAAAAAAAAGTACCAGCACAGTACTTGCTACATAGTAGGCATTCAGTGAGTTGTGGATATTATTTTTCATTATTATTTATAGCATCAGTTTCTTAAATCTATTATTTAGTAGGGTTATGTTCAATTAAAAGAAAAAGTTATGGCTGGGCACGGTAGCTCACACCTGTAATTCCAGCACTTTGGGAGGCCGAGGCCGGCGGATAGCCCGAGGTCCTGATTTCAAGACCAGCCTGGCCAGCATGGTGAAACCCCGTCTCTACTGAAAATACAAAAATTAGCTGGGTGTGGTGGCAGGCGCCAGTAATCCCAGCTACTGAGGCAGGAGAATCGCTTGAATCTGGGAGGTGTAGGTTGCAGTGAGCCGAGATTGCACCATTACACTCCAGACTGGGCAACAGAGTGAGACTCTGTCTCAAAAAAAAAAAAAGAAAGAAAGAAAAAAGGTTATATCTAGGATGGAAAATGTCAGCTAAATATTAAATTTGAAAATTTTGTGAGACTTCTTAGACATTTACAGTTAATCTGTTTCTTAGAAATGTAAGCTCCTGCTAGGCGCTGTAATCCCAGTAGTTTGAGAGGTCAAGATGGGTGGATTGCTTGGGCACAGGACTTAGAGACCAGCCTGGGTAACATAGTGAGACCTCTTTTCTAGAAAACATTAAAAAATTAGATAGGCATGGTGGCACATGCCTGTGGTCCCAGATGTTCAGGAGACTGAGGTAGGAGGCTGGAAGGTTGAGGCTGCAGCGAACTGTTATCACTCCACTGCACTCCAGAACTCTGTCTCCAAAAAAAATAAATGTAAGTGCCTAAAAGAAATGAGCCCTGTATGTTGGGAACAGTGCCTACCATTGTCTGAACTGTTAAGAACTATTTACTGAAATTGATGGTGGGGCAGGAACACAATGGTATGCAAACTGGTACTCCAGGGCCTATTTGTCTCTCAAATTTCTAAGAGGTTTTGCCTCTGTGTGGGACATCTCATCTGCCAGATGTAGTGATAGTGAGTCAGGACAAGAAAACATTGTAGAAACATTGTGCTGTTGTATCAGGACATTACACCCCAGATTTTTTTTGTTTTGTTTTTGTTAGCACTTCCTGGGATCATTTGATAAGTCAC
The DNA here is from genome assembly GCA_036589455.1 of Ateles fusciceps. NCBI lineage: Eukaryota > Metazoa > Chordata > Mammalia > Primates > Atelidae > Ateles > Ateles fusciceps. The sequence continues at coordinate 16,382,386 of JAZHEH010000681.1, read as the reverse complement.
TTAAGGAGAATGCCTTGTGTGTATTTTTAAAATTGACTTCTGAATTCATTTCCTTATCACTGACTATTACTATTTGCATGATTATATGTACGCTCTCTTTGTTCATGTGAAATTCTTCCTCTTACAGAGGTATGGTTCTCGTAATTGTGATGTATAGGAAGGCAGAACACCTGAGTTCTGATCTCTGCCCTAAATGCTCGGACTTTTATTATTCTCAGCACTGGGAGGATAAATTACTATAGTCCATGAAATCCCCTGAAATCCCTTGGAAGTGCTTTTAGACTTGAAATTTTGAGGGTAAAGTTAAGACTTTTCCTCACAAGTGTTTTGGGATCTCTTGGCAGAATTTTCTTTTTTCCTGTTTCATTCTTCCTCTTTAGAGATTTTGAAGATTGGCATGCTATTTGATTTTATTTGCTTTGATTAAGCCTTTTTTTGTTTTTTGAGAGGGAGTTTTGCTCTTGTTGCCCAGGTTGGAGTGCAATGATGGGATCCTGGGTCACTGCAACCTCTGCCTCCCAGGTTCAAGCGATTCTCCTGCCTCAGCCTCCCGAGTAACTGGGATTTCAGGCATGTGGCACCACACCTGGCTAATTTTGTATTTTTAGTAGAAACAGGGTTTCTCCATGTCAGGCTAGTCTCGAACTCCCGACCTCAGCTGATCCACCCACCTGGGCCTTCCAAATTGCTGCGATTATAGGTGTGAGCCACTGCTCCCGACCTAAGCCTTTTATTAAATAACAGTATCTCTGAATTAGGAAAATGCAGGAATTTTATTTTATTTTATTTGAGAAGGAGTTTTGCTTTCCTTGCCCAGGCTGGAGTGCAATGGCATGATCTTGACTCACTGCAACCTCCACCTCCTAGGTTCAAGCAATTCTGCCTCAGCCTCCTGAGTAGCTGGGGTTACAGGCGCCCGCCACCACGCCCAGCTAATTTTTGTATTTTTTGTAGAGACGGGGTTTCACCATATTGGTCAGGCTGGTCTCGAACTCCTGACCTCAGGTGGTGATCCACCAGTCTCGGCCCAAAAGTACTCCCAAAGTGCTGGGATTACAGGTGTGAGCCACTGCAGCTGGCCAATGCAGGAATTTCATTTCCTTCAGTGCCTTCACCTCATTTCTACATTCTTTCATATTTGGTTTCCTTTAGGTACCAGCATTTTTCTCTGCCGATTTTTACCAAGGATATTCTCAGCCAGGACCCATGTCTTTCTGCTCCTGGCGTTGGCATGCTTTCTTTGTTCCATAGCATTTTCCGCTTGGTTTTCTGGTGTGCTTTGGTGCCAGAGGCTGTTATATTTTCTTTTCCATCCTCAGTATATGTTTCCTGAATTTCACTTTCTGTTTGTAGTTCATTTATAATCACTTATGATTTCTTTGGTCCTTCCCCACAGGTGACAGTGCCTTCTTTCTTCATACCTGGCTCATGACCCCACTTCACATTCCTGAAACTCCAGCAGAATATCGCTATAATATGGCTCATTCTGCAACTCACAGTGTGATTGAGAAGACTTTCCGAACCCTCTGCTCCCGATTCCGCTGCCTGGATGGATCCAAGGGGGCACTGCAGTACTCACCAGAGAAGTCCAGCCACATCATCTTGGCTTGTTGTGTCCTCCACAACATCTCCCTGGAGCATGGGATGGATGTTTGGTCCTCTCCAATGACAGGACCCATGGAACAGCCCCCTGAGGAAGAATATGAGCACATGGAGTCCCTGGACTTGGAGGCTGACCGTATTCGTCAGGAGCTAATGCTCACTCATTTTAGCTAATGTAGAAGGTGGAGAGGAGGGAGACTTCCCAGGAGTTGTGTCAGACTTTCCCCGTCATCGCTTTCTACAGTTCCATCATCTAGCATGACTGAGTATACAGATACTTGTCATAAACTGACATTTAATCTGTGTGTTTTGGTAAGGTTGGGGCTATGCCAGTATGTCTTGATTCATTTGCAAATGCATTAACTAAACCAAAACTAAAACAGCGACTCCCTACTATCCAATGAACTCCTGGTTGAGTACCACTAGTTTGCAAACATGTACCACTAGTTTGCTCACTGGTTGCAAACATTTATGATTGTGCCTACAAAGTCATAGTAAAGGTCAGGAGTTTAAGACCAGCCTGGCCAACATGGCGAAACACCGTTTCTACTAAAAATACAAAAATTAGCTAGGCCTGGTGGCACATACCTGTAATCTACTTGGGAGGCTGAGGCAGGAGAATCGCTTGAACCCTGAGGTGGAGGTTGCAGTGAGCCGAGATTGTGCTATTGCACTCCAACCTGGGTAACAGAGCAAGACTGTCTCAAAAAAAAAAAAAAAAGTCATAGTAAAGGGGAAGACAGCATATAGTCAAAACACTTTTTTGGTTTCAATTATCTGCAGATTTCAGATGAAAACAGTATTTACCTATTCTGGATTATTTGGGTGGTCTTTTAGTTTTTCTGCTTTGCTGCCTAATATAGGCATAATCTGAGGCAAGTGTGAAGAGAGAATTTCAGCTGGGGAATGGTCTTCTGACATGAGTAAATGGCTACTAATCCCAGTTTGCAGCTTTGTACTTTTAAGAGGATATTAAAGACAGTCAGAAGCCTCCATCTTTAGCCTGTCTGCAATAATTGGACTGTGACTTGGACCTAGTTCCTAGGGAGAACATCTGGACTCCACTTTCCTATTTCCAACCCTGAGTTGGAGTTAGAAGCTAAATGGGTTTAAGAACCCAGTCAGCTTAAAAAAGGCAATTCGAATGTAGATAAAATAGCAAGCTTCTGCCTTACAGGTGATCTAGGGACTGAGAGAGATTGATGAGCAATGGAGATTCACCCAGATTCAGACACCTCACGTTTAACTAGACCACATTTCTTATGATTGTGATGTTAGAATGTCTGTTTGATCATTCTGTTTGGAAATTCCTTGTACAAAAGGACGATTCAGGGAATAAAGAAGGCATGTGAAAGTACTAAAAAGGAGAGGTAATAGGCATATGATTTATTGGTTTTGAAATGAATTCTGGTGCTAGACCTTGGATATGCAGAGTGATGGACAGAATTTCCCAGGAAATAAATAATCCCCTAGCAAGTCTTGTTCTAAAATTACACTGCTATAAAAATAACCTGATTGGAATAATGAAAGTGTGAATTAGGTTCACACATTGGTGCCTTTGCTGGGACAAAAAGAGACTTTCCTCAGGGTTGTCTTGTTCCCAGTTTCTCAGCCACTCACCATGTGATACCTCTGACTTGTCCTCTTGGATCATTTCCTACCTGCCTTTGGCAGTGTTAATCTGGTGATTTTCAGAGTAAAGAAATGAACAGCTCATGACAGAAGAAATTTGGAAATAAATTGAGGGTGACTCATCCTCAAGATTAAAAACAATTGTGTATTATTATGTGCTGTTTTCCTTCTACTCCAAATGCTATTCCCCATCATGATCCTGCTCTATGAAGACTGGGTCCATTTGGCAGAAGGTTGTGCCTAATATGTACAGGGATGTCACTGAGGTGGGAATGGACAACGAAGAGTTGGCTGGAAACATTCACTCGATTCATTGTGCAACAGAGGTGCCCAGTTACATTTTTTTTCTTTGTTAAGTTCAACTTGTGACACAAGCTTGCTTTGTTTCCCCCATAAGGCAATGTTTTAATTCTCAAGGTCTTTCCTTTTTAAGCCTTCCAAGATGGGTATTTTCCCCATAAAGTTTTGGTTCTGGTTGGCATATCCCATCAGGAAAGGGTTACTGCCAAACATGTATCATAAGTGGCAAGGTGAAGTGTGATCATGGAAAATGCCTTGCATTTTAGCCTTACATAACTACATTTCAGGAAAACTGGAGCTTTTCACAACTTAACTCAGTAGATGGTGACATGAAGACTGAGTGGGATGGACAGTCTTGGAGAGATTTCAAAAGCAATTTTCAAGTCTATTTACTTGCACACCAAAGATAATCTAAGTGCTGAGCTGACTGAACATTGGCTGACAGTGTTTTTCCCAGGGAGCATTTTGTTTTCTAATAATCCCACAGGAAAACTCTTCGGATCTAAACCTTTAACCTCCTTCCAACCTGTAGTTTTGCAGGCCAGGATTTTTTTTTTTTTTTTTTTGGTCATTAGTTAATCTTTCCCCAGAATGATGTAGGGGAAGGATCAGGGTCTGTACTTCTAAACTGCCAAGGATATCTTCATAGGGGCTTTTTATAAGTGTCTAAGAAAGATTCTCCCTTTGTGGTCCTAAGTGTGGATTTATAGCTTTTTTCTGGCATGGTTTTGGGAAAGAGTCAAGGATTTTGTCTGTCTTATGTAAGCCTCGTCTTCCCATAGATAACTCCATCTGGCCAGCATGGTAGTTTTCCAGATTTACCCTTAGATATTTCAAGGCAGTAAGGTCTCAGGATATATCAAGGGAAAACAATATTGGGTGATCATCAGTTTACCAATTCCAAATTATACAAAAGGGGGACCATAAACATATTCTTGGCTTAAGTGAACTGAATAGGGATGGAGCTGTTTTCCTGATCCTAGGACTATGAAGGATCCATACCAAGTTAATCTAACTTAGAGATAAAAAAGAAGATACAATTTTAATGCAGTCATATCGTGGTGACATAGAAGAGGTGGGTTATGGTGACATAGAGGCTAGACAGATAATAGATAGAATAAGATTTTATCTCGGGCCGGGCGTGGTGGCTAACGCCTGTAATCCAAGCACTTTGGAGGCCATGGCGGGCGGATCACCTGAGGTTGGGAGTCCAAGACTAGCCTGACTAACATGGTGAAACCCCATCTTTAAAAAAAATAAAAAGTAAAATAAAATAAAAGATTTTATCTCTATCTGAAACAAACTGAAAATAGCCCAAAGACTGAGCTTCGTAGTTACTTTCCCGGGCAGTGGAGGGGAAGTTAGAAGGAGGACAAGAAAATACGAAATGAAAGGGTTTTTGTGCATACACACGTCTTCAGGGCCCATTTTGCTCTCTAGATCCTGCCAAGATTTTGCAAAATTATTGTGGGTATGAGAAATCACAGATTCAGGATTAAGATTTTGTTGATTATGTGGAAAGGAAAGAAAAATACTAGCTGAAGGCTGGGGACATGCTAATTTCCCAACATATAAAATTCATAGACTTTCTTTATCCTGCATAAATCCTTGTTCTAAAAAAATGTTTTCTTTTTGTTGAGACAGGGTCTTGCTCTGTTGCCAAGGTTAGAGGAGTACAGTGGAGTGATCTCGGCTCACTGCAACCTTCACTTTCCGGGATCAAGTGGTCCTTCCACCTCAGTCTCCTGAGTAGCCGGGACTACAGGCGCACACCACCATCCCCCCTAATTCTTGTGGGTTTTTTGTTTTTTTTTTTTTTTGGTAGCAGTGGGGTTTCACCATGTTGCCCAGCCTGGTCCTGGATTCAACTGATCTGCCTGAAAAAAAAAAAAATTGATCTGCCTGTCTTGGCCTCCTAAAGTGCTGGGTTTACATGCGTGAACCTTGTGCCTGGCCCTGAATTTTTTTTTTTCTTTTTGAGACAGTTTCACTCTTGTTGCCCAGGCTGGAGTGCAATGGCTCCATCTCGGCTCACTGCAACCTCCGCTTCCTGGGTTCAAGCTATTCTCCTGCCTCAGCAACCCGAGTAGCTGGGATTACAGGCATGTGCCACCATGCCTGGCTAATTTTGTATTTTTAGTAGAGACAGGGTTTCTCCATGTTGGTCAGGCTGGTCTTGAGCTCCAGACCTCAGGTGATCTGCTCGACTCAGCCTCCCAAAGTGCTGGGATTATAGACGTGAGCCACTGTGCCTGGCCTCTGAATGTTTTTTTAATTAACTTTTGTAGAGACAGGGTCTTACTCTGTCATCCAGGCTGGAAGTGCAGTGGTGTGATTGTAGCTTATTGCAGCCTTGAACTCCTGGGCTCAAGTGATCTTCCCACCTCAGCCTCCCAAGTAGCTAGGACTACAGGTATGCACTACCATGCCTGGCTAATTTTGGTTTGTTTGTTTTGGTACGGACAGGGTCTGACTATGTTGCTCAGGCTGGTATTGAATTCCTGGCCTCAAGCAATCCTCCTGCCTTGGCCTTCTAAAGCACTCTGGGATTATATGGATTACAGGCATAAATTACCATGCCCAGTCTAAACATTTTTTTTTCTTTTTTTTTTTTTAAACATGGCTACAGGACAGGTGCAGTGGCTCATGCCTGTAATCTCAGCACTTTGGGTGGCCGAGGCAGGCGGATCATCTGAAGTCAGGAGTTGGAGACCAGCCTGGCCAACATGGTGAAACCCTGTCTCTAATAAAAATACAAAAATTAGCTGGATGTGGTGGCGGGCGCTTGTCATCTCAGTTATAGGGAGGCTGAGGCAGTAGAATCCCTTAAACCCGTGAGGTGGAGATTGCAGTGAGCAGAGATCATGGCATTGCGGCTCCAGCCTCAGCAACAAGAGCAAAACTCCAAAAAAAAAAAAAAAAAAAAAAGACTACAACTCAAGGCCTCTTTTGTGATTGTAAAGTAGAAGAAATGAGATGTCTGGATACTGAACAGGAGAAAGGGAGTAGACTTAGAAATCATAAATTAGGGGCCTCCCTGTTTGCCCAGCAAAACATTAAGGATCTATTATTCTGTTGACATGTTAACTTTCTCTAATCCTTCTGCTGTCTTTTATAGACGGGCTGATTTCCTTGTTATTCTAGAGCCTTAAAATGTTCATACATTTTGATCTATTGATAAATTCCATCACTGGAGATTTATTTTATGAAAATAATTCCAAAGAAGGGAGAGTCTTCTATTCTATAGCTAGCAGTTCTCTGCTGTTCTGGGCTCTCTCTCCTTCCCTGAGTTGCTCCTACATCACTATACTACTTCTGCCTGTACCATTCCATCATCAAGTATATACATTACCCCACAGCACAAAAAGAACAGGCTAGAAAAGAACAGAACAGAATTATGATGGCAGAATTGACAACTGGCTTACCATTTTGGCTGTTCAAGGCCTGACTGGTCTTCCTGAACTTCCTAATAGGATGACTCACGGTACTATTAAAGAATTATCTCAAGCTAGGTTCAAGTCTGATTTCTATCACCCGGTGTGTAGTAGAGGCACGTTTCTCAGAACCCAGAGCTAAGATAAGGAATGGTCTCCAATTCCCTCTTCTCTCTCCTCCCCTCCTTCACTCTTCATTCCAGGCAAGTCTCCTAGGCAAGTGTGCCCCATCCTTATCCTCAATTTTTTTTTTTTGAGGCAGGGTCTTGTCTCTGTTGCCCAGACTGGAGTACAGTGGTGTGATCCTGACTCACTGCAGACTCGACCTCCTGGGCTCAATTGATCCTCCTGTCCCAGCCTCCTGAGCATCTGGGACTGCCAGTGTATGCTACCACTCCCCCGCTAATTAAAAAAAAAAATTCTTTTTTTAGAGACAGGGTCTCACTATGTTGCCCAGGCTGGTGTCAAACTCCTGGACTTAAGCTATCCTCCCACCTTGGACTTCCAAAGTGCTGAGAGTACAGGTGTGATCTGCCATACTTGGCCTTTTGCTGGTTTAGTCTTTCCAAAGTTTTTTCCATGTGATTGACAGGGGCAAGGTCTATGCTTAAGAATGACCAACTGTCCCAGATTGCCCATGGCTGTCACAGTTTTTTTTTTTTTTTTTTGAGACAGAGTTTTGCTCTTGTTGCCCAGGCTGGAGTCCAGTGGTGTGATCTCGGCTCACCACAACCTCTGCCTCCTAGGTTCAAGCGATTCTCCTGCCTTAGCCTCCCAAGTAGCTGGGACTACAGGCGTTTGCTACCACACCCAGCTAATATTGTATTTTTATTAGAGATGGGGTTTCTCCATGTTGGTCAGGTTGGTCTTGAACTCCCGACCTCAGGTGATCCACCGGTCTCAGCCTCCCAAAGTGCTGAGATTACAGGCATGAGCCACGGCGCCTGGCCTGGCTGTCACAGTTTTAACGCTGAAAGTCCCATGTTCTGGGAAACCGCTCAGTCCTGGGCAAACCTAAGACTGGTTATCCTACTTCAGAGAAGCACCATCCTACCTCAGGGGACTGGTTCCATGAGGAGAATCCTACTGGAATTCAGTGATTAACAGTCAACACCATAATGAGTTCTGGAGTCTTTTCTTTTCTTTTTTTTAAGAGACAGGGTTTCACTTTGTTGGTCAGGCTGGTCTCGAACTCCTGACCTTGTGATCCTCCTGCCTCGGCCTCCCAAAGTGCTGGGATTACAGGCATGAGCCACCATGCCTGGTGAGTTCTTGAGTCTTAACAACAATATGAGTAACATCAGAGGTACAGCCCAGGATGATCTTCACTTCTGCTGGCCTTTTTTTTTTTTTTTTTTTTTTTTTTTAAGACGGAATTTCACTGTCTCCCAGGGTGGAGTGCAATGGCATGATCTGAGCTCACTGCAACCTCTGCATCCAGGTTCAAGCGATTCTCCTGCCTCAGCCTCCTGAGTAGCTGGGCCTACAGGCATCTGCCACCATGCCTGGCTAATTTTTGTATTTTTAGTAGAGACAGAGTTTCACCATGTTGGCCAGGATGCTCTCGAACTCCTGACCTCGTGATCTGCCCACTTTGGCTTCCCAAAGTGCTGGGATTACAGGCATGAGCCACTACGCCTGGCTAGCCTTGTTTCTTTTTTACTGTTTTTCCTCTAGTGTGATGAGATTCCTTCAAGGCTGATGGTTTCAGCTCCTGATCTCTTGTGATCTACTCTTCAATCCAAAATCAACATTTCCTTAAGAACACGTGGTAGTTTGCTGTCATACTGAAGCTTAAATCCGTATATCTATATATATTTAAAAAGAACAGTTCTCTAAAGGAAATTTATCTGTAGAGGTGCCACGCTACAGATTCTATTCTGCCCATAGAATAAGCCACCTTTTCCATGATCTCACAAAGCAGTCTAGCCTCAGCTTTGCAAATATTGCCATTTTCAGATGACGATTTTAGATAAATCTTTGCCAGACTTTCAGGTGTTTTACTCAAGTCTCCAGCTTTTGAAAAACGGAAAATATCTTATAGCAGTGAAATTAGTTTCTTTAGGTTTTTTCACTGCAATCAAGGTTTCAAAATAATGTAGTTATCTGAGTCAAATTTGAATGAGGTCTATAGCTCTAGACACTATGCCCCACAAGCCTCTCCAAGAAGGAAGCTTTTCTTCTTCTTCTTCTTTTTTTTTTTTTTTTTTTTGAGATAGAGTCTCACTCTATCACCCAGGCTGGAGTGCAGTGGTGCTATCTCAGCTCACTGCAACCTCCACCTCCTGGGTTCAAGTGATTCTCCTGCCTTAGTCTCCTGAGTAGCTGGGATTACAGGCCTGTGCCACCACGCCTGCCTAATTTTTTTTTTTTTTCGAGACAGAGTTTCATTCTATCACCCAGGCTGGAGTGAGGTGGCATGATCTCGGCTCACTGCAACCTCTGCCGCCTGGGTTCAAGTGATTTTCCTGCCTCAGCCTCCCAAGTATCTGGGATTATAGGAGCCTGCCACCGTGCCTGGCTATTTTGTATTTTTAGTAGAGACGGGGTTTTATCATGGTCAGGCTGGTCTCGAACTCCTGACCTCGTGATCGGCTCACCTTGGCCTCACGAAGTGCTGGGATTACAAGCATGAGCCACCGCACCTGGCCCAGCCAGCATTTTCAAAGACTTAGAGGAGATTTTTTAAAAAGTGCCAATACATTACAAAAAAGGCTAATATTGTAAGGATGTGCTTTTTGAGTTTAAAGTCTTTAAAGGCTGGGACTTCTTTTTTTTTTTTAATTTTTAAGACAGGGTCGGCTGGGGGTAGTGGCTCACGCCTGTAATCCCAGCACTTTGGGAGGCCAAGGTGGGCGGATCACGAGGTCAGGAGATTGAGACCATCCTGGCCAACATGGTGATACCCCATCTCTACTAAAAAATACAAAAATTAGCTGGGCGTGTTGGCATGTGCCTGTAGTCCCAGCTACTCTGGAGGCTGAGGCAGGAGAATTGCTTAACCCAGGAGGTGGAGATTGTAGTAAGCCAAGATTGTGCCACTGTGCTCCAGCCTGGCGCCTGTCGACAGACGAAGACTCTGTCTCAAAAAAAAAAAAAAAGGCCGGGTGTGGCAGATCACGCCTGTAATTCCAGCACTTTGGGAGGCCAAGGTGGGTGGGTCACCTGAGGTCAGGAGTTCAAGACCAGCCTGGCCATCATGGTGAAACGCCATCTTTAAAAAAAGAAAAAAAAAAAAAAAAGACAAGGTCTTGCTCCATAAATCAGGCTGGAGGTGCAGTGGTGTGATCATGGCTCATTGCAGCCTCCACCTCCCGGGTTCAGGATATCCTTTCATCTCAGCCTCCCCAGTAGCTGGGCCTACTGGTGGGAGCCACCAAGCCCGGCTTTTTTTTTTTTTTTTTTTTTTAAGACGGGGTTTCACCGTATTGGTCAGGCTGGTCTTGAACTTGTGACCTCAGGTGATCCGCCCGCCTCAGCCTCCCAAAGTGCTAGGATTACAGGCGTGAGCCACCGCGCCCGGCAACTTTTTGTATTTTTTGTAGAGACTGGGGTCTCACCGTGATGCTCAGGCTGTTCTTGAACTCCTGGGCTCAAAGCAATCCACCAGCCTTGCCTCCTAAAGTGCTGGGATTACGGATGTGAGCCGCTACGCCCTACCGAACTGGGACAATCTTGTTTCCTTTTTTACACCCATCCTCTCTGCGTAGCCTCCTTCCCTAGAAGGAGATAAGGTAGACTATGATTGCTCACATTTGGTAACCATACTTGCCGTGATCTTTGTGATTTATTGACTCATACCTAGGATGTACATATTAATCCGTATTTTTGCTGAGCATATTCATTTATTAACTAAGAGACTACAGAAAGAAGCCATTGTTGTGATGATTAAAATGTCAGCGCACTTTTTTATCAGGTTCTGAACCCGAAGAGACTTTTGCTTATTATGTAAACAACACACCTGTGGCCCTAGGCTTTTGGAAGAAAATAAAAAAGCCATCCGTGTCCTTTTTCTCCCCCCTGCCTTAAGGTCAGGCTACATAATTCTGGATTTTCCCGGCTTCTCTTGGTGATACTTTGTGAGGGCTAAACTGCAGCTTTTACGTAGATTGTTCATGTTCATTTTGTTCTTCAGCCTGAATTCTCTCTCGTTTTCTATCATTTTTAATTCCCCTCACTGCTCTGTGAGGTAACTAAGGGTCGAATGAAGTGAAGTAATTTGCTTAATTGAGTGTTGGGAGTCCATAAAACAGTCGCGGGACTATAGTTAGACAACAAGTGTTATTGCGCTATGATTTGATTTTCAACACATTCACGAGAAACTCCAGTTGTCTAAACAACTTTAACAGCCAGCGACCCACAGAAAATGGCAGAAAAGCAAGCTCTTTTTTTACTCCGTGGCTTCAGATCTGGGTTTGTTTATTTATGCCTCGGACCGGAGCCGGACCTGGGGTAGGAGCTGAGCTGTTTTTCGGCGCTCGGCTGTGGTTCCTTGAACGATTGCTTGGGCGTTCCTCCTTTGATGTCTGGGGCGTTCGTGTATTCGGTGATCTTTTGCGCCGTCTTCTTGCTTGATGTCTACTGAGCTGCGGCGGCGCCGGGTCGAGGGCTGAGTTATCCGCGAGGCCCCGCGCTCAAGCCACCTTCTCCTGCCGGTTGGTAGAGAGGACCCTTGCTTTATTCCTGCCTCCTCCTTCTTTTTCCCTGTGGCTCAGCCCGCCCGCTGGACTGCAAACCGAGCTCACGTCCGCCTTGCAGGTAGGCCCAGGAGGAGCCTGGGAGGCCCAGCCCGGCATCCTTCCGCCGCGGGGTTGAGAAGACCTTGGCGCCAGCGGGTGGGCAGGCTGCCCAGCCGCCGTGACATTGCCAGAGGAGGGGCTACCGGACTGCGTTGAGGGGCGCGGCCGGAGGGGCAGCCCGGAACCAAAGGAGAAGCCGGAAGGAGGGAGAGATGCTGGGGCTTCCCGGTGTGGTTCGTTAGGGAGGAGATGTTGGGTCTAGGGCACCCCCAGTGTGTAGGGAAAATGGCTTTCCAGGAACCGATAGAGCTTTGCGCACTTTGACCCTCCTTCCTTTCTCCTTTTTCCCCTCGGAAGGCTCCGGGTGTCATGCCTCAATTGTACTGGCGACTCCTACTGAGTCCGGCCTTTGAAGGGACCTTTGAAGTAGGTGGAGGCGTGTAGAACAAGGCCCTCTGGCTCTTTTGAGTGAAGTGTCCTGTTCTCGCCTTTTTTGGGTGGGGAAACTGAGGCTGATGTCTGGGACGTGACTTTTCCCCATATCCCCAACAGATGATTAAATGCACTGTAAGTCACTTTTTGTCATTTACCAATTCACTTCCCCCCCAGTTACTAGTCAAGTTATGAAAACATTGTTTGTTTGATCGCCTGTGATCCCTCTTTTCCTAGGAACATACACTCTTAGGAATATAGATTCTGTCACTAGAGGCTTCAGAAGTAAAGGAACCATGTGGTCTTGGCTGTTTCGCTTTTCAAAGTCTGTATCATTTTAGCAAGTGTAGCAATGACGGCTTATTTTTGTTTCTTGTTAACCTTGTTGTCTACTTTGTTTCCTGGTGGATGTTGATTTATCCTCCTCCTCCCCCAGCCTCTTTGGAAATCTTAGAACTATGGTGTTTGTGGTTAGAGACTAGTAGAGGATCGTCAAGATTCTGAAGGCAAACGCTTTTCCTGTGAGGGTCTGCTTTCTGGGGAATATCGAAAGGAAACCCAAGGAGTCTCTCTCTCCCCCCACCCCCCACCCCCCTTTTTTTTTTTTGAAACAGAGTCTCGCCCTGTCACCCAAGCAGGAGTGCAGTGGCACGATTTTGACTCACTGCAATCTCTGCCTCCCGGGTTCAAGCGCTTCCCCTGCCTCAGCCTCCTGAGTAGCTGGGACTACAGGAGCGCACCACCACACCTGGCTAATTTTTTTTTTTTTTTGAGACAGCCTCGCTCTGTTGCCCAGGCTGGAGTGCTGTGGCGCGATCTCGGCTCACTGCAACCTCCACCTCCCAGATTTAAGCGATCTCCTGCCTCAGCCTCCCGAATAGCTGGGACTACAGGCATGCACCACCACGCCCGCTGAATTTTTTGTATTTTTAGTAGAGACAGGGTTTCACCATGTTGCCTAGGGTAGTCTCAAACTCCTGACCTCGTGATCCACCCGCCTCGGCCTCCCAAAGTGCTGGGATTACAGGCGTGAGCCACTGTGCGCGGCCAGTTTTTGTATTTTTAGCAAAGACGGGGTTTCATCACGTTGGCCAGAGTGGTCTTGAACTCCTGGTCTCAAGTGATTCGTCCACCTTGGCCTCTCAAAGTGCTGGGATTACAGGCAGGAACCACAGCGCCCGGCCAGTTTTGTTATATTTGATTAGTAGTTTGGTCGCTGCACATACAAAATTTAGAAAGGCTACGTAGGCTGGGCACAGTGGCTCCCGCCTGTAATCGCAGCACTTTGGGAGGCTCAGGCGAGCGGTTCACGAGGTCAGGAGTTCGAGAACACCCTGGCCAACATGGTGGAACCTCATCTCTACTAAAAATACAAAAATACTAACGGCGTAATGGCGGGCGCCTGTAATCTCAGCTGCTCGGGAGGCTGAGGCAGGAGAATCCTTGAACCTGGGAGGCGGAGGTTGCAGTGAGCTGAGATCGTGCCACTACACTCCAGCAAGACTCTGTTTCCAAAAACATACATACATACATGCATACATACATACATACATAAATGGCTGTTTGTAGAAATCATTCAAATATTGAGATATTTAAATGAAAGGTTAACGCTTTGGGAACTCCTTTATGTTTCCCTTTTCCTTACCAAGCTGGAAAGTTTGGGGACTAACTTTCTTTCTTATTTTCATCGGATTCAGTGTCATGATCCTAATTTGTGTCACTTCTTTGTTGGAAAAAAAAAATCAGCCTTGAGGTCATTCTGGGTTGGATAAGTTTTCATAGTATGTAGAATCAGTAGGAGAGTGGCTTTAAGGGAGTAGAGATTCAGTTCTAGACCTTGAATGGAAACTGTACAAGTCTACATTGTCCCACTAGTTTTGTATTCTCATAGGAGTTTTGGAAAGATCACTGTTCCTTTAATTTTTTTGTGTGAGGTCAGCAAGATTTAAATGAAGGGCCCTTAATCATGAGCAATTTCCTAGTTACAAGACCTCAGTGCTCCCAGAAAGGGATTAATGAAGAGCCACCAGACTATCTTTATGTAGAATCTAGATTGGGAAGTTAAGCTAAGAATGTGCATTTTTGAAAAAGTTTTTGTAGTAGAAGAGAATGTATATCAGAGGAAAGAATGTAGAGAAGAAAGCAACATCGTCCACTGGGAATTGATAAGTTCTGCGTAGAATTTAAAGTTACAAATAGTGTATCATTGGCTCCTAATGAATGCTAAATAACAAATGGAAATTGATGTGAGGGTCATGAAGAAATCTTAGGAACATTTTATTATATTTCTGTGGGAAATAATTGGCAGAGGCTTAGGTTCAATTGAGGCCAAGAAATTTGGTGATGATAAGAGGTTACAGGGTTAGAGCTTATCAGTTTATCCCATGCTTTGTGATAGAAGTTCACCCACCCAGCCTGTTCTGTCTTTTAGTAAGAAAGTCTGGCCAGGTGTGGTGGCTCACACCTGTAATCCCAGCACTTTCGGAGGCTGAGGCGGGCAGATCACCTGAGGTCAGGAGTTGGAGACCAGCCTGACCAACATGGAGAAACCCCGTCTTTACTAAAAATACAAAAAATTAGCTGGGCATGGTGGCACATGCCTGTAATCCCAGCTACTTGGGAGGCTGAGGCAGAAGAATCGTTTGAACACGGGAGGTGGAAGTTTCGGTGAGCCAAGATCACACCGTTGCACTCCAGACTGGGCAACAGAAGCGAAACTCTGTCTCAGAAAGAAAACAAGAAGAAAGTTCTTGGAGATGATTACAGATGTGAACTTCTAGAACTTGGCCTGGAACAGAGTTATGTATATCACTTGAAAAAGATTAATTATGTATGTCATGATAAAACAATTATTTTTATTAATAAAGTAGTAATTTACTTTTTTTTTTTGAGACAGAGTCTCACTCTGTCACCAGGCTGGAGTGCAGTGGCGCAGTCTTGGCTCACTGCAACCTCTGCCTCCTGGGTTCAAGTGATTCTCCTGCCTCAGCCTACCGAGTAGCTAGGATTACAGGTGTGTGCCACCACGCCCAGCTAATTTTGTATATTCAGTAGAGATGGCATTTCACCTTGTTGGCCAGAATGGTCTCGATCTCTTGACCTTGCAATCCACCTGCCTCCACCTCCCAAAGTGCTGAGATTATGGGATTATAGGCATGAGCCACGGTGCCTGGCCTTTTTTTCCCCTGTCTTTTTAAGAGATGAGGTCTCCCTATGTTACTGAGGATGGACTCAAAACTCCTGGGCTCAAGCAGCCCTTCCCAATAGCTGGAACTACAGGTGCATGTACCTGGCTTACATTTTTATACTGTATAATTTTCACAATATTTTCAGTATGTGTTAAGAAACTTATAAAACATTTTTTTTGATCATGTAGCTTTATGCTGCTTATTAATATCAAATCCAAACATTATGGTCCTCATGTATCTTGGGGAATGCTGACTGTTTAGATTGACAATTTGTCACTCTTCCAATTTATCTCACTCTTAAAGGAAAAGAGAAAAAGTTTTGTTAGTACAATGAGGTATCTTTTTCTAAGCTATGTCTCAGCCTTGATAGAGTTATTTTGGAGTGGCATCTACATTTTTATGCCCTGTGGTTTTGTTTACCAAAAAAAAAAATCTTAAGTTCCTTTAATCACAGTCATTCTTGTTTCATTCTCCAATTGTTCCTCAAAAACTCAGAGAGAGCTTTCAGGTTCTTAATTTGTGTTTGTACAGAAGTGCTGTGGTACAGCCTGTCCTGTGGTTTGGGGTCATTTATATTTTATCTTTTCCAGCTAATATCAATTTTTTTTCACAGCTAAAATTAGTTACTGATGGATAAAATTTTTGTGATTAGTTATTTTAGAATATATTTATGTGTCCAGTAATATCTGACAGCCTGCCGATGTAATATAAGAAGAAAATAGATTAAGTAATAGGAGATCTGGGTTTAAGCCCTAGGTTTACTAGCTGAGAAATCTTGCACAAATTATTTAAGGAGGCGGTAGGGAAGGTTAGAGTCTTTTATTGAGGATTTACTGTGTCATGTTCTTTATATGTGTTATTTCATTTAATACTTCTAAGAGTCCTTTATAGTAGATGTTAATTTCCCCCACAGAGATACTATTTTTCCATTTTTTTACAGTGAGAGTAAATAATTTGACCAAGATCACATGATAGGTATGGCAGAGCTGAGATTCAAATCAAAGGCTTTGAATGCTTTTCTGAGTTTGTATTTAAAGAATGGAAAAGTAAAACATCCATCATAATTTTCTTTTTTTTTGTGACATGGAGTTTCGCTCTCGTTGCCTGGTCTGGAGTACAATGGTGCGATCTCGGCTCACTGCATCCTCTGCCTCCTGGGTTGAAGTGATTCTCTTGCCTCTGCCTCCACAGTAGCTGGGATTACAGGCATGTGCCACCACGCCTGGCTAATTTTTGTATTTTTAGTAGAGCCAGAGTTTCACCATGTTGGTCAGACTGATCTCAAACTCCTGACTTCAGGTGATCCACCCAGCTCAGCCTCCAAAGTGCTGGGATTACAGGCATGAACCACAGTGCTTGGCCCTTCTATTTCTTTTCATTTTTTTTTTTTAGGGTATTTTACTTTATTACCAGAATTAACTGTATAACATATAACTTTTCAAATTAATACTTTCCTAGTGTTAACTCTTTTCAATTTTAAGAATTAGAATTTCAATTATTGAATTACTGAAAAGTTCATTTGGTTTTCTTAAAGTCTGGCCATTAAACACAAATCTTGCAAGATGGCAATTTACAATACAGGTTCTGTGGTTACAAATGTTTTAGAAACACTGGATCCTCTCATGCACAAACATGAAACATATTAGCCCATTAAACATTCTGCAGTAAGGGAAACTTTTAAAACTAACCAAGTTTCCCAAAGTTATGTGTCTATAGTACTCCTTCTTAAAGTAAAATTTTCATTTGTTGAGCATTGTTCTAGTTATAGATGGCTGCTTACCAACCATTCCTAAAATTTAGTGTCTTAAATGAACAGCAATCAATTTTGTTTTAGTTCATGAATTGGCAATTTGGGCAGGGCTCAGTGAGGAATGCTTGTTTCTTCTCCACATGGTATCAGCTGGTATAGTTTGACTCAAGGATGAATGATGAACTTCAGTATGGTTCCCTCATATGGCTGGCAAGTTGATACTGACTATCAGCTGGGAGTTCAACCAGGACTGAGGGCGTAGGTCTCTCCATATGGATGTCTCCATGGGTTGTTTGGGCTTCCTCAGGACATGGTGGTGGGTTCTTAGGAATTACCTCATTGTCTGGGTCATTCTGAATTGTTTCATCTCCTTGAAGACACCTCTGTTAAAATTGAAATTCCTTTGGGGACAGCCAGTCTGCAGGACCCAGCGCGAGTGCACGGGGCCATAGGGGACGCTTCTTCTTCCTTTTTTTTTGAGATGAAGTTTTGCTTTTTTTGCCCAGGCTGGAATGCAGCGGCGCTATCTCGGCTCACTGCAGCCTTCACCTCCCAGGTTCAAGTGATTCTCCTGCCCCAGCCTCTTGAGTAGCTGGGATTACAGGCTGATGCCACTGTCCAGCTAATTATGTATTTTTAGTAGAGATGGGATTTCGCCATGTTGGCCAGGCTGGTCTTGAACTCCTGACCTCAGGTGATCTGCCCGCCTCAGCCTCCCAAAGTGCTGGGATTACAGGCATGAACCACAATGCCTGGCCTCCTTCTATTTCTTTTCTTAATTGTTTTCTATCTCTTCCTCAGCTCTTAGGATTGATAATCTTCACTTCTCTACCTAAATTTTTTTTCCTTCATTGTGTATTGTTTTGGTACTGTGTTTTTTTCTGAGGTCAGAAATATTCTCGTCAGACCCTGTGGACTATTTCTTGATTGTGACCGTGTGCTTCAACCCTTACCTTTGCAGATGTTTGTTCATATAGCAAATATTTATAACTCATTAGATGTTGGGATACAAAGCTAGAGATAGGGATTCTTATCCTTATGGAGTTTATTCCAGTGGGGAGCATAGGTATTTGATAAATATTGAAATTTAGACTGAAACAGGTATTCTGAAGGAAATAAACAAGGGCTGACAGAGGGAAGAAGGAGTGAGGTGGGCCCTGGGTGTTGACAAGGATTGGAGCCTTCAGTCATGGCATCCTTAATCCCCTTGAAAAGTTGGAATCACAGAACATGATTGCTTAAATTTAAGTTTCCCTACTGCCATTACAATCTAAGTCTTCATTAAGATTGCTACATGTAATATTTGTCTGATATTTAATGTATGATAACATTGGATTTTACATAGTCGAGGATAACTATGACTTACAAATATCTAGCATGCTTGACTAATGAATTTAATTTTTTTCTTTTTTTTGTGGCAGGGTCTGGACTCTTTGGCCCAGGCTGGAGTGCAGTGGTACAATCTCGGCTCACTGCAACCTCCGTCTCCCAGGTTCAAGCGATTCTTGTGCTTCAGCCTCCCGAGTAGCTGGGCCTGCAGGTTCCTGCCACCACATTTGGCTAATTTTTGTATTTTGATTAGAGATGGGGTTTCACCATGTTGGCCAGACTGGTCTCAAACTCCTGACCTCAGGTGATCTGCCCGCCTTGGCCTCCCAAAGTGTTAGGATTACAGGCGTGAATCACTGCCACTGGCCTGAAGTTGTTTTTCTGTAGAATGAGGTGAAGCAGGCCAGGCGTGGTGGCTCACACCTGTAATCCCAGCACTTTGGGAGGCTGAGGCGAGCAGATCATAAGGTTAGGAGATTGAGACCATCCTGGCCAGCATGGTGAAACCCTGTCTCTACGAAAACACAAAAAATTAGCCAGGCGTTGTGGTACATGCCTGTAGTCCCAGCTACTCGGGAGGCTGAGGCAGGGGAATTGCTTGAACCTGGGAAGTGGAGGTTGCAGTGAGCTGAGATTGTGCCACTGCATTCCAGTGTGGCGACAGAGTAAGATTCTGTCTTAAAAAAAAAAAAAAAGTTGAAGCAAATTTTACATTTCATAATTTCATCACTTACTTCTGCTCCCCATTATAGGCCATGTATTGGTGTATATACCCATAGTATAATGAAGTATCTGAAATTTTGCTGAGTTGGAGAGGGTTAATAATCAGCATGTTTGATTTGGAGAGAAAATTGGAGTATTTTATTCTAGGTGACCAATGAAAACAGGGTAGAGAAATATTTCTCCCCAGACTTTTGAATAGCAGCATAATGGCACTGACTCCTGGAGCCTGGTTCAAATCCCAGCACCTCTACTTACTGTCTGTACACCTTGGGCCAGTTACTTAACCTCTCCTCATCTGTAAAATACCATACAGTGGTTGTAAGAACTAAATTAGTTAATATGTATAAAGGATTTAGACCTGCATTAGATGCTGTATAACAACGATATTATTATTATTATAACAAAATAAAAGTTTTCCCAAAAGAACAAATGATAGTGATTCTTTTTTTTTTTGAGACTGAGTCTTGTTCAGTCGCTCAGGCTGGACTGCAGTGGCATAATCTCTGGTCACTGCAACCTCTGCCTCCCAGGTTCAAGCAATTCTCCTGTCTCAGCCTCTGGACTAGCTGAGACTACAGGCACCTGCCATCACCCCCAGCTAATTTTTGTATTTTTAGTAGAGACGGGGTTTCACCTTTTTGTCAGGCTGGTCTCCAACTCCTGATCTCAGGTGATCGACCCGCCTTGGCCTCCTAAAGTGCTGGGATTACAGGTGTGAGCCACTGTACCCAGCCAGTGATTCTTAGATTGAAATTTAGATGCTTTGGGAAAGCTTTAATAGGGAATCAGAAGTGAAAATATCATATTTGTCCCTCCTCCCCCTCAGTACCCTTCAAATTAAAGTAAAAGGATATAGGTTCAAATCCTAGCTGGAAAAAAAAAGGTAAAAGGATGGATCTTTATTTTTAATTTAAAATTATTATTTTGAGACAGAATCTTGCTCTGTTGCAGTGGCACAATCTTGGCTCACTGCAACCTCTGCCTCCTGGGTTCAAACGATTCTTGTGCCTCAGCCTCTCTAGTAGCTGGGATTACAGGTATGTGTTACCACAGCTGGCTAATTTTTATGTTTCTTTTAGTAGAGAGAGGGTTTTGCCATGTTGGCCAGGCTGGTTTTGAACTCCTGGCCTCAAGTGATCTGCCTGCCTTGACTTCCCTAAGTGTTAGAATTACAGGTGTGAGCCACTGTGTGGGCTTTAAAAGTTTTTATTATTTTCTGGCCAGGCGTGGTGGCTCACGCCTGTAATCCAAGCACTTTGGAGGCCAAGGTGGGTGGATCACCTGAGGTTGGGAGTTCAAGACCAGCCTGACCAACATGGAGAAATCCCGTCTTTAAAAAAAAAAAAAAAAAGAAAGAAAAAAAAATTTATTATTTTTGGCTGGTGGCGGTGACTCAAGCATGTTATCCCAGCACTTTGGGAGACCAGGGCGGGCAGAGCATCTGGGTTCGGGAGTTTGAGACTAGCCTGACCAACTTGAGAAACCCCTTCTCTACTAAAAATACAAAATTAGCCAGGCATGGTGGCTCATATCTCTAGTCCCAGCTACTCCAGAGGCTGAGGCAGGAGAATCGCTTGAACTTGGGAGGTGAAGGTTGCAGTGAGCCAAGATTGAGCCAATGCACTGCTGCAGCCTGGGCAACAAGAGTGAAACACTGTCTCAAAAAAAAAAATTATTATTATTATTATTATTATTATTTTTTAAGATGGGGTTTCACCATGTTGGTCAGGCTGGTCTTGAACTCCCAACCTCAGGTGATCCGCCCGCCTTGGCCTCCAGAGTACTTGGATTACAGGCGTGAGCCACCACGCCTGGCCAAAAATTATTATTTTCTATTTATAATGGTCTTTATGCCAGGTGTGGTGGCTCACGCCTGTAATCCCAGCACTTTGGGAGGCTGAGGTGGGCAGATCACCTGAGGTCGGGAGTTTAAGACCAGCCTAACCAATATGGCCAGTCTCTACTAAAAATACAAAATTAGCTGGGAGTGGTAGTGCATGCCTGTAATCCCAGCTACTTGGGAGGTGGAGCAGGAGAATCGCTTGCACCTGGGAGGCGAAGGTTGCAGTGAGCCGGGATGGCGCCATTGCACTCCAGCCTGGGCAGCAAGAGCAAAACTCCATGTTAAAAAAAAAAGTCTTTACTGGGAACGAGAAGCCTAGAAAGCAACAGTGTTTGAAAAAGAATTCCAAATCTAAAATAGATTGACAATTTTTGAGGATTTTGTAATATATGCAGCAAAACAGGACAGAACTATTTTAGGAAGAGAAGAGCATTTCTTTGCAAAACAGGTAGAAATCATCTATGCAAGTATCTGAATTTTATCATCTAATTGAACTGATTGGTGTAGGAAGGATTTGGGAGAAGTTGATTGAAGAAATGGAAAATAATGATATATAAGACAAAAATCAAAGGCACCAAATAACCATGGTTAAACTTCTGGAAGAGTGAACATATTTGTAACATAGTGGTAAGGGCTAAGACTCCAGTAGAATTAGGTTTTTGTCTTTGAGGCAGGGTCTTACTCTCTTGCTCAGCCTGGAGTGCAGTGGTGCCATCATGGCTCACTGTGCAACCTCGACCTCCCAGGCTTAAGACATCCTCCCACCTCAGCCTCCCAAGTAGCTGGAACCATAGGCATGAGTCACTATACCCAGCTAATTTATTTTGTTTTATTTTATTTTAGACAGTCTCGCTCTGTTTCCCAGGCTGTAGTGCAGTGGCGTGATCTCAGCTCACTGCAACATCCACCTCCCGGGTTCAGGCAATTCTCCTGCTTCAGCCTTCCGATAGCTGGGATTACAGGCACCTGCCACCTCGCCCAGCTAATTTTTGTATTTGAGCAGAGGTGGCGTTAACAGCCTGGTGCCATGTTAGCCAGGCTGGTCTTGAACTCCTGACCTCAGGTGATCTGCCTCCTCAGCCTCCCAAACTACTCGGATTACAGGTGTGAGCCACCATGCCTGGCCTACGTAGCTAATGTTTAAAAAAAAAATTTGTAGACACGAGGTCTGTATGTTGCCTCAGGCTGGTCTTGAATTCCTGGGCTCAAGTGATCCTCCTGCCTCAGCCTCCCAAAACTGCTGGGATTACAGGCATGAGCCACTGCGCCTGGCAACAGTTTTTCAAAATTAGCTGGACATCGGCTGGGCGCAGTGGCTCACACCTGTAATGCCAGCACTTTGAGAGGCCGAGGTAGGCAGATCACAAGGTCAGGAGTTTGAGACCAGCCTGGCCAACATGGTGAAACCGTGTCTCTACTAAAAATAACAAAAATTAGCCGGGTGTGGTGGCGCATGCCTGTAATCCTAGCTACTCGGGAGGCTGAGGCAGGAGAATCTCTTGAACCTGGGAGGCAGAGGTTGCAGTGAGCTGAGATTGTGCCATTGCACTCCAGCTCAGAGTGACAGAGGAAGACTCCATCTCAGGGGGAAAAAAAATTAGCTGGACATGGTGGTGCATGCCTGTAGTCCCAGCCACTTGGGAGGCTGAGTCAGAAGGATTGCCTGAACCTGGGAGATCAAGGCTGGAGTGAGCCATGATCATGCCACTGTGCTCCAGCCTGGGTATCATCATAGCAAGACCCTGTCTCAAAAAAAATTAAAAAACAAATTTATCTAGCAATTATAGCAGAGTCTGTATTTTTCAGTCATTCATTTGGTAAATGTTTGTTGAATGTCTGCCCCTTCAGTAGGCAGTGAGGATACCATAATGTGGTGTATTGTGTACTATGGCTTTTTTTTTTGAGTTATGAGATACCCCTGTGAGGCCTTTCAGAACTATTTTGTGATTGTGATTCTGTGTTTCAACAGGCTTTCATTTGTCTAGCAAATATTGGTTCTGATCAGAACCAGTTCTTATTGAATGCTTTGTGCCAGGTACTATAGTAAGTGCTTTGCGTTGATTCTTTTCATTCTAATTAACAACCTTATGACATAAGTACTCTTATTCTTCTCATTTTATTGAAGTAGCAGTTGTGGCACAGAGAAGTGAAGCAGTTTGCCCAAGGTGTATAGCTAGCAGATGGCAGAACCAGGATAGCGTCCAGACAACCTGGCTTCAGATTCTCCTGCTCTTAACCTCTAAGTTATACTGATTCTAAACTACTAAACTCTCTCAACCACTAGGTCAGTATACTAAGACTACAGTGGAAAAATAGATGTCCATGCCTTTATGGAGATTATAGTTCAGAGGAGAGAAAGACGGTAAACAAATAATTATACTGGTAAACATATAATTACAATGTTTGCTAAACCTATGACAGAAAACTACAAAGGGATTGTAGTAAGGGAACCCGAATTAAACTGGAGCTTTGAGAAGTATGTCTCTGAAGAAGTGGTATTTAAGCCAAGACTAGAAGGTAAAGGGAATAGCAAGTATGAAATTCCCAGGATGGGAGAGAACTTGGCACATTTGAGAAACTGGAAGAAGATTGATATGGCTGGAATACCGTGAACAGTAAGGGATGGAGGAAAGGGGCACAGAATGAGGATAGAGACTTAGGCAGGACTATGTCAAGGCTTTTTTTTTTTTTTTTTTTTTTCTGAGGCAGGGTCTCACTGTGTTCCCCAGGCTAGAGTGCAGTGGTATGACCACAGCTCACTGCAGTCTTGACCTTCTAGGCTCTAGGATTCTCCCATCTCAGCATGGGTGATGTGGTGAGACCCCATCTCTACAAAAAGAACAAAAGAATTAGCTGGGTATGGTGGCTCGCACCTGTGCTTCCAGCTACTTAGGAGGCTGAAGTGGAGGATCACCTGGTGCGGGGGAGGTTGAGGCTGCAGTGAGCTAAAACTATGCTACTGCATTCCAGGCTGGGTGACAGCAAGGCTCTGTCTCCAAAACAGCAGTAACAGCAACACCCCATTACTGTGGTGCATTGTGGGGGAGTGGTTTGGAAAGAGAAGAAATGGGGGAAGTGTGGTTAAGAAGTGTTACAGTTTTTTGCTGAGAGTGTCTCTGAGGATGACAAAAAAAAAAAAAAAAGGAGTATTACAGTGGTCCAGGCAAAGATGATGATGGTTAGGATTAGACTGTAGGCAGTGGAGATAGAAAGATTTAGTAGATTTTTTTTTTTTTTTTTTTTGAGATGGAGTCTCACTCTATCGTGTGCCACCATGCCCAGCTAAATTTTGTATTTTTAGTAGAGATGGAATTTTAGCATGTTGGCCAGGATGATCTCGATCTCTTGACCTTGTGATCCACCTGCCTTGGCCTCCCAAAGTGCTGGGATTACAGGCATAAGCCACCACGCCCAGCCAATTCAGTAGATATTTTAGAATTAGGACAGGCAAGACTTAATGGATTGGATGTGTGGGAAGAGGAAGGTGTCAAGTATGATTCCAGATTTTTGGCATGAGCATCTGAGTAGATGAAGGTGCTGTTTCTGAGATGGAAACATTGGAGGAGGAGCAGATTTTGACTAGAGTTGGGGTGTGGAGTGAAGACCTCAGGAAGTGTGAGATGCCTGTGAAAACATACAAGCGTAGATATCAAGTAAGTAGTCTTTAGGCTGATTCATAAAAGTGGTGCTGGAGAGAGATCTGGATGGTATTGGTATATGGATGGTATTTACACCCAAGGGAAATGGATGAGATCGTCTAGAGAAAAAGTATAGAGTAGGAGGAGAAGACCACACTCCAAGGAATTAAGAGAAAATCTAAGAGAGAGTGTTATTAGAGAAACCAAGAGAGGAACATATTTCAAGAAGGGAGTAATCACTGTACATTGTTGGATTTAGCAACACGGAGATCATATTATAGCAAGAACAATATTGGAGGAAATTAGGGCCAGAAGCTACATTGAGTTGGGTTTAAGGCATGGGAAGGGAAGAAGTGGGAGATGGTCTGTGTATTTTGATTATTAACATGTCTAGGCTGGGCGTGGTGGCTCACACCTGTAATCCCAGCACTTTGAGAGGCCAAGGCAGGTGGATCACCTGAGGTCAGGAGTTTGAAACCAGCCTGGCCAATATGGAGAAACCCTGTCTCTACTAAAAATACAAAAATTAGCCAGGCGTGGTGGTGCATGCCTGTTATCCCAGCTCCTCAGAAGGCTGAAGCAGGAGAATCACTTGAACTGGGGAGGCAGAGGTTGCGGTGAGCCAAGATCGCCCCATTGCACTCCAGCCTGGGCAATAAGATCGAAACTCTGTCTCAGAAATAACTAACTAACCAGAATAGATCAATCCATAGAAACAGAATGCAGACTGGTGGTTATCAGGGGCTGGAGGAAGGGTGGAATGAGGATAACCTGCTTAACTGGTAAGTGGTTTTACTTTGGAGTCATGGTAATGTTTTGAAACTAAGCAGGTTGCAGAACATTGTGAGTGTACTTAAATGCCACTGACTTGTTCATTTTAAGATGGCTAATTTTACGTGAAGTGAATTTCAGTTCAGTGAATCCTTTTTCTTTAAAAAAAAAAATGCGGGCTGGGCGCTGTGGCCTGTAATCCCAGCATTTTGGGAGGGCGAGGAGGTCGGCTGTTTCTGTGACAAATGGCCATTTTGGATATTTCATATAAATGGCATCATACAATATGTGATTTTTTGTGTCTGGCTTTTTTGACTTAGCATAATGTTTTGGAGATTTATTTACGTTGGAGTATTTATCAGTACTTCACTTTTTTCATGACTGAATAATATTCCATTGTGTGTATATACTGTATTTGTTTATCCATTCATCTGTTGAAGAACATTTGGGCTGTTTCTGCCTTCTGCTTTTGTGAATAGTGCTGCTCTGAACATGCATGTGCATGGGCTTATCGTCAGTTATTTTAAGTATATGCCATGAGTGGAATTGCAAGTCCTATGGTAATATATTATTGCTATGTTACTGTTAATGATCTTCTGGCTTGTTAGAGATCAAAGCCATTATCTGCAGTTTCCCAGAGTATGTGATTTCAGAGTTGTTGACTGGGCTTAGATTTGGGACTCAGAATCTCTTTCCTGTATGAAGAACTGAGTTATAACATTCTGGCTTTATTATTTGCATTTTACTGATGGGATAATTGAAGCACAGCATCTGCATGGTTTTAACTTCCTATCATCTTGAGAGCAAGTCAGTGATGGAATTAGGAATTTAAGACTCTTAATCATGTTCTTTGTCTAAGGTGACCCATATAAAGCCATGTTGCATTTACATGAAGCTATTTGAAATGGGCTTCCTATATTTTATAATCTCTTGGAGGGATATTGTTCAGGTGGTGTTAAGCAGATGTTCTCTTTCCATAGAGGACAGGACAAGAGGGAATGAGTTTTAATTGCAACATAAAGGATGTAGATTACACATTAGAGAGAACTTCCTGACTGCAAGATACTGAAATGTTGTTACCAAGGGATATTATGAAGTATCTTCTCCAAAGACTTTATCTTTCTGGGATCATTTAGGTGTGAGCTTGTTTGGAAATGAGGGAGATGACAGAGATGACTTGCTGAGGTCCCTGGTAACCCTGAGACATAGTTGTTTGATGGTTAATCAAAGCAATATCTTTGGCTGGGCACAGTGACTCATGTCTAATCCCAGCACTTTGGGAGGCTGATATGGGAGGTTCTCTTAAGCCCAGGAGTGCGGGACTAGCCTGGGCAACATACAGAGACCCTGTCTACAAAACAACAGCAACACCAACATCTCTGGCATTTTCATGAGTATATTTTCACTTTTCTCACAAAGCAATAATCACTAGAGAGCAGGTGATTTGCTCAAGGTTCCTGGTAAAATACCAGATTAATATTCTAAATCTTCTTGGATTCCACATCCATATTGAATACTCAGGGATGTGTTTCTTAAGTGACTCTTTTCTTGGCTATATGATCACAGTTATGATTCTTCTTGAATCATAGTGATCAAAGCCAGCATCTGCAGCTTCCATAGAGTGTATGATTTGAGAGTTGGCTAGGCTTAGATTGGAACTGAGAATTTCTTTCCTGTAAAAATAGCTTTGGTCCCTGGTTATACATGAGGAAATGGGAACATGTTATTAATAATAGACCACGACAATGGATTCTTAATGACTGGTTTAGGCAAGAGCCAGTTTAAAATTGCTTAGGTGAGGGTGCATATGACATAGATGTATTTTTGGCTTACGGTGCCTGGAAAAATAGAAGACTGGAAGATGGGCAAATGAACATTCGATTCTGTTGTAGAATATAAACATTAAAATCCTCATTTAATCTTAGAATAAAATAAACTTGCCAGTTTAAATGCTCAGCTCAGGAAATGCCAAAGTTAAGATACTCAGTACCACAGTAATGTACCCATCTCAAATGTAGCCTCTACGTTAAGCATCTCATAAGGGAGATCTCTTGTCTATTACCAAAATTGTGGTTTTTGGTCCATGAGTCAGTGGCTGGCTGGGAGGCTAAGCTGGGAGGGTGCTATGGTCTAAATGTTTGTGTCTACCTGGAATTTATGTTGAAATCCTCACCTACAAAGTGATGGTATTAGAAGGGGGAGCTTTTGGGAGATGATTGGGTCATGAGGACAGAGCCCTTACAAAAAGGCGGGAGAGATC
Organism: Ateles fusciceps; assembly: GCA_036589455.1. Taxonomy (NCBI): domain Eukaryota; kingdom Metazoa; phylum Chordata; class Mammalia; order Primates; family Atelidae; genus Ateles; species Ateles fusciceps. The sequence goes on along the minus strand of JAZHEH010000681.1, from coordinate 16,354,745 downwards.
CCCTTGCCTCTTTTACCATGCGAGAACACAGCAAGAAGGAACTGTCTGTGAACCAGAACCTGGGCCATGAACCAGAACATGGGCCCTTACCAGATAGCAGTGGACTTTCCAGCCCAGAATGTTGAAAAACAAATTTCTGTTTTTTATGAGCTACCCGGTTTTGGTATTTTTTTTTTTTTTTTTGAGACGGAGTTTCACTCTTGTTTCCCAGGCTGGAGTGCAGTGGTGCTCACTATCTCAGCTTACTGCAACCTCCGCCTCCTGGGTTCAAGCTGCTCTCCTGCCTCAGCTTCCCAAGTGGCTGGGATGACAAGCACGCGCCGGGATGGGCCACCATGCCCAGCTAATTTTGTATTTTTAGTAGAGATGGGGTTTCACCATGTTGGTCAGGCTGGTCTCAAACTCCTGACCTCAGGTGATCCACCCGCCTCAGCCTCCCAAAGTGCTGGGATTACAGGTGTGAGCCACTGCACCTGGCCAGTTTTTGGTATTTTGTTAAAGCAATCCAAAAGGACTAAGAGGGAGTTATTAATACCAGTGGTACCTTTAATGAAGGATTTATTAGGTTTATTTTAGTTGAAGGGAGCATTTACTTGTTCAGTTTCTGCTGCCAAGAATATCTTCAGACATATTTATTGAGCTTTCTTGAATTGGCAACAACTATTAACACTACAGATAAAGAAGAAAGAAACTAACTTTTGAATGTGAACCATGTATAGGGAGTTTTATATTTACTCTTCCATGTAATATTTGTAACAAACCTGTAAAGGATGAGGAAAAGTGAAACATTGTTTGAAAAAGTGAAACATTGTTTTTTTTCCAAAGGTTATACAGCTGTCAAATGGTAGAGCTGAGATGGAGAAAGCAAAGTGTTCAGTTTTTGTTTTTGTTTTCGTTTTTGTTTTTGAGACGGAGTGTTGCTCTGTTGCCCAGGCTGGAGTGCACTGGCATGGTCTCGGCTCACTGCAGCCTCCGCCTCCCGGGTTCAAGCAATTAGTCTGCCTCAGCCTCCCGAGTACCTGAGAATACAGGAGCCTGCCACCACACCCACCTAATTTTTGTATTTTTAGTAGAGACAGGGTTTCACCATGTTTGCCAGGCTAGTCTTGAACTCCTGACCTCGTGATCCGCCTGCCTCAGCCTCCCAAAGTGCTGGGATTACAGGCATGAGCCACCTTGCCCAGCCAAGTCTTCAGTTTTAAATCAGTATTTTTGAAAGTATTCCTTGGAGGTGCCCAATAGTTGGCCATGAGGGTAAGGAAAAACTTTAGTTCTCCCACTTTGCTTAAGCCAGAGCAGCTCAACTTCGACCTGTTTTACATTTTAGTGTTTTCACATAAGATTTCATTTGGAAAAAGGATTCTGCTTCTTTAAAAAGAGAAACCCTGGAAGACCACCAATTTGAGGAATCATAAAAGAAAGTTAGCTAAACCAATCTAAAGATTGAAAAGATGGCTAAATTACATAACTGCCAGTCAGGAAATTATGTCAAAGTTTGAAGTGACTTGTTATCACAGCCACATGTGCAGTGCAGTTATTCCGCCCTTAGGAGCATTGTACAGCAGGAAAAGAGCATGGACTCAGGTGTTTGTTTGTTTGTTTGTTTTTGAGACAGAGTCTCACTCTGTCGCCCACACTGGAGTGCAGGGCCTCGATCTCGGCTCACTGCAACCTGAGCCTCCCGAGTAGCTGGGATTACAGGCACGTGCCCCCACATCCGGCTAATTTTTGTATTTTGAGTAGAGACAGAGTTTCCACCGTGTTGGCCAGGCTGGTCTTGAACTCCTGACCTCAAGTGATCTGCTCACCTTGGCCTACGAAAGTGCTGGGATTACAGGAGTGAGCCACCGTGCCTGGTCAGAATACTTTTTTTTTTTAGCCAGCTCAGAATACTTCTTTTTAAATCTGGTGGCTACTGGATGTCCCTCATGGTAGGTGCTTAGTATGTTTGTTTTTGATGAAGTTAGTCTTTATAATGCTATGATTATTTACTCATAGATGTGTCTGATTGATTAAATGAGAAAACTTAGACTTCATTAAGTTAATTGTTACTGGATTTAAAGCAGTAGTAGTGCAAAGGAACCCTATATAGTGAGTTAAGAGCCCTGGGCTTATGTCTCAGAAATGCCGTTAGTGAGTTTGTAACAATGGACAAGTGAATCTAACTTTTTGAGATACTGATTGATTGACTGAGACAGGGTCTCATTCTGTTACCCAGGCTAGAGTGCAGTGGTGCAATCATGGCTTACTGCAGCCTTGACGTCCCAGGCTCAAGTGATCTTCCTGCCTCAGCCTCCTGAGTAGCTGGGACTACAGGTGTGTGCCACCATGCCTGGCTAATCTTTGTTATTTTTTTGTAGAGATGGGGTTTTGCCATATTATAGGCTCAGGCTGGTCTCGGACTCAGTGCTCAATCCTCCCTCCTTGGCCTCCCAAACCACTGGTATTACAGGAGTGAGCTACTGTTATATGGCACTTTTCAAGATTTTATGTTCAAAATGATGCCCAAGTCACTTTTAACTCTGTATATCCATGATTTGACAAAAAAGTTAAAGATACTTTATTTTCATTGCTAGAATTTCCAAAAATTACAGGTTATTTTTGGAGAAAGAGCTTTGTGCTGACTTGAGCTGACAAACTTTTGTTCATACTTACTGAGTGTGTCCACTGCAGTGATTTGTATAGAAGGACATTGGGAATCTTGCTCGGGCATAAGAATTGAAATTTGTGACTTATAGAATATCAGCAGAATGAAGCCAGAACCACTGTAAGGAAGCAAATGTGAGAGATTATCTGTTGCTTTTGGGAAGATAGCTGGCATTTTCAAACCATGCCACTTTGGACTTCCTTGACGGTAACACTTGCCACATTTCAGTACAGTGGTTATAGTTACAGTATATTGCAGTGTTGTCTTCCTACAAGCTCTCGGAGGTTGGAGGCCTTGTCTGTTTGTTTTTTCCACCTCTCTACCCCTCTCACCTGCAGTAGGGCTTGCTGCATAGTGTAGACTCCAAAAATATGCTCAATGGACAAAAATAGTTGAACCAAGATCAGCAGACATATTTAGAAAATGACTTGTGCCTACATACTTGCTAAATGTATTGAATTTTTTCTCTTGGCATGTGATAGTGTAGAAAAACCTGATGAAGGAAAAAAACCCAGTGTTGTAGCTTTAATCCACAGTTTATCTCTTCCTGGCTTAAAAAAAATATTAACAGCAATCAAATTACGGTTTGATGGAGGGCAAGTAATATCATGTTGAGCCAAGGTTTTCTATGTAAAATGGGAGTGAGCCTGAGCCACCGCACCCGGGCACTTTGTTTGTTTTCAAGTTTCTCTCTTGTTGCCCAGGCTGGAGTGCAGGGGTGCAATCTCAGCTCACTGCAACCTCTGCCTCCTGGATTCAAGCAATTCTGCCTTAGCCTCCCGAGTAGCTGAGATTACGGTTTCCTACCACCACTCCCAGCTAATTTTTGTATTTTTAGTAGAGATGGGGTTTTGCTATGTTGGCCAGGATGGTCTTGCGCTCTTGACCTCAGGTGATCTGCCTGCCTCAGCCTCCCAAAGTGCTGAGATTACAGGCGTGTGCCACTGAGGTGCCCAGCTGTGTTGTTTTATTTTTATTTTTATATTTTTAGATGGAGTCTCTCTTTTCTCCCAGGCTGTAGTACAATGGCATGATCTTGGCTCACTGCAACCTCTACCTCCCAGGCTCAAGTAGTTCTCGTGTCTCAGCCTGCCAAGTAGCTGGGATTACAGATGTGCACCACCATAGCTGGCTAATTTTTATTAGAGACGAGGGGTTTTACCGTGTTGGCCAGGCTGTTCTCGAACTCCTGACCTGAAGTGATCACCCACCTCGGCCTCTCAAATGCTGGGATTACAGGCGTGAGCCACTGCGCCCAGCCTCAGTTGGGTTTTTCAAGTATAGTTTGGCACACAGCGGGCTAGGAATGGATGCTGCTACTTGGTTGGGGTTGCAGTCATAGGCACATGGAAAACGGTCACATGTGCTGAGTCTGCTTCTGGCTAGGGGCTACAGAGGAATCGCTGATCGGGGTGTGGTCATCTTGTCATCAGAAGTGCAAAAGTCTGAAAAGACATCTTAAAAGGGCAATCTTGGCTGAGCGTGGTGGCTCACGCCTGTAATCCCAGCACTTTGGGAGGCCAAGGCAGATGGATCACTTGAGGCCATGAGTTCGAGACCAGCCTGGCCAAAATGGCAAAACCCTGTCTCTACTAAAAATATGTAAATTAGCCAGGTGTGGTGGTGCCTGCATGTACTCCCAGCTATTTGGATGGTTGAGGCAGGACAATCCCTTGAACCTGGGAGGTGGAGGTTGCATTGAGCTGAGATCGCTTCACTGTACTCCAGCCTGGGAGACAGAGCAAGACTCTGTCTCAAAAAATAAATAAAGCTGTGCGGAGTAGCTCACACCTGTAATCCCAGCACTTTGGGAGGCCGAGGCGGGTGGATCTCCAGAGGTCAGGAGTTCGAGACCGGCCTGGCCACCATGGTGAAACCCCGTTTCTACTAAAAATACAAAAATTAACTGGGCATGGTGATGTGCACCTGTAATTCCAGCTGCCTGGGAGGATGAGGCATGAGAATAGCTTAAACCCAGCAGGTGGAGGCCACAGTAAGCTGAGATGGGACCACTGCATTCCAGCCTGGGTAACAGAGCAAGACTCTGTCTCAACCTGCCCCCCCGCCCAAAAAAAAAAACTATTTAATATGCTTACATTTTTTTTTTAAATTTCATTTTCTTGAGGTATGGCTCACTCTGTTGCCCAGGCTGGAGTAAAGTGTCACGATCTTGAATCACTGCAATCTCTGCTTCCTGGGTTCATATGCTTACATTTTAGCGGAGTTCAGGCCCCTCTCATAATCCTAAACTTGTGGCCTTTTATTAGTTTTATAAAGGCAGTTTAGTTTTAAGAAGGCATATTATTATTTAAACTATAAACTAAAGTTCTCCCAAAGTTAGTTTGTCCTACGAATTTAACCAAGGGCAGTTAAAGGCAAGATGGAATTGATTAGGTCAGATCTGTTTCACTGTCATAATTTTTTTACTGTTATAATTTTTGCAAAGCTGTTTCACAGTAGATAAAGTTGCATTGAAGCTTTGCCCAGAAAATCCAGAGAGAATGCCTTCAGGGGGTAGGTAACTCAATCCCCACCCCCCCTGGGTCCCATCTGTAATGTGTTTCAACTATTAATGTCTCTCATTGTCATTTTAACAATGTTATATAAATGGAATTATATAGTATATAACCTTTTGTATTGGCCGTTTTCACTCAGCATAATTCTCTTGAGATTCATCCAAGTTATATTATCAGTAGTTCCACTCTTTTTTCCTCTTCTTTTTTTTCTTTTTTCTTTTTTTTAAAACTAGTCAAGTGAAGCAGTGGGAGTTTTTTTTTTCTTGAGTTGGAGTCTAGCTCTTGTCGCCCAGGCTGGAGTGCAATGGCTTGATCTCAGATCACTGCAACCTCCGCCCCCAAGTGATTCTCCTGCCTCAGCCGCCCAAGTAGCTGGGATTACAGGTACCCACCACCACACCCAGCTAATGTTTGTATTTTTAGTAGAGATGGGGTTTCACCCTGTTGGCCAGGCTGGTCTTGAACTCCTGACCTCAGGTGATCCACCTGCCTCGGCTTCCCAGAGTACTGAGATTACAGATGTGAGCCATCGTGCCTGGCCAGTTCCACTCTTTTTAATTGCTAAATAGTATTTCATGGGTTGGATGTACTGTAGTTTGTTTGATCATTTACCCATTGAAAGACATCTGGCCGGGCACAGTGGCTCACACCTGTGTTCCCAGGACTTTGGGAGGCTGAGGTGGGCAGATGGGTTTGAGACCAGCCTGGGCAACAGGGTGAAACTCTATCTCGGCTGGGTATGGTGGCTCACGCCTGTAATCCAAACACATTGGAGGCCAAGCCGGGTGGTTCACCTTAGGTTGGGAGTTCAAAACCACCTGACCAACATGGTGAAATCCCGTCTTTATGAAAAAAAAAAAAAAAGAAACTATCTCTACTAAAAATACAAAAAAAAGAAAAAGAAAAAATTAGCCGGGTGTGGTGGCTCACACCTGTGGTTGCAGCTACTTGGGTGGCTGAGGTGGGAGGATCACTTGAGACTGGGAGGTGGAGCTTGCAGTGAGCCATTGGTCATGCCACCCACTTTAGCCTGGGTGACAGAGAGAGACCCCTTCTGAAGAAAAAAATCTGAATTTTTCTAGTTTTTTTGCTATGATGAATAAAACTGCTGTTAATATTTGTATACAAGTTTTTTTTTTCTTTTTTTCTTTTTTTGAGACATAGTCTGGCTCTCAGCCCAGGTTGGGGTATGGTTGGCATGATCTTGGCTCACTACAACCTCTGCCTCTCAGGCTGAAGTGATCCTCCCACCTCTGCCTCCTGATTAACTGGACGACAGGTGCATGCCACCACACCAGCTAATTTTTTTAGTTCATGAAGAGGCAGGGTTTTGCAGTGTTGCCCAGGCTGGTCTCAAGCTCTTGGGCTCAAGTGATCTGCCTGCCACAGCCTCCCAGATTGCTGGGATTACAGGTGCGAGCCACTGCACCCAGATGATACACAAGTTTTTGAGTGAACATAAGTTATCCTTTTTCTGGATAAATGCCCAAGAATTCAGTTACTGATTCATATGGTGTATATTGATTTTTTTTTTTAATTAAAAGAAAAGAAAAACAGAAGTAAAAGAATAAATTATGTGGTTCCTTTTCTTTTTCTTTTTTTTTTTCCGAGAGGGGGTTTTCCTCTGTCTCCCAGGCTGGAGTGCAATGGCACAATTGCAACCTTCACCTCCCGGGCTCAAGTAATTCTCCCACCTCAGCCTCCTGAGTAGCTGAGACTACAGACGCACGCCACCACGCAGAGCTAATTTTTTTTTTTTTTTTTTTTTTTTTAAAGATGGGGTTTCACCATATTGGTAAGGCTGGTCTTGAACTCCCGACCTCAGGCAATCCGCCCACCTTGGTCTCCAAAGTGCTTGGATTACAGGCGTGAGCCACCATGCCTGGCCTGTTTTTTTTTTTTTTTTTTGTAGAGATGAGGTTTTGCTATGTTGACCAGGCTGGTCTTGAATCCTGGACTCAAGCAATCTTCCTGCTTTGGCCTCCCTAAGTGCTGGGAGTACAGGCATGAGCCACCTCACCTGTCCGTGATTTATTTGTGGAGTACTCACACTCTGCAGTCTTCTTGCACATAACTTATTTACTGTGATTTCTGGTGCTTTGCTGTAGTATTGAAGCAATAATAATAATGGTATAGTTTTCCTTGTCTCATTTGATCTCTGTATATATTACAAATAGTAATTACTATTCATAGCCCACTAGGAGGCAAATCATGGTTACCTCCTGTGAGGTTAGCTCCTTTTCTAGATAGATAGGTTGAGGCATGGATGTTAAAGAATTTGTCCAAGGTTATAGCATGAGTCACTGTGTTCTGACTCAGATTCATTCAGATTTACTAATTCTTTCTCTCTATTCTTGTCACTTGAATCAGCCCTTTATAATTATGACTTTCTAGGTGTGAGGACATGAAAGAGGTTTTTTCTTTTTCTGTATTTTGTAGAAGTAGTAAGTATAATGGTTAGAGCACTATACAATACAGCTTTTTTGGCAACAGATTTGATTTTGAATCACTACTTAGGTAAATCATTTAGCCTCTGTAATCTCAGTTTTCTGATCTGTGAAATGGGAATAACAGTACCCATCTACTAATCATAGTATCATTGTGAGGAAAAAATGAGATAAAGTGTCTAGCACTACCAAGTGTGTAGCAAATGTTCAATGAATATTAGATAAAATGTTGCTTTAAGTATATGTGTTATATTCTATCAATTGTCTTTATCAGTTCATATGTAACTGGATAAATACTGGCATTTTTCTACCATGTACCATGTACTTAAGAAGGCTTTAAGATTGCTCTTATTCTATTTTTTTTTTTTTTTTTTTTGAGACAGTCTCACTCTGTTGCCAGGCTGGAGTGCAGTGGCTTACTGCAACCTCTGCCTCCCAGGTTCAAGCGATTTGCTTGCCTCAGCCTCCTGAGTTGCTGGGATTACAGGTGCGAACCACTACACCCAGATAATTTCCGTATTTTTAGTAGAGACAGGGTTTCACCACATTGGCTAGGCTGGTCTCGAACTCCTGACTTCAAGTGATTCACCCACCTCTGCTTCCTAAAGTGCTGGAATTACAGGCATGAGCCACTGCACTCAGCTGATGGTTTCTTTTCTTTTTTAATTTTTAATTTTTATTTTTTTGATATGGAATCTCGCTTTGTCGCCCAGGCTGGAGTGCAGTGGCACGATCTTGGCTCACTGAAACTTCCACCTCCCAGGTTCAAGCAATTCTTCTGCCTCAGCCTCCTGAATAGCTGGGATTACAGGCGCATGCTACCACGCCCGACTAATTTTTTGTATTTTTATTAGAGACGGGGTTTCACTGTGTTAGCCAGGTTGGTCTTGATCACCTAACCTCGTGATCCACCTGCCTCGGCCTCCCAAAGTGCTGGGATTACAGGTGTGAGCCACTGCGTGCAGCCTATATTTATTATATATTAATTTATAGGGAAAAATTTTCTCCTGAATTAATATTTTCTCAGGCTCATATTCATAGAAAAATAGAAAGAGATCCTAAACTATTGATTTCTCCCTTTAATCTGCTCCCTCACCCCCAAACATACACATATAGTAGAACCCTTCTCAGTGAGTGGCTCCACTACCCACTTGGGACTTAGGCCAAACACTTAGGAATTACTCTTAATTTCGCTCTCACAGCTCACAGACAGTGCATCTGTAATTCCCTTAGCTGTTTCTCCAAAATATATTGTGAGTATGACTATTCACCTCTTACATTGTTAAAACCCCGGCCCAAATTCCCATCATCTTGTCATTTCCTTGGCTAAAATCCTCTAATAGTAACCCATTAAACTTAATAAAATCCAAATTTTATCATGGTCTGCTGGTACCAGCCTGTCTCTGTTCTCTCCCTTGTTAGCAGTGCTCCAGCCATGTTGGCCTTATTTCTTTCCTTCACATGTACTAAGTTTACCTACTAGGGACCTTACTACTTGGTGCTCTTCATTCTCCTTGAAATATTTTTTTCACCTGCCACTTTTCTCAAGGCTTGTATTTCAAGATGCTGGTCTTAACTCAAATGTCATTTCAGAGAGGCTTTCTCTGGCCACTGTAGGTAAAAACGGGGTGTGTGTGTGTGTGTGTGTGTGTGTGTGTGTGTGTGCGTGTGTGTGTTTTCTTTCACCTACCGTATTTTCTTTCTAGCCTTTTTCAGTACTTGAAAATATTATTAATATTTAATTATATAAAAATCACATAAGCTTTTTGGGGGCAAGAATGTTCTTATTTACTAGAGTATCCTCAGTGCCTAGAACAGTGGTGAGTACATAGTATCTATTTAATAAATGCTTGTTGGTTATGTGTCATCAGTGCTTTTGCATCCCTCTCCATCCTTAAGTGTTCTTTATTTGGAAAGTTTGGGAAATGGAATCCAGCTTCTACTGAGATTTAAATAACTAGGTTCTTAAATCTAATGCCTTCTTTTGATTGGCTAAGAAATGTGATTGGCATGGTAGAGTGGCATCTGGGCCTTTTAGCATAAGAACTCTGCATTTAATAATTTGTCTTCTTTTCTTGAAGCCTTGAGGGAAATTTTTTCTTTCCCTATTTTAGTCTGCCAAGAACCTGACCTGGGCTGACTCTTCAGATTGGAAAACACTGAACACAGTATCTACTGAGCCAAGCAAGGACTGGGAGTGTATCTCTGATACTATCTGAAGGAAAAGCCTGAATTCAAATCCTGCTTTGGCTCCTGACTCATCTGTGAATCTAGATGAATTTCTTAACCTCTTCCAGGTTTTGTTTTTCTTATTTGTCTGATGAGTAATCACATCTGTCCTAGGACTTGTGAAGATTCATGGGTTTTAGTTCTCAAAGCTTTTTCTTTCTTTTTAAACAATATTCTTGCTGTAGCTCCAGGGGTTTCCAGGAAGAATTGGGGGCAATGTGGTGCTCCCGGGAAGGAGTTGGACTCTTTCTCAAAGACTGTGCAGAGAATAGAAGGATGCAATCCTTTCTGATTTGAAATCGGCCCTACTGCAGCCTGCTGATATTGTTGGTGGATGAAAGGTATGTTGTTGCCAAAGTCATTAGGTCTGTTTGAGGCAGCTGGTTTCAGTTCCCGTTTCTGGGGTTAAGCTGTTTTTGCCTCTGTAAAATTTCTTCCATCAGAAGCTACTCTTTTTTTTGTTGTTGCTTGCTAATAGAAAATCTTTTGCCATTTGTGTACATTTAAGAGTAGCCTTCTTGGTCTTTTGATAGCTTGGAACCAAAAAATTGAGCTTCAGTTTCCTCTTGGTTTAGTGCTTTCCTCCTTGTTCTTCCTTTAGTTTTTAGGAGTTCTTGTGTTCTCAGTGCACTGTTTTCTCCAGAATAATTTGCAGATAAAACTTCGTTTTTTTTCTTCATCCTTCTGAGGTAAGTGGGAGTAAGGAAAATTGTCAGTCTCAAATTTTAGTCTTAAGGCTTTCTATTTCCAGTTTTGATCCCACTTTGTTTTGAGCGCAAACTTTCCCGTGTTTCAGACATTAGGTAGCATCACTGTGAGTTACTTTAGAAAGCTCTAGTAAGCAAAATCTGTAGCAGGAAAGCTGGTGCTTCACTTCTCCCCCCTTATTATAATAACAGTAATTTGAATTTATTCAGTTTTGTATCTTCAAAACATGTTGTAAAATTGTTAGCCCATTTGTGATATACCCTATACAGAGGTTGGTCTTATTTTGAGTTTATATATAAAAAACAAATGCTGCTGCATGTGTGCAGTAGAGGTGCAGGTTCTGTCTGTTGGCAGTTTATTTCTGGAATTTTGGCTTCTTATAAAGAAAGGGACCTTGTATAATTTTAATTGTATTGATCTTCATTCTGTTGAATTATTTGCTTTCAATTTGTCAGGTGGTTAATTAGAGATAATATACTCTGTGATTCTGCTTTATAATCACTGTAGTTTCCTTTGCAATCTTTCTCTTAGAACTGCAGGTGCCAGACTTCTTTGTGTGAACTCCTGTTTATCATATACTCTGGTTATTGTTCTAACTTGGCTTTTACTTTGAAAAGTAGTAATCTTGTCTTGAAATTTTATAACCCATTTTTTCTAAGATTCTCCAAGGACTTTATTCCTTTAAGATAGAAGGAAGGTGTTATTACTTTCAGTTTATACATTGGAGGAAAACTTGAATTTCAGTAAGGATATGATTTGTCCAAGATTATATAATAAGCCAGCGATAAAAATCAGTTATTGAAGCTTCTTACCTCTTAGTCTTATCTTTATTTATTAAATCACTGATTCTTGTTATGGACTTGACTGACACCCCTTTATCCCCAGTTTGCAGGATCAGCTTTCTTAGGGAGTAAATTAGGATGAGGTTTTTGTATTTAGCATTCTCAAGCTTGAAAGGTGTAATAGCCCATATTCTTATCTCTGCTCTCAGAGTATCCACTGCCTCTGTACTTTGTTCTTAATATTCTGTGTTTCAAATAAGAGAATAAAAAAATTTTGCTGCCATTTTTGAGGGTTTTTTTCTTCCCCCACTTACAGTTGTGGTAGTGATGGATTAGCCCTTTGCATACTTTGTTGCCTGGCCCTCTTGTGATCAATGACATGTGCATAATGAAATGACTGGCTGAAATTAGGTTGCTATTGGTACAAAGCCTTTTCTTTTCTTTTTCTTTTTATTTGAGATAGGGTGAGAGCTCTGTCACCCAGGCTGGAGTACAGTGGCTCTATCTCAGCTTACTGCAACCTCTGCCTCCCGGGTTCAAGCAATTCTCCCACCTCAGCCTCCCGAGTTGCTGGGATTGCAAGGGTGTGCCACCATGCCCGGCAGATTTTTGCATATATATATATTTGAGACATAGTCATGCTCTGTCGCCAGGCTGGAGTGCCGTGGAGTGATCTTGGCTCAGGTTAAATTGATTCTCTTGCCTCAGCCTCCCGAGTAGCTGGGACTACAGGTATGCACCACCGCACCTAGCTAATTTTTGTATTTTTAGTAGAGGCGGGATTTCACCATGTTGGCCAGGCTGGTCTTGAACTCCTGAACTCAGGTGATCCCCCCACCTTGGCCTCCCAGAGTGCTGGATTACAGGCGTGAGCCACCACACTCGGCCTAGCTTTTTCTTTTTAAGGTATTTGATTTGTAGAAATTAAATTTATGACCTTGAACTCATAACCCCACACTTTTTAAAATTCTAGATGTTGCTGTTTATGATAGTTTTGGGTTCATTTGGGATCTTCTCACAACTCTGAACAAGCAAATACAAATATTCATTCTCTTCTATGCTAGACATTATGCTAGGTACTGGGACTATGGCAGACATGTTTTTTGCTTTTACAGAGTTTAGTGAGGAAGAAAGAGTCCTAACAAAGGCCAGTGTGATAAAGTAAACTTATTTTGAGATATCTTTGGTTACCTAAATTTATTAATTTTCATATTTTCTAGAAAAACTTCTTGTTAGAGTATTGAGCAGATAGTGGGTTTTCTGTAGAAAATTCTTGATATTTGTCAGCTAGATATTAGGTAGGTAGTGTTTTAGTTATCCATTGATGTACAGAAAGCCACCACAAAATTAGTGCCTTAAAACAATATTGATTTATTTTGTCTCATAATTATATGGGTTAGGAATTTGGGCAGGACTTGTCTGGTTGGTTCTTCTCCCCTGTGTAGCATCAGCTGGGGTCCTTCATTCGTCTGCTTTCAGCTGGTGGTTGAGCTAGATTAGAAGGTCTAAGAAGGTTTCACTCATTTGCTTGGTATCTTGATAGTCTTCCACGTGGCTTCCCTCTCTCCACGTGGTATCTTATCATGCAGGGCCTCTCTGAGTCTCGCTCTGTTGCCCAGGCTGGGGTGCAGTGGCTCACTGTATCCTCCACCTCCTGAGTTCAAGCAGTTCTTGTGCCTCAGCCACCCCAGTAGCTGGGACTACGGGTGTGCACCACCATGCCTGGGTAGGTTTTGTACTTTTTATAGAGACAGGATTTTACTATGTTGTCCAGGCTGGTCTTGAACTTTTCACCTGAAGTGATCTGTCTGCCTCCACCTCTCAAAATGTTGGGATTACAGGCATGAGCCACTGCACCTGGCCATTGGTGACTGTCTTTGGAGAGAATCTTACCACAGGCAGATAAGCTGAGGTAGTTATAGAGAATCCTTATTTGGGACCAACTCTGGCAGTGCAGGGGAGTCATTTGAACATGTGTTTCTATTTTTTCCTTAGTGTCATTCTTTAATTTATTCTCTAATGGTCTACTTTTCTTGACCCCTGAGGAAATGAACATTTAAAAAATAAAGTGGCCAGGCATGATGGCTCCCACCTGTAATCCCAGCACTTTGGGAGGCCCGGGTGGGAGGATTGCTTGAGCCTAGGAGTTTGAGGCCAGCCTGGACGACATAATGGGACCCTGTCTCTACAATAAATAAATAAAATTAGCTGGGCATAGTTGCATGTACCTGTAGTCCCAGCTCCTTGGGAGGGTGATGTGGGAAGATTGAGCCTGAGAGGTAGAGGCTGCCGTGACCCATGACTGTGCCACACTCCAACCAGGGTGACAGAGTGAGAATCCATTTCAAAAATAAATAAAGTATGCAGATTTCCAGTTGATATTTCCAGGCAGTGAAACATTGATTGAAGGCCTAATACATGTGAGATTAGACATGAAGCAAGAGAGATAGTTGAGGAGGTTTTATCTCAGGCATTAGAGAGGTTTCTGTAGTAATTAGATACCTAGACTCTGGAGGCACACTGCCTGGGTTTGTGGGTTTGCATCCTGAATCTACCACTGACTGACTGACTCTCTTTGTGCCTCATGTGCACAGAGATGCCTGTGAGAATTATAAATGAGCTACTTTATGTAAAGTGCCAAGAACAATGCTGGTACATTATAAGCACTATGAAAGTGTTAATTACTATTTTAACCATTGTCTCATGGTTTTATTTTACTTAGTTTTTTTGTTTGTTTGTTTGTTCTTTGGAGACAGAGTGTCGCCCAGGCTGGAGTGCAGTGGCATAATCTTAGTTCACTCCAACCTCCACCTCCTGGATTCAAGTGATTCGCGTGCCTCAGGCTTTCCAGTAGCTGGGAGTGCAGGCGCATGTCACCACACTTGGCTGTGTTTGTTAGTTTTTTGAGTCAGCGTCTTGCTCTGTCACCCAGGCTGGAGTGTGGTGGCATGATCATGGCTCACTGCAGCCTCGACCTTTTGGGCTCAGGCTGTCCTCCGACCTCAGTCTTCCAAGTAGCTGGAATCACAGGCAAATGCCACCATGCCCAACTAATTTTAAACAGTTTTTGTAGAGACGGGGGTCTCACTATGTTGACGAGGCTGATCTTGAATTCCTGGACTCAAACAATCCTCCTACTTCAGCCTCCTAGGGCTGGGATTACAGGTTTTGAGCCACTGTGCCTGGCTGGTTTTATTTTTTATTTTTAAAAAGGTGACAGCGGTAAGATCTTTTATATGAAATGGTTTGGAGACCTCAACAATGGACATGCTCATATTGCCTTGAAGAATTTGTTTTAAATTTAATTTGTCTGATTGTTTACAGGGCTTTGTGGCCTAAACTTTGTGTTTTTGTTACCATTTTCTTTCTTTCCTTTTTTTTTTTTTCTTGAGGCGGAGTCTCCGTCGCCCAGGCTGAAGTACAGTGGCGCAGTCTCGGCTCACTGCAACCTCCCCTCCCAGGTTCAAGCAATTCTCCAGTCTCAGCCTCCTGAGTAGCTGGGGCTACAGGAATGTGCTACCACACCTGACTAATTTTTGTACTTTTCTTAGTAGAGGTGAGGTTTTACCATATTGGCCAGGCTGGTCTCAAATTCCTGACCTTGTGATGCGCCCCGCCTTGGCCTCCTCAAGTGCTGGGATTACAGGCATGAGCCACCATGCCTGGCCCTATTACCATTTTCATTAGAATTTTTCATTACAGAATGAAAGTATTATTCTACTTTAAGCATTTTTCATATAGTAAATCTTTTGATCCTTGTGGTAACCCTGTGATATACATACTATCAATAGTCATTTTATGGATGAGGAAAGTAAGGTACACTGAGGTTAAGTAACTATTCCTAGAAATCAAGATACCATCATATACCAAGAAAATGATGGAGCTGGAATTCAACCAACCATTCTGATCGCAGGGCCCATATACACGAGTATAATTTACTGTTTCTAATTTGGATGTTATGGATAACAAAAATAAAATAAACATCACTCATAACTTCTCCATGTAGAGTTAACCAGTTAGCACTTGGCATATCCTTGGATATCCTTTGCACACAATAAATACACAATTCAGGGAATAGTTGGAGTTTTTCTGCTTCTAGGTGTGTTTGCCTTCAGACTGTGTTGTTTACTGTTCTAAATTTGTGATGCTTTGCCCCACATTCTCTGTACCCCTGTAAATTCAGTCTAGTCTAAGTCAGGCAAAAGCTGTATGGAGTCAGGTGTGGTTGCTGGCTCGGGGGTGCTTACAGTTTGGACTTTGGTTGGTCCTACATGATGTCACTTGAAATCTCCTGAAATTTCCATAGGAAGGAACTATTAATAAAAACAAAGCTGTCAGTTGTAGAAAACTCTTTGTATTTCTATTCATATGGAGTTTCCAAAGAGTACTGGGGCAGTTCTAGGCCTCTAATTAAAAGCCTGAAATTTTGTAGTTAATTTTCCATTTGGGTGAACTTTACTTACACAAGTTGTCAAGTTGTCTTAGAATTCGTATTTAAAGGAATTTTAAAAATGTATATCCTTGGGTTAAATCAAGTTATGGAATATATGTTAGTATTACATGGTTGAGTTGACTTTTAGACTTTGCCCACATGGGCATAGTGAAGTGGAAGAGAGATGTAGTTACTCAAGTAAATGAGGAGATTGGGACTCCATTTTAACAGCTTCCTGAAAGTCTATAGTGTTCTGGATCACACTCCTAAATGCAATAGGTAGGGGAAGATTTGGGGATGAATTATTAGTCAGGTTGCAGATACAACTCTAAATTGTTGGTTCTGTTTTTTTTTTTTTTTTTTATGGAGTCTTACTCTGTCACCGAGGCTGGAGTGCAGTGGCTTGATCTCCACTTACTGCAATCTCCACTTCAAGCAGTTCTCCTGCTTCAGCCTCCCAAGTAGCTGGGACTACAGGTGCGCACCACCATGCCTGGCTAATTTTTGTGTTTTTAGTAGAGACAGGGTTTCACCATGTTGGCCAGGCTGGTCTTGAACACCTGACCTCAAGTGATCTACCTGCCTCAGCCTCCTAAAGTGCTGGGATTACTGTCGTGAGCCACCGTGCCTGGCCACGGTTCTGGTTTTTAATTCACTTTATTTATGTAGAGGGAGCCCAAATCACATTGAATTCTTTTGCCACATAAACATATTTTATTTTCTCTTGAGTACTTTTTACTTTGTTTTCTGGTAACAGCCTTTTACATATTTCTTAGAAATCTGCTATTCTTGGGAATTTGATGTCTCTGAGGTTTCAGTTGGCCCTATTGTTTGGTGAGGGAAACCATAGTAAACCTCAGAGAGGATTCAATAATAATAAAAACAACAATAGCAACGAGATTCATATTTCCACAGCTGTTTTCTTATTTGGAGCCTCATAACAACCCTATGAAGCAGACATTTTGATCCTGTTTTCTCTCTCTCTCTCTCCTTTTTTTTTTTTTTTTTTGGCATTTCTTTATAGTAGTGTGAAAACAGAGCGATCCTGTTTTACAAAGAATGAAACTAAGTCTCAAAGAGGTTAAGTATCCCCAAAGTCAGATAGCTAGGAGGTGGAGTAAAATTGCTAACATAAGATAATCATTGGGGAAAAGTCCTGGGTGAAGAAATTTAAAAAAATAAAAGGATACAAAAAAAAAGATAATCAAATTGCATGAGGAACCTCTAAATCTAACTTAATTCTCGTGGCGTTGTGGCATGCTCTCTAGATGAGTAGTTGTTAAATATAATTATCTCTTAGAATTAAATAGAGACAATCTAGAAAGGTGGTTGCCTTCTCACCCTTGGAGAGTCATCAGTCATGTTACTGGGAGTGGGAGTATATGTGTGTGGAAATGGAATGGAATCTTCCCACTTGTCTTTCTTTTTTGTTTTTTAGACAGGGTCTCAGTTTATTACCCAGGCTGAAGAGTGCAGTGGTGCAATCATCACTTACTGCAGTCTTGACCTCCTGGGCTCAAGCAGCCTTCCCACCTTGGCTTCCCATTCTGCTTGGCTGGCATTTGTCTTAAGTACATATCCTAGGCATGTCGTTTTGCTTCTACTTGGATAAGCTTTTGGTGATTGATAATTGATTTTGGGGACTGTGTGATGGTATCACAAAGACATTCTTGGTAACCTTTGTCTCAGTTTACTTTACTTAAGGGGCAGATTGGGAAACTGTTTCTTCTTTCTTTTTAAAAGAGGAATGAAAAACACAATTGACTGGCACTTCCTCCTTATCAGCCAGCCTGTTTGACTTCAGTTTGACTTAGCTCCTTTTGTTCTTTACAGGGAACATAGTAAAATCTCTTCTCAGGTGGCCAGTAAGAGTGTATCAGAAGAGAAGTCCCTTATCTTTTTAAAGCAACAGCAAATATTTTTCTTCAGATGAAAGGGAGATTGTGTAATTGTTTTACTCCCTCTGACTTCTTCCCATCAGTAAAGCTTTCTCTTGCTTGAGTTTTTAGTGTGTTTAGGTCCCTGGAAATTGACAGACATATTGTTTGATAACCCTGATCTTTAGATTTTTATTTGTCTTGATAATGGTATTTGTAGCTACTCTTTCCCCTTTCTGAATCCTGTAGGAATCTAAGGTTGCATCACAGTTTTCTGAGTCATACAGTACTTGTGACCTGTATTTTATTCTTCCTCTTGAGTAATAGGAGTTGAGAAGGTCAGTTTTGTTTTTTTTTTATTTTTAGGAATTGGACTACTGCTATTTCCACCAAACCTTGTAAGATAATAAATGGTTTAAATGTATTTAAACCATGTAAATGTGAACCAGTGCACTCCAGCCTGCTTTTGTATTGCACTGTTAAGACAAAGGACCCTCAAAATGTTTCTTCTGAACTTTTTTATATTGGGTAAAAAAATTGCAGTAGAGGGTTAAGGTAAACTAATAGAACTGTATTTCTGGCACTTTCCTGGTTAGTAATTAATCACTTATGTGGCAGTTTGACCGAAGGGCAACCCTGGATTCATGTCTAGACTTCTGATCCTAATCCATGAGTTGTCAAGGTTACCAAGGAGATGATTTCCTTCCAGTTAGTTCATCCTTAGCCTATTCAGGAGGTTGGCCTGAAAACGTTAATATTTTCAGTATGTACATATTTATGCACTAATAAGTGATGAGAGCTGTATCATGAGGATACAGGCTAGAATTTGTTCCTTTGTCATTCCTTAGGTAACTGTGCTGTATAGGACTAGGAACTTGGAGTTTTCTTACTGTGAAATCTTTGACTTTTGCATCTTAGTCTCCAGGGAGAGAATTCCTTCAACACAGCCTGTTAATGTTTTTCTTCTGTCTGTATTTGGATCCATCTGGTTGCGTAGTCTTTAGATTGCAGCCGTTTGTGAAATGTAAAGAACCAATTATTGTTTGGCTTTTTATAATAAGTAGTTATTACTTTTTAAAAAAGTGATTGGTGAGGTTTGGGCTTCTAGTAATGATACTTTTAAAAAATTAAAAAAATTGACCAGGTGCGGTAGCTCACACCTGTAATCCTAGCACTTTGGGAGGCCGAGCCTGGCAGATTGCCTGAGGTCAGGAGTTCGAGACTGGCTGGGCCAATGTGGTAAAACCGCTTCTCTATTAAAAAGGCAAAAATTAGCTGGGCATGGTGGCAGGCTCCTGTAACCCCAGCTGCTTGGGAGGCTGAGGTAGGAGAATTGTTTGAACCCAGGAGATGGAGGTTGCAGTGAGCCAAGAACGCACCACTGCACTCCAGCCTGGGCAACACAGCGAGACTCTGTCTCAAAAAAAATTTTTTAAGTGAAAAGAAAAATAGACTCATTCTAGGAGAGATGATGTTGTGTGTAAAAAAAAAAAAAGAAAAATAGAAAATTGCCTATTGAAATTATTAAATCATCAATAATGCCACCACTCAAAGACAACCATGGTTAGTATTAATTACATTTCTTTTGTATCATTTTTCTCCAAAATATTTTTTAAACAGAGTTGTGATTATACTGCATATAGAATTTTGTGTTCTTTTTTAACTCAACATGTATTTATCGCATAATTTATTTATTTTTTGAGACAGAGTCTCACTCTGTCACCCAGGCTGGAGTGCAGTGGCACTATCTCTGCTCACTACAACCTCTGCCTCCTGGGTTCAAGTGATTCTCATGTCTCAGCCTCCCGAGTAGCTGGGATTACAGGTGTGCACCACCAGACTGGCTAATTTTCGTAATTTTAGTAGAGATGGGGTTTTGCCATGTTGGCTAGGCTGGTCTCGAACTCCTGATCTCAAGTGATCTGCCTTCCTCAGCCTCCCAAAGTGCTGGGATTTAGGTGTTAGTCACCATGCCCAGCCTCATTTAATATTTTATTTATTTTTTTGATCAATTAATTAATTATTTTTGAGACAGAGTTTCACTCTGTTGCCCAGGCTGGGGTGCAGCGGTTTGATCTTGGCTCACTGCAGCCTCCACCTCCCAGGTTCAAGTGATTCTCTTACCTCAGTCTCCCATGCAGCTGGCATTACAGGTGCCTGCCACCATGCCCAGCTAATTTTTGTATTTTCAGTAGAGACAGGGTTTCGCCGTATTTGACCAGGCTGGTCTCAAACTCCTGACCTCAGGTGATCCTCCCACCTTGGCCTCCCAAAGTGCTGGGATTATAGGCATGAGCCACCATGACTGATGTTGTTTAATATTTTACACATAGTTTTTGATAAAAGTAACAGATTTACCTATTTAGACTTAACCTACTGTTTGCAGGAAATATAAGGTATAGAGAGACAAGCTAAATGATGCTATGAGGAAGCAATCAGGTGAGTCTAGGATGTAAGGCATTCTAACAAGTCAACTGTCATGGTCTTTTAGAACAGCTAGTGTTGTCGGCCAGGTGTGGTGGCTCATGCCTGTAATCCCAGCACTTTGGGAGGCTGAGATGGGTGGATCACCTGAGGTCAGGAATTCGAGACCAGCCTGGCCAACATGGCGAAACTCCATCTTTACTAAAAATACAAAAATTAGCTGGGCCTGGTGGCAGGCGCCTCTAATTACAGCTACTTGGTAGGCTAAGGCAGGAAAATTGCTTGAACCCATAAGGCAGAGGTTGCAGTGAGCCGAGATTACACTGTTGCACTCCAGCTTGGGCCACACAGCGAGACTCTGTCTCAAAAAAAGAGAGAAAAAGCTAGTGTTATAAATAACATAAAGCAAAACTTGGAGGCCATTCTAGAATAAAGGAGACTAAAGAGACGTAACATCCAAAGTCATCAGTTGAATTTTAATTAGATTCTGGATTTTTTTTTTTTTTTTTGTAGAGAGGAAGTGTCACTCTGTCACCAGGCTGGAGTGCAGTGGTGAGATCTTGGCTCACTGCAACCTCCACCTCCCAGGTTCAAGCAATTCTCCTGCCGCAGGCTCCCGAGTAGCTGTGACTACAGGCATGTACCACCATGCCCAGCTAATTTTTGTATTTTTAGTAGAGACGGGGTTTCACCATGTCTCTTTACCTTGTGATTCACCCGCCTCAGCCTACCAAAGTGTTGAGATTACAGGCGTGAGCCACCATGCCTGGCCAGATTCTGGATTTTTTTTTTCAGTCAACCATAAATGACATCTTTTAGGCAACTGGGAAAATTCAAATAAGAACTGAAGTATTAGATGATAATTGGGGTATAGTAAGGGTATTGTGGTTATGAGGCAGAACATCCTTCTTCCTGAGAGGTGCATAATGAAATAAATATGCAGGGTTAAAGTATCTTGATATCTAGTGAAATAATTCCAAAATTATAAAAAAAAACCAAAAAACTAACCTAAATGTAGCCATATCTCTATCCATGGAGGTAAATTTGGCAAAATATTAACAATTCTTGAGTCTAGGTGGAGAATAGTGTATGTTTATTGTACTGTTTTTTCAACTTTCCTATATTTTTGAAAACATTCATAGTGGAGTTGAAGAAACAACCACCACCACAATGGATAACGTTGTATATACGTAGATATTGTTTTGAAATACAATTTTATCAGGCCACATAGTCCATTGTATGGACCACAGTTTGTTCTTTAATCATTGCACTTGTGTGTGTTGTGCTGCTAGTTGACATTTTAGTAGAATTTTAACTTGTGATGAAGTTTTCTGCTTGTAAGTCTTGTGGTAGATGAGAAAAAGAACCTGATTTTTTTTTTCCTTCCTTTTCCTTCTCTATCCTCTGCTCTGGATCTTTAGTGGGAAGAGAAAATGAGTGAGAAAAGTACTCCAAATAATCTTCTTTTTTTTTTTTTTTTTGAGACAGAGTCTCATTCTGTCGCCCAGCCTGGAGTGCAGTGGCGTGATCTCAGCTCACTGCAACCTCCACCTCCTGGGTTCAAGCGATTCTTCTGCCTCAGCCTCCTGAGTAGCTGGGACTACAGGTGCCCGCCACCACACTTTGCTAATTTTTATATTTTAGTAGAGGTGGGGTTTCACCATGTTGGCCAGGCTGTCTCAAACTCCTGACCTCAAGCAGTCCACCCTGCTTGGCCTCCCAAAGTTCTGGGATTATAGGTGTGAGCCACTGTGCCCGGCCTGATCCTTTCTTTAGACATAAGGTTGAACTATGGAGAATATGAGAGTATGAAATACTTTTGGAAGAAAAATTCTGGGAGAAGCGTCTTTTCTGAGAAAGTGTCATTAAATAGGAGAAGAATAATTTCCCTTTTGAGCTAGAATTGTATTTGCAATGTGAAGCTTTTCTTGTTGCAGAATAGGCGTTCTTTGACATTATTCTCTATTCCTTAGATTTCCATGAGGACAACTTACAAGGACCTGTATGGCCTCATTTTAGCTGCTTCAGTGTGTTGGAGCTATTACTTGCTCCTTCATTTTCTGGGCCTGGTGTGACAGTGGCTAATGAGCACTATGAAGGTTGTGCCGGAAAAGAATGCTGTCCGGATACTCTGGGGGCGAGAGCGGGGTGCTCGGGCCATGGGAGCTCAGCGGCTTCTGCAGGAGCTGGTGGAAGATAAAACCCGGTGGATGAAATGGGAGGGCAAGGTAAGGAAAATGGCTGTTTTTAACATGGGATTTGTACTGGTGGTGGTAGAATGAGACCTTAGAATGGGTTAACAGCAGAGGGTTGGGATATATTTATCTTGTGTGGGAGGGTTGACATATCTGACTTAGGGAGTTGTTTGTAAATTTGAAAGCATTTATGCTCTAGAAATATCTTTTTTCTTTAGAGCTAGACAGTTTTCCTAAAGGTAATTTAAGTTTATCTCTCTCAGTTTGTAGCTTGATCATTGTCTCCAGTTTTTAAGCCTATACTGTGAATACTAATCTAGATTGGTTAATATGCTTTTGAGATAGGGTGAACCATAGTTTATAAATCATGCATTTTAATTTTTTTTTTTTTTTTTTGTCTCCCAGAGAGTAGAACTGCCGGATAGTCCACGCTCTACCTTCTTATTGGCCTTCAGCCCAGACAGGTACTTAGTACTTATCTATAACTTAACCATAAGATTTGTGATAGCAGTGCTTTCTGTATATTTGGCCTGGCTTGATCTGCCAAGTCAGTCCCTAAAGCTCTCTGAAGTACTGTATGAACAGAGCTTTGGCCATGTGTCCGAAAGGGAAAGAAAGTAGATAAGCAATGCTAACCTAAAAAATAATGAGAACAAGCAAAGGAAACTGAACATTGAGAGGATCAAAACTTGGAAAGTTTCTCAATAACAGTCTTTTGCCTGTGTGATATAGCTCACCAGTGACATGATGGTTTTTCCAGTTGGAAAAAAAATCTTCTGAATGTGGGATGTGTCATTTGGGGACAGTATTGACAAGCCAAAAGATTTTAATGATCAGAATATTTCTGTTTGTAGATATACTGCCTAATGTGCAAAGCTTAGTGTCTTTCATGTTGGGATGGGCAGTAGTATCAATATTCTGGGTTGTTCAAAGTTGATAAGGTTGGTTACCCTTCCACATGCTTCTGAATTCAGTTCTACTCTTTGGTTCTCCAGGACTCTCTTAGCCTCCACACATGTGAATCATAATATCTATATTACGGAGGTGAAGACTGGGAAATGTGTTCATTCCCTGATTGGACACCGCCGTACTCCATGGTGTGTCACTTTTCACCCCACCATCTCAGGCCTTATTGCTTCTGGCTGCCTAGATGGGGGAGGTTAGGATTTGGGATTTACACGTGAGTATTTCCTTAAGATGCCCTTTTCTTTTGGTATTCTATTTTTATTAATTCTTTTTTGAGACAGTCTCCCTCTGTTGTCCAGGCTGGAGTGCAATGGCACAATCTCCGCTCACCCCAACCTCTGCCTCCCAGGTTCAAGCAATTCTCCTACCTCAGCCTCCCGAGAAGCTGGAATTACAGGCATGTGCCACCATGCCCGGCTAATTTTTCTATTTTTAGTAGAGACAGGGTTTCACTATGTTGGCCAGGCTTGTCTTGAATTCCTGACCTCAGGTGATCTGCCCACCTCGGCCTCCCAGAGTGCTGGGATTACAGGTGTAAGCCACTGTGCCCGGCTTCTTTTGGTATTCAGAGACTTGTTTACCATTGGGTTCTTCTAGAAGAGCCTAGCCAGGTTCTTAGGACTACATCTGAATGTATTGTGGTAAACATTGCCCAGTTAATTCATAGGAAGGCTAGGTCACTGTCTTTCATTCTTTTTTTTTTCTTTTTTTGCAATAGCTTAAGCATACCCTGAGATTGTCTTCCATTCTAAGATGAACACCTACTTATGCTTCCTTCAGCCCATCATGAACAGGAGGCTCTAAGATATGTTCAGGATGGATTTCTGTTGTCTTAGGGCAAAGATTGTCCTGTACTCTGATCATGATAATCAAAGCGAGATCCTCTCTAGCCTAGTAATTGGCTAGTGGATTGTCCTGCACTGTGTTGTACACCAAGCTTGAGTTTCTCAGGCTTTAGATATAGGAACTGTGGGCTGGGTGCCATGGCTCATGCCTGTAATCCTAGCATTTTGGGAGGCCAAGGCAGGTGGATTGCTTGAGTTCAGGAGTTCGATACCAGCCTGGGCAAGATACTATACCAAAAATATTATACACAAAATTACACAAAATTAGTCAGGCATGGTGCCATGCACCTGTGGTCCCAGCTACTTGGGAGGCTGAGGTGCGAGGATTGCTTGAGCCCAGGAGGCAGAGGTTGCAGTGCACTGAGATTGTGCCACTGCACTCCAGTCTGGGTGACAGAATGAAACCCCTTCTCAAAAAAAAGAAAAAAAGACATAGGAGGAACTAAAAAAAAGAAAAAATAAGAACTGTGTATATATGCTTATAGATTGTGAATGATTTGAAGGACTGATCTGATTGTATAGTATTTGTCTGATAAAGTAGTGACATTTCCAGATCACTGATCTTCTACATCTTTTTACAGAGGATATATTTAAAGTAGGCCCTATATGTAGTCATTTTACCTTAAATGGACCTTTCTTAAAATTGACTTCCCAGTCTGTTGGCAGCTTGTAACCTGAAAATATCTGGAATTGGTACATTTGCAGGGTGGCAGTGAAAGCTGGTTCACAGATAGCAACAATGCCATTGCCTCCCTGGCTTTTCACCCTACGGCTCAGCTCCTGCTGATTGCCACTGCCAATGAGATTCACTTCTGGGATTGGAGTCGACGGGAGCCCTTTGCTGTGGTGAAGACAGCTAGTGAGATGGAACGGGTCCGGTGAGTCCTCTGCCCCATCAGCATTATCTGGCACAGGACTGACATGATAGAGGACATTCTACTGGCTGTCACCTTGGAAGACAGGTTGTTATTCCTGCTCAGGGCAGGTTGTCATCCTCGGCTCCTCCTATTTTTTTTTTTTTTTTTTTTTTTTTTTGAGACAGGGTCTCACTCTGTCATCCAGGCTGGAGTGCGGTGGCACAATTTCAGCTCACTGTAACCTCTGCCTCTGGGTTCAAGTGATTTTCGTGCCTCAGCCTCCTGAGTAGCTGGGATTACAGGCGCCCACCACCACACCCGGCTCATTTTTTTGTATTTTTAGTAGAGACAGGGTTTCACCGTGTTGGCCAGACTGGTGTTAAACTCCTGACCACAAATGATCCTCCTGCCTCAGCCTCCAACGCGCTGAGATTACAGGCATGAGCCACCATGCTTGCCAGCCCCCCCCTTTTTTTCTTACCTTTTTTTTTTTTTTTTTTTTTTTTTTTTGAGAGACAGGGTCTTGCTCTGTTACCCAGGCTGGAGTACAGTTGTGCAGTCATGGCATACTGCAGCCTTAACCTCCTGGGCTCAAGAAATTCCCATCTCAGTCTTAGGAGTATCTGGGACTACAGGTCTATGCAGCCACTCTCAACTAATTTTTAAATTTTTTATAGAGATGGGGGTGGGTCTCACTGTGTTGCCCAGGCTGGTCTTGAACTCCTGGCCTTCAGTGATCCTCCTGCCTTGGCCTCTCAAAGTGTTGGGATTATAGGTGTGAGCCACTGCACCTGGCCTCCTCCCACTTTCTAAGCAGCTGGCTAATCAGCTGGGAGACATTCATTTTGTTCATTTCAGCTTTCCCTTATTGGCCTCATCTTCTGGTCTTTGGAGACCAGGGACATTAGACTCTCTTTTAGTTTCCAAGCTAACTGTGTTTGGGATAGTCCTTCTTTGGGGAAACTTGAAAGAAGTTTGGGTGGTATTTTAGATAGCTTGATTGGTTGTCTGTGTTTATCAAACTGGAAGATGGAGATGTAAGCATGTAATTGACATTTATTTAGTCCTCAAGATCAAAACATATTACCTGTATTAAAGTTGATGTATTGTGTTTCTTTGGTCCTCTTGGATTTGCAGTCGAATACAGGCTAATTTTCTGGTTTCAGCTATGTCATTTAAGGCTGGGACTGTTCATTGTCACCAAGATTCATGCTTCTTGCTAGTGTAGCTGCCATATGAGGGAAGAACTGATCCTGTGGCAGAGATGAGAGCATTTTATGCTTTACTGTTAGGATGGGCTCTTGTATTTGAGCAAATGTGTGCTTAGTGTAACTGTTTCCTGGCATGGAAACCCTAGGTGTTTTTCATGTGAAATCATTATTTTTGTGATACATATTCCTTTACGCTGGCAAGAAGTATTGAGCGTTATTATTTTAACCTCTTTGAAAGTTTTGAAAGTCTTGAATGAAGTGGATACCTGAGTGATACCACAGTTATCAGTAATAATTGCTATAAATTCGAGTACAAGTTTCCTCTTCTCAGTTAACATAATCTCTCTATGCCTGTCTTTGTTTCTTCTTCTGTGATTTCAGTCTGGTGAGATTTGATCCACTTGGACACTACTTACTCACAGCAATTGTTAACCCCTCTAATCAACAGGTAAGTTAGTCCAGCAGTTCCAACTCCAGCTAAACTGTGAGTTCTTTTCTCAACTAGTATTCCCATTCTGATTCTGTTGGATTTTAATTCTCAATAACCAAGTCTTTCTTTCCAGTTAAGATTTAAAACTAGCTTTAGACTGTATGTTCAGAGTTTTAGCCATAATCTTGACAGGAGAGTCGATTCTGAAACCCTCCAGTGATCGCCTCAATTAGAAGTAACTCTTATCATCACTAGACAGTGTTGGATAGCTTGTCACTCACGTGCCTCTGGCTGGTTGACATTTTGCTTCCCGTCACTGCTTCTATGTCATAGGGAGATGTCTTTTGTAAGACAATTCGTTTGTCAGCTGTACTCATTCAGATATACTGCTAATTGGGAGTAGAAAATTTAATACCATGTGATTATTGTGAATCTGAAGCCAGTTGTCAGTGCTTCAGGGGTAGAGAGGTGTTTCCTATCTGTGAACGTCGTTTTCCTTGGATGATTATCAGTGGTTAGTTTTTCTTGATTTACTTGGAGGTTCTACTTAACTGCCTTGCTCTACCCCCTGCCCCATGCTGGTCCACGCTGCAGGGTGATGACGAACCAGAGATCCCCATAGATGGAACAGAATTATCCCACTACCGTCAGCGTGCCCTCCTGCAATCACAGCCAGTTCGCCGGACGCCTCTCCTCCACAATTTCCTGCACATGCTGTCCTCCCGCTCCTCTGGCATCCAGGTGGGAGAGCAAAGCACAGTGCAAGATTCTGCTACCCCCTCACCCCCACCGCCTCCCCCTCAGCCCTCCACGGAGCGCCCCAGGACTTCCGCTTACATCAGGCTCCGACAGCGGGTCAGTTACCCCACAGCTGAGTGCTGCCAGCACCTTGGGATCCTGTGCCTTTGCAGCCGCTGCTCTGGCACTCGAGTTCCTTCCCTCTTGCCACACCAGGACAGTGTTCCCCCTGCTTCTGCCAGAGCTACTACCCCTTCCTTTTCTTTTGTACAGACCGAGCCCTCTCCATCCCCCGGAGCAGGCTTCGTCAACGCAGCAGGACCAGGGCCTCCTGAACCGGCCGTCTGCCTTCAGTACAGTCCAGAGCAGCACTGCCGGCAACACGCTCCGCAACCTCAGTCTGGGTCCTACCCGCCGTTCTTTGGGAGGGCCTCTGTCTAGCCACCCTTCTAGGTATCACCGAGAAATAGCTCCTGGGCTGACAGGATCTGAGTGGACCCGGACAGTACTCAGTCTGAACTCCCGCTCTGAGGCGGAATCCATGCCCCGCCCAGGACCAGTGCCTCTTCGGTGAGTTTGCTGTCTGTGCTGAGACAACAAGAAGGTGGCTCTCAGGCATCTGTGTACACTTCAGCCACAGAAGGGAGGGGTTTTCCAGCATCAGGGTTGGCAACTGAGTCAGATGGAGGGAACGGTTCCAGCCAAAACAACTCGGGCAGCATTCGCCACGAGCTTCAGTGTGACCTGAGACGCTTCTTTTTGGAGTATGACCGGCTTCAGGAGCTGGATCAGAGCCTGAGCGGGGGAAGCTCCCCAGACCCAACAGGCCCAGGAAATGCTCAACAATAACATTGAATCTGAGAGGCCAGGCCCTTCCCACCAGCCCACCCCACACAGCAGTGAGAACAACTCCAACCTGTCCCGTGGCCACCTGAATCGCTGCCGTGCTTGCCACAATCTCCTGACCTTCAACAACGATACCCTGCGCTGGGAAAGAACCACACCTAACTTCTCCTCTGGCGAGGCTAGCTCCTCCTGGCAGGTCCCCAGCTCCTTTGAGGGTGTGCCATCGAGTGGCAGCCAGTTGCCACCTCTCGAGCGGACTGAGGGCCAAGCGCCCAGCTCCAGCAGGCTGGAGTTGAGCAGCTCTGCTAGTCCGCAGGAGGAGAGGACTGTGGGGGGTGGCCTTTAACCAGGAGACAGGCCACTGGGAAAGAATTTATACCCAGTCCAGCAGATCTGGAACTGTGTCACAGGAGGCCTTACATCAGGATATGCCTGAGGAAAGCTCTGAGGAGGATTCACTCAGGAGGTAAGCAGTTGCTTTCCTGTCTTCTGCATCCCTTGCTTTTCTCCTTGTATAATTTCCTTCAGTCCTATAGATGTTGTGGCTGTATCTGGAGTGTCTGAGACCCACGCATCTGCTTCTGATCTCCCCATTGCATTTTCTTGGAAAATCTTGCTCCGGTGGCAGAGATAGGATAGGGCCTAGCAGTATGAGTCAGTTGGCTGTGCTAGCTCTATTTCTGGCTAAGCTCAAGGTTCTGGCTTTAGCCTTGAAAGGAGAGTGTAGATTAGGTTAGAGAGGCATGAGGAGATGGAACCATTGACTTTCTCTGCCCGGCTTTTTGACCTTCTTGAGACATTGTATGTGCAGGACTACTTATTGTGAGACAAAACAGCGTCCCAGAGTGCCTAGGAGTAAGTAAAAGAGAACCCTGCATGGTACAGATTAGTATATTGGCTCTTCGCTGATTGTGTTGGTTTGGACAACTGAGTTCATTTCTTAATCCTTATCTTTTGGAACACTGCAGTTTGACAAAGGGAAAAGAAAAAAAAAAATATATATATATATATATGTGTATGTATGTCAAGAAAAGTTCCAATTTTTTTAGAGATACTTGTTTTTGGACAGCATATTAGTTGCTCAGTTGAGATTCTCTGAATGGATCTTCCAGATGGACATTCACCTCGGGGTGGAGAAGAATAATTCATGGAAGGAAGGACTCTCCATACTCGGATTGCCATCCTAGCCAACTCTTTCATGGAAGAAACAGAGTGGGTGTAGTTGACCGCCCACCGCATGTTCCGTGTATGGCTATGTGCGCATCTATCTTGATTTATTAGGGACTTCTTTCTGTAATTTTGTAAAGGTCAAATCTAGCATAATCACCAACTCCCAGAATATGCCTGTTGGATCCAAACAGCATATTGCGCTGCATTACATCCTCTGTTGAAGCAACTGAAATTTCTCTGACATAAGCTTCGCTTCTAACAAGGGTGGGAATATGAATTATGCACATAATGTACTTGTTATTTTGGGAGGATGCTTTAGACAGTCACTCAGTCAATAAATATTAGTTGAATGGTTACAAATTCTCTAGCACTGTGCTAGGCGCTGTGGAAATACAAAGGAGGTATAATACATGGTCTTTACCCACCTGAGTCTACAGTGTTACTGTGGAGGCAGGACAATGAAATTGATCAAAAGTGTAGATGAGCAAATGCTTCATTGTATGGTAGTGAAATCTGATGCAGTCTAATTTCAGAGAAAGGGAAATATCATCCAAGAAGGCTTTGCAAAGTCAGGTCTTGAAAGGTGGGTATGATTTGGAGAGGGAAAGACCTTTTTATCTTAGGGAAATAGCACATACTAAGGGAGGAAAGGGTATGGTACGTGTAGGTTCTGAGGCAGTTACTAAGGACTTGGGATGGGAAACAGAGGGAGACTTGACTGGCTGTCAAAGATTAAAAGTAGAGAGGTTGCTAACTCTACCCATATGCTTGAAAGTAGGTCTGGATTAACAGCTCCTCAATTCCTGGTTTTGGAATATTGTGCCTTGCACAATGGTCCACATCAGGAGCCCGAGCCTCTGTTCTTCCTCTTTGTCAATAGAGGTGAGAAGACAGTCAGCACAGTGCATGACGTGTAGTAGGCACTTAAAAAGTTTATTAAAGATCGCTATAAAAGGACTGTCTTCAGTTACTGCTCTAAGAAAACAAGCAGTTGCTGCTTCTGTAGTACCAGTGGGCTCTAGTTAGCTTTTGTCCATTCTGCTCTAGTAGGACCTCTTCATGTGCTGTTCTGAGAAATACCTGAGTGGTTTAAAAGAAACTCTAGGCCAGGTGTGGTGGCTCATGGCTATAATTCCAGTACTTTGGGAGGCCAAGGTGGGTGAATCACCTGAAGTCAAGGTGGATGGATCCCCTGAGGTCAAGAGTTCGAGACCAGCCTGGCCAACATGGTGAAACCCCGTCTCTAGTAAAAATTCACAAAAATTAGCTGGATGTGGTGGCTGGTGCATGTAATCTCAGCTACTCAGGAGGCTGAGGCTGGAGAATTGCTGGAATCTGGGGAGACAGAGGTTGCAGTGAGCTGAGATCATGCCACTGCACTCCAGCCCAGCCAATAACAGCGAGACTCTGTCTCAAAAAAAAAAAAAAAAGAAACTTTATTGTTTGATGATAATTAGAGATACCAGTACTGTCAGGAGCGGTGGCTCACACCTGTAATCCCAGCACTTTGGGAGGCTGAGGTGAACAGACTACTTGAGGTCAGGAGCTTGAGACCACCCTGGCCAACATGGTGAAACCCTGTCTCTACTAAAAATACAAAAATTAGCCAGGCGTGGTGGTGTGGGCCTGTAGTCCCAGCTACCTGGGAGACTGAGGCAGGAGAATTGCTTGAACCTGGGAGATGGAGGTTGCAGTGAGCTGAGATTGTGCCACTGCACTCTAGCCTGGGTGACAGAGCGAGATTCCATTTGGAAGAAAAAAAAAAAGGGAGAGAGATACCAGTTACTAAGGGCCTATTATGTGTTAGGTATTGTGTTCTTGCTTTGAAATAATTACTTCTGCTTTCAACAGCAACTCTTTGCAAGTCAGGTATTCAATTTCCCATTTTATAGTTGAGGAAAGTGAGGCTCAGGGAAGTCAGTTTCTTGTTCAAGGTCACATAATAGGTCTCTGAGTGAGAATTTGAGCTCTGGTCTTCATGGCTAAAGATTTGTGCAAGTTGCTCTTCATGGCTAAAGATTTGTGCAAGTTGCCCTTCATGGCATTTTCCTTAATATGATAACTTCTTTTTTTTTTTTTTTGAGACGGAGTTTCGCTCTTGTTGCCCAGGCTGAAGTGCAGTGGCATGATCTCAGCTCACTGCAACCTTTGCCTCACGGTTCAAACGATTCTCCTGCCTCAGCATTCTGAGTAGTGGGATTACAGGCATGCACCACCACACCTGGCTAATTCTGTATTTTTAGTAGAGATGGGGTTTCTCCATGTTGGTCAGGCTGGTCTCAAATTCCTGACCTTAGGTGATCTGCCCACCTCGGCTTCTCAAAGTGTTGGGATTACAGGCGTGAGTCACCATGCCTGGCTGAATACTTCGTTTTCAAGTGAACCACTTTATTTTTCTTTTAACTTGTTGTTATGGAAATCTTTAAACATATATAAAAACAAAGAGAAAAGTATGACTGAACTTCCATACACCTATAACCTGACTTCAAAAGTTATCAGTGCTTGGCTAGCTTTCCTTAATCTGTATTCCATCTGCTCCTCCCACTTAGATATCAGATAATTCTGTCTGTAAATACTTCACTAGATTTTCTAGAGCAATGCCGTCCAATAAAACTTCTTACAGTGATGGAAATGTTCTCTATCTGTGCTACCTAAAATGGTAGCCGCTAACCCCACATGGCTATTGAGCATTTGAAATGCTTCTCCTGTGATCTGAGAAAATAAATGTAATTTTTTTTTTTTTTTTTTTTTAAAAACGGGGTTTCACCATGTTAGTCAGGCTGGTCTTGAACTCCCGACCTCAGGTGATCCGCCCGCCTTGGCCTCCAAAGTGCTAGGATTACAGGCATGAGCCACCACGCCCGGCCAATAAATGTAATTTTAAGATTTTTAATTAAATAGCCACATGTGACTGATGTCTATCATATGCCTAAAATGTTATTAATCGTTTAATAAAGGCTGGGTGTGGTGGCTCATTCCTGTAATCCCAGCACTTCGGGAGGCTGAGGCGGGTGTATCATGAGGTCAGGAGTTCGAGAGCAGCCTGGCCAACATAGTGAAACCCCATCTCTACTAAACATACAAAAATTAGCCGTGGTGGCATGCACCTGTAGTCCCAGCTACCCAGGAGGCTGAGGTGGGAGAATCGCTTGAACCTGGGAGGCGGAGGTTGCAGTGCGCCAAGACCACACCATTGCACTTCAGCCTGGGTGACAGAGTGAGACTCTGTCTCAAAAAAAAAGAGCAAATGATTATTAATAAAAATAATCGTTTTCTAATGATATACATCACTAAAAACCCCGTCTCTACTAAAAATACAAAAATTAGCCAGGTGTGGCGGCACATGCCCATAGTCCCAGCTACAGGAGTCTGAGGCAGGAGAATCGCTTGGACCTAGGGAGTGGAGGTTGCAGTGAGCTGAGATTGTGCCGCTGCCCTCCATCCTGGGCAACAGAGCAAGACTCCGTTTCAAAAAAAAACCAAAACCAAAACCCAGAAACGATTAAGGATGTACCAAACTTTTTTATTTTAATAAAGCTTTCTTTTATGGTGCCAAAAACTATATGCATTGTGGTTTAAAGTTCAACCATTTAAAAATGTGTATTATAAAAAATGAAAACCCTGGTCATCTCACTGTAAACAATTTTATATTTATGCTCTTTTTCTTTTAAAATATACAAATAACTCAGGGTTTTCTTTGTAAAATAGTATATTAATACAGTAGTTACATTATGTATATGGAATCACTTTTAAATGAGCTAGGATGTGGTATGCCATGAGGGCTGACAGCTGTCTCAAAAATGAGGTATGTTGTAAAATATTCTAATTGCATACACATTAAAGGACCACCATTTGAATGACTGCATTCTGGTGTAAATCACTAAGACAACCAGGTGCTAGTCTGCCTCTTCTACTGCCTTTTAGAGCTAAAAGTCTCTAGCTGATGAGCCTGCCCTTGTTTCTAGTTCTCCAGCAGGTGTCACTGTTGGGCTGCTGCTGCTAGGTTGGGATGACTGGGAAGGAAAGATGTCCCTACCGTTTGTGTATGAAGTTGGCTCTTTTAACAAAGCCTGTTTTGGAGATGACTGTTGTTCCTGAGTGAGTGGAGTTCACAAAAGGCGATTGTACTTGAAAGGAGAAAGTTTTGTTCATTGGCCTTGTAATGGGAGATAGGCTAAGGAGAGATGTTTGGATCCTTCGTGCTGCTGGGATATTTAATAGTGTTTGCAAATAGTGAGGGTATTAATAAGCACACAGTATGTATTTCACTGTAGCTCTATGCTGCCGAGTGGTAATAACCAGTACACAGTTTGTCTCCTTTTGCCTGTGGTCAGTGGAGGGCAAGCTGTCTTTGTATAATAGTCTGACGCTACTTTGCAACTTGAGTGGCATGCCCTTGCTTCACTACAAAGAAATGACTTCTCTGTGGGAGTGCATGATCCAGAAGATCAGGGTATTGTGGCTCCCTGCAGCAGGGTGCCCTTGGCCTTTAAAGGCTGGTATTAGGGAAAAGAAAATGGTTTCAGTGGCAAGTTAAGACTGGAGAGAACCTAGAACTTTTGAAATCCAGTCTCTTTCTGATGAGAAGACAGATGCAGAGAGAGTAAATGACTTCTTAAAGAGGTGTTTATAAGCAAAGGTGGGATTTGAACTCCCGGGCCCTGAAGATGGCACCTTTCCTCCATTTCTTTTGGAAGCAGTGCCTTCAGACACCAGTTTTCTTCCTCAAAACTTCTGTTGTTCATGTAGGTCATTGCCTGAGGGGACTCTTCTTCAATCAACTCTCTCTTTTTTTTTTTGAGATGGAATCTCGCTCTGTGGCCTAGGCTGGAGTACAGAGATGTGATCTTGGCTCACTGCAACCTCCGCCTCCTGAGTTCAAGCGATTCTCCCACCTCAGCCTCCTGAGTAGCTGGGATTACAGGCACGTGCCACCACGCCCAGCTAATTTTTTGTATCTTTAGTAGAGACAGAGGTTTCACCATGTTAGCCAGGCTGGTCTCGAATTCCTGACCTCGTGATCCACCTGCCTTGGCCTCCCAAAGTGCTGGGATTACAGGCATGAGCCATCGCACCCAGCCTTAGTCAACTCTTATTGTAAGAAATTGGAGGTTAGAAAATTTGTAATTATTATTTCTGGGTAGAGTGGTAACCAACACAATGCTTACAGGAGAAATGCTGTTTTAGTTGTTTGCCCTTAGAACTACATTGATTAGTTTTAATAGAGTGATTCCAGTTAGGGATGTTCACTATTAAGATCCCAGCCACTGAGAGAGATAAAAATTGGTCTCAATCTCCTCCTAGAAGCACTAATTGTTTCTGTATTCTCTCTCCAGGTAGTTAAGAAAGCCTTGGGTCTGGAGTATTTAGTAAGACTGAGTGTGTTCTGAGTATTTAGATCTTTTTCTCTCATGATAGATGAAGACTGGGGATGTACATTGATGGCCTCAGTGTGAAATGTGGCCAGAACATCAAAGGTTAGCGTTAGAAGCCCTCATCGGATTGCTGAGTTTCTTAGACTTTTATGGAGGAATTGCTTTGGACTTTAGAACAGTCTGAAGCCCTTTGAAGCTTTGTGGGCCACCACACTTATTTGCTCCCTTAGTTCCAGTCACCTGGGGATTCTCCGTGGAGGCCTCTGCCCAAACATCACTGATGGCGGAAAATAAATGGGTGTGTCTGTGGGGCTGATTGTAAGTCCGCAAAGGGAGCTGGCAACCTAAAAATGAGGAAAGTGGGAGTCTTCTTAGCCTGACTGGTATAGACAGGGGTCCAACTATAGTAGTTTTTCTGTGCCATTGATCTAGCTGAGTCTGAAGAGTTTTGATAGCTAATCTCTCCCAGTTTCTTTGGATGAGGAATATACTCAATTTACTATTCAAAACCCAGTACAGCTGTCACCATTTCCTTTGGGAAACCTTCTCTGACCACCCCAAATAATCACTTCCTTTCCTTTGTTGCATGTGTACTAGATACTTCTTTGTGATATTGCACACATGACAGAAAATTGTTTGTTTACCTTTCTGTCTGTGAGCTCCCTGAAGACAGTGATCGTGTCTGTATGTATCCTTTCTGTACCTAGACTACTACCTGGCCACACAGTAGGTGTTCAGTAAACGTTAGTTGAATTTAATAAGTAGAATTGAAATTATATTCCCTATGATTTCATATGCAGTATAAGTCCTATTTGGCCTTTTTAGCAAAAAAGTTAAAAAGATCTATTATCATATCACATCATTTGGTCTTACAGAGAGTCATTGGCTGAATAAATGAAGCGGTATTGCCTAGAGTTGTACAAGGAAGTCACACCTTCCATAACTTGAACTCTGTTGACCTCTGATGTTTCACTGTATTCTATGTTCTTAACTTGTGAATGGGTTGTCCTGAAGCCTGTAATAAGTCTATTGCACCTGGTCCAATATGTGTCCTTCCTATTAACTTCAAACTGATGACTCAGGGCCTGCACCTTCCTCAACAGCACTAGCATCATATGCAGCCTTCTTTTTTTTTCTTTTGTACCCCATTTCTGTTGAATACAGCTTGCTCTTGAGACCATTTTGTTGGTCTTTGGCTTGGCATCTCAGTAATATTATTAGGTCTTTGGCTTGGCATCTCAGTAATATCTCTGCCAGTCAGTGCTGTTGGTATTTTTTTTTTCTAAAGATTCTTCTACAGTTTCTATGAAGGTATACTTGGTCTTGGTTTAGTTAAAAAATTACGTGTGGATGATCCAAATTAAATGTGAAAATTTTTTCCCACTGATGCTTTATTTTTCTTTAAGTTTCTGTGGAAGGCTTTCATTAAATTTGCTTAGAAGGAGTATTTTTAGGGTTTGAGAAAACGTGTGCTCTCATCTTTTGTTTTGGAGTCTGAGCATCATTAGAAAGAACCTTTTTAGGTTTTGAGATGCTTGTAGGTCCTTTTTTTCTTGTGGAGGTCAGAATCCTTATGTTAACAGAAAGTTTTGCTTTACCTCTAATTATGCAGGGCATGAATAGTTGCTCCTGAAAAAAACTGGTGGAATTGTCATCTTTGGTGTTCAAGATGCAATAAACCCTTCCTAACTTCTGAGTTCTTCTTACTTAGAAGTTTGGCATTTAAGGACAAATAGGGAAGAATCCTCAACTGTGAGAATTTCATTTGTGATACAGGCAAATCGTGACATGTTCTTTCTGGGAAAGAGGGAGGACAAAGTATTGGGAAATAAAAAGGAGACAAAGCCTGTGGTGGAATTAACCAACGTGTCTTAGAGAGATAAGGGAAAGGAAGCTGGGGAAGGCAAACTCAGGCCTTAGAAAAGGGTACTGAGGGCTGGGCATGGTGGTTCGTGCCTGTAATCCCAGCACTTTGAGAGGCCAAGGTGAGCAGATGGCTTCAGCTCAGGAGTTCGAGACCAGGGCTAGGCAACATAGTGAAAACTCATCTCTACAAAAAGCTAAAAAATTAGCTGAGTGTTATGGCATGCGCCTGTAGTCCCAGCTACTCAGGAGGCTGAGGTGAGAGGATCGCTTGAGCCTGGGAGATTGAGGCTGCAGCGAGCCATAATTGTGCCACTGCACTCCAGCCTGGGCAACAGGGTGGAGATGCTGTTTCTAAGGAAAGAAAGAGGGAACTGAGGAGTATGCACAAGGGCTGCTCCATGCATGAGTTTTGTTCTTCCTAATAACCCTGAGAGTTGGGCTTGTAAACTGTGATTGATCCATGCATCCATCCATTCACTCATTCCATTAACACATATTTACTAAGCACCTGCACATACCAGGTGCTATTTATTTTATTTTATTTTGAGACAGAGTGTCACTTTTGTTGCCTAGGCTAAAGTGCAGTGGTGCAGTCTCAGCTCACTGCAACCTCTGCCTCCCGGGTTGAAGCGATTCTCCTGCCTCAGCCTCTCGAGTAGCTGGGATTACAGGCACCTGCCACCATGCCTGGCTAATTTCTTTTGTATTTTTTGTAGAGATGGAGTTTCACCATGATGGTGAGGCTGGTCTTGAACTCCTGATCTCTGGTGATCCACCCACCTTGGCTTCCCAAAGTGCTGGGATTACAGGCGTGAGCCACCACACCCGGCTGGCACCAGGTGCTATTTAAATGCCAGCAATAATTCTTTCATTCTAATCGGAGAACGACAATTAAAAAAAAGTATGCCAGACTGTGACAAGTTCTATGGCAAAAAAAGAGAAATGTATAAAAAAATGTAGAGGATGCTAGGGTCACTAAAAAAGTCTTGATAATGTTACACTGGATCAGAGGAGACCTTCAAGAAGTACAAAAGCAAACCCCGTTGACAGTAGGGGAAGGACATTTTAGACAGAGGAAAGGGCAAATGCAAATCTCTGAGATGCTTGGCACCGTCAGGCAGTGCAGCTGGAGCACAGCAAGGGATGGAGTGATAGAAGATGAAATTGGAGAGGTGACAAGGATGAGATTATGCAGGGTCTTCTAAGCCATTTAAGGGATTTTTTTTTCTCTTCCTTTGAGAGATTTGGGAAGCCATCAGAAGTGGAGTAGTATGATCTTATATTTTAAAAAGATATCTGTGGCTGCTGGTTGAGAATAGACCTAGGAGCTAAGTAGAGTAAATTAAAGCTAGGCCAACTCCACACACTTTTAGATTGATTTGTGTCTTGAGACTGTGTTGAAAACCAAGGAGGAATGACTGATTCTGTCAGAATAAAAGAGGCCTTAAATGTTTGGATGAAGAGCTGATGAATGGGTGAACAAATGAGTGAATGAATGAATCAGTTCAGCAGGCATATTACCTGCAACAAAGCCCCTCCACTCTTCCCCAACCTCCAAATAAGAAGGCATGTTATTGAAACTGAGGAAGGGAGAGCTTGAAAAATTTATAGTAAACAAGAGATCATAAATGGAAACGAAATGCCTGTTTTTTGCTGCTTACAAAACTATTGCCAATTCATTTGTAAAAAACAAACATTACAGAAATGTGCGATTATAGAAAGTGAATATCCTCTCAAAGCCACTGCTCAGAGATCTGCTATTAACAATTTGTGCATGCGCTAACTCCAGAATTTTTTTCTATGCTAATGAAAACACATTTTTCCATTTATTTTAATTCTTTTCCTTTTCTTTCTTTTGGGACAGAGTCTTGTTTTGTAGCCCAAGAGGGAGTGCAGTGGTACGCTCTTGGCTCACTGCAGCCTCCACCTCTCTGATTCAAGTGATTCTCTTGCCTCAGCCTCCCCAGTAACTGGGATTACAGGTGTGTGCCACGACACCTGGCTAATTTCTGTATTTTTAGTAGAGACGGGGTTTTACCATGTTGGCCGTGTTTTTTCTTTTTTACAGTGTTGCAGGATCTTTGCGTACTTGAG
Source organism: Ateles fusciceps (assembly GCA_036589455.1). Taxonomy (NCBI): domain Eukaryota; kingdom Metazoa; phylum Chordata; class Mammalia; order Primates; family Atelidae; genus Ateles; species Ateles fusciceps. The sequence goes on along the minus strand of JAZHEH010000681.1, from coordinate 16,316,090 downwards.
CGTTTTTAGAAGATGAAGTTCTAGAAGTGGAGTTGCTAGTGCCCAAGAGTATGAGCATTGTTAGTGGTAAATGAAAATTAATTGTGGAGTATTCATTATTACTAATATAAGATGTATAAAGTATTTCCTATTGCCTGTTTTATTTAACTGAACATTATCTCATAGATTTCATAGATTAGAACTCTTAAACCTTTTTTTCCGCATAAGCTCTTAAGTTTATCAGTAGTAAATTCTCCTACTACAGGTTTTCAGGAGCTTCCTTCTCAAGTTTTTGAGAAAAACTTTCTGTTTTATTAATTCTAAATAACTGCCACCTTGAGGTGTTAGTGTACGTTTCTTCTCTGACACCCTTGTATGAGAAAAACATAGCCTTGTTCCATCTCTGACAATCACATACATACTGGCTTTCGTCCACTTAGTCTTCTGTGTCTTATTAAGTGGAAAAATCCAGGCATCTCCTGCCTCTTCATAAGACAGTAACTTACTTACTTATTTATTTATTTATTTTTGAGACATAGTCTTGTTGCTCAGGCTAGAGTGCAGTGGCACAATCTCGGCTCACTGTAACCTCCGCCTCCCAGGTTCAAGTGATTCCCCTGCCCCAGCCTTCTGAGTAGCTGGGATTACAGGCACCCACTATCATGCCTGGCTGAATTTTTGTATTTTTAGTAAAGACAGGGTTTCACCAGGTTGGTCTCAAACTCCTAACCTCAAGTGATCCACTTTGCTCAGCCTACCAAAGTGTTGAGATTACAGGCGTGAGCCGCCATGCCCAGCCAGCAATAACATTTAGATATCTAATGTATTTGTCATTGGGATGGTTAGGCAACCCGTTTTCTCTTTGGCAATATGGCAGCGAGGATAGAGTGAAGGAGGGGTGTCATTCTGTTAATCTTTCTTACCTTTGCTGCTCACCTGCCTGACTAGGTCACTCTGTTTGAACCTCAGGGCGTGTGTTCCCTGCCCTACCCTCTATATCAGGCATTGGCTTTTTGTAAAAGTCAAGATAGTAAATATTTTAGGATTTGGAGGCCATACAGTCGCTGTTGCAATTACTCAACTTTGCTGTTGTAGTATGAAAGCAATCACAGACAATATCTAAATGAATGAGCGTGGGCCTGCTCAGTGGTTTACACCTGTAATCTCAACACTTTGGGAGGCCAAGGCAGGCGGATCACTTGAGGTCAGGAGTTTGAGACCAGCCTGAACAACATGGCAAAACCCCTCTACTAAAAATAGAAAAATTGGCTGGCGTGGTGGCAGGTGCCTGTTTTCTCAGCTACTTGGGAGGCTGAGGCAGGAGACTTGCTTGAATCTGGGAAGCGGAGGTTGCAGTGAGCCGAAATCGTGCCATTGCACTTCAGCCTGGGCTACAGAGCAAGACTCTGTCCCAAATAAATGAATGAATCAATGAATGAGAGTGTGGCTGTGTTCCAGTAATGCTTTATTTATGGAGACAAATGTAATTTTCATATAATTTTCACGAGTCATAAAAAATTCTTTTGATGTTTTTCAATCATTTAAAAATATGAAAACCATTCATAGCTGGCTTTGGCCTGCAGGCTATAGTTTGCCAATTCCTGCTTTATAGGAATGTGATTTGGAAGTCAGGTGCTAGAGTAATAGAAGGCATTATGACAGTGAGGGCCCCAAAGAGCTTGTTAGGGGACTCCTGCACTTGTGCTTGTTCTCTCTCCTTTGGACTAGATGCTCTAAGTATTGGCTCTTGTGGGATTCTTTGATGGTTAAGAGCAGGCATAAATGCATAAAGAATTACTTGTTTTTTGTGCTATCTGGCCCGAAGCAAGGTTCTCCAGCCTCACTTTCTGTCTTTCTTGGGAATCGCGTGCAAATGAGGAGGCTTGCCCTGGTTGGGAGGGCATGAGCCTCCAGGGCCTCCAGGCAGTATGCTTGGCAGGCAGCCCTTCACCCAGTGCAGGTTGTGTTAGCACCTGCTAGGCTGATCTAAATTATTTCTCATCATTCCTCTCTCTGGGCTGAATGGCGTAGAGCGTGCTGTGTGCTTTGTATACACCCTGAAACATGAAAAGATGTAATCGCTTCTGTCAGCTCAGGGTGTTGGAGCACTCAGGGACTGCAGTGAAGTCTGTATGTGTGCTGCAAATATGTTGGGAGCAATTTCCCGTGTACTCATTCTTCCTGCTTCAGATCCCCTTCTCTACTGTATCTATTCAGAGTAGTGCTCTAAAGTGTGCGTTGGAGGTTTTTCCAAGACAATAACACCAGGTGTATGGGGTTCTGTTTGCATAACATATTTTGCTTATTGTAATTGGTCCCAGCCCATTAGAACTGTGCAGGTAGCGTCCTCTCCTCTTCCTGGATTTCTTACACATTTATGAAGGGGTGGGGGGTGGGCGCAGGATCCAGTACATCTTATTTCAGCTCTTTCTTGGAAGCATTCCTGACAACATGTTTGTGTGAGGAAGTTTTGCTTTCATGGGTGGGCCTGTTGTTACATTAACCCAGAGATTGCAAAATAGTCCTCTGTTTGCCTCACAGTGTTTCTAAAAATTTTGATTTTTTTTTTCCCACATAAATTCAGATATCTGGATTCTGTTGAAAAAACTGGCTCACATTCCCACGTTACAGTCAGCAGGAATTGAATAGGACAGCAGCTCCTTTTGTCAAGGCATGGACTTTCTTGATGCCTTGGTCTATGCTAGGCTGATGTCATGTTTCCTACTTAAATCCAATTTTGTGTACTTGGCCATTGCATTAGCTCAAGCGAACTGTGTTGATGGTTAGATGTGGGTAAATTATTTCCTAAGTGCCCTACCACTTGGCTCCACCAGGGGGGAGGCACTGGTCATTGCAGTACCCGCTCCACCACCCCACCCATCCTGCCTAATTCACCCGCAGGGGCTCCCCCTGCTTGCTGTAGGCTGACATGCTGACAGCCCCCTCACCTGAGAAGCTGCCTGATTTTTAAATAGCAACAATTAACAGACTCCTCTTCTGTTTCCAAAGGGGGAAAATGGAGGTTCCAAGCTTATTTGCTGGATGAGGCTCACTTTAGTGAGCAGGTCTCTGTTATGCCAGATTATGCAGTATGAGTGCAACCTTCTTTTGGACTATGTAAATAGACCATGTAAAATCTTGGAGAAGAATGCCTGCACCTTTTGCAGAGCACCTTGGACAGAGTGGTGGGTTCCAATGAAAAGGCCGCATGACTTGGGTGTCACTTGCCAGGAAATTAAAATCAAGTTAGAGCAGAAGTAGAAAATTGTAATAATAAAGGAATCAGAGCTGAAAGTATGACCTTGTCATAGAAAGAGAATTGCAGCTTGCTAACATTGTGCCCTTTTCCTTTGCTGCATCAGAGGGTATGTGTGAATCTTTTTGCCTCTTCTGCTTTTTCCTCCCCTACACAAAGGTAGCCCAAGCTTCTGATGCCTCTGTCTCCTTGCTGTCCCCTTGGGTCGTTTCACCTCAGCAAGATGGCGTTTATCCTTTCTTTGTTCCGTTGGCACATGTAACCCTTTTCATCTTTGTGTACCTGTGTCTGTAGTAGAAAACATAACATAGATTTACCCTCTTAACAATTTTAAAAGTGTACAGTACACTTTGTTGTTCAGTAGATCTCTAGAACCTCTTCGTTTTGTGTGACTGAAACTCTGTCCTTTGAATGACTCCTTTTCCCTCTCCCCCAATCTCTGGTAGCTACCACTCTGCTTTCTGTTTCTGTGAGTTTTATCACTTTAGATACATCTTATTAATGGGATCTTGCAGTATTTGCCTTTTGTAATTGAGTTACTTTACTTAGCATAACGTCCTTAAGGATCATCTATTAATATGTCATAGTGGCCGGGCGTAGGGGCTCACACCTGTAATCCCAGCACTTTGAGAGTCCAAGGCAGGTGGATCGCTTGAGGTCAGCGGTTCGAGACTGGCCTGACCAACATGGTGAAACTCCATCTGTACTAAAAATACAAAAATTAGTGGGCTGTGGTGGTGGGCACCTATAATCCCAGCTACTTGGAGGGGTGGCTGAGGCAGGAGAGTGGCTTGAACCCACACGGCAGAGTGTGCAGTGAGCTGAGATTGCGCCAATGCACTCCAGCCCGGGTGACAAAGGAAGACTCCATCTCAAAAAAAAAAACAGAGAAAACTTACAACATGTATCAGAATTTCTTTGTTTTCAAAGGCTGGATAATATTTCATTCTATGTATATACCACATTTTCTTTATCCATTCATATACTGATGGACATTTAGGCTGCTTCCACATTTTGGCTATTTTGAAAAATGCTGCAACGAACATGGGTGTGCAAATATCTCTTCAAGATCCTGTTTTTAATTCTTTTAGATATGTAACCAGAAGTGGAATTGCTGGACATATGGTAGTTCTATTTTTAATGGTTTGAGGAACCTCCATACTGTTTTCCATAGCAGCTGAACCATTTTACAATCCTCCCAACAGTGCATGAGGGTTCCAATTTCTTCATATCCGTGTCAGCACTTGTTATTTCCTGTTTTGTTTTTTTTTTTCTTTTTTAGTGGTCATCCTAACAGGTGTGAGGCGATAAATAATTGTGGTTTTGATTTGCATTCCCTAACGATTAGTCATGTCGAGCATATTCTCATATGCTTGTTGACCGTTTGTGTATCATTATTAGAGAAATATGCATGCAAGTCTTTGGCCCATTGTTTATTATGGTTATTTGTGGGGTTTTTTGGTTATTGAGTTGTAGGAGTTCCCTATATATTATGGACATTAAACATTTATGTGGTATATGGTTAGCAAATATTTTCTCCCATTCCACAGCTTGCCTTTTCTCTTTTTTTTTGAAACAGAGTCTCACTCTGTCACCTAGGCTAGAGTGCAGTGGCGCGATCTCAGCTCACTGTAAACTCCGCCTCCTGGGTTCAAGCGATTCTCCTGCCTCAGCCTTCTGAGTAGTTGGGATTACAGGTGCCTGCCACCATGCCTGGCTAATTTTTGTCTTTTTAGTAGAGATGGGTCTCGCTGTGTTACCTAGGCTGGTCTTGAACTCCTGGCTTCCAGTGATCCTTCTGCCTTGACTTCCCAAAGTGCAGGGATTACAGGAGTGAGTCACTGCTACTGGCCTTCTCCTTCTTGATAAAGGAGGGAACACAAATAACCTTAATTTCCCAAATTGTAGGACCATTTTCTACATTGAAAGGGAGCACCCACCCAGGGCAGAAATGTGTTTCAGAAAGATGGAGAGCCTTGAGATAGGTAGGAATGAGCACAAATCTTTCTAAATGAACATTGACTCTTCTGACTAATACAGGGGCCTCATGCTTTAGAAACAGTAAGCAAATTTGTACTTGGTTTATTGTTTACAATCTATTTTCAAATGCCTTTTTTTGGGGGGTGGGGAATAGCCAAGGTTCCTTGCAGGAGAGATGTGATGATGGCTGTAAACTAACCTCGTGGACTTAGTTCTAATGTTGCTGTTGTGCCTAGCTTGAAAGTTCTACAAAGATAAGGAACTATTTTATTCACATATTGATGTATAACAAACCACACTCTAAAACTTACTGATTTAAAACCAGTTCAGTTATTTTTCCTGTTTTTTTAGGGGGGTGAGACTGGGCTCAGTTGGGAAGTTCTTCTGCTGGTCTTACTTGGGTTTTCTCTAGAGTCATCTGGAGGCCCAGTTAGAATAAACTGGGTCTCTCTCCCTCGCCATGTAGACTCAGGGGCTCTTCTGTCCTCATGGCCTCTCCAGAGTAGCCAAGCTTCTTCTTCTTTTTTTTTTTTTTTTTTTAATTTTTAATTTTTTTTTAATATCTCTTGCTATATAGATGACAGGGGACAGACTTCTTACATAGAAGCTTAAGGTTTCCAAAAGTGAAGTTCTAAGAGGAAGGAAATGGAAGCTGCCAATTCTTTTAAAAGGATAGGCCCAGAATTGGCACAACTTGCTGCATTTTCTTGATTAAAGCTAGTGATAGAGCAGTCTAGATTCAGAGTGGGAGGGCACCACACAAGGGTGAGAATGCCAAGAGGATGTTCTTTGGAGCCATCTTTGGAGATTGACTACTCTAAGGGCCATATTTATTTTATTGATTGATTGATTGATTGAGCCGGAGTTTTGCTCTTGCTGTCCAGGCTGGAGTGCAATGGCGTGATCTCAGCTCACCACAACCTCTGCCTCTCAGGTTCAAGTGATTCTCCTGCCTTAGCCTCCTGAGGAGCTGGGATTACAAGCATGCGCCACCACGCCAGGCTAATTTTGTATTTTTAGTAGAGACGGGGTTTCTCTATATTGGTCAGGCTGGTCTCAAACTCCTGACCTCAGGTGATCTGCCTGCCTCGGCCTCCCAAAGGTGCTGGGATTACAGATGTAAGCCACTGTACCTGGCCTATTTATTCATTTTTTTTTTGCAACAGAGTCTTGCTTTGTCGCCCAGGCTGGAGTGCAATGGTGCAATCTCTGCTCACTGCAACCTCTACCTCGTGGGTTCAGGCAATTCTCCTGCCTCAGCCTCGAAGTAGCTGGGAGTACAGGCATCCACCACCATGCTGGCTAATTTTTTTTTTTTTTTTTAAGATGGAGTCTTGCTCGGTCGTCCCATGCTGGAGTGCAGTGGCATGATCTCAGGTCACTGCAACTTCTGCCTCCCAGATTGAAGCGATTCTTCTGCCTCAGCCTCCCACTACAAGCATATGCCACCACGCCCAGCTAATTTTTATATTTTCAGTAGAGATGGGGTTTCGCTGTGTTGGTCAGGCTGGTCTCGAACTCCTGACCTCAAGTGACCCACTGCCTTGGCCTCCCAAAGTGCTGGGATTACAGGCGTGAGCCACTGCGCCCAGCCTTGACCCTGCTAATTTTTTGTATTTTTGGTAGAGACAGGGTTTTGCCATGTTGATCAAGCTGGTCATGAACTCCTGACCTCAGGTGATCCACCTGCCTTGACCTCCCAACGTGTTGGGATTACAGGCGTGAGCCACTGTGCCTGGCCTATTTATTTATTTATTTATTTATTTTTAAAACAGGGTTTCAGTTGGTCACCCAAGCTGTAGTGCAGTGGTGTGATCTCAGCTCACTGCAGCCTCAACCTCTAGGGCACAAGCGATCCTCCTGCCTCAGCCTCCCAAGTAGCTATGGGCATGTGCCACCATGCCCAGCTTATTTTTAAATTTCTTGTGGAGATGAGGTCTCCTTTTGTTCCCCAAGCTGGTCTCGAACTCCTGGGCTCTCAGCCTCCCAAAGTGCTGGGATTACAGGGGTGAGACGTCATGCCCAGCCCACATCTATTATTTTATATAGTACTAATATATGTAACCAACAGAAGGTACTCAGTATTTCTGTTTGAACCACTGGTTGGGTGGACCGACACATAGATTGGTAGATGGATACCTGAGTGTTCTTGTTGGTTTTTGTGGATGGGGTGCATGTGATTCTCAGGGCTCAGGTACCCCTGTGTATACCTTTATAGTGTTTATTATTATTCTTCAACATGTCATTCTTTCTGACAAAGTACCTTTTTAGGCATAGTGACTTGAGTGGCCAGAGGGCATCATATTCCCTGCAGATATTTTGGGAGCTGTAACCCAAGGAAGGAAAAAATAATAATGGCTGTTTATTAGACTGTGTACTGGCTACTGTACTTGACTGACTTAATAACAGTGTGAAATAGGGATTTCCCCCTCAAATGTGGAAGCAGAGGATAATGAACCTGCCCAAGGTGTCACAGCTAGTAGGTGACACAAGATGGAATTTAAACTGCAATCTGTCTGATTCAGTAAATTGCCTCATATTTTAGTTAGAGATTTTCTTGGTTAGTCCCAGACCATTAAGGTCTGTCAGAAGGTTTCATAACAGCAGCACTATTGACATTTGGGTTTGGGTAATTCCTCACTGTGGGAGGCTGTCCTGTGCATTGTGGGATGCTTAGCACTATTCCTGGCCATCACCTACTAAATGCCAGTAGTGCTCTGGCACCCAGAAGCAACAACCAAAAATGTCACCAGACATTGCCACATTTGCTAGGGGGGATTCCCACTTTCCTTGAAAAGCACTGGTAAATTATTTCATGATTTGTTGTCCTTTGATCTTGCTGGTTTTTAAAAATATGACATTAGGCTGGCATGGTGGCTCACACCTGTAACCCCAGCACTTTGGGAGGCGAGGTGGGCGGATCACCTGAAGTCAGGAGTTTGAGACCAGCCTGATCAACATAGTGAAACCCCATCTCTACTAAACATACAAAATTTACTGGGCATGGTGGTGCATGCCTCCCAGCTACTTGGGAGGCTGGGGCAGGAGAATTGCTTGAACCCAGGAGATGGAGGTTGCAGTGAGCCGACATTGCACCATTGCACTCTAACCTGGGCAACAAGAGTGAAACTCCGTCTCAAAAAAATAAAAATAAAAATTTGACATCTTACAAGGAACTGGCAGTGACTTCAAACCATCTTCTTAGGATAGTTAATATTAGTATTGCCTGGTTCTGGTGGTCTTGCGTGATGCCTTTCTCTCATTGCCTCTCACCTCTTTACCTTATCTTTTGTCTTTTGTCTCTGATTTTTCTAAATAAAGTGCAGCTGGGTAAAGTGCTATTTGTAAGGACTTTTTACACAGGTATCGATTTAGCAGGTATTCAGAGCTCTGAGATTATAGCCATTAGTGCTAGTAAAAAGAAGGCAATTCACATCTTCCAATTATAGTAGAGGGGGAAAATGCATAATTTTTAGCAAGCTGGGAATTAAAGGGCTTCCAGACTCTACAGAGTTAATCCTCATCAGGATAGTATTGATTGACATGCTGGAGGACGTTAACGCGCCATTCTTTTTGGGAACGGGGGAGGAGAGAAAATTGCAGTTTCTCTACTAATTGTGCTTTAGGTGTCATTTATGACAATTTCATGTTGTCTAGACAGAGGGGGAAATGGTGGAGAAATTATTTCAGTAGAGTTAGATGCTGAGTCCAAAAGGAATCAGGATGGTTGCTGAAGTCAAGATCAGGGTGGAAGGACAAGTAGTACATCTCCAGAGCCGAATCAGTGAAATCAAATGTCACTAAGAGAAGCAATTCAGAATGAACCTTAGGATATAAGAAAAGTGATTGTACTCTGAGCTTTGTGTTAGCTCAGGGGCTGACAGTGGATTGTGTGGGGTCCCAGCTATAGTCTCTGCCCCTCATATTTCTGCAGACTCTAGAATCCTCATCCCATGGACAGATACGAGCCAGGGAAGCCCCTCTTTGCCTCTGATTAATAAACACCCCTGCACACCGTGCTTTGCTTTTCCCTTGTTCTCTTGAGGTTTCATGTACTAACTCACTTTGCCTTTCTGATACTGGTCCTAAGATTTTTACTTCCTATTATATAGTGTTTGCAGTATACCAGGGTCAAGAGCCTGTCACTTCTTAATGAATGGCCTTGGTCAAGGGTTTTTAAAGTTTCAGGTCAGAAATGTGAATGTGAAAAAAATGTCTCAGAAGACCTTCACAGGTTTGCTAGTATGACAGCAATAAATTATCCTACCAGTATGTTCTTTGTAGACTTAGTGGGCCTGGAGGTGGACTTTGAAGGATTTGTCTGTGCTTCTGAATAAAATTAGCTAAGAATTCAGGATTATGGAATTCTGTAAATTCCAGGGGGAAATCAGTGAATTAGGATGCACTGCCTCTTAAAATCTAAACCTATATACCCCACCTGTTGCATGTGGGGGCATGTGTGCATGTGGCATCAAAACTAGCTGTGGACCTTTCATAGATTTGGCTTTACTCATCCTCTGGTGAAAAGCCTCTGATTCCAAATTCCTGCTTAAAAAAGTCTATGGTCTGTGAGCGGACCTCCCAATTCTCCCAGAGAAATAGATCTGGATACCAAGTAAAGATGTCCATGTAGATTGTCTTGGGCTTTTGAGTTTACTTGCTAACAAAAGTGAGTTTTTTATTATACATTCAAGTTTTATAACTATAGTGTAATGTGTTGAGGGTATATAGGAGCTAAGCATAGTGCCAGCCAATCATCTTAGAAATGTATTAAAAATAACTACTCACCAGAGAGTTAGCAGAGGGTCATACGTTCCCAGAGGGAACTGACTGACTTTTCAGACAAGACTTTTGTAACATAGTGGTTGCACACTATGTATACCTTCTGTTTGCAGCCTCTTCCCTTTCGCTATCTGTGATTATGTTGTGCTCTCATGTTTTGCCATCTACTGCTTACTGCCCAGAGGCATTGAGGAATACATTAATGTTTTGTAAAGATGTTTGTAAGCTTTTCTGGTGAAAGGCATTGTTTTGCACTCTGTAAGTTGTTTATGTTTGATGATAGTAAAATAAGGCTGATCTACACTATAGGCACTGTGGTGTCTTTCTGTAATATGTCTATTTTTTTCCTGAGGTTACTAGCCTTTTAGCAGTGCCCCTTGCCTTGGCCCACCCCACATCAGGGGCCGGAATTGCCTGCCAGTCTCTGCTGGCAGCTGCATCGCATGCTTTAAGTGCACCCCTCAAACTAGGGGGCCCTGCAGCAATCAGATGAATGCCTACGTTGGATAACTTAAACGATAATTGCTAGTGTGTGAAATGGGGAGGCTTAGATGCCTCTGCATTAGAGCAGAGATGTCAATTTGAAAATCATAATAGAGGTGTCGTTTCAGAACACACAATTATTTTTTACAAAGAATAAGGGCTTGTCATCTCCCAGCCCGGGCATGCGCCAAGGCAGAGATCGGAGACTTGCAGAGCAAGATTCAGAAATGAAGAAAGCCACAGTGCATTCCAGCTTATTTGGCCTCCTGCCCCTTCTTCCCCTGGCAAACATTGCCCTCTTTTCCCCTGTGGGGGTCTCTTTTAGCAATATACAGTCCAGAAGCATCAGTGGTAGTTTCCCAGACAAGTAGCCAGCCTCTGACTTTTTGATTTAATGAGCCTCTCAGGGACCAGGCTGCACTGCATTTATCAGGACGACTTTGTCAGCACTTTAACCTGAGCAGCGTAAGTGACCAGAGGGGATGAGGGTGATGTAAGCAGTTTCTGAAAACCTTGTTCCTTCAGGAGTTTTAGTGTGAGATTTTGGGCATCTAGCCACCTTGTCTGAGAGTCATGGGGTCAGTGAGGGGCAACCAGATATGTCTTCTTACTTATTCTTCCAAGTCTAGTTAGGCCTGCTGATTCATCACTTAGATATTTGTTGGCCTCCTGTTACATGTTACTTAGGATGTGAGTTTTGATGGGGATAAAAAGATGAATTGGATCCAGTACCTGCTTTCTTTTTTTTTCTTTTTTTTCTTTTTTTTTTCAGGGCACTAATCTGCCATCAGTACCTGCTTTCACGTAGGTTCTACTCCAGTAGCAAAGACAAGACATACATATAAGTTACTAGGTGATTTGACAAGTCCTCTTAAGAGAGGTACAGAATGCTATGGGGCACTGAGGAAGAGGGGGGTGAACTTCTGGCTGGAGGAGTCAGGTATTTGAGCTTTGAAGGCTTTTTACAGTCAATAGTAAGGAAGAGGAACTTTCCAGAAAGAAGAAATGGCCAAGATAAATAACGTAGGTGGGTTAGTCAGGGTGTGTTTAGTTTAGCTAGAACAGTGGATCCCCCAAAGCAAAAATTATTTTTACAATGATGCTGAGACATTCTTTGTGTTTTTCAGTCTCATTCTTCACAAGTATGCAATGTTTTCTAGAGGATACATGACACGTAATGAGGCTATCATCCTGATGGCTAATTGAATGCTTGCTTGTGTATTAAAATTGTTTCAGTGTTAATTTCAATAAGTTGAAATTAAATATTGATAGCTGAAACTCATACAAATGAAATCTCTTTAGGATCCTCATAATTTGTAAGGGTGTTAAAGGAGTCCTGGGACTAAAAAGTTTGTAAACCACTGGACTAGAGCATATAGTATATCCAAAAGGAATGAGAAGTTTGGCTGCAAAGCTTGACTACCTAATGCCCTGCTGAGGAATCTGGATTTTATTTTCTAGGCAGAAGGGAGCTTTTAATTGGGGTTTGGCCCTCCTGGATGGAAATAGCAGTTGCCATCCAGGCATTAAAGCCAGGCTATAAAGTTATTCATTACGCATGGGGCACCAGTGGCATCTTACCTTCTGGGAGCCAGCATTCCCTAACAGTGAAGGCCAAAGAGTTCTAGCAATTGATTGTTTCCAGTGGTTGGAGAAAGTCTGAACATGTTTGTTTGCTTTAGGATATTGATTTTTCTCTGTGATCTGACAACCAGTTAAAAGAATATCTTCAGAGTGTAATTGTTTAGTAAGGAGGAGCTCTCACTGGCTTATTTCATATGGACTAGTACCCAAACTTTCTGCTTCTCAACCCTGATATCCATTGAATTTGAAGTGAAGGGGCTGGGTGTGGTACCTCAGGCCTATAATCCCAGTTCTTTGGGAGGCTGAGGCGGGCGGATCACTTGAGGCCAGGAGTTTAAGACCAGCCTGGCCAACATGGTGAAACCCCGTCTCTACTAAAAATACAAAAATTAGCCAGGCATGGTGGTGTATGCCTATAGTCCCAGCTATTTGGGAGGCTGAGGCAGGAGAATCGCTTGAGCCTGGGTAGCAGAAGTTGCAGCGAGCCGAGATTGCACCACCACACTCCAGCCTGGGCAAGAGAGACTCTGTCTCAAAAAATGAAATGAAATAAAGTAAAGTAAAATAAAATAATGAAGTGAAAGTTCTTTTCTTTCAGTTGATATGCTCCGACCACTTTTTTACTTTTCCAGAGCTTTCTTTGAGTGTTTTAAAAATTGTATTCCTAGTGATCGAGAATACAGCTGATACAGGGGAACCTCTTTGCACATAATTCAGAATATTAATCAGGGAAAGAAAAAATAGTTGTATTCATTTTCAAGTGTTAGACATTTTACAGCTTGAATTGTGTGCCTGTTATGATTTCAGCAGGGCTTAATACTTTTGATGGCTTTTATAGTGTACAAATACTTTGATTATATAGTATAGTGTATATATAGATTATGTACACTATTATATATAGTATAGTGTAAATATAGATCATATACACTATACTATATATAATAATAGTATAGTGTATATATATACACTATATAATCTATATATATGCTATACTATTATATAGTTATATAATAGTATGATATATATAGTCATATAATAGTATTATATATAATACTATTATAATACTATATACAAACTATACTGAACTATAATACTATAATAGTATAGTATCATGTATAGTAATATATAGTCATATAATAGTATAGTTTATATATTATATAGTATAGTGTATATATAGATTATATACACTGTATAGTATAGTGTGTACAATACTTTGATTTCAAGTTATTTTTTGTTCTGTCTGTTGGTAACTTTACTTACCATTTAAAGAATTTTATTTAAGCAAATATTTTAGAGCCAGGGTGGGCAAACATTTTCTGTAAAGGGCTAGGCAGTAGATATTTTAAGCTTGTCTCTATCTGGATTGCTCAGTGCCGCCTTGCTAGCTCCAAAGCAGCCACAGGTAATATGTAAATGAATGGATGTGGCTGCGTTCAATTAAAACTTTATTTACAAAGGAAGATAGCTGATCCAGGGCCGGTAGTTTACCACACCTGCTTTAGAGCATTAGGGCAAGTTGCTATTTGAAGAAATCCTTTTTACGAAGTAATTCTTTTGAAAACAAATGGCTATCGCTTGCTTTTCAGTATTTTAAGATTTTTGTGTATTGTATGTTTTTCTTTTTTTATTTTGAAATAATATCAGACTTGCAGAAAAGTTGCAAAAATAGTACAGAGGATTCCCATATACCCTTCACCCACATTCTCTAAATGTTAACATTTTACCCCATTTTCTTTATTATTCTCTTTTGTTCTCTCTCTCTCTTATATATATATGAATATGGGTATACTTGTATATGTGTATAGTTTTTAAAAAATATTTAAAGTTATTTCATTTTTTAAGTATTCCGGTTTTTTTTTTTGTTTGTTTTTTGAGACACTCTTATCACCCAGGCTGGAATGCAGTTCGTGGTCTTGGCTCACTGCAGTCTCCGCCTCCCAGAGTTAATTGGGTTCAAGTGATTATCCTGCCTCAGCCTCCCGGAGTAGCTGGGACTGCAGGCACACGCCACCGCGCCCGGCTAATTTTTGTATTTTTAGCAGAGACAGGGTTTCACTGTGTTGGCCAGACTGGTCTTGAACTCCCGGCCTTGGCCTCCCAAAGTGTTGGGATTACAGGCATGAGCCACTGCACCTGCCCAAGTATTCACTATTCTTAAAGTAATATATAGTTTGACAGAGCAGTGGCCTTCAGACTTAAAAAACAAAAAAAACACCTTATTAATAAAATGCTTTTGAGTAATCCATGTGTGTTTTGATTATATATTATATAGCAGAAGTTGTAATGTTTTCCCCTTGCTGTCCAGTGGATCAAATAGTACAACCCCTGGTATACTTCACTTGGACACCAGTGGTGTGCAGAATGAACCAGGCAAGCTTGTAGAGAAAAGAAGGAAGTATTTGTTTTGTTTTTTGTATTTTTCTTTTCCTCAGCTTCAGTGATGGCAGCTTCAAACTTGAACAAGCTTGTCTGAGTTCTTCCTAGGCCCTCCCTGATTTCTTGTGATCATTTAAGTCAAGTTGAATTTGCGGTGGTCACAGCAAAACATGCAGAACTGCCATCCCATTCCATTTTCTGCTGCCATTTCCCATTGAGGGCTCTCTGTAACAGGCTACACTGGGAAAGAAAGATCTTTTTTTGAGGTTCCTAGGAATGGTGGCGATGATGTTTGCTTATCTGAGTAACTCTAGTTTTTTCTTTATTCCACACCTATTGGAGAAGCCTATTTTTACTCCAGATAGTACTTGTATTATAACTATGAAGAACTTATGTTTCATCAGTGATGTGTATATGTGTATTCACAGTGATTGGCTTTCCTGATTTTGTGTATTAGCAGTAAAATGACATATATCTGTGGCTTGCCAGTTCCAACGTATTGTCTGGGCAGCAAATGTTACCAACACATCCTATAGTAAGTAGGCAAAGGGGATGCATGTTCCAAAGAAACTCAGCAGAGATGCTCCAGAGACAAAGCTTAGCATTTTGGTTCTATTCTGACTTACAGAAATCTTCCTAATTAAGGCAGGAAGTTAAGGTGGGAAGTAGACTTTGCAGGATTGTAAAATGGAGTCATTAAAATTGAAGTGATCTAATGCAAACCCTTCAGATCAGGAATCTCCTTTACAGCATTCCTGATAAATCATCCCATTTCACTCAGTACTGTCATTGCTTTAGCAGAATGGGGGTAATATTTGCCTCTGTTACCATGATCAATTTCCAGGCAGAAGTACTTAAGAAGGATGTTTGTTTGTTTGTTTAGAGATAGAATCTTGCTCTTTCACCCAGCCTGGAGTGCAGAGGTGCGATCTCAGCTCACTGCAACCTCTGCCTCCCAGGTTCAAGTGATTCTTGGGCCTCAGACTCCCAAGTGGCTGGATTACAGGCGCGTGCCACCACGTCTGGCAATTTTTTGTATTCTTAGTAGAGACGTAGTCTCACCACGTTACCCAGGCTGGTCTTGAACTCCTGAGCTCAGGCAGTCTGCCCACCTGGGCTCCCAAAGTGCTGTGATTACAGGCATGAGCCACTGTGCCCAGCCAAGAAGGATGTATTTTGGTCACTCAAAGGATGCTGCTTCGCAAAGGGCCTCAGCTTACTAAACGGCCACTTGAAGGACAATATGACAGGACAGAGTGACGTTCAGGACTAACTCTAGAGCACTTTAGGGTGGAACAAGCTTCTAGGTATTCTAGGAGAATCAGCTGTTCTCAGACCTTGCTTCCATTCGTCAGCTCACACCCAGTTCCTGAAGAACTGGTTTATTAATGATGAATAAATACTATAAAAAAAAAGTACTGTATAAGATGGCATAAGTTACCTGAATACTTGTCTCAAAATTTTGCTTTTCTTTTTCTCCCAGACTATGTACCTCTCACTACCCTTACCTATTCCACACATACTATAATTTAAAGACATGCCATTATTTTATGTGTTCTGATGAAATCATGAAAAAATCCTGCCAATGGCCAGGCACAGTGACTCACGGCTATAATCCCAGGACTTTAGGAGGCAGAAGCAGGAGGTTCACTTGAGGCTAGGAGTTTGAGACCAGCTTATGTAACATAACGAACATAACCAGACCCTGTCTCTATCGGGGGGAAAAAAAAAATCCTCCCATTTAAACTGTCACACAATTGTAAGATGCACCCCAACTTCAGACACATTAAAATGTGAAAAGAAAAAGCATGTCTTAGAATTGATGAAACAGCATTTCTGCCTTAGTACTGTTACTGAAGATTCAGTCTTTCAACCAGAGAGATATATTTTACTGCTTTCCTCTTCGTCCTCATTGGTTACATCGTGTTCTCTCTGTTCAGTGGTAGGATTGTTACAAGTGTCTAGGTGTGGGGATATTGGCCTTGTCTAGAGAGAATACATTATTTGACAGTTGGTTGTCCTGGGCAGGAAAGGTTGCAAGCCAGGTTGATAGGGTCTTCGCTGTGTCTCTTCCCCCAGGCTGTTAGGGGAAGCCAGTTGCTGGGATAAAGTGACTGCACATGACTATACCTAAAGCCAGTTGGTTTTAATAACAGTGAATTGAATTAAATCAATTAGAGAAGATTGGTAGCTGCTGTCCTTATCCTGCAGCTCTGCTTTAAAGAAGAGTCTGGCAGGGAGCCGGGGACCTGTTCCTAGGAGAGGCAGGCAAGATGCTGCTGGAGAGGAACAATAATGCGTTTCTCTCTGAGACCATTTCCTCTGAAACGTGTTCTGGGGCAGAAGCTTGATTGGCTGCCAAGGCACATATGAGTTGGGAAGCACCATGTCAGACATGGCAAACCAGGGAGCCCCTGGACCATGTTTATCATATGTGTTCTAACTGGCCCTTGTTGTACCAAAAAAAAAAGTTGTAGCAAAAATTTAACAATCAGGAGATTTTATCCCAAAGTCCAGATTTCTGGCTTTCCTTAAAAAATAGGAAAAGCCAGCAATACTGAGCCTATATTCTAGCTTTGTAACAATTGGCTGGAGCTAAACGATGGGCCACAGACCTTCCTGTTTGTCAGTCTCCATTGATCACAGTGAATACATATGCACTTGTTTCCTGCCTGGACCCCGGAAGGTCCTGGAATACAAAATACAGGTTTGAGGCATCTTGGAGTTAAGACAGGCCTTCCCTGGAGTCCTGTTACTATCTCTTAATGGTTATGTGCCACAGAGTGATATACTTTAGCTGCTGGGCCCAGTATTCTCACATACGTAGTCATACCTATCTTTCTAGGTTGTGATGAGGTTTAAACAAAGAAATACCTATGAAGTGCTCAGCATCAAAAAGTGTTCAATAAATCAATAAATCAAAAAGTGTTCAATAAATCACATATCAGTTGAATTTGTGATCGGGCTAGATTATGTAAGTAAAAGCTTTCATCAGTTGTTGAGAGCCTGTGGAGTACTCTTATATATGTATATATATATATTTATATTTTTATTAATATATTATAGTTCTATATCTGAGGAGTACTCATTCTCGCAAAAAAAGAGCATGGGCAGAGCAGAATGGATAGACAGTAAGTGGATGTGGATGATGATGGCATGGAGTAACCGAACACCAAGATAAATGTTAGCACTATGTGATAATCTCTGTGTGTGCCTAATCTCTCCCCTCCTGTGTTGATCCCAACCTATTTGTTTACTGGAGGTACTGCAAATAGAAACAAGATCATGTCTCTGAAGCACTTGTTCATTTCTTATTGAAGAGCAGTATTCAGCAGAATGCAGTGGTCATGTCCAGTGTGGGAGCTCTGCAGCTCTTCATTTATTTATGTCTCTACCTACTTAGCTTGTAGGAAGGGTGTGATCCCAGATAACAGGCGTTAGCTGGCTGCAAAAGGGGGAAGTTATGTATCTCCCCCATTTTTCCTTATGAATGACCTCTGAGTTGGTAATTGACAGGGATTATTGCCATTTTTTTAATCTCTGCTAGGAGGCTGCTGGAATCTTCCCTCATTTCATTATCCCGTTATGATGGAGCAGGATCCAGAGAGCACCCAATTTACCCAGACCCAGCGAGGTAAGGCCAAAGTGAGAAATGGCACTAGGTGGGGGAGGGGGCGGCCCTTGGGGTTGCCATGCTGTTGGAAGCTCCATTCTGTGCCTCTCTGGTCCTGGTGCTCTTTTATTCTTCGGTTACAGTTTTGAGACAGGTGGTTCAGGTGATGGGGAAGTGTTGCAGGTAAGTGAACAGTGTATCTGGTGACAGAGGGTTATGACCGAGCTCTTGTCCTTTGGGACTCATTTCTGCAAGTGGGGTACTAGAGGGGAAACCTGGGGAGGCCACAGGCAGTCATAGGATACTCTTTTTCTGTTGGCCAGAGAGGCTGTTGCCGTTCAGATGGACAGCCAACAGGGGAACAAAATTCTTTTTACTTATAGGGAAATTATATAAATATTAAACAAAAACTCGATTTGCTTTCATTTGAGAGGGAATTTAGATTATCAAAAGGCAGAAGTCAAGCTCCTTCAGATATTGACATTTTTGGAGACTGCCCAAAGGAAGAGATGACTGAAGAAGAAATAAATGTGTAAAAAAGTTGGCATTTTATTAAAGTGCTTGCTTTACACATATTAGAAGACATTTGAGACTGGGCACGGGGGCTCACGCCTGTAATCCCAGCACTTTGGGAGGCTGAGTCGGGCAGATAACTTGAGGTCAGGAGTTCAAGACCCGCCTGGCCAACATGGTGAAACCCCATCTCTACTAAAAATACAAAAAATTAGCTGGGCGTGGTGGCGGATACTTGTAGTCCCAGCTACTTGGGAGGCTGAGGCAGGAGAATCACTTGAACTCAGGGAGGCAGAGATTGTAGTGAGCTGAGATTGCACCACTGCAGTCCAGCCTGGGCGACACAGCGAGACTCTGTCTCAAGAAAAAAAAAAGATTTGAAAAGTTCTGAAGAGATAAAAAATAAAAATTATTTCAATGAGTTCAAGGTCTTCCTTTCACTGATGCTGATAACTGAGGACCAAGGGTGGGATATTGATGGATATGACATTTATCTGCAGGAGAGCAACCCCTTTGGGGTTGTCACAGCCAGATTTATGGATTCTGTTAGTGATCTGAAAAGGCACGTTATTTAAGCAACTCTAGAGCACATTATGAGGCTTTGCCAAAAGAAAAGGGTAATTTATAATTGTGGGATTGGCAGGTTAGCGGTGTAGGTTAGGTAAAAGAAACAAAATGAACTTTGCTCTAGATTAAGAATTTTAGGTCTGCCTGGGAAAACCTTTAGACCAAGTTGATTCCAGGAATATTAAGTGATTTTGTTGTTGTCACAGTTATGTCATGACACTGAGCATTCTTTCTGAGATACTTGCGTAAATAAAGATTCTCCATTATTCTCTTAGTTCCTTTTCCACACCCTAGGAATGACAAACCTAAGAAGGATCAGGGAACATAAGGATTGATGACTTTAAAACAGGCAGGCACCTTAGAGGATGAGGGAAGCAAGGAGGTTTATGTGAGTCTAATGATATTTGAGGATTATACATCCTAAATATAAGGGAAAGGAATTTTTCATATGAATCAGTTACTTTGAAACACTGAAATAGAGTAAGTTCTTGCAAGAAAGACAGCAATAGGCATCTCATCCCCAGAACTTTTAACCTGGCAGTGTTCTACAAGGATACTTAAAGACCATGATTTGCCCTCCTTTTATATAATAAATCTATTATTTATCCTACTGTGATCTTTATTACAGAAAATGTCATACTTTGTGGTGTTGGTATTTTTATAGTTTTCCTTTGAACACAAAATAGGTTTTTTTTTTTTGGAGAGGGAAGTATTTTTCCTTGAAGAAAATTTAAGGGTTTATTTAAACATTTAAAATGTTCACTTGGAAGACTTCAGGGTGGTTTGATGATTTTCCAGCTCTTTGTAGGAGGATGATTGTTACTACCTCATTACTGGTTGTTGAGTTTCTTTTTTCTCGTAGGCTTCACCCTGTACCACTATGTATAGGTCAGGGCCTTAGTGAAACACCTCCTCCGCATTCAGATCCTTAGCTTCCTTATCTAAAAGGACAAGGCTAGGATATACTTGTATTTAATAATTGTGACAGGAATCCTTTTTAAACCATTAATCTATAGTTTCATAGCTTGGGGAATTCCTATGCCCCTATATAAAAGGGCAATCTTTTTATTATCAGCAGCATCAACATATGTGTACCTCTATCACCAATAATATTTTTTTCCATTACTTAGGATAGTCTATAAAGTGAGTACTTATGATCACTTTTCAGAATCGGTTCCAAATAAAAGGGTCTTCTTTCTCCTCTTGAAAATTTTCTCCTTTTATGTTCTTTTCTAGTCTGCTTGACTTGAGAATTTAACCAATGATGCTTGATTTCTGCTGGAAGAGTTCTGCATATCGGGCAGATATAAGAACAGTGCATGAACACTGACTTCTGTTGGTTGAAAATTTAGGATTCTGTGATTCATCCTTGCAAAATGCATGGGAACAGGGGCCCAAACAGATAACGAAAGTTCCTCCAGTTGAGGGTTTTAGGAACTCGCTCTTGTTCTGATTCTCTTGGCCAAGGCATTTGTGCCTCCCATGCCTGCTTGCTGTACAAAGATATTATAATACTGACTCATTGGTGTTCACTGCAGCACATTATTCTGTAAAACAGCCTTTTGTGTTCGAAAGATTGTTAGCTGGTCTGCTTGGGAATTCCATTTGCTGGTTGGCCAGAAGGATACCACCTTTGATGACAGACAGTTCAGAGGCAGCCTATGTTCCTCCAGCAGTTGACTGCAGTTGTAGACTTACTGAAGACCTCTTTGCAAGATATTTGCCAATATTTTTTGTACCATTTGGATATAACTGTTCCTATTGCTATAACTGTTCCTATTTCCATTCTTAATCAGTTTTTTTCAGATTTCCATTAAAAAACTGAAGATCTATGCTTTTCTCCTTTTATATTCAAACATTATAGAAGTATATAAAATACTGAAGTCCCAGGAATCCTCATTAGGATTTCTGTGTTCCCTTATAGTGTTTTTTCCTAGTAACAGCAACATATTTTTGTATATATATTAGTGTATACAGACCATTCTTCAATTTTTCTCCCACTTAAGATTTTATTTTAGAGGACTTTCCTTGTGTGTATATAGAAATAATTTATTCTCTTTAATTGCTACATGGTGTTTCTTTGTATGGATGTATTAATAATTTATTTAATTTGTTGTTAGGCATGTGGTTTACTTCCCAGTTTTTTTCACTAATGCTGACAATATTGCAAATGAACTTTCTTATATATATCTTTGTAACCTTGTGTGTTTCTCTGGTATAAAGTTTCTAGTGGAGTTATTGAGTCAACGTGTGCCTGGGGCATGCTTTTAGTCTTGAAATTTTTTAGTAATCCATTTAATATTATCATAGAAAACATTTTTCTGTTATTGTCCCTCTCATGTTTTCAGTCCATAGCATGAAATTATAGAACAGTGTTGTGAGAGATGGAAGAAAACTTGAGAAGGCCATGTGGAGGACTGTATGGGACTCTGGAAGTTTTCATGGAGTAGTAAGATATTTAAGCCATAGTTTAAAGAATATAGATCTGGACTAATTATTTACAGGAATAGCCATCATAAGGGAGAAAACAGATGAACAACTGTCACCTTCCATATTGCCCAGTGCCCACATAGCTTCTGATGCTCTGATTGTGAGAAATGGAAACAAATCTCTTTCAAGCTTTTCTGTTAGATTTTCTGTTCTCCCAAGTATATTTTATTCTCAGTCTCAGTTCTGAATTTTTTTCCCATGTTACAAATATCTATGATTAATCCATAAGGGAGAAAAAAGAGGTCCCAAGAGATCATTCTAAGGAGGTAGGACAAATCTGGAGCTATGTACACATGTTGGAGAAGAAAGAAATCCTGGTGAAGATACCTGTGGATGCCTTCTTTAATCATCTTAGGCTTACCATCTCCTGGCCTCTTTTCTCATCTATAAAACAAGATGGTAGATGATTGCTCAGGTCCCTTCAATGTCTTCCATTTTGTGTATGGATGGTGATCAAGGAAAAGCTGTGAATGAGCACAGCTCTGTGTAAAGAGCACCCTGAGGAGCTAAGAGTGTACCTTAAGAAGCTAGAAGGAAAGGTCCAGTGTTATTCTCTTGGGGAGGGGCAGCTCTTCCTCAGAAGATGTCTGGTTAAGCCGCCTGTTTGCCTTATCTCAGAACAGAAACACTGATGATAGTCTGATAAGCATATTCTGCAGTGCAAACCTCTTGGTGAGTTAAATCCCCTTTAATTTTCATGTCTCTGGAGTTCACCTCAGCAGGGAGATGCCATGGGAGAGCTGGATTGACTGTCTTTCACAGTATTCCCCACATTAGTGCTAGTTTGTGTTTGTCCATCTCTGTCTCTCTCAGATTATCTCCTGCTGCATACTACGCCCAGAGGATGATCCAGTATCTCTCGAGGAGAGACAGTATTCGCCAGCGCTCCATGCGCTACCAACAGAACCGTCTCCGTTCTTCCACCTCCTCCTCTTCCTCAGACAACCAGGGTCCATCAGTAGAGGGAACCGACTTGGAATTTGAGGACTTTGAGTAAGTACATACTCAGCTTGCTTTCTTCCCTCTCCTCTCAAGCTTGTAGTGCTTCCATGTTGGCCGCTGTCAGATCAACAATGGTGGATGTTCTTGCTCCCAGCTCCTCGGTTATTATTTATGAGTAACAGGATGGGGTGAGGGAGAGAGGGTTAAGATGCCCAGAGCACTCCCACCTCTGGCAGTTGCCTTGCTGATTCACTGGAGCCCGAGGACAGAGACCGCCCATTGGGCCCTAGGCCAGAGTGTGAGAGGATGGTGACTGCCGCTCCTCCGGCAACATTTGTATTTACCTTGTGCATGTACAGTGACTGTGGAAAACTTCTCGTGGACGGTCTTTACCACGTCAGGAGGCTGGAGGATTGCTGTTTTTTCTCCTAAGCAGAGTAGCTGTGGAGATGTTGTCTTCATTCTGAAATACTTGAATTTCCCTAGGAGGTGGCTTTTCTGTCTTACTGCCCTGATCAGACTGACTCGTT
Organism: Ateles fusciceps; assembly: GCA_036589455.1. NCBI lineage: Eukaryota > Metazoa > Chordata > Mammalia > Primates > Atelidae > Ateles > Ateles fusciceps. Next base: position 16,292,995 of record JAZHEH010000681.1, on the reverse strand, counting down.
AAGATCCTATTCCCTGGCCTTAACTTTCTCGGTCTCCCTGCTCATACCCTCCACTCAGGAACTTTAGAAAGTTGTCTGTCAAATTAACGTGGTGGGTTGAGAAGTGATTTCTTGCTTCTTTGGGCTTTTGGAATGGTCAGTGGGGGAGAGCCATTGTGGGGTTCGCTAAAGGAGCAGTCAGCCCCAGGCTCTAGAATTTAAGCTAGCCAGTCTTATTGCTGGGTTTTGCATTCTCTCACCTGCTGCTCCTGACTTTCTAGCCATTCATCGTGTTTCCTTCCATTCCTGAAACTGAGCTTTCATGGCCTGTATCAAATTGGACATTTGTTTCTTGTTTTGATTCCTTATATTTTGGTATTGTCAAACATAAAAGCAAGAGAGAGGGGAAGGGCGGTGAAGCATTGTTTCTTCCTCCTTTTTCGCTGGCATTTGTGGAAGAGGACAGCCTATCAGTCATTTCCTCCCTGCCTTCCATCTTGACATAGCGGGGTCAGGTCTGGGGCCTTAAGAGTTCTCGCCTCCCTCTCAGCCTTCTTCCTTAACTGAACGGATAGTTCTCTACAAGTCATCTTCCAACAAAGCTTTGTGATGTGTTTGAGAAACCTCTTTGCCAGAAAGCACCAAGAGAGTGGGAACAACCTTTGTACCAATTTGCTTTCCTGATGCTGTCATTAAACACACTAGCATTTGTGCTCTTAGAAGCAAAAGGAAAACTAAGTGGGAAGTTTATTTGTCTGAGAAAAATGTAAATGTGAAAGAAATGCAGGAATGGCCTGAAGCAGCAGTGGTGTGACAGATGGAGACGAGGTCATGGTCCTCTCTTGTCAACTGCAAGAGAAGAGCAGAGCTACTTTCTGACTGTCAGCCTGTTCCTTCTCCCTTCTGTCCACTCTAGGGCGAGGTGGATGCATATATCAGCAGTGAAAGAAACAGAGTGTCTCTGTTCCCTTAGCCAGGCAGACACTTGTAGTGAAATATGTTCTCCTGTAGATATTATGGTTTTTCCAGCACCAGGGTCTATTCAGGGAAGCAGTTTAAACATACATGCCAAGGCTGCTGGCACTTAGTGTTGCTGAAAAGCCTGGGTGACTTTCTCTCAGTAATGCTGTGGAGCCCTGGGAGTCAGTCCTATGGATTGTCTAGCCTTCTTTCTATTCAGCCTGGGAGGCTGTGTTATCTCTTTGCAGTGGTGAAATATGGGGCTCATGCCTTCAAGCTGTATCTTGCCTCGTGACTTGTCCTTCACAAGGGAGTTCTGGGTTAGTTTAAAATGTTCTGTTCTTGTCTTACCTTCCCTTTCTTCTGCTACCACCTCCTCTCTCTCCCCTTCCTTCCCCCCTCGATTTTCCTGTGTCAGACTGCCTCCTCCTCATGCTCCCCCCAGCCCACCTGTGTGCTCTCCCCCCCACCCCTCCCCTGGCTTTAGCATGACCTGAATTTACATTTCCTTCTTCACCTTTCATGCACTGACTTACTGTTTTTTCTTAGGGGGTCTTGTATTGCTCCCTGGTTAGTAACATTGGACTAATTTCTCTAATAATCCTTGGAAAGTCCCTCCTGGGGTGTTTGCCTTTCTTTTTGGGCTGATGTAGACCAGAATCTTGTTTTTAATAGCAGCTGTGGATTAGTCACCTCAACATTAGTAGCCCAGGTCTTCTAGTAAAGGATGTTGCTGGCTGGTTGAAACTATTTATTCTTTCTCTGTCTCTGTCTCTGCCCACCTCCCTCTACTGTAAACCGAATGCTGCTTGTGGTTGCTCCCCGTTCTTTGAGTGTCTATGTGCTCTATGAGGAGGGAGAATAACAAGGAATGTACCAGCCTGTTTTAATTTTTCTGCCGAAATCTTTTGCCTTAGCTTTGGTAACTAGAAGGAAAGTTCGAGGCTTGTGCATACAATTTATAGTTTTTTCAGGTACAGAGGGACACGCAAGGTAGATATGGCGAGAAATCCTCCTAACAATTAGGTTACCATTAAGACAGATTGTTCCTCTGTTTGGCATCCTCAGCTTCTCAGCACTTCATGCTCCTGCCTTCACTACCTCACTTTGATGACCTCTCCCTCTGTTTGCTAAGTCATAGATCATTTTGCCATTTTTAGGCTCGCCACATCCAGGTGTATAGTGTTCTCAGAAAACCAAGGGAGCCATTACTCAGAGCCCATCTTTTGTGGTTCTCTTCCATTTGACCAAATCAGATATGTCTAAGGTTAGAGGACAGGAACAGACATATTTAGTGACTGACTTTTATTGTCCTGCTGATTTAAAAACCTTTAAAAATGATGAATAGCCATTTTTGAGCCTTTCCACAAGCTTGCTGTGGAGCAAGACCATTGAGATTTATCTCTTGGGAGGGTGGCTTTGGAGGTTGGTCAGCATGGGGTTAAATTTTCTGTTCTTTTGTGATCTGGATGAATGACCGTCTTCCCAGGAAGGCATCTTCTCCTGCCATTCATCTCTGTCTACAGCAAGGATTGAGACTGCAGGGTCCCTGTGTTTATCAAAATGCACAAACAGGACATCCAGAAACCTACTGTCAGCAGGTCTCTCCTGAAGCCCTCAGCAGCTGTCTTTGCATAAAGATGTTCATAAGCAGGTTAAAGGTGTGGCTGCCCGTGACATTGCTGTCTGTCTGCTTTCAAGCCCAGACCACCTACTGAAATGTAGATGGCAAATAAGTATAATGAAGGCTTCCATTTTCATGTTTGCCATCCCTTTGGAAAGAGAGAGGGGGCTTTTATAAAGCCCAGGTTAAGTGCTATGGCCCTTAGTTGCTAAGGCCTACAAAAGAGGTGGTGTGTGTGTGCTTTATGACTATTATTCTACTTATGCTTGCCCCCTTACTCATTTTATCTGTTAATCTAAATGTAATTATAATTCCAGAATCATCCCTAACTCATATTCCTGTCCTTCCTGCCTCTTTTTGTAGCTGCTTTGCTTCTGAGACAAAGCAGAAGTAGCAAAGGCTTTGCTAATGACAGTCAGACTAGAGAAGCTTCAGATTAGGTCAGTCACAAATATCTCCATCGTATATACCAGCCACTGAATAATTACATTCAGCTTCTTGAAAACTGTTGCTAGGGCCGGGTGTGGCGGCTCACACCTGTAATCCCAGCACTTTGGGAAGCTGAGCCCAGGAGTTCAAGATCAGCCTGGGCAATGCAGTGAGAACCCCGTCTCTATTAAACAAACAAAAAATGTTGCTAGCACAGAAGTCTCTCATTCACAATTTTGACATGCAGGCTGTACTTTGGATTTCTGCCTGGAAAAAAACATCTCAATGAGAATTCTAGTTTTTTAGCCTTAAGATGAATTCTCTTTAGGTCTATTAATTAATTTTCTTAACTCTTCTAATTAATCTGCTTATATTTGGGTCCTCTTTCCCAGAAGTCCACATTGTGACCAAACGGAGGCACACCTTGTTTTATTGTGCTTTGCAGGTACCGTGCTTTTCACAAATTGAAGGTTTGTGGCAACCCTGCATTGAGCATTTAGCATTTTTTCCAACAGCATGTGCTCATTTTGTGTCTCTGTCACACTGGTAATTCTTGTATTTCAGATGTTTTCATTATTATTATATCTGCTATGGTGACTTGTGATGTGTGATCTTCAATGTTACTGTTGTAATTGTTTTGGGGCACCGTGAACCATGCTTATATTAGACAACAAGCCTAATTGTAAATGTTGTATATACTTTGACTGCTCCACTGACCGGTCGTTCCCCCATCTCTCTCCTTCTTCTTGGACCTTCCTATTCCCTGATGCACAACAATATTGAAATTAGGCCATTTAATATTCCTACAGTGACCTCTATGTGTTCAAGAGAAAGAAAGATACGCACATCTCTCACTTTAAGTCAAAAGCTAGAAGTGATTAACGAGCAAGACATGTTGAAAATTGAGATAGGTCAAAAGCTAGTCCTCTCGTGCTATAAACAGCCAAGTTGTGAACGCAAAGGAAAAATTCTTAAGGAAATTGAAAGGTCTAGTCCAGCAAAACAATCTTACTGCTGATATGGAGAAAGTTTTAGTGGTCAGGATAGAAAATCAAACCAGCCACAACATTCCCTTAGCCAAACCTTAATCTAGAGGAAGTCCCTATTCTTTTCACTTCTGTGACAACTGAGAGAGCTAAGAAGCTGCAGAAGAAAAGCTGGAAGTTATTGGAGGTTGGTTCATGAGGTTTAAGGGGAAAAAGCTGTTAACATAAAACCACAATGAGAAACAGCAAGTGCCTATGGAGAAGCTGCAGCAAGTTATCCAGAAGATCTAGCTGAGATCATAGATGAAGGTGTCTACATTAAACAACAGATTTTCAATGTAGATGAAACAGCCTTCTATTGGGAAAAGGTGCTGTCTAGGACTTTCATAGCTAGAGGGAAGTCAGTGCTTGGCTTCAAAGCATCAAAGGACAGGCTGATGCTCTTGTTAGGGGCTAATGCTGCTGGTGACTTGAAATTGAAGCCAGTGATCTTTTACCAGTTTGAAAATCCTAAGGCCTTGAAGAATGATGCTAAGTCTACTCTTCCTGTGCTCTGTAAATGGAACAAAGCCTAGATGACAGCACACCTGTTTACAGGATGGTTTACTGAATATTTTAAGCCCATGGTTGAAACCTACTGCTCAGAAATAAAGACTCTTTAAAAAAATTTAACTGTTGTGTTGATGCATACCTGTGGTCCCAGCTACTCAGGAGGCTGAGGTGGGAGGATTGCTCAAGCCCTGGAGGTCAAGCCTGCAGTGAGCTGTGATCACGCCTGTGCACTCCAGCCTGGGCCACAGAGCAAGACCCTCTCTAAAAATACAAAAATTAGCCGGATGTGGTGGCACAAGCCAGTAGGCCCAGCTACTTGGGAGGCTGAGGCAGGAGAATCGTTTGAACCTGGGAGGTGGAGGTTGCAGTGAGCCAAGGTTGCAGTGAGCCAAGATTGCACCACTGCACTCCAGCCTGGGGGATAGAGTGAGACTCTGTCTCAGAAAAAAGAAAAAGAAAAGAAATACGGCCATAGTGCTGTTGATAGTGATTCCGCTTATGGATCTGGGCAAAGTAAATTGAAACCTTCTGGAAAGGATTTGTGATTCTAATTGCCATGAAGAGTTTTGTCGATTCATGGGAGGAGGTAGAAATATCAACATGAGAAAGAGTTGGTAAAAGTTGATTCCAACCCTCATGGATGACTTTAAGAGATTCGAGACTGTAGTGAAGGAAGTAACTGCAGATATGGTAGAAATAGCAAGATAATGAGAATTAGCAGTGGAGCCCGAAGATGTGACTGAATTATTGCAGTCTCATGATAAAACTTGAATGGACGCCGTTTGTGGTGGCTCACACCTATAATCCCAATGCTTTGGGAGGCCCAAGTGGGCAGATCATTTGAAGTCAGGAGTTCGAGACCAGCCTGGCCAGCATGGTGAAATCCTGTCTCTACTAAAAATACAAAAATTAGCCGGGCGTGATGGCAGGCTGTAATCCCAGCTACTTGGGAGGCTGAGTCAGGAGAATCACTTGAAACCGGGAGGCAGAGGTTGCAGTGAGCCGAGATCGCACCACTGCACTCCAGCCTGGGCGATAGAGTGAGACACTGTCTCAAAAAAAAAAAAAAAAAAAAAAAAAAAAAAAAGTTGAACGGGGCCAGGCGTGGTGGCTTACACCTATAATCCCAGCACTTTAGGAAGCTGAGATGGAAGGATTGCTTGAGGCTAAGAGTTCAAGACCAGCCTGGGCAACATGGTAAAATCTTGTCTCTACCCCTCAAAATAAACAAAACCAAAAATTAGCTGGGCATTGCGGTGCATGCCTGTATTGCCAGCAACTCAGAAGGCTGAGGTAGGAGAATCACTTGAGCCAGGAGGTTGAGTCTACGGTGAGCCAAGATCGTGCCACTGCCTGAGTGACAGAGCGAGACCTTGTCAAAAAACAAACAAAACTAACAAAAACCATCAAAAGACAAAAGCTTGCATGGTTATTTTTTATAGATGAGCAAAGAGGGTGCTTTCTTTTTAAAATTATTTAAAAATTTTTATTCTCCACATGGACGCCTTGAGGAAGTAGTTTTGTTGTTGTTGTTTTTTTTTGTTGTTGTTGTAGAAAGTGATTTTATTTAGAGAGAGAGAGAAACTGGAGAGAGCAACAAACGGCTAACTCACACTGAGAGAAAGAAAAGCGCCTCTCACACTGAGTGAGAAGCGTTCCTAGAGGAGGAGCACCAGAGAAGAAAGCTCCTCTCACACTGAGTGAGAGAATCCAGAAAGATGCAATCCAGAAGAGGAAACGTTATATTGGGGTTTAGGAGGGGGAAGACATGCTTCCACGCGAGAGTGTGGAAGGGGACTCCAGAGGGAAAATCCAGGATAGAGAAAAACAGCTTCCACGACGGTGTTCGTGGTAGGGGGATCCAAACATGGAGTCCGGAGGAAGTAGTTTTTTAAAGATGGAATCTACTTGTGGTGAAGATGCTATAAACATTGTTAAAACGTCAATAAAGCATTTAGAATAGCCCATAAACAAACTTAGTTGATAAAGAGCTTGAGAAAATTAGCTCCAATTTTGAAAGCAGTTCTGCTGTGGTTAAAATGCTATCAAACAGCATCACATGCTGCAAAGAAATCTTTTATGAAAGGAAGAGTCAATCGATGCATCAAAACTTCATTGTTGTCTTATTTTCAGAAATTGCCAAATGTAGCTTTTATATACATTAGGAAACCAAAAATTCATGTGGCTTGCTTTATTGAAGTGTTTTCTTTAAATTATGCTGGTCTGCAACCAAACCTGCAATATCTTCAAGGTATGCCTGTATGCAAAAATGTCTACTTGTGAGTATGACAGTTATTTTTGGGAGCCAGAGATGGGTTCTGGTTCCTTAGTTTGGCATGATATATTCTAGAAATACCACATGCGTATGTACACAAGAGTTTCATGCAGCAAGAGATTCTCCTTTTTGGTCCCCTTGCTAAATAATTTTCTGGCAAAGAAGTCATTAAAATGCCTTCTTGATGTATGATGTGGCTGAGGAAAGTTCTGAAGGCTGTTACTGAGCTCTGCCATCTGATTGGGTGTGGCTTAGGGGAAGTTGCTTGCCTTTAGTTCATGACTTTTTTTTTTTTTTTTTTTTTTTTTGAGATAGGGTATTGCTTTGTTGCCCAGGCTGGATGGAGAGCAGTGATGTGATCATGGCTCACTGCAGCCTCCAACTCTTGGGCTCAAGGGATCCTCCTGCCTCAGCATTCTGAGTAGCTGGGACTATAGGCATGTACCACCGCGCCCAGCTAATTTTTATTTGGGGCGGTGGTGGGGTGGTGGGAGAGGAGAGATAGGATCTTACTATGTTGCACAGGCTGATCTCAAGCTTCTGAGCTCAAGGGATCCTCCTGCCTTGGCTTCCCAAAGTGCTGGCATTAGAGGCATGAGCTACCACATCTGGCCCATAATTTAATATTCTTCATCTGCCCCTTTGATATAACTGAAATCTAGTTGAGTCGTGGCAAAGAAGATAAGTTAGAAACTAGATAATACTGTTCTTATCAGGTGATAGTCTTGATGACTGATGTATTTCAAGGTCTCCTGACTAGAAATTCTAGCAGAATTCAAGCCACCTGTCCTTGATAGTACTTGGGCATTCTCTCCCTTATGAGCCCAGAATTCCCAGGACTTCTGTAGGAATCAGTGACTACTCTCTAATAACAAATATATAACTTGTAGCCAAGGAAGAGAGGGTAACTTTTGGCAATTGAAATTGTCAGGGAGGGATGGGATATTGTCTACTTCATTTTGAAATGGAGTTGCCTTTGTCTTTTCTTTACTTGGGAACCACAGACTTCAGTATTAGCAACGCAAGAGAAATGCTAAGGAAACACACTGTAAAGTTATTCTCTTTACAGATTGGAACCTTTTTAAAGCAGGAATCGGCCAGCCATCTACATTAACTAATACAAAATTAATTCTTAATGTGGAAAGAGACAAAAACTTCTTCACCTGTAGTTCCAGCTACTCAAGAGGCTGAGGCAGGAGAATTGCTTGAACCCAGGAGGCAGAGATTGCAGTAAGCCAAGATTAGGCCACTGCACTCCAGCCTGGGTGACAGAGCAATTCTCCATCTCACTAAAGAAAAAAGAAAATGACCTGGAGAGAGACCAAAACCTCTCTTCTTATTTTCCAGATAATTTTTGTAGTGGTTGAATGTTTTTACAAACTGGCTTCGGGTCTGTCAGTAGGTATACCTTAAAACAGGTATACCTTAGTGTCTGTCCGTAGGTATACCTAGGAGAAAGGCAAGTATAGTAATTCCTCTTTGGAAACTGTAACTTAAGCAAAATTACTATAATGAAATCAATTTTACCATAGGCTAATTGATATGAACAAGAGTTAAGTTCCTGTGACATATTTCTGGTTACACAAACATCATCAAGCATCTAAATAAAGACCCAAAACACTTTAAAAAAAATTTTTATTTATTTTTATTTTAAAATTTTCTTATCATTAGTCCTTGAAGCTTTTTTTTTTTTTTTTGAGACAGAGTCTTGCTGTGTCATACAGGCTGGAGTGTAATGGTACAGTCTCAGCTCACCGCAACCACCATCTCCCAGGTTCAAGTGATTCTCCTGCCTCAGCCACCTCAGTAGCTGGGATTACACAGGTGCGTGCCACCACACCCGGCTACTTATTTTGTATTTTTAGTAGAGGTGGGGTTTCACCATGTTGGCCAGGCTGGTCTCGAACTCTTAACCTCAGGTGATCCACTTGCCTTGGCCTCCCAAAGTGCTGAGATTACAGACATGAGCCACCACGTCCAAACACTTCTTATATTGAACATTGAAATAAATGTGAGCTGTATGTACGTCTAAGAAAGATTAATAAAAATATAATTATTTGATTTTTAGTGAGTCAGTGAGTGACAGTGGTTGATGTGGGGTGAGGTAAATCAAGGAATAGATGTTTTGCAATGTGAAAATTGTAAAGAACACATCCTGCCACCATGTAGTTAAAACATGAACAAATATGGTGAGCGCCCTGAGACTTAGTACTGCATCATTATTGTGCATCTGTATGATTATTGTATGCTTTACATATTTTTACATTATTTTGTATTCATTTATTTATTTTGCAACCTGCTTATTCCCATTCTGGCTGGAGCCTATCCTGGCAGCTCAGGGTGCAAGGGGACAACCTGCCCTGGACAGGATACCATTCCATCATAGGATGCTCTCACATACACACCCACGCTCACTCAGACTGAGACAGTCTAGACCCACCAGTTCATCTAATGTGCACATCTTTGGGACATGAGAGGAAACCAGAATGCCCAGAGAAAACCCACACAGACATGGGGAAGTGTGCAGAGTCAACACAGACAGTCGCCATGGCTAGGAATTGATTTTTTTCCCTCATCAACATTATACAAAACAACATTGAATGAAACAACATTATTCGAGTACCAGATGTAAATGCACGGTCATGGAAACATGAACACAGCATGGAATATTTGGGGAATTGCTTTGTTGATAGGTGTGGCTAGACTGTGAAGTTCAAGATGTGTGGCAGGAGATAAGCCCCTAGAGTGGTGCTAGAGCTTTGTTTTGCGTGCCTTGCAAAGGAGGTGAACTTCATCCCATAGGCAAGAGGGAGTCATTGACGCAGTTTAAGTTATGGAATAACATGATCAATTTTTACATAAGTATCTAAAAAGATGGACTGTAATTACCACTAAAATACTAGGAGAGCATTGCATGAGGGGGAGATGTGAGAAAGCTTCATGGATTTGAGCTGAGTGTTGAAGACTGCATAGAACTGTGAGAGGGGACTTGATATGGATGATGGGTATAGGCAAGGAGCTTCTAGATAAAGGGAGGAGCTTAAGCAAAAGCCTAGAGACCGAATATTTACAGGGCTTATTTGGGGACCCTGAATAGATCCATGGCTAGAGCTATGGAGTGTTTGTGACATGAGAGAGAAGAGATATCGGAAAGCTCTGACCTGTGGATGGCCTGGAATGCCTGGCTGAGAAGTTTGGACTTTGTCTCGGGCCAGCCGTCATCCAGTATGTATTTTAGGCAGCTAACTCTGATAGCATTGGTTAAGGTGACCTAAAGTGACAAGTGTACCAATGCAGGAGAATCAGTTAGAAAACAGTGGGCATAGTACAGGTGAGGATATCTGAGGATTGCATTGTAAGTATTTATTGTCTGAGGGCTTGATGTTTTCTAACTGTGGAGGCTGTGAATATTTTGGGGAAATGAGCTTCCTGATAGCACAGCCATCTTACTTTTCTTGTCCCTCCCCCCCCAAAAATGTGATCTAAGTCCCTTTTTACTCTTACTGGATCTGATTTTGAGTTAAATATATAAATTAGCAAGTGCCTCTTAGAACAGCAGTGATTGGAATTGAGATCTCGTCAATGCCTGCTGGCCCCACAGCCTGACAGCCATTGTCTACGGAATAGTCCTGGGTTCTAGTCTTCGCTGAGGCTGTGATTTATTGTCTGATCTTGAGCAGGCCCCCTTTCCCATCCTAGCCCTCAGTGTCTGATCTGTAGAATGAGATTAGATAATCTCTGATGCTTGTAGCTTTAAGCTTCTTGGATCTTTGTTGGCGTTAACTACCTTAGAAAAATATTCCCTGTTGGTCAGGCACAGTGGCTCCTGCGTGTAATCCCGGCACTTAGGGAGGCTGAGGCGGGTGGATCAGGAGGTCAGGAGTTCAAGACCAGCCTGGCCAAGATGGTGAAACCCTGTCTCTACCACAAATACAAGAATTAGCCAGGCATGGTGGCAGATGCCTTTAAGCCCAGCTACTTGGGAAGCTGAGGCACAGAATTGCTTGAACCCATGAGGTGGAGGTTGCAGTGAGCCAAGATCATGCCACTGTACTCCAGCCTGGGCAACAGAGTGAGACTCTGTTTCAAAAACAAAAAAGAAAGAAAGAAAGAAAAAGAAAAATTTCCCCTGTAGTAGGCAGAGGTATAATAATGAAAAGCCTCAGAAAAGTAAGGTGCCTTCCTGAGGATTAGGAATGGGCTATATGGTACTTACCGAGTCAGTATATTTGTAAAATACATACTTACCTGAAATCTAGCTCTTCTGAGGACTTTGAACTATAACTTAAAAATGTGTAATATTGCTTAGCAACTTTAGAGTTAATAATTTAGAATTCTAGAATTAGAATTACTGGGTAAGCAAAATACATATGAATATTTGTTAAGAGGAATGCAGAAGATGAGAAAGAAAATGGAACATGTCTGGATTGTGCCTGGGCTTAGAATGGGAAAATACAGCAGCAAAGAATTACACAGTGGGAGTTTGGGGGGAGGAAGACATAACCCTTAGATTTATATGCTTATTTTTTAACATAAAATGCACAATAGGAATGTGGATTTGCATAATGTAGGCAGATGAAATTAAAAGGTAACATAAGGGAGGAGAGGAATTTGTAAATGGTAATTATCTCTTATATTACCATTCCTTGGAGAAAAATGAAGACTCTCTAGTTCCAGGAGACCTATGCTATTAGCTCTTCCCTATGAATGATATCAGCTGGGACTGTGCCTTCCTTCCAGAAAACAAAGCCCTTGCATATGTGCACAGTTACTGAAAGTAGAGACTGGAGCCTCAGTTTCTAACTAACAGTCCTCCCAGTAAGGAAAGGAATTGACCAAGATCACTGTGCTCTCCAGGGACAGGAATACCAAGTAGGCCTTCTGTTGTCTGGAGATTGAGTAGAAACAGAGCAGCACAGGGAAACAAAAAATTTTTTGACAGTCTAATTGTCAGCAAAGTCAACTGTATACTGTCAAGAGGACAGCGGCCTTTTCAGCTTTCTGCTGCAAGACCGTCATTTATAAAGGCCCAAGTCAGAGCCCTTTGTCACTGAGGAGCAATGACAACCTGACTGTCTGGTCAGGACTCAGACAGCAGTCTATAAGTGCATTTTTCATTCCTTCAAATTACAGCCTCTCTCCAAGGCAATTAATCCTAGACATTTAGCAAAAGAGCTGCTGCTGTGTTTCTCCCTTGTTCTGGAAATACATCTCCTTGTATTCAGCACTTGTTTTGGATACTTGATTGTTTGAAGGGTGTTTTTTTCTGGTAAAATCTTTGATAAGAAAATATTTTTCTCCCTACTCCTTCCCAAATACCCCTCTGAGAGTTAATCAGAGATGCACAGAGTTCAACAACTGGGAAAGCCATTTATAACCCAGCCAGTTTCTATCCTGCTGGCTGAAAGGCAGCTTCTGGCTGTTGGAATTGATGAGGGTTTCTCTGGTGTTTCCCTGAAAAGTATTCCTCCTGTGTTGGAGGAGCAATTCTGACATATTCGTGTACTCTGTTCTTCACACTTTTAATTTTAAGTTGCTACCCTTGGAAAGTGTGCTGGCTATGTTGTTAGACCCCAGTATTTAGCACCCTTCACTGTTCCTAAAGTAAACTGTCTCTCTGGGTCTGCTTTCTCTCACTTTTCATCTGGCAGGTATCTTGAAGTTCACTCATACTCAGTCTCTGCCTGACTAAATTTGTCTCCTTGTATGTCATAGAGCCTTGTTTCATGTTGACCTTGTATCAGCACTGAAGTGAGTGGCAGATTCTGTGTAGTTTTCTAAATATATCATTATTTTAAGTACTTTTAATTCCTTTGCTCTTTTGTTGGAACTCCTACCGTTATCCCTCTCCCTTCAGTTCTTCCCCTAAATATCCCATGCATTGAAATTTCTCTTCCCCTCTCAACCCATTATCTCTGAATCTTCCCCTCTTTCTGACTATAGACTCTAGAGAGCCATCAGTTACTGTTTCTGCCTTTGCTGTTTGGAGCTGTGCCTTTGGTCTGGGATTTCTGTGTACCAATACTAAAACTGAAGGCCTTTTCCCCTCTTCTTGTCAGACTTGTTCTTTTGTAGTACATTCTGACCTTTGCCACCTTACCCTTTCCAGTTTTCAAGGTTTTTCCTGCTCAGTAAATTTTTGAGCTAGTTTGGTTATAGGGTATTTTATCCTAGAGGTCTGTGGGTTCTTTCTCCCATAGGCAGCATCTCATACTGTGTTTTTATGTTTCACATTTTCCTGGTCTTGCTGGGTCCTCTCCTGTCATTTATCCTTCTTTGCTAGAGTTCTCAACACTTTGAATTTGAAATCTTCTCTACCTTATATTGAGATGCCATTTAGCTCCTATTTCTCCATTCTTAACCAAGACGCTAAAGCTAAGGACCAGCGTGAGCACCTCCCCTTACTTAACATGTTGCCTCTTTTATGGTGCTTCGTGCAGCCTTCAGTTGAGACGTGTATTTGAGCCCGCTGATCTCATTCTTGTTTTCCTCTATATATCCTCCAGTACTCTCTAAACACTATAAAGCCATTTTCTCTGACCATATTTTGTACCCCCACTTTTCCTTCAGTTTTAAAACGTTTAGGTAAACTACGCATAACATAAAATTTATCTTTTTTTTTTTTCCTGGAGGCGGAGTCTCACTCTGTCGCCCAGGCTGGGTGCAGTGGAACAATCTTGGCTCACTTCAACCTCCGCCTCCCAGGTTCAAGTGATTCTCCTGCCTCAGACTCCCGAGTAGCTGAGATTACAGGCACCCGCCACCACGCCCAGCTAATTTTTGTATTTTTAGTAGAGACATAATTTCACCAGGTTAGCCAGGCTGATCTTGAACTCCTGACCTCAGGTAATCCACCCGCCTTGGTCTCCCAAAGTGCTGGGATTACAGGCGTGAGCCACTGTGCCCTGCCAAAATTTATCATTTTAATCCCTTCCCTTTATTTTTTATTTTAGTTATTTATTTGTTTATTTATTCTTGAGATGGAGTCTCGTTCTGTCGCCCAGGCTAGAATGCTGTGGCACAATCTCAGCTCACTGCAACCTCCACCTCCTAGTTCAAGTGATCCTTGTGTCTTAGCCTTCTGAGTAGCTGAGATTACAGGTGCTCGCCACCATGCCTGGCTAATTTTTTTATTTTTAGTAAAGATGGGGTTTCACCATGTTAATCAGGCTGGTCTCGAACTTCTGACTTGAAGTGATTTACCCACCTTGGCCTCCCAAAGTGCTGGCATTACAGGCGTGAGCCACTGTGCCCAGCCCCCTATTTTTTTTTTAAGATGAAGGGAGAATCTAAATCAGAAAGAAGTTGTTTTTGGTTTTAATAGCAACAAAAAAGATGCTTGTGACTACGTTATACGGGTTCACATTTTTCCCAGCCCTGGGGTTTGCCCCTTTTTCTCTGTTGTCTTTTTGTGTTCTTTCATCAAGCTCTGTGTTGCCTTTGGGCACTGGCAATTGCTCAGTACTATCCAGTGTGCTGGCTTCTCCTCCCCTGCTCTTCAACCCTTCTAACGACAGATAGATTCGTGTTTGTTGTCCAGAAGGAGGTGAACCTTTGGATCTGGCAGTGGAAAATCATCAGCTCCGTAATGTGGTTCTGTGAAGGCCAGCTCTCTCATGGGTGTGGAATAATTGGATTTGCCCCATGATGCTTCCTGTTTTTTTTTTTTTTGAGACGGAGTTTCGCTCTTGTTGCTCAGGCTTGAGTGCAATGATCTCAGCTCACTGCAACCTCTGCCTCCCAATTTCAAGCGATTCTCCTGCCTCAGCCTCCCAAGTAGCTGGGATAGCAGGCATGCGCCACCATGCCTGGCTATTTTGTATTTTTAGTGTAGAGATGGAGTTTCACCATGTTTGTCAGGCTGGTCTCGATCTCCCGACCTCAGGTGATCCGCTCACCTCAGCCTCCTAAAGTGCTGGGATTACAGGCATGAGCCAACGTGCCTGGCTGATGATGCTTTTTCTAGCTTTGTTTTCCTTTTTTTTTTTCTTTTTGAGATGGAGTTTTACTCTTGTTGCCCAGGCTGGAGTGCAATGGCACGATCTTGACTCACTGTCACCTCCACCTCCCGAGTTCAAGTGATTCTTCTGCCTCAGCCTCCTGAATAGCTGGGATTACAGGCATGTGCCACTATGCCCGGCTAATTTTTTTTTTTTTTTTTTTTTTTTTTTTTTTAGTATAGACAGGGTTTCACAATGTTGGCCAGGCTGGTCTCGAACTCCCGACCTCAGGTGATCCTCGTGCCTTGGCCTCCCAAAGTGCTGGGATTACAGGGGTGAACCACTGCGCCCGGCCTGTTTTCTATCTTTTTTAAAAGAGATGAGGGTCTGTTGTTGCCCAGGGTGACCTTGAACTCCTGGACTCAAGCAGTCCTCCCACCTCAGCCTCCCAGGTAACTGAGACTACAGGTGCACACCACTGTGCCCAGTTAGTGTTTTATCTTTTTGAGGCTTGGAGGCCTCCACCCTTTCCCCCACTTAGGATCCTTTTTAACTTCAAAATATTTTCAAACTCCTCTTATGATAATTAGTTATATCAATTAGTTGTATTTTCAGTACTAATTGATAAGTAAAATATATAATAATGAAAAGCTGTCATTAATTCAATTATATTTTTTAATGAATTAGTACTTTATCACAACAGTAATGTATTTGAAAAATAATAGTATGCTTGATTTGGAAACTATCTTAGTTGTTTGATATTCAGTTACTCCTTTGTGTATATGTATAATTTGGGAGCTCCCCAGTAACTGCAGTGTGCTGGTCAGGGACTCCTGATTCCATGATTCTTTTTAACCCCCCTTTTACATTCCGTATAGTCTTATCTCTTTCTCCTTGCCCCTCCTTTCATTGGCAGAGTTTCAGGTCAAAGGAATGTATGTTAAGGAGCACAGTGTGTGCTTTCTCTTATGGGGAAATAAAAACCAAATACTGACTTTCAATGGATCAGCTTCCCAATATCCCTGGTATTGATTTGTCTCTTAATGCTCAGCAGCCAATTCTACCAGGATGTAAAAACCATCATAGGCTTTTGTTTCTGGCTTGTGAAACTCCCAGTGGTCTACTTAAAAGCTAAGTCTTGCCTTAACTTCGGTTTCAGGGTCAGTTTGAAGATTATCTCATTGATTTGAAGATAATCCAAAGGGAGAATTCAGAAAATATCCCAAATCAAGCTCTCAAAGGTTCATTTATTTTGTGGAGTTGGTTAAGCAGCTAATTAACTGCTCTGTCCAGCCAATGCCCTTTGGCTTATTGTTCCTTTGATACACTGGAAACAAAAACATGTGAAGCTCCTTTCCTCTTTTCTTGTAGGAAGCAGTGCAGTGTAATGGAAAGATCTAGGGCTTCAAAGTCCAATTTTCCTTGAATCCTGCCTCAACCACTTTCTAGTTATGTGACCTTGGTATTTGCCTCTCTGGTCTTTAGTCCACTTCTCTGTAAAACAATAATAATACTTTGTGGCCTAGCTAGAAGAATTAAATGGGATAGCATATCAATAACCTTTGTATTGGAACCTAGCAAATACTTAATAAATGGCAGTTATTACTATTGCATGTACTATTAACAGTCCATAAAGAAAACACCCAGACTTTTATCTTTTTTATTCAAATGACCTAACATAGGATTGCATTTTCTAATATTCTTCACCATTATCGGTATGTAAAAGAAGGGACTGTCTTTTTCTTGTGCGTTTTTTTTTTAAACCTATGACCAATTTTTCCACATGCGTGACCTAAACAGATTTCATTTGAAGATAACCATTTGCCAAATGACATTGGTGGGGGAATTTTTCTTCCTTTAAGACCTCCTCCCACAGCAGGCATCTGGATAACAAAATAATAAATAATGTAAGATAACCCCCCCAAGCCACATTTTTCTTGCATCTTTCAATATAGAAAAAGTTTATATATATATCCACTCCAGATCCCGAGATCTAAATGTGGCTTGAGTTTCAGATGCTAAGGGACCACATTAACTCAAGAAAAATCCTCCTCCTTCCTGAGCTGTTGGTAGATGCTCATAAATCTCTTAGTTGAGGTTCTCCAGAAATATGTTTTATTAATGTGCCACCTAATTAGTGAGCAACCAGATGACTAATTTCTGTGGGGTCCTCTCCTAAGTGTTAAGAATGTAGTTTTGGGAATGCTTCCTTTTTGGGCTGGTGGGTGATTCTGCCTGAGTGACTCTCTTATGTGTAGTCTTTTTGTTTTCTTCAGGGACAATGGTGACAGATCCAGGCACCGAGCTCCACGGAATGCCCGGATGTCTGCACCTTCACTTGGACGCTTTGTCCCAAGGTAAGAACCGGTTGCTAGCAACAGAGGGAGCCTTTATTCGAGCCTAGGATTTAGTTTCCCTTTCCCCTGTCTCTTTCTCTCTCCTCTCCTCTCTCCTCTCCCCCTCCCCCTCCCCTCCCCCTCCTCTCCCCTCCCCTCCCCTCCTCTCCCCTCCCCCTCCCCTCCCCTCCCCTCTCCCCCCGCTTACCCTCCCCTCCCCCATCCCTTCCCCTCCCCTCCCCACCCCCATCCCTTCCCCTCCCCTCCCCACCCCCATCCCTTCCCCTCCCCTCCCCTCCCCTCCCCTCCCCCTCCCCTCTCCTCCCGCCCTCCCTCCCCTCCTCTCTTCTGTCTTCTCTTTCTCTTCTCTCCCTGTCTCTCCCAGGCTGGAGTGCAGTGGTGCTATCTCAGCTCACTGCAACCTCCACCTCCTGAGCTCATGCAATTCTCCTGCCTCAGCCTCCCGAGTAGCTGGGATTACAGGCACCTGCCACTGCGCCCAGCTAATTTTTGTATTTTTAGTAGAGACCAGGTTTCATCATGTTGGCCAGGTTGATCTCGAACTCCTGATCTCATGATCCACCCGCCTTGACCTCCCAAAGTGCTGGGATTACAAGTGTGAGACCCCCAACCCAGCCAGAGGATTTAGTTTTAAACTTACTTTCTGATCTTTGGTTTGTCCATATCTGGACTTGTTTCCTGGGGGGCCCTACAGCCCAGCCCTGCCATCTAAATTCTTGACAGATGATGGTTAGCCACATTGAAAAGAGATGAAAAAGCGGTGGTGGGAGAATCCTGTTTAAGAATAGAAGTGTTGGGGGAACTTTAGAAGGAGGGGGTAAGAAAAAGATAGATACCAATCTGTGGAAGGACCAATCTTGGGAGTTTTTATTCCTTTCTGGGCATCTGTGGATTCAGTGGGTCCCTTAGCCTAGATTTTTGAGTGTAGGTAGTATCTCCTTTGTTTTATGGTAGTCTTTAGTTAGCTTTTCACATGTGATTCCTTCTTGTAGGCGTTTCTTGCTGCCTGAGTACTTGCCTTATGCTGGGATTTTTCATGAACGTGGACAGCCTGGCTTGGCTACTCACTCTTCTGTTAACAGGGTCCTGGCAGGTAAGGAAATGTTTCTTTGGCTTTTGAAAATGTGAAGGAGCAAGGAGCCAAATAACTCTGCTCCCTCCTTTACCTATGTTGATGTGATGGTCTCTTGGTATTCTACTTTGGAGTCACGGTTTAATACTCAGTTCCTTACTTCAAGGCAGGAAATGGGTTGAAGAAATATGTTTCTCTTACCCTATTCCTACTTTCCCCAGACCTTTTTTTTTTCTTTTAAATTATTTGTTTAAACCGTTTGTTCTTAATCCAGCAATTAAATTCTAGCTATGCCTTTAATTGAATGGTAAAGGTGTCATATTTATGTTTCGGTTGGTGAGATACTCATGAGCCAGATCCTGTGATTTGATTAGGAGCGTAGTGCACGTCTCTCCACTCCTTTGGTACTGCCAGCACATGGAGTTTCCAGGCACTGTGGAATCTTCTGAGGAAGGAGAAGAGGGAAGCACCCTTGGAGCTGGCTCAGAAATCTCCACAGAACAGAAAATGGGCTGAGCAAGCCCCACGGAGGCAGTGTTGTGATGGTTGAATAGCTTAGTGACAGATGTTTTTGGGCTCTGAGGCGTGTTGTGATTGTGTTTTGAGACGTGGTATGAGCTACTGCTGCTGGTCGGTCTCTAGAGAAGGAAACAAAGCAGAATTCCATTTTTATATGTGGCAAAGGTTGTTTCCCCCATCACCTCCCCGCTCCCTCCCACCTCCACTGCCGACTTATAAATTTATGAATGCAAAAGCATAAAAGGTATAAAAGCCACATTTAGAGATATCTTTAATAAGCATCTTTATTAAAAGTTTTAAAATGGCATTCTGTTTTGGAGAATCTGGGCCATGTGGTGATTAAAGGTGGGGGAGGGATCTGTTGAGGCAGTGGCACTGTCAGGCTGCGAGGATGTTACAAGCTTTATTTTGTGATTTCCTAACCTAGCTGCTGTGACAGCATCAAGGCCGTGGGATCTGGCCTTTCCTAAATAGTATGTTTGATCCAACATCAATGCTTAGAAATTCCAGAAACCTCAGTGGTTTCTCTGTCAGACACCAGGACTTCATAGGCTGTGGCCTGGCAAGAGAGCAGACTACGCCACAGTCTCCTGACAGCCTCATCTGAGGAGGCTCTGGCCCTAGTTGTAAAACAGATGCTGTGGCCCGTGCCTCTCCTCGCCTGGCACTTCTGTGTGGCTTCACTGAAGGCACGTGGAAGCTTTTCACTGGCAGATAATCACTTGCTGCCAGGCAGTGCTCCAGAGCTCTTCTCCACCCTTCTTTGTTCCAGACATCTGCCTCCACCGCCCCATACAGCACCTCCTGCTTCTCTGCTGCTGGCAGATTTCTGTTTCCTTGGCATTTAGCTTGGGGGGAACAGCTGTATGTTGTTTGTTTCTGCCTTGCCTCCAAGACCTCTTTACCTCCATTTCCTGTTTTCTACTTTATGCTTAGTGGTCTGACCCCAAATGGCCTAATTACACCTATGGATATCTTTGAATATAGGGGCTATGTTCCAGCGGGCGGCTGTTTACAGATGTGAAATCTGCTGAGAAAATATGTCAAAGGCTGCAGAATGCCATTAGGAGAAGAAACTCTAGACTCCCTAGAATCTCACTCTTGAGTTAGATTAGCAGATGGTTTCCATTCACCATTAAACTAGTTTCTACCAATTTTTCAAGATATATATTACAGAGTGTTTATCATTTGTTGATATTTTGATGACCCTCCAGATTCTATTGGCAGTTGTATCATTTGTTTTCTTCTCTTGAGAAAATTCCAATAATAATAATACGGCAACAAAAGCCTAACATTTATTGAGCACTTGCTATATACTAGGGAGTATTTTAAGCGCTTTACACATATTTCATTTCTGTCTTCCAGTAATCATAGGAGATAGGTGCGATTACAAAATTAACAGTGGAAGAAACTGAAGCCCAGAGGGCTAACTTGTCTAGAGTGATGCAGCTAGGAAGTAGAGGAATAGGGGCAGTGGACTGTAAACCACCTTCCCAATCTGCCCCCTCACAGTTGTTTTAAAGAACAAAGCATTAAAATGTCATTCTTTTTCCTAGGACTTTATAAGAGGGAGAGAGCTCCCAGGGAACTTCAGTGTTTTTCTTATTTGTTTTAATTCTTCTATTTAAATGGTTCCTAGACATAGGTTTTTATGATCCAGCGGTGCTTGCTGAGGAAAATCTTATTATGTAACCGCTCTTTTCCTGAGCCTTCTTGCCCTCCTAGATACAGATGTTTTGGTTTTTATTAAACTTACTTGTGATCATGTAATTGAGCTGCGATAAAAATAGCTTTCAGCGTGAAAGAGCAATTGGCCTTTTAGCAGTAAGTACTCCCAATTTTCCTGGAAAGGCACTTTGTCTTGTATGATTGGAATGAGATTGTAGTGGTCCCAGAACAATTACATTTAGCATACATTTGTTCTGTAGCTGTCATATGCCAGGCACTGTTCTAGGCTACCAGAGTGAAGAAGACAGACATGATGTCTGCCTTCCTGTAGCTCAAAGTCTAGCTGGTTAGCCATGTCTCAGTCTTACTCTAAACATAAGTGGAACTTTTGTATGGTGAGTTGCTTTTTGCAGGGATGAAGCTGGGAAATTTGGCAGACTGGAGGGACAAAGCAGACACACACCTGCAGTTTTAGGGGGTGTGGTCAGTACTGTAGTGCCAAATGAGTCCTCAGTGGACCCTAAGCAAAGCCATTCAGAATCATCAACAAAAACGGGTTTGCGGAAAATCAAGATCTGTTCTACTTCCTCCCACAAGAGACTGAGAGCAATAATAGAAAACAGAAGCTACTACAGAAAAGCGTTATAAGGTGAAGAGTAAGTTATTGCAAAAGAATTTTTAAGATATTAAAAATTTTTTAAAAACGTGTTTTGATAGTCTATGAATTTTGTCTCTTCTCCCTTATCTTGGTGCCTTCACCTGCAATTCTGTAGGTTCCTGGTAGCCTCCAGTTGGTCATCAACCCAGGCCTTTCCCCATCTTCAACAACACAAATTCTAGACCCATACTTAAAGAGCTGTAAATACATATAAAGCTATTGCAGCTCTACCAGGTAAAATTTTGGGAGAACATGCAAAAGTCTGAGGAGCTCCCCCCTGCTGACATTGTAGCAGACAACTAGCTCTGTGTAGTAACAGCAACTGAAATGATGGAAATGAAGCTAATGACTGCCTACCGTGGGCCAGGTACTATCTTTCCTCCTTATCTCTTTTAATCTTTGCAGCAACCCTGTGAGGCAGGTGGTAGCATTTCCATTCTGTAGGGGAAGAAAACTGATGTCACTTGCCCAATATCACACTGAGAGAGGCTGACCTGGAACTTTAAACCAGGTCTTCCTGATTAAGAATTCTGTTCTTGGCCAGGCGTGGTGGCTCACACCTGTAATCCCAGCACTTTGGGAGGCTGAGGCAGGTGGATCACCTGAGTTCAGGAGTTCTAGACCAGCCTGGCCAACATGGTGACTCCCCCGCCTCTACTAAAAACACAAAAATTAGCCGGGTGTGGTAGTGGGCACCTGTAATCCCATCTACTCGGGAGGCTGAGGCAGGGGAATCGCTTGAACCTGGGAGGTGGAGGTTGCAGTGAGCCGAGATTGCACAGTACGCCAGCCTGGGTGACAGAGCAAGACTCGGTCTCAAAAAAAAAAAAAAAAAGAGTTCTGTCCTGTCATCTGTGCCATGTTTTGTTTGAGTTCAAGTAGGGAGTATCTGCCAAAAGGTTCTTAAGCTTATGACATTTTTCTGCATGTTTGAGGCCTCATAAAAGTGAAATAAGTTTGGCATTTGACAGCTTCCTGGTAATTACTGGAAGAACAAAAAACTTCTGAGGAATAGGGGCCTGGGTAATGTAGGGTATTAGTTATCTGTCCTGCATAATCTTTTTTACTTTGATCCTAATGAGCATCTGCTCCCAGCAGATGTGGACCTGATATACTTAATTTACTATTTTGATTAAAATCAATGGGAAGTGTCAGGATTTTCTTGCTCCTAGCCACAGGTCATTAGGGCCTGGTCCAGTGTCTTGAGCAAGAGATGGCTTTGTGCCCAGTTATCCTAATTTATCTTATGACTTCTTCTTTTTAAATATTAAAAAAGACACTGTTTTACTGAACAGTGTCACTTCTTAGTATGACTTCTTTGACCCATTAGTTTTTTGGGAGTGTGTTGTTCAGTTTTCATATTTTGAATTTGCCAAATTTCCTTCTGTTGTTGATTTCTTACTTAAGTTGATCATGGTCTGAGAGCATACTTTGTGCAATTTTATTTATTTTAATTTTATTGGAACTTGTTTTATGGCTTAGTGTATAGGCTCTTCTAGAGAATGTTACCCATGTGCTTGAGAAGAATGTGTATTCTGCTGTTATTTGGTGGAGGGTCCCGTAGATCCCAGTTTAATCTACTTGGTTGATAGTATTGTTCCAGCTTCGTATATCCTTGCTGATTTTCTATTTAGTTCTATCTTTTATTGAGGGTGAGTATTGAAATCTCTATTATTATTGAATTATGTGTTTTTTTCCTTCAATTTTGTCAGTTTTGTTTGTTTGTTTGTTTGTTTTTGACAAAATCTTGCTTTATTGAGTAGGCTGAAGTACAGTGACATGATCTCAGCTCACTGCAACCTTCACCTCCTAGGTTCAAGCAATTCTCCTGCCTCAGCCCCCTGAGTACCTGGGATTACAGGTGTATGCTACCAGGCCTAACTAATTTTTATATTTTTAGTAGAGATGGGGTTTCACCATATTGGCCAGGCTGGTCTTGAACTCTTGACCTCAAGGGATCCACCTGCCTTGGCCTCCCAAAGTGCTGGACTTTACAGGTGTGAGCCCCCACGCCTGAACCAATTTTGTCAGTTTTTGATTAATACATTTTGTGACTTTGTCATTAGGTGCACATATATCTACAGTTGATATGTGTTCCTGATAAATTAACTATTTTACCATTATTTGTTGTCCCTCTCTCTCTAGCAATATTTTTGTTTTAAAGTCAGTTTTTTCTTATAATAATATAGCTACTCCAGCTCTTTTATGGTTGTTGATTGCATGATATATTATTTTCCATCCTTTTACTTTCAACCTGTTTAGCTCTTTGAATCTGAACTATGTATCTGATAGAAAGCATATAATTGGAGCTTGTTTTGTATCTAGTCTGACAATCTCTGCTTTTTGGTTGTTTAGTTCATTCACATTTAATATTATTATTGATATACTTTGTTTTTTTGCCATTTTAGTTTGTTTTCTGTATGTCTAATGTTTTTATTCCTTTGTCCTCCTTTACTGACTTCATTTGTATTAAATCAATATCTAATATGTCTTTTAAATTCCTTTTTTCCATTTTGAATGTAGTTTGTTAGGATCAACTTCCAATTTATACAGACTTAATTTTGGTAAGATACAGAAACATTTTTCACTATGTATTGTTCCCCTATGGCTCCATTCCCTCCTACCTCCTTTCTGCTGTTATGCATATACTAATGTTACATCTATATCTATTACAACCCAATAATATGGCGTTAAATTATTGATTGATGCAATCTTGTCTCAGGCATCCTTCTGCTTGTTGCCTGGTGTGGGAAGACAGAACTATACCTTTTATAAAATTTATTTTTCTTTTCCTTTTCTTTTTTTCTTTTTTCATTTTTGAGATGGAGTCTAGCTCTGTTGCCCAGGCTGGAGTGCAGTGGCGCAAACTTGGCTCACTGCAACCTCCGCCTGCCGGGTTCAAGCAATTCTCCTGCCTCAGCCTCTCAAGTAGCTGGAACTACAGGCATGCACTACCACACTCAGCTAATTTTTTGTATTTTTACTAGAGACGGGGTTTCACCATGCTGGCCAGGCTGGTCTCGAGCTCCTGACCTCATGATCTGCCCGCCTTGACCTCCCAAAGTGCTGGGATTACAGGTGTGAGCCACCGTGCTCAGCCTTCTTTTCCTCGTTAACTTTATTTTTGGTCGTCAGTGACCCAGTCACGGCTCACTGCACCCTCAACTTGCTGGTCTCAAGCTATTCTCCTACCTCAGCCTCCTGAGTAGGTGGCACTATAGGCACACGCCAACATGTTCATCTAATTTTTGTACTTTTTGTAGAGATGGGGTTTTGCCATGTTGCCCAGGCTAGCCTCTAACTCCTGGGCTCAAGTGATCCACCCACGCCAGTACCCCCAAAGTGCTGGAATTACAGGTTTGAGCTATGGTGCCCAGCCCCTCTCATCTCTTATTTATTTATTTATTTTTATTTTTAATTAATTATTATTATTATTATTTTTTTTGAGACAGAGTCTTGCACTGTCACCCAGGCTGGAGTGCAGTGGCGAGATCTTGGCTTACTGCAACCCCTGTCTCCTGGGTTCAAGCCATTCGCCTGCCTCAGCCTCCTGATTAGCTGGGATTATAGGCGCCCACCACCATGCCTGGCTAATTTTTATGTTTTTAGTAGAGATGGGGTTTCACTATGTTGGCCAGGCTGATCTCGAGCTCCTGACCTCAGGTGATCTGCCCACTTTAGCCTCCCAAAGTCCTGGGATTAGAGGCATGAGCCACTTAGCTTAGCCCCCTTCATCTCTTTTAAAAACTCTCTCTTAGATATTCCCTACTTCCCTGGTACCTTTGGGAATTATATTCAGGAGGACTTTTTAGTCTCACTTGGTCAACTGGTGTGGGCATCTAGAGCCTCAGGCTGGCTAACTTTTAGAAATTAGCCTTATTTCACCATCTGATATCATAGCTGTCTAATACAACAAATTGCTTAATCACTATATAGCAGATCTTCACTTGAACTGGCAAATCTGGGATAGATTAATAATAGAGAATGCAGTTAAGGGCCATCATGATATTACTTAGTTGAAAGTGAACAGAAATGCATAATATTTCTGGTGTTGGGTTTTTTTATCTCTTTGAGCTCCCTTTATCTTTCTGCAGTGTACCCATCTGGTACCCAGTAGCCAGGCAGATAACATGAGTGGTACATTCCAACTAAACATCAATTAAAATGGCTGTTTATAAACCCCAGATAAATGGACAATTAGTGGTGGTGGTACTGGCTAGTGCTGCTTTAATAATTAACCCAATTACATTTCATTTTGCTCCAGTGATGAAAGTGAAGGGAATAAGAGGCTGGCTTTGTTGCCTGGGAAACAGAGAAGTAAATGCAGTACTCCTCCCAGAGAACTCAGCCTTCCCAGTTGCCTTATAGCACCTGGGGCCTTTTACCTATTTGGTGTCCCCCAGTCACTGGAGCATTCGGGTCCTTTCTACTTCAGCCCTTTACCTTATCTTCTTATACCACTAGTGAGAAGTGTGCGTACTGAGAATGTGGAGCCCAGTTTCTAAGCTGCATTGCCTGTGCCTCTTCAGACTTTTTTAGGGAAAAATACTGGGCCTTGTCAATGAACTTTTCTGTTCCTTTTATATGTGTGACTAAGTTTTTCTGTGCTTCCCTCTCTCCCCCAGGAAATTTCCTCTTGATCTTTTCCCATTTATGCTTTACCCATGTGTCCTTTCTGTATTGTCACCTTAAAATGTACACAGCACTTTTTTTTTTTGAGATGGAGTCTTGCTCCATCACCAGTCTGGAGTGCCATGGCGTGATCTCAGCTCACTGTAACCTCCACCTCCCGGGTTCAAGCAATTCTCCTGCCTCAGCCTCCTGAGTAGCTGGGACTACAGCCACATGTCACCAACCCAACTAATTTTTGTATTTTTGGTAGAGATGGGGTTTCACCATGTTGGCCAGAATGGTCTCGACCTCCTGACCTCATTGGGAGGCCTCAGCCTCCCAAAGCACTGGAATTACAGGAGTGAGCCACTGTGCCCAGCCAATGTACACAGCACTTTCTAAATGCTTAGTATTTTCCAGAAAGCTTTGGGTATTACAGAATAATTAAATGGTTATGCCCTCAGGGAGTTTACATCTAGCCAGGGAGTGGCCCAGTTTTCTGTTTTGTTTTGGCCCTGCCACTAAAAATTTACTAATACCCCTGGGACTTTAACTGCCAATCCTGATCGATTAGCTAAGGGAGGAGGGGCATAAGCGTGAGTCTGGATCAAGGACTTACATATATCTTTCAGTACGATTTGAAGAAGCTCTCCGAATGTGTCCCCCATTCATCTTTTGAGTAGGGCTGTAAGCATGAGTAAGTGGTGCACTGGAAGGACATTTGTCATTTATATGAAATAACCAACAGTAAATAGGCTAAAGAATGGGAGAAAATACTTGTAGATTATACATCCAACAAAGAACTAATATCCAGAATTTACAAGGAACTCAACTCAGCAAGGAAAAAAACAATCCTATTAAAAAGTAGACAAACAACACGAATGGACATTTCTCAAAAGAAGATATACAGATGTCCAGCAAAACATGAGAAAAAATGCTCAACATGAGTGATCATCAGGGAAATGCAAATTAAAACCATAATGAGATACCACCTTATTCCAGTCAGAATGGCCTTTTAACAAAAGCCTAAAAAGAATAGGTGGTGGTACGGATGCAGTGGAAAGGGAATGCATGTGCTCTGTCAGTGGGAATGGAAATTAGTACAAAATAGAAACCTTAATGTCCATATGTCTGGATCGAGGCACCACTATTTACTTTTACTTTAAGTTCTCTGTACTCTGGGGCCTCCCTAGACCTAAAGTGATCCCAAAGCTTATTAAGTCCCATGGTTGTGTGCTCCTTGGAATTACTGCTCATTTGAAGGTGCCAGCTGAAGAGCCCCTCTAATCTATAATGAGTCAGTGTGATGCCAGAATTCTTTTACTTCTTTCTTCTTAGGTTATGATTAGTATGTGCTTTGACATGTTTTGCAACCCCTCAGAACAAATGCAATGATCTGGAAATCTGCAGAGGAGATGTGAGGAAGGAGAATGCCAAATATGAGGTCACAGCCTGTATTTTCCAGTGGAAGCAGCAGCTTTCTTTGTTGTCTTTATTTTTATTTGTATTTTTTTTTTTAAGAGATGGGGTCTCGCTATGTTGCCCAGTGGCTATTCACAGGCGTGATCCCACTGCTGATCAGCACAGGAGTATTGACCTGCTCCGTTTCCAGCCTGGGCCGGTTGCACCCCTCCTTAGGCAACCTGGTGGTCCCTCGCTCCCGGGAGGTCACCATATTGTTGCTGAGCTTAGTGCGGACACCCGATTGGCATAGCACACTACAGCCCAGAACTCCTGGGCTCAAGCAGTCCTCCCACCTCAGCCTCCCGAGTAGCTGGGACTACAGGCACGCGCCACCGTGCCTGGATGTTGTCTTCTTTACATTTCAAACTTTCCTTAGGATTAGAGATCTCCTACCACCACTTGAGAGCCTTGGAACAATTCTCTTTGCTGTCCCATCTACTCCATCAGTTTTTACCAAAGTGAGCAGTATGAATGCTGGAAGCTAATAATCCATGCTAACTAACCCCCTACCTCCTTCTTTTTACTTTTTTTTTTTTGAGACGGAGTCTCGCTCTGTCACCCAGGCTAGAGTGCAGTGGTGCGCTCACTGCAACCTCCACCGCCCAGGTTCGAGCAATTCTCCTGTCTCAGCCTCCTAAATAGCTGAGACTACAGGCGTACACCACTAAGCCCAGCTAATTTTTGTATTTTTAGTAGAGATGGGGTTTCACCATATTGTTCAGGCTGGTCTTTTTTTTTTTTTTAAACAAAAAAGAAAAACTGGTCTTGAACTCCCGACCTCAGGTGATCCGCCCGCCTTGGCCTCCCAAAGTGCTTGGGATTACAGGCATGAGCCAACGCGCCCGGCCAGGCTGATCTCAAAAACTCTGAGCTCACATTAGCTTTTCTTTCTCTTTCCCTTTTCCTATCTCCAAGCAGCCTCGTTTATTCCAACCTGGCTGGAAATGCCATGGGAGCTGTCAGACAGCACCTCTCACCTTTTCTACCAAAGTAGAGCCAACCCGTGGGTGTTAATTTCCTTTCTTTAAC
This sequence comes from Ateles fusciceps, assembly GCA_036589455.1. Classification (NCBI taxonomy): domain Eukaryota; kingdom Metazoa; phylum Chordata; class Mammalia; order Primates; family Atelidae; genus Ateles; species Ateles fusciceps. Next base: position 16,264,872 of record JAZHEH010000681.1, on the reverse strand, counting down.
ACTTGCTGATCCATAAGGCCAACCTTCCCCTGGGTCCTCATGCCATTCAGCTTGAAGAGTAAGCATGGATATCTTTGTATAAGCCATGATGGGGAAAGAAACTCCTCCAAATAGATGACTGGGGACCTTTGGGAGTGTTAAGACTCCCCGGGTTATTTCTTTTGGCAGCCGTTGAGTGTCACCCCGGAACCAGAGAGTCATCTTATAACCACATACTCACCCTGTAAAGATAGTCTCTCATGTTATAGGGCTGTTGAGGTGATTCCCTGAGTTTATCATAGGCCTAGCTCACTGCAGCTTTGTGCCATGCAGAAGGGGCCCAGCACCATTTCTACTGACTTGAGCTGTGGGGCTACATTCTCTAGGATGCATGGTAAACAAACTCATGGTTTTTACTTTTGTGGCTCATAGTTGGTAAAGCAGAAGCCAAAAATATTCCTTCCTAATGCAGGGGAAGTTAACTGGTCCAGGGTACAAAGGAACAGAGGGAAGCTAGACAGAAGGTAAAGGGTTGAAGTTCCCATTGGGAACAGAGTTTTTCCCTTGTTCCTTTGAAGTGGGGTGCACAGTAAACATGTGAGGAATATTTATTTTCACAAATGAAACTGCCCAGAAAGGTGAATTGTCTCCAAAATCTGCCGTATTGATACAGTACCAGTGGCTGCTTTTTGTAATATTTGCTCACTCCCAGACAGCAAGAGTTCATAACAGTCTTTTACAGTTTCCCTTGAACTGGTAACATAAATGAAAGGAATGACATAGAAATATCCCACAGTCACTTCTGCTCATTAGAGTGAAGTTTTACCCAGGCAAATAACTCTGAGATTATGACAGTTCTATAACAGCATTTATAATTATCCAAAACATTGCCCATCATGCTGAACTGGCAGAGGGGTTGTGAAAAGACAGAATTTAGTAACTCAAGCTTAGATTTGACCATGAAATAGTATTTTAGAGAAAAACAATCCTAAAATTCATAGGGAACCAGAAAGAGCCTCAATGGCCAAAGCAAACCTAAGCAAAAACAACAACAACAACAAAACCCCACAAAGCTAGAAACATCATATTACCTGACTTCAAATTATACTATAAGGATGTAGTAACCAAAACTTGCAAAACGTGGGGGACTTTGGAATATGGTATTTCAAATTTGCTAAATAAAACAGAACTCCTAAGAACATTTGTTCTATGCCAAGTACTGCATTGCTATAATACATTATCGTTTTTACAGATGAGGAAACTTAGGCTAAAAGAATGAAGTAGTTTGCCCAAAACCATAGCTAGTACTTGACAGACTGGGAATTCTCAGGCAGTCCTGCTCTAGATTGGGACTTTTCCAACAGAACCACCACTGGGTATGATCCGATTCTTTGTTGGTAAAAAACAGGCTAAAATCTAATCTCAGCCTTTACCTTCAGAGAACAAAAATAGGCCAGGTGCGGTGGCTCACGCCGGTAATCCCAACACTTTGGGAGGCTGAGATGAGTGGATCACCTGAGGGCCAGAGCTCGAGACCAGCTTGACCAACATGGAGAAACCCCATCTCTATTAAAAATAGAAAATTAGCCGGGCATGGTGATGCATGCCTGTAATGGTAGCTACTCGGGAGGCTGAGGCAGGAGAATCGCTTGAACCTAGCAGGCGGAGATTGCAGTGAGCTGAGATTGCGCCATGGCACTCCAGCCTGGGCAACAAGAGCAAAACTCCATCTCAAAAAAAAGAAAGCGAGAACAAAAATAGTATGTTTAGCTCAGAAGACTGCTACTGGGGAGGGGGCGGCATATGCTGTTATATCCTTGTCGCAGATCCTTTCCCGTAGAACGAAGGCCCTGTATAAGAATTATATTCCCAAACAATGAATCCTGAAGAGGTAATTACACTGTTGCCATCCCATTGGGAAGAAGGCTGGGTCGGTGATTACATTCCAAAACAAAGCTGTTCGGGTATAATTGCACTGTGCTACTCTTATCAGTCTGGGGAAGGCAGGCCTCTGGTCTCCATCCTCATTTGTTTTTGAGATGGAATATGAACAGCATTCAATTAATAGTCAAGACCCAGGCACAGGGAAGTCAGCCAAAAGAGCCAAGAGGACATTAACTTGCTATTGGCATTTTCCTTCTACTGAAGTTTTCCAGACCTTTAAGTATCAACAAATTTGAGGGGGAGCCCAATTAAGAAAATTAATTTTGCTAGTGAAGAGTTAGAGATTCCTCTTCTAGAGGCTGTGCCCCAAACCCCTCATTGATCTCTGTAAGTAGAGGAGAGATAGTTGGATGGCAGTGAAATTTTCCTCTTCCACCAGCAGCTTTAGCTCTGTCAAAGATAGTCCTTCCTTGAAATCATTCCCTGGGACTTGCAGTGTGTGTATATATTTTCCTCATGTATGTAGCTTCCGAAGTTGTAGAGCAAAAAGCCTCTCTCTGGTTGTGTTGAGATAATAAGGCAGACTTTGGTTAAGTTTCAGCAATAATCTCTAGATCTGGACTAGAAGAAAGAATAAAATGAATTAGTTTGTTTTATGACTCAGAGAACAAAAAAACTGCCAGTTACTTTTAAGGCATACTTGTTGATCTCTAGAGCAAAGAAGGAAAGATGGCATATATCGGGATGAGGGTTGCACAACCCTGGGAAGTGGTGTAGCCTTCGTCATTATGTCATTTAGCTTTTGCTGCTGAACAAACCACCCCCAGATTTAGTGGCATAAGACAATTATTGTTTCTCACAATTCTGTGAGTCCAATTGCAGTTTGTCTGATGTGCGCCATTGGCTCTTCTCTGTGGTCAATTGATGGCTTGGCTGGATGTGAATGATCTTAGATAGTTTAGTAGGTAGAATAATGATCTGCCTAAGAGGTCTACATCTTAATCCCCAGAACCTGTGAATATGTTACTTTATATGGTGAAAGGGGCTTTGCAGTTGTGATTCAGATTATAGGTCTTGAGGTGGAAAGATTATCCTGATTTATCTGGGTGGACCTAATATGATTACATGAGCCATTAAAAGTGGAAGAGGAAGGCAGAGGGTCATTCAGGGTACTGCAATGATAGAAGATGGGAATGGCCTCTGCTAACAGCCAGCAGTGAGGAGTGGGAACCTCAGTTTTGCATCTGCAAGGAACTGAATTCTGCCAACAACTGAAATGGACAAGGAGACAGACCCGAACACGGCCCCGCCAACACCTTGGTTCTAGCCCAATGAGTCTCTTGTTGGACTTCTGGCCTGTAGAACCGAGAGAGAATAAATTTGTCTTGCTTAAGCCACTCAGTGTCTGGTCGTTGTTATGGCAGTCATAGAAAACTAATAACAGATAACTTCACAGGTGTATTTGGCATTTGGCAGGCTGTTTGGCTTCAGCAGGGATGACTTGTCTGTTTTCTATTCACCAGTAAACTAACCTGTGCTTCTTCATATAGTGTCTCAGGGTTCACTTTTTTTTCTTTCTTTTTCTTTTGAGATGGAATCTCGCCCTGTCGCCCAGGCTGGAGTGTAGTGGCGCAATCCCAGCTCAATGCAACCTCCACCTCCCAGGTTCAAGTGATTCTCCTGCCTCAGTAGCTGGGATTACAGGCGCCCACCACCATGCCTGGCTAATTTTTGTATTTTTAGTAGGGACAGGCTTTCACCATGTTGGCCAGGCTGGTCTTGAACTCCTGACCTCAGGTGATCCTCCCGCCTCCACCTCCCAAAGTGCTGGGGTTACAGGCGTGAGAGTCTCAAGGTTCTAAGAAGAAGCAGGAGAGATCAAGCCCTACTGCACAAGCACTTCTTGAGTCTCTATGTCATGTTTGCTTTGTCCATCCCCACCAGCTAAAGCAAGCTGTTCAGTTAAGCCCCAAACCAGGAAGGTGACTCTCTAAGGCAATGGATACACGAAGGCTTGAACCATTTGGGGCCATTACTGCAACATGCTACCACAACTAAACAGCCTTTGAGATCTGAGGTAGCCTGTTAGCACACTCTGAACACATTGCTTTTTTTTCTTTTCTTTCTTTTGAGACACGGTCTCACTCTGTCGCTTAGGCTGGAATGCAGTGGTATGATTACAGCTCGCTGCAACCTCTGCCTCCTGGGCTCAAATGATTCTCCCACCTCAGTTTCCCAGGTAGCTGAGGCTGCTCATGCCACCACACCCGGCTAATTATTATATTTTTTGTAGAGACAGGGTTTCACTTTGTTGCCCATACTGGTCTTAAACTCTTGGGCTCAAGTAATCCTACCACCTTGGCCTCCCAAAGTATTGGGATTATAGGTGTGAGCCACTGTGCCCGGCACAAATTGCTTTTTTTTAAACTGTTGTTTGTTTTTTTTTTTAACTCTCAGTATTCTAGTAGAGATGGGGGCCTCATGTGAGGAAAGCTTCAGGATACCAAAGGGTATAGATGTACAAATTTAGAACTTTCAGTAAGTATCTTGTCTTAGGTAATTATTTGAGTTATTCAGAGAAATGAATTTAGAAATGACATCCAAATAAGAAGCTGGACCCTGGTTTCCTAGACATAGGATATCAAGGAAACTACCTTTTCTCTTTCTCTGGATATTTTCTAGGATATAGCCCTCTATTTCTGTGCTGAAGGGTAAAAGATGTGCAAAAGAGCTCTGTGGGTGGTTGGGCCCCTTGGGGCCAAATGTATTTCTGTGTAGGAGCAAGACTGACAGAATTAACTGTGCAAGCACTTACTAATTGGCTGTAAGTGAACCTGTACCCATGGCATCCTTTATAATCCAGAGCTCCTTTAACAGAAGCAATGCGGAAGAAAAGTTCCTGAAAACTAAGGCAAGGAATTTTTGTGTGCCCAATTACTGTGGAACATTATGCTTTCATATAGCAGTAGATGGGAGAAGGAAGAATTTGTTTCTTCTCAAGCATAGGACTTAGCTTTTACTTGGCCTTGTTAAGATTGGTTAAAAACTATTTTATGGGCTCCAAATGTGAATTGCGTAGATTAGGCCTCAGGTCACATAGAGACAAATTCAGTATACTCACCAGTCATCCTTTTTTTTTTTTTTTTTTTTTGAGACAGAGTCTGTCACCCAGGCTGGAGTGCAGTGGTGCGATCTCAGCTCACTGCAACCTCCACCTCCCAGGTTCAAGCAATTCTTCTGCCTCAGCCTCCCAAGTAGCTGGGGTTAAGACATGCACCACCACGCCTGGCTAATTTTTATTTTTTTAGTAGAGACGGGGTTTTACCATATTGACAAGGCTGGTCTCGAACTCCTGACCTCAGCGATCAGCCTGCCTTGGCCTCCCAAAGTGCTGGGATTATAGGCGTGAGCTACCACACCTGGCCTTTTTTTTTTTTTTTAGAGACCATCCTACTTGTTCACTAGGCTGGAGTGCAGTGGCACATTCATAGCTCATTGCAGCCTCAAATTACTGCGCTCAAGTGATCCTACTACCTCAGCCTCCTGAGTAGTTAAGACCACAGGTGCATACCACCATACCCAGCTAATTTTTTATTTTTTGTAAAGACAGGGTTTCACTATGTTACCCAGGCTGGTCTTGAACTCCTTGGTTCAATCAGTCCTCCCACTTCAGCCTACCAAAGTGCTGTGATTATGTGATTACTAGCATGAGCCACAGTACTTGGCCTTACCAGTCAGTCTTTTTTTGGGGAGGTGGGGTGGAGGGGGGGACAGGGTCTTGCTCTGTCGCCCTGGCTGGAGTGCAGTGCTGTGATCTCAGCTCACTGCAACCCTCACCTCCTGGGTTCAAGTGATTCTCCTGCCTCAGCCTCCCAAGTAGCTGGGATTACAGGTGTGTGCCACCACGCCCAGCTAATTTTTCTATTTTTAGTACAGATGGGGCCTCACTATGACCAGCCTGGTCAACATAGTGAGATCTCGTCTCTACAAAAAGTTTTTTTTTAAAATTAGCCAAGCATGGTAGCATGTGCATGTAGTTCCACAGTCCCAGCTATTCAGAAGGCTGAGATGAGAGGATCACTAGAGCCTGGGAGGCAGAGGCTGCATTGAGCAGAGATCACACCACTGCACTCCACTCCAGGTAACAGAGCAAGATCCTATCTCAAAACAAAAACAAAACAACAACAAAAAAAACCCAGTATCTTTAAAGAGACAAAGACTCTCCCTAAAGAAAACTAGACCTTACCCTTTCCTGTCTGGTAAGACTTAGAGTTTGTGGTAATCAGATTGAACAATGTCCTTCTATTCTGCCTTTACATTTACTCCTGGGTCCCTTTCCCCTCCCCACCTTTCTCTCTTTATCTGTTGTGGGTCTCAGTATTTAAGCAGGTGTGTTTTGTTTTGTTTTGTTTTGGGACAGAGTCTCACTCTGTTGCCCAGGCTGGAGTATAGTGGTGCAATCTCATCTCACTGCAACCTCCACCTCTTGGGTTCAAGTGATTCTCCTGCCTCAGCCTCCCTAGTAGCTGGGATTACAGGCGTGTGCCACCATGCCCAGCTAAATTTTTTTTGTATTTTTGGTAGAGATGGGGTTTCGCCACCTGACCGGGCTGGTTTCTAACTCCTGGCCGATCCACCTGCCTCTGTCTCTTAAAGTGCTGGAATTACAGGTGTGAGCCACCACACCCAGCCTTAAGCAGAATTTGAACTTGGTTTTTTTTAAGGCAGAACTCATAGAGCTAACACAGGAGCTAACTCAGAGTTTATAAAAGCCACAGAATGCTTCTTGGTCTAAATATTTTTCTGGATTCTGCTGATGTGAAGCAACTGGGGAAAAGTGGTAAAATGTTGTATAGCTTATTATGCAAACTAATTAAAACTGAAAATATCAGTGCAAAGCTAAAGTACGTTGTTTAAAATGCCCAGTTTCTTCACTCCCATGTTCTAGGTGGAGAGGCCATAGGGACAGTTTAGAGCACATGCTATGAATAAGTTTCCAGCTGTTCTAATATATGTCTTACCTGGGAAGAATGTGAGGGTCCTGTGGGACAGAGCAGCACCAGCACCACAGGTTGGCTTGGGACTCTTTACTTGTCTCCCCCACCACTATTATCTAACCACAAGCCACCCCTAAAATTATACTATCTAAGTTAAAAACAGTGTGCTTGCTTGCTCTCCCAGCAGCGTCAAGACAAGTCACCTAACCTGTGCGCACCCTACTTGTTCACCTGCCAACCCCGAGACTAATTTGTAGAATTTCTTGAGCTGCCACTGGGTGAACTAACAAAGAAATTGGCCATGGGATTTGGAGATAATAGTGCTGAAGGAAACACTTGACTGGCTGATTTCCCCCTCTCAAATTTATGGATATTTTTTCCCCTTTTCTGTTATTATTTCTGGGTATTCCCTGTTGGAGGTTTGGTTTGTGTGGACTCATCAGTCATTGTTTTCAGGTACTGAGTGCAGCTCCCCACTTTTTTCTTTGTGATATTAGTGTCTTCCCTACCTGAAAGAGTGACCATTTTCTGAGAGGCCAGTGCAGCTGTGGAGGGGGACAGTGTTCTTTTCTGACACCTGGAGAATAGCTGTTAGGGTTTAGAATTCCTGAAAAAAAAATCATCTTAGTCTTGGTCTTTCGGGATATCGTTTATTTGAAGCTGCCTGCTTTCTTTACCTTCTTTCTTTTAAATGTCACACTTCCCTGTTTCACCTTTCTCCGAATCTGAGACCTTAGAGTAAAAAAGAAGTATGCGACAAGAAATTATGGGATTCTTGTATCCAGAGCAAAGTGGTGATGGTTGCAATTTGACTATTTGACATTTTGCAGTTTTATGTGACTCATAACTTTTGTATGGGGGAGCATAGCTGAAACAAATTATCAGACTGGGAATGGCCTCAGGGGCACTGTCTCTGAAGGAAAGGGTTGGAATTTTGAGTCCTTTGCCTTCTGAATTTGACAAATTGATTTATCCTCAGGATTCCTCTGTCTTCTCATTTTCATTTTTCATTGGGTAGTCTGTGATGGGAGGGGATTTTTGCATAAAGAGAAAGAATATAGCAAACTAATACATGTGGAATTAAGCTCCAGTCTACCCCCCCACAAAGAAATGCATACTTGTCTGTTCCTTTTTCAACCTAGAACCTGGACATCAAACTGTTAAATATTTTGCCTATCTTCTCCTTTGGCTTTGTTCTTAAATGTTGAACATTAGTAAATGTCATGGAGACACACCTGTAACTACTTTCTTGTGAGTAAACCAAAGACTTGATTTCTTCTCTTATTCATGATTAATACTTTGCATTCCAAGTTATAGGTAGCATTGGACTCTGGAGGCTGCCTGCCAGTTAGGTTGACTATGGCTTGAAGTTAGTTGGGTTGCTATTCTACTTTGCAGAAGAACCTAAAATGCTTTCATTTTTTTTCTATTGATAAGACTGTTTTTCAATTCAAGACATATTTAATTCACCTCACTAATTTTCTCTTCTCCTTTCCAAGTACTCAGGTTGATCGAATGGGAACATATTGTCATCCTCCTCATGCTATAGATAAATGCGGACTTTCTCAAGCTGAGCCTTAAAATGGCCATTTCTTATCTGTACACTTAATTCTTTCAACTATCTTGACTTTTTCTTTTCTTCACTGTTCTGGCTCTGATATGGGTTAGCTGCCCCTCAGTGAACCAGTACTGTATTTCTTTCCTTGAACCTAACCTTAACCTGCTAGCCATAGGGAAAATCCAGAATGAGTACTTATCGTTCCTTGTGGATTTCCCCCTCTGTCCAACAGACAGTATAGTATAGATGCTTAAGAACAAAGGTAGAGGCTGAGTGCCGTGGCTCACGCTTGTAATCCTAGCACTTTGGGAGGCTGAGGTGGACGGATCACCTGAGGTCAGGAGTTTGAGACCAAACCCTGTCTCTACTAAAAATACAAAAAAGTCAACTGGGCATGGTGGTGCGTGCCTGTCATCCCAGCTACTTGGGATGCCTGTAGTCCTAGCTACTCAGGAGGCTGAGGCAGGAGAATCACTTGAACCAGGAGGCGGAGGTTGCTGTGAACTAAGACCATGCCACTGCACTCTAGCCTGGGAAACAGAGCGAGACTCAGTCTCAAAAAAAAAAAAGAAAAAAAAAAAGAACAAGGGTAGAAACTGGGCCTGTGTTTATGTTGAGAAGTACGTGAATAGACCTGTTCGTATTGATCATATACCTGATAACAATTATTTATTTATTCCCTTATTCATTAGAAAGTATTTTCCCCACATAGTTCTAATATTTACTAACTTAATCATGAAATGAGTCAACCAGGAAAAAGTATCAAAACTGACTGATTTTACTACCACATTTATTGCTATTCTTTTTATTTTCTTCCTAAATTAGGACAGCACCCTGAACCAGTGAAGTTTCAGGGAACTCCTCATTGCTAATCTAATGGGTAATATAGTTCTGTTTTCAGGTTTGTGTGTATTCATTGGAATATACTTCTTGAGAGCTACTATGTGCTAGGTCCTACACTCAACGCTGGGAATTTTTATTTTAGATGGAGTCTTGATCTCTGTTGCCCAGGCTGGAGTGCAGTGGTGCAATCTCAGTTCACTTCAACCTCTGTCTCCTGGGTTCAAGCAATTCTCCTGCCTCAGCCTTCCAAATAGCTAGGATTACAAGTGCCCACAGGCGCCCACCACCATGCCCAGCTAATTTTTGTGTTTTTAGTAGGGATGAGGTTTCACCATGTTGACCAGGCTGGTCTCAAACTCCTGACCTTGTGATCCACCTGCCTTGGCCTCCCAAAGTGCTGGGAATACAGGCGTGAGCAATGCGCCCAGCCCAGTGTTGGGAATTTTTAACAGAAAAAATTAAGTTACCTTCATTAAGAATCCTTAAAGGATCCATGATTATTTTTCTGCCTTATCAATGCTTACTGTTGATATTCTACATCAAGAATCCTGGATTTTTTCTGATTCTTTATCCCTGATCATTATATAACTCTGTGACAATTTCTCCCACAAGTAACAGGAAGAATTAACTTTATGTTAGGACTTTATCTTTTTTTTTTTTTTTTTTTATAAAAAGACGGGGTTTCACCATGTTGGTCAGGCTGGTCTTGAACTCCCGACCTCAGGTGATCCGCCCGCCTTGACCTCCAAAGTGCTTGGATTACAGGCGTGAGCCACCGCGCCCGGCCATGTTAGGACTTTATCTATAGATGTCAATACAGTATTCATCCTATCAGAGAAATGTGTTACAAAAATGCAAGTTATCACCTCTCTACTTTTCTCTGTGTCACTTAACCACACCTGCCACTCAAACCAGATGTACACAGCCTTCTTTTCCTCAGCAAGCTTTTTTTGGGGAATTGCAGTGTCTTTCCAGCTTTAGCTTCCTTTGATGAGGTCAGTTGTCTCTTCCTGGCTATCACAGAGGCTGTCATGCTGACATGATACAGGAGAATGTAGTCCTTAATGAGTGCCTTTGGCACTACTTGTCAATTGCTTATTTTCCAGTGATGTTGCATTAAAGTATTAATTAACCACTAAATTCAAGTTGACCTCTTAATTGAGGAGGCTTTGCTTTCCTGAAGGCAGGCAGGCTGACTTTCCTAACGTGATCTAGCACTCTGGTATGCCAACAAGTTTTGATCAATGTATAACATGTACTTTTACTAAAACTGTTATTGCAATATCAGGTTGATTTGAGGTTGAAGAAGTCACACGGTGTTCTAGAGTGGGATACGTGTTAGTATTAGCAAGAGGTAAGAGACTGGTACCAAAGAGCAAGGCTATGTTTCCTGGAGCATGTGCGGAGTTTGCTTGGTGAGCAGGTGACAGGGCAGGGAGAAGAGCCCTGCTCAGTGACTCAGTGATACAGTTTCTAAGGCCACCAGATGAGGACTAGGAGACGTGATCTTCCTATAAGTGATTGTGTTTTTATTATTGCTGACTTTACTGTTCTATGAGTCTTTTGATTCCTTTAAATAAACTGCCAAGAAATCTAGTATTCAAATGTATGTTGTGAACACAAAAAGATTGAGAACTACTAATGTTGTGTTTTAGAAAATAAACTAGAAGTTGACAGGTTGTTCTCCTGTCTCCTTAAGTAATTCTCTATACAATTTGAGTGAGTCATTTAACCTTTGTCCACTTGACAGGTGAGGGTGTGGTGCTTAGTGCTGTGTTCCTTCCAGAATTTAAGAAGGAAAAATTGGTAAAGTGCTCTAACTTCCTTTGAAAAAGGTATCTGTAGTCCAAGGGAATAAAATTAAATATATGCCTTAGCACCCAGGTTATTTGCAGCACCTGAACTACTTGAGACAAGCTGGGACTGCCAACTTTAGATGTTCCAATGACAAGAACACCTCAATGCTAAGAGACAGGCTCAGGTGGCTGAAAAGGATCCATCTCAGTTTAATAAAAGGAGTTGATAAAGAACATCTGAGTTGTGCTAGGCACCTTTGGGACATACAATAAATACTTCTTGTTGAACTAAATAGAAGCGGTCACAGCAGCAGTAAGGAGGAGGTAAGACTTGTCCAGGCTTTGTACAGAATCTTTTCATAGACTGAAAGGAGCTCACAATGTGTCCTTTGACTATCTCTGGCTAATTATTATTTTAATCTCTTCTCAGCTTTTCCAGGAATATAATGTCAACCAAAGATCTTAGACCATTCACAACTCTTTTGTAAAAATTAATATGGATGTGAAATGAAGCATCAAATCCTGAAGTAGAAAGCTATTCCTGGCCGGGCACGGTGACTCACGCCTGTAATCCCGGCACCTAGGGAGGCCGAGGTGGGTGGATCACGAGGTCAGGAGATGGAGACCATCCTGGCCAACATGGTGAAACCCCGTCTCTACTAAATACAAAAAATTAGCTGGGTGCAGTGGCACGGGCCTGTAGTCCCAGCTACTCAGGAGGCTGTGGCAGGGGAATCACTTAAACCTGGGGTTGGAGGTTGCATGAGCTGAGATTGCACCACTGCACTCCAGCCTGGGGACAGAGCAAGACTCCGTCTCAAAAAAAAAAAACAAAAAACTTATTTCTTAACCCTTTGGGGAAAATGCCAAAATAGTCTTAAAGAAATATTACTCTGTTACCCAGGCTGGAGTGCACTGGGCGATATCAGCTCACTGCAACCTCTGTCTCCTGGGTTCAAGTGATCCTCCCACCTCAGCCTCCCAAGTAGCTGGGATTACACGCGCATGCCACCATGCCTGGCTAATTTTTTTTTTCTTTTTATTTCTTTCAAGGCAGCGCTGAAGGAATACTTTTTTTTTTTTTTTTTTTTTTAATATTCTTTAATTCTTTTTATTCCACAGCATGAAACCGGCTAATTTTTGTATTTTTAGTAGAGAGGGGTTTTGCCATGTTGGTCAGACTGGTCTCAAACTTCTGACCTCAGATGATCCACCCACCTCAGCCTCCCAAAGTGCTCGGATTACAGGCATGAGCCACTGTGCCCAGCCAAGCAAACCTTCTTGACTGAATTTATTACTAACTTGGAGAGAGACCATATAGCTTAATAGTTAAGATAGCTGAATTCACTCTTTTTTTTTTTTTTTTTTTTTTGAGACAAAGACTCACTCCGTTGCCCAGGCTGGAGTGCAGTGGTATGATTTCGGATCACTGCAGCCTCCGCCTCCTAGGTTCAAGCAATTCTCCTTCAGCCTCTCGAGTAGCTGGGATTACAGGCAAATGCCACCACGCCTGACTGAATTTTATATTTTTTAGTAAAAATGGAGTTTTGCCATGTTGGCCAGGCTGGTCTTGAACTCCTGACTTCAAGTGGTCCACCCGCCTCAGCCTCCCGAAGTACTGGGATTACAGGTGTGAGCCCTGCATCTGACCTGAATTCAAATTTCATCCAAACTCATACTAACCTGGAGACCTTGGGCAAATTATTTAACTTGATCTGAGCCTCAATTTCCTCCTCCTCGATTAGATAGGGATTCAGTAAGTTCTTTCAGTAACTACCCTAACAGAAATCGCCAGTCTTCCACGGAACATTTTCCATTCCTGTTTTATATTTCTCCATAGATCTTACCATAATTTAACATACTGTATGGTGAACTTAGTAGTTCTTTCTTCTCCTCCCTCTAGAATGTAATTTCCATGAAGCTGGAAATTTTTGTCTGTTTTGTTCATTGTCTGGCATGTAGTAGGTACTCAACAAATATTTGTCTGATGAGTAAACAAACTTCCTTTAGGGTGGCTGTGAACATAGAATGGGAGCTTTTTATTTTTTTCCTTTATTATTATTTTTTAAAGACAGGGTTTCACCATATTGGTCAGGCTGGTCTCGAACTCCTGACCTCAGGTGATCCACCCGCCTCAGCCTCCCAAAGTGCTGGGATTACAGGCGTGAGCCACCACGCCTGGCTATTTTATTTTATTTTTTTGAGACAGGGTCTCACTTTGTCACCCAGGCTGGAGTGTGGTGGTGCAGACATGGCTCACTCCAGCCCCCAACTCCTGGGCTCAAGCAATCCTTCCACTTTAGCTTTCTGAGTAGCTAGGACCACAGGCCCACGATACCACCCCTGGCTAATTAAAAAATTTTTTTGTAGAGATGGGGTTACCCTATGTTGCCCAGGCTGGTCTTGAATTCCTGGCTCAAGCAATCCTCCCACCTTGGCCTCCCAAAGTGCTGCGATTATGGGGATAAGCCACAGTGCCCAGCCTTGACTGAAAGCTTTTAGAGCACTTATTTTGGCACTTGGCAAGTTTTCCTTGGCTCTAAGGAAGATAATACAAGTCTTATTTATATAACTGATTAATGTATAAAGTATCTTGCTACACAGTGCTCAATTATATCTGAATGCAGGTATGGATATTAGATGATTGTAAATTGTTTTAATGAAATAGTCTGGGCACAGTGACTCATTCCTGTAATGCCAGCACTTGGGGGAGGCCAAGTCAGGAGGATTGCCCAAGGCCAGGAGTTTGAGAGCAGTCTGGGCAACATAGTGAGACCCTATCTCTACAAAAACAAAACAGTGTTTAAGTCAGCTGGGCATGGTAGTGTGGGCCTGTAATCCTACTTACTCAGAAGGCTGTGGCAGAAGGATTGCTTGAGCCCAGGAGTCTGAGGCTGCAGTGAGCTATGATCGCACTGCTGCACTCCACCATGGGGCAACAGAGTGAGACCCTATCTCTTAAAAAAAAAGAAAGAAAGAAATATATGTTGCTATGTCTTATTTTTAGATTCATTTTACTCTCAAGATAACATATTTAAATTGTGCCTAGTTTATAATATTTTCACTGGACATATTTTCATATAAAGTTGTACATGTTTTCTTTTTCTGAAATGAAGTCTTGCTCTGTCACCAGGCTGGAGTGCAGTGGCACCATCTCGGCTCACTGCAACCTCCGCCTCCCGGATTCAAGCGATTCCCCTGCTTCAGCCTCCCTAGTAGCTGGGACTACAGGTGTGCGCCACCACACCCAGCTAATGTTTTGTATTGTAGTAGAGATGGGGATTCACCATGTTGCCCAGGATGGTCTCAGTCTCCAACCTCGTGATCTGCCAGCCTTGGCCTCCCAAAGTGCTGAGATTACAGGCGTGACCCACCACACCCAGGCTAATGTACTTATTTTCATATAATTTTCAGATATAATACACATATAATAGGTGTACATATTTTCTCTCTCCTTCAAGATTGTCAGTTCTCTCAAGTTAGGAACCATAGCTTTTTTTCATAGTTGGTATCCCCAGAGTTTCTGTTCCAGTCTGTTATGTTGTAATCCAAGGATTTGATTTCTTTTTTTTTTTAACCTCTTACTATCATTCCCAAGGTACACTCTTTTTAAAACCTGCTGGAGTGCAGTGGCGCAGACGTGGCTCACTCCAGCCTCCAACTCCTGGGTACTCCCAGAGTGCTGAGAACTCTGGGAAATAAAAAATTCTGTTATGAAAACAGTGATTTCATTTTGGAGGAGGGGAAGATTAGGAGCGAGAGAGTTCAGCATATAACACATTTTACCTGGGGCAAATTCAATTAAAATATGTTAGATGCAGATATAACTGTAAGCCTGAACTAACTAAATCTAATATTTTATTACATCTTTCTGTTCTTCCTTTCTTTTCTTTTCTTTTTTTTTTTTTTTTTTTTTGAGACAGAGTTTTCCTCTTGTTGTCCAGGCTGGAGTGCAGTAGTGTAATATCTTGGCTCGTTGCAACCTCTGCCTCCCAGGTTCAAGTGATTCTCCTGCCTCAGCCTCCAGAGTAGCTGGGATTACAGGCATGCATCACCATGCCCATCTAATTTTGTATTTTTAGTAGAAATGGGGTTTCACCATGTTGGCTAGGCTGGTCTTGAACTCTTGATCTCAGGTGATCCACCCACCTCGCCGTCCCAAAGTGCTAGGATTACAGACTTGAGCCACCGTGCCTGGCTTTCGTTTTTTTTTAAGAGTGGTACTTGGGCTACTAGGAGGCTGAGGTGGGAGGATTACATGAGCCCAGGAGTTCAGGGTTACATTGAGCCAAGAGTAATGTTTGGGGCTTCTTCCTCCTCTTTTTTTTTTTAAGAGACGAGGTCTCACTATATTGCCCAGGCTATTCTCAAATTCCTGGGCTCAAGCCATCCTCCTGCCTTGGTGCCACCTAATGTGCTTGGGACTACTAGTGTGAGCTACACGTCCATCACTCCTCCCCCACTTTGTTTTTGTATAAGTGACTGGTCCCACACACACTGCTTGCTGCATGATCTTTATCATCTACTGCTCTTATAATTCACAGAACAACTCAAAGAAGGCAGGTGTTGTCTGGACATTCCTTCATTCAACAAATGTCTGAGAGTTTCTGCTATACCTTTCACCATCCTGTGCTCTGGAGAAATAGCAACCATGTTTTTCCAAGTAAACTGAAGATTCCAGAATCTCTTCTCACTCTTCTAGCTCTGATTGAGGCCATTGTGCTTTTGGAGCGGTTTCCTGACTGGTTGTTCCCTGCTTATAGTCTTCCTACCTCAGAAATACTTGCCAGTATGTGGCCGTAGACTTCTGGTAAACATGAAAGAATGAACACTTGTGTTTATCTCCACTCTCTCCCAAATCTCTTTCTAAAAATAACAGTAAAGGGGCTGGACACGGTGGCTCACGCCTGTAATCCCAGCACTTTGGGAGACTGAGGCAGGCGGATCTCTTGAGGTCAGGAGTTCGAGACCAGCCTGGCCGACATGATAAAACCCCATCTCTACTATAAATACAAACATTAGCTGGGTATGGTGGTGCGCACCTTTAACCCCAGCTACTTGGGAGACTGAGGCAGGAGAATCGCTTGAACCCAGGAGGCGGAGGTTGCAGTGAGCCGAGATCGAGCCACTGTACTCCAGCCTGGACAACAGAGTGAGACTCTGTCTCAAAAAAAAAAAAAAAAAAAAAGTAACAATAAAGGAATTAGACAAAAGTATATATTCATTGTAAAAAAAAAGAGAGAATAGGGGCCAGGTGCGGTGGCTCATGCCTGTAATCCCAGAATCCCAGCACTTTGGGAGGCAGAGGCGGGCGGATCACCTGAGGTCAGGAGTTTGAGACCAGCCTGACCAACATGGTGAAACCCATCTCTACTAAAAATAGAAAATTAGCCGGGCATGGTGGTGCACGCCTGTAATCCCAGCTACTCAGGAGGCTGAGGCAGGAGAACGGCTTGAATCTGGGAGGCAGAGGTTGTGGTGAGCCAAGATCGCGCCACTGGACTCCATCCTGGGCAACAAGAGGAGACTCCATCTCAAAAAAGAAAAAGAGAATTGTAAAAAGAGTGATGACTAGCAAGTGATGACAAGAACATTTCTCTTCTAGAAGAAACAAAATTACATATGAAGGGAACTATGAATTTATTATACTGTTCCCATATTTGTGAATATTTATATAGTCATAATACTGTAATAATTTACAGTAACCCAAACATGGGATATAACTATTTTGGAAGGATGGGGGGAGAAAAGAGGGTAGGAACAGATCATCTCCCATCGTAGGAAACCAGTAGATAATAGCAGTAATTGAGAAATCAGTAATGGGCCAAGTGCATTGGCTCACGCCTGTAATCCAAACTCTTTGGAAGACTGAGGTGGGCAGATCACTTGAGGTCAGGAATTTGAGACCAGCCTGGCCAACATGGTGAAACCCTGTCTCTACTAAAAATTCAAAAATTAGCTGGGTGTGGTGGTGCACACCTGTAATCCCAGCTACTCAGGAGGCCAAGGCAGGAGAATCCCTTGAACCCGAGAGGCAGAGGCTGCAATGAGCCAAGATCACGCCACTGTACTCCAGACTGGGCAACAGAGTGAGACTGTTTAAAAAATTTTTTTAAAAGAAATATCAGTAATATTAGAAATATGATGGTTAATTATCAGAAGGAAAGCAAAAAAAAATTTGAAAAGTGATAACCTATGCGAACAAAAATCAAGGGGGTGGGTCATGGGGCTGGAAGCTGCTATTTAACTTTATTAGCCTTGAATACTTTTTAACTTAATTATGGGTATATAGTACTTTGATAAAAATAAAAATTTAAAAGCTGTCCACTGTGTAATTTTCTTGCTGAAAAATGTCAGAAGATTCTCTTTCCTGCCACACAGATGACAAGTTCCTTATTTTTTTTCAACCTGATCTCTATATTCTTTATATAAGGCTTTGCTTCCCACTGAACTGGTATTAGCCCTTGACTCCTGAATCTACTTTGAGCAGTAACCTCTTCTCCTTTCCTCCTTTCCACTTGCTTCAAGCCCTAGCTTCTCTGTCCTCTGTAGGTTTCCTGCTCCTCCTCAGGTGGCCACTGGTGCCCAGTGGCCCCTTCCTCAATGGCTGTGGCTGTGATTGTCTGTCCCTCATTAGATACTCACATTGCCCTTTCTCATTTGTAATGCATTTTTTTTTTTTTTCAAAGATAGAGTCTGGCTCTGTTGCCTAGGCTGGAGTGCAGTGGCATAGTCTCAGCTCACTGCAACCACGGCCTCCTGGGTTCAAGTGATTCTCCTGCCTGTGCCTCCCGAGTAGCTGGGACTACAGGCATGTGCCATCATGCCCAGCTCATTTTTGTATTTTCTAATAGAGACAGGGTTTTACAACGTTGGCCAGGCGGGTCTTGAACTTCTGGCCTCAGATGATCTGCCCACCTCAGTCTCCCAAAGTGCTGGGAATACAGACATGAGCCACTGTACTGGCCTCATTTATAATGCTTTTGATGGAAGTCTTATCTCCCCAACTGGATTGTAGACTCCAACCAAGCAAGAAGTACATCTTATTACCATTTTATATACATCTTCCACAGTGCTGTTTGATAAATATCTGTTTAATATTCAGTTCTCACTCAGCCATCAAAAAGCTTTCTGTTTTGAGATCACTGTTCTTTATTCTAGGCATGTCTCAAGACTCTGTACTTTAGTCTAGATCCCAAATCTTTGTGTCTTTGTCAGCCTTAGTGAGGTTGAAGGCCAAGGCTTTATCTCTTTGCTGGTGATACTGTCGCCGGTTGGCACAGTGTGCTAGTTGTTTTTTTATAGAACATAACATGAACAGTTCCTAATCGTATAATTTCTGTGAATGTTTCAGCAAAACTATGTATACATTTCAGAAGTTTTGTGTTATTTGTGAGAAATGCTAATTTATCGTTGGCATCACTGTTTTGGGGATGGATGAACCTTTTTCCTTTCTCTACCTCCTTGCTTCATGATCCCTTACACTGCAAAGAGCAAGGAAAAACCAAAAGTAAACAAAGCCCTATGTAATCTCCACTTTTTCTCTTTGTACTCTCTAAGAATAACCACCTGGTTTTGCATGCTCCCTAGAGAGGCTTCCTCTGTGATATATCTTAGCCTATTGAGCCCCAAAGTTACTTGAAACATGTAGGTCACTAGTTTTTAGAGAACAGTGAACTCTCTGAGAAAGTATGGTAAAAACTTAGACCCTACCCCTCAGAAAAAAATATGTACACATAACTAGTAATGTGTGCCCAGGATTTTTTTTTTTTTGGTTTGTTTGTGTTTGTGTTTTTGTTTTTGAGACAGAGTTTCACTCTTACTGCCCAGGCTGGAGTGCAATGGTGTGATCTCGGCTCACCACAACCTCCACCTCTCGGATTCAAGCAGATCTCCTGCCTCATCCTCCCAAGTAGCTGGGATTACAGGCATGCGCCACCACGCCTGGCTAATTTTGTATTTGTAGTAGAGGTGGGGTTTCTCCATGTTGATCAGGCTGATCTCAAACTCCTGACCTCAGGTGATCAGCCCGCCTCGGCTCCCAAAGTGCTGGGATGGCAAGTGTGAGCCACCACACCCGGCCCAGGATTTTGTTTTTATTCCGATATGGTAAGGACAAAAGATGAAGAGATGATTGCCATTGAAGGGATAGTTTGTTCCCTACAGTTCCCAAGAGATGAGGTTGTGCCATGCCATGCCCCACAACACAAGGCCACATGGGGAAGTACCAGGGAGTCGGGAGGCAAAAGGAGGGCGTGAAAGGAGCATGAGCCTTTATTGTCAGGGGAAGGGGTGGGTGAGGCTAAGTAAGTTTAGGATTGGATCAGTTTGAATAATTTTGGCAGGCTCTGTGCTGTAGGTGTGGGCACTAGGTGTCCATACTTGTTCCTGGGGTGATTTAGGGCTGAGGGAATATTGTCTTGGTGTTTGATAAAGGAGGTAGTTAGGGTATGGACTCTGAATTGGTTGGTTTGCATATCAAAGGCAAGTTGTTTGCCATCTCTAGGAATTAACTAACCCTGGGAGGTACAGTTGCTTATCTGCAAAGCCCCTAAGATGTCAAAGCATCATCAAATACAGAAAATTAAAAATATGATTAATATAATAACACACTCATGCACACATGCAGAATTTTATTTGCTATTTCAGGGGTTTCTTGAACCACCTGAAGCCTATCTGTAGACCCAAGGTTCAAAACCCAGATTGGATCCTGGGAGCTCTGCGCCTTCGAATACAGTGTTTGAGTTTAGTTTAGACCATCTCAGGAAGGTCTGTAGCTAATTATTAAATCCAAGGAAATGTAGCAACTGCTCAGCGTTTATGGTAAAGCTTTTCTTCCTACTTTGTTTTGACTTTTATGCTAGGAGCTTATTTGTGGGTATTTTGTGCCAAGAGGGATAAGCCTGCATTCTCTAATTGCTGCACCAAGTCTGCTCACAGGGCGTCCTGATGACATCTTAAATACATGGAAATTTTTGAATGCGTGAAAATATCTAGTGCTGATTCTCTGGCACCTGCTCTTCTCTTCTTGGAGTTTATCCCATTGCCTAATTCTGTACATTGTTTCCAAACCTTTCATTAACCATTGTTGGAATTTTTGCTTTTTAACCTCAGCATCCCCACTTATCTTTTGAACAGAAACAAAACCATCTCTGACTACTAGGCATTTCCTAGAGTGAAAAGCTCCCTATCTCTCCTTTTCTGACTTTTCAGAGCATGAAATGGCTGTGCTAATCCTGTTGGCCCCAAGGCAAGAGTCTTGGAGAGGCTAACTAAAAAAAAGGCTTGTTTCCATCTTGGATCCTCCATAGGCCAGAGCAGGAATTTTTTTTTACATTTTACCAACTTGCAGAGGGAAACCTGCCCACCCTGGCTTTGTTTTGGCTGCAGCTATATTTCCCCTGCGTGAAACCATCAATTTCTTAGTGCCTCGAGTACTGTGCTAGATAGATTTCCAGAAGTTGGGTGCTTTCCTGGAGTTGCAGAAATCAAACAAAAGGGTTTTTAGGAATTTTGGAAGGGCCATTCTAATTGAGTGGGTATTTTCTCAAAGCCGAAGGTACTTTGAGTCCTAGTTAACAAATTGAGTTGCAACTCTGTGCTTTGTGCAAGGTACTCTTTAGTTAGGTGCAAGGATTCAGAGGTACTTGAGTCTCTCAGAGGGATTTCAGGTAGTCCCTACTCTTAAGGAGCTGACTGACAGTCAAATAATACGAGTCAGATACATTTAAGTAGCCCTTTGATTCTTTATTTAACATCTGCATACCTTCTTCAGCAGAGCATCAAGATATTTCATATAAAGTTGTAGAAACTGTGTGTGTTCTTGCTGCCAAATCTTGGGGATTCAGATTCAGGAAAAGTGTTGAGTGGGAAAAGAACAGGTATACTTGGCTTGTAGATTTTGAGTTGGCCCCTGGTGGGCTGAATTTTAAATCCATCCTCAAGTGGAGTGAATAATGGTAGAGCATCCTGCGGAGGGCAGGAGATTGAGCAGAGAACTGTGACAGAATGAGAGAGAAACAAAGTGCTATGGGGCTTCTGAAGAGGAGATCATATTAGGTTAGTGAGATTAGAAAAGACTTCTTAGAAAAGGGGATTATTGGCTAGATGCAGTGACTCATACCTATAATCCTAGCACTTTGGGAGGCCAAGGCAGGCAGATCACTTGAGGCTAGGAGTTTGAGACCAGCCTGGCCAACGTGGTAAGACCCCATCTCTGCTAAAAATACAAAAAAAATGAGCTGGGTGTGGCGGCACATGTCTATAATCCAAACTACTTGAGAGGCTGAGACAGGAGAGTCGCTTGAACCTGGGAGGTGGAGGTTGCAGTGAGCTGGGATTGTGCCACTGCACTCCAGCCTGGGTGACACAGCCTGGGCGACCCTGTCTCAAAAAAAGGGTGTTGGGGGGGTGATTATTTGAGACAGTCCTTGAATGGGAGATGAAGGATGAAGGGGATTTTAGTAAACACTGACTAGCAGAGGGAGGAAGGAATCTAGATAGTGGGGGCAATAGGAGCAGAAGGTGTAAATGGGATGTGTTTAAAACACATGTACAAAGTAGCAGTGGGAGACAAGCACAGAGGGGCGGATGACAGACAGGTCCAGATTGAGAAGGGCCTTGAAGACCAAGGTGTCTACCTCAGTGTAGTTAGTGAGGAGCCACTAAAGCTTTAGAGCAGGTGTCAGTGTAGTTAGTGAGGAGCCACTAAAGCTTTAGAGCAGGTGAGTGACACAATCAAAAATCTGCTTTTAAAAGCAATCTGGCATTGAAGACAGGAGTGAGGAGAGTAAAGAGGAAGATAGATAGTTTTGTATGGGACAAGGACCTGGTGCTTAGTGTTGACTGTAAGATTATTTCCTGGTGTTTTCCATGCCCCAAGGGGTGTAGAGAGAAGCTTGCAGGTTTTTGTGTCTTCTTTATGATGACCAGCAACAGAGCTGGTCTTAAAAAGGTGTGTGCTTACATCGCCATGCTCACTTGTTTGCATGCATCCATAACTTGTGATAGGAGGTCCTGTGTTTTCTGAGAGGTGCATGCAGCTGTGACAGAAAGGAAAACACCAAAAACATCTTAATCTCCTTTGCCAGATACCTCTTGTAAAAGCTAGAAATTTGCCACAGGCCTTTCTCAGACATTTATCTGACCTGACATTAAAATTAAGTCTTTTTGTTTTCAGGATAAGATGTTGTATGGCATCAAGATGGCATCGAAGAGAAAAGCTTGGGCCTGGGCATGTGTTTGTATGTTTCATCTGTGCACACAGACTGTTCCTAGTTTGAACTCAGGAATCCCATGGCTCTAGAGTCTCTGCTTTTGTGTGGTACAAAGTTTATGTGACTGTGTGTTACTCAATAGCTGCCTGCAGAATGGTGCCACCAGTATAGTAGCTCAGGCTTTACATGGTATGGACTTGATTCATCAAGACTCAGGACATGTTTCTGTGGGCATAATCTTTTATGTCAGGAATTCCAAATAAGCGGAATGGAGACTTTCTGCCTGCCTCTGGAATTTAGTGGGAGTCCACATCCCCAAATACTTAACTTTAGCCAATTATGACCTCCCCCATACCTTGTTGGTCAAACCGTAAGATTGTGGGAAAGCGCGTAAATGTTCTTCTTTACTTTGTATTCTCTGTTGTTTGCTTCCTTCCTTCGTATGGTGAGAAATTTTAAAAATACGTTCAAGCACATACCCAGAAATTTTAAAGTAGTAGTTATACAGGCATATGTATGACATGCATTTTTACTTCCACAACCAAAATTTAAAAGTTACTGACATTTTGCCCTATTTACCTCAACAAATTGAGTAGTTTTGCCCCATTTGTCTCAACAAATTTATTGTATTTTATTTTTTGAGTCAGGGTCTTCCTCTGTCACCCAGGCTGGAGTGCAGCAGTGGCAGGATCACAGCTCGCTGCAGCCTTGACCTTCCAGGCTCAAGAGGTCCTCCCACCTTAGCAGGGACCATCATGCCTGGTTAATTTTTTGATTTTTTGTAGAGATAAGGTCTTACTATGATGCCGAGGCTGGTCTCAAACTCCTGAGCCCAAGAGATCCTCTGCCTCAGCCTTCCCGAATGCTGGGATTATACATGTGTACCACGACTCCTGGCCCTAATTTTTATTTTATTTTATTTTATTTTATTTATTTCTTTTTGAGATGAGGTCTCACTATGTTGCCCATACTGGCCTTGCGCTCTTGGCCTCCAGCCATCCTCCTACCCTGGCCTCTCAAAGTGTTGGGATTACAGGTGTGAATCGCCATGCCTGACTTTCCAACAGATTTTTGAAAATGAAACATTTCAAATAAAGTTGAAGTTCCTTTGACCGCTTTGATTATCTTTCCCACTTCACAGAGAGGCAGCCACTCTTATGAGTTTGGTTTATATGATTGTACTTTATCTCATATAGCTTAATATGTTAGAAAAATACTGTTTTGTATTTTAAGAGTTGTACTTATATAAATGGGGTCATATGTATATAGATTATCTTATAACTTTTAAAATTTAGTATTCTAAGTCCATGTTGATATAGTTTGCTTGATTTGGTTTATTTCTTCTGTTACATAATATTCTAATAGTTGTTCATATGTCTTGTTGTCTGTTCCCTATTGATGAACATTTAACTTTCTAGATTTTTCACTCTTATAATGTGCCCTGAAATTCTGTACACATGCGGTGTTTTCTCTAAGATGGTTACACAGAGATGGAATTGTTCTGGCTCATCTTCAGTTATATAGCACCGAGTTTTTTGGCTACCAGAGCCGTAACACTCTTACTTCTTAGACATATGGAAGGCATCTCAGGGTATTAGTCTGACTGGCACTGAGTGAAAAGAGGGAACTTGAGGCTCCTGACCTTCATTGGTAAACAAAGGATCCAGGAGTTTTTCTGAAGTCCTTCAACTCTTTAGCTTCATGGAATAAGTAAGTGTGTATGTCGAATACAAATGTATAATTTTTTTACTCTGTGTTTTTTTAGGGGGTGTGTGTGTGTGTGCGTGTGTGTATGTGTGTGTGTATTTATTTATTTATTTATTTTGGGATGGAGCCTTGCTTTGTTGCCCAGGCTGGAGTACAATGGCATGATCTTGGCTCACTGCAACCTCTGCCTGCCAGGTCCAAGAGATTCTCCTGCCTCAGCCTCCGAAGTAGCTGGGATTACAGGCACCCCCACACACACCACGCCCATCTACTTTTTGTATTTTTAGTAGAGACAGGGTTTCACCATGTTGGCCAGGCTGATCTTGAACTCCTGACCTCAGGTGATCCACCTGTCTCAGTCTCCCAATCTAGGATATAAATGTTTAAATAAGTTGTTATAAATATAAGTGTCACTGTCTCTGCCCATCCTTTTAAAATTTATAAAGTAAATATAGTTTCACTGTAAATAAGGAATACCAAAGGCTGGGCGTGGTGGCTCACACCTGTAATCCCAGCACTTTGGGAGGCCAAGGCAGGCAAGTAACGAGGTCAAGCGATCGAGACCATACTGGCCAACATGGTGAAACCCCATCTCTACTAAAAAAAATACAAAAATTAGCTGGGCGTGGTGGCTCAGGCCTGTAGTCCCAGCTACTTGGGAGGCTGAGGCAGGAGAATTGCTTGAACCAGGGAGCCGAGATTGCACCACTGCACTCCAGCCTGGCAACAGAATGAGAGTCTGTCTCAAATAAAAAAAAATAATAATAATAATACGAAAACATATATAGTAAAATGTTTTCTTCCCGGGCTGAGCGCAGTGGCTCACGACTGTAATTCCAGCATTGTGGGGGGCCAAGGTGGGTGGATCATGAGGTCATGAGTTTGAGACCAGCCTGGCCAACATGGTGAAACCTCATCTCCACTAAAAACACAAAAATTAACCAGATGTGGTGGCACGCGCCTGTAATCTTAGCTACTCAGGAGACTGAGACAGCAGAATTGCCTGAACCCGGGCAGCGGAGGTTGCAGTGAGCCGAGATCGCACCACTGCACTGCAGCCTGGATGACAGAGCAAGGCTCCATCTCAAAAAAAAAAAAAAAATTTCTCTTTCCACTCTTGCAATTCCATTCCCCAAAGTTGGTTTGGTTTGTAGCATGTCTTTCCAAGTTTTTTCTATGCGTAATCAAAAATGTGTATGTTTATACATCTGTATAATTTTCATCATTTTGTTTCGTAATGGAAATGGGATCATACAGAACAATATCCAGGAATTCTGTCTGTCCGTATATCTAGATCTGCTTTATTCTTAGTAGTGGCTGCATAGTGTTCCATAGTGTAGTTGAACACAATTTGGTCACCTATTTTCTTCCCCATGGATGTTTAGATTTATTTATAATGAAAGACAAACTCTTTTTGCAAAATATAGTTGCTTAATCCTGTTCCAGAATGTATATAACAGACTAAAAACTCCTTTAAATTATGATTTGGTTCTTTATAATTCAGCCAGTCCCTCTAGTATGCGTAGATAGTAAAAGCCATCTAGAAGGCTAGGCTTGGTGGCTCATGCCTGTAATCTCAGCACTTTGGGAGACTGAGGCGGGCGGATCACCTGAGATCAGGAGCTCGGGACCAGCCTGACAAACACGGTGAAACCCTGTCTCTACTAAAAATATAAAAATTAGCTGGGTGTGGTGGTGCGCACCTGTAATCCTGTTACTCAGGAGGCTTAGGCAGGAGAATCGCTTGAACCCAGGAGGCGGAGGTTGCAATGAGTTGAGATTGCACCACTGCACTCCAGCCTGGGGACAGTGCGAGACTCTGTCTCAAAAAAAAAAAAAAAGCAACCAAGACCTGTTATCTCACTTGCAGAGGAGCAGTTTATAAGGCCATGGTGACATTCCTTGTGTATTTCGTGTTTATGGATGGCAGTATTCTAAGTATCTAAAATGCCTTGTATATTTCATGTTTATGGAATGACATTTCTTGTGTATTGCATGACATTCCTTTTGTATTTCATGTTTATGGATGGCTATACAGTATCTAAAATGTGAAGGAAGGGCTGGGCATGGTGGCTTAAGCTTTTAGTCCCAGCTACTCAGGAGGCTGAGGTGGTAGGATCACTTAAACCCGTGAATTCAAGGCTGTAGTAAGCTATGATCATGCCACAGCACTCCAGCCTGGGCGACAGAGCAAGATCCTGTCTCTTAAAAAATTAAAAACTTAAAAAATACATATGAAGAAAAAGTTGATTCCTTCTCTCAAGGGGTTCACCATCTCAAGAAGAAAGAAAAATTATATAGTACCAATGGAAAATCGATGGCTCAGCATACACAGAGACAAAAACATTTAAACTCAGAGGAAACTTTATGTACTTGTAGTCAGGTAACCTAACAGATGACAAAGTTTTGTATTATGAAAAACAGCTAGTGGTGTGCAGACAGGGATTTCTCTCTAATTCAGGAAAGCTTCTGGGAGGCGGTCGGGTTTTAAACAGGCTTCAAGACTGGAAAGGCTCATCTGGATGGCTGTCTGTCTTCCAAGTGGGTGCTTTTAGCAGCGTCTCAATATATGGCTTGCTAATATTGCTTTTCAACTGGGTGCCTGGCGTTACTGTTTGAACACTGGATTTTAATTAGAAGCTATTTCAAATTAGCTATCTTTTTATGACAAGTGCCGTTCTCCTTAGATTCCACATCATATGCCTGGTTCTGAGGACTACTCAAGTTTCGGAGCAGTTTATGGGGTGAAACATTCCCATTCACCATGCTCTCTCCCACTTATTTTTGCTGCTTATTTTCCATTAGTGGGTTCCTGCACTTCGGAACAAAGGTCCGAAACATTTTTTCCACTTTAGGATCTATGGGAAAGCATCATGGCTGGGCCAGTAGGGCAGAATGTCTTTTTTTTTTTTTTGAGATGTAGTCTTGTTGCCCAGGCTGGAGTGCAGTGGCATGATCTTGGCTCACTGCAACCTCCACCTCCCCAGTTCAAGTGATTTTCTTGCCTCAGCCTCCAAGTAGTTGGGATTATAGACGTGTGCCACCACACTGGCTCATTTTTTTTGTATTTTTAGTACAGATGAGTTTCACAATGTTGGCCAGGCTAGTCTCAAACTCCTGACCTAGGGTGATCTGCCTGCCTGGGCCTGCCAAGTTGCTGGGATTACAGGTGTGAGCCACTGCGCCCAGCCTATCTTCTTGTAGGCAACCGTCACCACCAGACACATTAAGAATCACTAATATTTTGACCTTACTCAAAAAAGCCTCAGTTCCATTATAATAATCAAGTTAGCCGGATACTTTATCTCGATGCCACAAGTCTCAAAGTTAACATTTTCCTTGAATCTCGTTGTGGAACACCCTCAAGATTGTCGGCCGTTAAATTTCCACCCCCCCTTCCAAGGTGAATGTGAAGTTGGACTCACATTTAGGAGTCCACTTTCCTATCTGACCTCACCGTTGACCACCAAGTTCTGGGAGCTTTGTTAGCCCTGGGAGCTTAGCCTCTCTGTCTCTGGGTAATGGTAATATGGTAGTGATTGCAGTGGACTGACACCATGCTGTCCTTAGAGACTGAATGAACCAGGCTTTGAATTAGAGGGCTCAACAGGCTTGGGAGTTTTTCGCCTTTCTTTGCTGGTAGGAGGCCCGTCCTCTTCTTGCATGGTGGCCCCAGCTGACTCAGCTGTAATACTGAACCCTGAAATGTACAGGTGCTGATTTGACAGGAGCTTTTCACCCTTTAGAAGCTGGGCCCCCTAATGTGAATGTAGGCTCATAGAGCAATAATTCAAGTGTAGGTGGCCTGTAAGGAAAGTTTTAACAAAAGAGTTGGTTAAGAAGCTGATTTATTTTCTTGCTTTAACTCTCTTGTCATGTGCTGAGTGGGGGCGGAAGAGAAGGGGAGGGTGGGGACTGGTGCTGCTGAAAGCATTTATCTTCATTTCTGCCATCTCCCAGTGTTTATTACCCTGTGATCGACAGATGAGGAAAGCTGCCAGTCAAACCCACGTTCAGCACATTTCCATTTCCCTTCATTGCAGATTTTAGGCTTTTGAAACCTGCATCCTCTTTGCAGCAATAAAGGTCGTTTCCCTCCTGCTGCTGACAAGCCCAAGACCCTCTGGTCCAATTCCACTGGCTTGTGCTTCCACCAAACAATAAAAGCTGCGGGAGTCTCAGCAATTTAAGACAAGTGATTGGTGAGAGCCATTTAGTGTTTGAGTCAGTCGCTCTCTTTATCTTTCTCTCTCACCTTTTTCTCCCTCAGTCCTTCTCCCTGCCTTCCCCCCCCTCTCTGCCCATTCTTATGCTGCTGAGGCGCCCCCTTAAGCAGCCGCATTGCATAAGGATGAGAGGCTGACAGTTTTCCTGGCTTCACCTAGGGGACCTGCCTAAGCCAGTGTCCTCTGTTACTGGGATTAAGTATTGGCAGTGTCAGGTTGTGGGGAATGTGTTAGTGGAGGTAGAGTAATTCTTAATATTCTTATCCACTTGCATGTCTTCTGTCAGAGGTAGAGGCTTTGAGGAAATCCCTGCCTGGTGGGAGCAAAATGCTAGGTGTTTTGTTTGGGATTTTTTTCTCCCTGTTTTTCCAGAACACTACGTTTTTTGGAATACTGTTCCTAGTAATCTTTCAGTAGCATGTGTTCTTGTGAGCTTATTTGTTTTTGTCTTAAATAATGTTTGTGGGTGGACGAAAGGTAATGATACTCATTTCTTTGAAAATGGATGTTCTGCTTTCATAATTACTTGTCCCAATTACATCATTAGTGTAAGTGCAGGTAATTGCTTCATTAGGATGTATGTATTGAAGGAGGGCAAGTCTACCGCATGGTGATAAAAACGGGCCTCACCCTCTTTCTCTGCCCACACAGGAGCATCTCAGCTTGACTTCAGGGATCTAGGAGCCACCAGCCGCCCTGTAAACAGCCAGGATTAATCTTGGGTTTCAGTGTGATAGGAGGAAGGAATAAGGACCTATTTAAGAGCAGCTTACTCCCTTTCTTTGGGTTGGTAACTCATTGCTAAACTCTGGATGTGCATTCAAGGCAATGTGATTGAATCATTGGGGGATTACTGAATTAGGGAGCAAAGTATTCTAATGGAAGCTGTGTGCTTTCTGAGGCTTAGTAGGTCTGATGGCATGAGTCCTATCTTCTGAGTTATTTGACTGGCTTTTTAAGGGACTCTGCATTCTCATTCTGGCCATGCCAGATCAAGAGGTTGTATTCTCTCATCAGACCTAACTACTTTCCTGTAGAGTTGAATATTATTCTGATTTTATGCCTTGTCTGTAAAAAAAACTTTGTGTGCATGCTATCTAGTTAATGCATCTTCTCTTTCAAAGCATGTTAAAAGCTAATATCAATAGTATGTGATTCTGCTTATATGAGGCTATCTAAAGTAGTCAAATTCATAGAAAGTAGAATGGTGGTGACCAGGGACTGGGGAGAGAGGCAAAGAGGAGTTGTTTAATGAGTATAGAGCTTGAGATCTGTTACGTACAGTTTTACTGAACTGTACACTTAAATATGTTTAAGATGGTAAAATTTTCTGTTGTATTCTTTTTAGCAGAATTAAAAAAAAAAAAGCTAGGCTGGATGCAGTGGCCCATGCCGGTAATCCCATCAATTTGGGAGGCTGAGGCAGGAGAATCACTTGAGGCTAGAAGTTTGAGACCAGCCTGGGTAACATACTGAGACCCCATATCTACAAAATTTGTTTTTTTTTTTTTTTTAAATCAGCTGGGCATGGGGTACGTACACCTGTGGTCCCAGCTACTCGGAAGGCTCAGTTAGGAGGATCACTTGAGCCCCGAAGGTTGAGGCTGCAGTAAACTGTGATTGTGCCAGTGCACTCCAACCTGGGCATCACAGCAAGAACCCATCTCCATCTCAAAAAACAAAAAACAAAAAACAAAACAAAAGCTAATACCAGATTCCTTGTTCCACTTACTACTTGGCTCCAGATAGGAAGGCTCTGTCTATCTACTGCTGTGTCTCTAATGAATATCAGGTTAATATCTCTTTCTTTTGTTGACCTGTTATAAATCTTACTCTGGCGTGGCCATATAATCCTGGTTAGAATTGTTGTTTTGATAAATTTTTTTATGAAGCTGTGATACATAGGAATATTTCACAGTTTGCCAGGCATGATGGCTCACACCTATAATCTCAGCACTTTGGGAGGCCAAGGTAGGAGGATCACTTGAGCCCAGGAGTTTGA
Organism: Ateles fusciceps; assembly: GCA_036589455.1. NCBI lineage: Eukaryota > Metazoa > Chordata > Mammalia > Primates > Atelidae > Ateles > Ateles fusciceps. The sequence goes on along the minus strand of JAZHEH010000681.1, from coordinate 16,234,664 downwards.
GACCAGTTTGGGCAACACAGCAAGATCCCATCTCTAAAAATTAAAAATTAAAAAAAAAAATTCATAGCTGTTTCTTTTCCTTTCCTTGTGTACTATCTGTATTCCAGGCCTTGCTATTTTCCTTGTTGAATTCTCAGACTATCATTCGCTTTATTGGCCTGATCCAGTGTCCTTGGCCTCAATAGTATCTTTCTCAGGTCTGCCCCCAAAGTTCATGATTTGCATGTGGACTAATACTATCCTTGTTCTTTGGAGCCTTCAGGAGTTTATTGGACAATAAAATCACGCTGATTTGGGGGGCCTAATTCCTACAAATAAGACATGTAACTATTGAAGTCTGTATTTACAAAATATTTACCCTTTAATTCGTGTTAAATATATTGCAAACTTATTTAATGATTAATCTCAGCATCAGATTAAATGACTGGTGGGATAGTTATTAAGCCGCCTAAATATGACAGACCAAATGCCTTACTCAGAACATTTCCTATGCCAGAATTATAGACAGCCACGTGCTGCCTGTTTAGGATTTATTTTTGTGGTTTGCAGAAAATGATGTCCCCTAATGCTCTTCATATCTTTTATTTTAGCCTCAGGAAAAAGTGCACACTCTATTTCAGCTGTAGATAATACACTCAGAATTGGTCTTTGAAGCCCTACTTTTTCTTTGCAATGGAAATAGTTCTATTTATCTCAAGTCCTTTTATGATTGCTGGTTTTCCACACAGTATACATTCTACAGAAAAAAAAAAAAAAAAAACAACTACTATTCCCGTATGAACCTATTAGTTATAAAATATGGTAGAATATTATTCGGTCATAAAAAGGAATGAAGGCAGGTAGAGTGGCTCATGCCTATAATCCCAGCTACTAGGGATGCTAAGGTGGGAGGATTCTTGAGCCCAGGAGTTCAAGGCTGCAGTGAGCTGTGATTGCACCACTGCATTCCAACCTGGGTGGTAGAATGAGACCTTGTCTCAAAAAAAAAAATGAGGTACTGAAACATGGAATAAGCATGGATAAACCTTGAAAATGTTTTGCTGAGTGAAAGAAGCCAGACACAGAAGGCAACCTACCATATGATTTCATTATGTGAAATGTCCAGGAGAAACAGAGCTATAGTAAGAGAAAGTAGATTAGTTATCGGCTAGGGCGGGAGTGGGACAGAGTAAAAGGGAATGACTGTTAATGGGGATGGTATTTAGGGGAGATGAAAATGCCTGAAATTAGACAGTAGTGATGGTTGTTGTAAAATGATTTGGTGATGGTTATACAACTATGTGAATATGCTAATAACCCTTGAATTGTATACTTTAAAATAGGTGAATCGTAAGTTATATCTCAATAAAGCTATAATTTTAAACAGACACACACATATATTTGGCCATTTTTCTCAATGTCAGAATCATAAATGGGAATCAGAGAAACTTGGGACACTTCTAGCCATGGAAAAAGTCTTCTTATTTATCATCAGGGACTCTTTCCAGGTACCCAGGCTATAGGGTACGTTGACTATGATTTTAGATTAGGTTGTTAAATGATGATTAGAATGAGTATGACTGAGTACTTTGTTACACTTCCTTCTTAGGACAGATTTTAAGACTGCATTTGAATGAAGCTTTCTGGAAAGATTGTGTTCTTCCTAAGATGCCATTCAGATATACTTAGAAAGGGAAGATGGTTTCCATGTTTAAATAATTATCTAAACGTAGAATTGCTCTGAGAATTATTTTTTTATAAACAGAAGCCAGTGTATTTATTTACAGAGAGCTCAGATAATCCATAAGAGAAAAGTTAAAGTAACCAAAGCTGGGTAGGGTAGCTTGTGCCTGTAGTCCTAGTTACTGGGAAGTCTGAGGTGGAAGGAAGGATTACTTGAAGCCCAGGAGTTCAAGGCCAGCCTGGGCAACATAGTGAGATTCCATCTAAAACAAACAAACAAAACCATAAAAACCTTAAGATACCAAAGGTTAAAATGTACATAAGACATGAGTAGACCATCTAAAAGATACACAGTGAGCTAGTAAACAAATGAAAAGATACTCACCAGTACTCTAAATTATTAAAGAAATGAAATGGATGCAAAAAATGGGATTACCATTTTTCACTTCATAAATTGATAGACATTTATATTGAATAGTGTTTTCTTAATAACAGCATTATTGAAATATGATTCACCTACCATACAGCCCACCTACTTAAAGTATACAGTTCAGTGGCTTTTAGAATATGGAGTTGTGCAATCATCATCACTGTTTATATATTTCATATCATTTTTATAACCTCCTAAAAAACCCCATAACATCAGCAATCACTTCCCCTTTCCCTCTCTCACATCCCTCCAGCCCTAAGCAACTGCCAATCTATTTGAAAAGTTGAAAAGTTGTTCAGTTGGACCTGCCCTGGGCTTTCTAGTCTCAGCTCTCCTCCAGCTCAGCTGGTCAAGAGAGCAGAGACTAGAAAGCCCAGGGCAGGTTCGTATAACAACCAAGCAGAAAGATAGTAATTGTGTCTCCAGGATGATGAGTGTTTACATCCCCAACCTCATTCTTATTTCATCTTTCCAGTGGCAACACAGTTAGAGATGGCCGTTTTGAATTACAGTCTCAAGTGAAACAGATTTTGCAGGACTGAAATGTAATTTAATCGTTTCCTTCTTTGCAACTTGCCCTTTTTTACCCTCCGCAAATTAGCTTTTCTGATAGATTTGCTAATGATTCTCATTGTTTAGTATCTTCACTGAACTGTTGAATCATACTCTTCATTTCCCTGCTCCTAGAACAGATCTTAGAAGCTGTGAAGCTGTTTTGAAAAAAGGTTCCTAATTCTTTCCAAGCAACAGAAGAGAAGAGTTTCTGAGAGAAGCAAAGGTAGAGAGATGCACAGGGGCTATTAGGCTTGGCAGAGCTCACCTGTCATGTGACTGTGATGATTATTATGGTACTATCCCTAGATTCCAGGAGCTCTGGCCTACAAGTTGAAGACCTGATTCAGAGAATGAGATTTGGCAGCTTAGTTTTTGCCATTGTTGTTGGCTGATAATTGGCCAGGATCACTGGATTTAAGCTTCTTTTCCCCCCTTGTTTTGTCTGTCATCAGAATAATCTTTATTTCTTCTTTTGCTCTAAGGGTCCATGAGAGGAATTCTGTGGTTATATGATAGATGTGGACTACCATCAATGGCCTTGTCCTTATGGACAGCTGCTGTTTCCACTGTTTCCTAGAATTTGAATAAAAGTCTTGGTCCCTCTCTCTCCTCTTTAGGTTTATTAAAAGTTGAGTGGAAGGTACAGACAGCCCCATATACTCCTTCCCCTTACACCCACAGCCTTCCCCACCGTCTGAACCAGTGTGGTACATTTGCTGCAATTGATGAACCAACATAGATACATCACTATCACTCAAAGTACATATTTACATTAGGGTTCACGCTTGGTATTGTAAATTCCATTGGTTTTGGCAAATGTATATGCCATGTATCCAACATTGTAGTAACATACAAAATAAGTTTACTGACCAGACATGAATAGCTTATGCCTGTAATCCCAACACTTCAGGAGGCCGAGGCAGGTGAATCTCTTGAGTTCAGGAGTTGGAGACAAGTCTAGCCAACATGGTGAAACCCCATCTCTACAAAAAATACAAAAAAAATTAGCTGGTCATGGTGGCACACACCTGTAGTCCGAGCTACTTGGGAGGCTGAGGTGGGAAGATCATCTGAGCTCAAAAAGTTGAGGCTTCCATGAGCCATGATTGTGCCACTACACTCCAGCCTGGGCAATGTTTTAAGAAAGAAAAAAAGAGAAAAAAATCTCTTTATGCTTCACCTCTTCATCTTTCCCTCCCTGCAAAGCCCTACCAACTACCCATCTTTTTTGTCTCTCTAATTTTTCCTTTTTCAGAATTTTATACAGTTGGAATTCTATAGTATGTAGCCTTTGCCTTCCGTCATTTATGCACTTAAGGTTCCTCTATGTCTTTTTGTAGCTTGATAGCTCATTTCTTTTAGCACAAATAATATTCCATTGTATGGATGTGTACCACAGTTTATCCATTCTTCTCTTGAATGAAGAACATCTTGGTTGCTTCCAAGTTTTGGCAATTATGAATAAATAAAGCTGCTGTAAACATCTGTATGTAGGTTTTTGTGTGGATATTAGTTTTTTCAACTAATTGGGGTAAATACCAGGGAGTACGATTGCTGGATCATATGGTAAAGGTATGTTCAGTTTTGCAAAAAAACTACCAAACTGTCTTCCAGAGTAGATGTGTCATTTTGTATTTGCACAGCAATGAATGAAAATTCCTGTTACTCCACATTTTTACCAGTATTTGGTATTATCAGCATTTTGCATTTTAGTCTCTCTTGATACACGGATAATGACTTCTTATGGTTATTTTAATTTGCAATTCTCCAATGACATATAATGTTGAGCTTCTTTTCTTTTTTCTTTTCAGACAGAGTCTTGCTTTGTTGCCCAGGCAGTGATATAATCTCAGCTCACTATAACTTCTGCCTCCCAAGTTCAAGCAGTTCTTGTGCCTCAGCCTCCCAAGTTGCTGGGATTAGTCATGCACCACCACACCTGGCTAATTTTTGTTTTTGTTTTCTTGAGACAGAGTCTCGCTCTGTTGCCCAGGCTGGAGTGCAGTGGCGCAGTCTCAGCTCACTGTAGCCTCTGCCTCCCAGGTTCAAGCCATTCTCTGCCTCCACCTCCCAAATAGCTGGGATTACAAGCCACACCACCATGCCCAGCTAATTTTTGTTTTTTTAGTAGAGTCAGGGTTTTGCCATGTTGGCCAGGCTGGTTTCGAACTCCTGGCCTCAGGTGATTCCCCTGCCTCTGCCTCCCAAAATGCCAGGATTACAGGCATGAGCCACCACACCCAGCCTGAGCATCTTTTCTTTTCTTTGTTTTTTTTTTGTTGTTGTTGTAGAGACGGGGTTTTGTGCTGTTATCTAGGCTGGTCTCAAACTCCTAATCTGTGCGCTTTGGCCTACCAAAGTGCTGGGATTACAGGCTTGAGCCACTGTGCCTGGTTCTGAGCATCTTTTCATATATATATTTGCTATTTGTGTATCTTCTTTGGTGAAGTGTTTGTTCAGGTCCTTTGCCCATTTTAAAAACTAGGTTTCTCAGTTTTTTACTCTTTAGTTTTAAGAGATTTTATATATGTTGGATACCTGTCCTTTATCAAATAAGCATTTTGCAAAAATTTTCCCAGTCTGTGGCTTATCTTTTTATTCTTGTAACAGTGTTTTTAACAGAAGTTTTTTTTTTTTTTTTTAAATTTTATTTTTATTTTTATTTTTATATATATGGAACGCTTCACGAATTTGCGTGTCATCCTTGCGCAGGGGCCATGCTAATCTTCTCTGTATCGTTCCAATTTTAGTATATGTGCTGCCGAGCGAGCACCAGAAGTTTTTAATTTTAATGAGGTTTAGCTTTTCAGTATTTTCTCTCATGGGTTATGCTTTTTGTATTACATCTAAAAAGTTATCAGTAAACCCAAGGTCACCTAGATTTTCTCTTAGATCCTCTAGGATTTTTATCATTTTGTATTTTACATCTAAGTCTATGTTCTAATTTGAGTAATTTTTGCAAAAAGTGTAAGGTTTATGTCTAAAATCTCTGTGTGTGTGTCCATTTGTTTTATGACAACATTTTGTTGATTTGTTGAAAAGGCTATCTTTTCTCCAGTGAATAGCCTTTGGTTCTTTGTCAAAGATCATTTGACTCTATTTATGTGGGTCTGTTTTTGCTCTCTATATTATTCCATTGATCTATTTGTCTGTTATTTTGCTAATGCCACACTGTCTTGATTATTGAAGTTTTGTATTAAGTCTCAAAGTTGCGTCGTGTCAATCCTCCAATTTTGTGTTTTCCTTCCATATTGTGTTGGCTATTCTGGGTTTTTTTTTTTAGCCTTCTCATATAAACTTTGGAATCAGATTGTTAATATTCACAAAATAATTTGCTGGGATTTTGATTGGGATTGCGTTGAATCTATAGATCCAGCTAAGAAGAATTGACATTGTAACAGTATTGAGCCTTCCTATTCATGAACATGGAATATCTCACCAATTTAGTTTTATCCTTTGTGATGCCTTTCATCAGTTTTGTAGCTTTCCCCCTGTAGACCTTGTACATATTTTGTTAGATTTGTACCTAAGTCTTTGATTTTTTTGATACTAATGTAAGTGGTAGTTTATAATTTCAAGTTCCAATGATTCGTTTGTTCATTGCTGCTATATAGGACAGCAGTTGACCTTGTATCTTGAAACCTTACTATAATTACTTAATAGTTACCAGAGTTTTTTTGTTGATTCTTTGGGATTAGACAATGATGTCATCTGCCAACAAACATGGTTTTATTTCTTCAAATTTGTATACCTTTTATTTACTTTTGGTGGGGTGATTCAGATTGCATTAGCTAGGACTTCCAATATGATGTTGAAAAGGATTGGTAAGGGGGGGCTTCCTTGCCTTGTTCCTGATCTTAGGGGAAAGTATCTAGTTTCTCACCATTGAGTATGATGTTAGCTACAGGTATTTCGTATTTCTGTTTTCCGGAGGAGACATTCTCCTGGTACAATTTCTTCCTCAAATGTTTGGTAGAATTTAGTGAAACCATCTGGGCCCAGTTCTTTCTGTTTTAGGAGATTATTAATGATTGCTTCAATTTAATAGATACAGGCCTATTCAGATTATTTGTCTCTTGTGTAAATTATAATAAACTGTGCTTTCAAGGAGAGTTAGTCCATTGCATCTAGGTTTTTAAATTTGTAGGCATACATTGTTCATAGTATTCCCTTATTATCCTTTTGGTATCCATGAGGTCAGTAGTGATGGTCCCCCCTTTCTTTTCTGGTATTAGTAATTTGTATCTTCTCTCTTTTTATGTAGTTGGGCTACCTAAATATTTATTGTTTATTGATCTTTCAAAGTTTTTGGTTTTATTGATTTTTCTCTATTGATGATTTCCTGTTTTTAATTTCATTGGTTTCTGCTCATTTTTTTCTTTCTTCTGCTTACTTTGGATTTAATTTGCCCTTTTTCTTTTTTCTTATGGTAGATGCTTAAATTACAGATTTTAGATCTTTCGTCTTTTCTTTTTTTTTTTTTTTTGAGACAGAGTCTCGCACTGTCGCCAGGCTGGAGTGCAGTGGCGCGATCTTGGCTCACTGCAACTTCCATTTTCCAGTTTCAAGCAATTCTCCTGCCTCAGCCTCCGGAGTAGCTGGGACTACAGGCACGCACCACCACGCCAGGCTAACTTTCTGTACTTTTAGTAGAGACGGGGTTTCACCATGTTGGCCAGGATGGTCTCGATCTCTTGACCTCGTGATCCACCCGCCTTGGCCTCCCAAAGTGCTGGGATTACAGGCGTGAGCCACCGCGCCCGGCCTCGTCTTTTCTTATATATGAATTCAGTGCTATAAATTTCCCTCTAAGTAGTGCTTTCATTACATTTCACAAATTTTGAGAAGTCATGTTTTCATTTTCATTTAATCCAAAATATTTTTAAATCTTTTGAGACATATTCTTTGAGCTGTGTGTTGTTTAGAAATGTATTGTTTAATCTGTCAGTTTTATAGGATTTGCCAGTTATCTTTTATTACTGATTTCTAGTTTAGTTCTCTTACAGTCCGAAAGCATAATTTGTATGATTTCTTTTCTTTTGTATTTGTTACATTGTGTTTTGTGGCCCAGAATGTGGTCTATCTTGGACTCGGCTGTTTTCAAGGAGAAAGTTGCCGAGGGTATATATAGGGCCCAGACAGTTTATCTTAATCTTCAGATTAAACACTTTCTCTCTTGGCCCTGGCACACTATTTGGGCCGGTCTCTTATACAAGGACATCTCTCTATAAGCTGTTAATTACAGGGCTGTTGATGCTAATATAAGTAGTGTAACTGTAAGTGAAATACAGAGATTGGAGTAGATGACAGACATAATTTTAAAGGTCATTTATTAGACACTTAGTATTTGTCATCACTATTTATTTATTTGCAAGATGGTTGGGCTCTGTCACCCACGTTGTAACTGTAGATGAAATATGCACTAAGATTGGAGTAGATGACAGACATAATTTTGAAGGCCATTTATTAGACACTTAGTATTTGCCATCACTATTTATTTATTTATTTACTTACTTACTTGCTTACTTACTTACTTACTTACAAGATGGTCTGGCTCTGTCACCCAGGCTGTAGTGCAGTGGTGCAATCTCAGCTCAGTGCAACCTCTGCCTTCCAGACTCAAGCCATCCCACCTCTGCTTCCCAGGTAGCTGGGACTACAGGTACATGCCACCACACCTGGCTAATTTTTGTATTTATTTATTTATTTGGTTTTTTTAAGACAGAATCTCGCTCTATGTCACAGGTTCGACTATAGTGGCACGATCTCAGCTCATTGCAACCTCTTCCTCCTGGGTGCAAGCGATTCTCATGCCTCAGCCTCTAGTAACAGGGACTACAGGCACGTATCACTACTATGCCTGGGTAATTTTTGTATTTTTAGTAGAGGTAGGTGTTTTACCCTGTTGGTCAGGCTGGTCTCGAACTCCTGACCTCAAGATATCTGCCTGTCTTGGCCTGCCAAAGTGCTGGGGTTACAGGTGTGAGTCATTGCACCCAGCCTTTTTTTTTTTTTTTTTTGGAGATAGAGTCTCACTCTGTCTCAAACTCCTGAGCTTCAGAATCTGCCCGATTTGGCCTCCCAAACTACTGGCATTATGGGTGTGAGCCACCACACCTGACCACTTTACATTTATCATCTCAGTAAGTTCTTCCAACAATCCTGTAAGTTGTAGGTACTACAATACCCTTTTTTACAGATAAGGAAACTGAGGTTCAGAGAGATTTATACAAAGTCACAGTATAGTAGATAATGACAGGAAGTGTCAAAATCTGGTGGAGTTGATTTTGAAGGCTGTATTCTCTAAAGCAAACAAAAAAACAAGCTGTAGGATCCCATTGGCAGATATGGAAAATTGAAGTTGTAATGCTGTGCCTTGGATTAGTTTCTTTCCATGACTATAATAGCATCACTGGTTAGCAGCAGACATTCTAGTAGTGGTGCTAGAGCACCTATCTTGGAGTTAAAATGTAGAATATGTTTACCTAGCTTAGCATTTCTCAACCAGGAATGATTTTTATCCCCAGGGGTCATTTGGCAATGTCTGGAGATATTTTTGGTTGTCTCAACTAGGAGTGGGGTGTCCTGGCATCTAGTGGGTAGAGGCCAGGGATGCTAAATGTTCTGCAATGCACAAGACTCTTCAAATAAAGAATTATCTGTCCTAAAATTTCAATAGTGCAGAGGTTGAGAAACTCTTGAGTCTAGCTTGTTCCATTCTGTTATTACTACATGGGAGAACCTTGAAACCTTAGAAATCCCTCAGTAGTCTCTAGGATTTGGTTTCTGAGGCTAAGTGCTTTGTTTGTAAATACTTTCTAGCTCAGTCCTTTAACCATCCTCTGGCACATTTCCTATGCCTTCATCTTAGTGGCCAGAGGCCTACTAAATGGTTGGGGTTGTTTTAATAACATCAGGCTTTTTCTTCCAGATGTTTCCAAGAGACAGGCTCAGTTGGCCTGCAGTTCTTGCAGAAAAGAGCCTGGTGACAGTACTCTAATCTGTTGCTGGTGTCGTTAGCTCCCTAATCTGTGTTTATATGGCACAAAAAAGACTCTCCCTGATGCCAGGCTTCATTCCTCTTCAGCACCCTGGCACCATTGACAGAGTACACCTCCCCAGTCTCTTCTACACAGTGCAACTCTGCGTGTTTATTTTATTGCACAACTGTTCTCCAGAAGACATTTCTTGAGACATGGACAGTACAGGATGCCTCTGGAGCCGGGAGTTCAGAGTCTTAATCATTTGTGTTCCCATTTGCAGATCCACAGTACTCAAAAAGAATCTGGTATTATTCTTTAACTGTTTTCCTGTTTGTAGTTCTCATCCCTTCCCCAGAATAACCTCTAACAATATATAGTTTGTTTCTTCAATTTATTTTTCACTCTCTCTTAGCAACTAGCATTTTTTAAATTATGTACTGAGAAAATCAACTTAACTTCTACCATTTGGGGTTATATGCTTTTCTGTTAAAAGCTGGAGGAAATGATAAGGAACTAAAGTAATTTGAGAGAGACTAGTGGTCAAAGAGGGGGTGTCAACCATCTTGATAAGCAAGCCCAGGAAACAATTCGGAAGCTCAGTGGAATTGAGCCTGAATCAGAATGAAATGGAATAATTCCTTTCAGGGAAGTGGTAGACCTTGTAACTAAAAAATGATTTTCATTATCAAAAAGGCATAAAAAAAATCAAGAAAGTTCCTTTTAATAAAGTCCTTCAGGTATCTTGCCCTCCTCATGACCCAGAAGTTCAGCAAAAGTCAGATAACATTATTAAGTGGGAATTTCTGTTCAGGTTAAAGCAAGGGTATATATTTACCTCATTTGAATGATACGCCATAGGGGCCTCAAATAGAGATTTCAGGTCAGTGGACTCACTGGCAGCACCCCCAAATGCTGTCGTTCTCAGGCCTTAGGGAGATCATATCTGGGACTATGTTTTTGAATCTGCAAGATTTTAAAGGATGTTTTGTTTTGCGGGTATCCTTTTATTTAGAACAGTCTGTTTAACCTTTATTCCATTATTGCCCCCCTAAGGAACATTTTTAGACATTTTTTCCCTAATTGTCTGCCCTCCCATGAAATTTTAATATCACAGATACAGTGTGTATCTATTTATATACTCTGATGCTTTGGAGGGGAACAAATGATTGCACTAAGGTTTTTTAAAAATTTTTTTGCTGCCATGAACCAATCTTTACCCCCATGTGGGTGATATCATCATTTTGGAAATGAACTGTTATTTGTACTTTTCCTTACAAATTGAAAATGGGACAAGGACAAGACTATCAATAAGTGAATGCTGAAAAAATTAGTCTTCTGACACAGTGGCCAACAGCAACTGGAAAAGAGTGAAGAGAGTACTTTCCCCATATTTCTTGGCTTATATGGAAGTTTTCTCTTTGAACCATTCTTGATCATTTGAGGAAAAGAATAGGGCAACACCAGGAGTAGCAGTGCAATAAATGCCGCCCTCTAAAAGAAAAAAACTACAGTTCACAAGATGCTTCTGCAATGATGTGCAGAGGAGGAAGACTAAGTGATACTGAAGAATCTAGGTATGAAATTGTCCATTGTTGCAAGGCTGGTAAGCTCTAACAAGTTCAGTTTCTCAAGGTAAGGCTTTGATTTACAGCTGAAAATACCACTTAGGTTATCTAGCATATAAGAATGTTCTATTCTCCCAAGAGGGTTTGACTCTGTCTGATCAGAAGGAGGGTGGTTGTGTATGAAATGCACCTCAGAAGGAGGAGGAGGAAATGACATGTTCATGTACATGAAATACAACTGCAAATTAAAGTGTCACCCTGTTAAAAAAAAATCCATTTTTTATTTAATTGGTTACCAAGGGAAAAAAAAAGTCGTACAGAAGAGTATATCTCAGAGAAAGTTAAACCCTAGATGTTACAGGCAAATATGGATTCAAGGAGGTTCTTAGGGGGTAGGTATTATAAAAGATGGCCTTAATAAAAATATTCTGATGCTGCAAAGCGAGGCTCATAAATTTTTATTGTGTTACGTGCCAGGGGTCCAAAAGAGATGAACAAATATTACCTCATTTGTTTTTTACTGTCTCTTTCTATCCAGTCAGCTGTATAGTAGTTGTCCCTTCCCTGGAGGAAGCCTGTTTTTGAGATGTCCTCTTAGGAAGAAGGTGACAAAGGAGGAAATACTTTGTCTGAAAGAGTGCTGCTTACTATCTAGACATCCAGGGACTGAAATGCTACTGGCTTTTCTGTGTTAATGGTGTCTTCCCATTTTTCATTTTTTCTTTTCCCACATTTTTGGGAATATTTACCTGTCTCTTTAGCTGTCAAGCCTAGCAGACCATGTATGTACAGTACCTGGCACGTTGTTGGCACTAAATGAATGTTAAGTAACAATGGGAGAAGCTGATGAATGGGATTATATTTCCACATTGAATTATTCCCTGACAAACATGCCCGGTTTTTCTTTGAGACAAAGACTTGCCAGGTGGGGACTCGTTAGCTCTCTTCAGCCATAGTCTAGTTTTTCCTCTTCTCTCTCCCCTGCTAATCCCAGATTATTTTATGTTTTTGCAGTGGAAAGTGGATAAATAATGTAATGCGCTATCTTTGGCTTCTTCCTCATCAGGAGCAGTGATCGGTGATGGACAGTCCGCTGTGGCCAGTAACATTGCCAATACTACCTACCGGCTCCAGTGGTGGGACTTCACTAAGTTTGACCTCCCTGAAATCAGTAATGGTAAGTCAATGTCAAATGGGGGTATTAGTGGAAGGGTTATATTTACTGGTGAGCCAGAACTCAAAAATTCATGGAGCACTGGGTTTTTTGTCATCCCATTGAGTGGTTGTGTCTTCATGCCATTTCTGCACCTCTTCTGTAACTCTCTCTTTTTATTTTTTTGAGACAGAGTCTTGCTCTGTCACCCAGGCTGGGCTAGGGTGCAGTGGCATGATCTTAGCTCACTGTAACCTTCGCCTCTTGGGTTCAAACGATTCTCCTGCCTCAGTCTCACAAGTAGCTAGGATTACAGGTGCATGCTACCATGCCTGACTAATTTTTGTATTTTTAGTACAGACAGGGTTTTACCATGTTGGCCAGGCTGGTCTTGAACTCCTGACCTCAAGTGATCTGCCTGCCTTGGCCTCCCACAGTGCTGGGATTATAGGTGTGAGCTACCACGTCCAGCCTGTAACTCCCAATTAAGCAATTCAGCAAACATGTCTTGCACCCACCCCTCAACAGCAAATAATGTGAAGTACTGAAATAGACACAAAACAAAGATTTCTTTGCTCTGAAGAGTTTGTGGACTAGTAGTTCACTGGCCAAAACCTAAAGTTTAAGTGGAACTGAAAAGAGGAGAAAGAAAAGGGAGTGTAGGAGCCAAGAGCTAAACCTTGTGACCCTTTAGGAAAGACTATGGTGATGTTAATTATTCCAGATCTTAATGGACTTAAGTGTATGGTGTGGTTGATATCTGTTTTACAAACATGGCTATTTGTTTCCTTGCTTCTAGTGAAGTCTGCAGTCTATATCCCAGTTGTTCTATTGGAATCACAACAGTTTAGACCTCTCATTTCACTTTCTACCTCGTAAAGGGCCCTCTCTTACACATTCCTAAGAGTGATGATGGTTCCCCCTCCACTTGACAGCTTCTGATGATAGACCACACTGACAAGGTGGCCTGACCATCACTGCTAAATTCGTGTTAAAATATTCTTTCGGGCTGGGTGCAGTGGCTCACACCTGTAATCCCAACACTTTGGGAAGCCAACGTGGGTAGATTGCCTGAGCTCAGGAGTTCTCAATCAGCCTGGGCAACACGGTGAAACCCTAGTCTCTACTAAAATACAAAAAAAAAAATTAGCTGGGTGTGGTGGTGTGCGCCTCTAGTCCCAGCTACTCAGGAGGCTGAGGCAGGAGAATCACTTGAACCCGGGAGGTGGAGGTTGCAGTGAGCAGAGATCATACCACTGCACTCCAGCCTGGGCGACAGAGTGAGACTCCGTCTCAAAAAAAAAAAATTTATTTTGGCAGCTCACACCTGTAATCCCAGCACTTTAGGAGGCCTAGTTGGGAGGATCACATGATCCCAGAAGTTCAAGATTAACCTGGCCAACATGGTGAAACCTCATCTCTGCTAAAAATGTAAAAATTAGCTGAGCGTGGTGGCACTCACCTGTAATTCCAGCTACTTGGGTGGCTGAGGCACAAGAATCACTCAAACCTGTGCGGCGGAGGTTGCAGTGAGCCAAGATCACATCACTGCACTTCAGCCTGGGTGACAGAGTGACACCCTGTCTTTAAAAAAAAAAAAACAAAAAACCAAAAGCACAGTTAATTGGGCATGGTCATGTACACCTGTAGTCCCAGCTGCTTGGGAGGCTGAGGTGGGAGGATCACCTGAGCCTAGGAGGTTGGGACTGCTGTGAGCCAAGATCACACCATTGCACTATAGCCTTGGCAACAGAGCAAGACTCTGTCTAAAAAAAAAAAGTTCTTTTTGCACACTGAGCCGCCATTTCCCTTGTTGTCACTTCCTCACATTGGTCCTAGTTCTGTCTCTGAATCTCCATAGTATAAATCTCGTGATGCTTCTTTCAAGTGACAGTCCTCCGACTATTTAAGCTAAACTGCCATTTTCCATTAAATCTTTGTTGAAAGGTCAAACCTCCTTAGATTCCTTTCACTGATTTCCAAATCCTTGACAGTTCTGCTCATCTTAATTTTAAACTTTCAGTGGAGGGGGGGCAGAACAGATTAGAAAACTCTAGATATGAGCTGTTGAATACAGAGTACAGTGGTGCTTCCGACACTATTTGCTTTGTGACACCCTGTGGTTTCAGCAGTTTTTTCAGAAGCCACTCTTGAGTTTTTATTCACTTAACACTTCTTGATAATTGTTATTAAACCAGGACTCAACGATCCTGTACTTGTACAGCTTGATCTTTTAATAACGAAAACAGATTTGTATTTGTTTCTATTCAATTTTTTCTTACTGTCAACTGTAGTTTCTTGTTCCTGCCACTGATCATCTATTTGAACTTTGTTTTAGTCCCTCTTTCTTTCTTTTTTTTTTTTTTTTTTTTTTTGTAGAGACAGGGTTTCACCATGTTGGCCAGGCTGGTCTCAAACTCCTCAACCTCAAGTGATTCACCTGCCTTGGCCTCCCGAAGTGCTGGGATTACAGGTGTGAGCCACCACACCCGGCCTATTCCCTCTTTCTCAATATTCCATTGTCTACTAATTCAATAAACATGCCCTTCTGTTTTCCTTCAGATTGTTAGCAGAAAGTAGTGAACCAGGCAGGGCATTGCACCAACCCTTGTGGTATGTTACTGTGGACTTCCTCTGTGTTGATACTGGTTTATGAATTAGCACCCTGGGCTTGGTTGTTCATATTTGAAGCCAACATTTTTCTATCTTATCTGTATGATATTGTAAGACTTTGCCATTTGCCTTAAAATAATTAAGATATTCTCTGTCTGTGCCATTTCCTGATATGCCAGTCTTGGTATCTTTATTGGACAAGGAAAATCAGGTTAATTTTTCATGTCCTGTCTCAGTGAAACTTCAAGTAGCAATCATCCATTTCTAAGTGCATATAGCACACGTGTCCAGTAATTCATTCGTTATTTTTCTTTTTTTTTTTTTCTTTTTTTATTTTTATTTTTATTTTTTTAAGACGGGGTTTCACCATATTGGTCAAGCTGGTCTTGAACTCGTGACCTCAGGTGATCCGCCCACCTCAGCCTCCCAAACTGCTAGGATTACAGGCGTGAGCCACCGCGCCCGGCTTTAATTCATTTGTTAACTCTGCTAGGAATCAACCACAATCCACCTTTTCCCTTACTGAAAATGAAGTTTGCTTATTCATCTCTAGCTTTCTAGATCGTAATTTATTTAAAGTTAGCCCTAATTTATTTAACGTTATCTTGTTTTGTTATTTTGTCACTTTGTTTCTTTGTCATCTGAAATTGATATTACTGTTCAAAAAATTTTAAATTATAAAAGAATAATACAGTAAGAAGCCCCCTAGTCCTACCAGTCCTCCCCATATGTAACCACTATTAGCAGTTACTTGTATATCTTTTCAAAAATACTATATGTATATACAAGCAAATGCAAATATGTGTTTTCCTGCCCTTTATTTAACCAAAATGGTAGCATGCTGTATGTACTTGTCTGTACTTTCTGCATTTTTTCTTTGCAGTAGAGCTCAGTGATCTTTTCATATCAGTACATAAATAACTTATTTGTTCTTTTTTATGACTATCTAGTATTCCATTGTATGAATGTACCATAATTTTCTAAGTAGTCTACTATTAAAAGACTTTTAAGTCATTTTCAATCTTTTGCTCTGCAAACTGTGCTGCAGTTTATCATTTTGCACATGAGCAGGTATGTCTCTAGGATACATTCCTAGAAATGGAATTGCAGGGAGGAAGAGTGTGCATTTGTAATGTTGGTAGTTATTGCTTACCACACTCTATACAGCTTGTGCCAAATTATTATTCCACTTGCAGTTCATGAGAATGTCTGATTTCATAAACTCTTGCTAACAGAATGTGCTGTCAAATTTTTTGATATTTGCAAATCTAATAATGTAAAAAAAAAAAGTAGTATGTGGGTACTTTAAATTTGTATTTTTCATGTTAGAAACAAGATTGCATGCCTCTTCATATACACAGCCATTTGTGTTCTCTTCTCTTGACCTGTCCATGTGCTTTACCAATTTTTCTATTGTGTTACTGGGCTTTTTCTTAGCAATTTTACAGGAGTTCTTTATAAATCAGAAAATTAACTTATAATAGGAGTTTCCTACTTGTCATTCGAGTTTTGACTTTGCTGAAGGTTATTTTTGTCATAGAACTTATTTTAAGTAGTCACAATTATACAACTTTCCTTTTATGGTGCCTTGGTTTTGTGTCATCATTAGGGAGATCATTTAGAACTTTTATATTTTAGTTTTTTAATAGTTAAGTCTTTGATTCACTGGGAATTTGGTCCCAAATAATCAAAGTATGATCCAACTTTTCCTCCATATGGCTACTCACTTGTCCCAACTAATGAATAATCCATTTGTCTCCATTGATTTGGGATGTCATCTTCGTCATACTCTTAATTTATTTTCTGTGTTTAGATATATTTCTGGACTCTCTGTTCTGTTCTAGTGATCTGTCTGATTATTCATGTGAAAGTTCCACATGAGTTTAATCTTTGAGGTTTTATGTTTTATTTTACTTATTATTATTTTTAGGCACAGGATCTTGCTCTGTTGCCCAGGCTGGAGTACGGTGGCGCGATCATATCTCACTGTAACCTCAAACTCTTGAGCTCAAACGACGATCCTCCTGCCTCAGCCTCCTGAGTAACTGGGCCTACAGGCACATGCCACCATGTCTGGCTGATTTTTGTTTTGTTTTTTTTTTTATAGAGATGGGGTCTTGCTGTGTTGCCCAGGCTGGTCTCAAGCCCCTGACCTCAAGTGATTGTCCTGCCTTGGCCTCACATAGTGCTAGGATTACACATGTGAGCCCAGCCTGATTCTGAATTTTACTCATGGGTTCAGCAACCACCAAGTTGATTTATGTGAATTGCATTTAACCTTTTCCTGGAGCTAGGCTTAAAGATCTTGTCATCTGCTTCTCTCATTTAGGATTTGAGATTAATGAGTTACTATCTGTAAAGTGTTTCGAAGTTTATGAATAAGGCCTCATGCATAGATAATTTTGAAATTGCTTTCCTGAAAAAAGTGGCACATTAGATTCCCTATGATTTTTAAGAGTAAACTTTTACTGGGTGAATGGGAATTGGTCACTAGGTTGTTCTGTCAGAATAGGCCTTAAGAAACCTGGTGAGTGGTGTGGGGCAGGCCATACCACAGGGGATATAGTGCCTTCAGGGAGTATTTATGGGTCATCTGGAGCTCTGTACAGGTCTTATTCTGAAATCCAAGGGGCTCAGAGATAGCCAAGAGGAAATTTTTCTGCTGATTTAACCCCCCTTGGGTTTTCTAAATCGGTATCTAATGCATTTGCAAAAGCACTGCAACTGCTAATCGCTCCCATGGCCTCATCTGGCCAGCCAGCAACAGGCTACAAATCGATCTTTGTACAAGGTGTTTGTTTATAATTTATGGAGCTGATAGGAAGGCAGAGCCATCTGCTCCTCCAGACATCAGTATTTCTAACCCCTCCCATTCCCTGCTAGGGCATTTTCACTTGGAAATCATTTCTAATTGGGAGGAGATTACATTGCAGAGTCTGGAACATGGCTTCCTGCTGTCTCCTGCATTGTTTTTTCTCCCCTCTGGAGCTGCCCCCTGAAGTTCTTGAGCAGTTTTGATTTGAAAATCCTTTCTTTCCTAACCTTTATTTCCATTCTTTACGGCCTAGCTAACTACCCATCGTTTTTTCCAATATGTGTTTTGCCTTTAAGTGAAAGCCAGTTGTTGGAGATATATCTCGGGGACTAAGGATTATTTGAGGAGATAGCATTTCTCAAGTGTAGTCCCAGTGCGGCAACATCAGAGACACCTGGGCATTTGTTAGAAATGCCAATTCTCAGGCTCCCTCCCAGCATTCTGTATTTTAATAAGCCCTCCTGGTGATTTTGATACATGTTAAAGTTTGTGTACTGCTGGGGTCGTGCAGAGTATGGAGCACAACTAAGACTGCTGGTGGTGTGTAAGCTGCCAGTGTCTTTGGTTATATTTCACTTCTCCTTTTTCTCCCTACCTTACATTATTGTTGAATCCAAAAAGGATGAGTTAGTTGTCCTTTGTTATTAGTACATTACTTTCCTGTGGCTTAAGTAAACAAGTAATTGAGATCCAAGAAATCTCTTCCTGTATGAATTAACTCATCAAAATCTCAACCTTACAAGAGGAAGCTGCACAAGTGAATTGAAGCAGTGACACTTATGATTGTAACTGACCATTTCCTTTTCCACTTGCGAAATTAATAGACAACGAAATTAATAGACAACAAGCAGCAAATGTGAGAATGAAATTGTAAACAGAACCCAGTGCAGTGGAGCTACCAAATCACTCTAGGCCTACCACATCCCATTAAGGTAGAAGTAAAACCCTGAATCATGAGCTGCAAAATTTCTGAAACTGAATATGCTACCGGCGAAGCTGTTACAATTTTCAGCATTCTCTTTTTATTTGTCCTTTTTATATCTCTGTGAACTCATTGCAGTAGCCAGGAAGAGTTGTGAAGTTGGGTGGAGTCAGGGGAGAGGGGCAGAATTTGGGAGATAGCTATTGACTTGGAATCGTCATCATATAACACAAACACAAGCACAGTGGCCTGGATTTGAGGCTCACAAAATGTTTTTTGTTCATATGCCCAGTTTTTCAGGGGCTTTAGAGCCAAGCTTTCCAGAAGAAGGAAAACCTTACTTGTACTCTCCTCTGTACCCCTTGTCTTCATAAGCAGTTAAATGCTTTTTTGTGTGTTGGTGATGAGTTTTGAGGATTACTGTAGCCTTCTATATGTTTGACCAAAATATGTGTTAACATACATGAGGTAGAGCTATGTAACAGCAAAACAGGAAAGTCTACTTTGATAACATACCCACGATACATTTTTGAGACATTAATTGTGGATAAGATGGTAACTTTTCAAAGCTGTCTTAAAGCCCGTAGAGTCCCATCTCCTTTCCTGTTTACTTTCATGTACTACTTAATATTTATGATTTCTTTAATGTCTTTCTCCTCCTGCTTTTGGTGGTTAGAGTGTAAATCGTTAAGTTTCTTTTTTATTTATCTGAGCATTGTCAGCCTCAGAGTTAAAAAACCAAGATGGTCTCACTTCTGAAACTTCTCCCAGTTCCTTTGGTTCTGTATCCCCAACTGGATTCTTGTGTTGATCCAGAAAAGGAGAGGGGATATTGCCTTTTTGCACTTTTTTTTTTTTTTTTTTGGCAAAGGGCTTGGGACCCTGAGTAAGTAAGCAGACAGTCCCAGTGCTAACTAGATAAATCTAGCCTTACAGGCTAGAGCAGATGGTGGGTTGGGAGTTGAGCAGTAGAAAGGCCTAATGGTGATAGCAATGAGTATTTGGATGTCATTATTTTATTAGTTAGCAAACAGAACCATCCTTGTGGTTGTTCCTCGGCTTTATGCGTAATGATGCTGTAGGTGTCAGCCCCCGAGTTGGCACAATAGCCTAATCAATGTGTTCTGATGCCTTTTTCGATATACACGGTCATCTCTGTAGCTTCATTAGCAGCACACAGGAAAAGGAGAACAAATAGGGTTTTACAAATCACTAAGTGAGATTGCATAAGCCTGGAGGCCTCTGAAAGAGCAATTCCTTGTTTTATATTTCTTGAGGTAATTTCCTAGGGAAAGTTGCCCTTTACTTTTTTTTTTTGGCTTACTGTAGTAGATCACCTGGACTCTGGCGAGGGCAGCTGAGCTTGGCTTTTAAAAAATTACCAGGATGCCTCTGTCAGTGGACAGCTCCTTAAAATAAGAAACAGTACAAGGTTTCTTTGCTTCTGGTAGATATAAATGAGACAAAGCCCAGAGGAGCTTGGTCTGTTTGAATGTGTTGTGCCATCCTGCCTGGGGCCATGATGCTCACATCAAGGGTAAGCCACCTCCTCCTGGCAGGGAATCACACAGTGGGACTCAGAGAGGGATTCAAATGAAAACCGAAACAAGGCCTGTAGGCACAGTGCCAGTTAACGTCTCATTGGTCCTATCGTGTGGAGTGGATGCTCCTCACCAACGGACATTCCTCCACCCTCAAATCCTGCCACCTTACCAGGCTGAGCCTGCCGCCTGCCTGACCCTGCACTTTGTTCTCAGTAACTGCTAAGTGTAGACTAGGGCTGCCATGGACATTGGCATAGAGCATAGTGGGAAATGAAAAGAGCCCTGGCCATCCAGCCGCAGCTGGGCTTTGTTCTTTTTCCTCTCTTGGTAGAGTTAGAGGTTAGTATTAGCAAGGAGCTGTTCCAGAAAACTGATCTCTAGATGTTCCAGTTCTCTTTCTCATAAATGAGAAAGACAGACACAAATTTGTGAAATGACTTTCTTCTCTAAGGTCACATGACAGGTGTTGAATAGGGTTCCTGCCCCCAAGAAGGCTCTACCTGTGTCACCTTTTTCTTGGAACCAGCGGGTTTGGATTTTCATTTATCTTAGTTTTGATCTCTGGGACAATAACAGCTGTTAAACGGTTCTCTAGGAATAATTTTTAATAACTTTTTCCTTATCTAATCTCTCAAGTGATGTTTCCTAAGTTGAACTAAGACTCAGCAGGTGGTTGTGGTGGTGCTGACTATCCTGTAGTTTCCTACTAAAGTGGGAGAAGAGACATATCTTACTTGCCTCCTGTGTTTTGTTCATTTGACATTTTAGTTTGAATGGGAAGGTATCCTTTAGCATTTCTAGACAAGGTTCAGGACCTTAGGAAGGCCCTTAAATTTTTGGCCCCAGAATTTTCACAATATCAATTCCAAAGTTTCTTATCCTCTTTTCTTTCTTTGTCTGATGCAGCCTCCATGAATGTGCTGGTGCAGAATTGCAAGATCTACAATGATGCCAGCTGTGACATTTCTGCAGATGGCCAGCTCCTGGCAGCTTTCATCCCCCAGCAGCCAGAGGGGCTTTCCCGATGAAGGGATCCTGGCAGTGTACTCCCCTGGCCCCCCCATAACCTGGGCGAAATGCTCTACACCAAGCGATTTGGTAAGGGATAGGAAGCCCAACCTAATGACAGAGGGACGCTGGTGCCTTGGCATGGTCATTCCTAGGTGAGGCACGGCTTGGGTGGGACTAATGGTCATATACTGCCCCTACCTTCACCGGGGCACAGGCCAGAGAGAGATGGCTTTGCAGGAGTCATGGCTACCTGGGTAGTAACATTGCAGAAGAATCTCAGGATTAGAGTCCCACTGCATGCTCCTGTTACAATGGCCAGGAATAAATGGCACACACATGCCAAGACAGTTTGGGACTGTGTATTTCAAGCCTCCCAAAATGTGTGAACTCTTTGATCCGGCAGTCCAACTTTTAAGCAAATAATCAGAAAACTGTACAAAGATTTACATACAAGGGTATTCACAGCAGGGTTACCATACAGAAAAATGTCAAATTGTTGCCTTGGGAGTGTTTTGTTTGGTTTTGCTGGTGTCACCTTGGGTTGAATTTAAGTAGTGTTTTTTTTTTTTAAGAGTTGCCTAAGCAAATGATGGTGCAGTGATAGAATTGCTCCACTGGCCCTTAAAATGCTCTTATAGAACAGTGTTCATAACGTATTAAATGAAAAAAGTGGATTTCAAAATAGTAATTACAGGATGTTACCAGTTTTTAAAAATGGGTTATATGATAACAATGGCTAGCATTTATTAAGTGCTTCTATATGTCAAACATATAGACAGGATCAAAGCATCTCAACAAGGGTTAGCTCAACCTAGTGTCCAGGGCTCTTGGCCAACTCAGTATGTATATACCTTCTTATCGTACTCCTCGCCACAGTCCTGTGAGATAACCCCAGGATGAGCAAGTGAATATGAAGATAGGAGAAAAAGAGAAGAGTGAGAGTTAAAGTTGTTTCCTTGGAATGGCAAGAATACTAGGAAATATCTCTCTGTTCTGTTGGCCCTCAGGTCCTAATGCCATTTCGGTGAGCCTGTCCCCAATGGGCAGATATGTAATGGTGGGCTTGGCCTCACGAAGGATCCTGCTGCACCCCCCCTCCACAGAGCACATGGTGGCCCAGGTCTTCAGGCTGCAACAGGCCCATGGTGGAGAGACCTCCATGAGGGTGAGTGCCATTGCTTGTGCCTTCAACTGTATGGCAGCTCTCCTAGGCTTGGAAGGGTAATGAGGGACAGTGGTGTGACCTCCCAGCCAGGACCAGAGCTATCATACAGTTATAAGGAGTAAGGAACAGCTCCAGTCAAGCCTATCCATGACCAGCAGGCTTCATTTGTAGAAGCTCTGGACTATCAAAGGCAGGAATTTCCTCACACCCCAGAATATGTGCTGCATTCCCCAGAGGCCTGAAAGTATCTTCAGATAAACTGAATACTTCCTTACCTCTGCATGAAACTTTTAATCTGGAGATGCATAAAGAACTTGATGAAATGCTTATTTTTAAAGCTTTTTTTCTTTTTTTTTTTGCGGAAACAAGCTGTAAAAAGTCATAGTATGCCATGAAATGTTCTTTTCTGTGGGTTATAATTGTGATGAAAGAGGAAGACTTCAGGCGGCTGCTGTATTCTTAATCATCCCATCCACTTCACCAGTGGAGAAAAGGTCCTGTCTAGGACCCTCTCTTGTCTGAGGTGTGGCTCTCTTGTATTGCCATAAAAGCCTTCTGGACATCCTGTGGTTCGTGGCCTTTTGGCCTCAGCCAGACTAATGTGTCTGAGTGAGCTTCCCACATCTCATGGGTGCTCATTTAGCCAGGGTTTTGTCAAGGGGAGTCAAGCATTTCAGCAGTTCTCTAATTAAATAGTATTTAAGCTTTGTCTGAAGCTAAGAACCTGTGAATTCCCTTAGTACTTGGCGCAGTCTGTACCATTTATAGTTTGATGTCCTTGTTGGTCTGTTTTTTGTCTTCTTTAGCTGTGTGGTATATATGTTTAATCCACCCAATTCGTTTCAGTGTGAGCTCCTTAGGGGGATATCCCTCAGGGTCCCTCATTTAGTGCTGTGCATGTAGATGGTTGTTGAATGCCTGGAATGGGAAGCATTTGTTTTAAAGAAATAACTAGAGATAGACCTCATTATGTACAAAGTGACAGAAAATGGGTGGCATGGTGTGGTCCTCTCCTCTCCAGTCTCTTCTCCCTCCTGTCTCCTACAGATATCCTCTGGCTAATTACACTGAACCACTTTCCAAGCTTCTTGAAGTTGACAAAGTGCCTTCTTGCCAGGGTACCTTTACTTGGATTGCCCTCCTGTCCCCCATCTCCAACTACTTGCAAGCTTTTCACTTTGTGGCATCTTTCTTAATAGAATCGGTCACTCCCCCCTTGTGCTTTCATTGTACCCCTGACACACTCATGTCAATACTTGTCACACCAAACTGCAGTTATTTGTTTCTGTGTCACTCTCCTCTCCTGGACTCTGAGCTCCTTGAGAGCAGAGACTGTGTCTGTTTTATCTTGATGAAGTCCAAGAACTTCATAGGGAACCTAACACTTAGTAGAATGTGAATGAATGAAAGAGAATCTGAAAAAAAAAAAAAAAAGTATCCTCCTTATCATTTTTAGGTGGCAACTAGCAGAACCAATGACGGGTAATAACATAACATCATGTCCCACCAAGCTTCTGAGAGGGAAACAAGTCATTCTCTGCTCTTCATATCACAATGACAAGAAAGTTCTGATCTTGAATTCCGTATGGCTAGAAATATTTGACATTGGGTGAATAGGAGAAGTCATTGTGGGATGTTCACAAGCCTGTTTTCTTATCTAGATATTTGAGGATGGAAGTTGAGTTTTCATTTAAATCTTATTTTGCTTTTCTTAAGCAGACTTGGTTGGTAAAAGTACCTGGTCTCTGCTTTCGCCACCTGGAATCCCAGTCCCAACAGCTGCTCTTTTAAACCTTCCGGCCTAATTGTGGAATAATTGTTTATAATCATTAAGAGACAGGATCTGATTTCGGTAGCTCTGACAGACCTCTCTAGCCTCTCTTGTAAAACAGGGCTCTTGCCCAGCTCCTGCACATAGCCTGCCAGTCCTACATCCTAGCACAGTTCCACTTTTCCATAAGTAGCCAGAAACATGTGGCAGAAGACAAACAGTTACAAAGCAGAAGCCAAGGTGGTGGGATCAGTTGTCACATATGGGGCTGGCAGCTCAGGGAATGCGTTTAGAGAACTCTGCTGAGGAGATGTGGTAATCCAGTCAGTCCATGGCCGTCCTGCTAAGGGGCACAAGGCGGCTAGGCTAGCCAGCACCTTGGTGACTGGAGCTACTGCCAGGCTGCCCAGTGAGCCTTTTTTGATTTTCAGTAGGGGTACCATCTGCCTCTAAGCACTAAGAAAGGGAGCTGAAGTACCTAGAAAGTTCCCATTTGGGAAGTGTTCCTGTCACCCAAGAGACAGGATCAAAGCATCTCAAAAAGTTTAGCTCAACCTCATGTCCACCCAGTCTGACTTTAAACCCCCATGCTACAGAAAGATTTCTGATTTTCCAGGTCTTGGTTGCCCCTTAGGTCCAAAGGTAACCAAAGCATTCAGCAAATGTCCCTGAATTCAGTGACTGGTGGAAGAGAAGACACCAGCTTTTTTGGATAGCTGTGCTGTATCACCGTTTAAGGCAAGAAGTGAATTTTTGTCTGAGAACAGGGAGCGAGGGTTTAATGGGACAGTACAGTGTGTCCCTCTTTGTACAGGTAAGTATAGGTGGGTGTGTCCATCTGTAATGTCAAGCTCTGGCCACGAAGGAATGCTTTAGTGGGTAATGGGCCTGTCCTAGAGCTTTGCTACCCTGAATTCCCCTTTTCTCTGGTGTTACCTCTTGGAATTCACTGTGGTAATGTACAGAAAGGCAAATGTGTTGGGCCAACAGACATTCCCAGGAGAACATCCTCCAGAGCATTGATTTATTTTAAGATGACACTAAGTGACATCTGTCCCCAAGAGATGATCTGACACAATCCCATATGAAAACTCTTCGGAAAATGAATTGCTAATTGCTATTAGCCTTGATGCACTTACTCCAAGCAGTTCTTCAGACCTCTGGATCAGTGCTTCTCGAACTATGGTTCCTGGACAACTTACATTAGAACTACATGGGGTCCTTATTAAAATACAGATCTGTGTCAAACCTAAAATCAGAATAAGAATGGGAGCCAGAGGGACCCAGGATTAGTATTTTTAAAACAAGCTTTCCTGGCCGGGCGTGGTGGCTCACGCCTGTAATCCAAGCACTTTGGAGGCCAAGGCGGGCAGATCACCTGAGGTCAGGAGTTCAAGACCAGCTTGACCAACATGGTGAAACTCCGTCTTTAAAAAAATAAATAAATAAATAAAAAATAAAACAAGCTTTCCTTCATTTTCGGTGTCTGCCCTCAGCCTTCTTAGCAAGGCAGAATCAGTCTTAGGTCTACTTGCCATTGTGGTTTTGTGTGTGGTGCACTGATTCTTTGCTAATTATGTTGCAGGCACAGTGGTGTTTGTGTTCTATTTCCTACCAAACTCAGCTTTTTGGCTGTCTTCGCCTCACCTCCCATCTTTTCTCGGCTGTTGATGCTTTCCAGGTTTCTCCCTTGAATATCTGTATGTGCTGGAGTCTTTTCTTTATGTTGAATCATTTTAATTTTTGTCCTGATTTCTAGGATCTAGGGTCCTTTTGATCTTTCCCTTCTCTGTTTACCATGTTAATCCTCCCAATTTTAATGATGGGTAAATCAGGTAAGACTGGGCATATATTTTCTTTCTCCCTTCCCATTGTCCATTTGCGATTCCTCCAGACTGGATATGCTACTCTCTATGACTCAGAGTCTTATTTTCTCTCTGATTCCCTTTTACTTGAGCCAGAGAGGGCTTTTTGTTAATTTTTGTTTTGTTTTTAGGTTAGGCTTTTAGAGGCTGCTGAGCTGAAGTTTTTCTGAATTCTCAAAACACTAAACTGCCTGTGTTCCCTCTCGGCTTTCATTTTCTAATTGGAACCAGGCACAATATTGTAACAGAGAACTGCAATTAATTTTCTAAAATAGTGGCAACTTGCACAGTACAATAACTTTGGTTGTAACCAAGTGAAAGCATAATAACAAAAATACAGAATTACTTCTGAAACCAGAAAGAGTCATATATCACATTGTTCTTCTAGTTTGTATCTCAGTAAGTGTTGTGTTACTTAGGAATGGGGGCAGAAGCCTGCAACTGGGCAGGGAGGTTCAGGGACATGAGGGCAATGCTAGAGCTAGAAAGAATAAGGATTTGTGCTTTCAACACAGAAGTTAACATGGACCACCCCCACCTCCCAATAAGTGGAGATTGTAGGCACATAAGTGGTTTAGTAAGAAGTGAAAAAGATTCTCATTGCCTAATCCCTGCAGGTCCTGGAGGCACTAGGAACTTGAATCTCACCAGGAGTAGTTTGCTTTTCTCTCGGGTCATTTTATTGGCAGAAGGGATGACTAAGGACACCTTCATTTGACTTGGGTTGGGGAGGAAGCTCTGGAATAGCAGGCAGTTAAGCTCCTCTTTCTCCCTGTAACAGTGTTGTGGTCTTTAAAGGAATGTCTCCAATACCTAAGGGTCAATTTTATTGAAAGCTTTTTCTCTGTGGCTGTGTGGTAAAACGGTAGCCAAGGTTGAGTGTTACCCAGACAGATCAATAGTTTGTAGGACACACTGGAAAGAAAGTATCCATCTCTCTCACTCTCCTCCTCTTCCCCCTCTCCCTTCCCCTTCTTCTCTGGTAGGTGTCTGTCCTCAGCCTCCTCTTCTTGACCTAAGAGTTTTGTGGGTTGGTAGTGGATTACCCTTTATACCCTTTCTCCCTCTAGAGTGCTAGCAATACATATCTCCTTTACCCTCAACAGGTTCCAGGCATCAGGAAGGAAAGCAGATTTATTACCTTTTTTTTTTTTTTTTTTTTTTGAGATGGAGTCTCTCTCTGTCACCCAGGCAGGAGTGCAGTGGCACAACCTCGGCTCACTATAACCTCTGCCTCCCGGGTTCTAGTGATTCTCCTGCCTCAGCCTCCCGAGTAGTTGGGTCTACAGGTGCCCGCCACCACTCCTGGCTAATTTTTGTATTTTTAGTAGAGACAGGGTTTCACCATATTGGCCAGACTGGTCTCAAACTCCTGACCTCAAGTGATCCACCTGCCTTGGCCTCCCAAAGGGCTGGGATTACAGACATGAGCCACTGTGCCTGGCCTGTTAACCATTTTGTATAGATCTACAGCCCACCCAAATCTGATTGTGCAGCAGTTCTCAATATGTGCTCCCAGGGGACCACATCAGCATCACCAGGGAACTTATTAGAAATGCAGATTCTCAGCCCCACTTAAGATCTGCTGAGTCAGAAACTCTGGAGGCGAGGCCCAGCCATGTATGTTTTAACAAGCCTTCTGGATGACTCTGCGCACTACCATTCCATCTAGACCTCGCCTGTCAATATATCTTTGTCCTTTCCCCTTTTGTTCTCACTCTCTTACTGTCTCTGAAAAGAAACATTAGGTGGCTTGTTTTCTATCATTTGGTAGCAATGCTTACAGAGACTGATGATGGCTAATGATGATGATGATGATTATTATTATTTTAAGTTCATTAAAATAAACCATAGAGGGTGGGGCACAGTGGCTCATGCCTGTAATCCCGGCACTCTGGGAGGCTGAGGTGGGTGGATCACCTGAGTTCAGGAGTTCAAGACCAGCCTGGCCAACATGGTGAAACCCCGTCTCTGCTAAATATACAAAAATTAGCTGGGCATGGTGCTCGGTGCCTGTAGTCCCAGCTACTCAGGAGGCTGGGGCAGGAGAATCACTTGAACCCGGGAGGTGGAGGTTGTAGTGATCCGAGATCGCGCCATTGCACTCCAGCCTGGGCAACGAGAGCAAAACGCCACCTCAAAAAAAAAAAAAAAAGTGAACCATAGAAAAAACTTGGGATCCAGACTGCCCAGATTAGTGGTAACTATATGCCTTAGATCCTGGGTTGGGATGGGGTGCCCAGTGCTGTCAGCACTGACCAGAATTTATATAATTTCACAAATAAAGGCTCTTTTGACTTGTCCCAGCTTTATTCTTCAATCTACAATCTTTATTATGACTCTCTCCTTCCCTGCCCTTGAATTGAACTTGTGATATCATCCTAATCATCTGTACTTCCCTAGATTCTAAAAGTTTGATTTCCAAAAGTGACCTAGAATTCTAGTTCAATCCAGAGTATTCTCTGAAACTGTAAGGAAACTGAGCCTTTCCGTAATCTTGTCTGGACTTGGGGGTGGCAAATACCAAAAATAATGATATTTTATTTTTGTATCCTGGAAGGGTACTATTTCTTCAAGGGGGAGATTGGGATAAAGAGAGACAGCTTTGTTGTCAGAAATGATTTACTCCTTCCTAAGATTTTTGTCCTCATTAATTTTCTTAAAGCTGCCTGTCAGTTGATTAAAAGCTGCTTCCGCTGCAATTATCTTAAAGTTGACTTCTGAGATGTGGCACAAAGCATCTATCCTCAAAAAGTTCTTTTCAGAACATTGTAGGAAAGGGGGGAAGGGGTACAGGAGAAGTAAGAGGTGTCTGTGGTGCGATTTGTCAGAGAAGGAAGTGGGGGGGGCAAGATAAAAAATTAAAAATAACACTAGAACTGCAGTCAAAGCCATTCATTTAGGAGAATTTTTCCATGACAGATTCACCAACTCTGACAGTGTCTTTCCTCTGTGGCCTCTTAGCAGAGTGCAGTCTATGCTGCATTTTATTCTTTTCACTCAAAAAAACTTTATTGAGCCCCTATCTAGGAATGTAGCAGTGAACAAAATGGACCTAGTCCCTTCCTCTGTAGTGCGTCCATGTGCAATAGCTGGCTTCTTCTGGTCTTTTCACTGCCATCTCCCCCAGCCCTCACTGTGCTTAGCTTCAGGAGGCACGCAGCATTTGCTTCCTAAGTGTGTGTTACTTTGAAATCTCATGTGCCCTGGGTTTCTCTACATATCCACATATGTGCACGCTGCTACCACCACCATCACTGTGATAGCCTATTCCTCAGTAAGCCCTAATTGAATCAAGGTACTAAAGAGATAATCCTGAAAATAGGGAGCATCTTACTCATTCCCACAATTCTAAGCAAAATTCTAAGAGTTTTTCCAGGTTCTAATTCCAACACTGAGACATGGTGAGAGGTTCCCAGTAGATAGTTTAAAAAGTGAAGGCAAAACATTCTATTTTTTTCAAGAATTGGTAGGAAAATCAATTCTTATATTTGTAAAAGCTGAAAGTATTTGCTATAATCCCTGCCCTGAACAGAGAAGTACTGCTTCTTACACACACACACACACACACACACACACACAGATGAAGCAAAACATATAGAAACATTCTCTTGTCTAAGGTGAATCTCTAGAACTCATTAGACCATTTCCTTTGAGATGTAGAAAGCCAACAAAAAACAAAAAAAATAAATAAATAAAAAATAAAATAAGAAAAAAATGCCAAGTAGGCAGCTGGTAGAAAAAAAATAAATAAATAAAATAAAATAAGAGATGTAGAAAGCCACATTTGTTCAAGAACTTTTGTTCTGCTCTGTGCTCAGAGATGTGGAAACCAGAATAATTGTTTTCTCTTTATTTATTTTTATTTTTGAGATGGGAGTCTCACTCTGTCTCCCAGGCTGGAGTGCAGTGGTGCGATCTCAGCTCACTGCAGCCCCTGCCACCTGGGTTCAAGCGATTCTCCTTCCTCAGCCTCCTGAGGAGTTGGGATTACAGGTACCTGCCACCTGGCTAATTTTTATTGTTTTAGTAGAGATGGGGTTTCACCGTCTTGGCCAGGCTGGTCTTGAACTCTTGACCTCATGATCCACCCACCTTGGCCTCCCAAAGTGCTGGCCATGCCCGACCTATTTATTTAATGTTTTTATTTTTAATTTTTTAATTATTATTATTATTTTTTTAATTTAAAGAAACAGGATCTCACCCAGGCTGGAGTACAGTGGCACAATCATAGCTCACTGTAAATTTCAGTAACTGGGCTCAAGCAATCTTCCCACCTTAGCCTCCCGAGTAGCTAGGATTAGAGATGTGCGATACCATGTCTGGCTATTTATTTATTTGGTAGAGATGCAGATCCTGCTACGTTGGCTAGGTTGGTCTTGAACTCCTGGCTTCAAGTGATCTTCCCATCTCGACCACCCAAAGTGCTGGGACTACACGCAGAAGCCACCACGCCCAGCCAGTATAATTTCTGGGAATTCTAGAATCTGTGAGTGCCTCAGTATTTCTTTTAGCATAGAAGTAGATCCCCCTCAGCTGAAGTAATCTCTGTTCTTTGATCCTAATAACCAGGGGTGGCCTATGGAAAGCAGTGGGCAACTGAAAAATAAAAAGCTTGTCCTCTGACTGCTGTTGGAGTCTCTTTGAGGAACAAATGAATAAGACAAAGTTACAGGAGTCAGCAAATCATAGGAGGTTGCCTAGAAATGCCTTGAAGGCAGTACATTGCCAATAGTAACAAAGGGCAACAAATTTGAAAAAGTTTAAAAAAAAAAAAAAGAGCTGTTTGCTGTTTGTCCTTTTTTTTTTCTGCTGGGAGAGTGCTTTGGTTTGGATATGTGCAATCTAGGCAGATTTGTTCCTGCTTAAACTGAGTAAAATGGGGAGAGTTAGAGGACTTGGTATTTTGATTTTTTAAAAATTTCCAAACAAAGCTATGATTTTGGTTTTTAAATAATCACTTTAAAAATTGAGTGCACTGCCTGTGAGTTAGCTCTGCTCCCCCAGAACAGTAAAAATTATAAAAATTGCATCAATGTTCTGCAAATTCTGAATTCCAACATAGAATATAAAGGTTTGGAGACAGTAAAAGAAATTAAAGTTTTTAAAAAGGAATCAGACTTTCCTAGGAATGAAGAAACTCAGTAATTCATGAATCTAAGCAGATCAACAGCTAGAAAGGAAGAAAAGATGGCCATAGCATCTCTCCCACTGCTACTCTAGAATATGTGCCTTTCTCAGCCTGTGACAAGATGTGTAGCCATCCATTTCCAATGGAAAGGTCAGCTGTCTCTTAGCATCTGCTTTCTATTGATTTTTCCCCTCTTCTCACTTGATTCTCTTCTAGTAACCCTCCCTAAGACCTTAAAGCCTTCCTTAATTCCCATCATTACCCAGAAGGCATTTTTCCTCCTCACAGTTCCTTTCTTCCTCAAAACCCCCTTGCTTTTCACCTTGGACCTTTTCCCACAGCTCTTCTAGCCTCAGTTTCCAGTTGTCCCCTTCCTCTAGCCAGCTTCCATCTGCCAACTGCACTTGAACTCTGGCCACCACTGCAAGGTTTTAGCTTTACAGATGATGAGATTACCAAATGTAAACAAAATAACCACAAAGTTTTTTCTTTTAGCTTCTTATCTGAGCTGATCTGAACAGTGCTGTTTGCTGCTTGAACTACTGGTCTGAGTTTTATTGGCATGCAGTAGGGAAAAAAAACCATCTTGTTGAGGGCTGCAATACCTTTTTCCTTCTAATTTTAAAAGGATGGAGAAGAAGGTTTCCCACTGACCCCTTAGCTCCCTCTCATTCTTTTCCTGTCTATCTTTGAACAAGAAACAAGACACTTTTAGTTTTGATCTAAGAACTGTTTTCTTTGCTTCATTTCCTATTAGTTAGTTTGAGGGGTAGAGAGGCAAGTGGTACAAGAAATTGTCTTGGACACGAGAAGCGGAGCAGTCATTATCTTCTACTCCTTTAGAACCATGAAGATCTTGGCAACCAGCTTCATTCCCTATTGACATGCTGAGACTGCACTAACTCTAAGAAGTTTGTTCTTTCTAGCATATTGATTCTATTTCCCTTCATAGATATTAGACAGAAATGAGAACAATCTACTTTGGGAAGAGGGGTTGCTGTCAGCATATGTCATATACCAGGGAAGAGCTGCAGTGGAGACAGGTGAAACCAGGACTCGTCAATCATGAATCAGCAACTGGGTTTTGTATTCATCCCCCACAGAGGGTCCCCCGTTCCTCATAATCCCTCCAGTCTAATGGAATTTGGTGGTGTAGCTGCGCGGCATGTCTCTTGTGTCAGAGAGAAGTGTAGGGGACAGGCTGGGTGTTCGGCAGGCCACCCAAGCTTTGTTCTTAACATCCCATGGGAGCTTCAGGGCATCTGACTAGTATTGAGGAAACCTTTACTTGAGATGTTTTTAGGGTATCTGTAAGTGAAGACCAGAGCCAGCTCTTATACTGTCTTTGTCAGTACTGATGACCTTTAGGTTTACAGGGTCAGTCCCCATGGAAATCTAAAAGGGGACTCACAACTCACCCAGTCTCTGCATTAAAAAGATCGATCACCGGCCAGGCGCAGTGGCTCACACCTGTAATCCTAACACTTTGGGAGGCCAAGGTGGGTGGATCACAAGGTCAGGAGTTTGAGACCAGCCTGGCCAATATGGTGAAAGCCCGTCTCTACTAAAAATACAAAAATTAGCTGGGCGTGGTGGCAGGCGCTTGTAGTCCCAGCTACTCAGGAGACTGAGGCAGGAGAATCACTTGAACCCGAGATGTGGAGGTTGCAGTGAGCCGAGATCGCACCACTGCACTCCAGCCTGAGCAACAGAGTGAGACTGTGTCTCAAAAAAAAAAAAAAAAAGAAAAAAAAAAAGAAAAAGAAAGACTGATGACCAAAACCGTAAATGGTTTGGGATTAGCAGAGCTGCATAACCATGTCAGTACTGAGAAACTTGTCCAGATAGTCTCTCATCTGTAAGGTTGTGAGAGGTATTTCACCTCAGTGAGGTGGGCTGAGAGCTCTTTGGCTTTGGCCAGGGAAAGGGGTAGACACTACATCTCTGAGTCCTTTTCAAAACGTGCCAGATTCTCATTGCTAAAGTGTCGGTTAGTTTCCGGCGTGTGTGAAATGAGGAGGATTGGACCAGATGACCTCTCAGCCTATGGATCAGTGATTAACCTCCCTTCCTGCACCCTCCGTGCTCTCATCCCTTCTTCTTACCCTCATCTCCCTCCTTCCCACCCCACACTAGAGTGTTCTAAGCAAGCAAGTGCTTATCAGGATCCTGGAGGTTGCTGATCTTTATGCAACGTTTTCTGGCTTCCTGCCACAAAGCAGGATTTAGCCTAATACCCAAACATTGGAGGAGATGTGCACTTGAGAGCCGCCCTTTCGGCACTGTTTAAGGACTTGAGCATGAGGGGGAGTGCCATAGGACACATTGATGCCCCCAGGACTCCTGTAGCTGCAGAAATTTGAAGTGCTAGCAAGGTCAGGGTTCTCACCATTTAATTACTTGTCTCCAATTCCTCTGTGACCTTGTCTCACCCAAGCCGGGTTCATCTTTCATATTGGCCTCTTGAGAGTTTTGTCCCCCAAAGGAAGTTCCTATACTAAGAAGCAAATTGATAATATTTGCTTGTTAATCCCTCTGCAGCAACAAATGATAAGAGGTAAATTTGTGACATATGAGAGGCTTGTTTTTTACCTCCTGGTCTGGAACATTTCTAGGAGAGAGGCCTTTTATTCTTTGGTTTCAGACCCCCATTTAAAAAACCCAGCACAGCCACTTAAGCATCTGATTACTCAAGTCTTCTTATTCTCCTCCTTGTAAGGATGCTTTCTTTGGCCCTTTTGCCCCATTCCCTACAATTACAAATCATTGTAGTTTTAGGGGAGACTTTGTTGTGAGGCTCATGTAGAGCTACCACAGGCTCAAAACCAAGGTGCTCCCCTCATGCACTGATTGAAATTAACCCTCATCCCTTCTTAACTCTGGGTGTGCTCTCCTCATACCATCAGACCTTTGGGAGAAGGAAAGCTAAACAGATTAAGTGATCCCAGCCACAGCTGTCTAATCACACCCACATTGTCCTTTTAGTGTTAAAAGTTAAATGACAAGTTGTATTTAACCATAAAGTCTGTAAGTTGGACAAATACTGTTATCTTCTGAGAAGGTGAAAACCTCCATGGGAAAGAATAAAGGCACCATAACTCATTGCTTGATTTAAAGACAAAACATTGATTAGGTGCAAAGGAGAAAGAGTGGTATTACCATCTCCATGCCCATTGAGGCTGAGTGGAGAATAGCAGCCACGAATTTGTTTGAGACTCCTGCCAGCAAGGAGATCCAGAGGCCAGGCAGCCACACTCCAGATGACTACAAGAGAAATTCATTAACTTCGTTGGGTTCTTTTTTAATAGTCTCCTCAGTTAGAGCAAAGATTTAAGGAGCCCTATGAATTCCTAACATTTGGAGTTGAGTCTTACAGGAAGGGTGTAGGAGGTTCCTAATGCAGCTGCCACAGGCAGGCAGTCCTGTGCCTCAAACCTGAACCAATTCCATGTCTGTAAAAGGCGCATTTGACCTCAGGACTATAGCTAGGCCATTCTGGAAGAGTGCCATTGGCTACCTAGACACATTTCTCAGCACCACAACACCTGGAAAATTATTAACGAGAGAGAGAGAGAGTGAGTGTGTGTGTGTGTGTGTGTGTGTGTGTGTGTGTGTGTGTGTGTGTGTGTTGAGCGCACGTGCTGCTGTTTTCTCCATTCTGGAGGCTGTCCTGTCAAAGGCCTTTCAGATAGGCACCCCAGGCACATGAACATGTGTTCTCAGATCCAGGCTACTTAACCCTTGGTTTGCATAAATGGAGTGGACCCTGTCATCCCTCCCTGCCTTCCTCCCTCCCCCACCTTCATCCCTCATTAGGTTAGTTAGAAAAATTATTATTATTGTACCACTCTGAGTTCATTTTTATGAATATTACTTTCTAAACCACACTCTCATTTGTTTTCTCTTTTTTCCCCTTCTATCAACCCTAGGGGCAGGTAAAGGCAGATAAAGTTCATATTTTATAGATTAAAAACTAGGGAAGCTAGAAGGGAAATAAACTCCAGTTTATAGAGTTTCAGCTTCCTGTTGTTTTCATGGGCCCGGATGACCTTTTGTGAAGACTCAGATGCAGGTTCCTGGTTACAGTAATAGCACTATGGCAGGCATTTTATACATCATCTCTTTTAATCTCCCAAATTATTTGAATGTATGTGTTTGTTCTAAGTTGAGATCTAGAGCTGTTGTTATGCAGTGACATCAGAACTCAGACCCAAGTCTTATTAACTCTAAAGCCCATGTCTTTCGTTCTGCCACTGACCTGACCCTATCTCTGATGAAGTTGCTTCTAAAACATGTCAGAGAGTGACCAAAGAGACTGAGGCCATATTTTACCTTCAGCCCAAACCCTACATACTGCTAGGCTGCCACTCAGAAAATAGAAATGATCAATTTAACGGTGATTTATATAAGCTAGAAACAAGTTGTGTGCCTGAATATTCACGATTCCCCTCTGCTTCACTCCCTCCATCTTAATGCACCTTTTAGGTTTCCTTAACAATAGCAGTTTTAACATTGCTTTTAATTAGATGAATTAAAAATGTTCTCTGATGTTATCACCCCCCTCCCGCCCCCCTATCACCTCCAATTCCCCATTGCTGTGAGAGCACTGTGATTTCCATGGTAACGGGACTACCAGCCAAGGTTGACGCTCGCTGGTGGGTCTGGTCAGAGGAAGTTTATGGGCAGTCCTTCCTGGTATGGTGGGCTGTAGTGGGGCTTTCCAGGAAGTTAATTTAAAAGCAATGAAGTTAGCTAAAAGCCTCTACGGAGAGCACATTATTAGAGCCATAGAGCCCCCTGGTATTTCTTAGAGACCTAGCTCTCCCCAAAAATAAGAGAATCCCATCTCTCCTGCTGCCCCAAGTTTTCAGACATCAGTTAAGAGTCCTCTGGTTCCCAGCCTAACCACCTCCTTTCCACCCTGTAATTTGTTTCTTCCTGAATTTTGTTATTTTTGGTAACAAATTGTTTCTCCTCTCTTTCTTTTTTTTTCCTCTTTTCCTCTACCTAGAGAGTTTTCAACGTTCTTTACCCCATGCCTGCCGACCAGCGGAGACATGTCAGCATCAATTCTGCCCGTTGGCTGCCTGAGCCAGGGCTCGGCCTGGCCTATGGTACTAACAAAGGAGACCTGGTGATCTGCCGACCAGAGTAAGTGGCTCCAAGTGTGGGGGTTGAGGGATCAATGGGGCTGAGGACCGGAGTAATCAGTATTCACCAATGGACCTGGTCAGCCAGCTGGGATCTTTGAGATGGGAAATGTCAGTCCATCTAGAGACTGCCCATTCTCAGCGCCACTCCTTAAAGGGCCCTCTTCCCACAGAGGCTGGTGGGATTAGCTCCCCTGTTCCACATTTCATCCAGAGACTGATTTAGTGATCTTGTTTTCTTGAATCTAAAGGCAGTCCTTTTTTTTTTATTTTGTTTTCCCTTGTTCTCTGGTTTCCTAGTGATACTAAAGTTTCCCTGCAGGCAAAAGCACAGATATTAAAGATTCTTTTTAAACCCCGTTAGAAAGATTCAACAGGTGGTCTTAGGTTTGAGTAAATGCCGTAGACTTTTAAAAAGAATTGGAAACAGGTACTATTAAAACCCTAATTTGTTGGCTGGGCGCGGTGGCTCACACCTGTAATCCCAGCACTTTGGGAGGCTGAGATGGCCGGGTCATGAGGTCAGGAGTTCAAGACCAGCCTGGCCAACGTGGTAAAACCCTATCTCTACTAAAAATATAAACGTTAGCCGGGTGTGGTGGCATGCGCCTGTAGTTCCAGCTACTCAGGAGGCTGAGGCAGAAGAATCACTTCAATGCGGGAGGCGGAGTTTGCAATGAGCTGAGATTGCGCCACTACACTCCAGCCTGGCAACAGAGCGAGACTCCGTCTCAAAAAAAAAACAACAAAATAACCCCACAAAAACCTAATTTGTTAAGCTACTGATCTCTAATAGCCTGATTCCGTCTTGCCTGTTTTCCTTTCTGCTTGGAGCGCTAGCTTATACTAGTGAAAACAGATTGAAAAGCTCAATTTACAGTCAAAGCAGCTATTATCTGGTCTTGAAGTAGGGAGTAGGAGGGGATTTGTGTCTGAAGTCCTGATGACCCCTTCCCCTTCTCTGGCTTTCTGGAGGCTGAAAGTTTCTCCAGGCATCCATTCACTAGAGAGTCTGGGAGTCAGCCAGGTCTGTCATCAGTTTCCAGCCCCAGCCAGGTGGAGAGTGTGACGCTCTGTGCTTCACTGCAGATCAGGCTGATTGCTGCGTGGGACGCTGCAAGGTTCCAGCCGACTAAATGCCACTTCTGCCTCCAGGCTGTCCTAATGTTGACCTCGACTTGGTGCAGAGTCTTTTCCCAGAGTGTTCTGTACATCACAGAGTGTGGTGTGACAGTTTCAGCAGGGTGGTTATGGAAGTCTCCATGTTGCCTATTGATGGGACCCTTGATAGTTTCTCCTAAAGGATGTATTTGGGTCAGTTCATATGGCCCGGTAGGGGACTGGTGATTGAGCCCTTGTCGACTGAGTTAGGTCAGTCGCCCAGGGGAAAGGAAACGTGGTTCTTAGGGCAGCTCTTGCATGCCATCTTGAATTTTTGGAGCCCCTTCCAAAGAGAGACTGCTGTCTAAGACTAGCCTGGTCAGGCTGCACTTGGAGCTGCAAGAATGTTTTGTGTTGCAAGCCACTTGCTCCAGAGAATATCTTTCACCATCTCCAGAGTGTCCAGAGAGCATTTTCATTATCTCCTCGGGTGTCTCCGTTTCTGCCCTTCCTCTGGCCTGTCCCTAGTCCCAGGATCTGTCCTGAAATATTCCTTTTCCCCAAAGCACATGACGTTGATTGTCTTAATCTCTTTCTCTTAAGAATTCATAAGAGGTGGTGGCTCATGCCTGTAATCCAAGCACTTTGGAGGCCAAGGTGGGCGGATCACCTGAAGTCGGGAGTTCAAGACCAGCCTGACTAACGTGGTGAAAACCGGTCTTAAAAAAAAAAAAAGAATTCTTGAGAGGAATCTAATAGGCATCTTTTCCAAAACTGGCACAGAACTCTGGACTATAATTCTACTCTTACCAACACTTACTTCAGTTGCAGGCCTTTCTTTCCCTGTTTCTCTGAGACCTCTTTCCTCAGCAGTGTGGTTTTGTTTGTGGCTTCCACCACTAACTTTTGTCCCAGCCAAATTTCTAGTCCTCTTCCTTGCAAAAATGATCTACACCCAATTTGTTGCGGCCTCACGAAGGTTTTTATGTCTGAAACCCAGCCTACCTACTTCGTGTCAGTCACGGTCGCCTCAGCCAAACATGAAGCTGGCTTTGGCTTCTGTTTTCTCTTTTCTCCCCCATATGTTGTCTTCAGCATCCCAGAGTCTCAGCCCGCCTGAGCCATCTTGGGCTGCCTGGGAAACTCTTACCCACCAGGAACTCAAGCCACTTCCCTGAATAAGATGGCACTAGCATTGGACACATTCAACAGTGTCCCGTCACAGACCAAGTTGTGTTGGACTAAGAGAAAACTAGTTTAGCCCATCTTTAATTAATTAATTAATTAATTGTGTTTTTTTAGTTGGAGTCTCCCTCTGTTGCTAGGCCGGAGTGCAGTGGAGCAATCTTGGCTCACTGCAACCTCCGCCTCCCGGGTTCAAGCAGTTCCCCTGCCTCAGCCTCCCAAGTAGCCGGAACTATAGGCACGCACCACCATGCCCAACTAGTTTTTTGTATTTTAGTAGAGACGGGGTTTCACTGTGTTGGCCAGGATGGTCTAGAACTCCTGACCTTGTGATTCACCTGCCTCAGCATCCCAAAGTGCTGGGATTACAGGTGAGAGCCACTGCACCCGGCCTAGCCCATCTATTTTGGTTGCTTTTTCTCCTGACTTCTTGGGGCAGGTTGGCAAATGCCTTAGGGCCAGAAATTTAAGGGTACTATATAAATTTGACATGGACATGACTTAAGTTCTTCAAAGCTTAGGCAAGGAAGACTGTGAACAGTATACACGGAAGGAAGTGAAGACTCCTCCAAGGCCTCCTAACAGACCGATGACAGAACTAGACTTCCTAACTTTCCTATCCAGAACTCTTTTCACTCAAAACCCCTTTAAAATTCTGATGAAAGCAATATACTGTCTTTGACAGAAAGATACGCCACACTTTTAACTCTTTAAGACCTCAGGTAAAGAATGCAGCTTTAGGTCGTGTTGAGACATTTTAGCGGGTCAGGCATGGATGCAGGGGGAATGAGAGGATCGGTGAGCACATTCATGTCTTTTGAGCCATCTGCAGATGAGTGGCCGCCGGTCTCAAATGAGGAGAACAAATAGGGAAGTAGCAGCTCAGGGTTCTTGTGTTTCTCATAGGCAGCTGCCTATCCCTGGGTGATACAGCTCCCTGGCACACCCATTCCCAAGGGCACAGGATCCAGCCAGCCAGCTGGGCCAAGATTGCAGCCCTCCCCTCTGAAACAGGTGGCTGTCTGCCTTTGTCCCAGGCACAGGCAGCTGCACCCCATTTTGTGCTCTCAATACTGCTCTTGATTTCTCCTCCATTGTTTTCGCCTCAGCACTCTCTCCAAGCACAAAGGCAGAGGAACAAGCTCCTTGGGCATCTCTTAGTGGTGCTAAAACCCCCACTTGGCAGTGGACTAAGGTCTTCAAAATCTTCTATCTCTCCAGGGGAAGGAATTCTTAGGGCAGGCAAGAAGACAAACAACTGGCCAGTCAGCCCTTCTACAAAGCCATCCCCCGGGCCGATAGCGCAGTCACCCCGCCCTTCCTGGCAGCGAGGCGCTCCCTCCTCCTTTGCTCCCCTACTCGCACTCTGTCCAAAGCTGCTGCTGTGCCTCTGGCTGCCTGTCAGCCAGCCAGCACCCC
The DNA here is from genome assembly GCA_036589455.1 of Ateles fusciceps. Lineage (NCBI taxonomy): Eukaryota > Metazoa > Chordata > Mammalia > Primates > Atelidae > Ateles > Ateles fusciceps. The sequence continues at coordinate 16,194,624 of JAZHEH010000681.1, read as the reverse complement.
CCACTGATAACCATGGGGGGTGTGGAGTGCCAGGTTGATATGAGGGGGTACCGGCTTCATAAACCAGCCCTAAAAAAGGGGCAGGGGGGAGGTGCTGGCGGGAAGACCACTGCTTCTCACAGCCAGCTCAGAGGACAGAATCGGGGGACTCATGGCAAAAGAGAGGTAGGCTGAGACTATGGGGGCATCTGGCTCATTGGCCAACTATGGGGTTCCTGACAAGGCCCCAGCTCTGTCCCTTCTGTAATCATGGTAATTATAGTCAAGTGTCATCACCCAGGGAGGGAAAGGCATGCCTGTGAATCAAAAGGGAGCCAGAATTGCCACTGCAACCACATCTTTCAGGCGAGACTTTAAGAGCCAGGTGCCGGCTCTTCCCGCGTTGCAGAGACACCAGGCATCTTTGGTCTGATCCTCTGCAGTGATGTCACTGATAGATGAAAGAAGAATGTTATCCAAGGGAATAGTCCCTAGCAGTTGGGAACTTCAGAGCCAGAAATTCTGTGGAGGAAGCATCGTGACCCCTGAGGGAGCTCAGGTCTGTACAGGGAGCCCTGGAAGGTCTCAGCATGAGGAAGTTGCTGAGCCAGGCCCAGAAGCACAGCTTCCAGATGCTGTGGAGGAAGCCAGGTGTGAGGTGGAAGCCCACTGGAAAAGCCTGGCCCTGATTGGACCTTCCACCCTCCCCTCCTCCCTTTGTGTGTTTGTCTAGCTCCCAGGAAGAACCCAGGGCAAACAGTGACTCATTCACCCTCACTGAGACCCAAGAAGGCACCAGGACATGTTGGGATCATTCTTTAGCTCACAGACAGTCAGTGACACTGGGTATTGAAAGCTAAGAGTTTCAGGCTGGGCATGGTGGCTCACGCCTGTAATCCCAGCACTTTGGGAGGCCGAGTTGGGCGGATTACCTGAGGTCAGGAGTTCAAGCCCAGCCTGGCCAACATGGTGAAACCCCGTCTCTGCTAAAAATGCAAAAATTAGCTGGGAGCGGTGGCGGATGCCTGTAATCTCAGCTACTCCAGAGGCTGAGGCAGGAGAATTGCTTGAACCCGGGAGGCAGAGGTTACAGTGAGCCAAGATCGTGCCATTGCACTGCAGCCTAGGCAACAGAGCAAAACTCTGTCTCAGAAGAAGAAGAAAAAGAAAACTACAAGTTTCAGTAGTCACAGAGGGTGTCTTCAACTCTGTTTGTTGGTACAGTGCCTGGAATTTAAACCAAATCCATGAGCTCATTGTAGTCTAGCCCTCTGACCACAGAAAGTAAAGCAAATCCAGGCTTAGAATTGCAGAAAGGATTGGGATGGGGAGCAGAAAGGATTGGGATGGGGAGGGATAGTGGTGCAGCACATCTGAGACAGGAAGTACGGCCCCTGTTCTGTTGGCTGTGGACCTCTTCAGTCAGTAGCCAAGATCACAGCCCGGAGCCGATGATGCTTGGTGCCACTGCCTGGATGGAAAGCATTCGAGGGGGACCCTTTGGCCACCAGCATCATGCTGACAGTCCCAGCTCAGACAGCAGGCCTTCTTGTGGCCTCTTTTCTGAGATAGGAAGGAAGGTTCTGGGTCAGAAATACATGGTTTGTTGTAGGTCTGATGTGAACAGTTTGTTGTCACTAACCAGCCCTGGCTAGCAAGAATTCCAGGAGAGGGATTGGCAGGGACCCATGTGGTATTGCAACCTGTCAATAAATCTTGACAAGTTTGTAAATCAGTCTTCCTGGCAGCTGGCTTCACATAGTGTCTAACACAGACAGGATTTGCTCACCAAAAACAGTGATGAGTTTGCCTTTGGAGGCCTGTGCTGTTACTTCTGGCCATTTGCCTCTTCTGTGATGTAAGGCAGCCTTTTCTCACATTTGCCCTCCAGTGCCCATCTGGTTTTCAGACAATCCTCAAACCCCACAAAAATGGCTGTTTAGAAGAGGAAGGATAAACAGTTGGCCCTTGATATCTGCAGGTTCCACATTCATGGATTCAGCCAACCATGAACCAAAAATATTTGGGGGAAAAAAGTGAAAATTAACAATACAACAATAAGCATGGGAGTTGTGGCTCACACCTGTAATCCCAGCACTTTGGGAGGCTGATGTGGGCAGATTTTTTAGCCCAGAAGTTCAAGACCAGCCTGGGCAACATGGTGAAACCCTGTCTCTACAAAACAAAACAACAACAAAAATTAGCCATGTATGGTGAGGCACACCTATAGTACAGCTACTTGGGAGACTGCGGTAGGAGAATCACCTGAACCTGGAGAAGTCAGGGCTGTAGTGAGTCATGATCATACCACTGCACTTCAGACTGGGCAACAGAGTGAGACCCTGTCTCAAAAACAAAAAGAATACAAATAAACAACACAGTATAATAATTATTTGCATAGCATTTGCATTGTCTTAGGTAGTGCAAGTAATCTAGAGATGATTCTCAGGCTACAGAAGGATGTGGGTAGTTGTGTATCAGGGACTTGAGCATCCATAGATTTTGGTATCCACAGAGGCTCTTGGAACCAATTCCCATAGATACCAAGGGACAACTATACTGCTTTTTAAAGAGGTGGCCTTTGGAATTACACCAAATCCGCAGCCCGACAGACCCCTTAGAAGAAGCCAGGAGAGGTTTACTACAGGGCAGTGAAAGGAAGGGCACTTTTGTTTGGCCATGGCTCTTTCCCTTCAAAGGGGCAAGTAGTACTCCCTCAGGTGAAGCCTAACCATAGTTACCCTCTAAAGACAGATTTGGGCCAGGCATGGTGACTCACACCTGTAATCCCAGCACTTTGGGAAGCCAAGGTAGGCAGATCACTTGAGGTGAGGAGTTCAAGACCAGCCTGGCCAACATGGTAAAACCACATCCCTGCTAAAAATACAAAAATTTTTAGGCATGGTGGTGCATACCTGTAATCTCAGCTACTCGGGAGGCTGAGGCAGGAGAATCGCTTGAACCCAGACAGAGGTTGCAGTGAGCTGAGATCATGCCACTGCGCTCCAGCCTGGGCATCAGAGTGAGACTCCATCTCAGAAAAAAAGACAGATTTGGAGGCTCAGTGCCTGCCCCTGTTGCCTTTTACCTGAGGCAGCACAGCCTCCTGAGACCTCCTGGGACTTAGTCCCTCATCATCCAGGCCCTGCCTGGTCTCTGTCCTAGCCAACCCCCATGTTTAGGAAAGGAAGCCCCTCCCAGCATCCTGTAATCCACTCACTCACTTGGTTATGTTTGCTCTTTATGGAGGTAAATTCTGTTGTTAAAGGACGGTGACCTAGGCCTCTAGGTTAAACAGATGACTTTTGGTGGAGTTTGTCTTCCTCTGTTCAGGCTGCCCCAGGGGCGAGAGCCTGTACTGTCTTTGTTTCTGAGGCCTCTGCTTTTCAAGACTAGGCATGCCTGTTGGGCAGGGCTGTCCATGGCTCTATGTCTCTCCAGTGGGCCTCACTCCAGCCCCACATTTGGCATCTTAGTTCTTTTCTCTCTGTCTGAAGAATACCCAGGACCCACTGCCTACATCTTTTGTTGCTATTTTTTAGCTCTCTCTTAGCCCCAGGGAGGAACCAGTTAAGCTTGTTAGGGGGAAGGGGGAGGCTAAACCCACCATTCCAGGCATTTGGGCTATTAGAGATTTGTCTGAATTGCTCCAGCATTGAACATACAAAGCAGCACCTCTAGTCTTGGTCTCAGCTCAGCCCCAGGAGAGAGAGGATGAGCAGCCACAGTCCACAAAGCCAGGAGTTTCAGGAGCTCTTAACCTTCCCTCTCTAATGCCTTTCACCTTCTTCTACACCCTTCCCAACTGATTTCCAGGGCCTTAAACTCTGGTGTTGAGTACTACTGGGACCAGCTCAACGAGACGGTCTTCACTGTCCATTCCAGCAGCAGGAGCAGTGAGCGGCCTGGGTATGTTTGGGAAGTAGGTGGGGAGCAGCTGGCTGGAGGCCCGTCCCTTCCTCCTACTTTTCATGGGCTCTAAAGTATCTCCTTCAGACTGTGCTCTAAGGCCTTGGGTCCCTCCTCAACCTGAGCAGCACCTCTTTGATCTTTGGTATACAGTTTCATTTGAGAAAAGTGTTACATGGCTAAAAAGCAAACAAAAGCTCTGCTCTAAGAGTCTTGCTGTAGAACCACCCCCTGGCCCTCTCCCATCCTGGCCATGGTGCCTGGGCACACTTTGGGTGAGGACAGAAGTTAGGGCACTGGAGAAAGATGCTGCCCCCATGAAGTCTGCTCCGTGGTCCAGGATCTCCTACATGATCAGGGCCTCAGGGACCAAGCTGCCCAGGGCTGTAGCCCAGGGACAAATCCTCTTGAGGCACCCATTAGTAGAAATCTGGTACTGATACTTTAATCACTGAATTCACTAATGAAGACTGGAACAAAGTGCTGGGTTGTTGATAAACCCAAAGCAATCACTACTTTCCATAGGAACTGCTGGGCATAGCTGGAGGAATAGTTCCAGAAGCAGCTAGAAATATGAGTGTCTGGTGATAGTCTCAAAAACCCTGGGCTGCCTCTGCCTCCAGCTCTAGCTTTTCCAAGGCAGTACCTGCAAAATGCCAATGAAAAGGGGATGCTAGCATTGGCCTGAACCTACCTTGTAAGACAGCCTGTGTTCCCTACCTGCAAGGGTCTATTTTCAGAAGGCCCTGGAAGGAAGATCCTAGGACAGCCTCATGAGAGTTTCAGTCCTTTTCCTTCCAAAGTGGAGCTCTCAGTTCACTTGGAAAATAAAGAATTCAAAGTAGAATCTTGTAAGCATGCAGTTGGAAGGAAGGTAAAGCTGAAGAGAGAAAGGACCTTCTTCCAGTGCTCACTCTTTATCCCATGATCTCAGCTAGTGGCCTCCTGAATTTCATTAAGTGTCTTTTCAGATCAGCCATCTCTACAACTCCTCCCCACTCCCCGACAGGGACCTGTTGTCGAAGGGCATGACTGAGCAAGCTGGGGTTGCAAGATTGGATGGTTCTGTGGCCTTTCATTGTCCCGGGGTATAGACTAACCTTGGGGGAGAATGGACACAGACGAGTTAACTGCCATCAGGAGGTAGTTGCAGAAGCACAGGGTTTCTCTCAGCCTGTAGGCCCTGCCCCACACTCTGCCCTGAGGATTGGCACAGAGCCAGCAAAGTGCTGTGAGGGGCACTGTCCCAAGCCCAAGCCCTGCCTGACTTCAGTCTGCCTTTCTCTCCCTAGAACAAGCAGAGCCACATGGAGGACAGACAGAGACATGGGGCTGATGAACGCCATTGGGCTGCAGCCCCGGAACCCTACCACCTCAGTGACATCTCAGGGCACCCAGACTCTGGCCCTTCAGCTGCAGAATGCTGAAACGCAGACTGAGAGGGAGGCACCGGAGCCAGGGACAGCCGCCTCGGGTCCCGGTGAAGGTAGGAGCCATGTGGCGCTGGAGCGGGAGGTCTGACAAGGGGTGGGAGAGGGACGCTAATGCCGCGTAGCCCCTCCGCATGGACAGTTCGTGCGCATGAGTGCCACTTCCCACTCGGAATGCATACCCCCTCCCGTGTCTGGGTGATGCCCACCTGCTGGCATTAAAAGCTCCTCGGCAGCGACATTGTTTCCCTGAACTGGGTCACTCTTGGCACTTTGTCAGCTCCCACCAAGTACCCTGACCTCCCCTCTCCTCTAAAATGTGGAGGAACCAGGCTCTTCTTCCAAAGAGAGAGCACAGAAAGCCTGGATTGAAAGGGCTAAAGGGTGATTTGCTGCCGCAAGCTGCTGTTCCAGAGGCATGCACACCAGGCCTTAGGCTTCCGGGACCAACCCACGGCCTGGCTTGTGTCCCCTACCGGTTGTGCAGATTTGAGACTGCCCCATGGGAGGTCTGCTCACACTCCTGTCACACCTGGGGCTGGTTGCCATTTTGGCTGCAGCCTGGCATATCATCAGCCACTTCCTCTCACCTATTTCAGGTGTGGCTCAGCCACGCTTGGCCCTGACTCTCTGTGCTGGCCTCACACTTATAAAAACCAATTAGCACTTCCCAGCAGCAGAGCTCGAGCCACTTAGGAGTCCGTCAGCAGCTATGTTAAACAGGCTGTTCTCACTCAGTTGCTGTCCTCACCCCTACCTCCAGCCCCCTTGCTGGTCCTAGCTCCAAAGCAAGCAGCCTCCAAATAGACACATGTTTCTAAGTCTGTGTTGAGCCATTTTCCCAGAAGACACCATGGGAGGAAAAGCCATGGTGCATGTCAGGCAAAGAATAGCAAATGTGCCTATCACCCCAGGGAACGGCTTTCTACACTGCTGCTGTAGAGTCCACTAGGCCTATTCCAGGAAGTCTGAGGGCCAGGAAACAGGGAACCACCACAGGCTTCTCCCATGGAGCCAGCGGGCCAGCCCTCTCTCTCAGCAGGCGGCAGCCTCTCAGAGCTCCCAGTAAACCCTGACAGCGGGAGGGGTTTGGAGAAGTGGGCCATACTCTTAGGCCACCCCTTCCTTTTTTTTTTTTTTTGAGATGGAGTCTGTCTGTGTCACCAGTCTGGAGTGCAGTGGCATGATCTCGGCTCACTGCAGCCTCCACCTTCTGGGTTCAAGCAATTCTCCTGCCTCAGCCTCCTGGGTAGCCGGGACTACAGGCATACACCACCATGCCCAGCTCATTTTTCTATTTTCAGTAGAGATGGTGTTTCACCATGTTGGCCAGATGGTCTTGATATCTTGACCTCATGATCCACCCACTTTGGCCTCCCAAAGCATTGGGATTACAGGCGTGAGCAACTGCACCTGGCCCCCCCTCTTTTTTTTTTAAGACAGAATCTTGCTCTGTCACCCAGGCTGGAGTGCAGTGGTGCAATCTCAGCTCACTGCAACCTCCGCTTCCTGAGTTCAAGCAATTCTTTTGCCTCAGCCTCCTGAGTAGCTGGGATTGCCACTACACCTGGCTAATTTTTATATTTTTAGTAGAGATGGGATTTCACCATATTGTCCAGGCTGGTCTTGAACTCTTGACCTTGTGATCTGCCCCCCTCGGCCTCCCAAAGTGCTAAGATTACAGGATGAGCCACTGTTCCCGGCCTCTTTTGTTTTTATTTTTTTTAGATGGAGTCTCACTCTGTCACCCAGGCTGGAGTACAGTGGTACAATCTCATCTCACTGCAACCTCTGCCTCCTGGGTTCAAGCAATTCTCTGTGTCTCAGCCTCCCAAATAGTTGGGATTACAGGCACCTGCCACCACTCCCAGCAAATTTTTGTATTTTTTGGTGGAGATGGGGTTTCGCCATGTTGGCCAGTCTGGTCTTGAACTCCTGACCTCAAGTGATCCGCCCGCCTCAGTCTCCCAAAGTGCTGGGATTACAGGCGTGAGCCACCGAGCCCAGCCAGCCCCTTATGTAGTATATATATGTATGTACATACAGCAGTCACTGAAGGAGAGTGTTGTTTGTTTTGTTTTGTTTTGTTTTAGGCTGGTCTTGAACTCCTGATCTTGATCCTCCCACCTTGGCCCTTTTTTTTTTTTTTTTTTTTAATTTAAAGACAGTCTCAGCTGGGTGTAGTGGCTCACACTTGTAATCCTAGCACTTTGGGAGGCTGAGGCAGGTGGTTCACTTGAGGTCAGGAGTTAAAGACCAACCTGGCCAACATGGTGAAACCCTGTGTCTCTACTAAAAATATAAAAATTAGCCAGGCATGGTAGTGGGTGCCTGTAATCCCAGCTACTGAGGTGGCTGAGGCAGGAGAATCTCTTGAATCCAGGAGGAGGGGGTGTTACAGTGAGCCAAGATCATGCCACTGCACTCCAGCCTGGGCAATAAAGCGAGACTCTGTATAAAAAAAAAAAAAAAAAAAAAAAAAAAAAAAAAAAAAATTTGGCTGTGAACTGAAAAATAATAATAGTAATAATGACAGAATCTCAGCTGGGCATGCTAGCTCACATCTGTAGTCCCAGCACTTTGGGAGGCCAAGGCAGGAGGATCCCTTGAGTTCAAGACCAGCCTGGGCAACACAGTGAAACACCATCTCTACTAAATATATAAAAAATTAGCTGAGCATGGTGACACGCATCTGTAGTCCCAGCTACTCTGGAGGCTTGAGGCAGGAAGATCACTTGAGCCTCGAAGGTTGTGACTGCAGTGAGCCGTGATCGTGCGACTGCATTCCAGCCTGGGAGACAGAGTGAGACCCTGTCTCAAATATAAATAAAATAAAGATAGCGTCTCTGTCACTTAGGCTGGAGTACAGTGGCGCCATCATGGCTCACTGCAGTCCTGAACTCCTAGGCTCAAGCAGTCTTCCTGCCTCAGCCTCCTGACTAGCTGGGACTACAGGTTCACGCCACCACACCCGGCTAATTTTTTTTTTCTTTTATAGAGACAGGGTCTCACCATGTTGCACGGGCTGATCTTGAACTCCTGGCTTTAAGGAAGCTTCCTTCTTGGCCTCCCAGAGTGCTGGAATTACAGGCATGAAGCACTGTACCCGGCCAGGCATCCCTTTCTGGTTTGATTTCACTGAGTTTTAACCATGTGTCAGCCACTTGGGCTGTGAAGACAAATAGGCCTCTCTGTCCTTCCCTGGGGAGCTTGCAGTCTAGAGAGGGAGATGGGCACCTAAGCTGAGCATTGCTTTAGTGTGATGAGGACCTCTGGAGCACAGAGGAGGAGGGGGCTGTGCCCAGCCTGTGGGGTTTAGGGGAGCCTCCTGGAGGAGGTGGCCCTGAGCCTAGTGTTCAAGGATGAATAGGAGTCAGGTGAAATAGGGTGGTGGAGAAGCATTCCTGGAGACATATCGCAGCACATGCAATGGCCCCAGGTTCAAAGACATGTCACTCTGCATAAAGGACCACTAGTTTGTGCTCATGGCATGTCTGGTGCATGTTGAGAACTGAGGATGGTTGAGTGGGGAGGACAGGTTACTGGGACTGGGCTGGGAGCGAGGCCTTCAGCCTGAAGGTTGATGTGCTAGGCTCTGGGAGCAGGAGGTGCCACCTTCAGAAGTGTGTCCGCTGCTGCTTCACCTCCCAGGGAATTCTCTTCTTTTTCTTGGTTAGCATGCCACCCATTTCTGGCTTCTAGTCGATTATAAGTTCCTTTTATTCTTTCTGGGGCATGGGGGCAGAGGGAAGGAGCACTTTTTCCTGGTTTTAGGAGGCAGGACCTGGTTCCTTGCCCCACTGTCCCCTCCTCCTGTAAATCAGAGTGGGTGGTAGAGGATGGCCCCAGCTAAGGTCAGCCAGAGCAGCAGGCAGAGTGAGGCCGGGCAGCTGGCTGCTTTTGCCTGCCTGCATCCCTGCATGCTCTGCCTAGACCTATACTCCCAGCTCTTCCACACACCATGCCCCTTTCAGAAAGCAGTCAGGGCAGGGGAGGTGTGGGTTGGAGGGCATGGGCACTTGATTAATGGGTGTCAGCGTCCAGCCTTGTCCCTCCTAGGGTAAGGAGCCTTGTTCTGAGGCACTCACACCACTACTCTGCTGTCAGACTCCGCAGGGGAGCCCAGGGATCAGAGCTCTCTTTGGGCCTAGACTTCCCCATGCAGAGGCAGGCAGGTTCTGTATTGGCAAAACCAGAGCTGCAAGAACATGGATAGTGAAACCCTGGTCAGGAAGTTCAGGGCTGGGCTAGAAAGGAGATCCCACCTGCACTCACACCTGCTACAGGCACCAAGATTTGTTTTGTTTTCATTTTATTTTATTTTTCTTTTTTGAGACAAGATCTTGCTTTTCCATCCAGGCTGGAGTGCAGTGACAGGAACACAGCTCACTGCAGCCTTGACCGCCTGGCTTCAAGGGATCCTCCCACCTCAGCCTCCTGGCACACGCCACCACCTGGCTAATTTTGTTTTGTTTGTTTGTTTGTTGTAGAGACGGGGTTTCACCGTGTTGCTCAGGCTGGTCTCTAACTCCTGGGCTCCAGTGATCCTCCATATCTTTCCATGCCTTCCAGGAAGAGTCCTGGGTATTTGCATGCATTGGCCTTTTTGCATGTTCAGTTTTAAGAGGAGTTTGACCTCTCCCAGAATGTGACCCTATAGCAAGTTTTCCTACCCTGCTGGCCAAGAGGGTAGCTCTGAAAGGGAGGGAAGCATTTCCTGGGCTCACCATTGGCTTCCAGCACTGATACAGTGCCTGCCTAGCTTGCAGTGGGTGTTCAGGGCAAGCGAGGAATGAATGAGTTGAGCTGATTAAGGTCCTGCCTCTGAGCATGACTGTGCTGCACTGTTTGGGGAGCACCATGGCTGTGCCTCTGACCCATAGCAAAGGTCATCTGAGCCTCTCTTTGCCTGGGGAAGATGGTAGGTAGACCAGCAGCAGTAGCACTGGGCCCTGGGCCAGGAAGAAGCAAATGTGAAGAGGGAGGGGCTGGAAGACCAGTACTCCCAGAGGTCAGGAAGGGCAGCTCCTGTGACTCTCTGAGCCTTGGTTCCCTCTTCTGCTCCTCTGGCAGTGAAACCCCCAGAATATGCTTACCAGGCATGATGGAAACTTGTTGATCTTACCCTGGCCTCTGCTTCTAGAGTGCACCTTAGGAGTTGCCAAGGAAGAGACCTCATGTGAACTCTAAATCAATTTCCTATTTTCAAAGACAAAAACAGCTGCTTTGCAACAGAGAAGGAGACTGCAGAATTAACCCCCTGACTGCCACTGTGCCTGGATCCCTGACCGTGACTGCCATTTCCCTCTAGCCCTGGTGTTTTTTCTCTTGAAGAATGTGCCGGCTGCCCTCAGTTGCTCTTAGCCTTGGCTTAGAGTTCCCAGGAGGGAAGCAAAGCTCATAGTTCTGTAGGCTGAAGCTGTCCACACCCAGCCCTGGGGAACCATTCATGTGTACATTTTAAAATCTTCCATTCATTCTTTTTTGAGCACTTACTTTGTGTCTGGTATTGTATTAGGCACAAGGAATTCAAGGGTACTCAGTTACATTGAGATGAAGCCGTTGTGTCTCTTCCTTCAAAGAGCAAGTCCAGAGAGGAACTAGACGTGTAAATGCTTCTTCTGCAATGGGCAGTTACAAGACCAGTTTTCCAAGTATCCTTAAGTCTGGAGCCCCTGTGAGGAGCCTGGGAGCCCTTTTATTCATCTATACATGTATTTGACAAATACACACCCAGTGTAAACCCATGTGTCAGATTTGACTCAAAAGTGAATACAACTGAGTCCAAGACCTTCAGGAACTTACAGGCCAGAAGAGAGATGCCACCGCCATGGGGAGGTGTGAAGCACCATGAGGCCCCAGAGAACAAGCAGCTCCTTCCAGCTGGGGGGGGGACCAGAGGGGACTGGGTGACAGAGGAGACAGGGCAAGAACATGGCACAGTGTGCAGTGTACACCCATCTGTGTGGGCAGGGAGCAGGGCTGCTGGGTACCTGCAGGAATGTGGGGGGGCAGGGCAGGAAGGTCTGGAACGTGGTAAGGGCCTAGCCACAGAGCCCTCAAATGTCAAGCTAAGGAGTTTTGACTACTGTGAGGGCTTTTGCAGCTGCTGGGTTTTGAACAGGGTGCAGACTTAACCAGAGCTGAGTTCATCAGAGCTTAATTAGGATGGTAATAGCAGCAGCGTGGAGACTGGATGGACGGGGGAGGAGACTGGAAGCCCAGTTAGGACACAGCCACAGCCATAGAGACGGGTGGCCAGGCCTGGAGCCACGGACAAGCAAGCAGTGGGCTCAGACTTAGTGCCAGCAGCAGGGCCTGCCCCAGAGTCTGGGAAAGCCCATCGGGCTCACTGGGGGCTTGGCTGCAGCAGCTTCCTTAGGGCCCCAAGGCAGCCTGTTCTGCCCCTAGTGAGCTACTTGAAAAGAGCTGAGCCGGGCATGGTGGCTCACACCTATAATCCCAGCACTTTGGGAGGCCAAGGCGGGTGGATCACGAGGTCAGGAGTTTGAGACCAGCCTGGCCAGCTTGGTGAAACCCTGTCTCTACTAAAAATACAAAAACTAGCCAGGTGTGGTGGCGCACACCTGTAGTTCCAGCTACTCAGGAGGCTGAGGCAGGAGAATCACTTGAACCTGGGATGTGGAGGTTGCAGTGAGCTGAGATCCTGCCATTGCACTCCAGCCTGGGTGACAGAGTGAAACTCTATCTCAAAAAAAATAAAAAAGAAAGAAAGAAAAAAAGCTGGCTGGGCATGGTGGCTCACGCTTGTAATCCCAGCACTTTAGGAGGCCGAGGCGGGTGGATCATCTGAGGTCAGGAGTTCAAGACCAGTCTGGCCAATGTGGTGAAACCCCATCTCTACTAAAAATACAAAAAATACACACACAAAAAAATTAGCCAAGTGTTGTGACAGGTGCCTGTAATTCTAGCTACTTGGGAGGCTGAGGCAGGAGAATCGCTTGAACCTGGGAGGTGGAGGTTGCAGTGAGCTGAGATCGTACCACTGCACTCCAGCCTTGGCAGGCAACAAAGTGAGACTCCGTTTGGAAAAAAAAAGAAAAAAGAGTAGAGAGTTCACCAGGCACAGAGCCTGGCACAGTGCACTCCAATGCCAGCAGGCTGCAGGCCAGCCACAGCACGGCCCAGACTGTGCTGGGACGGCTTCAGTTCACAGAGTTCTTAGAAAGCAGTGGTGCCACAGTGAGCACAGGGAGGGCCCAGGGGGCCTCCCCAGGCAGCCCTTTGGCTCCCAGGGTTACTGAGGCTGTAGGTTGACCTTTTTCCTCTTACCCTCTGCCCCACTGTTAGAAGACTTTCCGCTGAGAGAAGATGGGGGGTGACCCAGTACTCTGAGAGCCCTTCAGGTTTTCCTCTGCCCTGGGAGCTGGAACCAGGCATTCCAGGAGGAAGTGGGGAAGGGCAGCCACCTCGAGGGATGGAGGGCAGGGGTTATCAGGGGACGCTGAGAAAAGCAAGAGCAGGACATAATGCTGAGGAAGATCGTCTAAGACTGGGGCTGGGTGCAGCGACTCGTGCATGGAATCCCAGCACTTAGGGAGGCCAAGGCGGGAGGATTGCTTGAGCCCAGGAGTTCGAGACCAGCCTGAGCAACATGGCAAAACCCTGTCTCTACAAAAAGGACCAATTAGCCAGGTGTGGTGGTGCGTGCCTGTAGTCCCAACTACTCAGGAGGCTGAGGTGGGTGGAGAGCTTGCACCAGAGAGGCTGAAGCTGCAGTGAGCCGTGTTTGCACCACTGCACTCCAGTATAGGTGACACGGCGAGACCTGGTCTCAAAAAAAAAAAAGCGGAAGGGGAAAGACCTGTAGAAAGAACTAGTAGCATGAGGCTGCCAAGCACTAACAAGATGGGTGGGGAGATCTCACTAAGCTATGAACTGGCTGGCCTGGAAATCCAACCCTAATGAGGCAGGCAGCGAGAAGGGACTGGATGGGGTTAGGGGAGCAAAGAAAGTCTCGTAAAAATGGCTGGTGGCAAGTACCCCAAAAGGAAAGAAAACTCATCATCAAAAGCCCCAAAAGTGCAAAATCCCAAACAGGCCAGCAAGTAGCTGATAGAGACAAATCCGCAGTTCAGTGGAGCCATCCCTCGCAGTCCGGGAGCCTTTATCATCGTTGCCCATGTACTTGGCCTGGTTCTCACCCTACCAAGAGCTGAGCAGAAAGCTCAGGGACAGAGCTCCACTGCTGCAGACCCCAAGCTAATCCCAGCAGGCACTATTGACCAAGTGCTTGGGGTGTGTGCTCCTTTTCTCTCTCCAGCACTGTGCAAGGTAGATGTTAGGGACTTTCTCAAGGTCACCCAGCAAGTGAGTGACACAGCTGAGATTTGAGCCTAAGTCTTTTCTGTTTCCACGCAAGGGAATGCTCAGGCCTTTCTGGAGAGGGGGCAGGAGACAGATCCTTCTCTCCCTCCCCAGGCCTGCAGGTTGAAGCCTGGGGCCTGTGCTGGTCAGTTGCCTCTCTCCAGGGAAATACGGCAATCAGGCATTGAGCCCAGGAGAACAGTAGCTGGGGGAATAGTTTGTGAAGACTGGTGGGTAAAGGGAAAGAAAAGAAGGAAACAGCCCTTCCAGGGAACAGTTAAAACTCTCAACTACTGGTCAGGTGCGGTAGCTCATGCCTGTGATCCCAGCACTTTGGGAGGCCTAGGTGTGGGCGGATCACCTGAAGTCAGCAGTTCGAGAGCAGCCTGGCCAACATGGTGGATCCCCGTCTCTACTAAAAATACAAAAAATTAGCCAGATATGGTGGGCACCTATAATCCCAGCTACTCAGGAGGTTGAGGCAGGAAAATCGCTTGAACCCAGGAGGTGGAGTTTGCAGTGAGCCGAGATTGCGCCACTGCACTCCAGCCTGGGCGACAGTTAGACTCCCTCTCAAAAAAAACGAAAACAAAAAAATTAGCTGGGTGTGGTGGCACATGCATGTAATCCCAGCTACTTGGGAGGCTGAGGCAGGAGAATTACTTGAACCCGGGAGGCAGAGGTTGCAGTGAACCAAAATTGTGCCACTGCACTCCAGCCTGGGTGACAAGGGCAAAACTCCATCTCAAAAAGCAAAAAACAAATGAAAGCTGGATGTGGTGGCTCACACCTGTAATCCAGCACTTTGGGGGGCTGAGGTGGGCGGATCACCTGAGGTCAGGAGTTCAAGACTAGCCTAGCTAACATGGTGAAACTCCGTCTGTAGTGGTGGCAGGCACCTGTAATCTCAGCTACTCAGGAGGCTGAGGTGGAAGAATGGCTTGAACCCGGGAGGCGGAGGTTGCAGTGAGCCAAGATTGTGCCATTGCACTCCAGCCTGGGCAACAACAGTGAAACTCTGTTTCAAAAAAATAAATACATATGGCAGGTGTGGTGACTCACTCCTGTAATTCTATCACTTTGGGTGGCCAAGGTGGGTGGATCACCTGAGGTCAGGAGTTCGAGACCAGCCTGGCCAACAGGAGGAAATCCCGTCTCTACTAAAAATACAAAAATTAGCTGGGCGTGGTGGCACATGCTGTAATCCCAGCTACTCGGGAGGCTGAGGCATGAAAATTTCTTGAACCCCAGAGGTGGAGGTTGCAGTGAGCTGAGATTAGCGCCACTGCACTCCAGTGCAACAGAGTGAGACTCTGGGCAACAGAGCGAGACTCTGTCAAAACAAAACAAAATAAAATCTCTCAGCTGCCTCAGGGGCTTTGAAGCGGTAACACAGAACTACACTGAGGGAAGACAGTGTTGTAATGAAGCAGAGCAGACTATTTCCCTTTGGGCCACACCCATAGAGTACCTACTCTCTTTCCAGAGAAAGGGTGGCATACCCCAGCCCAGGCTTAGGTCTGCTGAGTTTCCACAACAGGGAGCAGGCAGACAAAGCCAGCTGTCTAAACCTGCCTCCTTGCATGCTAAGCTGCCAGTGGTACTGAGAACTCACTGAAGCCAACCTCCTGCCTTCTGGGCCAGTGCTACCTCTTAGCTGGCCATCCTAGGCCTCAGTTTCCTCACCAGTAAAACAGAAGTACGGATTGTGATCATTTGGGGGGGTTTGGTCTAGCTTTTTCAGGACTCAGATTGGTTTTCACAGTGTTGGAGCGAGTCTTTCTCTATCCTGCGTTTAGTCAAGAATCCCCCAGCTGCTACCAGTGGCTGCCGCCTGCCTCAGAGCCCCAGACCAGCAGCCAATTTGCTCTCTTCTGCTTTGTACCTGCCAGGTGAAGGCTCAGAGTATGGTGCCAGTGGAGAAGATGCGCTCAGCAGGATCCAGAGGCTGATGGCGGAGGGCGGCATGACGGCCGTGGTGCAGCGGGAGCAGAGCACCACCATGGCCTCCATGGGTGGCTTCGGCAACAACATCATCGTCAGCCACCGCATTCACCGCAGCTCTCAGACGGGCACTGAACCTGGTGTCGCCCGCACCTCCTCACCCCAGCCCTCCACCTCTCGGGGACTGCTCCCAGAGCTCGGGCAACTGGCAGAGCGGGGCCTAAGCCCCCGGACAGCTTCCTGGGACCAGCCTGGTACCCCTGGGCGGGAGCCAACCCAGCCAACCCTGCCCTCTTCCTCCCCCTGTCCCTATTCCTGTTTCCATTCCCAGCGCTGAGGGACCGACCCTCCACTGCGACTTGACCAATAACAACCACCTTCCGGACGGGGGCGGCAGCAGGGGGGACTCTGCAGGCCCCAGGGGGAGAACCACGGAACAGGTAGAGAAAGCATTGCACTGGTGCCTCCCCCTCCAACCGCCAAGTAGAAACCGGACCTCACAGCTGACTGGGAACTGGACATGCGGAAGAGCTACTGGCTGCATCAGGGAACAGGAGGAGGAGGGTTGGGGTGGAGAGGAGGTCAGTCAATGGGCATGAAGCAGTCGAATGGGCAAGGCCTGCCTCGGGGGAATTAGAACCTTCCAGGATCTGGAGCCCAGGAGAGCCACACTGTGGGCTTAATGTGAATGGAGGAGCAAGTGGGTATCTCTGCCAGACACCCCACTTTCTCCTAGTAACATGGGCTCAGGGGACTCAACCCTGGACAGAGAGGCTCCAGAGCATGAACAGTCTTCCAGATCTGGGCCAATCATCCTGAGCAGAGGCCCGTGGGGCAGCTTTGCCCTGTCCACCTGTTGGGTGGGCAGGGCCACCAGGAGCCCAGAAACAGGAGGAGTGGCCTGGCCCGGAGAAACCACCTCCAACTCTGAGCCTTCCAGAGCTTCAGCCTCTCTTCGTCGTCTTACTCCACTGAAACCAACAGGGGTCGGGCCAGGCTCCCAGATTCCTGAGGACAGGGACTTCCGGCATTTACCAATAGGGAACTACTGTGGAGTAAGGGGGCGGCCTGCTTGCCTGATACAGGATGGAGTCAAGGGACAGTGGGCAGGTCCTCACTCAGGAGTGGGGGGTGTAGGCTGGCCAGCCCCCAGGGCTTGTCTACCAGTCTCCTCCTCCCCCCCAAGGCCCTCAGAGCAGCGCCTGTGGGTGTCAGTATTACCTGAGCCTAGGCCAAAGCTAGCCCAAGGCTGGGGGGAGGAGAGGAGATGCCAGGTCAGAATGTGAGGTCTCAGTCTGTGACTTACGGTGTTGCATGTGGACTCTTAACTGTACGTGTAGTTTCTAGTGGAGAAATCAAGGCTCTGATCATTTTGTTTTTAGTATGAAAATGTGATTTTCTTTCTGTCTGTAACTCATCATAGAAGCATTGTGTTGGGAGAAGAGGGGATGGTCTACAGCTAATGAGGGAAACACCAAAGATCACATCATTAAAATGATGACATGCCCCTCACCAGGCTCCTCTCTTGTTTATTTCCACGGAGGCTGGGGGAGGGGTGGGGGATGGGAAGTGAGGGGCACTGAATTGAGCCAGGCCCAGTTCCCCTCGGCACTGTTTCTGGTGCCAGTGGGGTGCAGTGGACCCATCTGACCCCTTCACCAGAGCTAGTCAGGTGAGGGCTGCCACCTCTGCTTCATACCACTTCTCTCCACGCCACCACTTCCTGCTTCCCAGGGCCCTGCTACAGACTGGGACCACTTTCCAGTGGCAGGTGGGTATGTAGGAATGATCGGAGGCTGTTCATCCTAATAGCTTCCCCACCCAGGACTGTAGTCCTGAAGTGATGTAACTGGCCAGAAAGCTGGATCCCCTCCAGTCCTGGAAAAGTACACACAGCAGGTGTCCAGCCTGCCAGGCGGGCGGAGGGGCTTGGTCCTGTCTGCAGGCAAGGTGTCAATGGCTAGCTGCTCAGGTTTCTGTTGACTGTGTCTTCCCCTCCGGTGGCTGAAAGGCCTGCTCTGTTGATGGGCTTTGGCTGCTAGAAAGCTTCCAGCTGGCTGGGTGCAATGGCTCACACCTGTAATCCCAGCACCTTGGGAGGCCAAGATGGGCGGATCACTTGAGGTCAGGAGTTTGAGACCAGCCTGGCCAACATGGTGAAACCCTGTCTCTACTAAAAATATTTTAAAAATTAGCCGGGCGTGGTGGCAGGTACCTGTAATCCTAGCTACTGGATAGGCTGAGGCACAAGAATCGCTTGAACCCGGGAGGCAGAGGTTGCAGTGAGGGGGAGACCACGCCGCTGCATTCTAGTCTGGGCAACAGAGCGAGACTCTGTCTCAAGTGGGACAAGGATATTGTCCCAACTCTTCAAGAGCCATAAAAGAAAATCCAAGCAACACTAGGGCTTTTTGCTAGCAGCATGTACTTTTGAGTATTTGTGTGTGTGTGTGCACAACCAAATCTGTCCCTGATGCCAGTTCTGGCCACAGAATTTCAGATTCTGCTCCAAAAGAGACAAAAACCAAAAGATAAATCCGCAAGAAATACAAAACCATCGGCCAGGCGCAGTGGTTCAGGAATGTAATCCCAGCACTTTGGCAGGCCAAGGTGGGCAGATCACCTGAGGTTGGGAGTTTGAGACCAGCCTGACCGACATGGAGAAACCTTGTCCCTACTAAAAATGCAAAAATTAGCTGGGCGTGGTGGCACATGCTGTAATCCCAGCTACTCAGGAGGCTGAGGCAGGAGAATCGCTTGAACCTGGGAGGCGGAGGTGGCAGTGAGCCGAAATCATGCCACTGCACTCCAGCCTGGGCAACGAGCAAAACTCCATCTCAAAAAAGAACGAAATACAAAACCATAGCAAGACTCATTTTCTAGAAAATTATGTATAACAGTGGACTCTGGACTGAAAGACACATCACTTAGCTGTGTGACTTTGGGCAAGCCACTTGCCTTTTCTGGACTTCACTTTCCCTTGTTAGGATGCAGGGCTTGTGCTACACAACCTCAAAGTTACTTTTAGCTCTGTGCTCTGGAATCATTCAAGCCCAGAGAGCACACAAGTGGTTAGGGCAGGCTTCCTTTCACAGATGGGATTTAGGCACCTGTAGTCCTAAACTACTTGGGAGGCTGAGCCAGGAGGATCACTTGAGCCTAGGAGTCCAAGTCCAGCCTGGGCAACAAAGTGAAACCCTATCTCTCTTTTTTTTTAAAAGTGGGATTTGAGCTAAACATTGAAGGCTGGAAGGAGAAGGGAGCCCACTGCCCCACATCCTTTCCCCCACTACCCGTAGGAAGAAGAATTCCTTGGTCTGAGAGTGGGTCCTGTTAATTTGTTTAATGTAAACCACTCAAAAAACTTTCTGAGGCTGTTACTGCTGTTACCCCTACTCCTAAAGCACACAATTAACTGGCAGAGCCAGGGTTTGAACCAGGCCGTGTATGATGCCTGAGCACACACCTCAGCCAGCCACTGTCATTTCTACAGAAGGAAGACGAGGTGTAGGAGAAAAAATGGGAACCTGACTTGTTCTGTTGCTTTGGGGAAAAGGGTATGAGGAGGCCCCTAGGGATGAGGTGATCCAAAAATTTTTTTTTGTTTTTTGTTTGTTTGTTTTGAGATGGAGTCTCACTCTGTTGCCCAGGCTGGAGTGCAGTGGCACAATCTCGGCTCACTGCAACCTCTGCCTCCTGGGTTCAAGCGATTCTCATGCCTCAGCCTCCTGAGCAGCTGGGATTACAGGCGTGTGCCACCACACACAGTTAATTTTGTTTTTAGTAGAGGCAAGGTGTCACCATGTTGGCCAGGCTGGTCTCAAACTCCTGACCTCAAGTGATCTGCCAGCGTCAGCCTCCAAAAATGCTGGGATTATGGGCGTAAGCCACCACCCAGCTGAGGTGGTCCAAATTTAAACCTGCCTGGCCTAGCCTCTGCTGTCTCTGGATGGTGCCGGCCATCCTCCCCCAACCCCATTGGAGGCCCTTGTCAACACCTTCCTGTCCCCATACCAAATCCTTTGCTTAGAAAGCCCTTGCCCAATGACAGAGCCTCTCTGGTGGTAAAATCTTTGCAGGCCCGTCACACATCACAAGGTTGTGGCGTCAGCAGGGCAAAGATAGGGGCAGTCCCTTTTGGAGATGAGGGAATAGGTTCAGAGAAATTCTGTTACTTGTCTGTTAACCTAGTGGCATCAAAGGCAGAGCAGAGAAACCATCAGGTCCCCTTGTTCCCAACTCGCCTCTCCAGGGTTCCACTGTGGGTTCTTGGGGTAGGGAGATTGCAGGAGGTCAAAAGCCCCTTCATAGCAAGGATTGTGGAGAAATCAAAGAAGTGACTTTGCCTGCCAGCTTCTGGAATAGCTGGGGTCAGTAGCTGGAGGCATGTCTGGTATCTGCAGCCTCCCATCCTTGGCCTTGCTTGTTTTCTCATCTGTTTTAAGGATCTGCCTTCCTCCTCCACAACCCCCACCTCCTCCAAGGAGTACCACACTCTTTTGGGCCTGGGAGGGACATGACAAAGTAGAACAAGTGCAGAACTGCAGTCTTAGGGTCTTATAAACCAACTTTCCTTATTGTGAAGTGGGGCAAGAACAGTAGTGCTTCTTTCATCCCCAGTTATGAAGTCTTGAGAGATCCGATCATTCTTGTAACAACAGAAGATGGCTTCCTACTCTAACCAACCAACCCCAGCCTTGAAGTTCTCAACTCCTACCAACCCCAGCCCTCGCGCTCGGGAGCTCTGGGGGACCCGACCTCCACTTCCGAGTTCAGCGCGGAGAACCCCACACCGACAGCCCCGCAGCGCCGGCTTCTGCTCCGCTTCCCTCCCCTTCTCTGCCGAGAGGCTCCTGCCTCTCCTCCACCGCCGCCCCCGCAATCGCCCCCCCCACCAGCACCTCTGGCCCTCGGGGGAGGGTCTGGAGTTGTTTCCCCGAAAGAAGAAACCAGACTTCTTAAGGTTAATCAAATGTTTGCAATGAGCGTTTGGGTTACAGGCCTCGGTCCTGGAAGCGGTGGGTGCGTCCGACCCCGGCGGGTGCTCAAAAGGGCGCTCTCGGAGGGAGCCGAGCGCCGGAGCAGGATCAGACCCGAGAGGCCGCCGGGACCGAGCGCCGGGAGCTCTCCGAGGTGCTGAAGCCGCCCCGCTGTCGGCCGGGCTTGGGCGAGGCCCGGCGTCCTGAGGCTCCGGCCCGTGCGTGTTCCCAGCCACCTCTGACACTGGCCGCCCGCTCTTCCGG
Organism: Ateles fusciceps; assembly: GCA_036589455.1. NCBI lineage: Eukaryota > Metazoa > Chordata > Mammalia > Primates > Atelidae > Ateles > Ateles fusciceps. The sequence continues at coordinate 16,173,791 of JAZHEH010000681.1, read as the reverse complement.
GTCTTGTCCCGCGCTCCGGCCCCGGTGACCTTGGGCAACCGGCTGTCCCTCACCGGCTGCGGTGAAGTCGCGGTCCAGGCTGCGGCTGGACGGGCGGCGCGTCCCATCCCGGGGCTGGGAGAGCGGAGGCGCGCCCCTTCCCCGGCCTGGAGCGCCGAGCAGGGACCCGAGCGGGTGCGGGCTAGTGATCCGCGGTGGGCTCCTCTCCCCGGCCGACCCTCGCCAGTCCACCCGCTCCTGCGCTTCCCCAGGCCCCGACGGCGACCCTCCTCGCGGGCTGCCTGGCCGGCACACAGCGGCGTGGCTGCAGCTCCGGGCCCTCGGCCCCGACGGAGCCCTGGCGGCGCAGCCCGCCCCACCCACTCGCAGCCTCCCGCTGGGGTCAGACTCCCGCGCCTCGCGGCCAAACCACGAGCCGGGCCACGCAGGGCGCTGAGGTCCGGAGAGGCGCGAAATAGCTCAGGGTCCCGGGAGTGCGGTCAGGGTGGAGGCGGGAGCGCGGCCGGACCCGCTGCCAGCTCCCTCCCCCAGCCCGCGAGGGGGCGCCGCGTCCCCATGACAACGCGGACACCCCACCCCCCGAAGGGCAGCGCCCCCTGCTCCCCTTCGCCGCCGGCCGTGAGCGGCGCCCTCGTTGCCCCGGCGGGGAGCTGCCGGCCGGTCCCTAAGAGGGGCGCGGACCGCCGGGGTCTCCGACGCCTCGGGTGGTGACCCCCGCGCGTCGCCGCCGGGTGACCGGCCCGGGGCGGGCGGCGCGGCCCCGCCACGATTGGCTGCTTCCTCGTGACATCACGCGGCTCGGGGGAAAAGTGCGAGCGTGAGCGCGAGTCGGAGCCACAGCGCCGGGAGCTGCGGGCGGAGCAGGGGCCGCCCCTCGACACCCCGTCCCCGCCCCCGGCCCTCGGCCCGGCCGCCCGCCCCGCTGGCCCGCGGGGCCGCGCGTCTGTCCCGCCGTCTGTCTGGCGCGAGGGGGAGCGGGGCAGAGGCGGCGGGTAAGTGGCTCCGCGGCGGCGCGGGGGCGGGGGCTCGCCGGGAAGAGCAGGAAGCAGGTCCCCGGGACGCTTGAGGCTCCCCCAGAGGTGGGTTCGACTGGGACTGGGCGCCAGAACCCCTCCGGGGCGAGCGCGGTGCCGGGAGCTGCAGAGGGCCGGGGCTGGGGGGATCCCGCTGGAAGCAAGGCCGGGGTCTCTCGGAGGCTTCTCCAGGTGCGCCCGTGGGAAGGGGTGGGCATCCAGGATGTCGGGGGCGGGAGAGTGCCCGCCCACAGCCCCTACGGAGCCTGGGGCAGCCGTCGGGGGTGGGACCCGGTACTCCAACCCTCCCACTGGCGGCTCTGTGGGGCGCCGGGCGCTGAAGCCCCAAAGAGCCCTTTTCCCGCCGTCTCCCCGCCCTCCCTGTCCTTCTGCCCCTTTGCCCCCGCGCTGCCAGCCCACTCCGGCCCCTGGAGTCTTCCTTCTACGACCTTGAGCCCCGACGGAAAACACCCCGGCCATCCCCGGCACCCCTCCCCCACTCCGGGACTACCCCCCGCTGCTGCCCAGCCTCCGACCCGGGGTCTTCCAGCTCCAGTCCCTCCCGCCCCCGGCCCCGCAACGGAAGTGTTGGGCACAATGTCGGTGCCAAATCTTCGCCTCTCCCTCCCTTGAACTCCGGAGTCTCCTCTCCTGCTCCAGGGGCCACAGCCTTCCCAGAGCCATGGAGTGAATGCCCAAGAACCGAAGACTTATGCCCCAAACCACCCCACGGACGCCCGGAGCACCCACTCCGGTCTCTCCCGGGGAAGAGGGGGTCGAGGACTTGGGAAAGCACAGTGCCCACGCCCAGAGGCTGCAGGAACTGCGTGCTAGGGGGTTGGAGGGAGGGCGGGGCACCGGAGAGCCAGGGCTCCTTCGACCATGGCAGAGACGTGGAGGAGCCTCCAGATGGCCCAGGAAAACCCGGCCCTCGAGGCCCCCCCGACCCTAGCGTGAGAAACTGGCTGCCCACTTTGGTCGCGGGGGCTAGACAGTGCCTCTGGGGTAGGGTGCAGGGTGAGGAGCGGGGGACAAGAGTCTTGCACTCGCCTGACCCGAGCTCTGTCTGGGCCTCTGCCTTGTAGGTGGGTGCACCACCGGTGCCCTCTCGCTGCGAGACTGGGCGTCTTTTGGTGATAACCCCTCTTAGGGGCTCGCAGGGCTGAGCCTGCCTGATGTCCCTCAAGGCCGGGTTGGGCGACTGTCTCAGCGGCCCCTCGACAGATGTCAGTCTAAGGCTGGGACTCTCTGCCACATCTTTGAGGACTTGGACACCTCTGGGCACCGGGCTAAGACGGCCTCCCCAAAGTTAGGTGGCTCGTCGCAGCCCTTAGTGTAGTCTGGCCTCCTTGTCCTGTCCGCACGACACTTATCCATCCACAGGGCAGGCGCAATCCGGATGCAGGCTCCTGGCCCGACCCTCTCCGCGCTCAGGCGGACAGCTAAGGTCTGGCAGAGTCTCCCGACAGGGGCGTTTGTCATGTAACCGGTCACCCACTGTCGGCCCTGCATTTGCGTGTGCATGCAAGCCCACAGGTGTAGAGGCACCCGAACCGTGTGCATCCTCCCGGCCACAGCACCCCAGGCACGCACACGCGTGCACATGCACGTGTCCACACAGCGCGGCATGCTCACGCGCTCTCACGGGCGCACTGGTATCCAGGCGTGGCCGTGCGCACACACACGCACATGCAGACAGCTACTAGCGTCTACTCGCGCTCCCCCGTAGGCACACACAAACAGAACTCGCACTCGCGCTCCGCCCACACGTTCCTCGCCGGGTGCCGGGTGGAATCCGGGCGCCCTCAACTTTCCTACCGGAGAACCCCGCGCGGAGCGGAGGGCAGCTCCGGGGCGGCGTCCCAAAGGGCCTGGCGAGGGGACCCCACGTCCCTTCCCCGGGAGTCTCTGCATGGGGGGCTCCTCTGGGTTCGCAATCGAATTGGAGTTGGGGGCAGTGGCGAACGGCGGCCGCACAGTCTAGGTCCTGAGCGGGCACCAGGGACCGACACTGCCATCTAGCGGTGCGCACAGCCCCTGCGGCGGCGGCGGCTCGCTCCCCAGATCCAGGCGCATCTGGATTCCAGGGAAACGCGCCAGAGGGGCCTGCGGTGGGAATGTCTGCGGGTGACCCGGAGGTGTCCAAAAAGACGACGGCTGGGGCGGGGCTGAGTCGGGGAGACCCTGAGCCTCGCCCCGTCAGCACCTGGCAGCTCCCTCACGCAGGCCAAGAGCAGGACTTAACCATCGACCATCCTGTGGTCCCGGCTCAACCCGGCCGCCAGGATCTGGGAGAAGACATGGCTTGTCTTCTGGGAAAGCTAAGTCGAGAAGCCAGCAGGAATGCGAGGGGACCCTACCCAAGCCTCCTGAGCCTCTCCTGAACAGTACCTCAGTTGTGTGGTTTTCCGGTGGGGAGGGGGAGCGGAGGCAGGAGGTCAACTCTGAGCAGTAGCACCTTGGACTTAAGAAGGAGGTTCCCGGGTTCTTCTCCTGCCCCCACCCCTACTTCCAAACCCAGTGACTTGGGGCCAGTTGATTAACATTAACCTCATCTAAAAGAGGATATTTACATCTGTAAGATGAGGAGACTAATAATACCTGCCTTTTCAGGCTGTTGTAAGGATTAAACCAGATAATCTACATTAAAAGCTCAGAGGGGTTCCTGACGCATAGTTAACACTCAATAAACAAGAGCTATTACGTTTTCACATTCTGCACCTCCAGCCCGTTTGTTATCATGCTGCTGGCCTGTATCCTGCCCTGGGAGGCTAAAGTGAGTTTCCTTGGGGCTGGCTGACTGATTGCCCCTGCCTGGCCTCTCCCTTCCAGCTCGTGAATACTAGGGGGGAAGACAGCCTCCTGGTGCTGGAGGGGACAGCTCAGAGAGTGACACCTGAGCTGCTATTTCAGAGGCTCTCAGAGCTGAATGGGGTTGTCAGGAACCCCAAAAGAGGGCATTATCTGGGCTTTGCCCTTGACTCGTTGTGTGACCTTGGGGGTGACAATACCTGCTCTCAGCCTTTCCTCCTACAAGGATTTAGAACAGAACTTGAACCGTCAGACTAGGAGGCTGGGTCTGTATCTGCCATCATGGAGTAGGAGGGCTGGGGCCAGACTTGGGGTGGTTACCCTGGCCCTTGGCCCCAGCCGGCAGTGCATTTTCGTGTTTATGTATGAAGATCAAGTTTAGGTGCTGATCCCTATAGCTGCTGGGAGGGATCTCCAGGACAGGATCCTGTCTTCTGCAAAGGAGAAAGAGGCACAGGAAGGCGAGGTGGCTTGTCTCAGGCCACACAGCCGGAGCGCAGGCTACGGGTTAGTGCTCCTTCCTCCACAGCGGGCTGCCGCGCCCTCTCTTCCTCTCACACACAGACGCACAGAACTGCGTATCCGACCATGCCTGCTGGGCTGGCGTGGCTGTGATGGGCCTGCGTGCGTCTGTGGAGCGGTGTGTGTGTTGGCGGGTGTGAAGGAGGCTGGGCTGAGCGGCTGCCCTGGCACTCGGAGCTGGCGTGGGCCTCCCTCACATGGAGGGAAGAGGAAGAGGGGGAGGAGAACTAAGAGGAGCCTGGTGGGAGGGAGGGCAGGCTCAGGGAAGGGCCTGTGGTGGGGACTCCAGCCAGGGCGCTGCTGGTGTGGGGGAGTGGACTTCGGAGGGAAGGGGAGGCCGTGGCAGCCCTGCTCTTCCTCTGGGACAATTCGTTCACCTCACTGGTCCCCCATTTGGGCTTCGGGGGTCTCTGATAGCCCCTAGTGTCCCCTGCATTGCCCCCCTCCCAGCTGCCTGCCCTGTGGCTGGAGCTGAGGGCTCCAGGAAGGGGATGCAACAGTGTCAGGTACCTCCTGAAGCCCCTTCTGCAGGGACTCTCCTCCTCTCTGGGTGCCCAGCTCCCCGCACCACCTCTGGTCCCTGCAAAGCCTTCTGGCTTCTGAGCTCTTTGGCTTCCCTTAGCCAGAGCTCTCAGTTACTAGACTGCCTTCCTCTCACCACCCCTCCCTGCACGCATCCCTACCAGCAACATGATGCAAGACGCTGTGAAACCTCGGTCAGGCTTTTACCATTTCCGTGCCTCAGTTTTCCCATCTGTAAGTAGTCAAGAAAAAATATAATGGTATCTACCTCATAGGTTAGTTGTGAGGATGAAATGAGTTAACACCATAAAAATTGTTGCCAGACATGGTGGCGCCTGGAATCCAGCTACCCAGGAGGTGGGAGGATGGCTTGATTGGGAGTTCTAGACCAGCCTGGACAACATAGCAAGACCCTGTCTCTACAAATAAATAAATAAATAGACACTTCTTTTTTTTACTTTTTTGAGATGGAGTCTGGCTCTGTTGCTCAGGCTGGAGTGCAGTGGCAGGATCTCGGCTCACTGCAACCTCCGCCTCTTGAGTTCAAGCAATTCTCCTGCCTCAGCCTCGCAAGTAGCTGGGATCACAGACGCGTGCCACCACACCCGGCTAATTTTTTTGTATTTTTTAGTAGAGACAGGGTTTCACTGTGTTAGCCAGGACAGTCTTTATCTCCTGACCTTGTGATCTGCCTGCCTCAGCCTCCCAAAGTGCTGGGATTACAGGTGTGAGCCACCGTGCCAACCCCCCCTTTTTTTTTAAGTGTCAAAGGTGCCTGACACTTAGTAGACCGTCAGTGTTAGGTGCTCATAGATACCCCTATTATTGCCTTTGTCTCAGTGCCTTCTGCAGGGGTTAGAGAGCAGGTGTTAAGAAATGACCAAGGTGGTAAATGGATGAAGGAACACCTCTCTCCAGCGCCCACATGCTGGGGGGCCTCTGGACCACTCTCCTCCTCCTCTTGCTTCCCTGGGCTCCACTGACACTGGCCTCTGTCTAGGCCTCGTGCTGCCTCTGGGCCTCTGCTGTGGCCACCGCCCTTGGTGGGGCCACTCTCCGCAGCTCCTCCTGTGGCTACCTCCTCATCACCCAGATGACCTGGTGGATGAGGCCTTCCCCTGATCACCCAGCACAGAGTTGTGCCCGTCCTGCCTTCTGACTCACTCTCCCATCACCTGCCTTATTTTCTTTCTAGAGCTTTTTTTGTAGTTCACGTGTTTGCATGTCTCCCCCGCATGAGGCAGGGGCCATGTGCGTCTTACTCACTTCTGTAGCCACAGCACCCTGAACAGTGCTTGGCACATAGTAGGTGCTCAATTAATGTTGAATGAAAGGGCAAATGAGGAATGGCGGGGACAGAGTTCTCTTAAGGTCTGCCAGAGAATGTCCCTCTGTCCCCTTGATGCCAGTGTACCTCTGCACAACCCCCCCCCCCACCCCGCCATCCTCTTCTGCAATTCATGCTTTTCTTTCCCCTTCCTCTCCAGACACAGGCTACCCACCCCTGCTAACCAGCATGGCCAACTTCACACCTGTCAATGCCAGCTCGGGCAATCAGTCCGTGCGCCTGGTCACGTCGTCAACCCACAACCGCTATGAGACAGTGGAAATGGTCTTCATCGCCACGGTGACAGGCTCCCTGAGCCTGGTGACTGTCGTGGGCATATCCTGGTGATGCTGTCCATCAAGGTCAACAGGCAGCTGCAGACAGTCAACAACTACTTTCTCTTCAGCCTAGCTTGTGCTGACCTCATCATTGGCGCCTTCTCCATGAACCTCTACACCGTGTACATCATCAAGGGCTACTGGCCCCTGGGCGCCGTGGTCTGCGATCTGTGGCTGGCCCTGGACTACGTGGTGAGCAATGCCTCCGTCATGAACCTTCTCATCATCAGCTTTGACCGCTCACTTCTGCGTCACCAAGCCCCTCACCTACCCCGCCCGGCGCACCACCAAGATGGCAGGCCTCATGATTGCTGCCGCCTGGGTCCTGTCCTTTGTGCTCTGGGCGCCTGCCATCTTGTTCTGGCAGTTTGTGGTGGGCAAGCGGACGGTGCCCGACAACCAGTGCTTCATCCAGTTCCTGTCCAACCCGGCAGTGACCTTCGGCACAGCCATTGCTGCCTTCTACCTGCCTGTGGTCATCATGACGGTGCTGTACATCCACATCTCCCTAGCCAGTCGCAGCCGGGTCCACAAGCACCGGCCCGAGGGCCCGAAGGAGAAGAAAGCCAAGACGCTGGCCTTCCTCAAGAGCCCGCTGATGAAGCAGAGCGTCAAGAAGGCCCCGCCTGGGGGAGGCCGCCCGGGAGGAGCTGCGCAACGGCAAGCTGGAAGAGGCCCCCCCACCGGCGCTGCCACCACCGCCACGCCCCGTGGCTGACAAGGACACTTCCAATGAGTCCAGCTCAGGCAGTGCCACACAGAACACCAAGGAACGCCCAGCCACAGAGCTGTCCACCACAGAGGCCACCACGCCTGCCATGCCTGCCCCTCCCCTGCAGCCTCGAGCCCTCAACCCAGCCTCCAAATGGTCCAAGATCCAGATTGTGACGAAGCAGACGGGCAACGAGTGTGTGACAGCCATCGAGATCGTGCCTGCCACGCCGGCTGGCATGCGCCCCCGCGGCCAACGTGGCCCGCCAAGTTCGCCAGCATCGCTCGCAACCAGGTGCGCAAGAAGCGGCAGATGGCGGCCCGGGAGCGCAAGGTGACACGGACCATCTTTGCCATACTGCTAGCCTTCATTCTCACCTGGACGCCCTACAACGTCATGGTCCTGGTGAACACCTTCTGCCAGAGCTGCATCCCCCGACACGGTGTGGTCCATCGGCTACTGGCTCTGCTACGTCAACAGCACCATCAACCCTGCCTGCTACGCTCTCTGCAACGCCACCTTTAAAAAGACCTTCCGGCACCTGCTGTTGTGCCAGTATCGGAACATCGGCACTGCCAGGTAGGCAGGCAGGAGTGCCATAGGAGGTGCTGGGGTTGCGTGTGTGTGCTGTGGGGGAAGAGTTACAGGCACCATTCCGTATTCACGTTTGCTGAGGAGGAAGTTGAGAAGAGGCTCTGGCTGCATTCAGAGATCAGATCTCTGCTCAGGCTGAGGAGGCTCACCCCAGGAAGTGTCTGTCTGACTGGGGCTTTCTGGCCCACTTCTGTGGCCTTGGCACTGGCCTGGGTGGGCGCCTGCCCCACTGTGACCAACCATCAGCAGAGCTGGAAGAATGGACATCTGGATGGGCCCAAGCCCAGGGCCCCCTCGGCAGGAACAAAGGGGCCTGTGCTTGAAAAGGAGGCTTGGGAAGGGCGTGGAGGGGTGGGGTCCCCCATTCTGCTGTAATCGGTGCTTTCTGCCCCCTGCACCCCGCATGTAGGCTCAGTCCCCCTCTCCCCTAATCCCACTCCAGGGGGCAGAAATCTCTGGCTGCAGCTGCTTAGCCAGGTTCTGGGTGGGCATGATGGAGGCGAGGTCCCCCCAACCCCAGCAGCACTGTCCTTGTCACAGTAAGATGGGGCAGCGGGGGAGGCCAGGGGTTCTCTCTCAGGAACTGAGGTCTGGCCTCCTGCAATCCCAGGCTGAGCTGAGGGTGGTCCACTTATTCAGAAGACAGCCCCCTGCCGCCCCAGCCTTAGAAGGCTGTCCCAGGTCACACATCAAGTCAGGGTGAGGCTGTGGTGGGCAGCGTTCCCATCTGCTCTCTTCAAATCTCTCACCCTCTGGCCTCTGGAGGGTGGAGGCCTGGGTCACACAGGCAAGAGGAAAGGGGTTGACCTACTCTTGGGCTTCCGTGACAGTGGGGGGCGGGCAGTGAGGTAGGCACTCAACCCCCACATCTGCTGCCCCCCCATGGGTAGAACCTTCCTGATTGGCCGTGGGTTGGATCAAAAGACCTTTGACTGGGTGAGGTTGAGATGGGCTTGGTGGTTCCGGTGAGTCAGCCAGGTTCCCTTCCCCAGCCCTGGTCCCTGGGAGAGATGAGGACTGAAAGGCTTAAGGGACTTGATGGTGGGCACCCGTTAGGGGCCCTGGAAGAAATTTTTGAAATTGTTCTTTTTCCATGAGTTCTGGGGAGCACACACCACCAGGCCCCCAATCCCCTGAAATCCACCAGTCCCTGCAGCCTGGTCTTCTCCCCCAGCTTCCCAGCCCCATACACATTTCCACAGCAAACTCCTTGGGAAGGGGCTTTTATATATTAAAAAAGAAAAGCTTTTATTGGGGGGAAAAATTCAGTTTATTTAATGTGTTTCTTAGTAATGGAATCGTGGAGAAGAAAGTGGGCTCTGGGACTCACATTGCTTTGGGGAAGGCTCAGGCTTCCCAGAATCCCTTGTCCCCTCCCCCACTTTGGGCACTTAGGGGTGGGGCTGGGGAGTGAAAGGGACAAGGCAGGGCATGATTGATTAAAGCTAACAAGCAGACAGAAGGCACTGGCGGGTCACATCTCAGGCCAGGGTGAGGGGAGGGCGTGGGCCAGGCCCCAGGTAACACCAGGAGCTCCTCGGCACCCAGGCTTGGCCTCTAGTCCTTTCCCCTTCCCTTTCTTGGCTGTAAAACAAGAAAGAAATATTAATACCATATCAGCAGTTAGGGCGACCCACTGCAGACAACCCCGCTCCACAAACACGCGGCATCAGGGAAGGGGGAGATTCTGCCCCCTAGTGGTTTCCGATCAGCTGACCCGGAAGTAGGGGATGGGGCAGCCATTGTGATGTGGACATCAGACACCCCCAGCTTCCTATTTCCACTTGGGATCAGAAAAGCTTCAAGTTCCCAGTCCCGGTCCTGGTCCCGGTCACAGCAGCCCTGGACAGCCTCAGCCTCCTCACCTGAGAAGCGGGCAGACTCACCCCTGCCCTGCCGGCCTCGCTGGGCTGAGTCAGGAGTCAGCTAAGAGTGGCCCAGGGTCCCCCTCCGACCTCCTCCCCTACACTAGAAAGGGCAGAACTGACCGAATGCTGCCCGTGGCTGGAGAGCTGACAAAGGCCAGCCGTTCCAGGGCACTTTCTCTGGGTCCTAAGCCAGATGCTCCAATGGAGTAGTTTGAGTTGGTCCCTATTTGGGCCAGGGAGGATTTATGTCCCCAGCACCACCTGTGGGCCCTCTTGTACTGCCCATCTCTAGACTTTTCCAGGCAGGATAGTCGAGTGAGGCGATGTCAGGAAGCCACCGGCCAGGACTCAAAACTTGAGGTTTAACCTGGAAGTCTCCTTACAGGCGCGGGGAGGGGGGTAGCCCCCTGTACAGCCCCACCCCCTTCTCCTCTCACTGACCTTTGGCCTTGGCTTTGGTTTTGGGGGTGCAGGGCTTGGTCACGCGGATGGTCTCCTGGCACTGGGCATTGTAGCGCGCCTTCTTCAGGGTACCCTGGCGGACTTTGGTGCCGGTGCCCCCATCACACGCACCCCAGTTCTCAAACTTGTACTTGCAGTCAGCTGGCGGGAGAGCGGCCTGGGTCAGCGCTGCGCGGCCCGCGGCCTCCCTCCACGGGTCTGCCCAGCCCTCGGCGAGGCTGTGCCCTCCTCTGCTGTCCTCCGCCTGCGCCCCGCCTCACCTCCAAACTCCTTCTTCCAGTTGCAGGGGATCCTGCACCGGATGCGCTGGGTCTGGGCCCCGCAGCTGCCCTCACGGAAACCAACGCCGCAATCCTTGCTGCTGGGGGTGCAGGGCCCCCAGGCCCACTCCTCCCGCGCACTCTATCCCCGGGCCGTCCTTCTTCACCTTGTCTACAACGCGCGGGGGAACAGAGTTCAGGACGGGTGCACGGGGAGACTCCCTCGGGGGCCGCCCTCCTGGGGTTCCAGGCTGGGAACCCGGGCAGCCCAGCCCGGAGGTGGCGGAGCCTCGCCTGCCTGTCCCCAGCCCTCCTTCGATCATCCCCCATCACCTTTCTTTTTTTGGCCACCGCGGAGGTGAGCGCCAACAGGGCAAGGAAAGAGAGGAGGAGGAAGCCTCGGTGCTGCATCCTGGGGGGAGAGCGCGAGTCAGAGTCCCTGTCCCGTCCCTTTCCCCCACCGGGGGGCCGCGTGCAGGGCCCTCCCACCCCCCGCGTGCCCCACTTTCCAGGCCTCCAGTCGGGCTACTAAGGTGGCGGCTGTGGGAGGACTTGGGGCTGGCCCCTCGCCGTTAGCCGGGACGCACCGCCGGGAGGCAACTCCCGGGGGACGCATCGAGCCCAGGACGCAGCTCGGATCCCTCCCTCCCCCAGCCCTCAGCACCCAGATCAGCCGCGGCCGGGCGGACCTGGGGCGGCCGTGCGCTGGCTCGCTCGCTCGCTCGCTTCGTCTCCCTCCCGCGCCAGGCCTGTCCCGCTCCGGCCTCTGCGGCCCCTTTTGTCTCCAGAACCGGTCTGAGCCGGTCACGTGGCCCCCGCCCCCTCTCCCCACCCCCCCAGGAAGGACCCGCCCCGCCCCCTCCCCTCAAACCCGCACCGCCCCCCCGACCACGGCGTCCCCGCCCCCGCTCCCGCCTGCGACCCCCGCTTCAGCTCCCGCGTCCGTGCGCCCAGCCCCGCGCCCTCGCCTCGCCCCGCCGGTGCCCTCTGCGCTGCGACGGCGGCCCTTCCCGGACCCATCTTCCGCGCCGGGTCTCCTGGCCCCGGGCCTCGTCCCGCCCGCGCACACCCGTCCCGGCCCGCTCGGGCTTCCTGCACCGCCGCGCACTGCCCCCATCCCGGGTCGTCCCCTGCCAGACGTCAGGTCCCGGGCCGTTCTCAGGCCGCGACTTCCCTTGCCTGCCGCGGAGCCTTCGTTGGGGACTAGCAGGGCACGGAGACCCCGCGGCCGTATAACCCGCCGGGCCCGCTCCTCTCCCACGGCGGGCTCAGCCCTGGTGCCCCGCTGGCTGCTGGGGAGGGGGCGCGGCCCCACCTGGGCCCGTTTCCGTGGGTGGGCAGGGAGGCGCTCTGCTGTGCTGCGGGGGGAGTCTGGGACCGGGTCCCCAGAGAAAGGCACGAGTGCGGGCGCCCACCGCCTTTACTGGAGCACAGGCTTGAGGGGCGGCGAGTGGGGGTCTTGGGGGAGGAGCCCGCAGGCCTGGATTTGGTGAAACTTCGCGGTGACAGGAGCCGTCTGAGAAGTTCCAGAGCCAGCCACAGCGGCGGCTGCAAAAGCCCACCCCCTCTGACCCCGGGCCTGCGGCATCGCCTCGCCTAGTCCCTCCAAACCCTCGGGAGAACCCCTGAGGCCTGGGGGGAGGGGCTTGCTCAAGGTCACAGGGCACATTGGCCACAGAGCCTGGGCTCGCCCCCGCCCCACCCCTCTTTCACTTTCATTGTTGTTCCCGCGGGAAGCGGGGAAGCTGGAGGGATCGGCCCGCCCCCGGCCCCTGCCCCGACGAGCTCGGCCGCTGGGCAGAGGTCAGGAACTGGGGCTCCGGGAAGGTGCGGTCGACAGCGTCCAGTCCCCACGCCGAGGACAACCCCGCAGCCCCCGCTGCTTGTTAGACCTCCCCCGCAAAATAAGAAAAGCATAAAAGAAAAAAATCCACTTTACTGAGTCACACCCAGCTGTAAACATGTCACCGTGAGAGTCCGCCCCCCACCCCCAGGCCGCACAGTCTGCGTTGAAAAGACGGGAGAGCGGGGGAGGGTCGCCGGAGCGGGTGCCAAGCAGGGCAGGGCGGGCAAATGCAGCAGGCGCTGAGTTTCCGGGAGGAAGCCCGGGGGAGGGGGGTGTGTGGCGGAGCGGGGCCTGGGGGCCCAGCCAAGACCAGGTGGCATAGGAAGCCTCTTCCCGAAGGCCTCCCTCCCTCTCCAGACCCTCCAATCCTCGGAGGGCATCTGCTGCGGCCGGGGGAGCGCCCTGCCCCAGAACTCCCCGCAAGGCATGTCCAACCCAGCCGTGTCCTGTTCCCTTGTGAGCCTCCATGTCTGGCGGGGGCCTCAGGGGTCAGATGTGGCCCCCAGCTCCTGAGTCCAGCCCTAAGTCTGGGCAGCTCCTTAGGGGGGCGGCATGGGGCTCCTTCCCTGGGGCCTGGGCTCCCCCCCCCCCCTGACCGTCCCACTGGAATGTGGCAGTGAGGTGGGCAAGGAGGGCGCTCGTCCCCTGGCCACACTGTCCCTCCTGCTGCCCATGGGCAACCCCGCTACACAGCCGTCTCCCTGGTCCTCCCTCTGGATCATCTGATAGTGCTGCCGGTTCTCCAGGTAGGCGGCCAGCTCGGTGTCCTGAGCCTTCTCAGCCCTCTGCCGGGGAGTGTCACCCTGGAGGAGGGCGGAGCTGCGATCAGCAGGGGCCAGAGGCCTGTGGCCCACCCCTAGCTGGCTGAGGCCAGGCAGGGGCTCTTCCTCCGAGAGGCCTAGTCAGGGAGGGAGGCCTCTCCACCCACCAGCTCCTCCCCTGCTGGCTCAGGTTTCCCAGGGTCTGGATTTTGTCTTCCCAGGGACAGCCCCCAGCCCCAGCTCCCTTCTTGGAGCTCTGGAAAGGTTCGATTGGTGCGCGCGCGTGGGCTCCCCTGTTGGCCATCTGCTCACCTGCTGATCCGTCTTCATGAGCGAGGCCCCGGCCTCCACGATGTAGTGGCAGATGGTGCGCTGGCCCAGAGCCGCTGCCTGGTGCAGACAGGTCTCCCCCGCTGGGGGAGCAGGGGCTGGCTGTGGACCCCATCCTGTCCTCTGACCCCTGTCTCCCAAGGGCCTTCACAAAGGGTAGGAAGTTTGGGGCCCTGGGGCAATAGGGGTGGCCCAGGGGATGACAGATGTGGCTAGGAAGAGTTTATGGGCTCTGGCCTGACAAAACAGGAGGGGTGGGAGGAAGATGGTGGTTTCCAGGGTGACCAGGGTCCAGCACTGCCCAGATACTCACTTTTCCTCCACAGCATCGAGGATCTCTGGGGGTGCTGGAGGAGGGGAGGGGTGGTCAGAGAGGCCTGGCAGCCCCTCCTCCTCCCGCCTTGGCCCCAGACCCTGGGCCCCACAGCCCAGCTCACCGTGGTCCAGCAGGTATCGGACCACCTCCTTGCTGCCGGTGCTGACCGCGTGGTGCAGGAGTGTGCGGCTCCGCTCATCTCGGTGCATGAGGTCACCCCCAGCTCGGTGCAGCTCCTGGAGCTGAGGGCAGGAGGCATGGCAGGGCTGGGGCTCCTGGGGCCACCCCCTCCTGCCCCCAGCTCCCATGCTGGCCCACAGCCACGGATACCAGCACAGCCCTAACACAAAAGCACTCACACATCTTACTCCCGAAGCGCCTCTGCAGGTCTCTCTGGAGCACCAGAGGGGCCTCTCACAGTTCTGCTGTGGGCTCCCTGGCAGCACTGGTGACCAAGCCCTGGAGCAATGGTTCCTCTGACCTGCTCCATTCTAAGCACTAGCCACGGGTGTACTGAGCTAGGAAGCCCCTACTAGGAGCCACCAATTGTGGCCTGGACAAAGATGGGACAAGGTGGAATGGGACAATCACTGTGGAGATCCCACAGCAGGTCAGAGGATGGCAGAACAGGTCAGCTCTTGGCCCAACCCAGAGGCCTCGCTCCCCAGGGCCCGAGGGGGCTGCCAGGGGGAAGGAGCTGGAGCCCTGGAGCTAGTACCTTACAGAAGTCGTTCCTCTTGGCGGCCCTCGATCAGCTCTTCACCTGCACGGAACACCTGCCTGTTACTCTGCAGTCGGAGGCAGGTGTGCCCAGGGCCGGGCTGGTACATGAACGTGACCATGTGGAGTTCGACGGTTGTGTTTGTGTAAGGCTGAGCTGGGCCCTCTCCCCCACCCCACTAAGCCTCCTGTCCCCAACCAGGCAGAAGGAGGGGCCCCAGAGGGAGAGGCCTCACCTTGAGGGGGGGCGGCATCCCCTTGCAGTGACCTGCAACAGAGCGCAATGTGCTGTGGCTGGCTATGCCCGGGCCAGCTGGTCGCCCTCCCCCAGCCCCAACGGGGGGCGTCTTCGTCTCTTCCACAGTTTATTGAGTGCCTGCTACACAACAAGCACGATTCCAGGTACTGGGGATACAGCAGGGAATGAGACAGAGGGAGGCCTTGCCCTCATGGAGCTTACATTCTAGTTCAGGGATGCAAACAAGTCAAATAAATAAGGAGTTCTGAGAGCAGGGGTGCTCTGGGGAATTGGGAACAGGTGGTGTGGCGCCCCTGCAGAAGGTACTGGGAGTGACCTCTCCAAGGGGGAAGCGGCTAAGCTGGATTCGAAGGGTGGGGGGTGGGGGAGCTCTGGAAAGATGGGGAAGAGTTCGAGGCTGAGACAATGGAAGTCCAGTGGTGGCAAACCTGGCGCCTCAAAGAACTGAGAGAAGAGAGCGGGGCTGGACCTTGGTGGGACTTGGGGGAGGAAATGGGAGCCTGATGCGATGACCGGGGCCTGGGAAGAATCTGCGTCCAAAACGCTGCTGAGCGGGAAGCTTCTAGGTGGGGGAGTGGCCTGGTATGCTCTGCGTATTTAGTTGGCCATGGTGTGGAGTCAGGGCTTCAAGGGCACGAGTGGCCACAGGGATACAAGAGCTGGGGGCCAAGGCGTGGTGGCCAGGAACAGGCTGGTGGCAGTGGGGGCAGGGAGGAGTGCTCAGGTGGTGGGGGGGCCCATCAGAACTGGCTGGAGGATGAGGTCAAGGGGAGGGAGAAGTCAGGGAGGGGGCCGCTTCCCCAGGGAATTGCAGGGCTGAAGGCTATTAGGTGGGCTTTGGCCAGGTTCAGGTTGATGCCATTTAGTTAACTGGTGGAGGGGCTGGAGGAAGAATTGAGGAGCCATCAGCTCACAGGTGGGACTGAAAGCCAGGGGCTGGAGGGATGGGACGTCAGGACTCACCGGGGCGTGGGTGAGCAGGGTGAGGTGGGGAGAGGGGGAGGTGGGGGTTGGGAGGTCAGGCCGGGCCGATGCCCCCAGCAGCTCAGGGTCCAGGATATAAATCTCATCCTGTGCGATCTCAGTCACATAGTTGAGGTGCTCCTGTGGGGGAGGTCAGGGCAGGTCAGGGCACCTGCCAGTGGGGGCCAAGGGGCGGCAGACCTGGAGAAGCCTCTGCTGTGAGCACCAGCACTGAAAGGTGGCCAGGCCAAGGGCCCGCCTGCCCCTCCCCCCCCGCCTGCCCTCTCCCCGCCTCCCCTTCTCCCCTCCTGCCCTCTCCCTCCTGCCCCTCCCCCCTCCTGCCCTCTCCCCTCCTGACCTCTCCCCCGCCCTCTCCCCTCCTGCCCTCTCCGGCCTGCCCTTCTCCCCGCCTGCCCCTCCCCTCCTGCCTCCTTCCCATGCCTGACGCAGCCTCCACTGCCCAGCCGCTACCAGGTGAGCTGGTGCCTGCCAGAGTGCCTTTGCTTCTATGTCTCCCTGGATGGTTCTGGGATTCTGGGGCCCTCCTGCCCAGCCAGCAAGCCTTTGCTAGGTACTTGGCTACCTTTCCGGCTGGCACCACCCTGTACTCTCCAGTGTGGAGGGCAGGGCTACACAGACAAGTGTGAACGCACTCCAGGGCAAGAGGACAGAGGTGAGCCCACTGGGGAAGCCACCAGGGAAGGTGTCCCAGGAGAGGCAACCCTGGGCCCAGAACCAGCTGTGGCTGGAGCAGGCCTGCAGTGGCTCACCTGGGCCCGGCTCGATCCTGTAGAAGCGGCTGGCAGTGGTGGCTGTGGGAGAGGGAACAGTTGAGGATCAGGGAGCGCTGTGTCCAGGCCCAGGTCCTCTGCTGCCCCAACCGGGGCTCCCCCTAGGGAGGGGACAGGACATACAGCCTGGCACCCTGGGAGTAGACTCACCGTCCAGGAAGCACCACTTGGGGGACAGTTTCTGGCATGTCGGGGACCTGGCTACAGCACCATCGGGCTCCTGTGGAAAGAAGCAAAGTCCAGGCTGGGATAGAGTGAGGGGCCAGGGATGGAGGGAACCTGGAGCAGTGGGGACCAGCAGAGAGGAGGCTCCGGAGGGCGAAGCTCGCTGCGGGAGGAAGAGGCCTGGCTTCACTCCCCGCCACCCTCTCGGTGGGCACCCTGGGGAAGCCCCTGCCCCACCCCTTACCTGCTGGAGTCTCTCGATGTGGGCGCGGCAGAGCTCTAGGTCACTGTCTCCTGGGACCACCACAGTGCCCAGCGGCACGGCTGGAGGACAGAGCACCCATCAGCAGCTGGCTGCACCCCACGGCTCTGCCCACGGGGGACCCGGCCGCCCGCCACACTCACAGGCCTCCTTGAGCTGCTCCTTGTCGTAGTGCAGGGCCTCGTAGTCGTGCATGCTACTCCGACTCACCTGGATGCGCAGCTGCTCGGGCACTGGCTCTGGCTGTTGGGCAGGGTGGGCACTTGGAGCTCAGCAAAGACCCTGCCTGAGCGCCACCCTCAGCCCGGCACCAAGCCACGTGCTAGAGCAGGTCCCGCCCCACTCCCCAACATCCCTGGGGCAGAGGAACGGTCAGCCCCTTTTACAGATGGGGAAACCAAGGCCCAGAGAGGGCAGGGTCTGGCCCGGCACCCAGGGTGTGGCGGGGAGGGACTTACTCGTTGTGCAGGGGGCGGCGCTCCGCCGCTTGGCCTTCTGTACCATGGTGGCCTGGTTGCGCAGGGCAATGCGGATGCGAGAGGCTGTGAGCTTGCAGGGTTCGCCATCCACCTGCACGGGGATGGCCTTGGACGTGGTGAGCACCACCTCCCGGCACTGCGTCAGCCGCTCGCCGTGCCCGCCCACCTGCAGTGCGGCCTGTGGCCATGGGAAGCTCGGGTCAGATGGCACCAGGGCTGGGCACCCCAAGCTCTGCTCCTTCCGGAGCAGACACTCTAGCCAGAGAACAAGGTGAGAATGATCCCCGGCCAGATGGCAGAGGGGAGGGTGAGACCTCAGGTGGGGAGAGCAGAGGACAGAGGCAATGAAGGTGACTCCCCCAGTCGGAAAGGGCAGTGAAGTGTCCCAAGACTTAACTAGGAGAGAGAGTGAGTGCCACTTGCAAGCCAGAGGAAAGAGACAGAGAAGGGAGGTGAGGGTGAGCCAGCCCACCCTGGCCCATGGAGATGGGTGTGGGGGACCCCCCTCTACCTCTGGGCTGTGCTCCCAGCACTGTGGGCCCAGGGCCCACTCACCAAGGACGTCATGGTGAAGCCGATGACCTCCAGGTAGCCGTCGTCATGCCGCTGGGGCTCAAAGTCGTGGTGTTCCCCAGGGTGGCCCCAGGGCATGGTGCCCGCACAGTACCTGCGAGGGTGGGCGGGTGAGGACACAGGCCTCAAAACACAGTCTCTGTGGGACGAGGACAGCGGAGCTCCCCCGGACCCTCTCCTCACCTGGGGATGTTCAGGAAAACCACACACTGGGGTTTCAGGTCCTGGATCTTGGGAGTCAAGTCCGTTCCATCACACTGGCGGCAGGGGCGGGAGGGTGTTGGGTGCACCGGGCACAAGCTGCACCCTCCCTCCCGTCACCTTCCCTTCTGGCCCGCCCGCCCTGTGGCAGCTTGGCCCCCGCTCACCACCACCCGGATGTGCTTGGCCAAGTCCTTGGAACTGCCCATGAGGAAGTCAGAGAAGGCTGTCTGTGGGAGAGAGGGAGTCGTATCTGCTGGCAGAAAGCTTTCCTCACCCCCACCCGGCAGGGCTCCTGGGCCTGGTGGGCACAGGTGGGCAGGGGCACGGGTGGTAGAAGGAGCAGGCACAGGGGGGGGCGCAGACCCCACTCACCCCGGCGTAGAACATCTTATTCCGAAAGCGGCTGTTGAATTTCTCTGGGTTGGCCTCTGGGTGGAGACAAGCAGTGGGGGCCAGTGAGTCACCCCAGCCTGCCCAGGCGGGGTCCGGGGGAGGGCTGGAATGGACGCCTTCACTGGCGGGAGCAGAGCTGACCCTCCTGGGGACGCTCCTGTGCCCACCCTGCCCTGGCCTCAGTGGGAGGCTGCCAACCTCGAGACTCATGGAACTCCAGGGTGACGTGTGCGTCAAAGCCTAGGCTGAAGTAGTTGTTGAAGACGTCCAGGGGTAACTGGAAAAAGGTCAAGGAACCAAAATGAGGGCTGGTTCTCACAGATGTCCCCGCTCCAGGGGCCCTGTGTGGCTGCGCCAGCTCACCCCATCTGTTCACAGGCCTTTCCCAGTCAGCAGTGTCCATCAGGACTCAGGCCAGCTCACCCGCCGTCAGGCACAGCCCTGCTCTGCCCAGTGGCTCCTGGGGCACTTCCCTGCATGCCTGGCAGCATCTCTTCCCTGTCAGCTCCCCCTAACGCTTCTTCCCAACATGTCATGTGGAGTGCGAAGAGCGGGAGCTTGGTTTTGCTCACTGCTTAGAGCAGTGCCTGGCAGGCAGCAGGCGCTCCGTAAATGTTTGCCGAATAGAGCAGCATCTTGTGGCCAGGTGTGATGGCTCACGCCTGCACCTGTAATCCCAGTGCTTTGGAAGGCTGAGGTGGGCGGATCACCTGACGTCAGGATTTCAAAACCTGCCTGACCAACAAGATGAGACCCCCATCTCTACTAAAAATACAAAAATTGGCTGGGCGTGGTGGTTCACACCTATAATCCCGGCACTTTGGGAAGCTGAGGTGGGTGGATCACTGGAAGTCAGGAGTTCGAGACCAGCCTGGCCAACATGGTCAAACCCTGACTCTACTGAAAATACAAAAATTAGCCAGGTATGGTGGCGGGCGCCTGTAGTCCCAGCTATTCAGGAGGCTGAGGCGGGGGAATCGCTTGAGCCCAGGAGGTGGAGGTTGCAGTGAGCCAAGACCACACCATTGCATTCTAGCCTGGGTGACAGTGAGACTCTGTCTGAAACAAACAAACAAAAAACCAAAAAGCAAACAACAACAAAAAAAAACAAAAATCAGCCAGGTGTGGTGGCGTGTGCCTGCGCTACTCAGCAGGCAGAAGCAGGAGAATCACTTGAACCTGGGAGGCAGAGATTGCAGTGAGCTGAGATTGTGCCACCGCACTCCAGCCTAGGAGACAGAGGGAGACTCCATCTCAAAACAAGACAAGACACAGCATGATTCCCATCATACAAGGAAGAAGTGGAAGTTGGAGAAACGAAGAGACTCGCCCAAGGTCCCAGAACAGAGAGTGAGAAAGTGGGAGCCAGTCCCCCGCCCTGGTCCGGCCAACCCACCCGGTCAGTGGCGCCCTCATCTCGGTCCTCAGGCCCTGCCTCAGGGTTGGGCTCGACGTGGAGGTCCCAGCGGTCCAGCTGCACCACATTCCCCCTCCTCCACATGGGACAGGATCTTGGACACGGGCTCGTCTGTGTAGCCCTAAGGGAGGAGGCAGGGACTCAGGCCTCTGTGGCTGCAGGGGCCCCGGCTGCGCCCCCCCTCCTATGGGTGCTTACCCCACCCCAGTTGAGGGTTCGGGCCAAGTCATTGCCAGTACCCAGAGGCAGGATGGCAACAGGGGCGGCGGCTTCAGGCGTAGCTGGTCCAGGGTAGAGAGGATCCAGCCCACCTGGGGGGAGGGACAGCAGAGGCAGGTCAGGCCTACAGGGACGCTGGCTCCAGGCCCAGCCCTCTCGCCTGGCCAGCCCGGTGGGGAGAGCTCACCGTGCCGTCACCCCCGCACGCCAGGATCCGCAGGTTGTGCACTTTGCGGTACATCTCCAGCCTGGGCTCATGGGAAGACGGCAGTGGGGTCAGGGGATGTGTGCTGCACCCCAGGAGCGAGGCAAGTGCCTCCATGTCCCCCCACAAAACCTTGGCAAGTACTTACGCCTCCCCTGGGCCCTCCCTGGCTCAGGTCGAAGACTTGTCGGGGATTGAGATACCAGAGGAAAGACTGGATGATCTTCGCGCCCTGGATGGGATGGGAAGCCGAGGGGTGGTGGGGAGGGGCCAGGAGGTGGTCAGGTGGTGGGAGAAGCGAGAGCAGCACAGGGAGAGGGACGTGACTATGGGAACTACGGCCAGTAAGGGGTGAGGGGTGGAGAAAGGACAGGATTTTCTCAGGATCCCCTGGGAAAGAGGGATTGTGGCAGTAGCCAGAAATGGGCTCTGGGAACAGCTGCTGGCAGATGGGCTAGACCCCAACCCCCGCCCAGACCCTCATCTAACAGGCAAGGCCGTGTTTACCTGGTTGCCCCCACTCTTGGGGTTCACAAACACCAGCAGGGGCTTCATGAGGGGGGAGGGGGGTGGGCCTGATGATGAAGGGTCTCCAGCGGCCCTCCTGGGAGACAAGGCGAGCTTGTAAGCTCCTTCCTGTCCGGGACACCCTACCGCTATCCTCAGCAGACCCCCTGGGCGACACCTTATACCCCCTGTGTACCCTCATGTACCATCTCTGGGCCAGATCTTACCAGGCCACAGAGCAGAAACTGCATCTGATCCTGCCCTCCTCAGAGCCAACAGAGCCCACACGGACCCCGCCAGCTGGCAGCATTAGCCGGGGGTGGGGGGTCCGTACCCTGAGCAACAGATCCCTCCCTCCTGCCCCCCCTGCAGCCTCTGCCCAGCCAGGGGCTGACCTCAGGCCCTTTCTTGCTGGACTTCCTCTTGAAGGATGCCCTTTTCTTCTTCTTGCTTGCTTTCAGGGTATTCTGCAAGGGAAATGGGGGGGGGGTTGGTGACAAGGTGGGCAGGCTGGGGTAGCTGGCAGACCCCAAGTGCGTGGGGGTGCATCCAGGGTGCAGGCAGCACTCACCTGGGGCCTCCGGGCGCGGAGGATCCAGGTGGGCGGGATGACCACGGCCGCGTGGACTCCCAGGGAGCAGGGCTCCTCGATCTGCTGCAGCATGAAGCAGGACACCTTGCTGTGGTACTGCGGAGAGCGCAGGGCTGGGGTGAGCGGGACCGGGTCGGGACTCGAGGACCCAAACCCAGCAGTGCAGGGCATGGCCCTGGGGGCAGGGGCACCACTCACCGCCTGCTTGCACCATGAGCAGCTGATGGCCACAATCTCCTTGCTGTGGAAGGTGAACTTCTGCTGGAAGCCCTGAGGGTGGACAGGATGGATGGGCACCAGGGCCAGGCCTGGAGCAGCAAACCCAGCCCCTCTCCTGTCGTCAGCCTCTCTCCACCCAGAGACAGAGCCTGGCTATGTTGCCAGGGCTGGTCTCAAACTCCCGGGCTTAAGCAATCTGCCTCAGCCTCCCAATTAACTGGAACAACAGGCACATACCACCATGCCCAGCTTTGAACACATTTTTTAAAATTAAAAAAATATATAAAATAAACCTAAAGAGCAGGGCTGGGTAGCCAGGGGCCTGACTCCCTGAAGTCACCCGCACAGCACACGTGCACACCCATCTGCCACAATGCAGGCTAACTCCTGCCTCACTCTTATTTTCCCTTCTTCCTGCCCCCAGGCCTGACCAGGCCCCCCTGTGCTCTTAAAGAAATTGACGCTGCTTCTGAGTACCTCTCACATTCCCTGTTTGTCCCGCAGGCTGTTATGAAAGGCCTGCAGTGGGCCAGGCAGACAGCGCAGAAGCAAGACTTCCATCCCTGAGAGCCTGCACTTACTGAGGGAGGTGGGCAAGCAGCAAACAAGTATATGAACCAAACCACTGAGGACTGTGCTAGGTGACTGCCTGGAGAGGCTGGCTTCAAGCCACACTGTCCTCAGGAGGTGGGAAACCACTGCCCAGCTTGGCGCCTGGCACACAGGTATCCTCGGAGTCACCGAATGAGTAAGTCTACATGATTCTCCAAAGGGCCACTCGCAACTTAAAAGCAGGCCAGGCATGTGGCATTGGAAGAAAACTTTCCTCCCCTGCTCGCCTGCTCAGCCCAGAGACCAAGGGCAGGGGGACACACAGCCTGGCCTCAGGCCACAGGTGCAGGTGCTGATGTCCTCAGGCAGGGCCTCTCACCTTCCCACAGTGCCGACACTTGCCTTCCTGGCGTCGTCTGTGTACCCAGTGGTGCCGTACAAAGGTTGGCTGGGGGAGAGGGAGAAATTTCACCGGGGGGAGGGGTGGGCGGAGGCACAGCCCTGAGGACAGCCCACACCACTCAGTACATCAACGGGTGGGGGCTGCAGGAAGCAGGAAGCTCTCTGCAGTCCTGCACATGAGGAGAGGAGGGGCTGAAGACTCTCTCCATGGCCCTGGGGAGGCTCAGATTCAGAGGAGGGACAGAGAAGGCTGGGAGGCACCACGAAGCACAAGTTGTCCCACCCTCTCTGCAGTCAGCGCCAGCCAGGCCTCCGCAGGGCAGACCCCAGAGCCTCAGCAAGGAGTAGCATAGCGGGAGCTGAGCCCCCTGGTGGCACTCCAGAGGCACTGCGCAGAGGCCTAGACAGGAATCTTAGGGTGGCCTGGTCCCTGACCACCCTAGGCACATACCTCACGGACGTTCCTGGAGCCTGATTCACGGAAGGATGGCTTACAGCGGAAATTTATCTGAAACATTGCAGTGACCACCAGAATGTCAGAACCTCCCTTCGGGGTCAGGTATGTGGTCACCCCCCTCCAGGAGGACACCCAGGGTCAGCCTCACAAGGTAAGGAGACCCCCAAATTATCCTAAGAGTCCTTGGAACATGAGATACCTCCTCTGAGAAGCCCTCCTGCCTCTCCCCCCTCCCTCCCCACTAGCCAGAGGGACCTTTCCTTCTGCCACCCAGCATCCAGGATGAGGGGGGAGGTTGGGAGCTTCGGGTTGTCTCCCCCACTAACAGGGGACCGTGGTTTGCTCATCATTCTCCTTTTTTTTGAGACAGAGTCTTGTTCTGTCGCCCATGCTGGAGTGCACTGGTGTGATCTCAGCTCACTGAAACCTCCACCTCCCAAGTTGAAGCGATTCTCCTGTTCCAGCCTCCCCAGTAGCTGGGATTACAGGTGCATGCCACCACACCCAACTAATTTTTGTAATTTTTAGTAGAGATGGGGTTTCACCATGTTGGCCAGGATGGTCTCGAACTCCTGACCTCAGGGTGATCCGCCCGCCTCGGCCTCCCAAAGTGCTGAGATTACAGCCGTGAGCCACTGTGCCTGGCCTCATCTTTTTTCTTCCTCACCCTCTGGCATTCCCAAACTGGCATATGCAGCCAGCCTGGTCCTCGCAAGCAGACTTGTGCTGCCTGGTCCCTGGAGACCTTTAGCTAATTTGTTGAACCCTAGCTGGATTTCCACCTTAGATGATGAGTGTACAATGCTTCCGGCTGTGTTTCTACTTCCCTTCTCCTAAGTGTCCCTACTTCAGTCTTACTACAGGTATAGGGACACCTCACTTTATGACTCAGGGGCTGGGAAAAGCCGCCTGTGTGAGCCTTGCTTGAGCCACTCCTGGTGTTCAGTCTCTCCGGTATGCTGGTCTGGGTTTCGGCAGGCTGGGGAGCCCTGCCCCTTCTACACAAACCTTTCTACCAGAGGCCTTGACCTGCCTGCCCAGTGCTGCCCCCACCTCCCTCTAGAAGCACAGTGCCCAGACATGCCCCCAGTTGCAGATGCACAGTGGACAATGGCCCTTGGGAAAAGGTTTCCACAGAGGCAGGGTGTAGGGGACCCCCTCTGCCACCAGCCACAGCTGAGTTATGAAGCTTCAGCAAACCAGTGGCCTCTTCTAAGGTCTAGTCTGGACATGGTGAAATGGTACAAGGGCCATGCATGATCTGACAATTCATCTCATCAAGTGATATTCAGTGAACCCACTCTGTGCCGTTTCTTCTAGGCAGTGGGGATGCAGCAGCTACTAAGTGAGGAGCCGGATTCGATCACAGGCATTTGGCTCCAGGGTCCTTGACTCTTCACCCGAGTCGGGGGTTGCTCCTGGCAGGCCATGTTTGTATAACGTGTGGGTGTGTGTGCACGCTGTGAGGGCCTCAGCACCCAAAGGGCAGGGGCGGGCAAAGCTGAGCTACCCACCCACCTTCTCCAGCTGCTCGATGCAGGGTGTGTGCACCACGATCTTGCAGGCTGCGCACTTTCTCCGAGACACTGACTTCTGCTGCAGGACAAGAGGAGAGGGCCCCTGAGGCACCAGTAAGTCTATCTCGGAGGCTGCCTGCCCCAGCACAGCTGCCCTCTGTGTGCACTGGGAAGCCCAGTCCTGGCCTCTGGAAAAAGCTCCTGCACCCCCTCACCATCCTGGGGTGATCCACAGCAGGGGTGCCAGGGAGAGGGCTCCATCCCACCTTCCCAGAAGGGCTGCGGGTGCTGGCTCCGCCAGCAGGGGGCAGCGTGTCCTAGCGAGCACTCACCAGCATCCTGGCTACACAGTACTGCTCCCCTACGTAGCAGAAGTCCCCGACACGTTGGTCTCGAACCAGATGTGCTCCCCATACGTTGCTGACTCCTAGCCACGGGATGGGCTTGCTCAGTGCATGCTGGCCACCCAGGCCTCCCTCCCATCAGCACCTGCCCACCCACCTTCTCCCAAGACAAACCCACTCCAGAGCCTGGATCAGCCCTGCTCTGTCCCATCCGCCCGACTGTCCACCCTTCCAGGCTTGGCTCTCCCCAGCTGCCTGCCCTGCCTCCGCCCTCCAACTGCGCCACGGCCCAGAGTCCAGCGGGGCTGGGACCCAGGGGTATGTAGGCACTCACGCTCCAGTCCACCGTGCTCCGGATCTGCCGCTCTGACTCGCTGCACGGGGCCCCAGGGGCAGGCGGAGGGGGGAGCCAGGTGCTGGAGGCCGGACTTGGTGATGGCTTTCCTACAGAGGAGAAGACAGCTGAGGAGGGGGCTGAGCACTTGCTGACCCAACTTCCTCCCACTCCTGGGGCCTCTGTCCTCTCCACGACCTCGGTGACAGGGAGGGTGGAGGACCTCCCAGAAGACCCAGACACTGAGAAGCTTCCTGCAGGAGACATGGCCTTTCGGGGTGCACTGGCTTCGTGGCACTGCCCAGAGTGTTCCCAAGTGGGGAGGAACCCTCAGCCAGGCAGAGCTTCAAGGCCCTTGCCCAGGCCAGACCCGCAGGAGGCCACACCACTCGCCCTGCTAGCTGCAGCTATACCTACGCGAGCAGGGCGCTCCAGGCCTGGGGTGCAGCCGCCTTGCGCCGTAGGGCTACCTGGCGCCTGCGGGAGAGTGGGGCGCACACAGGTGGGCAGCATGGTGTCGGTGGTGGTGCCTGAGGCTCTTCGGCCCCCAGGGGCAGGGTGCTGGCCTGACGGCCGCCGCTGGCTGAGGCGCCGATAGTAGCCGTGCAGGCCCCAGAGAGTGTGGTCATATACGGCATCCGCGGGGAGCAGGTGGGAGGAGGCTCGGCGCAGGCATCGGGGCAGGGGCAACAGCAGCCTGGCGCCCCGGGACAGGGGTGGCCCTGGTGTCTTGGTGCCTGGCTGGATGGTGCTCGATGCCCCAGCTGCCACATCCTCCTTGACACCCTTCTCATCCTCCTCCTCCTCCTCATTCATGCCCACAAGCCCGGCCAACAGCAGGGGTGTGCCCAGAAGCTGGGCCCCCACAGTGGTAGGCTGTGGAGTGGGCACCTTATCCACGATGAGGCGGGGGTTGCAGGAAGGGGGCACGGTGCTGGAGCGCCGGCGGCTGGAAACCCGGGCCCTCACCCCGCAGCTCAGGAGGCAGCCCTGGAGCTGGGCACTGGAGCGGCGCCGCTGTGCCAGTGAGGAGGAGGCCTGCCCGGTGGGGGGAGCGACGCCGAGCCTTGCCCGTGGGCAGCCCCACGCCGCTGGGCCGCCACTGCCCCTCTCCAGGGCCTGGCGCCTTCCACTGGAAATGTCTCCTAAAGAAGGTCTCCATGGCAGGCGGGTGGCTGTTGGGTACAGAGACCGGGGGCATCAGGAGCTAGACCAGGCCATGGTCTGTCCTGCATCTGGGAGCCCAGTCAAAGCCTCTGCCCCATGAGGAGGGACGCAACCCCTGAGGGAGGGAGGGGTCACTGCAGCCTCTGACCTCCAGGTGTGGGGTGCTCGGGGGTCCCAGGGGTGCTCAGGGGAGTCCATGTTTACAGCTCTTGGGGTGCTGATGCTCTCCCCCACTGCACCCTAGGGAGCCCTGGAGTCCTAGGTAGCTGGGTGCTTCAGGCTACCCCTTCTTCCCCCCGTCCAGGCACCATCATCCACAGAGCCACAGGCCGAAAAGCCTCCACCTGCCCCGCCTGAAGCTGATGGAAAAGAAAAAAAGAAAAGTGGGAGTCGGTCTGCCTAGATGGATGGTTCGGCCCAGGGCAGGACTGCCCACTCGCTGGACTTTGTTTTGCCACCAACATGGGGCGGGTTAGGTGTCTCCTCCTGGGACATGGCGCAAACCAAGCTATGATAACAAAATGAGGCTCTCTGCAAAGGAACTCAGTCCTGACAGGAGCCCCAGAGTCGCTCGGCCCCCAGCCTTGGGGTCAGGCTGAGGGTGACTCCTTTAAGTAGAGAGGGTCTAATGTGTGGCTCAGGGAAGACCAGGTCTCAGGGAACTAGAGAGCCGCTGTCTGGCTCACCCGGGAGAGGGGCTGCTCAGTCTCCTTCACCCATGGGGCTGAAACAATAAGCTTGGGCCAAAGCAAAGCCTTCTGGATTCTGGGTGTGTGTGCCTGTATCTATGAGGTGCTGATGATAAGAACTTTCTGGTGCTTAACTTCTCTGTCTCACCTTTCTGAAGGGGCAAAGTACGGATACCCCAGGGCGAAGTGCTGGGTGATGCCGGGAAACCCTTCTGGCTCTGCTGCTGAGGGGGCCTGTGACTGCACGTCCTTCTGCCGCCCTGATGCCAGAAGCCCGATACTCTCAATTCCAACGCCGCCCAGCCCAGAGCTCCCTCCTGCAGGGAGGCAGGAGCCGTGGGCCTCATCCTTGCTCTCACCTGGACCTGACCTCCCTGGACCCAACCTAAACTCAAGCTCTGCTCCCCTCTGCCAGCTCACTTCTGCCCTCCCTTCCCTTCTTCACAGCCAGCATCTGGCTCCTATGCCCTCACCTCTCCTAACAGTGGGGGAAGGGCAGCCCGCCCGGCATGGTTCAGGGTGGCAATGCCTCCAGGTACCAGGGGCCACCTGTGCCCCACAGCAGGTGTTCTCCTGGGCAGAGACTGGTGGGGAATGCATCCTAGCCCGACAGCTACGGAGGTCAAGGTCACAGCCCTGAGACAGTGCTGCCCAGGGCTGGCCCGCTGCAGGCTGGCATTAGGCATGGTGAGTGATGCCCTGGGCACACAGTGGGCAGGAGGATGAAGGCAAAGAGGATGGGCTGAAGGAATCGGGCCCAGGCCGCACATCTAGCACCTTCTCCCACTCCACCGCACTCTTGGTTTGCTACTGTCCCATGGGTCTTGCGCAGCCTCAGAAGGTGCAGGGTGTTGAGGGAGAGATGGACAGGGCAGAGGTGCCTGGGGAAGCAGAGTTCTGCATGGCTCAACTCTTGGTCTCTGCCTACTGGAGTCCCCCAGCTGCCTCAGATGACAGGGAGGTCAGGGCAGTGCTCTTAGACCCCAAACAGTGCCCCACTCAAAGCAGACGACCTGGGCCGGAGGGAGCTGCAGAGGCAGAACAGCAGGCATGGGCAGAGAGCGCTGGCCTCCCCTAAATCACTAGCGTCATGGCTGACATTTACTGAGCCCCTATGTGTCAGGCACTGTGCTAAGCCCCTGGCAAACACAGATCATTTCAGAAACCGTAATCCCAAGAAACAGGTACTGCATCACACTGTGTTCCTGATGAGGAAACTCATGCAGAGGTGACCTGCCCAAAGTCCACAGCAAGCCAGCGTGGAGCTGGAGCCCAAGCCCACCTAATGGCGAAGCCTGCGCCCCAGAAATGGGGTGGGCTGCAGGGTCTTTCCTCCTAGACCATGAGGCCGGGATGGGGTAGGGAAGGGAACCAGGCAGGGAATTATAATGAACACCTGCTATGTGACAGGCCCTGTGCTAAGTACTTTATCATCTCATGTGATCCTCACCACAGCCCTGTGAGGTAGGCAGGACCCGAAGCTCCATTCTAGAGATGGGGAAACTGAGGCTTCAAGAGGGACAGAACTGCCACGGTCCCACAGCCAGTCAGCAGCAGAGTGGGTCCTGAACCTGGGTCTTCCCGACCTGGGGCCTGCTCTGTGTCAGGGAAAGAGGAGCCTGAAGGTCCAGCTGCCCCTGCTGTCAGGGCACTAGCCTGCTAGCCCTCCAGGGTGTTGGCTTTCCCCGCCCGCCTGGTCAGGCTGCCCTGTGACAGCTGCCCAGCCTGGAGGAGATTAGTCACCCCGGACACACCGCCTGATGCTAGTGTCACCCAGAAAACAAAAGGCCATAGTCAGTGGGGGGGAGGTGCTGCTGCACCCATGGGCAGCGGTGAGGGGTAGGCCCGGCCTGCAGCCTAGACCTGCACTGACAACAGGGGCCAGGACCCCCTCGAGAGACAAGGGTGGCAGTCAGGTGCTCCTGCGGTGCCTGGCCCCACACACAGCCAGGCAGCCCAGGTCCACATCTGTCCAGGAGTGTCCTCAGCGATCGATGGGGCCGCTCCTCCCAGCAGAATGGGGTGGGCAGGGCTGGCAGTGCTGTGTGACTGTGTGCAGGTTGGCCCGCGCAGGCCTCAGTTTCCTTGTTTGTCTGGGGAGGCTGTCAGACTGGCTGAGTTGACATTTTATCACAGGCTCTCCTGCCGGGGCACCCACGCCTCCTGCTCCTGTGCCCCTCCCCTGAAGGCCTGTGCTTCCTGTTCCTCTGGTCTCCATAGAAACCTCTGTCCCCTGGTCAGCGAGAGCCTGACTCCTCACTTCCTATCTCTGCTGGGGCTTCTCCTGGGCCTGGGCCTCTCCTGTAGCACAGCTCTGCGTGACAGCGGCTTCTCAGCTCGCACTCTTGGTCACTTCCAACTCACCACAGCACGTGTAAAGGTCACCCGGAGGGCTTCAACACCAAGAGCACAGCAAAATGGCTGTCCCTCGGTCTCCAGATGGGGGGCCTGTCACACCAACAGGGACAGGATGGGAAAGGACTCAGGGGACCCCATTAACCTCTGACCGGCTCTGGGGCCCAACAAGGACAGGGCCTGGGAAAGGACAGAGGATGTCAGGCGACAAGACCAGCGGTGTCTGGCCACACACCCTTGCTGAACAGCGGCTGTGGGCGGCCAAGCTGCAGGGGCTGACATGGGCGTGGGCAGGCCGGAGAGCTTCATCGGCTACTGCTAGAGCGGACAGGCCACCTCCAGCCCAGGCCATCTCATGCCCTATGCTAGTTTCAAGGGCTTTGGAATCCTGAATCTGCCATTGCTGCCCTAGGCTGAACCACTAATCTTTCTGAGCCTCAATTTTCTCATCTGCAAAATGGGGCTCACACTACCCAGTTCAGAAGGTTGGCATAAAGGAGGTCTGGATGTGATGACCGAGGGAGAGTACCTGGCGATACGTGGCAGACAGCAGGGGCCTGGCAGGGCCTAGGCCCACAACAGATGCCAGAGCATGTGACTGCTGCCTCCTGGGGCTTGTCTGCCCACAGGGAGGCTGGGAACCCAGAAAGGGAAGCAGGAGCGTCCAGGGTGGCCACCACCCACCGCATGAGGAACAGAGCCGGATGCAGGTGCCACCTGGGTATCCACTTGTCCCGTGAGGAATGCCCTCTGCACCCAGTACCAGGCCTGGCCCCCCAGAGTTGCTCTCACAGGATACCCCATGGGATTCAGCCAGAGTGCCCACTCCAAGCTGTGGGCAAGGCCTGGTCCGCCTTCTGCTCTGTGAAGACTGGGCATGGTGCATGGTGACCCCACGTCCGGCAGCCCTAGAGCAAGGACCTGCAGCTGCCTCCCCCAGAACCCCCGCAGCTCTGTTCTCACAGACCCTGGGTGGGAGGGAAGGAGGTGGGGAAGCTGGAAGGGAGGCCAGCCCCTCCCAGGTCAGCCTGGGGGCTGGAGAGGCAGGGTCCCGCCTTCCCAGGCTGAGACTCACCACAGGGATCTTGTCAAAAACAACAAACAAAATGCACCCCAGGGAGCAAGTGGGCCAGGCCGGGTGGTAAGAAGGCCACCAGGCCAGTGAGTGTTTATCCGGCAGGGGTTGCCCTGGCTCGCAGGAGCTTGGCAGGACCCTTTTCCATCAGCTTCAGGAACCTGGCACGGCAGGCCCCTCGCCTAGGGATGGATGGTGGGGCTTGGGTCCAACCGATCCAACCCTCCCCACACCCACCCAGCCAGATATAGAGGGAGGAAGCAGAAGGCAAGGAGGGGCTGGGGCCCCCTTTTGACCTGATCTGGAAGGCAGGGCGCAGGCAGGAGTGGGGCAAGCAGGCAGGAGCTGGGGTCCCTGAGGCCGGGCTCTGGCTCCAGCTCTGGGCTGCCAGCCTCTGCTGAGCAAGTCCTAGTTTGGAGAGCGAGCGGCTGTGGCTGCTCCTCTGCCCCCTCCCCCTTGTCACCCTCCTCCCCGCAGCCTGAGACAGCCGTTATGAAAATAACCCGATTGGTAACCGAATGCACTTCCTCTCCCAGCGGCGGCTCCGGGCCTTGCAGCAGGCGGCGGGTGGGCGGGCAGGCACACAGCGCACGAGCAGAGCCTACCAGCTCCTTTTCCCAGGGTCCCCAGAGCTAGACTGGGTGAAAGCCTGGTGGCCTCCCTTCCACCTGGTGCCTGACACAGCCCAGCCCATGCCTCAGCTGGGAACGGGGTCGAAGGAGGGAGAAGTGGGAGGGAGAAGTGGGAGCCAGGCCCTTATAGGGAGGGGGGTCCCCCACTAATGCCCCCTATGTAGCCACCTAATGCCCCCTCACACCCACTGGAGAGGTTTTCTGAGGTCTGGGGAAGATAATCACACCGGCTCCAGACAAAACAACCACAAAAATAAGTATCCGTGGAGTGTCTGACAACTTAGAAAGTGCTTTTTCACCAGCATTACAGACGGGAGGCTGCTATTTCCCCTGTGCTGATGGCACTACTGCCCCACTGAACAGATGGGGCACTAGAGGCTTGTGGAAGCCTGTGACTGCCCACAACTCAGAATTGGCTGAGCTGAGACTCCAGCTTCTTGGTCTTCTGGCTTTGCCAAGGTAAAGAATGCCCAGAAGAGACCAGTCTGTGTTATACATATCCTGCCTGGAATGCCACCCCCCCAGCTCACAGTCCTGCCATTCGCCCTAGTGTATGGAGTGACAGCTGTCCAACTGCCTGATCCCAAGATCTCTTTAAACTCCTTTTTTTTTTTCTTTAAATGAGGGAAGAGGTAAGGAGCTTCATGCCCTCCCCTGGGCACACCATCCTCCAGGAGCTTGCAAGTGTTCGGCTACTTGAAAGCTTGCAGACCCCTTTACACTCTCAAAATTGTTGCAGATCCCAAAAGGGTTTTATTTTGGGGGGGTGATAGCTATTAACATATATCATATCAGATATTAAAACTGAGAAATGTTTAAGATATTTATTAGCTTAAAAACAATAAACAATAAACAATAGCCGGGCGCAGTGGCTCACTCCTGTAATCCCAGCACTTTGGGAGGCCAAGGCAGGTGGATCACCTGAGGTCAGGAGTTCAAGACCAGTCTGACCAACATGGAGAAACCCCATCTTTACTAAAAATACAAAATTAGCCAGGCGTGGTGGCACATGACTGCAATCCCAGCTATTCGGGAGGCTGAGGCAGGAGAATCGCTTGAACCCGGGAGGCGGAGGTTGAGGTGAGCTGAGATCGTGCCATTGCATTCCAGCCTGGGCAACAAGAGTGAAACTCCGTCTCAAAATAAACAAATAAGTAAAAATAAAAATAAACCCATTACATGTTAATATGAACACTTTTATTAAAAAATTTTTCTTAAAAAAGTTAGCAAAAAAAGTGACATCATTTTACATTTTTTGCAAATCTCTTTAATGTCTTTAATGTCTGGCCTAACGGGAGGCAGCTGGATTCTCCTTCTATCCCTGTATTCGATCTGTTGTGATATGCTGTTTTGGTTGACGTATATGAAGAAAATTCTGCCTCACTGCCATGTAGTTAGAAAAGGAAGGAATATCTTGAACAGCCTTTCCAGGTAATTATAGATCTTTGCTACTACACCAAAATATGACAAATGATAGTTTCTCAAAGGTTAGTTACAAGTGGAATCTAAAACTGTATCAAGCCAGGAGCGGTGGTTCATGCCTGTAATCCCAGCACTTTGGGAGGCAAAGGTGAACAGATCGCCTGAGGTCAGGAGTTCGAGATCAGCCTGGCCAACATGGCGAAACCCTGTCACTACTAAAATGATTAGCCTGGCATGGTGGCAGGTGCCTGTAATCCCAGCTACTCTGGAGGCTGAGGCTGCAGTGAGCTGAGATCACGCCACTGCACTCCAGCCTGGGCCACAGAGCAAGATTCCATCTCTAAATAAATGAATAAATAAAAATAAAACCCTGTCAATGAACTTTTCACTGGATTACCTTGCATTTTGAATTTTCTAACATCAAGCACTGGTCTTTGGAAAATGCTGGTTTACTGAGTTATGAGGATCTTCCAAACGGTGATACATTTTATTTTATTTATTACTTTTTTGAGACAGAGTCTCACTCTGTCACCCAGGCTGGAGTGCAGTGGCGCGATCTCAGCTCACTGCAACCTCCTCCCAGGTTCAAGCGATTCTCCTGCCTCAGCCTCCTGAGTAGCTGGGATTACAGGCATGTGCTACCGCACCCGGCTAATTTGTGTATTTCTAGTAGAGATGGGGTTTCACCATGCTGGCCAGGCTGGTCTCCAACTCCTGACCTCACGTTGGCTTCCTAGAGTGCTGGGATTACAGGCATAAGCTTCCGCGCATGGCCCACATTTTATTATACAATACCAAAAATCATAGTAACTTCACTACTGACCTCATCAGAAAAATTTTAAGTCCCAGGAAGCGGTCAGGCTCTAGGAAGTGAATAAAAGGTTTCCCAAAATTCTCATTTTCGCTCAAAAGCTCAAAGTTTATCATTGGCAACAAATATTTTATTAATTAATTAATTTTTAAAAAATAAATGTAGAGATGAGGTCTCACTATATTGCCCAAGCTGGTCTCGAACTCCTGGGCTCAAGTGACCCTCCCGCCTTGGCCTCCCAAAGTGGTAGGATTACAGGTATGAGCCATGGTGGCCTGTGCCTGGCAACAAATGGTGATACTGTTTTTGAGGTGACAAGCTCATGTCATTCATTTTTGAGAAAATGTCTGCCAAATACCCACATCTAACTAGTTTGTCTATCAGGTGTCCAAGTACAAATGGTGTTCTCAAAAAAAGCAACTAGCACAGCTTACAACTCCGCCAGGTAAGAGCTTTTCCTCATCACAGTCAGGTTTGTAGCAAAGGTGCTTTATGTATATTTCATATTCCTTCACGCAAAATATCAGAAGGGATAGGTATGCAAGGGTCTAGACGTTCTAAAATTAATGATGTTCACTACTTTTAAAGAAATGTGCGCATGGAGTAAGGACTCTGCTGCTGGAGCCGCTGTTCTGCTTCGTGTTGAAGGGCCAGCAGTTTCACCCACCACAGCTTTTGTACCATGGGCACGAGTGTTCGCACAGCAAAAAAAGGGCAGGAAGCAGGGTAGCTCTGAAAATATGATGAAAATAGTTCAGACTT
Organism: Ateles fusciceps; assembly: GCA_036589455.1. Taxonomy (NCBI): domain Eukaryota; kingdom Metazoa; phylum Chordata; class Mammalia; order Primates; family Atelidae; genus Ateles; species Ateles fusciceps. The sequence goes on along the minus strand of JAZHEH010000681.1, from coordinate 16,139,622 downwards.
CATCAAATCCCTGAAATGGGTCAGGGCACCCCTAGGACCACGCTTTGAGACCACTGATTTCGGAGTGAATCTACCTCCTCCACCCGGCAGATGTGGTTCCTGTGCTGCGGCACCAGCAGCCTCCTGTGCTGTGACACAAAGCCTTGGTTCTCACCAAGCCAACCTATTCTCCATCCCCCCAATCCGGCTGTGTCCGGCTCACTGCTGTGCCACCGCACCTGGCACACCGTCTGCCCGGAATACTGGCCTCCCCTCTCCACCTGATAGCAGCTGCCTGCTCACAGCCAACAACGCCCCTCCCACTGACAGCTCCACACTGCCCATTTGGCTCCCCCTGCCACAGAGCCCTGGGAGGCCTGCTGCTTTCAGTCCACATGCCTTGCTGCTCCACCAGACCACGAGCTCCTGCGGGGCTGCGGCCTGGTCTAGCGCATCTGGGCACGCCCAGTATGGTGCCTGGCAGTGACTCCAGCGTTTACTGCTGATCAGTGCAGGAGGAAAGAACAGGGAATCCCCTGCGGGAGGGGCCGGCACCTTAAGGGAAGAGAAGGGCTTCTTCTACTTTGGCTAACTGCATCCAAGGGCTGACCACAGGCTCCAGCTGGCTCAGACCACTTCTCTTTGTTGGGTACAAGGGGATATCGACTGCCTTGGTTTGGGTGGCCATCTTCCTCTCCTCTCTAGAAGACCCCAAGAGTGACACCTGGAGGCCCCTTTCTGGGCTGGATGCCACCGCCTGCTCCATGTCCTCCATGGATTTCCCTCATGAAACCTAGACAGTAGGTTTGATGACATGAAGTCACAGAGAGGGTGGTGGGCAAGGGAAGGGGAGGAGGGGCTGTCTCAGAGGCCTGGGGGCTGGGCTGGGACCCTGAGCGGGCCTGAGCTCCCTGGTGAAACACCCCCCGGTCTCTTCCTTCACATCCTGAGTCCCTGACTCAGCCCCCTGCTAGGCCTCAGAGAGATGTCTGTGCAACGGAAGACCAACTCATTCCTTCAGAGCCTCCCTCCAAGCCATACTCCCGCTGCCACCAGAATGCATCCCAGAGCACCTAACCACCCTTTACTGACTCTCCTGTCAGCTGAGCAAAACGCAAAGACCTGGGGCTGCCAGTCAACAGGCCTCCCAGCCTCCTCTCTGCTCTCTTTCATATATATATATATTTTTAAAGATGGGGTTTCACCATGTTGGTCAGGCTGGTCTTGAACTCCCAACCTCAGGTGATCTGCCCACCTTGGCCTCCAAAGTGCTTGGATTACAGGCGTGAGCCACCACGCCCGGCCTCTCTTTCATATTTTTAATGCTGTATTTGACATTTACATAACTCACTCCACCAGACACTGTTCTAAGTGTTTTACACATATTAAGCTATAAATCCTCCTAAGAATTGTAGGTATTGTTATCCCCATGACCCACATCCTCATATGACAGATGAGGAAACTGAGACACAAAGCGGTGAAGTCACTTGCTGAGGTCGAGCCGCTGACATGCGGCAGTGCTGGGCTTTGAACTCAGCAGTCCACGGCACATACCCTCAACCCCTCACACTCCACCCTGGATGCTTCTAGCAAACAAAACACAGGTCCCTTTTCCACGTGGCACCAAGTGGCATCCGGTGATCTCCCTACCTGGAATGCCACTCCCCCTCTCTGCTCTGTGAATTTGCCCTCATCATTTTCCTCTCAAACCCTCTGAAACCCTGGGCCATCAGCACTAATGAGCAAGTCTGCATCCCTGGCTGGGCTGTGCGCCCCAGGGCCTCACAGTGCTTCTAATGGCATCCCCCAGAGCAAAGAAGTGCCTCGTGTGGTTTGAAGAGTGAGTGGAGGGGAACAGCGCATGGTCCAGGCTCAGCCTCATGGATCCCCGCTGGCAGCACGGGCTTAGGCGAGCCAGCTCCCAAGGCCTTCGGGCTGTGCTGGGGTGGGCAAGTTGCTGGTTTGGGCTGAGCTCTGGTATCTCAAGAGGCAACACTGAAACTGATCCCTGATGGGAATGCCGATATGCTTCCCTTCCCATCTCCCAAAGGGGCCCCTTTGTTACAAACCCCTCAAGGGCCCGCTCTTCTCTGGTGACTGTTCCCTGTCCTTGCCTTCTCCTGTGTCTGCAGAGGACCTCCCGTTCCCCATCTGCTGGAAGAAGCATTTCCCCCTCGTCCCCCTCATTCAAAATTAACACCCCACTCAACTTCCTGACCATGATGCTCCCTCCCCCCATCAACCCCCAGGGCCCCTCCCCACTCGCCAGGTTTCCACACTACTCACACAGGCGACAAAGATCTTTACAGTGGGTTTGGCTTCAAAGGCCCAGAGGATCTGCCTCTGACCAGCTACATGACCTCAAGATAAGCCTTTTAACCTGTCTGAGCCTCAATTTCCTGATCTACTAAACAGGGCTAACACCCACCCTTGTCTCTCTCATGGGATTGCTGCAGGCTTGAAGGAGAAAGTATTTGTCCTGGGGACCAAATCCCCCAATTTATCAAAAGTTGAAAGAAAGAAAATAACCTCAGAGGCCTAAAAATTAGGACAACTACTTTGGAGCACAATTTGGCAACATCTATCTGAGCTGAAAATACACACACCCTGTGACCAAGCACTGGTGGATAGAACACAGAAGGATCGCTTGCAACAGCGAAAACCTGCAAACCACCCCAGGGTCCAGCCACAGGAGCCTGGGCAAAGAAGCGAATCGGATGTGGAGATTAAAAGGGATCCATGAGGGCCAGGCGTGGTGGCTCACGCCTGTAATCCAAGCACTTTGGAGGCCAAGGTGGGCAGATCACCTGAGATCGGGAGTTCAAGACCAGCCTGACCAACATGGTGAAACCCCGTCTTAAAAAAAAAAAAAAAAAAAAAAGGGGGGGATCCATGAGAACTCATATTTAGGATGGTTAAATCTCCAAAACAATGCCGAGGGAAAAACCTAAATACAGAACCTGCTCGGTATACCATTCAAACCAGGGTAAAACCACCCAAAACAGCACTGGACGTTGTGAGGGATGCATACCGATGCAGGACAATTTTCAAAACAGGCACGAGAACAACACACACCAAAATCAGAATTGTGGTTTCCTCCGGGGAGGACGACACAGGGGCCTCCATCTCTATCAAAGCAAATACGGCATCACTCAAAGATCTAACCAAGCTAAGCAATAGGCGTCACCATATGCTATACACTTTTCTAATGGCAAGATATTTAATGTGTTTAGAAAGATTTCAAAATAGTTTCTTAAAAAGACTCCAGAGGCTGGGCACAGTGGCTCAGGCCTGTAATCTCAACAACTCAGGAGGCCAAGGTGGGAGGATCACTTAAGACCAGGAGTTTGAGACCAACCTGGGCAACATAGCAAGACCTCATCTCTACAAAAGAGAGACATAAAAAAAGAGCTCGGTATGGTGGCCTGCACCTATAGTCCTAGCTACTCAGGAGTCTGAGGTGAAGGATTGCTTGAGCCTAGGGGTTCGACATCACAGTGAGCTATGATTGTGCCACTGAACTCCAGCCTGGGTGACAGAGGGAGGTCCTGGGTCCTACAAAAGACCCCTTGAGGGAGACCAGCTCCCTAGAGCTCCCTGGGTCTACCAGGGATGGTTCTGGCAGCCTGTCCCCTCCTGCTGCCTCCCAAGAGTCAGGCCACCTCTTCAGGGCCCTCAGGGTGGACGAAGGTCTCCCCCTGAGGGGATGCCTTCCAGAAGTGGGTGGGTGGGTGGTGGCAGGCTGTGTCAGTGGGGTGTGTGTGTGGGGTGGGGAGCAAGAACTAGCTTGCCCCCTTTCATAACCGCCCCCGCCGCTCTCTTTAAAATGTCAGCAAGCTGGGGAAGGGGGGGCGGACAGACAGGCAAGCTGTTAACCCGCGAGATGCTGGGACGTGGGCGGTGCAGGCCCAGGCTCCCAGACAGCTATTCTGGCATGTGCTGAGATGGGCTCATCCCTGGCAGAGAGGCCTCTACGTGGGAGCTCTGAACTGGTGCTCTTCCAGGAGCAAGGGGATGAGGTCTCAGTGTGGAGGGGGAGGGTGCTGGGACCTTCCCCTCTCCCCCTCTCAGATCTCTCACCATGAGGCAATGGTGAAGTGACCCCCTGCCCCCAGGCAGACCCTGGGGTGGTATGGGGGCTCCTCTGAGCATGTCCATTGGGCCTTAGGCTCCCTGCACCCTTGAAGCAAGGCAAAAGGTCAGGTTTGTCCTCTACTCTAGACCCAGCCAGGAAGCCACATGACGACAGGCTCACAGCCCCAGTCTCCTTACCAAGGGCCTCTCCCAGTCCAGCCTGCTCCCCTGACTTATGGAATCTTGGTGGCCATTCTCCCTTGGGGTCCAGGTCAGATTACCTCATGGGTCTCACACCATGTGCACAGGAGGCAAAGACCTTTCACTAAACCCCATGGAGCACTCAAACCTCTTCTTAGTCCTCCCAGTTTAGGGATGGAAAACAAAGAGAACAAAAAGAGTACTCCTAAGTAGAGCAGCCCAGCGTGATGAGATCTTTGGGCTGGGCTCCAGTGTGAGCTGGGGGGATCCTGGCCAGGCCCCGTACCTTTCTGAGCCTTGGCTTTCTTATCTGCAAAATGGGCATCAAATCAACTACAAAGTTGTTGTGAAGATCACATGAAACTGATGAATTTACAAGCTTCTGGCAGCTGTTAATCACCGAAGACAGAGGGGCTAGAACGCCACTCCTGTTTCTGTAGCCTCTGCCTCCCCTCCCCAGCCACAGAGCCCTTTGTCTCACTGGAACCTGCTCTCCCCAACCGAGCCACGTCTCTGGTGCTCAGTGAGGAAGGGGGCGAAGAGGAAAGATGGCAGGATGATAGCTCTTCAAGGGCATTTGGCTACTGCTCTGGCCTATCCTCCACACCTGTGACCCGAGTGCCAAATAAGTCCTGTGCTGAGACCCACAGTGCAGGCCGGATGTGCGGCTCACCCCGACATGGAACAGAGGAGAGCCAAGGAGAGCAAGGAATGATTGCCTGGCACCGCCCAGGGGTGGCCCAGGACTCGGGGAGCGGGTCCCATTTTCTGCACACACTGCTCCCACTGCTGACTTAGAGGGCTGCTCAAGGAGGAGGCAGAGGGGGCAGGGAGAAGAGGGGGCAGGCTCCTCCCGGGTCCTGTGATGAGGCATGAACGAACATGACCCTGGAAGTCCAGCGCAGGAGTCCCAGATGACCTCCAGCTAGCTGCAAGACCCTGGCTGAGTCAAGGCCACTTGGCTGGGGCTGGGCCTCAGGGAACGGGAGAGGTGGGGCCAGGTGGCAGGAGGCACGCTCCCAGCCAGCCTTGGGCCCCGCTGATTGGCTCCCCGGCAGCTGGAGCGGCAGGTAACTCCCAGCGAGTGCCTGTGGGTCCCCGCCGGCCTGCGGACTGGCGGAAGGAGAAGCTCCTCGCCCACCGGACTCCCCACGGCGGCAGCTGTCGCCCCCTGGTGTCGCTCCAGCAGCACTGCCGGACAGCCTCCAGGGGCTGCTTCCGCACCTTCCAACTCTCTCCTTAGTGCGGGTGGAAGGGTTCCGGACCCCTGCTTCTCTAAGGGGCCCGCGAGGCCCGAGACTCAGGGCTAACCTATGCCCCCACTTCTCCTTTGCCTGGGGGGCCACTGGCAAATTCTGGAGAGGCCTCCGGGGAGCCGAGGAGGGCAGGCCTGTTTCTCTCACTCTCCCCCAGCCCAGCTGCCTGGAGCCTCGGCGTTCTCTCACCAGGGATCACTTAGTCCTTCCTCTGTCCTTGCCTGAGGGGGACACCAAGTCTCCTGCTCCTGTGCCAACCGAGAATCCTGGGCAGCTCCACATCCCAGGATCTGACCTTTTTGGAGTATGGCATGGAGACAAAACGACAAGAATTGCCATTCCCTCCCCTGACAGCGTTTGGCACAGAGGGAGACCGTGAGAATTCTACCCTGGGTCCCCAGTGGGGCCAGCTCTATACTCTGGCACCTGACCTTGTGTGGGGAGCAAACATGGTGAGATGAACACAGCTCGGCCAATGAGGCCCATTTTTCTTTCCCAAACTGGCTGGAACCCAAGGACTCGGGGTTGTCCCCTGCCTCCCACAGCCACCTGGGCTGCTCCCAGCATTAATCCCGGGGTGAGACAAACCACTCAAAGAGGCTTCCTTTCGCTCCCAGACACCCCGGCGCCATAGACAGGGTTCTCGCCCCTGCGCAAGAGGCATCCCTCAACATGTCCCTCCCCATTCATTGCAAAACCAACCCAAACAGGGGCTGCTTCTGCCCAGGCTGCCCGCTGGGCACCCTCTGCAGCACTGACTTCAGGGCCATGCTGGCTGGGGCCGTGTGGCGGCGCCTCTAAATGGGACCCATTGTCTCACACTGGTTCTGCAGGTGTGCCTCCTGCCCTGGGGGAAGCTTGTGACTTTAGCCCCGTGAAGGGCAGGGGATGGCAGCACAGACGCTCGGCTCCCCAGGGGCTCTGAGGGCCAAGGCTCCTTATGTCTACATGTGTGAGGTGCCAGGTAATTTCTGATGCCCCTGGGGTGCAAAACCAGCTAATCCACAAGCCCTGTGACCTGCCAGGATCAGGCTGCTGGGACCAGGCCAGAGGATAAGCGAGTCCTCCCTCCCAGTGGGTCCTGGAGGAGAAGACACAGTCCACTTCTCTCCCACTCCTGGCCGCCCAATCCTTAGGTCAACAGAAGCTGAAATAGAAAGGTCCTGCCTGCCCTCCGCTCAGGGTGGAGGAAAACCACTAACCTGGGATCAGAGCAGGGCCTGTCCCTCCTCCTCCTCCTCCTCCTCAGGGAGGAGACTGATGGTTCTGGCAGGGAGAAGCAAGGTGGGATGGAGTCAGGGTGGGAGGAATTCACAAGCTGGGGAGGATCATGGCTCACTGAGCTAAAAAAAAAAAAGGGAGATGGCAAGCTCCCCCCAATTCTGAGAGGATGATGCCAGTCGTGTGGGGCAGACGAGGCTTTAAGGAAAAGCCTCTTTCAGCCCCATAGGGGCTGCCATTCAGAGACTGTCCTACCCGAGAGGCCAGGATGGCAAACATGTGGCCCAAGTGCCACCAAGACCCCCTGCCAAGCCCACAGCAGACACTACTAATTGTTCATGGAACTCTCCCCCAGGAACCAGGATCCGCATGCAGAATTCTCCACCTGGCTTCAGCAGCCACTGCCAACCTACTTGTTATCCTTGATCTCCCCTTCTAGCCTCGGCCTGTTCATCCATCAGGCCCCTCAGCCCCAAGGCTGGATGTGTGTATGTGGGTGGGAGGCGGAGGGGGGAGGGGGCAGGGTGGGAGAAATGCAGAGGGTGGAAGTCCCTCTGTCCGGGGGAGAAGCAAGAGCTAGGTGAAGAGCCAGCATGGGGCCTGGGATAAGATGAAGGGCCGGTTTCAGCTGGGACACTGAGGACTTTTACCTGAGGCTGCAACAAACAAACAAAGGTAGCAGGACCAGCTAAGCAGCACTGAAGGGGGCAGAGCCCGGAGCAGGTGTACAATTCCACATCTCCACACATCTGCCCCCAACCCCCACCCCTTGGCCCCATCGAGTCAAGAGGAAGGAGGCCAGCCCCAATGAGCACCGGTTCTCCAAGCTCCCAGGCCTGGCAGGAGAAAGCATTTTCCCTTGCTGCTCTCTGCCTGATTCCTCTGGGCTCTCTGGTATTCATTTCTGAAGGCCCTACTATCTATCCAGCACAGGGCTCCCAAACAAGTGACCCATGCTTTCAGGGGTGCTGAATTTTCTTTCATCTCAGGCATCCGACAAGAGCACTTACACTCCCCAGGGTGACGGCCTTCTGTGCTTCTCAAACTTAGTGGCAGATCAGAATCACCTGGGAAGCTTTAAACAATGCCTGGGCCCCACCTCCAGACCCGACGAGTCAGACACACCAAGGCTAAGATCTAGGAATCTGTATTTCTTAAAGCTCCCTTGGCCACTGTGATGTTCCGTTGGGATCCTGAATAGAGAAAGGGATGTGGATTTTGGAATTACACCAACTTGACTTCAAACCTCATCTCTACCTCTTCCTTGCTATGTGACTCTGGGCAAATCCCTTCTGACTGTGTTCCTTTCACCTACAAAAATGGAGAAACAGGCCAGGTGCGGTGGCTCACACCTGTAATCCCAGCACTTTGGGAGTCCGAGGCAGGAGGACTGCTTGAGGCCAGGAATTCAAGACCGGCTTGGGCAATGCAGTGAGATCCCACCTCTACAAAAAATTGTTTTTTACAAAAGGAAGAATACTACCTACCCTGCTTATTTTAGAGAATTACATAAAGGTATCTGTGGGTTCTCTTGCTTCTTGTTCTTCCAAATGTGCTCATCGCTACGCACACAAACCCGTGCCCTTCAGAAGGGGCACAGCCACAGGTCAGAAGAACCCAAACACTTGATGCCCTGAGGGCAGCAACAGGAAGCCTCTGATGGCGCCCCTCCCTCCCCCTGCGGAGCCTGTGAACACTGGAGGTTACATCCTGCAGAGCTGGGTGTAAACTGCTCCATCTTGCAGGGCTGTGGGTGACAAGACAGAGCTACTGGAAGTTTCACTCCCTGCCCTGTTTTATATGACATTGAAGCCTGCGTGGTAACACAGGAGCCCACAGAGCTCCATCTGCCAATGTAAGAATCTAGATCTGTGCGTTTGCTCACAGACGAGAGTGCAGGTGCAAACAGTGGGCCCTGGCCAGGGGGAAGGCGGGCAGAGGGCACAGGTCAGCATCACAGGTACGCCAGCCCGTACCGCAGGAAAAAACCGCCCATGTTATTGGTGGGTAAGTCTACCCAGGGAAGGGGCAGGGCAAAGCTGGGGGGCGGCGGGGAATGCCACCAAGTCTGGACAGCTGCAGAAAGTGAGAGGGAGGCCTTGGGCAGACTCCAAGTGTTCAGAGTTCAGTCTGAGATGGCTCTGGGGTCCTTGGCTGATTGGCTGCAAGCTCCTTGGCCACCAGGGAAAGGCAGGAATCAGTCAGGAAGGAACTCAGGGAGCCAGGTCAGGCACTCCTGGGGCCTCACGTCCCTTACCTTACACCAGGGCTGCGAGGGCGGGCGGGCGGCGGCTCACGGCCAAGACCAGCACACTTGCCATGAACTGCATGCACTCAGTCTTTCCATACCCCCCCCCAGTTCCTCGCTGGAGTCCTGGTCAAAGCTCTGTCACAGGCAAAAGATGGTGACATTTGGAGTGCTGAGGGAGGGGGCAAGATGAAGCCTGAACAGCCTGCACATACTCCAGCTCACCCCATCTCTTTTCCAGCATGGGGTGGAAAAATCATAGAGCGAAACGTGCTGCCCGTCTAGCAGAGGGAAGGGGCTGGGGTCTCCCTGCTACTTAAGAGCAAGGTAGGGCAGATGATCAGGCACCCTCAACTCCAAGACGAGGCTTCACATGTTCAACAATTAAACCAGCGACCACAGCTTGGGGACGAGCCATGTGTCGTGACGGTATCAACGGGGCTGCATTCTACAGATGCCACGCAGTGGTGGCAGGCAACCGGGTCCCACGAAAGTCCAAAGGGCGGTATGATCCCCCACCTCAGTGGTGCCAGGAGGCTCAGAGAGCCCCTGTTCTATCAGTGCCAAGAAGGCGTGGGTGACCAGTTTGGGGGCCCTACCTGCTGGTGCCGGGGGCTGGGGTGATTCTATCTCCCCTGCTAGAGGGTCGGGAGCCGACCCCTCACGGTGCTACACGAGGCGCACTAGACTGCCTCTGCCAGGGAATGACCCCCACCCGGTGACAGTGCCAAGGCAATCGATCCTGCCCGTGTCCCGGCCCTGGAGGATGACCCCCAATGGGTGCCCACGCCAAGACGGCTCGTGCCGCCGGTGCCAGCATCTCCCCCAACTCAGTGTCAGTGCCGAAGTGGCCGGGACCGCCGGCTGCGGAAGACTGTCCCCCTGTGCGGGCGCGGTAACCTGCCGGTGCCTCGGTGCCCGCCCCGCCGCCGCCCCGCTCACCTGTGCCCGAAGAGCCGAAGCCCCGGGAAGCGCCGCTTGTTGAGTCGCCGCGGCGCCTTGTCCGGCTCAGGACCAGCGTCGCGCTCGGAGCCGCTGGACGAGGCGGAAGCCGACTCGGAGTCGCTGCTCCGGGCCTCGGGGCTGCCGTCCCGCGGCTCCATCCGGCCCTAGCCCCGGCCGGCGGCGGGCCCACGGGAGACGCCCATGCCGGGCCGGCGGCCGGGGCTCAGCACGCCCGCTCCGCGCCGCCCGCCACCACCATGGCGCGCGCTCGCTCCGCCCGCCCCGCGCCGCGCGCCCCCGCTCCCCACGCCCAGGTGCCCGGGAAGCGGCTGCCGCCGCCGCTCCAGGAAGTGCCGCCAGCCGCGGCCGCAGGACCCCGCATAGCTGGCCGGGCCGCTGCCTGCCCGTCGCCGAGCACGCCCCCTCTGCCCCTCGGCGGCACCGGGACCGCAGCGCCCTCTGCCGGACGCCCGCTGCGCCGCAGTCAGCCGGGGCAGCCCAAGGGGCGGGGTGGATAATGGGCGGGGCAGCAGAAAGCCCGCCCCCAGCCCGGCCCGGCCCACCTAGAAGGAACTGAATTTCTCCGCCTGGCACGCTCGCGCTGCGCGCACCCAGACGCACAGTCTCTCCCCCCCATCCCTCCGCCACCAAACAACTGCAGGCTCACAAGTGTACACTCGCGAGCGCTACTGTCACCACCTCCCCCTCCGCTCTCACCCTGTGCCTACTCAGCCGCTCACAATCTCCACCCATATCCCCCTGGCTCTCCCAAATCGCACTCAGGGGGAACAAAAGTCACACAGTGCTCCCCAGGCACGCAGAACAAACACACCCCTTACACAATTATGCCCACTCATTCCTCAAACGAACACTTCCCACCCCAGCCTCTCACACTCATTGACCAAAGTCACTTAATAACTCTCAAGCACACCAACAAAGAACTCACACGTTTCTCCTACAAAGTCATCCTCCCACAGCAATCCACAGTGGTTCCCAACCTTCTCACCCATGCCCAACACATCGCATTTTCCTGACATCATATTCAACAGAACCCACATATCTCAAATGCTATGGGAATCACCTGCGCAGCCCTTCCACACTCACAAATATTCACATAGAAGGACAATAGGTACCACACTCCCATTCACAAGCACACATGCCCACACAGAACCCACACATCTTTCTCTACATGCAAATTACCCCCAGGACGATGGTTACCGGGTTGCCACATCCCTCACAAGTATGTATGTGTGTCATACACACATATCCAGAAATATATCTCACATGCACACACAAAGACACCCCCGAATGCAGCCGAGGTCATCCCCCTCCAGAAATGAGAGCAATTGGAACCCAAGCAGTCACCTGTGGGGGACACAGCCATTACACACACCTGGGCAGCCTCTGATGGCCCCCGTTGGGCTGACGAAGGGAGGCCAGGAGCTGGGGGAGTATGGTCTTCCACCTCCCCAAACCCTACCACCCTGCTGCCCACACCAGCTGCCCACTATTTCTGTGTGTATGCCTCTTTGCCAAGCCAATCCTGTGTCACCTTCACTTTCATCCTCCCCCTCTTGGGTTCTGACAGTCTGTTTTCCAGCCTTCCTCAGCCACAAGCAGCCAATGCTCGGGGCTGTGACCTGAGGGCAAGCCTGTGATTTTGAGGAAGAACCAGCACCCAAAGGCCGAGAACCCTCTCCCAGTTTCCTGCAAGTTTCCTGCAAGTTGGGAGAAGGGCTGATCAGGGAGGTGGGGCTCCAGCCCTCCAGCCAGCAATTGGTGCCAGGGTGGCCAGGAGGAGGGCAGATTAATCCCCAAGTAGGCCTGACACTGACCTCTGCGGTGCATGGGTCCTTTTGGGGAAGTTTCTCAGTGGCTTTTACTCCAAGCTCTGAGAGAAGAGATCAGAGGCAACAGGACCCACTGAGTCTCCACAAGGCCTCACAGGTGGGTCAGAAATCTCCAGCATCCAGTGCCACAGTCCTGGCGGGGGTCCTCTCCCCCAGATCCCCCGGACTGCTAGCCTGCTCATCTCCTGGCCTCTCTCAAGATCAGTCCTCCTACGCAGTCCAGACACGAGAGCTCCCTGCACCCTGCCAATAACTCAATAACTCCTTTGCCTTGCTCTGCGCCTCTGCAGAGTGCTGGATGACGGATGGGTGACCCTACTTTTGCCACCCCTGCATCTCAGATAAAAGGCTCATAGAGGGACAGAGATCCCCATGCCCACTCTTAGGCCACCCCTTGTACCTACTGTGTCTGGGTTGCCTCGGCTGGGATCTGTGGCACGTCCCAGGAGCGGTAGCGCCACATCTGCCTCAGTGTCCCCCGGCGGCTCCCCTTCTTCCGTCCCCAGCGCCTCCACTGGGCCCAGAGCTGAGGCCTCATTGCAACTTTCCCCGGCACTCTGGCCAGCCCCCTGTGCGCTCATCCTGCCCAGCGACTCTCTTCCTCTTTCAGCACTTCCTGACGGGGGGTGGGGTGGGGGGGGCCCTGCTAGAGGCCGCTGGCCGCCCAAGCTGAGGACCACAGACTCTAGGCTCATAGGCGCCTTCCGCTGGCTGGGGCCAGCTGCCACAAAGAGCTGCATGGGAAGGCAAGGGGCAGGTGGGGACAAGCCCAGCTCAGCAGCCAGGACGCAACCATGGGGCTTGCTTGGGCTGGAATCTGCACCTGGGCTCCTGTCTGGTTTTCCTCTCCATTTAACCTCTCTGATTTTCACCTCTTGGTCCTGCCGAGGTCTCCCACTTTATGACAACCACCGGGTACAGTGGCTGGGCGTACTCTCTCCCTAGCAATTCTGTGTGCAGCATACCATCTTACACAGTGCCAGGCACACAGGATGGTGTAGTGAAATGAACAGCAAGGATGGAGCCTGGACACGGGCTTGTATCCTGTTTCTGCCTCTTATCGGCTCTGTGTGGCCTGGATCCGGTCATAAACATATCTGAGTCCTCTAAATCACCTTTGGGACAAGGTAGGCTATAAACAAACTTATGAATACATGTGTCAGGGAGCTTTTCTGAGCCTCAGTTTTCTCATCTGTAAAATGGAGTAATAGGCTGGGCACAGTGGCTCACACCTGTAAATCCAGCACTTTGGGAAGCTGAGGTGGGAAAATCATCTGAAGTCAGGAGCTCGAGACCAGCCTGGTCAACATGGTGAAACCCTGTCTCTACAAAAAATACAAAAATTAGCTGGGCATAGTGGCGGCTGCCTGTAATCCCAGCTACTAGGGAGGCTGAGGCAGGAGAATCACTTGAACCTAGGAGGTGGAGGTTGCAGTGAGCTGAGATCATGCCATTGCACTCTAGCCTAGGTGACAACAGTGAAACTCTGTCTTAAAAAAAAAAAAAAAAGGAGTAATAATTGAGCTGATGGTGTTATCTGAGGAATAAAGAAGAGATAGGAGGGTTTACAAATTAATTCATTCACTAAATACTTAGGGAATGCCTTCTGTGCGTCAGGCACTGTATCGGAGAGCATAGCTCTAAGCAAGGAAGCAGGGCTCTATCCTCGCAGGCCTTAGATTCTAGTGGGGAAGACATTCAGGAAACAATCTACATACGATATAATGTCAGTTAACAAGATGTGCCATAAAGATTGGGAGGCCGAGGTAGGAGGATCACTTGAGATCAGGAGTTTGAGACTAGCCTGGCCAACATGGTGAAACCCTGTGTCTACTAAAAGTACAAAAATTAGCTGGGTGTGGTGGTGGGCACCTGTAATCATAGCTACTTGGGAGGCTGAGGCAGGAGAATCGTTTGAATTTGGGAGGCAGAGGTTGCAGTGAGCTGAAATCACACCACTGCATTCCAGCCTGGGCGACAAAGTGAGACTCCGTCTCAAAAAAAAAAAAAAGACTGGGCACGGTGGCTCCCGCCTGTAATCCTAGCACTTTGGGAGGCTGAGGCGGGTGGATCACCAGGTCAGGAGTTCGAGACCAGCCTGGCCAAGATGGTGAAACTCCCTCTCTACTAAAAATACAAAAAATGAGCTGGATGTGGTAGCGGGTGCCTGTAATCCCAGCTACTTGGGAGACTGAAGCAGGAGAATCGCCTGAACACAGGAGGCAGAGGTTGCAGTGAGCTGAGATCGCGCCACTGCACTCCAGCCTGGTGACAGACCAAGATTCCGTCTCAACAACAACAACAACAAAAAGTGCTAGAAAGGAAAATGAAGCCAAAAGGAACGGAGAAGAGTGATGAGAGTGATGATGGGGAGTGCTACTTAGGCAGGGGAGATCATGGAGGGCCTCTCTGGGGAGGCGATATTTGGGAGCGTGTGTGACTTACCTGGGAGAACAGCATTCTAGGTGGAAGTAGAGACAGAGCAAAGGCACAGAACAAGGAATGTACTTGTGTCTGGAGAATAGCAAAAAGGCCAGCGTGGCCAGAGATCAGGGAGCCAGGGGGGAATGAGTTCGGAGCTGGAAAGATCTCCAGAGGCCAAACTGTGCTGGAGTTCGAGGCCATCGTGAGGAACTGGGAAGTAAATTGTAGGGCATCTGTTCACTCTTTATTCTTAGGACTGGTTCTAGGTAGGAAATTGTACCTTCCTCAAGCATTCTTTAATCACCTTGCTCTATAATTTTTTTTTTTTTTTTTTTTTGAGACAGAGTCTCGCTCTGTCGCCAGGCGCCAGGTTGGAGTGCAATGGCGCGATCTCAGCTCACTGCATCCTCCCCCTCCCAGGTTCAAGCAATTCTCCTGCCTCAGCCTGCCTAGTAGCTGGGACTACAGGCATGCACCACCACGCCCAGCTAATTTTTGTATTTTTAGTAGAGACGGGGTTTCACCATGTTGAACTAATTCTTTAGTTGTGTGTTTGTTACTGTGAATTTCTCGAGGACAGAAACAGTATCAGTTCAGTTCAATAAACATTTATGCTACAGAACCCTTCACGTTGCCATCCGGACTCTTACAAACCTCCATCTGGTGCTGTAATCACCTTTGTGTCCCTCATGATGGGAACATAATATTTTTCAATAAATATTTGTTTAATAAATGCCTACTGCTGGGCACAGTGGCTCACGCCTATAATCCCAACACTTTGGGAGGCCAAGGCGGGTGGATCACCTGAGGTCAGGAGTTTAAGGCCAGCTTGGTCAACATGGTGAAACCCTGTCTCTACTAAATATACAAAAATTAGCCGGGCATGGTGGCGGGTGCCTGTAATCTCAGCTTCTCTGGAGGCTGAGGCAGGAGAATCACTTGAACTCAGGAGGGGGAGGTTGCAGTGAGCCGAGATCGTGCCATTGCCCTCCAACCTGGGTGACAGAGCAAAACCCGGTCTCAAAATGAAAATAAAAATAAATGCATGCTATGTAATGAATAATTAATACTCAGTAATCATAAGATAATGGCTAATATTTCCTGAACAGTTCTGTGCCAGAAATCTTACTGAATATGTAACGTAGCTCTTTGAATCCTCTTAATAACTCTAGGAGGTAGACCTTGTTATTTTCCTCTCCTCTTTTTTTTTTTTTGAGACTGAGCCTCGCTCTGTCATCGCCCAGGCTACAGTGCAGTGATGCAATCACGGCTTACTGCATCCTCTGCTTCCCAGGTTCAAGTGATTCTCATGCCTTAGCCCTCTCCAGTAGCTGGGATTACAGGTGTTCACCACCACGCCTGGCTAATTTTTGTATTTTTAGTAGAGATGGGGTTTCACCATGTTGACCAGGCTGGTCTTGAACTCCTGACCTCATGTGATCTGCCTGGCTCGGCCTTCCAGAGTGCTGGGATTACAGGTGTGAGCCACCGTTCCCGGCTTTTATAGACGTGGAAATCAAAGCACTGAGCTGCTAAACTTACTTGCCTAAGGTCACCCAGCTGGTAAGAGGTGCAAGCAAGACTCCAGCCCCAGAATCTGTGCCCTTAAATAAAACATCCTATTGCTCCTCTGAGGTAGAGGATATGGCCGAGTAATGCCCCCGAGGCTCAGTCCCCACTTTCCCACAGTTTTTCTTCTAACCCCTTATCTCTGAATGCCTCAAGATGGGTCCTATATGCTGTGGCCTCATCGGAGACTCTGCCCACCAGGCCAAGGTCTGTTCTGGAAGGAGCCTGTGCAGGGCCCTGTCTTCCTCTTGCAGGCATTTTGCAAGTAGCTCGAGCAGTTAAACAGAGGAAATGGGGCTGGGCTTGTTTTCCATCTGAGGCGTCTGGCAGCCCTGGAGCAGCAGAGAGCAGGAAATGGGGCTCCTGGAGGGGAAGCAGGCAGGCTGGAGGCTTCGAGAAGCAGGGCGGTCCTGACTGTGGGACTCCGGCTACCTTGATCTCGCACTCCTGGGCGCTGTCAGCGTCATCTCTGCTTTCCAGCTGTGGTGGGGAGGACAAGGCTGGAAGGGACAGGCGCACGGGAGTAGGGAGGATGCCCTTGGCAGTTCCTAGGACAACATGTGCCAGCCCTGGGAAGCTGGGGACCCCTCAGAATCCACCCAGGTACACACAGGAAGAAGAATCTGGGTAAGAAAATTATTCTGGGCTTTGTGGAGGCCCCAGAGGATGGTGTTCTACTTTCTGTGGCCTGAATGAGCAAGTGGGAGCTGGGGAAAAGAAATGTACCAGGGCACTGAACACTCAACCCACGACCTGGGCATCCTCTGCTCTCAAAAGTCGCCCAGCCAGCCTCCTTGGCCTGACCTTCGTGGCTCTTTATGCTCTCTGGCTCCTCTTGCTTTTCGGCCTCTTTGTCTAGGCTTTCCCCGCAGAGATTTTCTCTCAGCTCACACCAAGCTGGTGCCTGACTCATAGCAGGTGCTAAATAAACCCCCCATCTCCCCCTCTTCACATTCCCTTCACTTGTGGCCTTGACCCCTGCCATTCCCTTTGCCTATGCTGCTCCCCTAGCCCGTCTTCCCTGAGTATTTGGCCAATCACATTCTCCATCCTTCAGACCCAGCTCAAGCAGCAAGAGTGGGAAGGCAGAAGAGCCCCAGACACGGAGTTCACTGGTTCACACTGCAGCCCTTGCTGTGTGACTGTGGGCCACTCATTACCCTCTGTGGGTTGGATCAGATGATTTCTAAGATCTGCTTTAGATCTGACAGTTTCATTTGAATTTTCTTTCCTGATTTCCAAGTTTTTGTTCATTCATTCCTTCATTCATTTGTATGACAAATATTTCAGAAACATCTACCAAGCGTCCAACCCTACTCCTGACTGAGCTGGCATCTCACCCCACCTGCTCGTCCCTCACATATGATGCTCATTTTGTTCCCAATGGTAACGCTGTATCATTTGGTTTTTTGTGCACATTAGACTTGTTTCTTTATAAGATTCTTGAACTCTGGCCAGGCGCGGTGGCTCACGCCTGTAACCCCAGCACTTTGGGAGGCCAAGGCAGGCGGATCACCTGAGGTCGGGAGTTTGAGACCAGCCTGGCCAACATGGAGAAACCTCGTCTCTACTAAAAATACAAAATTAGCTGGGTGTGGTGACGCACGCCTGTAATCCCAGCTACTCGGGAGGCTGAGGCAGGAGAATCGCTTGAACCCGGGAGGTGGAGGTTGTGTTGAGCCGAGATCACCCCATTGCACTCCAGACTGGGCAACAAAAGTGAAACTTCATCTCAAAAAAAAAAAAAAAGATTCTTGAACACTATGCTGTCCCTAGCTCAGTGTTGGGTACACGAGTCTGTGCTCAGTGACTTCCTATGGAAGTTGCCATGGGTTGAATATAGGTGTTCAGAAGAGGGAGGGGGAGAGAGACTGGCCTCTTTGCATAGGTGGCCATAGGGGTTTTTTGTTTTTAGTTTTCTTGAGACAGAGCCCTGCTCTGTTGGCCTGGCTGGAATGCAGTGGCACGATCTCAGCTCACTGCAACCTCTGCCTCTTGGGTTCAAGCGATTCTCCTGCCTCAGCCTCCTAAGTAGCTGCGATTACAAGCATGTGCCACCATGCCCAGCTAAGTTTTGTATTTTTAGTAGAGACAGGGTTTCACCATGTTGCCCAGGTTGGTCTTGATCTCCTGGCCTCAAGTCTTGGCCTTCCAGCATGCTGGGATTACAGGCATGAGCCACCACACCCGTCCTACAAGGTTTTTGAAGTCTAAGTGCCTGTCTCCCCCAGCAGCTATGCCTGCGATCCGGGCACCTGCTGAAGCCCTTGGGAGCAACCCAGAGCCTGGGATCACCTGCTGATCACTGGCCCCTGCCCAGGAGCTGAGCCACTGCCCCCATAGAGGAGACAGATGTGTCTGAGCTGGGCTACAGGTGCTGCCAGCTAGCGACAGATGGGAATTTGATTAGGTTCCTTCTGGGCAGCTTCATGAAAGTCAAGAGCAGGAGGAAACCTGGAGAAGGGGCTGGAGACCCTCTCCCGCTGAGGCAAGAGAGCTGCAGGCACAGCACTGGCAGCCCAGCAGCCAAAGGTGGTCCTTCAAACCACCATCTCTCTCTTTTTTTTTTTTCTCGCTCTGTCGCCAAGGCTGGAGTGCAATAGCATGATCTCGGCTCACTGCAACTTCTGCCTCCCTGGTTCAAGCAATTCTCCTGCCTCGGCCTCTTGAGTAGCTGGGACTACAAGTGCCCGCCACCACACCCAGCTAACTTTTGTATTTTTAGGAGAGATGGGGTTTCACCATATTGGCAAGGCTGGTCTCAAACTCCTGACCTTGTGATCACTCGCCTCGGCCTCCCAAAGTGCTGGGATTACAGGCGTGAGTCACCGCACCCGGCCCAAACCCCCAAGTCTCTTGGAAGCTGTTCTTTGGCACCTCCCAAGTTCCTGGGTTGGAGGTGAGCAAGGAGCCTGCACAGCTCTCCCTTTACTCTGGGTCAGCGGCATCTGCTCTAAAGAGTTTCCAGCTGTCCCCAGCCTGGACTACACCAAGCCCCCACAACAGGGTCAGTGTATCTCCTACCCTCCAAGCCTCCCACCCCCATCTGCAAGGTCATGAGCCCTGACTGCGTAGCTACCTTTCAGCCCCCTTACTGCCCATTCTATAATCCCACCCAGGGATATGTGCACTTTGTACAGGGCCGAAGCAAAGATCCTTAAGGATGAAAGTCTAGACCCTTGCAAGCCTGACAGAGTGAAAGGGCTTTGGAGAGAAACAGATGTCAGTCTGGATCCTGGCTCCACCAGCTCCTGACTCTGCGATCTTAACACATGACTTAACTTCTGCAAATCTTAGCTCTTCATTTGTAAGCTGCAGCCCAGTGGCCCCAAGGCCCTGCCTACTCTGCTATCTCTGATTAGCCTTCCTTTCTAGGCATCCGTAGGCTGACAGCCCTGGTCAATCACGCGGGAGCCCTGCAGAAGCCTGGAGTCCAGACCCAGTTCCTTCCCCACCCTCTTTGTATGTCATTGAAGAGAGGTCTTCCCCAGTTCGTACTAACCCTTGTCCCTGGCACCCTGGACCCTGGAGGGGCCTTTCTGAATACTCTGAAAGGCACCAACTGAGGTAAAAATGAGACTTCACTCCAAGCTTCCCCATGCTCGGCCCACAGGCCACCATCTCAGCGGGCCACTAAATAACTTCTTCAAACGCCATTGATCAAACTGGTCTTCCCAGGTTCCCTCCAAAATGCCCAAGTGGCTGTGCCCCCTTAGTCCGGGGACTGGGGGACATGGGCTGCTGGGGGCACATGCCAAGCTCCTTGCGCCAAAATGGGGTCGGATAAGACCCCAATTGCTGCACGTTGGCCTTCGGGACAGTGCGGCACTTTCCTTCTCTGGCCTTTGACTCACTGGTCAGCAAGAACGGCAGGTCCTGGAGGGGAGGGAAGGAGTTCCGGGCTGGGCCTGGGCCCCGCCCTTCCCAAAGGAAAGAAAAGGGATGGACCCCAGGCTTCCTCTGGCATTCGTCCCCTCCCCCCTGCTCAGCTCAGCTCTCTGCCCCTGGTTTTGCATTGTTAATTCAGGACAGAAAGTGATCTCTGGCAGCTCCTTGCTTTCTCCTGTTGCTATTTAAATTACAAAATCGGTCCCATCTCCCTGTCACTCTTGGGTTATTTTTAGCTTCTGGTAAATAGCCGCAGGGAGAGTTGGGATCAGGTGCCCCTCCCTCGAGGAGCTGTGGACCCGCAGCAGCGTGCCCACGGCAGAGGGCACTCTCCTCTGCCAGTTGGTGCCCAGTCCCTGCCCCCCAGCCCCTCTGCAGGGTGGAGGAGGGGGGAGACCGTCGGCTGGGACATGCGCGCATGCTCAGCCCTTGCTTTCAGTCTCTGGTGAACTTTGCCACCCCTGGTTCCCACCACCCTCTGTGGCTCAGGGCCAGCCTCCATCTCCACGCCTCACTGGGCCTCCGGAACCCACGAGAGGTCCAGCTACACCGGACAAGCGCTCTAACTTGTTTTACCCCTACTCTGAGTCAGGAACTTGACATCTCATATCTCTTGAACCTTCCTCGCCACATTCTTGACGTGGTGTTATTGTTCCCATTTTCCATGTGAGGAACAGGGTCAGAAGTGAAAGCCTCTTACCCAACTAGGAAGGGGCAGGGCTGGAATTCGAACCCAGGTCTCTCTGAGCCGGAAGCCTGCGTGGGCGGGTGTTGTATGGCCTTTCTCGAGGGATGCGGGCGCCACAGTCTCCCCCAACCCCCACCTCGGCCCCACCATGCTCAGGTCCATCCAGATGCCTCAGTTCTGGTTTCCCATGAGCTTGTCCTGTCTCATCTACTGGATCGGGGCCACATCCAGCCTGCTGCCTGTTTTTGTAGGGCCCAGGAACTAAGAACGCCCAGGCTGGAGTGCAGTGGCACGATCTCAGCTCACTGCAACCTTCACCTCCAGGGTTCAAGCGATTCTCCTGCCTCAGCCTCCCGGAGTAGCTGGGATTACAGATGCACACCACCACGCCCAGCTAATTTTTGTATTTTTAGTAGAGACGGGGTTTCACCATGTTGGCCAGGCTGACCTTGAACTCCTAAGCTCAGGTGATCCACCCGCCTTGGCCTCCCAAAGTACTGAGATGATAGGCGTGAGCCACCGCGCCCTGTAAAAATGCTTTTTACATTTTTAACTGAGTGGGAAAAAGCAAAAGAATGATATTGTGTTGCCGGAAATTCTGTGAAATGTGAAGTTCAGTGTCTATGAATAAAGTTTTACCAGAACCCTGGCCACTCATTCATTTACACGTCGTCTGTGACTGCTCTTGCACCTCAATGGCAGAGTCAAGTGCCCTGCGAAGCCTGAAGTATTTACTCTCTCACCCTGCATGGGGGGGGTTGTACTCTTGTTAAGGGAAGGGACTGTTTCCCATATTTCCATCTCAGGCAGTGCTTGGCCCAGGCCCAGAACACCAAGTAGAGACACTTGGCTCTTCTTGGAGGCCCTTCTGGGGCCAAAACAACTCAGCACAGAGAAGCTCTCCGCCAGCCACATCCCAGTGAGCCATCTTACAGTGGACACCCCCTCCCTCCATTTTTTTTTTTTTTTTTGAGATGGAGTCTTGGTCTGTTGCCAGGCTGTAGTGCAGTGGTGCAACCTCGGCTCACTGCAACCTCCGCCTCCCAGGTTCAAGTGATTCTTCTGTCTCAGCCTCCCAAGTAGCTGGGACTACAGGCATGCGCTACCACGCCCAGCTACATTTTGTATTTTTAATAGAGAGGGGGTTTCACCATGTTGGCCAGGATGGTCTTGATCTCTTGACCTTGTGATCCGCTGCCTTGGC
The DNA here is from genome assembly GCA_036589455.1 of Ateles fusciceps. NCBI lineage: Eukaryota > Metazoa > Chordata > Mammalia > Primates > Atelidae > Ateles > Ateles fusciceps. The sequence continues at coordinate 16,118,075 of JAZHEH010000681.1, read as the reverse complement.
TTCCCAAAATGCTGGGATTACAGGCGTGAGCCACTGTGCCTGGCCCATTTTTTTTTTTTCCTGCCCTGCTTCTTTCTCTTTCTCCTTCAGCTTCTTCACAGGCAACACCAGTGGTCTCCAAATCTGCTCCACTGTCAAAATTACCTGGGAGAGGTTTTTAGCGTGGAGATGTCCAGGCCCAACCTAGACAACCTGTAGCAAGATCTCTAGAGAGAGAGGGCTTAAGAATCCATTTTAAGAGTGGTCTCAGTGGCTCACACCTGTAATCCCAATGCTTTGGAAGGCCGAGGCGGGCCGATCACTTGAGGTCAGAAGTTTGAGAACAGCCTGGCCAACATGGCAAAACCCCGTCCCTACTAAAAATACAAAAATCAGCCAAGCGTGGTGACAGGTGTCTGCAGTCCCAGCTACTTGGGAGGCTGAGGTAGGAGAATTGCTTGAACCCGGAAGTGGTGGTTGCAGTGAGCCAAGATCATGTCACTGCACTCCAGCCTGGGCGACAGAGCGACACTCCATCTCAAAAAAAAAAAAAAAAAAATCAATTTTAAAAGAGACCCCCAGGTGATCCAGTTTGGAAACCACTGAGCTTAATTCTGGAGTTCCAAATCCTGCATCTTTGAACTGATCCTTGCCTAGCTGGAGCCCACTCTCCCCACGGTCTCTTGAGCCAGCCCTGATCATTTAGAATGAGAGTTACTTTTCCTTCCCTCCAGATGGAGATGCAAGATGTCAGGCGATACTGCCCTGCCCCCCGGTTTTTTTTAGAGACAGGATCTTGTTCTATCTCCCCTCCTCCACTGCAGTGGCGCAATCGTGGCTCACTGCAGCCTCGAGATTCTTAGGGTTTAAGCAATCCTCCCACCTCAACCTTCTGAGTAGCTGGGACTACAGACTCATGCAACCATGTCCGGCTAATTAAAAAAAAAAACACCTTCTGTAGAGGCCTGGAGAAGTGGCTCATGCTTGGGACCCCAGCACTTTGGGAGGCCAAGGTGGGCGGATCACTTGAGCCCAGGAGTTCGAGACCAGCCTGGCAACATGGTGAAACCCTGTCTCTACAAAAAATACAAAAAGTTATCCAGGCATGGTAGTGTGTTCCTGTAGTCCCAGCTATTCAGGAGGCTGAGGTGGGAGGATCACCTGAGTCAGGGCTGCAGTGAGCCATGATCATGATACTGCACTCCGGCCTGGGTGACAAAATGAGCCCCTGTCTCTACAGGAAAAAAATTTATTTATTTATTTATTTAGACAAGGTCTCACTATGTCACTCAGGCTGGTCCCAAATTATATGTGTGTGTGTACATAATCCTCCTGCCTTGGCCTCCGAAAGTGCTGGGATCACAGGCATGAGTCACTGTGCCTGGACCTGCCCTGCCCTTTTATGACTTATTGGAAACCAGGACCCATTTAAACCAAACAAGGACCTACCCCATTCACGTTCTTCCCTTGCCTATTTTCCTGCCTTCTTGCCCTTCCCCGTCCCCTGCCTTTCCAGGTGTCTGAGTTTCTGCTGACACACACCTGCCATCTCTGCATCCACCTGACGAAGCTGCCAGGCTTGCTTCCAGCCCATGCTGGCTCTGGGAGGCGAAGGAAACCTATTTCTGAGAAACCCCCGCATCCCTGGAAGCTTCTAGTGTCTTGCCAAAGCCCCCGTCCTCACTTACGTCAGAAGCAGCCAGGCCTTCAGCCTGCTTCCGCTTCCACTCCTAGCCTTCAGATTTTTTTGCCCCCGCATTTCTGTCTAAAAGCCTTTTCGCTCTGGGAAGGGCTTTCAGCTGCTTTCTTAGCAACTCCTCACAGCAGGGTGGGAGGTTTAGCTGCCAGCTGGAGCTGCACGGAACTGTGGCACGTGGAAAAGGGCCACCATGGGCCTGAGCTCCTGCCAGCGCCCTCAGCGCCCCCGGCCCCCAACCAAGGCAGCCACAGGCCACTCAGGACAGCAGTCACAAGGGAGGGCTTAGCCGGAGAGCACAGCTTGTTCCCCTGGGGTCCCCTGGGCCTGGAAGGGCCTTTGGCTCTTTTCCAGGGCTTGTCTGTCTGGCTTCTACCCGGGGGCTCTCCTTGCCTCGATGCCTTGTCCGGCTCTGAGACCGAGACTGGGTTCCTGGATTAACCCCGGGGAGTGAGGAGGTGCCCTATCCCTCTCATCTGTCCAGGGGTGACCATGAAGTCCACCCTGGTGCTGTCTTCTGCTGTCCTCACACAGGTAACCTGGAGGGAGGGGTGGGGGGGGGACCTCAGTGGGATTACCTGGTATCCTTGGTGGTTACAGGTTCCAAGTTGTTTGGGCTGTGGAGGGGCCTCCATTGTGGGGCCACCCCGGGGGAATCCCAGCCCTTGCCGCTGTGTGTATGTGTGTGTGTGTGTGTGTGTGTGTGTGCACGTGTGCAACATTTTCCATCTCATCCCTTTCATTATTTATTTATTTATTTTTGAGATGGAGTCTTGCACTGTTGCCCAGGCTGGAATGCAGTAGTGCAATCTCGGCTCATGGCAACCTCCTGGGTTCAAGCGATTCTCCTGCCTCAGCCTTCCGAGTAGCTGGGATTACAGGCCCGCCACCACGCCCAGCTAATTTTTTGTATTTTTAGTAGAGACGGGGTTTCACTATGTTGGCTAGGCTGGTCTTGAACTCCTGGCCTCGTGATTCCCCTGTCTCGGCCTCCCAAAGTGCTGGGATTACAAGTGTGAGCCACCGTACCTGGCAGACCTTTAATTATTCTTTGCTCCCTGCCCTCTAAGCCCCTACTCCACTCTGGTTTCCATTTGTGATTTGTCTCTGATCCACAGCCAAGGCAAATCTTGGGGTCACCCCCTTATGTTAAGAACTGAGGCCCAGAGAGAGATATTGTCCAGCTCAAGGACACACAGCCAGTCTCTGACAGAATTGAGAGTAGAAACCAGGTCTTCTGACTCCTAGGCCAACATTTTCCCCAGGAGTCTCCATGCTTTGCTGCACCCCCTGTGAATCCTTCTGCACTTTCTCCTGCCCCAGGGGGGGACTTTCAGGAGGCTCCTCTGTCTACACCCGGAGGCATGGGATGGATGACGCACTCCTCTGGGCGTGGTGTTCTGGAAGAACTTGGTAATGGAGCCCAGTGTACCCACGACGTATACCCTGGAAGGTGGAGGTAGGGCCCATGGGAACCTAGCCTGCTTCCCATTTGCTCTGAGCATCTCACTTCTTGGAAAGTCCCTTCCGCTTCTCTCCCTTCCTCCCTCAAGTGATGGAGACCTGATGGCCCCAGAGCCATTAAGAATACTGAGGCCTTTCAAGCTCCTGGGGTTGGGCAAGTTTGTTTGTTATTTGTTTTTTTGAGAGAGACTGTTGCTCTGTGGCCCAGGCTGGAGTACAGTGGCGAGATCTCGGCTCCGCCTCCTAGGGTCAGGCAATTATTTGCTTCAGCCTCCCGAGCAGCTGGGGTTACAGGCGCCTGCCACCACACCCAGCCTATATTTGTATTTTTAGTAGAGACAGGGTTTCACCATCTTGGCCAGGCTGGTCTTGAACTCCTCACCTCGTGATCCACCCACGTTGGCTTCCCAAAGTGCTGAGATTACAGGCATGAGCCACCACGCCCAGCCGGCTGGGCAAGTTTTGTGAGATGTCTTCCCAGAAGCCATTGGGAGAACCAGGGCAGCCTCAGACTATCCCAAACTCCCCCATGGTTGTAAGCGGACAGGGAGCTTGTCCTCTCCAACCAGGTGATGGCTCTAAGGACTGCAGCTGCCCAGTGGTCCTGCTGGATTCTCCAGAGGAGGTCACTCTGGGCCAGGGGCTTGAGAGGGGGCAGCAAGTCCAAGTTGAGGCTGTGGTTTGGGAGAGGAAGAGGAAGGTAAGCTGTGTATTGGGCTGTCCCAGCTCCACCCTCTGTGTAACTTTCCCATCCTTGCTCTGAGGGACAGTCCTCCCTCATTAACTTCCTAGCCCAGGTCATCAAAATGACCTCTGGGGACCACTCCAAAATGACCTGTGGGCAGAGGTGGCAGGCTAAGGGACTCTGACACTGGCAGAAGACAGTTGAATTAAGATGTTGGATGGAGGTGGGGGAGGTTCCCTCTGTCCCTGGAGGTTGCCAGCCAGGGCCTGCTGTGGCATGGGGTTCACGAGGGAATTCCCCTTCCCCATCACCGGCCGTAGGGCTCCCCCTGTGACAAGCCTGTGCCTAGCACAGACTCAGCCCACGGGAAAGCTGAGGGTAGACCTGTTGAATGAAGAGGGGGTTCCTCTGTCCCCCCAGAAGGGCCAGGGGGCATCTCCTGGCTCTCCCCAGCAGATAGAGGTTTCTAAGAACAATGTTTGGCTATTTCGTCTCCTCAGCGCCTGGTACACAGTTCCCTCGGGCACTGCATATTGAATGAATAGGGCTTTCACGGTTCCTGCAGAGAAGGAGTCCCAGAAGCTTTCCTCCTTCCCGCTGGACACCAAAGGCAGAGAACCCTCGGCAGTCATCTCTAAACTCCCAGCGCCAGGCAAGCGGCGGGCGCACAATAAACGCTTTTGCAATGACGCCTGAAGAGGGGTGGTCCCAAGCGCCGCGCTCCCCTCTGCCCGTGTCCTCCTTACCTGTAAGACACCTGCTTTCGTAGGTGCAGCTGGCGGAACCGCTCCTCCACCGGGGGCACAGCGGCCGTGCCCCGGGGGCCCTCGGGCCAGGGCTGCGCGACCTGGGCCTCCTCCCCGCGCCGGCAGCGCCGCCGCACCACCTCCTCCTCGGCCGCCCGGCCGCCGCCAGCCCAGTCCCCGCGCTGCCCTCCGCCGCCGGGCCCCTCCGCCATGGCGCGGCCACCCCTCCGCCAGCGGCGCCCGCGGCTCCCGCGGCCTTTCGGGGCGCCCCGCTCAAGTTCGAGTCACCGGTTCGCCCGGGCCGGGGGCGCGAGGCGGGGAGGGAGGGAAGCGCCTGGTCCCGCAGGTCCCTAGCGACGCCGGCACTCAGACGACAGGAGCCGCGAGATGCTGGGCGCTGCGCCTGGGAGAGGCCGGCCGGGTCCTCCTGCGCCCCTTGGGGGCGGGGTCCTCGGCTGGATTCGGGGAGCTGCGCTCTGCGCGCCGCGGCGCCCCCCGGACGGCTGGAGCGGAGCCGGAGCCCGGGCGGAGAGCGAGCCCCTGCAGCCTTCGCCGCTGCCGCGCACCCGAGTGTCACCTTAGAGACACTCGCCAGCCGGTGGGGTCCGGGGGAAGGGCGCCGCCCCGCCCAACCCGACCGCACTGGGATGGAGGGAGCCAGCCCGGCCCAGCCCACCACGGGCAGGCACCCAGGTCAAGGTGAAAGGCCCGTGGTGTGGGGGCGCCTTCTGCGGCCGCCTCTGCGCCCCAGCCTCCGTCCCCGTGCCGGCCGCTCGGCAGCTGCCAATCACCCCGCCGCCTGTCACTCAGCTGCTGCGATGTGTCCCCGCAACCCCCACGGCTGCCTAGTCCCTCGCTTTCGGGCTTAGGCAGTCGCCGCTGCAGCTGGCAGGTTTGGAGCGGGGACGTGCAGAGGCGGTGACAGAAGCCAACTTTAACCCCGTCGGCGCCACCGGAATTTAGAGACCCAATTGGATTTGGGGAAGGGGCACAGAAGAGGGAACATACCCAGGGATGCCTTGAATTTGGGGATGGACCCGATGGCGGGTGACACTACCTTCAGGCCTAGAGCTCTTCTGGACCTGCCTGGAGAGGGCCCCAGAGGGGGGTGGTGTCTCCTCAAGGAAGGGAGGCTTCCTAGGACCTGAATTCCTGAGGCTTCAGGGCCAGGGTCTCCCAGCTTTAATCAGCCTGCTGGGTCAGAAGAGGCTGATGAGATAGGGGGAGAAACCAACTCCAAAAGGAAAGACTGGAGTTCTCCCTGGGGTTCACCTTGGACTCCGGCTCTTCTTTCCCTCCAAGTCCCAGTCCCTCCTTGCGTCACCTCCTCTTGCCCTTGGAGTGTTCATCAGGTGAACCCTCCATCTGGACTACAGTGGGACCCTGGTGAACTTCTCTGATGGAACACCTCCTCTTCATGGCCCCAGACTCATCTCTCTGGCCATAGCATCTACTCTTCTTCCCTATGCCTATACTTTTAGCCTGGCACTCAAGGCCTGCCTTGATCTTCCCCCATCCTACAATCCAATCCCATCCGTTTTCTCCCACTCATTTATGCTCCTTATTCTGGGAACTTGCATCAGACCTGTACAGCATCATTTAGGTTGTCCCCTCCATCTGAAATCTATTGATGTATTTCAAATTCTGAGGCGCTGCTCAAAAGCCTCCCTCTTCCAGGAAGTCTCCCTGGATGGCTCCAGCTGAACGGACACTCTCTTTGCTCCCCAGACCTCATTGCCCTCTGCCTCAGATTATATCTAGTCTGTATCTTTTTTTGTTTTTTGTTTTTTTTCACTGAAGCTGTGCATGTGAGTGTGGGGAAGGTAGGGGGGACCAGACTCACAGAGGTGGAGAATGGGCTACAAAAGGAGACAGCTGTGCCCTAGCTGCTCTGCCCTGTGCCTTTGCTCAGACTGTTCACATTGCCTGGAGTATGTCCCTTTCCCTGCCCTGCCCATGGAAGGCTTGTCCACCCTTCAAGGCCCATGTCAACTGCTACCTCCCCCATGAGCCCCTCCCTGATACTCCAGTACAGATGCCATCTCCCTCCTTCAGCCCCATAACGATTTCCTGGGCCTCCCCCCTACCCTTGAACAATAACTAACATCTCATTTGATCCTTGCCACAACCCTGGGCGGTAGATATTATCACTTCCTCTGTCTTGTGGAGGAGGACACGGAGCTATAATTCAAGTGATTTATTTGCTCAAGATGGTGCAGGCAGTAAGTGGTGGGGCCAGGATTTAAATTCAGGGCTTCTGGCCCCAGAACTCATGCCCTTTTCACTTCACGGGCACCGCCAGCCACACAGTAGCAGCCTCCCACAGTTTGCCTTCTTCCCTCTAATCTGGAAGCTCCCAAAGGGCAGGGAATAGCTTGCTTCAATTCCACCTCCCATCTCTGTCTCCGTCTAGTACTTCCCTGTTGGATGAATAGAATTGCATTCAACTTCTTGACCACAGGGGGAGCTTCCTCCCTAGAGCCAGGTTTTACAGCAATCTTACCGCTGGCTGGAGTGTGTACGGTGGCGCACTTACCCCCCACCCCCTACAACCTTCAACTGCCCTTGGGTTTGCCCTTCCAAGAGTCTTGGCTCCTATTCCAAGCGGCCTGGGCCAGGGGAACCTCCTACACTGTGAATTATGGTAGTTCTGGCTGGGTTTGACATTCCCTCACCAGCTGCCTAGCTGCTGGGTTTCCAGGTTGGTTTTTTGTTGAGCTCTTTCCTGCCGCATTCTCCTCACTCAATTCTTTTTAAAGTGAGCTTCTTTCCTCTGTCCTCACAGCTCCCCTCCCCATTAGGACCAGCTGCTGACTGCTTTATCTTTTAGCTGTGGTCTGTGCTCTTCCCAAGAAGAAAGGAACTCCCTCCCCCAGACCAGCCCGACCTCCTTCTGCAGCCCCTCCCAGTTGCAGCTCGCTCTTCCGAACATCTCCATCCCATTCATTATCTCTGTGCTCAGAAAACAATTGCTCAGAAAATAACTCTTTTGAGAGTTTACTGCATAACTGAGCAGCTTGCTGAGAGCTTTATGTGCAAGCTTTCATTTACCCCTCTTAGCATCTTTAAGAGAGTGGGCACCATTTAATAGATGAGGATACTGTGGCTTTGAGAGATTAAGTGACTTGCCAAGATCACACTTAGTGCAGCACGGATATCAGAGCCCACAAAGCATCTCAGGCTGGTTTGGAGCTGAGTTCTCAGCCTGCCTCCTCCACTCCCTGGAAAGATCCCAGGGGTACCTGTTACTGACATCAGATACGTGCCCAGTTTGGCCAAATGGCTCCTGGGGTCATCCAATCCCTCTGAGATCGGAACTTTGCCTGGGATTGGGACCTTGCCTCGGCCCATACCGGCTCCAGGCATCGCCCGCAGCTACTCTCTGTTTCCAGAATTTTGGTTTCGGTATAACAAACGGTTTGTTGTGGCAATTGGAGCAGGATGACTGGCACTGCAAAAGCCATCCTATGCATGTGGCAAAGCAGGATGCCAGGGCTCACAATAGAGCATGGGGACTGCAGCTCCATTGCTGGGGACATGCTGGGGACATGCTGAGGATGGGCCCCCTTGGGACAATGACACATGGCACTGATGAGGTGGCATGTTAACAGGTGGCTTATGCCTGGGGACTAACCATGCCTTGCCTCTCAACACAGGCTGGGAAGACTCCTTTGGATGAATAGGTAGAGGGTGGTGATCACAGATGACCGCATGTGGACCCAATCACCAACCCTGGGCTCTCTGGGTCAGCTGCTTCAGGAAGCTCCAGTGTTCTTGGAGTTTGTGCAGTAATATAAAGCTGGCGGAGGCAGGGAGGCCTAGAGGACATGGGAATCGGGGTTGGGGGAGAGGAGCTGAGGGGCAACATGAACTCTGAAGCTAAACAAACCTGTGCTCAGATGCCAGCCTTGCCATTTCCCAGCTGCGTGACTTGGCCATGTCCGTCACCTCTCTGAACCTCACTTTCTTCCCATCCCTGAAGATCGCTTCAATTCCTAATTGGGATATTCAGAGCCTCAGTCCAACGCCTGGCACAAGGTAACTAGTCAAAAATGGGAGATGCAGGCCGGGCATGGTGGCTCACCCTTGTAATCCTAGCAATTTGGGAGGCTGAGGTTAGTGGATCACTTGCGGTCAGGAGTTTGAAACCGGTCTAGCCAACATGGTGAAACCCCGTCTCTACTAAAAATACAAACAAATATTAGCTGGGTGTGGTGGCGGGACCTTGTAATCCCAGCTATTAGGGAGGCTGAGGCAGGAGAATAGCTTAAACCTGGGAGACAGAGGTTGCAGTAGTCAGCTGAGATTGCGCCACTGCACTCTAGCCTGGCCACAGAGCAAGATGCCAGGAGATGTGAGATTTCCAGGCTTTTTTTTTTTTTTTTTTTGAGACGGCGTCTTGCTCTGTCGACAGGCTAGAGTGCAGTGGGTCAGTCTCGCTCATTGCAACCTCCGACTCCTGGGTTCAAGTGATTCTCCTGCCTCAGCCTCCCGAGTAGCTGGGACTACAGGCGCACGCCACCACACCCAGCTAATTTTTGTATTTTTAGTAGAGACAGGGTTTCACCATGTTGGCCAGGATGGTCTTGATCTCTTGACTTCGTGATCTGCCCGCCTTGGCCTCCCAAAGTGCTGGGATTACAGGTGTGAGCCACTGCAGCCGGCCTTTTTTTTGAGATGGAGACTCCCAGGCTGGAGTACAGTGGCGCGATCTCGGCTCACGGCAACCTCCATCTCCCAGGTTCAAGTGATTCTTCTGCCTCAGCCTCCCCATTAGTTGGCACGTGCCAGCACTCCCGGCTAATTTTTGTATTTTTAGTAGAGACAGGATTTCACCATGTTGGCCAGCTAGTCTCAAACTCAGGTGATCCTCCTGTCTCAGCCTCCCAAGGCAGGAGGATTACAGGTGTGAACCATCAATCCCGTCCTAGATTTCCAGCCCTTTGCTTTAGGAGCTGTGTTCTGTTGAGCTCCATTCTCGGCATGGTGCACTGCCCATAGGAACACCCTGGGAATACTTGCTAAATGAATGATGAGAGGTCACACTCAACGTCAGTTTTGTCCTTTGTTCTTCTGAGTGACTATTTCAAACTGTCCCTTTTCTTCCCCCTTCCACTCCCATGCCAACCCTCCACAACGCCCCTCTTCCACACCTCAGTTATTGGAGTACTCCATCAGATTCCTGTCTCCCCCACATTCAGCACCCACAGAATGCTCTCCCTTTTTATCTAGTCCTCTCTGTCCAAAGGTGGAGCTCTCCACCAGCCCCCGGCCCCCACTCCCACCCACCGCCTCCACCATCCTCTCTGTGGCCCTCTCGGCTTTCCCCTCTGCTGGCTCTGTGTTCCAGAAACAACCATGGTCAGTGATCTCCCATCTGAAAAACTGCTCCAAATCACATTTTTTCTTTTTGAGGCGAAGTGTCACTCTGTCTCCCAGGCTGGAGTGAAGTGGTGAGATCTCCGCTCACTGTAACCTCCGACCCCCAGGTTCAAGCGATTCTCCTGCCTCAGCCTCTCCGAGTAACTGGGATTACAGGTGCGTACCACCATACCCAGCTAATTTTTTGTATTTTTAGTACACATGGGGTTTCACCATGTTGGCCAGACTGGTCTTGAACTCCTCACCTCAGGTGATCCACCCACCTCCGCCTCCCAAAGTGCCCGGATTAAAGGCACAAGCCACTGCCCCCGGCCCAAACCACATTTTTTAAAAAGTTCCTTTTAGAGACTGGATCTCACTATGTTGCCCCCGCCTGAAGTGCAGTGGTGCAATCGCAGCTTTCCACAACCTTGGCCTCCTGGGCTCACGTAAGCTTCTTGCTTCAGTCTCTACTGCAGTGACTAGGACACCCCTGACCATCCCTCCTGGAAGTGTTCTCCTGGTCGGTTTCTGAGCACCCATCACTTCCTTCTCTGACCATCTCTTCTTTGCCTTCTGGTTCACTCCCTCTTCCCCTCCACTGTTAGTGTCTTCTTCTCTTTTTTCCCTGGAGTTCTGCCCCTCGTCTCACGTCCCTTTATGCAGACCCAAGGCTTTCACCTGCCACCTGGTGCTGACAATTTCCTCATGTCTGGCTGGGGTCTTTTTCTCCTGAGCCCTACGCTTACGTGTTAATGTGAACATTCTACCGGCAACTCAAATGCCAGATGTGCTAAAATGAGGTCTAATCTTTCTCTCCAGACCTGCTCTTCCTCCTGAATTCCCTGTCATGGTGAACAGCCTCATCACCTACTTGGGACCTGCAAGTCAAACACCTAAATGTCATTGCAGGCCCCACCCTCCCTCCTGGACCTCACAGCCGATTTGATGTCAGAGCTTGTTGATAATTCCTTCTAATTCTGTCTGGGATCATCTCATCTTCTCCATTCTGCAGAGCCTCAGGGCAGGGACATCTGATTCTTTCTCTCTCTGGTTTGAAAATATGCAGTGACTCCCATCCCCTTCAGGATGAATGAAGTGTTCTTTCTTTAGATCTCTGGAAGGGCCATGCTTTTCCTCAAGGCCAGGGCGAGGGTAAGACAAGCTGATGCATAGGGTACTACGCTTAAGGAGGTGCCCTTTTCTTTTCTTTTCTTTGCTTTTTTTTTTTTTTTTTTTGAAATGGAGTCTCTCTGTCACCCAGGCTGGAGTGCAGTGGTCTGATCTCAGATCACTGCAACCTTTACCTCCCGGGTTCAAGTGATTCTCCTGCCTCAGCCTCCTGAGTAGCTGGGGTTACAGGTGCGTGCCACCATGCCTGACTAATTTTTTGTATTTTTAGTAGAGATGGGTTTCACCATGTTGGCCAGGCTGGTCTTGAACTCCTGATCTAAAGTGATCTGCCCACCATGGCCTCCCAAAGTGCTGGGGTTACAGGTGTGAGCCACCACACCTGGCCAGGAGGTGCCCTTTCTCAGGGCTGTCCAGGTGCCTCCTTGTATTCTACACCCTGGTTTCCAGATATAACAAAGGGTTTGTTGTGGTAATCTGAGCACGATGACTGGCACTTCAAAAGCCATCGCATGTGTGTGGCAAAGCCCACTTGCATTGGCTGGGCGCGGTGGTTTATGCCTGTAATCCCAGCACTTTGGGAGGCTGAGGTAGGCGGATCACCTGAGCTTCCCTCCCCCTTCTCTTACTTCCTCCCCTAAGTGATGGAGACCTGATGGCCTCAGAGCCATTAGTAATACTGGGGCCTTTCAAGCTCCCAGGGCTGGGCAAGTTGATGTTTGTTTGTTTGTTTGAGACCAGCCTGACCAACATGGTGAAACCTTGTCTCTACTAAAAACACAAAATTAGCCAGGCAGGGTGGTGCATACCTGTAATCCCAGCTACTCAGGAGGCTGAGGCAGGAGAATTGCTTGAACTTGGGAGGCGGAGGTTGTGGTGAGCTGAGGTCGTGCCACTGCTCTCCAGCCTGAGCAACAAGAGCGAAACTCCGTCTCCAAAAAAAAAAAAACAAAAGCCACTTACCTCACCCCAGTCTTGCTGTTCATGGCTCCATGCCTTTGTGTTTGCCATTCTCTCCACTCCAAATGCTCTTACCCCTTCTCTGTCTCCCCATCCTTGGAGCCTCGGTTCAAGGGTCACCTCCTCTCAGCTGCCTTCCTTGATCCCCCTCCTCCATCTGAGTTACATCATACTCTGTGTCCCTTAATATCCTATACACACCTACATCACAACATCCCCATGGCTGGTTTACTCCCCAGCTCCTACCACCGGCCTGGGGCCTTTGAGGTAATGATGGTAGACGCCTGTAGTCCCAGCCACTTGGGGAGCTAAGGCTGGAGATGGCTTCAGCCTGGGAAGTGGAGATTGCAATGAGCCATAATCGCACCACAGCACTCCAGCCTGGGCGACAGAGAGAGACCCCGTCTCAAAAAAAAAAAAAGTTACATTAATAATAATAACAGTGAGGCCGGGTGCAGTAGTTCACGCCTGTAATCCCAGCACTTTGGGAGGCTGAGGCGGGTGAATCACTTGAGGCCAGGAGTTTGAGACCAGCCTGGCCAACATGGCAAAACCTCGTCTCTACCAAAAATACACAAATTAGCCAAGTGTGTGGTGCACACCTGTAATCCCAGCTACTTGGGAGGCTGAGACAGCAGAGTCGCTTACGCCGGGAGGTGGAAGCGACTGCAATAAGCTGAGATTGTGCCACTGCACTCCAGCCTGTGTGCCAGAGTGAGACGGTCTCAAAATAATGATAATGATAATAATAATAATGGTGTGGGACCCAGAGCCCAGCCTTTAGTGGCCTTGCTATAAAGGCCTGTGCTTTCCAGCAGTTAAAACTGATGCCCAGCAGCAGGCAGTGAGGTCTCCATCACTGTCACTGGAGGTGGCCAAGCTGAAGCTTTAAGAGGAAGGGGCGTGGAGGCCAGTTCTGAGTTTTCATGATTCGGTCTGGCCTCATCCCACTTTTCTCCTGGTGGCTGGCTGGCGGAGGCACCATCCCACCACCATGCCCTTGCTTCTGTGTATGAAGGTCTCGTGCCTGCGTGATAAAGTCCAAATGCCTTAGCAAAGCATTCGACAGCCCTCCGGATGTGGCCCGGGCCCATGAGCCAAGCTCAATTCTTAGTGTCTCTGCCCTCTACCTTCTGGCTATTGTAAATTATTTGACTTTTCTTTCAATAGGAACAGGGTCTTGCTATGTTGCCCAGGCTGGTCTCCAACTCTTGGGCTCAAGTGATGCTCCCACCTCGGCCTCCCAAAGTACTGGGATTACAGGCGCAAGCCACCTCGCCTGGCCTATTTGACTTTTCTTCAATGTTTCCTGTTCTCTCTCACCTTGAAGTCTTTTGTCCAGGCTGCTTCTTTTTCCCGGCACGCCCCCTTTCCTCTTTTCTGCCTTTTATTATTAGTTTTAGAGTAGAGGGGTCTCGCTCTGTCACCCAGGCTGGAGTGTAGTAGCACGATCTTAGCTCACTGTGGCCTCGAACTCCTGGATTCAAGCCATCCTCCTGCCCCAGCCTCCTAAGTAGCTGGACAAAAGGTATGTGCCATCATTACCATGATTAAAAAAAAAAATTGTATAGGAACCGGGGTCTCACTATGTGGCCCAGGCTGGCCTTGAACTACTGAGCTCAAGCAGTCCTCTTGCCTTGGCCTCCCAAAGCGCTGGGATTACAGGCATAAGCCACCATGTCCAGCCATTTCCTGCCTATGTCTAAGAATCTTCTCCAGAAAGCCTTGCTGCTCAGGTCTGGGTGAGGTGCTCTCCTCTGTGCTTTCATAGACCCCCTTGCATGGCCCTCTGTAGCACATGGTATCAATATTGCCTTTTTTTTTTTTTTCAGGTGGAGTCTCGCTCTTTTGCCCAGGCCGGAGTGCAGTGGTGTGATCTCGGCTCACTGCAACCTCTACCTCCCAGGTTCAAGCAATTCTCCCTGCCTCACGTTGAACCTGGGATTACAGGCACTCATCACCATGCCCGGCTAATTTTTGTGTTTTTAGTAGAGATGGGGTTTTGCCACGTTGGCCAGGCTGGTTTCGAACTCCTGACCTCAGGTGATCCACCCGCTTCGGCCTCCCAGGGTGCTGGGATTACAGGCATGAGCCACGGCAGCCGGCTCGGACATTGCCTTTTAGTGCACAGCTGGTGCTTCTCGGAGCTCACTAGTTCTGGATCCTGTTCTGAGCACTTTAGATGACTTACCTCCTTGAGTCCCCAGTGCAGTCTCGTTTTACAAATGGAGAAATGGGGGCTCGGAGAGATTCCGATTACAGAGTGTCTTACTTATGTCCTATGTTGCCTAGCAAATCACTACCACCTGGCAGCTTTAGACAACACACATTCCCTATCTCCGTGTCCATGACTCACAGTCCAGGCAATGGCTTAACAGGGTCCTTCCCTCTGGGTGTCACCGGGCTGCAGCCAGCTATTATCTAGGCTGTGTTTTCATCTGGAGCTCGGTGTCATCTTCTGAGCATGTTCAGGTTGTTGGCAGAATTTAGGTCCTTGCTGCTATGGCACTGGGGCCCTTGGCTCCTAGAAACCGCCCCCTCTTCTCACAACATGGATTTTTGCCCCATGGCCAGCAGGAGGTGCTCTCTCGTTCAGGAGAGGTCCAGTCCCTTTGTTCCTGGCTTTCACCTGCTTAAGCCAGGCCCACCCAGGATCATCTGCCTTTTTTTTTTTAGACAGAGTTTCGCTGTGTCACCCAGGCTGGAGTGCAGTGGCATGCTCTCAGATCACTGCAGCCTCCACCTCCCGGGTTCAAGGCATTCTCCCACCTCAGCCTCCCGAGTAGCTGGGATTACAGGTGTGCACCACCATGCCTGACTAATTTTTGTATTTTTACTAGAGACAGGGTTTCACCATGTTGGCCAGGCTGGTCTCCAACTCCTGACCTCAAGTGATCTGCCCACCTCGGCCTCCCAAAATTCTGGGATTACAGGCGTGAACCACTGCGTACCCGGCCTCATCTCCCTTACTTTAAAATCAACTGATTTGGGATCTGAATTATATCTGCACAATCTCTTAACTTTTTCCATAAAAGGTCATCTAATTATGAGTGTGACGTCCTCCCATCTTTGCAGGTCCCCTCCATGTTCTAGAGGAAGGATTGAACAGGCGTTTACACCAGTGGATGGGAATCTTGGTGGCCATATTAGAATTCTGCCTACCACACACAGCTAGCAAGTGGCAGCGCCACTACTCAAACACTGCTCTTTTGACCTTGAAGTCTGTGCCTTCAGTCCAGCTGAGGCAAAGGATACAAGAACTAAGAAACTGGCAAGTCTTCGGAGGACCAAACTGGGTATGGTATGTGAAGTGCCTAGCACTGTGCCTGGCCCACGGTGGGGCTCCATTCTTGCAGTGGCCATCTCCCCCAAAACCAAGATGGTGGCTTCAATACTCTGTCTTGATACTTGGAGTGATTTGCAGCAGACTCTCTGACTGTTTGGTTTCAATTCCGCACCTGGCTAGAAGAGAAATCCCAATAGCAATGCCTCCTTGGCCAGCTGCAGTGGCTCATGCCTGTAATCCCAGCACTTTGGGAGGCTGAGGTGGACAGATTGCTGAAGCCCAGGAGTTTGAAACTGAAGTGAGCTATGATTGCACCACTGGACTCCAACTTGGGCAAAAGAGTGAGACCTTGTCATTCATTCATGTACACATACACACATATGTGGAGTTCTCCTTAAATAGGCAGATAACAAACATTTATCTCAACTATTTTCCCTGATCCTCAATTAAAAGCACACACATAGAAAAGCTACAAAAAAACCCAAAGACAGAGAGGAAATGACAGATGAAAGATGTCAACAAAACAGCGGAAAGTAAACAGTGAACAGGTTGGCATGGTGGCTCACGCCTGTAATCCTAGCACTTTGGGAGGCCATGGTAGGAGAATTGCTTGAGCCCAGGAGTTTGAGACCAGCCTGGGCATTATAGTGAGACCCTATCCCTACAAAAGAAAAAAGAAAGAAATGCCTCTCGCACTCCTATACCCCCACACCGCCTGCCAGGAATATAAACTCAGTCCAGGAATATAAACTTTCAGTCCCCTGCCCTTTGGTTCTGCTTTCCCTCCCCTCCGATTAAGAAAGGCACAAAGTCAGGAGCTGATGCTACATCTTTTTTGTTTTTTTAGTTTTGCTTTCTTAAAGCGTGTGCTGAGCTGATGAAGAGAGCAGTTTGCAATTAAAAAGGCCCAGCGGCTTGGGCAGCGGCAGGGGGTGCCAGGCGAGGGGGGAGTCCCCTCTTTCCTGGGCCAGGGAGCAGCAAAGCCCGCACTAACTTTATAAAATATAAAACAAGGGAGGGGCGAAGGGAGGAGGGAGATTTGTAAAATACAATATCTTAGGGGATTGGCAATAATAAAAAATAAGGTTCATTATTTACAAACAATTTCTGTTCTTGGTCTCTGTACAGTGGGGGTGGGGTGGGGGTGTCTGTGAGTGGGGCGAGTTGATGTGTCTGTCTGGGTGCAGGTGTGGGGGCAGGGAGGCAGTGGTCGTGTTGGGCATATGAGAGAGGAGGAGGGGTGGCCAGTGAGTGGTTTGTCTGAGAAGGACGGATGGATGGTGGTGGGAAGGAGGATGAGAACAGAGTGGCAGGCCCAAGGGAAGAGTCCAAATGTCAGGGGAAGGAAGGGCTGGGAAGTGGAGCCTTTTCTCCTGGAGGGGGAAGCTCCAGGAGGGAGGGGTACGAGGCGGATCCGGGGTAGTGAGCGAGAACTCCTCTTCTGGGTGCCGGGGGTGCGTCCTATGTCCTGGGTCTTGCCATGGCCTAGGAGAGTTTGATGGTGGTGTTGGGGCCCAGATCCCTGGAGAGAGAAGAGAGGCCAGGGATGACTCTGTCCAGCAGGAACCCTCTGACCCTCTGCAGGCTGGATCTGGACCCAGCAGGGATGGGGCCTTGGGAGGGTATGGCTGATATGGGTACCAAGGGTGGGCAGGAGGCAGGGGGAGACTGAGACCTCAGGAGGGCAAGGGGCCACCCACCCACCTGTCGTGGAACCACTCCTTGGAGTGGGAGAAGTCAGGGCTGGTGCCGTTTCCAGCGTCTTTGGGCCAGGCCTCACTCAGGTACTTGGTGGTCTCGTGGGTGCTGTCCAGGTGATCATGCTGCAGGTGGTCCTGGGGCCGCTGCTCCGCTGGCCCCCCCGGGGTTGATTTCCCAGCCATCTGGGGGTTCCATGGGCAGCAGGGTGCTGCGGCCATCTTCCCACGAGCCCGCCCCATCATCGTAGAACAGGAGGCTTCGGGAGGGCACTGGAGAGGGAGTGTAGGATGAGCTGTGTGCGCCCTAGACTCCCTTGACATCCTGGCTACATTCATGGCCTAGGGTTAAGGATGCAGGCCCTGGATCTGAGTTCCAGCTGTGACACTTCCCGGATGTGTGACCTCAGGTAAGTCACACACTTTGCTTTAAACTTTCTGAGCCTTAGTGCGCTCACCTGTAAAATAGGGATGCTAGGACCAACCTCACGTAGATGAGAGGTTGAAATGTGATAGAGAGGAAGTGATTGAAACTGTGTCCAGGAAATACTCAGAAAAGTCACCTCTTCCTAAGCAGAGCGTGCAGAGTTTGGGATCTGGGAGCTGTGTTCTAACCTCCACCACTTACTTGCTCTATCTCTTTCTATTTTTTAATTTATTGAGACGAAATTTCACTCTTGTTGCCCAGTCTGGAGTGCAGTGGTGCGATCTCGGCTCACCACAACCTCCGCCTCCTGGGTTCAAGCAATTCTCCTGCCTCAGCCTCCTGAGTAGCTGGAACTATAGGTGTGTGCCACCATCCTGGCTACTTTTTGTATTTTTTTTTTTTTTTTTGAGATGGAGTCTTGCTCTGACACCAGGCTGGAGTGCAGTGGCACAATCTCGGCTCACTGCAACCTCTGCCTCCTGGTTCAAGTGATTCTTCTGCCTCAGCCTCCTGAGTAGCTGGGACTTACAAGCGCACACCACCATGCCTGGCTATTTTTTTTTTTTTTTGTATTTTTTAGTAGAGACGGGGTTTGACCATGTTGGTCAGGATGGTCCCAATCTCTTCACCTCGTGATCTGCCCACCTCGGCCTCCCAAAGTGCTGGGATTACAAGGCGTGAGCCACCGCGCGTGGCCCTACTTCTTGTATTTTTAGTAGAGATGGGGTTTCACCATGTTGGCCAGGTTGGCTTCAAATTCCTGACCTCAAGTGATCCACCCACCTTGGCCTCCCGAAGTGCTGGGATCACAGGAGTGAGCCACTACACCCGGCCAGTCCACCACTTAATTTCTGTGAGACCTGAAATAAGTCTCTTCCCCATTCTAAGTCTTAGTTTGCCCTTCGGAGAAGGAAGACGAACATTTGTTGGACACCCAACATTTGCTAGGCATTATGCAAGGCCCATAGACCTACGTCGAGTGGTTAAAATCTTACAGAAACTCTAGGGAATGAGGTCTCTTTAGCCCCTCTTCCCTGAGCAGGCAGCTGAAGTTCCAGGCACTCAGGGGAAGTCGTCCTCCCCTGAAGGGAGGATGTGAACCCAGGCCTGCCTGGCACTAGGATCTGCCACCTCTGTGTCTCTGCAGCCATGTCCTCACAGTCTGTGTGAACGGTGGTCCCGGAACAGTGCGATGTACCAGTTCTGCAAACCAGACTGCTGGGATGTGTCCTCCTCTCTGCCCAGCTCAGGTATAGGGACTAAAACCCACTGCCTTCCCTCCAAGGGGCTCATTCATTCCCTCTTCTGGCTGTGGCTTTCTCCATCAACCCCAGTTCTCTTTCCATTCCTTTCTCTCCAGTGGCTTCTGTGACCTTGGAAAAGCAGACACATAGCTCCCCAGACCTTGCTCCCCCAGACCTTGCATTGCTGCTGCCCACCTGCCTTTAGTGACCATCCTGTTCTCTCCTCCTCAGGCTGCACATGTCCAGGGAGGGGCTTTCACTCTCCCCACCTCTGCTTCCTCTTCCCCTAACCCTCCCCCACACCAGCTTCCTCCCCTGAAGGCCCTCGATGTCTAGCTCATCTTCCCTGCTATATCCCCTCCTTCTTGAAACTCACTCCTTAATCTTCCCTTCTCTGACCTCTCAACTGTTTCCTCTTCCTCCTCCTGCCCTGCCAGACACATGGTTTTTGGTAAGTGACTGGTAATTGACGAGGGGACTGCCAGGAAGTTCCTCTGTGGGTCCATCTGAAGGATCCTCTCCCTCTGAAATCCACATTCTTCTTTGCTAGGCCCTACCCCAGTTCTCCCTTTGCCAGCTAGTGTGATGTAGCTCTTCTCTCCTCCGTGAGCTCTTCCCAAAGAGACTGAATTTGATCATTTCATAAGCACAGACACTGTGCTGTTTCATGCACTGTCTCACAGCCATGGCTCAGTAAGTGCAGAATTGCCACTCCCATTTTCTAGATGAAGAAATGCAAGCTTAGGGAGCTTAAGACATATGCCCCAGGTCACACAGTTAGCAAGTGGCAGCGCCAGTTATGACGGACTTGCTATCTCCATGCTCCTAACCACTATACTTCACTATCTCCTGTAAAAATGGTAGATATCTGAACCCACACCACCACTACCCTTCCTCTGTCCATGGTAGACGTTATCAATGGATCATGTCACTCCTTCCTGTCGATTCTGAATGGTGCCTCAGAGTCTTTCTTTTTTTTGAGACAGAGTCTCACTCTATCATCCAGGCTGGAGTGCAGTGGCATGATCTCGGCTCACTGCAACCTCTGCCTTCAGGGTTCAAGCGATTGTCCCGTCTCAGCCCCCCAAGTAGCCAGGACTACAGGCATGCACCACCATGCCCAGCTAATTTTTGTATTTTTAGTAGAGACAGAGTTTCACCATGTTGGCCAGGCTGGTCTTGAAGTCCTGACCTCAGATGATCCACCTGCCTCAGCCTCCCAAAGTGCTGGGATTACAGGCATGAGCCACCATGCCCAGGTCAGGGTCCTTCTTAACACAGTGTTTCAAGCAGCTACCACCACCTTATTGTAAATGACCTTTGAGCTGAAACTCACTTGCTGTACCTATCATGAGATATTGATGGTGCCTAGCAGATGCCTCATAAACACTGACCATAATGCATGGGACCTGGGGCTGGAACATTCCTGTTATCCTCTAAACCCACCTCCTGCAAGCCACTCCTGAAGCTCTCTGGGAGCTAGGCTGGGCATTGGGAGCTCTGTATTTTAGTCCCAATTTTACCACAAACATTGAGCAAAGCATAGACTCTTTTTGGGCCTCAGTTTCCCCATCTGGAAAATGAGGAGGCAGAATGAGACAATGCTGGCCCACACTTGGCTTCTCTCTTTTGTCTGGCTTCTGCCCAGACACTGGGGTTGGGGCAGGGCAGCCTCAGCCCAGGGAGCTGGCGGGACAGGAGGGCACTCACTCTGGCTGGCCGTGTAGACGCTGTCTGCGGCCATGGGGTCTTCCTTCACAGTCTGGGAGCCGGAGGAGAACTCGGGAAGGCAGGGCACGAGGGAGCCCAGCACCAGAACAAAGCACAAGGCTGCCACCTGGTAGCAAAGAGAGAGTGGCATCAGATCTGGGACAAGGAGAGCTGTGGCCCTGACCACCCCACCCCTCTCTCCCAAACCAACAGGTTCAGAAGTCTCAGCATTTTCCCAAGGAAACAGCTCCTACAGCCAACCACTCTCTCCTATATGTGGGGTCTCCTATCCTTTCTGGGGGAAGGAAGGGGCCGCTCAGGCCATCCCAGCCCATTGCAGGGGGGGTTGCCACAGGCAGTGCTAGAAGCAGGAGGGAAGTGGACAACGTGGAGTCACCCTATGGGGTAGAGGAGTCAGGAAAGGAAGGGACAGGTGCGGGTGGGGCTTGGGGCTGGGTTGAGGGAGGGGGACACACCGTACATCACATTCTTAGCAGGATTCGGGAAAGCCTGGCTAGCGGGAGGTGCTGAGAGCCAGGGAGCCCACATACCCCTGCCCATAGTCTGGCTCTGCCACCCGACAGCTCCGGGGTCTCGGAGGGCTGGGGCGGGCTAAGCAAGGCAAGAGGCTGGCCATTTCCAGAAGAGAATGGAAGAGGGACCAGAAGAGGTCTGAAGCACACCCTGGGAGCCCTTCCAGGTTTCCAGGGATTTCCTTGGCCTTTTCACAGCCATCTGTTCCAGAAAGAACCAGGTCCATTCTTCCCTGAGTCTCCCCAAACCCTTCCCTGCACAAAGCCTGTGGAAGCTGCCTCCTCAAGGAAACTACCCCAGCTGTCCCCTAGCTGGGGCCACTGGAGTCACCTACACACCTACACTGTGTTGACCAGTCAGGGACGGGTGTGAGGCAGAAGGCGCCATGGGCTTGGGGAAGGAGGCCGGGGTCGGCTAAAACCACCCACCAGGCCCTAGGACGGTGTACCCTGGTGACGCCGCCCATGATGTTACCAATCCTCAGAGCTCTGCCCACCCCCTGGAAAAAGCCTGCCTTGGGCCTTGGGAAGACGCCCCTCCTGCGGGCCTGTGGTGCAGGGAGCCACACCTACCATGAGGCAGGTCCCAGTCTGGGTGGCGGCCATCTTGTAAGGTCTGGAGATCTTGTTGGTGACCAGAGTCTGGAGTTTCTGCAGCTGCTGGACCAGGGTCCTGAGGAGGGCACAGTGGTCAACTGGCAGGCTCTGACCCTGCAGGCATCTCTGCCTCCTGGAGCTCTCCTAGGGGGCTGGCTCGAGACTTGGCCTCCACACCAGGTGCCCGCCTCAGTCAAGATAGGAAAAGTCACCTCCTGTGTGGCTCCTCCGTGGAGTGGCCTGCCTCATGGTGACTGGCTGGGTCGCCCTGTGGAAGCTCAGGGCTGCCCTGTGACGCTCCTGGCCGAGGGAGTTGGAGGAGGGAAGACCTGCTCCCCGCTGTGTAGAGGCCAGCCTTCTATTGCTTTACCGATCCCAGCCACAGGTACCTTGACCTTCCCTCCCTGGCACCCCCCAGCACCCTGAACTGATAAGAATGACCTGTCTGGCACAGTGCCTGGTATGGAGTGAGTGTCTAGTAAATGGTAGCTATTGTTAGTGTTAGGTGTTTTGTTTTGTCTTGAGACAGTCTTGCTCTGTCGCCCAGGCTGGAGTGCAGGGGTGTGATCTCAGGTCACTGCAACCTCCGCCTCCCAAGTTTAAAGTGATTCTCCTGCCTCAGCCTTCCAAGTAGCTGGGATTATAGGCACCTGCCACCACACCCGGTTAACTTTTTGTACTTTTAGTAGAGATGGGGTTTCACCATGTTGGCCAGGCTGGTCTCGAACTCCTGACTTCGTGACTTACCCACCACGGCCTCCCAAAGTGCTGAGATTACAGGCGTGAGCCACTGCACCCAGCTGTTTTTGTTAGTTTTGTTACTGTGTTTGCTTTTATCACAGCTCTTTGTTTATTTATAGATTTCCACATCAGTCTCCTTCACTAACTGTGGCCTCCCTGAAGGTGAGGACTGGGACCCACTGAGCATGGAATCTTCTGGGTGCACAGAGAACGTGTTCAGCACAGGCTTAGTGGGCAAATTAATCTCTCTCCACCCAACCGGGCATGTGGGAGTTGCAGTTCCCACAATGTACAGCAGGTGGCGAAATAGCTCCAAGGGCCTGGACCTACTTTGGGCCAGAAAGGAAACCCAGCCAGAGACAGAGGGGTGGAAGGGTGAGGTGGGATTCTCCATGCCAATGAGGGAACAGAGGAGAGGCTGGATCCCGCTGGAGAAGCTGGGGGAGAAGGAGGGAAAGAAGGAAAAAGTCTTGTGTTGAGCACCTGCTGCATACCAGTCTGTTGTCTAGGTTATTGTAATTGATCCCAGAAGATAATTATTAAAGACCTACCACAGGCTCATGGCTGGGCACTATCAGACATTTGGAATAAAAAAACAATGGCTCACGCCTGCAATCCCAGCACTTTGGGAGGCCGAGGCAGGAGGATTACATGAGGTCAAGAGTTCAAGACCAGCCTGGCCAACATAGCAAAACGCTGTCTCTACTAAAAATACAAAAATTAGCCGGGCATGGTGGTACACTTCTGCAATCCCAGCTATTTGGGAGGCTGAGGCACAAGAATCACTTGAACCCAAGAGGCAGAGGTTGCAGTGAGCCGAGATTGTGCCACTGCAGCCTGGGCAGCAGAGCAAGACTCAAAAATAAATAAATAAATAAACAAACAAACAAAATAATGAAAGAAGGCCAGGTGCAGTGTCTTATGCCTATAATCCCAGCACTTTGGGAGCCAAAGCAGATGGTATGCTTGAACCCAGGAGTTTGAGAACAGCCTAGGCAATATAGCAAGACCCTATCTCTACAAAATACTTAAAAAAATTAGCCAGGGATGGTGGTGTGCACCCGTGGTCCTAGCTACTTAGGAGGCTAAGAGGGGAGAATCAGGAGATCAGGCTGCAGGGAGCTATGATCGCCTCATTAAGCTCCAGCATGGACAACAGAGCCAGACCCTGTCTCAAGAAAATAAATAAAAAAATGAAAGAAGAATAAAAGCTAACATGAATTGCACATTCCTAAATACCAAGCACCAGGCTGGGTCCTTTACTTGCGTGATCTCATATCAATCCTATGAGATAATGTTTCTTTTTTTTTTTTTTTTTGAGACAGTCTCACTCTGCCAGCCAGGCTGGAGTGCAATGGGGTGATCTCAGCTCACTGTAACCTCCGCCTCCCAGGTTCCAGCAATTTTTCTGCCTCAACCTCCAGAGTAGCTGATATTACAGGTGTGCACCACCACATCTGGCTAAATTTTGTATTTTTAGTAGAGATAGGGTTTTTCCATGTTGGCCAGGCTGGTCTTGAACTCCTGACCTCAAACAATCCACCTACCTCGGCCTCCCAAAGTGCTGGGATTACAGGCATGAGCTGCTGTGCCTGGCCCTATGAGATAATGTTTCTATTGTCCCATTTAGACAAAAAAACGGGGGTCCAGAGATGTTTAACAATTTCTCCACAGAGTCACAAAAATGGCAAAGCAGGGCAAGAACCCAGAGCTGTGACTTTCTGTGGCTGCCGCGCGCCAGGCACTGCGCTGCTATCTCTACACTCCTGTTTCTCAAACTTCATAGCGCCCGTGAATCACCTAAGGATCTTGTGGACATGCAGTTTCTAGCTCAGTAAGTCTGGAGAGAGTTCTGAAATTCTGCATTTTTTTTTTTTTGTTTGTTTGAAACAGAGTTTGTCCCAGCCTGGAATGCAGTGGCACAATTTGGCTCAATGCAGCCTCCACCTCCTGGTTCAAGTGATTCTCCTGCCTCAGCCTCTCGAGTAGCTGGGAGTACAGGTGCCCACCACCACGCCCAGCTAATTTTTAAATTTTTAGTAGAGATAGGGTTTCACCATGTTGGTCAGGCTGGTCTCGAACTCCTGACCTGAAATGATCTGCCTGCCTCATTCTTCCAAAGTGCTGGGATTACAGGCGTGAGTCACCGCGCCCGGCCTGTATTTCTAACAAGCTCCCAGGTGATGCTGATGTTGCCTGTCCCGGGCAACTGGCTTTGAGTAACAAGGATCTACTCGAGTGGTTCTCAGACTTGAGGGTGCATCTGAATTCCCTGGAGGGCTTATTAACACAGAGTGCTGGGCCCTACCCCTGGAGCTTCTGACTCAGTAGACCTGGCATGGGGCCGAAGAGTAAGCATTTCTAACAATTCCTGGGGGTTGTTGCCGGTCTGAGGACCACACTTTGAAAACATCTGCTCACTTAAGCAACTCACCAGCCTGCCAGGTGTCTAGCACGTGAAGAAAAGTGGGAACACAGGGAGAGGCAGGATGTAAGTGGCCCAAGGCTATAGGGCATGTTTCTGAGGTCCCTGTCATCCTAAACTTAGTTCTCTCTCCTCTCTCCTGTCTCCCAGAGCTATGCAGAGCCATGCATGGGTTGCAGAGGAGCGGGGAGGCCAGGTGGGATGCAGAAGGCGCCACCCACCTGTTGGCATTCTCCCAGGGTCTCCACCTTCTTCCACAGTTCGTTGTTCTCTGATGTAAATGTCTCCACCCTGTAGGGGCCAGCACGCAGAGGCTCAGGGGCAGCCTCTAGACTCACGACAGCCCCTCAGCCTAGCCCACCACCATCATGTGCCCCTGTGCCTCCTGCCTCTGCTGCCCCATCAGAGAGGGCCTGGGAGGGCAGGTCAGGCGAGGGAGTGGCACGTGGATCCCCCACCCCTCCCAAGCCCCTTACTTCTTTTCTAGACACTCCACATACTCCTTCTTCTTACGACGGCTCTCCTGGGCTGAGATCTAGAGGGGAAGCCCCAAAACAAGGGTTAGCACTGCCACATATCCACTTCCTGGGCCCCCACAATTTCAGAGCTGGTATGCCAGGGAAGCCCACCCACCAAGGAAGCCCTTCAAAGCCCCGGGGCAGCTGGCTTTACCTTGTTCTTGATTTTCCTCCGGACTCTCTTCAAGGCCTTCTCCTCGGCTTTGGTGAGGGGGAGTTTAGTGGGGATGGGGTAGCCCTCAGCAATCAGGGTCCGCTTCTCCTCCTCAGTCAGGAGCAGTGGCCCTGAGGTCCCCTGTAGTTTCTGTAGGAAGTAGGATGTGGTAGTTAGGGGCCAGGCAGCCCTGGGTTCAAATTCAAGCTCTGCCATGTACTATCTATATGACCCAGGCAAGGCACACAACTTTCTGCGCCTCAGTTTCCTCACCTGAAAAGGGGGTGGATCTGGGTGAAATTCAATAACACGTGTCAGGTGCCAGGATGGCGCTGAGAGTGTGGGTGTTAGGCACCCAGTGCATTTTTTGGGGGGAGCGGTCCTGGATCCCATCCCTGAGACCACAGCCTCAAAGCTCACTTGTTCAGAGTGCCCCAAACAGCATCTCCCTCAGACCCCTCCCTACAATCTTGGCTTGGAAGACTCCACACCCATCCCAGGGCTCAGGGCCTAGCTCCATGTTCCTTGGGGATTCTGGACCATCTGGGCACTGCCCCTCATGCAGTGCTCCTTGGAGGCAGCCTGGGTCATTCCTTGGAGGTCAGGAATGTCAAGTTCTAGTCCTGGCTCTGCAACAGTCTCCTGTTCACCATGAGGCAGGGTGAAAGGATTCAAACTCCCAGCCGGCGCAGTGACTTACGCCTGTAATCCCAGTACTTTGGGAGGCCAAGGAGGGTGGATCACGAGGTCAAGAGATTGAGATTATCCTGGCCAACATGGTGAAACCCTGCCTCTACTAAAAATACAAAAATTAGCTAGGTGTGGTGGTGCACACCTGTCATCTCAGCTACTCGGGAGGCTGAGGCAGGAGAATCGTTTGAATCCCGGAGGCAGAGGTTGCAGTAATCTGAGATTGTGCCACTGCACTCCAGCCTGGGCAACAGAGGGAGACTCCGTCTTTGAAAAAAAAAAAAAGAAAGAAAAGAAAAAAATTAACTGGGTGCGGTAGCAAGCGCCTGTAATCCCAGCTACTCAAGAGGCTGAGGCAGGAGAATTGCTTGAACCTGGGAGGCAGATGTTGCAGTGAGTCGAGATTGAGCCACTGCACTCCAGCCTGGGCAACAGAGTGAGACTAAAAAAAAAAAAACCAACAAAAACAAAAAAAGGGGTTCGAATTCCCATCTGCCAGGCAGGCATCCCTCTGAATTCTGAGGAAGGTGGGGGATCAGTCTCAGGGCTCCCAGCCCTCCCCCACTGGCCAGTGCGCTCAGGTGGATGTATTCAATTTCTCACTTCCGGGATCAGCCCACGCGTAGCTCCTTACGTGAGGGGCAGTGAGGAGTGGGGAGGTGGAGATGGCCGTGGAGGAGCGCGCCATAGGCCGGACAGGACTGGAAGGGGGCAGAGAGTGGGGACTCTGGGAGCCATCGCTGTCGCTGCCGTGGCTGCTGGGGGGCGTCGGAGGCATCTGCACCAGGTCCTCTGGGGAAAGCAGGGGAAACCGGGTTAGCAACATTGCACCCCAGCTCTGCTCCGACATCATCATGAGTTCAGCTAAGCATGGGCCTGCACCAGCTCTGACATTGTGGGAAACGGACTGTCAGGCCCTGGGCCTCAGCTGTGACAACAGAAGGCCCTCTGCAGTGGCAGAAAGACAGTCGACATCTGGATAACCAATTCCTGGGTGCTGCCTCATCTGACACCACAGAGACCCAGCTCCTTTAAGGCTCGCCCTTAGTATAGACATCATAGAAGCTGAATTCTTGGGAGGTCCTCCCTGACCCCTGACTCCACAGAGTTCAGGGCTTTAAGCTCAGCAACCCCAGAAGGTGACTGGAGCCTCTCTCTCATGGGGTGAGGCTGGGCAAGCAGGAGTGATGGCAGCAGTAGACTGGGCAAGAAGAGGACTGGATGAAGGCCAGGTGCGGTGGCTCACGCCTGTAATCCCAGCACTTTGAGAGGCCAAGGCAGGTGGATCATGAGGTCAGGAGTTCGAGACCAGCCTGACCAATATGGCAAAACCCTGTCACTACTAAAAACATAAAAATCAGCTGGACATGGTGGCAGGCACCTGTAATCCCAGCTACTCAGGAGGCTGAGACAATTGCTTGAACCTGGGAGGTGGAGGTTGCAGATTGCAGTGAGCTGAGATCGTGCCTCTGCACTCCAGCATGGGCAGAAGAGCGGGACTCGGTCTCAAAAAAAAAAAAAGAAGAGGACTGTATATGAAGAGCGGGCATGGATGGAGGGGTGGAGGGGGAGTGGGCAGGGAAGGGTAGAGAGGATATTCTGGGGAAGGAGTTGTCAAGAGACAGGGGTGGGTTGAACCAAGGGAGTAGGGATGCTGTCTGCCCAAGACTGGAGGGGAACAGAGCCCTTCTCCTGGACACACCTACCTGGTGTCACTTTGAGGAACTGGTTCACCTCCGGAGGCTCTGCCTTGATCACTGGCAGCTGAGTCATCTCTCCCGGGGCCTGAGGAACAGACAAGTCCAGCTCCATTAGCTGCCCCTGGGTCTGTCCCCCACCATGTCATTCTAACCACCTCCTCCCTAAGGCTGCTGGTCTACTCCGCACAGTTGGGGAAGTGGCTGGGCTTGGAGTTCTGGGCACAGCTTCAAGGGAATAGAGGCAAGTTCTTGAGCTTAGAGAAGCCAAGTCACACCGAAGAGAAAGGATTGGTGGCCCAGTAGTGTAGTTCAGACTTTAAGCTCAGAGAAGGGGGAACCTCCAAGGGTAGGGCCACCTTCCACACCAGGTGTGAAGGCCACATAGGCTTTGGTATGCAGGTTGCCATGAGGACAACAGCAAGAGGTAATGTCCGGAACAGTGTAGCTGTTCAATGACTGGTAGGAATAGCACAGAAGGAGGAGGCATTGATTGGCTGGGGGCTCCGAGAAAGCTCCCTGAGAAGTCAAAGTCTGAAATGAGTCCTGGGGTATAAATAGAAGTAGAATCCAGACAAAGAAGTATGAAGCAATGAGAGCTCCTAATGGGTTTGAAGCAAGGGCCTGATAGAATCAGATGGACATTTTTTTCTTTTTTGAGATGGAGTCTCATTTTGTCACCCAGGCTGGAGGGCAGTGGCATGTTCTCGGCCCACTGCAATCTCCACCTCCTGGGTTCAAGTGATTCTCCTGCCTCAGCTTCCTAAGAAGCTGGGATTACAGGTGCCTGCCACCATGCCTGGCTAATTTTTTGTATTTTTAGTAGAGATGGGGTTTCATCATGTTGATCAGGCTGGTCTTGAACTTCTGACCTCGTGATCTGTCCACCTCAGCCTCCCAAAGTCCTGGGATTACAGGCGTGAGCCACCGCACCCAGCCTCAGATGGACACTTTAAACATGCATTTCTCTTTATTTATATTCTGACTTGTTGTTCCAGAAAGGACTTTAAGAACATGCATGGCTTTGTACACGTGACTACCGACATGCATGTAAGTGGTACCCTCTTTGAGGAAGGCATGGTGTTGGGGGCTGGATTTCAGGCCCCCCTCTCCCCCCTGGGCCCTGGGCTGCAGCCCCAGAGAGAAGATCATGATATTGTGGGTGGGATGCAGAATCCAGCGTGTAGGCTGATGAATAAGAATCCCAGAAGGTTCAAGTTGGCACGGACCTTGGAGATTCCTTGGTCTACATCCCAGCTCAGCCCTCGAGTGACAGATAGGGGACTGTGGTGCAGAGAGCTCGCTGTTGACTATGCCAGCAGCTCCTGTGCCTTCCACTAGGGGTTATGACCTCACTCGCATGGGCTTCAGGGTCTGGCAGGCTGAATTTGGGAGGCAGGTCAGTTGCTTCTAGCTGCGTGATTTGGGGCAAATTGTTTAACCCCTTGAGCCTCAGTTTCCCTTTCTGAAGCCTCCTTGCCCCTGGCTGCTGCTGCTATCACTCAGTCCTTTCCTGCTTTGGCGAGGCCTGAGGAGTCCCAGAGCCAGTCTTGGGGACGGTCTTGAAAGATCCTGTGTATTTGCCACCAATCCTTGATCCCATGGGTCTGTAGTGGTGTTGGGAGGGGCTGGCCTTTCTTGTCTTCGGCCACGTACAGTTTGAGCAAGTGAGCTGTGTGGCCAGCAGGGGGCAGGGCCAGCCACGCTCCCATCTAGGGATTTTTAAGACGCTGCTCATCCCGTGGAATCCTAGGGCTAGAAGCACCTTACAGGGTTCATGAGCCCATTTTACAGAGAAGGAGGACGTGCAACGGGCCCAGAACACAAATGAGGCACCGAGCTGGGACTCAGGCAGGGCCTCTGCTAGGAGCCAGGGTTCTGGGCCTCACGTTCCCAGCGGGGTGTTGGGTTTACAGCTGAACGCTGTCATCTACACATTCGTGAAGGGGGGAGTTTGGCCTGAGAGTGTGGGTTACTAATCTTGGCCGGGCGCAGCGGCTCACGCCTGTAATCCAGCACTCTGGGAGGCCGAGGCAGGCAGATCATGAGGTCAGGAGATCGAGACCATCTGGCCAACATGGTGAAACCCCCGTCTCTACTAAAATACAAAAAATTAGATGGGTGTGGTGGTGCGTGCCTGTAAGGCCCAGCTACTCTGGGAGGGTGAGGCAGGGGAATCGCTTAAACCCAGGAGGTGGAGGTTGCAGTGAGTAGAGATTGCGCCACTGCACTCCAGCCTGGTGACAGAGTAAGACTCCGTGTCAAAAAAATAAAAACGACATATATATATGTATATATATATATATATATACACACACACATTTATTTATATATACACACTAATCTCATAAATGTAAACGATTGAAAAATATAGTACACTTTTTTGTATGTCCATTTTGGTTTTTCTTTCTTTCTTTTTTTAAAATCCTGAAGCTTTGAGCAAAGTCAGTGACCTGGGCTGTCTCCGCATCTGAGACCCTGGACTGGGCAACTGACTCCAGCCCTGCCTGGGGACCTGCAAGCTGTCTTCTTTTGCACAGGCGAGGGCCTCAGTTACTCCAAGGGGGCTGTGGCTTGTGCCCGCTGTAGGATGGTGAAAGAGCAGCCAGCGGGGCAGGTGGAGGCCTGGGCTGGGGCTTCCCAGCCTCAGCCCTGAAGCTCATGCCTTCCCATTCACAGAGTCCTGGGCTTTGAACACCTCTTCCCAAAGACCCACCAGCCCTTGTCCCTCCCTCGGCCCTTACACACCATCCGCAGGCTCACCTGGTGGGGGATGGGCAGCCTGGACAGGGGGCTGAGGCCCAGCAGCGGGGTGGTGGCCATGGTGGCCACGGCAGCCATGGCAGAGGGGGCAGCCAGAGGGTCCACGGGCAGCTCCGGGCTCTGCTCCTGCTTCACCATGATGGAGCACAGTTTGTGTCCCAGTGCCCATGCTCCATGCTCCGCATCTAGGGGAAGGGGAAAGGCTCAGGGGACTCCAGGGCAGAGGCCTCAGCCCCCTGTCTGCCCCCCTGGGAGTTGCTCTAGGCTGAACTGAAGAGAGATGTTAGGGTATACCAGATTCACACCCCTCTTGATTGGCTGTATGACCTTAGGCTAGTTGCTTAACCTCTCTGAGCCTGAGCTTCCTCATCTGTAAAATGGGGAAGGTACAGGAAGGACGTAATAGAGAAGTTCTGAGGCTTAAGTAGTATAATGCACATAAGACACTTAACACCATGAGTGTTAATACTTAACGCTGGTGAGAAGTAAATGTTCAGGCTGGGCGCAGTGGTTCACTCCTGTAATCCCAGCACTTTGGGAAGCCAAGACAGGTGGATCGCTTGAGCCCATGAGTTTGAGACCAGCCTGGGAAATATGGCGAAATCTCATTTCTACAGAAAATACACACACACAAAATTAGCTGGATGTGGTGGTGTGTGCCTATAATCCCAGATACTCAGGAGGCAGTGGTGGGAGAATTGCTTGAACAGCCAGGCGAAGTGGCTCATGCCCGTATTCCAGCACTTTGAGAGGCCAAGGCAGGCGGATCGCTTGAGCCCAGAAGTTCGAGACCAGCCTGGACAACTTTGTGAAAGCATGTCTTTACTAAAAATATAAAAATTAGCCGGGTGTGGTGGCACTGTAGTCCCAGCTACTTGGGAGGTTGAGGCAGGAGAATAGCTTGAACCCAGGAGGCAGAGGTTGCAGTGAGCCAAGATCACACCACTGCACTCCAGCCTGGGCACAGAGTGAGACTCCGTCTCAAAAAAAAAAGAGAGAGAGAGAATCACTTGGGAGGCAGAGATTGTAGTGAGTCAAGATTGTGCTACTGCACTCCAGCCTAGACAGACAGAGTGAGACCCTGTCTCGGAAAAAAAAAAAAAGGAGTAAGTGTTCAATAAATACAAGCCAGTGTTAACACAACTATCGTCATTCAGTAAACGTTTGCTGAGCACGTGCTAGGTGCTGGGGATCTAGGAAGCGTCACATGCGGTTTATTGTAGCTGGAATGCGAAGCGGAGTGGAGGATGGGGTCAGAGAGGCCGGTGGGGCTGGCCTGGCCTCGGATGCTGGGTTCGTTCAGAGATGTGACTTTATCCTAAAGCTAATGGGGAGCCGCTAAGAGTTTTGCACGTGCTCAAATTTGTAATTAAAAAAAAATTAAAAAAAAAATTATCAGATAAGTAGAAGAAAAAGAAACAATAAATAAATAGAGACAGGATCTCTCTCGCTCAGTCACCTAGGATGGAGTGCAGTGGTGCCATCATGATTCACTGCAGCCCTGGCTAAACTGATTCTCCTGCCTCGGCCTCCTAAGTAGCTGGGAGTACAGGCGCATGCCACCATGCCCAGCTAATTTTTGTATTTTTTCTAAAGATGGGGTCTCCTGATATTGCCCAGGCTGGTCTTGAACTCCTGAGCTCAAGTGATCCACCTCAGCCTCCTGAAGTGTTGGGATTACAGGCGTGAGCCATTGCACCTGGCCCACGTTTGCAATTTTAAGAGAGGTTATGGCTGGGCGTGGTGGCTCATGCCTGTAATCCCAGTTTTGGGAGGCTGAGGCAGGAGGATCGCTTGAGCCCAGGATTTCAAGGCTGCAGTAAACTATGATCAGACCACTGCACTCCAGCTGGGTGACAGATCGAGACCCTATCTCTAAAATTAAATCAATTAAAAAAACAAAATACAAAAGATCACTCTGCCCTCGTGTGGGGACTGGACTGGCTGCAGGCAAGATGGAGGCAGGGAGAACTGCAGGAGGTGTTGAAATTGGCCAGGAGGGAGAAAGGGAGGCCTGAGCAAAGGCAGTGCCAGTTGTGATGGAGAGGAGGGAGCAGATTTAGAAGGAAGCATCCACAAGACCTGGTGACTGGGGGGGATGCGGGGGGGGGGGTAGGGGGAGGCGGTGGTGGGGAGGAGTGAGAGGGGGAGGCTTAGACTTCCTGAGGCCAGAACCTACCTCCTGCCCACCTAGTGGGCCTCCTGGTTTTGCCTGGGCAATAGGGTTGGCAAGCATCACC
This sequence comes from Ateles fusciceps, assembly GCA_036589455.1. Taxonomy (NCBI): domain Eukaryota; kingdom Metazoa; phylum Chordata; class Mammalia; order Primates; family Atelidae; genus Ateles; species Ateles fusciceps. The sequence continues at coordinate 16,085,331 of JAZHEH010000681.1, read as the reverse complement.
CCTTTTCCTGATGGGTGCCCACAGTCCCCCACCCTAAGTCAGCCCTGTTCATGGTGGCCCCACTGCCTGGCAGCCACTGAAGCAGCCAGTAAGACAAGGGAGAGGGGAGGGGAGTCAACAGTCGAAGGGGGGCTGGAGGGGACTCTGGACTTAGGGGCCTGCTGTGGCAAGGGAGAGGGGGCAGTGGCTGACTGACCACCTTGGAGGCCAAGCCCCACCCTGCTGGGAGCCTGAGTGCCCCAGCTCTTGACCACGGGCTGCCCTTGGGCTCCAGGAATACCTACAATCTTCCCAAATTACAGGGCCAGGCCACCAGCCTCCAGGAAGCTGCCCCCTGCAAAGGGCCCACAGACAAATTGCTTTAAAAATAGACTTAGGGGCTGGGTGTGGTGGCTCACGCCTGTAATCACAGCACTTTGGGAGGCCGAGGTGGGTGAATCACCTGAGGTCAGGAGTTTGAGACCAGCCTGGCCAACATGTTGAAACCCCATCTCTACTAAAAATAAAAAAAATTAGCTGGGCATGGTGGCGATTGCCTGTAATCCCAACTACTTGGGAGGTCGAGGCAGAAGAGTTGCCTGAACTCGGGAGGTGGAAGTTGCAGTGAGCCAAGATCGTGCCACTGCACTCCAGCCTGGGTGACAGAAAGAGATTCTGTCTCAAAACAAACACAAACAAACAAAGAAACAACAACCCAGAGGGTGTCCCTGCCCTCACGGGGTTTGGGGGGGAGGTACAAAGCTTTGTCTTTGCCCCTAGGGACTCTCAAAGACCATCAGACACAGCTCATACTTCTTGTGCTGAGCACAGCTCTAAACTCTTGACACACATGAGCTTCTTTACTTTTCCCAACAACTCTCTGGGGCAGGCCCATTGTTCTCCCCATTCACCAGGTAAGAAAATTAAGAAACTCACCCAAGACCGTGGTTCTTTAGAGGGAAAGAGGAATAAGATAAGAAAACACTGTTCATTGTTCCAAGCACTCATAACCTTTTTTTTTTTTTAAGACAGGGTCCAGGCTGGAATGCGGTGGCGCCATCATAGCTCACTGCAGCCTCAACCTCCCGGGTTCAAGATATCCTCCTGCCTCAGGCTCTCAGGTAGTTGAGACTACAGGCATGTGCCACCATGCTTGGCTAAGTTTTTAATTTTTAATTTTGTAGAGAAGGTGTTTTGCCCAGGCTGGTCTCAAACTCCTCAGCTCAAGCAATCCTCCAGCCTCGGCCTCCCAAAGTGCTGGGATTATAGGTGTGACTCACCAAGCCTCGATCACCCATAGTATTCATAGGACTTTTATGTGCAGAATGAAAATAGTAATTAATTATTATTATTTTTTGAGACAGAGTCTCACTCTGTCACCCAGGCTGGAGTACAGTGGCGTGATCTCGGCTCACTTCAACCTCTGCCTCCCAGGATCAAGCGATTCTCCTGTCTCAGCCTTCTGAATCACTGGGATTACAGGTGAATGCCCCAACTCCCAGCTAATTTTTGTATTTTTTGGCCAGGCTGGTCTTGAACTCCTGGGCTCAAGCAATACTCCTGCCTTGGCTTCCCAAAGTGCTGGGATTACAGGCGTGAGTCACTGAACCTGACTGCCTCTAATTATTGATACACATTATGTGCTGCAGACTTAGCAGGGTACTTTGTGCATACATTTTTTAAAGCCTGATCAGAACACTCAAGGAATATATTATTTTCATTTATCATTGAGGAAACAGAGGCCCAGAGAGGTTAAGTAATTTGCCCAAGATCACCCAGCAGCTGGTGAAGACATGGGGATTGTGGGAAGTAGAAAAGTTCCTTTTTAAAGTTTCCTTTATTGTTAAAGAATAAATGTGCTAATAACTTTGTTAAGCCCTATCCTATGTAGCTTTTAGATATGCCGTGCCTATAGGTACGTAGTACATTCTATGTCCTTGTACTTTAACCAAGATATCTGTGCTGGATGTGCTCACAGGCACGTCCCAGCTCTACATTGCTTTTACCCGTTTAGAAAAGTATTAAGTTGTTAGCCAATCGGATTTTAGTTTAAATTGTAAGCTCTGACTCCGGCCAATGGAGATCAGACACAACAGTAAGAACAACCCCAAATGTGTAAGAGATAAATTTGTGTGTTTTCCTTTATTCATTGTACTCTCGTGGCAAGATGGCTAGCAAGGGTACCCTTCCTGTAGTCCAAGAATTAAAAAATTGCATTGCTGAAAAATCCTTTGTCTCAGTGATAATTTTTCTTTTCAGCACCAAGCATCTATTTCCAACATCTATTTCCAGCAGAGATGCATACCGATGCCCTTGTGCGTCCCAGCCCAATAGCCCTGGCTGCCCCTTGTGACTGGCAAATGTGGTGATGGCAAGGGTGTATGGTTGAGAATCAGGGCATGCTGTTATGTCTCCATGGGTGACCTAGACAACTGAGTTTTTGTGAAGTCTCAGTTTTCTTATTGGCTCCATGGGGATTATGATAAAAGTGATTCCAACCTCACCTGTCATTCACGAGAAATAAATGTGGTAATTAACATGAAGGCAATCTGTAGGCTGGAGGGTGCTATAGAAATGTTTATTGTTATTTGCATTTGTGGATCTAGATACTGAGGATTACAGAGGTTAAGTGACACGTTTGTGATCACCCAGCCAAAAGTGACAGAGCCAGGACCACCTGTATTTGAGAAAAGGCCCAAAGGGACCATTTCTAAGTGGGGTACAATGTGGGTCGTAAGTGCTGATTACCTGAGTGGAAGAGCTCAGGGTGTCCTTTGCTTTGAAGGATGAAGTTAGGTGAGAGTAGAGGATTAGAGAATGCTACCTTCTGGAATAAAAGAGGGTATGGGAATCTCTCTCAAATAGCATCTTAGAGGATATCACAGTATGAGGAGGTGGTGACGTTCACAGTTTATTATTATTATTGAGACAGAGTCTTACTCTGTCACCCAGGCTGGAGTGCAGTGTCGCGATCTTGGCCTCACTGCAACCTCCGCCTCCTGGGTTCAAGTGATTCTCCTGCCTAAGCCTCCCGAGTAGCTAGAATTACAGGTGCCCACCGTTACACCCAGCTAATTTTTGTATTTAAGAGAGATGGGGTTTCATCATGTTGACCAGGCTGGTCTTGAACTCCTGACCTCAAATGATCCACCTGCCTCAGCCTCCCAAACTGCTGGGATTACAGGCATGAGCCACCATGCCCAGCCTTTTTTTTTGAGACTGAGTCTTGCTCTGTTGTCCAGGTTGGAATGCAATGGTGTGATCTCGGCTCACTGCAACCTCCGCCTCCAGGGTTCAAGTGATTCTCCTGCCTCAGCCTTCCAAGTAGCTGGGACTACAGGCACCATGTAATGGAGGCACCATGTGATGGAGGGCATCATGCCCGGCTAATATTTGTATTTTTGTAGAGAGTGGTTTCACCATATTGGTCAGGCTGGTCTTGAACTTCTGACCTCAGGTGGTCCGCCTGGCTCAGCCTCCCAAAGTGCTGAGATTACAGGCATGAGCAACTGCGCTCAGCCAGTTATTATTATTGTTATTCGAGATGAAGTCTCACTCTGTTGCCCAGGCTGGAATGCAGTGATGTGATCTCAGCTCACTACAACCTCCTTCACCCAGGTTCAAGCAGTTCTCGTGCCTCAGTCTCTTAAGTAGCTGAGATTACAGGAGTGCACCACTACTCCCAGCTAATTTTTGTATTTTGGTTTTTTTTTGAGACAGAGTTTCACTCTTGTTGCTCAGGCTGGAGTACAAAGGCACAATCTCGGCTCACTGCAACCTCCGCCTCCTGGGTTCAAACGATTCTCCTTCCTCACTCAGCCTCCTGAGTAGCTGGGATTACAGGTGCCTACCACTGTGCCTGGCTAGTTTTTGTATTTTTTTAGTAGAGATGGGGTTTCACTATGTGTTGGCTGGGCTGGTCTCGAACTCCTGACCTCAAGTGATCCACCCAGCTCGGCCTCCCAAAGTGCTGGGATTATAGGCATGAGCCAGTGTGCCTGGCCTTTTGTATTTTTTTTTTTTTTTTTTTTTTAGTAGAGACAGGGTTTCTACTAAATGGCCAGGTTGGCCAGGCTGTTCTTGAACTCCTGACCTCAAGTGATCCACCTGCCTTGGCCTCCCAAAGTGTTGGGATTACAGGCATGCACCACCAGGCCCAGCCCCACAGTTATTATTGAATTACCCCCACTGTCTCCTCTAAGTCAGCAGTTCCAAAACCTGAGTGTGCATCAGAATCACCTGGAAGGCTGGGCTCTACCCACAGGGTTGTGATTTAGCAGGTTTATGGTGGAACCTGAGAATCTGCATTTCTAACAGTTTCCCAGGTGATGCTGCTGGTCTGGGAACCACACTTTGTCAACCACTGACTTAAATCAGCAAAAAACCCTTTTGAGAAATGTTCCTGCTGGGCGCGGTGGCTCTTGCCTGTAATCCCAGCACTTTGGGAGGCTGAGGAGGGCGGATCACCTGAGGTCGGGAGTTCAAGACCACCCTGACCAACATGGAGAAACCCCGTCTCTACTAAAAATACAAAATTAGCTGGGCGCAGTGTCGCATGCCTGTAATCCCAGCTACTTGGGAGGCTGAGGCAGGAGAATCGCTTGAAACAGGGAGGCAGACGTTGTGGTGAGCTGAGATCAAGCTATTGCACTCCAGTCTGGGTGACAGAGCGAGACTCCATCTCAAAAAAAAAAAAAAAAAGTGCTCCTCTGGCTTTGAATTGAAGGAGAACGGAAAGGCAGGGAGCAGTGCCTCCTGAGGGGTTTGGGGTGGCTCATCTGGGAGCCTCTGGGAGTCTAGGCTGCAGGCACCCTCTCTTGTCACCCCAGAGCTCCTCCCTCCTGGGCCTTCTGTGCCTGCACTGTCCCCCAGGCTGTTCCACCTCTTACCTTGGGTGGTGTCCTCCATCTTGATGGGCACCAGGGGGCTCTGGGGTGCTGAGTCTCCACTCAGGGAGTAGCTGTGCTCCGCCTGGATGCCTGGCGTTGGGGAGTCCAGTTCCATGTCCAATAGAGGGCTCTTCTCATCCAGCACAGGGTCATCAAAGAAACTGCTGAACAGGTCATTGGAGAAGTCCTCCATGTTCTCTGCGAAGTGGTCCAGGTGCTCAGGAAAGTGCTAGGGAAGGAGGAGGGGAAGAGGGGGATTCAGCTTTGCTTGGGAAGGGGGTATAGGTGCCACTGCGGTGGTACAGCACCCCACCACGGCCACCACTGTCACTGCGACCTCGCATTACTGTCCCCATCCCCATTAATACCAGCAACACCATCACCACTACCAACATCGCAACACCACCTCTCATCATTTCCATCACAACCGTTACCACTCTCATCCCATTCTCTCCGCCGCCAGCTCCACCCTCACCATTGCTATCTGTAAGGGTGAGCTGTGGATGGGGTCAAAACCTCCCTGGACCAGGCAATAGGACACTGGGCTCTGTGACCTTGGTCAAATTACTTAAACTGCATGAATCAGTTTCTCGGTTCGTCTTACTTGCCTCACAGGCTGATGCGAAGACAAGATCAAGAACAAGCGTGTGTCTATGCCAACAAATTTGCTTTCCAAAGACAATATTAGTGAATTTTGTATGATCTTTTGCCGGGATGTGGAAAGAGAGTGATGCAGGGTGGTGGGATTCTTGGGGCCTCCAGTCCCCCTCAGTAACACCGTTCCCATCTGTCCTCAAGCTTCAGGGTCTCTCTCCTTTCCCAAGCCATCATTTATATGGAGAGGTTAGGCTCTGGAGCACTACGACTTAGGTTCAAATGGTGGCCTCGATCCTTCTAGCTATGACTCAGTGCTGTTTAAAGTGTGGGTGGTGACTCATTAATGGGTTGTGAAATCAACTTAGTGGGGCACGACCAGAATTTAAGTAAAAATAAAACGAAAAAAAAAAAAGAGTAGAAAATATCAGAGTACACAGCACAAAGTGAAATTAAATACCTGGCAATTATTAAAAAAATCACAGTTATATCACCTGAGGCCAGGAATTTAAGACCAGCCTGACCAACGTGGAGAAACCCCGTCTCTAATAAAATACAAAATTAGCCAGGTATGGTGGCACATGCCTGTAATCTCAGCTACTTGGGAGGCTGAGGCAGGAGAATTGCTTGAACCCGGGAGGCGGAGGTTGCGGTGAGCCAAGATAGTGACATTGCACTCCAGTCTGGGCAACAAGAGCAAAACTCTTTCTCAAAAACAAACAAACAAACAAAAAAAACACAGTTATGTGTGTGTGCACACACAGGTGTGTACTTGGTAATAATGTAACATATATTTCTTAGAAAGAAAAAAGTCTGAAAAATCTTGGTCTCCATTATCTTGGGAAGGTCAATTAACCTCTCTGTTTTATTTTGTCCTCTGTACAGCTGGTTATATTAATAGTTCCTACCTGCTGAGATTGTTGTGAGGATTAAACAAGTTAATCCACGTTCAGCCCTTAGAACAGTCCCTGGCACATAGTAATTACTCAATAAACATTACCTCTTATTGTTAATAAAGCACCTCGGTGGCTGACATATATTTCGTGCTTGTAAGCCTTTTTTTGCTCTCTAAAGAATTATAAGTGTGTAAAGAAATGTTTCTTTCTTTCTATTTTTTTTTTTTTTTTTGTGAGTCTCACTCTGTCGCCCAGGCTGGAGTGCAGTGGCATGATCTCAGCTCACTGCAACCTCCGCCTCCCAGGTTCAAGCGATTCGCGTGTCTCAGCCTCCCAAGCAGCTAGGACTGTAGGTATACACCACTATGCCTGGCTAATTTTTTGTATTTTCAGTAAAGATGGGGTTTCACCATGTTGGCTAGGCTGTTCTCAAACTCCTGACCTCAAGTGATCCACCTGCCTCAGCCTTCAGAAGTGCTGGGATTACAGGCGTTAAGCCACCGTGCCTGGACAAGAAATGTTTCTATTATTTGTTCCTTATTTATTGAAGGAATGAATTTTCTGGTGAATTAGAAGAGATGGGGATGGGGGGCTGTCTTAGGTCCTGGAGTCCCACCTGCTGAGTGGTTAAGGGCTCGTGCCAGGGGATTCCTTCAAGGTCTGGAGTTGTTGGCCCTTTCTGGCCTGGACTATTGGGAGGCTGTCCCAGTCTGGAAGGGATGAGCAGAGAAGCCTTCCATCTGAGCATAAGGTTCAGTGCCATGTGAGTCTGTCTGCATGGAACAGGAGGTGAACACGAGCTCTGGAGTCATACAGACGTGCTGTTTACTCCTAGCTCCATCACTTGCTAAGTTGCTTAACTTCTCTGTGCCTCAGTTTCCTCATCCATAAGGGGAAAATAATAGTTCCTACCTCATAGTGTTGCCATAAGGATCTACAATTTTGTTAGATTAGTACTCACCTCATAGGAGTGTGAGGGTAAAATGAGTAAATACGGTACATATAAAACACAGATCAGTGCCTGCTACAGAATGAGAGCTCGATCATGGTTAGCTATGGTTATCATGAAATCTGCAGCCCCAAAACTCTGGCCCTGAGCTGAGCTTGGAACCGATAGTGGGGGTTGGGGGTTGCTGAGGGATGCTTGGCCTTCTCCAAACAAATCCTGATGAGAGAATCCAGGACAAAATGAGCTCAGAAGCCCCATTTGCAGGGTACTCATCCACTTCCCAGTTTGCCAGCAATCAGTCATCATCCATTTCTGTTGTGCTTTTTTGAGATGGAGTTTCACTCTTGTTACCCAGGTTGGAGTGCAATGGCACGATCTCAGCTCACCACAACCTCCACCTCCCAAGTTCAAGCGATTCTCCTGCCTCAGCCACCTGAGTAGTTGGGATTACAGGCGTGCGCCACCACACCCGGCTAATTTTTGTATTTTTAGTAGAGACGGGGTTTCACCATATTGGTCAGGCTCGTCTTGAACTCCTGACCTTGTGATCTGCCCACCTCAGCCTCCCAAAGTGCTGGGATTACAGGCATGAGCCATCTGTTGTGCTTTTAACCCTCCAACGTGCTCTCCTATGCATCATTTCATTTAATCTTCACAATTACCCAATGAGACAAGGAAGTTGTATATCAGCATTTGACAGAGAGGGAAACTGAGGCCCAGGAAGCTAATACAACAGGGAGGTGCCCACTATCCCTCACTGCCCCGTCCTTCCACAATGCAGCAGACCCTCCCCGGTAGGGTAATTGCCCGATCACGCGACTGTAAACTCCGAGGCAGGATCTGCGCCCTGTTCACCTGCTGGCTTCCAGCACCTGGCTCATGATACTGATGGAGGGACAGGGCCTTGTAACCCAGAGGGCAATGCCATCAGTATATCTATTGTCCATCAATACCTGGAGTGAGGCAGTACCAGGAGGTCAGAGCTGAGTAAGTTTCTAAGAATCACTGTGATCCTAGACAGAGGCCATTTACAGAGTACAACCACCCCCAACCACCCAGCCAGCCACAGCCAGGCCTGCGCTAGCCACACCCTCCGCAGAGCCCGGGCCTGCCGGCTGGGGGCGCTTCTACCAGTTCTCTCCCTTAGGGTCTCTCAAAGGCCTAGCGTCGGGCCCAGTGGGAGGGGGCTGCGAGCACAGGGAGCCGGTGAGTCAGCCGCTAAGGTATTTCTCCAGCCGCTGCTTCTCGGGCGATAAGGGTTTGCCAAGCCCCTTCCTGGGGCCTGGGGAGAGGAGAGATGCTTCCTCGGATCTGAGCTGGGTTCCCCCGAAGGCCTTGGCTCAGGCAGATGACCCAGGTTCTTCCCAGAGACCCTTTTAAGGTGCCCACAGGAAACTGCTTAGAGAGCTCAGTTGGCCCCATTGTGTGGGCAGCCCCCACCCCCACCTGCTAGAAACGGCAGCCAAAACCCAGCAGGATGGAGCTTCCAGAGCGGCGGGAGCCAAGTGGAAGGGGAGGGCGGCCAAGGGGCAGGAGGGGGTGGGGGTGGAGAACACTCCGACTCCCGGGGTCCTGTTTGCACAGGGCTCCTTCAGGTGCTGGGTGGACGGTGGGCGCGTCCCATCACTCCCAGGCCCACCTCACCCTCCTGGGAGCACTGCCATCAGGAACTCCCCTAGAGAGCTCTGGGGCCCTGGTTCCGTCTGATGCCTGGCCTCTCATGGCGACTTAGTCAGGGTTGGTTTCTACAGTCAAGTTAGAGGCAGAAGGGACCAGAGAAAGCTCACGATCCACCGCCTCCACCCGCCCCCGCCTATTTCTCAGTAGAGAAAACTCGGGTCCAGAGAGGGAAACGCAGCTACTCAGGACCGCACAGTGAGAGGGCTGGGGGATGTCCCGGGCCGCACAGTGAGCTGGTGCGTCCAGGGCTGCCCTGGGGTGTGCAGGACCTTCTGGTCCTCTCGCTCCTTCCACCGCATCCACCTGGCCCCATCCCTGGAAAGCCCATTCTGGAGACCTCAGACCTCCTCCGCTCCAGCACGGCCCCTTGTCCCCGCTACCCCCAACCACACCCAGCCCCCGCTCCACTTCACACACAAAAGTTCGGGGTTTCGCTTGTCGGATGGAAAGTGGGGGAGCAGGAGAAGGGGTCGGTGGCCAGGAGTCCACGAACGGCAGAGGAGCCATGTGTCAACGCTCTAAGGCGACAGGGTTCTGCAGGGGGTGAGCGTCCTACGGGGGTGTCTTTCCAGGCAACGGGGGTGGGAAGCCGGAGAAGGAAATATTATGATTTGTTTCCCTCCTCGTTAAAGACTTTTTCCTATAGTCGTGCCAATATAAGCTCCTTCTCGGCTGCCACGCGCAGCCGGCGCCGGCTTCCTTCTCTTGGAGGAGGTTTCCGAGCTCTCCGGCTCTCAGACCCGCGTACCCCTCCTTTCGGCTGCACCCACTCCCAGAGCCCGGCCTCAGCCGCCCGCCCTTTTTTAAAGAGAAGGATCCGGGCGCCGCCGTCCTGGAGCGGCCCACAGAGGGTTAACTCGGGAGCGCCCGGGGCCGCCCCTCGCCGGAATCCGGCCCGTTCATTGGTGGGAGCCACAGAGCTCCTGGCCAATGGGGGGAGGCTGCGAGCAGCCGCCCGCGGCGGCGTGGAGGGCACGGGAGGAGTGAAGGGCTCGTGCGGAGGAGGGTCCCGGCCTGCGCCGACTGCCCGCGGCCGGGGGAAGCGCAGGGTGCACTGGCTCGGGCCTGCAGGAGGCCCCTTCTGCGTCTGGGGCCGAGGCAGAAATGGACTGGCGGTCTCACGGTGTCCTAAATCCCTCATCAGTAGCATGGCCCCGCCCCCACCTCAGCAGGGGAAGTGGAGACCGAGGGTCTCCCCTACGTCCCCAACCCAAAGGGCGGCCGGGCCTTAAATCCCCTTGCAGCTCCATCTCGAGCCATCCTACCGCGGGGCGCTTTGGTGGCTCTCTGGTGGCGGCCGAGGGGACTCTCCCGGGGCGGTAATGGGACTGGTTCTGGCCTTGTTTTCCCCGCTCCCTAAATTCCTTCCCTAAGGTTAGTGCAGAAACCGGGTAAAGCTCGGGCGCAGCTGCCTGCTGGGGTCGGTGTAGGAGAAGGGTCTCCCTGACCAGAAGCAGCCTCAGCGCGTCCCCTTCCCTCAGGCCCCTGGCTCCTTGGCGCCTGCCCCCCCCCATCCCTAACTTCTGCCCCCCTCCCTCCGCCCAGGCTGGTTCAGTCTGTGCTTGGGGGAAAGGAGGAGGAGACCGGAGTGGGTCCAGGCTGAGCTGTGGGATAAAGGGTGGGGGGAATCCTGAGCCCGGACATTCCTTCCGAGAGAGTGAGTGCTAGGGAGAGATGGGAGGAGAGTCCTCTCACATTTCCCCCTTTCTTCCCCCTCCTCCCGCAGGCTGGGGCCCACAGACCCCCCCCACACCTCAACACACACTGACCCATACATTCCCGGACGGTTACTTGCCTCGTGGTCACTAGAAAATTGTCCCCCATTTCAAGCTGAAGGGCCTTCAGTGTGAGTCACTGCTGTGCCTGAGGGTCGCGGCGGAGGGGGGGCGGGGGAGGAATGGGAATGAGAAGAGATGGGCCCCTTGGGTCGCCAGTTGTCAGCAGACCCACCTTGTCCTTAAGCATTGCCATCCAGTGTCTGGGGGTCCTAGGAAACCCAGTCCTGGCCTTCCCAGAGCTAAGGCCACTCTGTGAAGGAGAAAACGCACTGAACTGAAACTCAGGAGGCCGTAATTCAAGACCCAGCTCTGCTCTGAGACCTGGGCAGTGGCAGGTGTCTCCTCTCCGGGCCTCAGTTTCCTCATCCGTTGCAGTCTGTGTCTCTATCGCAGAGAGTTGGCAGGGGCAGAGTAAAGTGAATTAGTTTTCAGAATGTGGACCTTTTTCCTCTGTCCTGGACTCTTGGGGACTGGATGGAGTGAAACCAGTTCTCCTGGTCCCTGGAGCCAGCCCTTCCCAGAGTCTTCCTGGCAGAGTATGGGGGTAAGGGAGCACGCTGTTCCAACCTCCAACCTCACTCTCAGCCCCCAGTCCCCACAGGCCAAGGGAAGGCGGCTGCCGAAGTTTCATATTTTCCCCTACCGAACCGTTCACCACAGAGCCCAAGTCCAAATATGCAGAAATACTTCTGTGTGTGTGTGTGCACGCATGCGTGTGCACATGCCACGCAGATGTGGGCTGAGGGGTTCCTTCGTACACAGGGGGAATACCACCTCTCTGACGCCACATAATGAAAGGTATACACACTCATCGACACATTCAGATGGTTCCATCTACAGCCGTGTACAGGCGCTATCACACATCCAGACACCCCCACAGAGTCACATAGGCTGACACTGTCAGGTGTGAATGCAAACTCAACAAGACACACTCATCAGATGTGATCAGACACTGATTCACACCCATACACTCACACACATGCGAAGTCACCCCAGACATAGCATCACACAGACATGGTCACGCACACTCACTGTCACACACACAACATCTCACATGACCATGGAACTAAATGTTGGCAGCACCAAGCCAAAATCTCAGTGCCCGAGATGACTGAGTCATGTGAACACCAGTGAGGGAGATTTGGGAGCCCTGGGCTTGCATGGGGCTGGGACAGTGAGGGCCGGAGGAAGTGTCAACATGGGGACTGAGCTTTTCTTTGCCAATGGGTGCTGGAGAAAGGAAGGAGAGAGGAATCAGCAGGCTGACGCCGGCCACAGGCTACTTCAAGGCAGAGCAGAGTCCTGGGAAGGGTGCGTATTCTCTGTAGCCCCCTGGCCCTGTTAGTCTGGCCCCCCCATTGCCCCTCCTGACACTGGTAACCTTGCCCTGGTCAGTCCACAGCTTCCTCAGTTTCCTAGCCAGCCCCTGGCATCTTCTGACCAGGCAGCCCATGTGCTGTGGCCCAACCCTGGGGCAGGCGCCAGGCATTGTCTGGGCAGGAGGAAGCAATGGCAGCGGGTGCCGTCGTCCAGGGCTGGAATTAGCTGTATCTGGCACCTCCGAGGGCACAGTAGCCCACAGTCTGGCTGCTGGAGATGCTGGTCTATAGGCAGTGGCCAGGGGATCTCTGCAGGACAGCTTAGGACACTGGAAACCGAGTGGTGGGGTTGGTGCCAGAGGCCTCTCGAGAATTAGGGCATCTAGTCACATTCATTTATTCATCATTCATGCATTCATTCCGTATTTACTCAGCACCTACTGGGTGCCCAGCTCTGTGGATACAGAGATGAACAAGACCCAGTTTCTGCTTTCAAAAGGCTTTCTAACCAATGATGTGACTACAAAGGTCAGCCCAAGTCTTGAACTCTGATCCCTCTCCAGAGCATCCTCTACCTTACATCAAGAGAAATCTTCTAGGCCAGTCAGGGGGGCTCACAGCTGTAATCCTACCACTTTGGAAGGCCAAGGTGGGAAGAATGATTGAGGCCAGGAGTTTGAGACCAGCCCTGGGCAACATAGTGAGACCCCGTGTCAAAAAAAAAAAGAAATTAAAAAATATTAGCCAGGTGTGGTGGGGTGCGCCTGTAATTCCAGTCACTCAGGAGGCTGAAGTAGGAGGATTGCTTGAGCCCAGGAGTTTGAGGCTGCAGTGAGCTATGATTACAGCACTACAATCCTGCCAGGGCAACAGAGAGAAACCATGTCTCTAAAAACAGGAATCTTCTAAAGCTTAGGAGTCACTATGTCATTTCTCTGCTCCATCGATGAGGAACTGTACTCTCTCCCAAGGGCACTCTGTCCTAAGGGTGGTAGGGAACTGTATTCATTGATGGCTCCCTACTACCCTTAGGATCGAGTACAAGTTCCTTGGTGTAGCTTCACATGACCCACCAGTATTGCCTGTATGTCTTGCTGTGTCCAATTCTTGTCCAAATCTGCAAAGCCTAGCATTGGTCCCACACACAGTGGGTGCTCAGATGTTTGCTGAGTGACTGACTGACTGACTGACTGGATGAGTGTGTAAATGAAGGACTGTGTCAGAGCTCATGGACTCAGGCCCTTTTTCTGCAGCAGAGAGCCTCCAGGAATGACCATCCCGAATCTCGCTCTGATGCCAGCTTGCTCCTGCTCCAGGCAGAGTTTCCATGTGCTTGGACTCCTTCCCTCGGCTCCTCCCTGGTGGGGCCGCTGTACCCATTCTCCAGGTTGTTCTTCCCCAAGCCTTTCTGTTCTTAAGCCCCAGCCAGATCAGGTACCTGGGAAGCACAGACACTACTCATGCTGGAATTGCTGTTCCCCCAGACCCAGCCAGGCTTAAGGGTATAAACAGAACACAGTGGCCAACCCACCAGGGCTGCTCTCCCGGCCCCTGGCCAGCTGGAAGGTTCTCCTCGCCTGGAGCCTACTGCCTTGCTCTGGCTGGAATTCCCTTGGCCTCTTCCCTCTCCTCATTGCACTCAGCATTCGGCCTCTGACTTCCTCAGCAGTCCCGGCCTGTCTGAGTTGTCCTCAGATTTTATTTTTGGAAGAAGTGGTATTCTCTCTCCTTATTTACTCCTTCTTTCAGGGAAGGTGTGGGACCCCTGGGCTCAGCTGGGGATTAGGCTATTGCCTCCAATCCCTGGGGTCTGGCCCTCTCTGGGCCTCCATGGGAGGGGACCTCCAAAGACTCTTGACCCACCCGATGCTTCAAAGCCAGCTGTCTCTGCCTTCCTTCCCCCACCCAGTAGGTGACTAATGCCTGCCCTTGCCCTTCTTGAAGAGCCCCACAACCGCCAAAAGAAATCATTACAATTTAGGAGCTGAAAGGAATTTTGGCATCATTAGGTCCACCCCCTCTTATTTGCAGAGGCAAAGCAGTTCAATGGTTATAAGCAAGGGAGGCAGACAGACCTGGCTGTAATCCTGGTTCTGCTACTCACTGTGCAGGCTTTAGGCAAGTTACTTAACCTTTCTGAGCCTCAGTCCTGAGTATAAAATGGGAACATTCATATCCACCCCAGCAGGTTGCTGTGAGGATGAAATAACATTTGTAAATTGCTTTATACAATGGAGGACACATAGGAGGAAGGCTCTCATTAAATGTAGCTGTTATTATTACGGACGAGGAGAATCCAGAGTGCACGTGCCCAGGGTCACACGGCCCAAGGTAAGCAGCCATTTCCAGTCATTCATTTGTCTCTATCTCCCCTTCCAAGGGGAAGAGGACCGGCACTAGCCCAAAGCCACACTTTCCTTGAGCCAGTCGGATGGACAAACCCCTGGGTCTTCAGTGCCTACCTCCTGCCACCATGCCCAGGCCCACCTCTGTGGCAGGCATTTCCTCCATTGCTCTAGGGGCCTCTTTCTTGCTCACTGAAGGTCAGGGGTCTGGGGGAAGAGACCCTAGCACTCAGCCCCCAAGTGGCCCCCAGGCCAGTGGGACTCTGAGGGGAGAGGGGGAGTGCTGGGTGCTGACATCACAGAGCAGAGAAGCTAGAGCCACGGTCATGCAGGCCAGCTGGGGCCCTTCCAGTTCGTCCAGATGTCTCAGGAATGTGCTGAGCTGGGAACTACCACCTTCCTTCCCTCCCCACCCCCAGCCCCTCGTCCCTTTGCTTGCTCAAGCTCTGCTTCTGCCCACCCCCTTGGCTCCTCCTCTTTCATCTCTCCTTGGGAGGCCTCCTGTCCACTGTCCTTCTGGCACGGTGCCACTGTCAGGCTCCCTCTCAGTCCTCTGAAGGGATTGCCAGAGGCAGGAGCCCTTCCCCTCCTGCAGACTCCAGGGGCTAAATTTGTGGGGTGGAGGGAGATGGGAGCTAACAGGGAGGAGAGAGTTCTGAGCAGACAGTGCATGCCAGATCCCAAATGTGGAACTGATTTGCAGCCCTGGAGAGAAAGGGGTGAAGGCTTTGGGGCGGCAGAGGGCAGGGCTGGAAGGATGGTGAGTGGGGCTCTGGGCATCTTGTCCCAGCCAATGGGTGGGAGGGTCAAGGAGCTGGGGTGCCAGGCTCGGCTGGGCTCAGGAGGAGGGTTCAGATCCTTCTAGATCCCTGGCGTTCATAGACACGTGCTTTGTCTGATACTGGAGGGTCCTGAACTATTGGAGGGGAGGGGGGGAGCCTGGTTAGGGTCCTGGTATTGGGCCAGGAGCCAGGACATGGTTCAGGCTGGAGCTCCCAGCCCCGAAGAGGAACAGCCTGTCCCTCTGCAAGGGCGGAGTTGCCTTGGGCCTCCCCAGGCCAGCCTGGCTCTGAGTGCTGGGGATGAAGGAACCAGAAGGGAACTGGTGCTCCTGGCCCAGTGTGAGAGTCACATCAGGGCACGGGCAGAAGTCAGAGAGGAGCGACCTGGAGTCAGCTTCGAGAGTCACATCAGGGCACGGGCAGAAGTCAGAGGAGAGAGGGGAACCTGGAATCAGCTGCTGCCCTGAGCTGCCCTAGGCTCAGAGAGGGCCCACAGTTCTGTCCCCCCTGGGGGAGTGTCCCTGATCACCCAGACGGGCGGACAGCTGAGAGCCCCCTGATGGACTGCAGACTTCCTAGCACTGAGACTGTTCAGAGGAGCTGGTGACCATCACCTGGTGCAACTCAGAACTATCATTGGCTCCCCTCCTGCGTGCTAAAAACTCCCCAGCTCTCCAGCATGGTATTCAAGGGCTATCAGAAACTGATCCCCAACTTACCACTAGAGCTGGAGGCCCCTCATTTTCTCTTCTCTCCAGCCTAGCTGGATGGACCACTCCCAGCTCCTTAAACCTGCTGTGATCCCCATGGCTGCAGTACCTTTGTGTATACCTCTCCTGGTGCCTGCAGTGTTTTGTCCTTTATCTCCTCATTCTAACTCTTCCTGTCCTTTAAAGGCCAACTTAAATGCTGCTTCCTCCAAGAAGCCTTCCCCTGATCACTAAGCTTGAAGAGTCATCTCCCTCTCTGTTTTACTGTAGCACTTACAGACTGTTAGGTCATTGGTTAATATCATGCCCTGAACTCTAATTATGCACAATGGGATCCTGCTGACCTTTTAAACATTAACCTTCTTGAGGGTAGGATCAAGGACAGATTTCATCCTTTTTTTTTTTTTTTTTTTTTTTTGAGACAGGGTCTCACTCTGTTGCTCAGGCTGCAGTGCAGTGACACGATCTTGGCTCACTACAACCTCTGCCTCCTGGATTCAAGCTATTCTTCTGCCTCAGCCTCTCAAGTAGCTGGGACTACAGGAGTGGACCACCATGCTCAGCTAATTTTTGTATTTTTTGGTGGAGACGGGGTTTCACTGTGTTGGCAGATTGGTCTCAAACTCCTGACCTCGAGTGATCTGCCCACTGCAGCCTCCCAAAGTGCTGGGATTACGGGCGGGAGCCACTGCGCCCGGCCAAATTTCATCCTTGAACCCTCTGCAGAGCTTCAAACAGGGCCCAGAATATACTCTGCCTAATAGTAATGATCATAATATAATAACAGTGAATATTTATGTACCAGGCACTGCTCTAATTCCTTGCATGTAGTATCTCATTTAAGCTTCAAAAGATAAAGTGAGTATTCTTAGTACCCTCACTTTATGGATGAGATGCTGAGGCTCAGACTAGTTAAGTAGCTTGCCCAGGTTCCTTCATTTAGCAAGTGGTCAAGCTGGGATTTCAACCCAAGCTCTGACTGCAGAGCCCATGCTCTTAAGCACCCACAACAACACTGGTTGCTGAAGGAGTGATCCCGCTGCCCCATTGCAGCACCTAGTACAGGACCAGATACAAAATATGGGCCCCCCACTCAACGCACTGGGTTCATCCCCAGGGGATCTGATTTTGCTCCTTCCCTGGCCATCCCTCTCCTGATGCCCAGAAAGAGCCCCGAGAAGGGGCCAGGAGCTTTTTGACTTTACCCAGAGGAAACAGCTTTCCATCTCCAGACAGTTGAGACAGATAGAAAAATAAAATCCATGCTGGGCGCAGAGGCTCACACCTGTAATACCAGCACTTTGGGAGGCCAAGGCGGGCAGATCATCTGAGGTTGGGAGTTCAAGACCAGCCTGACCAACATGGAGAAACTCTGTCTCTACTAAAAAATAAATAAATAAATAAATAAATAAATAAATAAATAAATAATAACCCGGGAGTGGTGGCGCATGCCTATAATCCCAGCTACTCGCGAGGCTGAGGCAGGAGAATTGCTTGAACCCAGGAGACGGAGGTTGCGGTGAGCTGAGATCGAACCATTGCACTCCAGCCTGGGCAAAAAGAGTGAAACTCTGTCTCACAAAAAAAAAAAAGAAAAAGAAAAAGGAAATTCCTGTGATCAGTGCTCTGCAGGGCTGGACAGATGGGACACTCCTGCAAGGGCTGTCCAATGCCGTGGGCCTTCCTTTTAGGCAATGACAACAACAATCACGATAAAAACAGCAAGGGAGATCATATTTAATAATAATTGTACATTGAAAAATAACTAAGAGGGCTGGGTGTGGTGGCTCATGCCTTTCATCCCAACACTTTGGGAGGCTGAGGCGGGCAGATCATTTGAGGTCAGTTTGAGACCAGCCTGGCCAACATGACCAAAGCCCGTCTCTGCTAAAAATACAAAAAATTAGCCGGGCGTCGTGACGAACACCTGTAATCCCAGCTACTCGGGAGGCTAAGGCAGAGAATCGATTGAACCCAGCAGGCGGAGGCTGCAGTGAGCCACTGCACTCCAGCCTGGGCAACAGAGTGAGACTCCATCTCAAAAACAAAAAAAAAGAATAAATAAAATAATGAGTATAATTGGATTATTTGTAACACAAAGGATAAATGCCTGAGGGGATGGATACCCCATTTTTCATGATGTGAGTTTTGTTTTTTTTTTGAGACAGAGTCTCTGTTGCTCAGGCTGGAGTATAGTGGATCGATCTCAGCTCACAGCAACCTCCGCCTCCAGAGTTCAAGTGATTCTCCTGCCTCAGCCTCCTGAGTAGCTGAGATTACAGGTGCACACCACCATGCCTGGCTAATTTTTGTATTTTTAGTAGAGATGGGGTTTCACCATGTTGGTCAGGCTGGTCTCGAACTCCTGACCTCATGATCCGCCCATCTTGGCCTCTCAAAGTGCTGGGATTACAGGCCTGACCACCACACCCAGCCCGTGAGGTGATTATTATTACATGCCTGTACCAAAATATCTCATGTACCCCACAAATATCTAACCTACTATGTACCCACAAAAATTAAAAATTGGCCAGGTGTGGTGACTCACGCCTGTAATCCCAGCACTTTGGGATCCAAGGAGGGAGGATTGCTTGAGCTCAGGAGTTTGAAATCAGCCTGGGCAACATGGCAAAAACCATCTTTACAAAAAATTAGCCAGGCACGGTGGAGTGTGCCTGTAGTCCCAGCTACTTGTGGGGCTGAGGTGGGAGGATCACTTGAGTCTGGGAGGCTGAGGCTGCAGTGAGCTGTGTTTGTGCCACTACACTCCAGCCTGGGCAACAGAGTGAGACCCTGTCTCAAAAAAATAAAGTCAAATCAAATAAAAACCAAAAGAATAAAAACAGCAGTGGCAACTATTGTTTATAGAGGGTTTATGGTGTGCCAAGCCCTCTACCAGAATTTCTAATGGAATCCTCTTAAGAAGCCTATGTTTTACCATGAGCCCTACTTTTGGATGAGAAATAAGTTTGGCAAGGTTAAACACCTGTGCAGGCTCACACAGGTGACAAATGAGAGTCCCCAGCTCTAAGCAGCGCTGAAGACGTCCCACCTTAAGCAAGGATCACCTGCCCAGCACTTGCCCCATCATCTGCCATCTGACCTGCGGACCCTATGTCTGCTCAGGTTGAGCCTGGGAATAGGCACCTGGTCTCGGGATTTTCCTGTTTAAAATCTCCCGAGAGTGGGGGTGGATTCAGGATCTACAGCTCATCTCTGTTCTAAACTCATGCATCTTTGAGAGACCAAGATATTCAGAACTGAGTTTATTTCTTTTCTCTTTGTTTTTTTTTTTTTTTTTTTTTTGAGACGGAGTCTTGTTCTGTTGCCCAGGCTGGAGTGCAGTGGTGTGATCTCGGCTCACTGCAACCTCCACCCCTCAAGGTTCAAGCAATTCTCCTGCCTCAGCCTCCTGAGTAGCTGGGATTACAGGTGCCAGCCACCACACCCGGCTAATTTTTGTGTTTTTAGTAAAGATGGGGTTTTGCCATGTTGGCCAAGATGGTCTCAAACTCCTGACCTCAAGTGATCCACCTGCCTTGCGCTCCCGAAGTGCTCGGATTACAGGCATGAGCTACCATGCCTGGCCCTGAGTCTGATTCTTAAGGTGGGTAAGTTTCCATGTATTAATTTATTATACTTTATAATCGATAGATATACATTATATATATTCTTTCAGTGCACAATATGTTTCATAATAGAAAAGGCCATCATGATAAAGTGAAAGGGAGAGGTGGCATTTAGGCTAAGATTCACGATTTGAATAATCGAATGAATGAATGAATCTACTTTAAAAAAGAGGCCCATCAAGGCTGGACGTGTAGAAGTGTCCTTTCTTTTACTATCTATCCACTCACCTATTCATTCCTCTATCATCCCCACCCTACTCGATCCTGCCTTCCTTTCATCCATCCAATACATAAACATTTCCTGGCTGGGCGTGGTGGCTCACACCTGTAATCCCAGCACTTTGGGAGGCTGAGGCGGGCAGATCACCTGAGGTCGAGGGTTCGAGACCAGCCTGACCAGCATGGAGAAACCCTGTCTCTACTAAAAATACAAAAATTGGCTCATGCCTGTAATCCCAATTACTCCGGAGGTTGAGGCAGGAGAATCACTTGTACCTGGGAGGTGGAGGTTGCGGTGAGCCAAGTCGCATCATTGCACTCCAGCCTGGGCAACGAGGGCGAGACTCCGTCTCAAACAATAACAACAACAACAACAAAACAAAAAACATTTCCTGAGCACTCAGTCATTATATCATTATAGCCATACCTGGGGAATAGCCAAAAATAGTTGACTGACACTCCCTGCTCTCAAGAAACTCTCAGTTTAGTTCAGAAATGAGGAGGCCAAGGCCCAGAAAGGGAAAGTGATTTGCCTAAGGTCACACAGCAAGTGAGGGAAATGAGGTGAAGAGGGAAATAGGCAAAGGCTCAGACCTGTCTTCCTCCAAAGCGAGCCCCACTCAATCACTGCCTGAAACCCGCCTCCCGGCTCTCCATGAAGGCCTGAAGTGCCTGCCTCACTCCATTGCTACTTTCATTTTTGTTATTCTTTTGGAAGGGGAGGAGGGGGCCGGTGGCTGCTGCTGTCCAGCTGTTATGTCGGACCACACATCCCAGCCCAGATGTGTCAGCCTCTCTATAATGGGTGAAGTGGCTGCTGGGCCATGAGCCAAGGGCCAAGGGCCAAGGAAGCGGCAGTGAAGCTCTGTCCCAGGGGAACTGTGGGAGGAGGCACGCTGAACCCGGCGACAGGGAAGCCCATGGTTGCTCTACTGTCAAACTGGCCTTGTACACAATATGGTGTGTCTAGGTGGTGGGGATCAAGATCTTTGACATGCCAAGGAAATCAATACCTTTGACATATTTCCTCTGAGGGTCAGAGTTCTGGGCCATGTCCTGCCTCTCCCAGCTTCTCCTGAACCAGACACTCCCCACCTCCACATATTCTCCAGTCCTGGTCCGGGGTCCTGCCATTTACTCTGGCTTCCCCAGGGCTGCTCAAGAGGGTCACACGGAGTTCCAGCCACAGCAATGCTCATGGTCTTGACTTAACTCCACCCAAATCTTTCTCCTCCATCCTGCCCTGTGGAGTGCTGAGATTTCCAAAGGAACAGCCTGTTCTCCAGCATCTGGAGCTGGTTTCTTGAGGGAGGTTCAAGGGCAAGCCAGGTCCCAGAGAGAGATGCTCCGGGAGGGCCTCGGTACCGGGACTTGCATGAGACACATGGTATAGGGAAAAGACACAAGCAGGGATGTCCTTATGCTCCCCACTCCTGGTGCAGTAGCCAGGCCAGGCCAGGGCAGACAGAAACAGCCTGCTGAGGAGTCCTGGGAACTTCAGAGAACAAAGGTCCAAGTCCCCAGAAGGGCTGGGGTGAATCTGAGGATAGGGTGTGAAACGGGGTATGGGAGCTTGTCCAGGGGGATCTGGCTTTGCCCATGGAGTTCTAGGCATCCAAGGTGCCCTAAAGATGGGAGTGGGTGGGGGATGAAGGCAGGGACCATCTGATATCCAAGATCCTGAATTTTCCTTGCTCTAGAGGGCAAAGCTCAAACCAAACCAAGAGAACTTGCTTATAGTTGCTTTTTATTCTCCTCCTTGACTCTCTCTGTAGGACCCCTGCCTTTAAGTGGAGTTAATATGTCCCCTCTCTCAGTTTTCTCATCTGCACAATGGATAATAATGCCTATACAAGCTCTGTAAAAGGAACATGGCCCCACTCCCTGCAGAAATGCCTTTTATTTATTTATTTATTTATATATTTTTCTAAGACGGGGTTTCACCATGTTGGTCAGGCTGGTCTTGAACTCCTGACCTCAGGTGATCTGCCCGCCTTGGCCTCCAAAGTGCTTGGATTACAGGCGTGAGCCACCGCGCCTGGCCCTTTTTTCTTTTCTTTTTTTTTTTTTGAGATGGAGTTTTGTTCTTGTTGCCCAGGCTGGAGTGCAATGGCGTGATCTAGGCTCACTGCAATCTCCGCCTCTCGGGTTCAAGCGATTCTCCTGCCTCAGTCTCCCAAGTAGCTGGGATTATAGGCATGTGCCAACACGCCCAGCTAATTTGTTTGTATTTTTAGTAGAGATGGCGTTTCACCATGTTGGCCAGGCTGGTCTCGAACTCCTGACCTCAAGTGATCCACTTGCCTTAGCCTCCCAAAGTGTTGGGATTACAGGCGTGAGCCACTGCTCCTGGCCAGAAATGCCTTCTAACAATTCATTTGCCACTAAGCTTGCAGGAAATTGGGGCACCATGTGCAGAGATGATCTTCTGAGAAACCTTCCATGACCTGTAGCCTGGCTCAGCCTCCTGCCATGTTCTGCTCCATCATGGCGCCCACCATGATGTTGATACTGCCTATTTCCCTGTCTCTCTCATTCATCTGTGAGTGACTGGAGGGCCAAGTGTGTCTTCTTCATGCAAGTTACCCTGGCACCAGCATAGATGTTCCTTCAGTGCCCAGTTGCTGAAGGAATGGACGTGTGTATTAATGAATGAACAAGTGAATTCCCGGCTGGTCCAGGGAAGCCGGAGGGACCTCACAACATATCTGGGTACAGATAGTACTTCTGTGGGACCCAGCATCCCCACTACCCTAAGGGCTGGCCAGGCCAGGCCCCTGAAAACCCCAGGACCCCTTCAAGAATTGTAAGTACACCTCTTGAACACTTAAATCTGATTTTTTTGGGTCTTGCTGTGTTCCCCAGGCTGGAGTGCAGTGGCGTGGTCATAGCTCACTGTAGCCTTGAACTCCTGGGCTCAAGTGATCCTCCCACCTCAGCCTCCCAAGCAGCCGGAACTACAGGTACATGCCACCACGCCTGGATAATTTATTTTTTATAGAGATGGAGTCTTTCTGTGTTGCCCAGCTGGTCTCAAACTCTTGGCCTCAAGTGATTCCCCTGCCGCAGCCTCCCAAAGTGCTGGGATTACAGGGTGAGCCACCACATCCAGCCTGGGATTTTTTAAAAGCAATTTTTCCCTTCCCTTCCAAGGATTGTCCCAGCCAAAAGTAATTTTCTCTACGAATACAGTGAGTCCTTGAAATAGAGCGAAGTCCACTACAATGTAACCCAAACTTGACTTCTGTTCTATGCTCAGACCCCTTGTCAAATAAAAGTGAGCAAAACTCCGTTCTCTGTGGGGTTGGTAAAAAAAGTGACTGCCTCATGCTCCTGTGGGACTCTCTCTGTTTGGCCTGCTGCGTGCAGTCAGCTGTCACAATTTTTACTTTCTTGCTTTTTGTGATAGTACACACCATCTGAAAATACTGTTTTTCGTTAATTCTACAAAAATGTAACCATATTTTATATAATTGGAAATCTTATTTTTAAATTTGTATTATTATTATTACTTTTAGAGACAGGATCTGGCTTTGCCACCCAGGCTGGAGTACAGTGGTGCCATCATGGCTGACTGCAGCCCCAACCTCTCTAGCCCAAGTGATCCTCCCTCCTCAGCCTCCTGAGTGTATGCCTCCCACAGGTGTACGCCACCATGCCCAGCTAATTTTTTTTTTTTTGTAGAGACTAGGTCTCCCTATGCTGCCCAGACTGTTCATGAACTCCTGGGCTAAAGCAATCCTTCTGCCTTGGCCTCCCAAACATTGAGATGACAGGTGTGGGCCACCACAAATGAACACAATTGGAAATTTTTGACTCAGTGAATTTACTGCATTATTGTAGTGTTTTACTATATTGAGCATCTATTTTGCTCTATGTTACTGAGCTAGGTTTATATCAATGCACAAAACTGATATGGACTCTTCTCTTATGGAACTTACTTTCTCATGGAGGAAACAGACAATAAGCCATTAAAATAATTGCAAACTGAGTTAAGGGCTAGAAGAAATCAAAAGACTAAAACAGAAAAGAACGGGGGGTTCCACTTTAGGTGGTCAGGGAACCTTCCCTAAGGAGGCGACATCTGAGCTGGGATCAGAAGGCTGAGATGGAGAGACTGGGGAAAAGCAGTTCAGATGTTAGAACAGCATGTGCAAAGGCCCTGAGGCAGGGCTGGAAAAGGCTTAGTCTTAAGTTGGATGAATATGGATCCAGGAGTCCTAGAGCAATCTGAAGACGAAACTGGGGAAGATGGAAGCTCTAGAGCCAGTACTCAAGGGTGAGAACTGAGCCACAAGTTCAAATCCCCTGTGGGTCAGCCAGCTGTAGACTATTCCAGACCAGGGGCTGCAGAAAGGCCTGTATCACAGTATGGGGACGGCTCCAGGTAATGAGAACTCATTGAAAACCATGGAGAGAGCCCTTCCTGTGGGCTCTGCAGGACCTTGATGGCTGCAAATAGATGGGCTTAAGGACATTTTTCTCTCTTCTCTCAGAATGTGGGGTCTGGCTTGGGCCCCATTTTCTCCAGCCATCCATCCATCCGTCCATCCATCCATCCATCTATCCATCCATCTATCCAACAATTGGTTGCTAGGCACTGGGATATGGCAGTGAACAAGACAGACCAAGCTCCTGACTCAAGGAACTGTTCCCTCAACACTGGGGGAAGCAAAACCCAAACTAAACCTCACCTACTCCTGAGTTGTAGGTATCAGAGGTCTCCTTTCTGACTAGGCACGCTGTGATCTGGGCTCCTTCAGTAGGTTTTTCATTAGCTGTTTTCTAGTGGATTCCACTCTGAGACCAGAGTGCCTTGGCCCTTCTGTCCTTTTCCCTGTTGGTGAGAACTTAAACAGAAACACACACACACATCTCCCCCTTTTAAGGGCTGTTAAAGGCCCACCCACAGACATAGGAACACCCAAACACACATACTTATCTAATCTCCCTAAATCTCCCGGAGGCTAGGGGTAGGGGGGCCTCTCTGCTTCCCAGTTAGCTCAGGAGAAGGCAGGGTAGGGGACTGGGGAGTAGCGATCAGCCTTAGCCCCCACCGCCTCCCCCCACACTGGGCTGATCCCTGGGTCCCCGTCACTCCCACACCTGGCCTCCCCAGCTGCAGGGAGGGAACGGGTGTGCTGGGCAAACATCCTTGCAGCTTCCTGCTGCTCCCCCTCTGAGAAAACAGACCTCTTCCTCCTGCTCCTTCTTCTCCCCCACACCCTCCCAGCTGGGGCTTCTCTGGGATCCCAAGCCAGTTCTCTCTAGAGAAGCCAGACATCCCTTCCCCTTAGCCAGAGGAAGGAGGGGACAGCACACAGACCCAGTGTTTCCATCTAGAGAAACGACCTGCTCTCCCTCTGGTCCTTTATCCCAGTTCTTGGAGCCCAGACCCTCTCTCTCCTAAGCGCCAAGGGGCTAAAGGGCCACAGAGTACAGTGGCTCAGAGTGGCCCCATCAGAAACTGTGGGAGAGTGGGAGGGGCAGGGAGGAGATGCCCCCCACATGAGACAGGAAGGGCAGCCCTCTTCTAAGGAGACTCTCTGAGAATCACATAAACTGAACTGCGACATCATAAAGATATCCTCATAGAAAGAAAAATAAAGCAGCCCAGCCACCTCCAAACACTCTTGTCTTGACTTTGTGCACTCCCTCTCCTGTCTGTCCAAGTACATGCGTATTTCTTGCATAGTTGTTTTCAGGGTGAGCATATATTTTGCTTTCTGCACAGAGCAACAGAGCACACAGGTTTTCCACATGATTTACGGCCCGTTTCTGGGTTTTTAAGGAGAATAGTGAATATCCTGCTCTCCATTTTCCAGACCGAGAGGCATACAGACACCATCCCTACCCATCCTTAACCCTGGAAACATTTTCCTATCCCCATGCAGAATGAAGAAGTTGGGGTAAGGGTTGGTATGGGATCTCAGCTGGAAGGGACCTCAGATATGGAACTGGAGCCCCCAGAGAAGGAAAGTGACTTGCTTACGGTCACAAGGCAACTCCTAGCTGAGCAATTCTCACTGTCTCCCCTATCCAGTCTCTGTGGATCAAGCCAACAATGAACTTTACATGCCAGGCATTGTGCTGTGTTAACCTTCACTTAATTTTCTCTCGAAATGCCTACGGTAATGCTATGGGGAAGGTTCTAATATTCCCATTTTTCAGATGAGGAAGCCAAGGCCCACAAGAAAAGTCACTTTTCTGAATTGCCCCGCTGACTGATTGCAGAAACAGAATTAAATCCCCTGATTTCCAGCCCAAGAGTCTTTTCTTTCCTTAGGCGCCCCGTCTTCTCCTGCTGCCGCTCCTGGGTCTGCCCAGGTGCGAGATCAGGAGCCTCCCCAGCAGGGCTTTTCCTCCCCAGTGTCCCAGTGCTGGATCCCACTATCCGATTGTGCCTCCTTTCCTGTGCTGGACCAAGGCCCAGATGAGCAGCTGGGGATGCGGGACTGAATGGAGCAGCAGGAGGAGGCTGCCGGTGGCCGAGTTCATTCAGAAGAAAGCCCAACTCAGAGCTGCCAAGGGCCGAGGGAAGCTTACCGCAGGGGTCTACCGTCCCCCTTGACTTCAAGGCTCTGAATTCTGACAAACCTCCTTCCCGGTGACAAGTGTCTTTTACCAACATCAAGAGGAGGTCTGGATCCCCCGGATCCTGCTGCTTTATTCCTGAGATCTGTGCCAGAACCATCCTTAGGAAGACCTGCTCCAATCTCTCCCCCATTTTACAGACAAAGAAACTGAGGTCCAGGGAGGACAGCCAGTGGCATGGACCAAGCTCACAGGGGGAAGCAGAGCCAGGACTAGAACCCAAGTCTCTGCTGCCGATGCAAGCCCTCTCCCCTTATGCCCTTGTCCTGTCTGCTGAATTATACTCCCTCTGACTGGGACAAGGGGCCTTCCTTAGAGTGTAGGGTGACCAGGATGTGCTGCCTAATGAGGAACAGGGAGACCTCAACCCCCAGGCCCCCTTGACTCCGGCTCCTGTCCCTTGGCTTGGTTCCTCACCATCGATCTAGTGGCCTGGGACAGTTTAGGTGGAAGTCCAAGATGCTGAAGTCCTCCAAGGACGTGGCTCTTGCCTGGCCCAGTTTATGTTAGTCCTGGGAGGTAGAGGTCAGGTAAAGACTCTCGTGCTTGATCACAGAGTGAGTGTGTGTGTATACAGAGAGAGAGAGAGATTGTGTGTGTGTGTATACAGGCATGCACATGCAACTGGTGGTTCGCTGAAGAGGGGGGCTCCCACTAGATCCCCCACACAATCCACATTTCATCTAGGCAGGCCCTTCTGAACCCAAATATTTTCTTCCATTCTAAGCCCATGCCCCTCCCCCATCAAGGCCTTAGGGCTGAGCCTGAGAGAGGGAGGGAGGGAATAAGAGAGAGAAGCCACGTTTCCTTAGGGAGGGAGGGGGAAGAGTGAGAAAGAAGAGAAAGACAAGCCCACAGTCAGACCTAGTCAAGAAGACAGGAAGAGGGAGACAGAATGTCAGCCAGACTCCAGGAACAGAGAGACAGAGCAGAGGTCTAGAGGCAGATGGAGAGAAAGGGCTCCCTCCTCCTGAGCCATCTCCCTTGCTGCCCTGACCGCCTCCTCCCAACCCCCAGCCTCAGGTCCCTCCCTGGGGTGGTCTCTGGGCCTGATTCCCAGGGGGCGACCAGGGCAGCACCCTGAAGTTTCCGGGCCTGGCTGAGAACCCAGGTCTGGCTCTCATCCCCAGGGGCGTCGGGTCTCAGGCACTCTGAACGCTCCCCAGTGCGCCCCCCCAGCGGAGATCCATCCTAAGAGCCACCTAAGCCCCAAGGGGGGCGCAGGAAAGGGCGCTGCCACTTTGCGCTCAGTCTGGTCCTGGAACCTGGGGTGGGTCGGGGTCGGCCAGAAGACATGGGAGGGGGGGCAGGATTGGTGTCTCTTGAGCTCAGATCCGAGGATCGGACGGCCCCCGATGCCTTGATGGCCCCTTCCCCCTAGAAGGTGGAGGCCAATGTATGCAAGGATTGAGCCCCAGGAGGGTCGCGCACTGGCCCAAGCTCCGAGGCTCAGGTCAGGCGGGGGTCCAAGGGAGGTATAGAGGGACCTACTCGCTAAATCTCGGAGCTCCAAGCACAGGTCGCTCCGGGAGATCCTGCGCTGAACTCCCTTCCCCGCTCCTGCCCAGTAATGTGTAGTCGGCCCTTCTGGGGCCCAGGCGCGCGGCGAAGAGGGGTGCCCAGGGGTGGAACTGGAACAGAGACCCTTCATCTTACCGCATTGTTGAGGAAGTCCGACTCGTTCAGATCCCCCAAGTCCAGGAAGCTGGATCCGGGGAACAGCCTGTCGGCCGGGAAGGGTTCCAAGACGGCGTCCATCGCGGCCGGCTCCCGGGACCCCCTTCGACTGGGCTTCCCTCACTCCAGGGCGGCGGCGCGCCCAGTCCAGTGCTCCTGCCTGAGCGCTGGCAAGCGGGTGGGGGGGCAGGTCCGGGGCGAAACCCCGGGGGAGGGGGCAGGCGGAGGCGGCGCGGCCCCGGGTGGGGGGCGCAGGGGGCGCAGGGGGCTCAAGGGGCGCGGGGGCCTTAGGCAGCGGCTAGAAGCGGGCTGGGCTCAGGGGCCCCAGGCGCACCGTGGGCATTTAGCCGACTCCACCTCCTCCTGCTCCTCCCGGGGCACAGCTGGCTTCCATGGGGAGCCCGGGGGTGGGGCTGAGGGCTTGAGGAGCCCCCGGACAGGGTGGGAGCCGGGGCGGGGGAGCTAAGCGCTCCCCCGAGATTGGGTGGCTGTCGGCCGCTCTGCTGTCTCTGCGTCTTCCTCTGCACAGGTTCTGTCACTTTCCTCTCTGTGAAACCGGGAACCCCTGGCAGGCTAGCCCAGCTGGCCAAGGCGCCACGCCCCCCACATCAATATTCACAATAATTTAATATTAATGAGAAGAGGGCGTGGCTTGGGAAATCCTCTCTCCTTTTTTAAAGAGACATCTGCAACTTCGTCTCTCTTAGCAATCTCTCTCCTCTGAATGCTCAAGGTGGGGGCTTAAAGCAACAATAGTCCTGGAACATTGACATTTTGTTAAGGCCTCACCAACCACTGTCTCGTAAATTGCTGAGGGAGCTATTTCCATCCTTCCAGCCTTATGCTAAAGCCTGCATCAAACCCAGTCAGGGAATTCCGCTTCACGGTCCCCTCAGCAGATCTCCCCTCAACGGAGGAGATTTTCAGTTTTTTTTTTTAAATATGGAATTTCGCTCTTTTTGCCCAGGCTGGAGTGCAATGGCACCATCTCGGCTCACTGCAACCTCCGCCTCCCAGGTTCAAGCGATTCTCGTGCCTCAGCCTCCCAAGTACCTGGGATTACAGGCACGCTCCACCACGCCCTGCTAATTTTTGTATTTTTAGTAGAGACGGGGTTTCACCATGTTGTCCAGGCTGGTCTCGAACTCCTGACCTCAGGTGATCCACCTGCCTGGGCCTCCCAAAGTGCAGGGATTACAGGTGTGAGCCACTGTGCCCAGCCGATTTTCAGCTTTTAACTCTCATTTCTCATCTCACATGTTTCTTCCTCCAGGAAGCCTTCCTTGAACCCCCAGGCTGGAGCAGTTACCACCGGTATACACCCACAGGACATCATGCGCTCACCTCCACTGTTTCCAGTCTAATGTGGTATTGTGTTTGTTTGCTCACATTGTGTTTGTGACTGCACTGAGCTGTGAGACTCCTCAGGTCAAGGACTGTCCCCAGCTTTCCTGTGTGTGAAAGGGCTGGGTGAACAGCCAGAGATAGGCGAGGAGAAGCTCCTCGATTGTCAAGTCCCGTCCCCCTCAATGGTTCTGAAGAGCAGGAAGTTGGAGAACAGTGGTTCTGGAATCTGAATGAACCAAGGTGCTGGCTGGCTGCACACTCCACAGTCACCAGACACTCCCAGGGCCCCTGGATCCTTCATCTAAGTGGCTTGCTCCTGACTACAAACTTAATCTCTTGAAAGGGCTGATAACAATTGCCAAGCACCTGAACAAATGGAGGAGGTTCAGGAAGGCGCTCCCCTCAGAGGGCTGGGCACACTGTTTCCTGCCCAGTAGTCATTAATAGGATTAAGTGTGTCCTCCCTGTCTGGGGCGTTTAATTAGCTCAGGAACCAAAAGGCCTTTAAGAAGTAGAGATGTCATTGCAGCTAAGCCATGGATGTCACCAAAATTACTCTCAGCGCCAGGTGGGAGAAGGGTTCATACCGAGGCTGAAACAGCAGTTGTTTGCTCGCCTGGCAGGCGGGCAGGCACGTGGCTTTTCTCCACCTTATGATCTAGTTGACATAGTTCTGGAGAGTGAAGTTCTGACCTTCCAGGCTGTCATATGACTGTTAGCTGCCAGGCCTCCTGGAGAATTTGCTCCTGAGAAGGTAGGATTATAACCCATGCCCTGGGGACCAGTTCACCAGCCATGCAACTCCAAGAAGGAAGGCTGGGCCAAAAAAGAAATCAATTCACTTTCACAACAGTGGCGGGTAGAATTAAGGTGCTGGGACCATGGGTGTCTTCCCCAAATGTGTCACATCTGGCCAAACGGGCACCATTCAAACACAGATGTGGTGGGTCCTTCTCAGGGCGAGGGGAGGGGGTCTCCGGCGGGGTGAACAAGCTGTGGTCATGAGGGAGCTCCAGCAGCAGGTGTCTGGAGTCCTGGCTACTGAGCTGGAGTCCCTGCAGGCCCCCAGGAGGAGCAAAAGTGCCCCCCTGCCTTGGTTGGAAATTGTGCCTGCATTCCTCCCAGCCTGCTCTGTAATTAGAGACACAGGTACCATTTAAGTGATTGGGGAAGATTATATAGTTTTAGATAAGTAGGATTAGAGTGTCCTCTCTTTCTTTATTCTTATCCAGGTGAACATCCCAGGAAACCATTGAAAATAATCTTGGGGAGACATTCTGGTTCTGGCAGCTTCTGCAGAGTCTGAGAGGCAGGATCTCCCAAGAGAAATCCTGGGGAAAGGGGTGGCAGAGGGAGGAGGGGAGACCAGGCAGGGTAGAGCCGGGCACACAGAGGAGTGTGATCATTTTCTTTCTGGAATGAAGAGGATGGTAAAGTCCAGCAGAGATGAGGATGACAGCAGATTCGTTCACATGTTCTACAAGCATTATTGAATACCTACTGTGAATGGTTCCCAGACCAGGCGCTGGAGACATGGTGGCGATCAAGAACTTAGATCCCAGAGTAAATGTGGGTGCACAGGGGTGAGTGAGTGGGTGGAGGAAAGTATGGGTAAAAAAATGTTAAGAAGATGATTAAAAATAAAATAGTGTGATGTGACCCTGTGGGTATGGAAGGCCTCTCTAAGCAGGCCATGTGTGAACTGAGAACTGAATCAAGAACTGGGGTCATTTATGGGTCAAAATGCAGGGAAAAGCATTCTAGGCAGAGGGAATAGCAAGTAGAAGAGAAGGAGGAGGAAAGCCTGGCTGGGCAGAGCAGGCAGTGGTGCAGGAGTGAGATGATGAACGTGAAACCCTAATGCCTAACACACACCCTGCACTTACGGCCACACTGAAGCCCAGGCTCTATTCTGTGCCAGGACTGGAAAGAACGGTGCCCACCTGAAGCCTTCTGTAGGGTGTGGTCAGCCACACATCCCTTCTCTCTTGTCTATTAAAGATTTTCCAGGAGAGGAAATGAGATGGCTTACTGGGTCTTGAGTCTGCGTTCTGACCCAGCAGGGAGGGTTTGCTCCCTCCCTCCCAGTTCCACAACCCAGCCCCCCACCCAGCCCCCTCCTGTACATCTGAAGGAGTCAGGGGATGAAGGCCCAGGTTGGCTCTGCAAACACCACCTCCACAGGCCCAAACACTGCAGGTCATGTAAAGCACTCACAGCAGCCCCTTCTGTAAAGGGCTCAGGAACACCTGGCTGCTGCTTTCCAGGAGCTGTTCCAACTGCGAAGCAAAAGCTTCATGCATAAAGACGTCCCAACACAGTCAATGATGCACAAAAGAAAGAGGACAGAGAAAAGCTTCTTGCCTGTTCCACACACTGAAGATCAGGCAGAGAGAGAGACTCCTGCCAGGCTGAGCTATGAGCAGAATGTGTGTGTGTGTGTGTGTGTGTGTAAAATCACTGCCCTTCACTAGGTCTCAGTTTCCATAGCTATAAAATGGGCGAGGTGTTGATGCCCTCTAGGGTTTCATCCTCTCCAAGGATCTTCCAATGCACCCTTTCCAGGACAGGGCCTAGGGAGCAGGGGGTAGGGGTCAGGGGAGAGTGAAAGGCCTCCCTGCTCAGGAGGCCTGGCACTTTGATTTTCCAGGCTTCTGCCCAGAGCCTGCCAGAGGGTACAAGGCAGGTGTTTACACTCGGCAGGCAGGCCCTGGGTGACGGTAATAAGGTCACCCAAAGTAAACCTGTCTTGTTTGCTGGTTGTAAAGGGAAAAATGCTTTGGCACACTCTAACAGGAACTTCTGAGAAATGAAAACATATTCATCCTGGAGATTAGACTGACTTCCGGGGGTGCAGACGGGGCCCTTTGTTCTCTTGCAGCTCCCTAAAATGGGCTGCATGGCTGTTTTCCCTGTGCCCCCCACTGGGGCTGGACATGGAGCCTGGGGTGGCGCTCTGCCAGGAGGCAGGGTGGGCTTCACACCCCCAGCTTTCACTCAGCTTAAGGCTCTCTTTTCCACCCCTTTGGCCTGTGAGCCCTTCCCACCCCACCCTGAACCATAAAAATACTGGACGTTTATTAGTACTTGCTTTATGCCAGCCACTAAATACTTAATATTATCTTGTTTAATTCTTGGAACAAGCTTGTGAGATAAGTATTGTCTTTCACTGATTCTGAGATGCACATTTCTTCGCACGTTTTAACATCTTGGAAGTCAGAATGTGTCTTACGATTGATGGTATGTCGTAGTTTAATGGATGATGCTTTTTTCCTTCCTAATGTACATAACATAATGGTGCATCATGTAATTGATGACACCTTAGAATCGACATGATATTATCATCTCCAATCTGCAGATGAGAAAACCAAGGCTCAGAGACTTTATATGACTTCCCTCTTCTTTGTTTTACAGAAAACCCAGGCCTGGGGCCATTGGAGGCTTGCCTTAGGTTGCCCAGCCTTATGAGGCAGAGATAGGACTGAAACCAGGGCCTCCCGGCTCCGCACCCAGGGCCCTTTCCACTCACCCCAGATGAACTGAATTTACTCACTGGGGAGCGGCAGGAGCTGAGGGGGAGGGCCTTCCTCCAGGGCCTTCCACAGCAGCGAGTGAATCACCAACCACCCTGCCTTGGAGAAAGGCCTTAAGATAGATTTTTTTTCCTCTTTAAATTCTCTGAAGACTGAAGTTCCTTAAGGACTAAGAAAACACTTGCCTCCCTTCCAGCTCCTTTTCCTGGTAATTATTTTTGCTTCTTTTTCCCTGAATTTCTGCTCTGCCGTCCCAACTTTGGACTGGAAGCAGGCCCGCCCCTTGGCCCTCTGTCTGCCTGCCATCTGGGAAACAGCTCCACCCGCTTCCTGCTTTGCTCTCCTCCTGGTCTCAAGTCACCCTTCTCCCCCTCCAGCCTGAATCACCTGCTCCAGCTTCGCTTCTAGACATCTCTAGAACGCAGCCACCTGGCTCCCTAACCGGAAGACACGCTCTCAGGCGTACACCACGCCCTCCATCTCCCTCGTTCTCAAAGTCTAGAGTAATGGGAGAGAAACCAGCAAAGCCGCTTATTTCCTCCTCTTGAGTCCTCATATTGTTGGGGGACACTCCCCTACAAATCTTGCCCCACCTAGGGCTGGCAGGGCTGGAACTATGGGGCTAAGAGAAAGGGCAGGGGCACGGAAAGCTGGTGGCCTGATTCTGCCTACCACCTCCTGCTCTTGCCAAGCACTTATCTCCCCAGTGCCCCGCCCCCACCCAAGGCTGAAGTAGCTTGTCCCCAGGAGGCAGGGAGGCTTTGCTAAATGCATCCAGTCACCCTGCAGTTCACTGGGGACTGGTAACTGTCAAGGTTAAGCCAGGGCCTCAGATTCTTCCCTGAAAAAATGAAGGTCTTAGCTTGGTCTCTGAAATTCCATCCTCCCAGCTCTGAAACGCAAAGATCTTGACTCCTTCTGCCCAGAAAGCAAATATGGCCTTTGTGTGTGAGGAGTCTGAGTGTCCCCTGGGCAGCGATTGGCTGGGAGCTAGGTGTGCATACCGCCCCCTCCCTCCCCGAGGATGTCTGGAGGTGTGAATCCAAGTGTGCAGCTTCCACCATTTGCACAAGTGTATGCCGGAGCTCACACCTAGGGGCGGGGCGGGGCTCTGCCTCTCTGTGCGCGTCCATGCCAGCGCGTGCGGCTGCAAATTGGTTTCCATCTTCTCCCAGTGGGCAGCAAGGCTGGGGGGGAGACTGAGTGGAATATTAATTGTGCTCTTGCACGTGGCCCAGCTCCATGAATGTGGTGGTCGAAGGGAGCAGCCTGCAGCTATGCGGGGAATGAGGGAGAAGCCACAGGAGCAGGGCTCCCTGGGGTTTAAAGCCATGCTGGGAGGAGGCAGAGGCTGAGACCCAGAAGGGTGGGTGGCAGTGGGAGGGGGGAGAGCTTCTGAGGACAAGGATCTGGGGACAGCAGGAAACGCCAGCTAGGTTGAGGGGGATTCCCACGTTTGCCTAACTCAGATGTTCGATAAATATTTGCTGAATGATTGAAGAGCTGAATCCTCACATGCCTGTGAGATCTAAGGATACCTCTTCTGTGAGTGCAGACAGAGTAGGAGGAAGGATGGAAATGGGCACATATTAAGCACCTGCTGTATGCCAGCCACTCTGGGTGGCACTGTCAAGCATTTCATTTTATTTCAAACTCACAAAGACCCTGGGAGATAGTCTTACCCCCACGTGGGGGAGGGGCCCACTACACACATATCCTCTACCTCCACCTGCCATCTGGCCCCTTTAGGAAGGTCCGGGGAAGCAAAGCTGGCTGCTTCTGAGCGGCAGGCCTATTTTTAACTTAATGGACACTCTAGGTTTTGTAAGTCATTGCTTTACCTTCTTTGCTTGGGCTGTGAGGAAGCTCAGAGATGAATTTGCTGAGGTCCTCTTGCAATAGAGTCTCGTGGAGGTTCGTTTCACATGCTGCGTCCTGCCTTCGTCTTCCGTTTGTTCCCCTCCTCCATATCCCTTTCCTCTATTAGCAACATCGAATTCCATGGTCTGTAAGTTTCTCAAATGCCTTTAGAAGGGAGACAGAGAAATGCCTACATAGTTTTGCCTTTATAGGTGAAGTGAAGGAGATTCAGAGAGGTTATGTTATTTGTCCAAGGTTACACAGCTATTAAACCAGAGTATTGGGAATTTGATCTGGCCTCTGACTTCATCTTTCTGCTGCATCAGACTCTGGGATTGGATAAATTGCATAGTAACCAGGGGGTTTTCCGGAGAGTTGGGGAGGAGGCTGAGGCCTCAGCCTTTACCTCCCACCGGCCCCTCACCCAGGCTCCTCTTTTTAAGGAGAGGTCCAGGTGGGGGCTTCCATCCTTCATCATACACAGAGTGGGGACCATCCTCAGGGACCAGCCCCAGCCTCTGTGGCTGAGCAGAACAAACAGAAACCCAGCAGGCTTGGCCTTGGCAATCACTGGTTAAAGCAAATATATATTCCAGGTGCTCTGAGGAACATTTTGGGAGCCTCCAGAACTGAAGTGTGAACCAACTCTCTGGAGAAAAATGAATGGATGCAGGCCCAGAGGAGCCACATTTTTTCCTCGGCTCTATGGCAAGCAAGCATCAGGTATCCGCAGATGAGAGTGAGGGCCCAAGGGTGTGTATTCTGTAACCCAATCCCTCCAGTCGTCCATTCAGACCAGCCTGGCAGGATTCTCTCTCTTCTGGAATGAAGACTTAGGGTTTCCTGGGGAGGCTTTACTTGTACTCAGTGGAGAATTTTTTTTGAGATGTAATCTCGCTCTCTTGCCCATGCTAGAGGCAGTGGTGAGATCTTGGCTCTCTGCAACCTTCACCTCCTGGGTTCAGGTGATTCTCCTGCTTCAGCCTCCTGAGTAGCTGGGATTACAGGCGTGCACTACCACGTCTGACTAATGTTTATATTTTTAGTAGAGACGAGGTTTCACTGTGTTGGCCAAACTGGTTTTGAACTTCTGGCCTCAAGTGATCTGCCTGCCTTGGCCTCCCAAAGTGCTGGGATAACAGGTGTGAGCCACCGTGCTCAGTTGAATTTATTTCTTATAGG
Source organism: Ateles fusciceps (assembly GCA_036589455.1). Lineage (NCBI taxonomy): Eukaryota > Metazoa > Chordata > Mammalia > Primates > Atelidae > Ateles > Ateles fusciceps. The sequence goes on along the minus strand of JAZHEH010000681.1, from coordinate 16,049,369 downwards.
AGCTGGTATCACACACGTACCCTACAAACCTGGGGGACTTCCAGGGAAGACATAGAGAATGAGTCTCATCTAGAGAAAAAGGGAGGGTTGTTGTTTTGAAGGCTGCAGCTGGAAGCAGCTCGGAGAATGACAATCTCTGACCACCCAGGGGAGACTGGTTGAGAGACACAGAGCCAGTGACAAAAGACTCTGCTCCTTGGGGATGTCCAGATGCACCCCAGGGTCTTCAATGTGGGGATGCCTTCAAATACCAGCATGCATGGCTTGGGAAAGAAACAATCATAGAAATATACAGTGATTTTCACAAACCGCCATTTATTGGGTCTTGTTGCTTTTCAATGCTCTGCCAGTTTGCAATGCATATCACAATCTTCTGAATCAATAGATCTCCTCTAAACCAAAATGACAAAGACCAACAATCCAATTAAAATATTGGCAAAGAATATGAATGACAAACCTTGTATGTTTATACAATATGGCATCGATCAAGTCCCAGAATCTATGCTAAACACATCCTATGAGTTTCTCTGTCTTTTTTTGTTTTTGAATTTTTATCGATGCCAAGATGAGTTTTCTCACTTACGCCTTACCATAGCCCTTGGAGACAGGTACTAGGATTACTCTGTTTTATTAAAGCCCAGAGACATGAAGTAAGTTGACTGAGATCACACAGTGACTTGGTCTAACTTCCTAGTCCACGATCTGGAGGCATGAGTTGAGATGACAGCACTGCTTACTGGAATCCAGGGTCTCAGGAAAACCTGGTGGGAATGAGGGAGGGAAAATGACAGAGGGATAGCTGGCTGAGGTGGAATTGCATTACCCAGGAACTTGCGAAGAATCCAAGAATCCTCAGTCCTAGGTAGAAGTTTGTGTGAGTGTCTTTTTCAGTTTCTTGAACAGATAATGTAGTCAGTTGGGTTAAAACATTAAAAAGAACGACAAAAAGTAATCCTTTCATCTCTGCATCCTATATCCTAACCACTAGGTTCCCATGCTTTAACCAACAGATAATCAATTTTATCACTTTCTTGGGCATCTTTCTATGGTATGTGTGTGTGTGTGTGAGTGTGTATGCATATAGCTATTTTTCACTCTCTCTCTGTTTTGTTTTTGTTTTTTAAGAGACAAGGTATTTCTCTGTCATCCAAGCTAGAGTGCAGGACTCAATCACAGCTCACAGCAGCCTCAGGGACTCAAGCAATCCTTCTGCCTCAGTCTCTTGAGCACTACAGGTGTGCCCAGCTAATTTTCAAATTTTTTGTAGAGACAGGGTCTCGATATGCTCTGGCAACAGAGCAAGACTCCGTCCCCGCAAAATTAAAAAATAAACAACCAAAGAGCATTCGGCAAAAGCTGGTTGGATGCTGGATTGGCTGGTGTGGAGGAAGTCTGAAACCGTGGCTCACCTGTACTGGTGTTCGTGGTGGAGGTGACAATGGCGCACTCTAGGCACAGGACTGGATGCTATGCCCAGCTGAAACCCTGGCATTCGGGCCCAACCAGGAAAGGGTTAAGTTTGCTGGAGTTTTGTATATGAAATGGCACCAGGAGAAAAAAAAAAGTGCAGACTAGCAATTGAGCCCAGGCTGGTCTCGAGCCCCTGGCCCCAAGTGATTCTCCTGCCTTGCCTCCCAAAGTGCTGGGATTATCACGCATGCGCCACAATACCAGGACTCTCTCTCTCTCTTTTTAAATTGAAAAGTATTATACACACTGTTCTGCATCTTTTTCCCCCGCTTAATCTATTTTGAAGATCTTCCTGTATTAGCACATAGAGAACTTCCTCATTCTTTTTCTTTAAATAGCTGCATAGCCACCCATTGTTTGAATGTACCATCATTTATTTACCTGTCCCCAACGAATGGACAATTGGATTGTTTCTAGCTTTTTACTATAACAAACAGTGCTGCAAGGATAGACTTGTTCAAGCACTGCATGGTGGATAAATTCTCAGAAGTAGGATTGCTGTGTCCAAGAGAACGTGCATTTGTAATGTTGGTAGGTATTCTCAAATATCTTGTACCAATGTATACTCCCATCGGGAATACACGACACTGCTGATTGTTCTATAGTCTCTTAAAGAAACGATATTATCAAACTTATGGAATTTTCTAATCTGATCAATAAGAAATGGTTTCCAGTGTATTTTGTTTATTTATTTTTTGGTGACAAGGTCTTGCTGTGTCACCCAGGCTGGAGTACAGCAGCACAGTTATGGCTCACTGTAGCCTCGATCTCCTGGGCTCGAGCAATCCTCCACATCAGCTATATGAGTAGCTGGGACTACAGGCATGTGCCACCATGCCTAGGTAATTTATTATTAGTATTTGTAGAGACTTGGTCTCACTATGCTGCTGGGGCTGGTCTCAACTTCTGGCCTCAAGTGATCCTCCCACCTCAGCCTCCTGAAATGTTGGGATTACAGGTGTGAGCCACTGAGCTCAGCCTCCAGTAAATTTTAAATTTGCATTTATCTTGAGTAGGATTGAGCATCTTTTTAGATGTATTAGGACAATTTATGTGTCCTTTTCTGTAGACTATGTACATTCCTTGACCTTTAAAAATTGGTGGCTGGTCTTATTGATTTCTAGAAGCTAAACTTTATATGTTAGAGATACTGCTTTGTGATTTGCAAGGGAAGTGGGGCCACAGTTTGCATCCTCCTGGGAAGGTCTGCAGAGATGGATTCTTCCTCACTTCTCTCACCATCTCATGCAAGCCTTCCCGTCTATTCAAAGAGCATTTATTGGCCAGGAGTGGTGGCTCACGCCTGTAATCCCAGCACTTTGGGAGGCCAAGGCGGGTGGATCACCTGAGGTTAGGAGTTCCAGACCAGCCTGACCAATATGGTAAAACCCTATCTCTACTAAAAATACAAAAATTAGCAAGGCGTGGTGGTGTGCACTGTAATTCTAGCTACTCAGGAGGCTGAGACAGGAGAATTGCTTGAACCCGGGAGGTAGAGGTTGCAATGAGTCAAGATTGCACCACTGCACTCCAGCCTGGGCAACAGAGCAAGACTCCATTCCCCCCAAAATAAAAAAAATTAAAAAATAAACAACCAAGAGCATTTATTGAGTGCCTCTTGTATGCCAGGATCAGTGCTGAGGCCCCTGAGACCAGAGGTGAATAGACAAAGCCCTCTGGCTGCTTGCAATCTAGTGGAGGAGCCAGATCTGTAATCAGGCAGGTGTAGTCCAGTGTGAGATAAACTGGTAGTTCACGGATTCAGAATGGGTGTTCCAGGAGCACTGGGGGAGAAGGCAATAGCCTCTGCCTGTTGCAATAGCTCTGACATCCGTCTCCACCTGGGGGCTGCGTTGCCCACCTCCCTTGTCTCTGTGGGTTTCAGCCCTCAGGCCCTGATTGCAGAAAGCTCTGTTCCAGGAGAGATATCTCCCTTGGCACATATTTACCGAACGCTTACCACACGCCCATCCTCCCTGCCCCCCATCGTGTGTACTCTGCCTCCACCCGGCTTCCTTCCCTGCCCTGTGCTGGTCCTCAGCAGCTTCCACTTTCCCTGCCATTGCCTGCCACCTGTTTTGAGTGTGCATTCCCCCGCTGCTCAGAGGGATCGTCAGCTCCTTGTTAACAGGAAGGGAGACTTTCCCCTTGGGTCCCCTCCCCTTGGCGCTTGGCATCTGGTGGCATTCGGCAAAGGCTGGTTGGATGATGGATTGGCTGGTGTGGAGGAAGTGTAAAACCGTGGCTCACCTGTACTGGTGTTCATGGTGGAGGTGAGAATGGCGTACTCTAGGCACAGGAATGGATGCTATGCCCAGCTGAAACCCTGGCATCTGGGCCCAACCAGGAAAGGGTTAAGTTTGCTGGAGTTTTGTATATGAAATGGCACTAGGAGAATAAAAAAGTGCAGACTAGCAATTGAGCCCTGTCTCATCCTGGTTCAAATGACATTGTCTGCGCTTCCCCAGCCTTGCCTCCTGCACTAATTACAGACCTTCCCTGGGGAGGAAGCTGGGGCCAGGAGGTCTTCATTACAGGCTCCCTTGCTGGAGAGCAAACCCCAATGACCAAACCAAGTCTCTTGAAGAGAGGCCCAGGGCTTCCTATCCTGAGCTCCCTGCTGCCTCCTGGCTGGGAAAGGGTTAAGAAGCTGGCCTGGAATGGAGCCCTGCATCCAGATTTAATCACAAGGAGCACCCCCTATGCTAAGGTGTCCTCCTGGCTCCCCTTGCCAAGGACTGGGCCCCCTTGTCTCCTCTCGCCCCGCAAGATGGCCACTGCCAGGGCTGTGTCGGGGCCTCCCCACTGTGGTCGCCTGCTGGCCGCCTCTCCCTGTGGCCTTGCGGAGACTGAGCCTTCTTTAATCTTCCATTTATCCTGAGGCCTCGCCCCTCTGAGATAGTCTTTGATGTGGGGCCTGCTCTAGGGGGAATCATGGGTTTCTGAGGCCTGGGCTGGGCTCTGCCCACTACCCCCCAGCCCAGGCAGGCCCCAGAGAGAGGTCTCCCACCATCAGGGCCAGACCCAGAGGGTGACCTTGGTAGTCCAGATAAAAGTTTGAGACCCTGCTGTTCAGGCAGATGGAGGGGCTGTTGCCCCACACCCCAAAGTGGAGCAGAAGGCTCAGGAATAAGATGATGATGATGATTATTTTTGAGATAGAGTCTCGCTGTGTTGCCTGGGCTAGAGTGCAGTGGTGTTAACTCACTGCAATCTCTACCTCCCAGGTTCAAGTGATTCCCTTGCCTCAGCCTCCCAAGTAGCTGGGACTACAGGCACGCACCACCACGCCCGGCTAATTTTTTGTATTTAGTAGAGATGGGGTTTCACCATGCTGGCCAGGATGGTCTCGATCTTGACCTCGTGATCCACCCGCCTCAGCCTCCTAAAGTGCTGGGATTACAGGTGTGAGCCACTGCGCCCGGCCCAAGAGCTTTATTATTATTATCACAAATTACACCAGTCTCCCCCATGAGCTGGCGAGCACCGAAACAACAGCAAGAACAATGGCAATAATAGCAGCGACCATTATTGCATGCCAACGAAGCTCCTGCACCAGGCAAGGCATCCTCCATGTATGACATCATTTAATTCTCTTTTTTATAAGGTTTTTTTTTTTTTTTTTTTTTTAGAATGGACCCTCACTCTGTTGCCCAGGGTGGAGTGCAGGGTTGCGATCTTGGCTCACTACAACCTCTGCCTCCCAGGTTCAAGTGATTCTCCTGCCTCAGCCTCCCCACGTAGCTGGGATTACAGGGCCTGCCGCCCGCATCCGGTTAATTTTTGTATTTTTAGTAGAGACAGGGTTTTGCCATGTTGGCCAGGCTAGTCTCGAACTCCTGATCTCAAGTGATTCGCCTGCCTCGGCCTCCCAAAGTGCTGTGATTTCAGGAATGAGCCACTGCTCCGAGCCAACATCATTTAATTCTACGTAGCTGTATGTATCATTTCAAAGGGGAGGAAAATGAGGGTCATTGACTTATTTGTATAACAAAACTTTATTGAGCTCCTACTATGTGCCAGGCACTGTTCTAGGTACAGAGGAGTAAACAAAATGGCGTATCTGTACCCTTAGGTACTAGTGGGAGAGACAGGTCATTAACAAATGTCAAATACAGGTAGTATCGGGTTGTATGATACAGAGACAGTGCTTTGAAGAAAAGAACAGTTGATAGTGACGGGGCCACTGTTTTGGACACCATGGTCAGGGATGGGCTTTTTTTTTCTTTCTTGAGGCAGGATCTCACTCTGTTGCCCAGGCTGGAGTATAGTAAACACGATCACAGCTCACTGCAGCCTCAACCTCCTGGGCTCAAGCAATTCTCACACCTCAGCCTCCTGAATAGCTGGGACTATAGGCATGTGCTACTGTGCCTGAGTTTTTTCTTTTTTTTTTGAGAGGGAATCTCTCACTCTGTTGCCCAGGCTGCAGTGCAGTGGTGCAATCTTGGCTCACTGCAACCTCTGCCTTCTGGCTTTAAGTGATTCTCATGCCTCAGCCTCCCAAGTCGCTGGGACTACGGGCATGGGCCACCATGCCCAGCTAATTTTTGTATTTTTAGTAGAGACAGGGTTTTGCCATGTTGGCCAGGCTGGTCTCAAACTCCTGACCTCAAGTGATCTGCCTGTCTTGGCTTCTAAAGTGCTGATATTACAGGTGTGAGCCACCATCCCTGGCCCATGCCTGGCTAATTTTTTTATTTTTTGTAGAGACGGGGTTTCACCATATTGCCCAGACTGGTCTCGAACTCCTGGGCTTAAGCCATCTGCCCACCTCGGTCTCCCATGTGCTGGGACTATAGGCGTGAGCCACTGCATCTGGCCAGGGACGGCCTCTGTGGAGAAGCTGGAGAACTGAGTGGCAGGAAGAAGTTAGCCATGTGTCCATCTGGAGAAAGTACATCCAGGAGGGGGAAAAGAAGGGCAAAGGTCAGAGGCTGGAGGTTCTTGTCTCGCTCCAGGTATAGCCAGGAGCCAGTGCATCCGACGAGGATGGGAAGAGAGGTGAACAGAAATAGGAAATGAGCTGGATACGGGAGCAGCGACTGGGTCACAGATGGATTTACTCCAAGCTGATGCCTTTGGAGGGTTTGAGCATGAGGCTGGTTTGATCTAGGTTATGTTTTGAATCTGAGACTCAAGACATGAAGTGTGGAGGTTAACCAGCTCAGGCTCCCAAGGCTAGTCAGTGGGGAAGTCGAGATTCAAATACAGATTCTGTCTGACTTGAAAACCTGTGCTTTTGCCATTATGCAGTTGGCCACCTAGAGGGGCAGGGACTGTGTCGTCTGCCTCAGTATCCCCTGTGCCCAGCAGAGAGCCTGGCAGAGGCTATATGCCCAATGCTTGGGAAGTGATGGATTCAGTTCTGGTTCTTCTACCGACCTGGGGAGTCATTTAAATCTGAGTCTCAGTTTGTTCATCCAAAAGTGGGGGGAGAAAAACAACACGTGTCTTGTTTGTAGGGCCCTGCCTGGTGAGGATCACATGAGCCCTAGTGTGTAGTGGGCTTGTGTGGTGTGAAGCGTCAGAAAATGCTCTGCTCTCAGATTTCATCTGTCCTTGACTCCCATGCAGGGCTCTTAACCTGGCTGCTTAGAGGCTCAGTCATTTCCCCTGCTCCCCTCCTTCCCTCTCTCCCTCCCTCCCCTCCCGCCCTCCTTCCCTCCCTTCCTCCCTCCCCCTCCTTCCCCACCCTCCCTCCCCTCCCTCCCCTCCTTCCCTCCCTCCCTCCCTTCCTCCCTCCCCTCCTTCCCTCCCTCCCTCCCTCCCCTCCCTCCCTCCTTCCTTCCTTCCTTCCTGAGTTTCACTCTTCTCACCAAGGCTGGAGCGCAGTGGAGCAATCTTGGCTCACTGCAACCTCCGCCTCCCAAGTTCAAGTGATTCTCCTGCCTCAGCTTCCCAAGTAGCTGGGATTACAGGCATGCGCCACCATGCCTGGCCTTCCTATCTGGGCCTCAGTTTCCTCTTCTATAAATGACTATAAATGGAGTTTTTGTTTTCATTCATTCATTCACTTAGTCACAGTCATCTCTTGTGAGTGCGATGGCACACATGTATATTCTAGTGGTACAGAAATTTAAATCAATGCTACCCTCAAGAAGCTGAAAGTGTCACAGGCATGGACGGTAATTTTTTTTTTTTTTTTTAGAGGCAGGGTCTTGCTCTGTCACCCAGGCATGGCTCACTTGAACTACTGGGTTCCAGCGACCCTCCCACCTCAGCCTCCTGAGCAACTGGGACTGTAGGCCTGAACCACCATGCCTGGCTAATTTTTAAAATTTTCTGTATTAAAATTTTTTCTATATTTGCTATGTGGTTCAGGCTTATCTTGAACTCCTGGCCTTGGGCAATTCTCCAGCCTCCCAAAGTGTTGAGATTACAGGTGTGAGTCACTGCACTTGGCCATAAATATCTTTATAGAAAGTACAGAAGTGGCTCCAAGGGGACAATGATCTACTCTGCTCTCGAGGAGAGGACAAGAAAATTTCACAGTATAGAAGGATCTTGATGTGATCTTGAAGGATGAGCAGGTGTTTTCTAGCTAGACAAAAAGAAAAAAGGGCATTCTGGGTAAAGGGAAGAACATGGCAAAAATCCTGGAGGTATGGCAGAGCCTGGCACCTTGGAGATGCTGCTAATTGTTGGATGTGGCTGAAAACTTAAAAAGGATGGGAGGGTGTAGGGAGATACAGGGCTGGAGAGAGTAGCCAGGGGCTAGATGATCAGGGCCCTTAGGCACTCTAAGAAATCCTACAAGTTATCCTGAAGGCAAATGGGAGCCACTGTTCAAATTTTTTTTTTTTTTTTTTTTTTGTGAAACAGAGTCTTACTCTGTTGCCCAGGCTGGAGTGCAGTGGTGCAATCTTAGCTCACTGCAACCTCCGCCTCCCAGGTTCAATCCATTCTGCTTCAACCTCCCGAGTAGCTGGGATTACAGGCTAGTGCCACCACGCCTAGCTAATTTTTGTATTTTTAGTTTCACTGTGTTGGCCACGCTGGTCTCGAACTCCTGGCCTCCAGTGGTTCGCCTGCCTTGGCCTCCCAAAGTGCTGGGATTGCAGGTGTGAGCCACCGTGCTTGGCCCCACTGTTTTACTTTAAGGAGGATAATGACACGATCAGATGCATTTTAGATCAACCACTCTGCTGTGGTGTGGACAGCAGATTGGAGGTGAGCAAGACTAGCCTGTGGAGTTCTGAGGCTCTTGCTGTTTTCCAGGCGGGATATGATGAAGCCTGAACTGAAGTTAACAATGGTAAACAGTTATCCTGCGCTGACCATGTGCCAGCCAGGCTCTGCACTAAACCCTTGCAGATATTATCACATTTCATCCTCAGAGCTACCCAGTGAGTGGGTGCTGTCATTATTATCACACCTGTATTACAGATGGGAATGGAGGCTCAGCCACACAGCAGATAAGTGGCAGAAGGAGGACTTAAATCCATCTGCCCTGCCTTTAGCACCCACTGGCCTACCCACTGTAATATTCTGCCAAATAATGAAGGCAGTGGGTGGAGACAAGGGCCTGGAGTCCCGTGCTGGTTAGGAAGTGAGCCCACCAGGATACTGGAGCCAGGAAGGAGAAGAAATCAGAGGCTTTAGCTCAGACAATGGGATCAACAGTGAATCTAGGCAAACCAGTAGGTTTTATGGTCCCTATACCTAAAGTCTAGGATTCTGGGACAGTGTCCAAGCCATGGAAGAGGATTCTGGTGTGTCACTGTCACTGTTACTGTTAATGTGGGCCTCCCCATGAGGGGGATGACACAGGCCAGGCTCCATCAGAAGTCTCTACCCACTCCCCGGCACGAGATCTGGAAAGGGGCGTGCCCATAAGTTTGGCCCATGTGAGAGCATTTTTTGTGGCCTTCGTTGTCTTTCCAGGACCCTCCTGTTCTCAGAGGGCTGACTGGTTTCCCCAAGGACATCAGGGAGGGCACTCCTATTGTGTCACATTGCTGGGTGGTCAGCTCAGCATGGGCCATCTCAGGGCCAGGCCTTGACCTTCACTTGCTGAGGTTGGGCTGGGGATACCCCATTTCCTTGGGCTCTGAAGACTCTCATAGAGGCAGTGTCCTCTGAGTCTGGCCTTTGAGCCAAAGCTGAGAAAATGGAACCTGCTCCCTTTAAGTGGCTTCCACCCAGCAGTGTGGATTCTGTTTGTGTGTTCCCGCCTGCGTGACAGTTTGTGATGCTGGCCTCCCCGGCTGGCCCTGTGGGTTTTTCCAGGCTCTGTGGTGGGCTGGGCCCGCTACGTCAGGAGGCCCAGGGGCTGTGCGTCTCGCTGCTGACGCACCTGCTGATTCACGCCGTGGCCTCCACCTGCAGCTTTGCGTTGCCCTCCGCAGGTCAGGGCATTGGTTTTCTTTCTTAATAAATAAAGCTGAACCTGATTCACAACTCAAGAGAGGCTGCAGCTTGTTCAGAGCCATCAGCGTTACCATGGCAACCGCATCGTCCATGAGCACTTGAAAATATTATCAACATTGACCCTGCATCCTCCCTCTTGCCTCACAGCAGCCTCGGGCCTCCATCGCTCCCTGGCTCTTAGAGTTCAGCCCAGGCGTAGGCTCTCCCAAAAGCAGGGGGTTGGAAGCATACACCCGAAGTTCTTACTCATCCTCATCTTACCCCGCCTGCCACCTGCACATCCTTCTGGAAGGAGCTGAGAAAATCCCTTTCATTTTGGGGCAGGCACTAGGAATAGACATTAAGCCGACATTTTGGAGGCCCCCCCCCACACGTTTTTTTTGAGCTGGATCTGACTGTATTTCCCAGGCTGCAGTGCAGTGGCATGATCTTGGCTCACTGCAACCTCTGCCTCCCGGTTCAAGTGATTCTCCTGCCTCAGCCTCTTGAGTAGCTGGGAGTACAGGTGTGCGCCATCATGCCCGCCTAATTTTTGTATTTTTAGTAGAGATGGAGGGGCCTCACCATATTGCCCAGGCTGGTCTCAAACTCCTGACCTCAAGTGATCTGCTTGCCTAGGCCTCCCAAAGTGCTGGGATTACAGGTGTGAGCCACCATGCCTGGCCAGAGCCCCCAAATTAACAATTTCATATTTATTTATTTAGAGGCAGGCTCTGTTATTTATTTAGAGACTTGGCTGTGTTGCCAAGGCTGGAGTGCAGTGTCACAATCACAACTCACTGTGGCCTCGACCTCCTGGGCTCAAGCAATCCTCCTACCTCAGCCTCCTGAGATGCTGGAACTACAGATGCATGCCACCACTCTCAGCTAATTTTTAAATTATTTTTTTGTAGAGACAGGGTTTTGTCACGTTGCCCAGGCTGTCACAAACCCCTGGGCTCAAGTGATCCTCCTGCCTTAGCCTCCCAGAGTGTTGGGATTACAGGTGTAAACCACAGCACCTGGCCGTGATTTCTTTCTTTCTTTTTTTGAGACAGAATCTGGCACTGTTGCTCAGGCTGGAGTGCAGTGGCCCCATCTCAGCTCTCTGCCACCCGGGATCTGCAACCTCTACCACCAGGGTTCAAGCAATTGTCCTGCCTCAGCCTCCCGAGTAACTGGGACTACATGTGTGAGCCACTACACCTGGCTAATTTTTGTATTTTTAGTAGAGACGAGATTTCATCATGTTGGCCAGGCTGGTCTCGAACTCCTGACCTCAAGTGATCTGCCTGCCTCCGCCTTCCAAAGTGCTGGGATTATAGGCATAAACCACCTCGCCCAGCCATGATTTCTATGGGGAGGATAAAATTGTGTGTTAGATACAGATGCAGAGATAATAAGGCCTAGAGTTAAAACGTATGTGAGGGTGCTCATAATAATAAAATAATAATAAGCATGTATTGAATACCCACCACCATTAGTCAGGTAGTGTACAAGTTGCTTCACACACCTTGTTTCCAGTCCTCTGCTGTAATTACTCACCTAGAGGCAAACTTAATTAACACATAAATTTTAATTAATTTAATAATAATATCTGGCATGTATTGAGTGCCAGAACTCTGCTAAGCTCTTTAACATTTAATTTTGCATGTGAAACACTGTGATTATCTTCATTTTACAGATGAGGAGACTGAGTTTTACAGAGGAGAACTAATGTGCCTGAGGTCATTCGGTTACCCAAGGATGGAGCTGCAATTTGGGGGTCAGGTCTGTCTGACAGGTGTCCCCATTATTCTGTAATAGCCTAAGGGTTTTTTGTTTGTTTTTCAGAGAAAGTCTCACTCTGTTGCCCAGGCTGGAGTGCAGTGGCACGATCTCAGCTCACTGTGACCTCTGCCTCCCGGGTTCAAGCGATTCTCCTGCTTCAGCTTCATGAGTAGCTAAGACTACAGGCGTGTGCCACCACACCCAGCTAATTTTTTGTATTCTTAGTAGAGACAGTGTTTTACCATGTTAGCCAGGATGGTCTTGATCTCCTGACCTCGTGATCCATCTGCCTTGGCCTCCCAAAGTGCTGGGATTACAGGTGTGAGCCACAGTGCCTGGCTCTAGCCTAAGGTTTAATTGAGGTTCAAATTATCTACTGGGCAGATGGAGACTCCAGGCTTGCCTAGTTTAGGAGGTTTCTTCCAAGGGCTTTGAGTGATATTTCTCCCCCAGAATGGTCCGTCCCTGATCACCCTCATCAGGGTCACCTGGGGAGAGTGACAGACTCTAGGTGCACCATCACCTATTGTATCAGATTTTTGGATGTGGGCCCCAGGATTCTGCATTTCAGGCAACTCACCAGGTTGAACTCTAATGTTTGAGAATTTAGGGTTAGCTGCCCTCCTGAAGAGCAGGGACCATGACTTCTCTGAGACTTCCCCAGAGACAGGCACATAGGCTACAGGCCTAAAAGTATTTGTTGAACCTGAATAAAGAATAAATGGGGCCAGGTGCGGTGGCTCAGCCTGTAATCCCAGCACTTTGGGAGGCCGAGGTGGGCGGATCACGAGGTCAGGTGATTGACACCATCCTGGCCAACATGATGAAACCTGGTCTCTACTAGAGATACAAAAATTAGCTGGGTGTGGTGGTACATGCCTGTAATCCCAGCTACTTGGGAGGCTGAGGCAGGAGAATCACTTGATCCCAGGAGGTGGAGGTTGCAGTGAGCTGAGACTGCACCACTGCACTCCAGCCTGGGCAACAGAGCAAGACTCCATCTCAAAATAAAAGAAAAGAAAAAAAAAGAATGAATGGGCCCCATTGAGTCCCCCGAGTCTTTCCAGAGACAAGTCCTCCCTTGGTCCTGAGAGTTTGTAATTTCCTCTTACTCCCCAACTCCCCACTACTCCCTGAGGACCCTCCACCCCCCAACCCCCCACCATGACCTATGGTGGAACTGCCCACCAGGCCCTGCCACTCCTGTGATTTCCCCTGCGACAGGAGCAGCAGGATGTATCAGTTGCTAAAATATTTGTTTGTTAACAGGAACAAAATCAGCCCCTTCAGCCAGCTTTCTAAGCAGATACCACCCTGACTTCCCAGCAAAATATCTGAGGTTGGCACCCACAGAGTGGAGAAGAAAGCTTGGCATCTCTTTCTCTGATGAGTTTTAAAGATAAAAGAGGCTTATTTAGAATAATAATAATAATAATCTGGGTATCTCTTGACACCAGATATCAGGTAATGAGACCCATAAGTGATGATACATACATATAACAGAATATTAAGCAGCCATTAAAAATTAAGAATTTATACATTCTTAATTAATAATTAAGTATAATTCTTAACTAAAAAAATTAGGAATTTAAATATTCGGCTGTGCACGGTGGCTCACGCCTATAATCCTTGCATTTTGGGAGGCCGAAGTGGGCAGATTTCTTGAACCCAGGAGTTTCAGGCCAGTCTGGGCAACATGACAAAACCCCGTTTCTACAAAAAATACAAAAATTAGTGGGGCTCGGTGGTATGTGCCTGTAGTCCCAAGTACCCTGGAGGGTGAGGAGGGAGAATTGCTTGGGCCCAGGAGGTCAAAGCTGCAGTGAGCCATGATCATGCCACTGCACGCCAGCCTGGGTGACAGAGAAAGAGCCTGTCTCATTAAAAACAAAAGAAAAAATAACAAAGAATATTTAATGATATGGGGAAATGTTCACCAAAATGCAAGAAAGCAGAGTATAATACTATGTATACTGGAAAGATGTTTGTGATGTGTGGTAGAGATACCAGTTGCTCCCCCAATATCCATTCTCCCCTTTTGCCATAGTAACAGAACCCCCCATTTAGATGAATAGCCTATTTCCCAGTGGCCATGGGACTACATTCTGGCTAGCAGGATATAAGCAGAAGAGATGCATGTGAATTCGGGGAACCGGGAAGTATCCCTCTTAGTCCATTCCTGCTGTTATAACAAAATTACCTTCGACTGGGTAATTTACAAACAACGGAGATTTATTGCTCACAGTTCTGGAGACTGGAAAGTCCAAAATCAAGGTCCCAGCAGATTCAGTATCTGGTGAGGGCCTGCTTGCAATGCTTCCAAGATGGTGCCTTCTTACTGCGTCCTCACGAGGTAAAATGGAAAACAGTTCCCTTGAGCCTTTTTGATAAGGGCACTTGTCTCATTGATGAAGGCTCTGCCCTCATGACTTAATCACCTCCTAAAAGTGCCAACTCCTCATATGGTCGCATTGGTGATAAGGTTTCAACATATGAATTTGAGGGGGATGTATTCAGATGATAGCCGTGTCCTTGGAGAGGAAAGCTGCTCTCTTCTTTGTTTCTTCCTTCTTCAGTTTCTGGAGTGTGGCTGTGAACAGCCATCTTCGGTCCTGAGGGGGGAAGCCATGTGTGGAGGATGGAGAGCGTCAGTGAGAAGGAGTCTGGTCCCTGATGGTCACGGAGCTGCAGAGCCAGCCTGGGCTGCTTACTGCTGGACGTCACTTACTAGAGAGAGAAATTAATAAGCTTCAGCTGCTGTTACTTTGGGTTTTCTGTTATTTGTAGCTGAAATAATCCTAATCAATATAAAATATGTTAAGTAAACAAAAATGCAAATTAAAAAGAGTATGAATTGTATGATTCCAATTTTATTTATTTATTTATTTGAGATGGAGTCTCCGCTTGTTGCCCGGGCTGGAGTAAAATGGTGCTATCTCGGCTCACCGCAGCCTCTGCCTCCCGGGTTCAAGCAATTCTCCTGCCTCAGCCTCCTGAGTAGCTGGGATTACAGGCATGTGTCACCACACCTGGCCAATTTTTGTATTTTTAGTAGAGATGGGGTTTCTCCATGTTGGTCCGGCTGGTCTCCAACTCTTGACCTCAGGTGATCCGCCCGCCTCAGCCTCCCAAAGTGCTGGGATTACAGGCGTGAGCCACCGCGCCCGGCCCCAATTTTATTTTATCTTATTTGATTTAAGTCTTTAACTCTTAACCCAGACAATTTTATTTTAAAAGATGTGTTTATATACATCCATACGTACGTAGAAAAAAAGGAAGGTTAAAAGCTAAAATGTTAGGAGAGATTATTTCAGGGAGCTGGGCCATAAGGATTTTATTTGCTTATTTATTTATCTTCTGTTTGCTTATCTGTATTTGCTAATTTTTCTATTTTTTAATTTTTACTTTTTGAGACAGGATCTCACTCTGTCACCCAGGCTGGAGTACAGTGGCACAATCACAGCTCACCACAGCCTCGATCTCCTGGGCTCAGGTGTTCCTCCTACCTCAGCCTCCTGTGTAGCTAGGACTTGGCGCCTGCCACCGCGCCTGGATAATTTTTGTATTTTTTGCGGAGACGGGGTTTCACCATGTTGCCCAGGCTGGTCTCGCACTGCTGTGCTCAAGCGATCCACCCACCTCAGCCTCACAAAGTGCTAGGATTACAAGGCTGAGCCACGATGCCCGGCCTCTAATTTTTCTTCAACAAAAGTGTATTACTTCTAAAATAAGAAAATATAATAAAAGGTATAAAGTATATGATTTTAATGAGATCCATATATACTGCAGTAATAAAAAATACCTGAGGCTGAGGCAGGTGGATCATTTGAGATCAGGAGTTCAAGACCAGCCTGATCAACATAGTGAAACCCTGTCTCTACTAAAAATACAAAAATTAGCCGGGAGTGGTGGTGTGTGCCTGTGATCCCAGATACTTGGGAGGCTGACGCAGGAGAATCACTTGATCCCAGGAGGTGGAGGTTACAGTGCCACTCCACTCCAGCCTGGGTGACAGAGTGAGATTCTGTCTCAAAATCAAAAAACAAAAAACCTTATTCTCAGAATGAAGGTCTGAAATAAGAAACAAACAAACAAATGTTTAAAAAAGGAAATAGAAAAAAATATGTTATTCATGATTCCATAGAAAAAAGACTAAAAAGAAGTGTTCTAAAGTAAATAGGGCATGAGAAATTGTTTAAAACATTTTGTTAAGGGGAATAAAGGTTATTCAATAATGTGATTCCATTGTGTTTGGTAAAAAAGAATAAAAAAAATAAATATATGCTAAAAAAAAAAGAACCAGAAGGAAATAAGCTGATATATTGGTGGTCTGGTTCCAAAGGAGAGATTTTAGTGATTCTTATTTTCCCCTTTATACTTTTGGTATTTTCTAAGTTTTTCTCTAATAAACCTGCACTAGTCTTATTTATTTAAACATGTGTTTACTTAGAGAAGTTTTAATAATACAGAAAAGCATGTTACAAAGAATAATAAAAACACACACATCCCCCAGTGCTCAAAATGAAAACGATTAATTTTTGTTATATTCAATTCCTGTCTTTAAAGTAATAAGCAGTGGGGGGCAAAGGGAGGAAAAATAAATAAATAAAGTAATAAGCAGTAACAGTAAAGTATGTCATCAAGATCATTAGAAATATTTAAATTAGGCCAGGTTCAGTGGCTCATGCCTGTAATCCCAGCACTTTGGGAGGCCGAGGTGGGAGGATTGCTCGAGCCCAGGAGTTTGAGACCAGCCTGGGCAACATAGCGAGACTGTGTCTCTACAAATAATAATTTAAAAATTAAATTAAATTAGACCTTGCCCTGTCTAGGACGGCCCAGGGTGATATTTTTGAGGGTAGGGGAACCTGCTCAGGGATTTTCAACTCCCTTCCGCCTTCAGCCAGAGGTTTGGCTCTGAGTGACTATTTCCAGGATGGGGGTGGCCTGGGTGCCAGGATGCCAGATTGTCTGGCACTTCCCCTGGAACATACAGAGGCCGGCAGGGCTGGAGGGGAGGGTCTCAGTGGAGCACTTCCCTCCTGAGGTCAGTTGGTGCCCAACTAGTGTTTACGAAGAGGGTGGGGCCTGAGCCTCCCAGCTCTGTGGCCTTTGCTCTTGGGGGTGCTGGCCCACCGCAGGCCACAAGCGAAGGACGGTGAAACCGCTGTCTCCCGAGAGGCTCAGAGGCCGGGCCGCAGCCTGGGAGGATTCTGGGAAGTGGGGGTTGTGCAGCTAAGTGATAAAGTCGTCAATGGAGTTTCTGGGGTCCAGAAAAAGAAGGAAGAAAGGGAAGAGGCAGGAACACTCACATTTACTAGGCACTTATGATAGGAAGGTATTGTGGCCATTTCACAGATGAGGAAACCAAGGCTCAAAAGCCTAATGATGTCACTCGCCTAAGGTCTCACAGCTCCTGTGAGTCCAGGGGTAACCTCCTAGTAGGTCCGCCCTTTCCAAGACTGCCCCTTGCTTCCAACACCTGGCACACATGCCGAAGGAGGAACAGGCCTGGAGGCCTGGGCTGGGCCACAGACTGGTTCTGCGAGTGATCTATCTATCTATGGGACCCCCCACCTTCTCGCCTTGAGCTCCAGGGGGTGAAACCCAATGTTTACATTCTCTTCTGTCTCTGGCCCCACCCCATGCAGCACTTTGAGGAATCGGAAAAGAACCTGCTGTTGTACCTGGAAAAAACAAACAAACAAACTCCTGGCCTGGAGTTTTTAATAAGATATGGTTGGCTGGCATTCTGGCTCTGCAGCATTCTGGCTATGTGATCTTACGCAGATTTCTGAACCTTTCTGAGGCTCAACAGCTTTATAAAATGGGGGATGCCGGCCGGGCGCAGTGGCTCAAACCTGTAATCCCAGCACTTTGAGAGGCCAAAGCGGGTGGATCACCTGAGATCAGGGGTTCGAGACCAGCCTGGCCAACATGGAGAAACCCTGTCTCTACTAAAAACACAAAAATTAGCCGGGCATGGTGGCAGGTATGTATAGTCTCACCTACTTGGGAGGCTGAGACAGAATTGCTTGAACCCGGGGTGTGGAAGTTGCAGTGAGACGAGGTCCCACCATGGCACTCCAGCCTGGGCAGAAGAGTGAAACTTTGTCTCAAAAAAAAGAAAAAAAAATGGGAATGTCGTTGTTGATGATAACAGACACATACCTCTTCCAGCAGTTGGAGGATTAAATGCAACAGTGCACAGGACACGATTCCCCGTTTTGCACACAGCCAGGCACAGAATGAACACTCAGGAGCAGCGCCTGGTGCTTGTGTAGCCCTGGTGACCTCTCCCACCCCAGCCCTGGGCCAGGATCCAGTCTTCACTCTAAAGTGGCAGGAGAGACTGTAAAACCTCCCCTCCCCTTCTCCGGTCCCCCCTGCTCTCCAAAGGTCCTCTGGCACTGCACTGCCCAGGCTATTATTATTGTTAACAATAACAATGACTGCTGCTCTCATTTATCGACCACTGACTCTGTGCCAGGTGTTGTGCCAAGTTTTCCTTTCTTTCATCGTCACTGCAATCGAGGCGGTACTATTAGTCTCTGTGTAATCTAGGCAAGGACACTGAGGTACAGCGAGGTTAAGTGACTTGCTGGGGTCACAGAGGTAGGGAGTGGCCCAGCTAGGAATCTCTGGAGGCTGGGAGAACTTGAGTGACAGAATGAAGTCATTCTACAGACTCAGCTGCACCAATTGCCAGGGCTCCTGGTCTGGGAGCCAGTGAGGATGATGGGAGGCTGCTAAGTTCTCTTCACGGTCACCCAAAGGGCACCCTGGTGGCCTGGCCACAGGACAGGGCTTCGGCCTACACTCGGTGCCCCTTGCTGCCACTCTACCCAGTGAGACTGCCTCAATCCACAGCTGCCGTAGGAGATGAGGACCGTGACTGTCTCCTTCCAGCTGGGGTGCCAGGTGGGGCCAGGCAGGAGATCAGGACCCAGGATCAGCATAGAAGAAATGGTTGGAAATGTTGAAAGGGCACCTGGGGATGGGGGAGGCAAACAAGAGATGAGCAGCAGCAGGAAACTGCTGCCTCCCACCAAGGGGGTTGCTCCCAAGGCTGGGGCAACAAAGGGAAGGGAGGAGGTTCAGGAGCCCAGGAGCTGGGCTGCCCAAGGGAGCTGGAGCCACGAAGGCGATGAACTCACAGCCAGAGTTGCCACCCAGATCTGGGGATCAGGAGGAATACCCAGACTTCTCTTCTTCCCCTGCCCCTCCCCATCTTCCTCCAGAACCTCAGAAACTTTCATTGGGTAAAACTAATCAGAAGCCAGTTGGCAAAGCGGGTCTGGGGCATTCGATTTGCTCTCCAAGATACTGAGCAGAACACAGGCAAGGAACAGATGTGACAACAAACCAAAATGACCAGGGCACAGACCTCTCCGGGGCTGCCTCCTGCTCCTGTGGCTGCCCCTCGCCTGCTTCAGGGCTCCTGCTGAGTAGGGGACGGTGGACTCTCGATGCTGGTGATCACATTCCCCCCCTGGAGTCCACCTGGGGCTGTGTCTCTTCTCCTCACCCCACTTGTTGGTGTCAGGAGACCCTAACCGACCAAGCTGGCCACTCCCTTTGCAGACTTGACCTGGATTGCCTGATGGTCTTCACTGGCCTGTGCTTCACTTCGGTGACTGTGTTTCAATCTAGTCCTAACTTTCTCCCCCTCAGTACTGACCTTACGGGGCTGGGGCCTCACCATATTCTTCTCCCATGCCTGCTTAAGTTATAAGACCACAGAAGATGCCACCACATTCCAAAGCTCTCCCGCCAAGCACTCAGGTTAAGAGCTCAGGCTGGAGCTCTCAGCCCTGAGGTCAAAGCCAGCTCTGTCACCTACTAACTCTGAACAAGTGATTTGACCTCTCTAAGCCTGAATTTGCTCATATATAAAAAAAGGGGAGGAATAGCAATAATACATACTTGCAGGGCAGAGGAAAGAGAAAGGATTACAGCTTATCTGTGAGGTAGTCGTTGCAGGTACAACAAGAAAAATAGCAATCGAGCATTCATTCCACAAATATTGATTGACACTTTCTGTGCATTGGGGTCTGTCTGGGAACAGGAGGGATAGGAAGAGGAGTGAAACATTGGAAGACAAGGTGTGAGGAAAACCAACTGGAGCTGGCCTCAATGGAAGGACATTTGTTGGTCTACTTAGTTGGAGGTCCGGAGGTAGGGTGATGTTATGAACTGAATTATGTCTCCTCCACATTCATATGTTAAAGCCAGCAAATGTCTTTCTGTGAACTGCATTTGGAGATAGGGCCTTTATGGTAGTCATTAATGTTAGATGAGGTCATAAGGGTAAGGTCCTAATCCAATAGGACTGGTGTTCTTATAAGAAGACAGAGAGATTTCTGGTATCTCTTCCTCTTCTTAAAAGGATAGCAGTCCTATCTGGAAGAGATATCAGAGAGCTCTGTCTTTCTCCTCGCATACACAGAGAAGAGGCCACGTGAGGTCCCAGTGAGAAGGCGGCTATCTGCAAGCCAGAAGACAGGCCTCACCAGAAACCAACTTTGATGGCACCTTGATCTTGGACTTTTAGCTTCCAGAACTGTGACAAAATAAATTTCTGTTGTTGAAGCCACTCAGTTTATGGTATTTTGTTACAGTAGCCCAAGCAGACTAACATCGTAGACTTCTGATTTCATGAGTCCAGAAACACCGATTCTAGTTTCCTGCCATGCCCCTGACTCCGCCCTCCTCTGTGTGTGGTGCCATCCTTAGGCTGATAGCAAGAGACGGCCCTGTTTCCAGGCTCTGCAATGTCCAGGGGAAGAGAGAGAGAGAAGATTGTCCATGAAGCTGTCTGATAAAAACAAGCATACCCTTTCCTAGAAACCCAAATCAAACCTTCCTGGCATCTATTGGCCCTAACTAGCTCACATGCCCATCTCAGAACCAATACTCAAGATCTGGGAAAGCCAGGCACATGTATTTTGTACAGCATGGGAAAAGCTGTAACGCAGAGACACCTCATACAAGTGTAAGCAAAATAGAATGTAAGCAAAATATAGGAGTTCTAAGAGTTCAGCCAAAAAAAAAAAAAAAAAAGAAAAGCAGTCAAAGACTGAGAGGAGGTCTTGGCCATCCTCCAAATGTGGTTTCCCTCTCTAGGTCCAAGGAGGTGGCTTCAAATTTCTATCATCTGCCAGGAAGGGAGAAGAACAGAAGGGTCAGGGAAGCACATGCACAATGCTTTTGAGGGCCCAGCTTAGAAGTGGTCTGATTATTTCTGCTCACTGTTCACTGGGGGAGAACTTAGACTCCTGGCCACATTGAGCAGCAAGGGTGGTTGGGAAATGTAGTCTTTAACGAGGCAGCCATCTGCTCAGACAAAAATCAGGAGTTCTGTTATTTAAAAAGGGGATCGTGTATGTGAGTGAACCAGCAAGGACTCTGCTGCACACTGATTAGTTAGGGCCAGGTGCCGGGTCAGCTCCCATGGAGACCCATGGGCTTGCTTCTTCAGTCTCTGTACTCTGGGTCTGTCACAGCAGCTTAGCTCATATTCTAAATAATGAACTGTGCCTTGCATTTCGTTAGTTTCTCTTAAGAAGCTGGAAGGGGGAGAATGGATGTTGGGCAGTCAGCCAGCAGTGTCCACTACATTATCTGCCCTTGAGGTCCTGAGATGCTGGGGGAAGAGCTGGGTTTAAATAGATAACTATGGTCAACATGACCACTGGTAAAGTCACGACAATATATAAAGCACAGTGAAAAAAGAGGGAAGAATGA
Organism: Ateles fusciceps; assembly: GCA_036589455.1. Lineage (NCBI taxonomy): Eukaryota > Metazoa > Chordata > Mammalia > Primates > Atelidae > Ateles > Ateles fusciceps. The sequence continues at coordinate 16,028,030 of JAZHEH010000681.1, read as the reverse complement.
AGAGGAGGCTTTTTAGAAGGAATGGCAGAGTATCATGAGTTCATTTTGGCTGGGTTTTAAAATAGGTGTGGGAATTTCCCAATGGTTTTGATTGAGAAAGGGAATTTCAGACAAAGAGAACAGCAAAAGTATGGAGGTCTATGGGGTGTGGCTGGTGATCTGAGAGTGGGGAGGCGGCAGTACTTTGGGATCAGGTAATGAAGAGCATCTGAAGGCCATCGGGGGGAAGCAGCCTGTCCAACAGGCCTCTGGAAGCCATGGAGGGTTTTTAAGCCTGGGAAGAAATGATCAAATCTGTGTCTTTCTCTGAGGGAGGGACTGGAGGATGACTCGTTAGGAAGCTATTTCACAAATTCAGCTGAGTAATAAAGAGAGCCTGCATCAGATCAGGGCTTTGGTGGTGGGAACGGAGACAAGGAGACAGTTTGCAGAGAGATTTTGGTGGGAGAATGATGGAACTTGGTAACTGGGTGACTAAGAGGGGTTGAGTGAGAATAGAGGGGGTGGTGGTTTAAATACAGTTAAATACGATCCTGAGTGTACATGCTTGCGCTAGAAATCTACAGGAGTACAGGAAATGCAAGTTTGGAGGTGAGAGGAGACAATGCCTTCCCACTGTCCTGAGCCTGGTCCATGACAGACTTCTTTGGGTTTCTGAAATATTTAACAGTCTCTCTTAACTCAAGGCATCTGAACACTCTGTCTCTCCTCTACAGAATGCTCCCTTATCCCCAAATCTCCAACTGGCTAATTCCTTATTTCCTCCAAGAGCCTTTCTTGATTCCCCTCGCCAAGGTCAGAAACCCTCTCCCGTAGCCTTATAGCATCCCCACTTCTTTTATTTCCCCACCTCTCACTGGTGGTTATTGAATGCCTGTCTTTCTCCAATATACTTGTAATTTCCATGAGGCAGGAACCATGTCTGTATTTTCCACTGCTTCATTGTCAGCAATGAAGTATAGTGCCTGGCACATGGTGGGCGCTCACGCTGTGTTTGAGGCATCTAACAGTGGCCATTGGAAATAGGAGTTGGCCAATGTTTGGATCTAGGCCCATTTGGATGGAATGCAAGGTAATGGCGCCACCATGGGGACAGGTGATGTGACTCTTGCGTGGGCCTGGATCACTCTAGGTGATCTGAATCACACTAGGTCTAGTGGTTTTCGACACGGGCTGATTTTTGCCTTCCCGGGGACGTTTCTGATTGTCACAACTGGACGTGAATGTAAACGTGTATGCTATTAGCATTGAGAGGGTAGAGGCCAGGGATATTGACAAACATCCTACGACACCCAGGACATCTCCCCACAACAAAGAATCACCCAGCCCAGACTGCCAATAGTGCCAAAGTGGAGAAACGCTGCAGAGATGGGCGAGCCAACTGGCACGGCTGAGTTCCAGTTTGGCCTACTGGCTCCTATGGTTCAACTGAGTAAGAGCAAGAGAAGCTTAGCGGCTGTCACAAGAATTATGGACTTGTGATGTGCAGCCAGGAACCATCTTGGATCAGGCTTCAGTCAGAGGCCCCAACACCTTGGGCAGTTTCCCCTTAACTGAACTCCCAGCCGTAAGCCCAGCTGGCCCAGCCTGGCGCTCGCCTCTCTGACTCATCCTGTTGGGTTTCTCTCACTCTTTGATGGAAGGGCACCACACTCTCTCTCCCGCCCCATCTGCCTCGCTGATTATTTTCAGCTTGGCTTGCAGAGGCCCAGCACTGCAATTACTCCCCCAACCTCAATGGCTCCTTCTGAAAATAACATTTGGGTCGAAGAAAACCTCAGTCTGGTGGGCTGGATTTTATACTAAACAGTTAAAGAATGGGTGTGGGCAAGCGGGGGGTGGGGTGGGGGCAAGGGAGTGGCACGATGGTACAATTAAGAGAAGAATCTGGAAGAAGGGGAAAGGAAAGGAAATGGAGAGAGGGAAGAGGTGGTGGTGGTGGTAAGGGCTGTTGCAGAAAGAAAATAGACGGGCAGGGGTCATCCATCTTCTAAAAGTCTTACGCCAAGTCTTTATTTCTGCCTCTAATTGAAGGTTTTGTTTGCTGTAATAAGCCATCCCCACCCCCCAATCTTTGAGGCCTGGGAAATTCATGTCTGCCTGGGGCCAGAAGAATTAGTCTATGGGCTTAGCAATCTTTATTCAAGTTAGTGACCAGATTTTCCAACCCCAAAATAGAAGACACATGGTCTGACATAGACTTTTTGTTCTCTTTCCAGATGAGAATGGCAGTCTGGGAAATGTAGTTTTAATACGGAAGGGGGAATTTCTAGGTGTTTCCATGGTCGATGAAGGAGAGTAGACACGATGTTCAAAATAGGAAGTATCATGTACATCAGAGATGCATGTATGGGTTATTTTATTTCAGAGAAGAAAATGATATTATTCTGAGTGATGTAACTCAGGAATGGAAAACCAAACATCATATGTTCTCACTCATAAGTGGGAGCTAAGCTATGAGGATGCAAAGGCAGAAGAATGACACAGTGGACTTCGGGGACTCAGGGGGAAAGGATGGGAAGGGGGTGAGGGACAAAAGATTACGAATTGAGTGCAGTGTATACTGCTTGGTTGATGTGTGCACCAGAATCTCACAAATCACCGCTACAGAACTTAGTCATGTAACCAAACACCACGTGTTCCCCAATAACCTACAAAAATAAAAAATACAAAAAGAAGAAAATGAAACATGGGAAATGAGAAATTTTGTCCCATCCAGGTAAAGGGGAGAGGGGGGGGATCTAGGGAGTATGGAAAGAAATGCCTGGAAGCACCCTTTGGATTCCAAAGGTGCTTTTTTTAAAAAGGTGCTTTACAAAATTGTTTTAAAAAATTTAAAAGCTGATTGACCTCCCTTCTATGACTGCTGTGAGAATGAGCTGAAGTTTGCAAAATGTAGACCCTTGCACTTAGCCTAAGTAACCAGCAGTTCATGAGTCCTGAGAGATTCCTGAATGCAGTTCCTTAACGCTTGTTGGCATTTCTGTCACTAACTCAACTAGCCCTGTGGGGACCTCTCCAGGGTCAGCCTATTGGCTTCCTTGGGTAGTGGTGCCAGTGCTGCCCGCTGTTACAGAGTGTGCCCTTGGGAGGAGTCCTTGGGAGGCTGGCGGGTCCTTTGGCCCTCTATGCGGATGGCTTCATCAATCTGGAGGGGAAAGGGAAGGCCTTCCTCTACTCAGGGCCCACTTTGCTCACTTGTTCAATACTATTTTAATGGGTGGCCACCATGTGCCAGGCACTGGGCTAGGTACTGGATACACAGCAGTGACCAAGGCAAGGCTCTGTGCTCAAGGAGCTTCCGGTCTAGTGAGGGAAGCAGGTACTTACAGTATGGTGCTATTAAGTGCCACCATCCCGGTAAGTACCCAATGCCAGGAGAGCACATGGGAGGAGCCCAAACTGAGCCTCAGAAAGAAGAGAATTCTAAACTGGGAGAGATGTCCTGAGTTGGTCGGATCAAGGGTGTGTGAAGAAATTATGATTCTGCTCATTGTACAGATGAAGAAACTAAAAGCTTCAGATTATACAATTAGTAACGGCAAAACCTGTAGCTGAACCCTGGCTGACCAGATTCTTATTCCCCCTATGCCTGTACCCTGTGCTGCCCAGCTCCCAGGTGGCCTCATCCAGACCCTGACATTTGAACTTGGCCTTGAAAAAGGGGTAAGATTTGGAGAAATTGCGGGTCCTCCTTGGATAGGGCAGCTATGTAGGCTCTGGAGACAGCCTAGTGGAGTTTGCATCCTGGTTAGGCAAGTTACTTAACCTCTCTGTGCCTCATTTTTCTCTTTTAAAATGTAAACACTCATCTTCTATGGTGTCATAAGGAGTAAGAATGTGTAAAGTGCTTAGATCAGTGCCAGATATTGACAGTCACTCAATATGTTAGGTAGTATTACCTCCAGAGTTTTTGTTCGTTTCTTTGTTTTTGAGACAGAGTCTCACTGTCACCCAGGCTGGAGTGCAGTGGTGCCATCATAACTCACTGCAGCCTCAACCTCCCGGGCTCAACCAATCCTCCCACCTCAGCCTCCTGGGTAGTTGGGACTACAGGCACAGGCCACTATACCGCTAATTTTTGTGTTTTTAGTAGAGATGGGGTTTTACCATGTTGCCCAGGATCGTCTCAAACTCTTGGGTTCAAGTGATTCTCCAGCCTTGACCTCCCAAAGTGCTGGGGTTACAAGCATGAGCCATGGTGCTCAGCAATTACCAGAGTTTTTCACCACATGTGGTAGACAAGACAATTTAGCTAACAAACATACTTTTTTTTTTTTTTTTTTTGAGACAGAGTCTCCCTCTGTCGTCCAAGCTGGAGTGCAGTGGAGTGATCTTGGTTCACTGCAACCTCTGCCTCCCAGGTTCGAGGGATTCTCCTGCCTTAGCCTCCCGAGTGGCTGGGACTATAGGCATCCCCCACCACGCCCGGCTAATTTTAGTATTTTTAGCAGAGATGGGGCATCATTATATTTGCCAGGTTGGTCTCCAACTTCTCACCTTGTGATTGGCCTGCCTCAGCCTCCCAAAATGCTGGCATTTCAGGCATGAGCCACCACACCCGGCCTTTTTTTTTTTTTTTTGTAAATAAGGCTAGTCAAGTGAAGCAGTGTGAGTGGAGAAGGAAAGAATAAAGAAAAGAAAGAAAGAAATCGGTAACCGGATTAGTGATCAATTGGTTGTAAACACCATTGCACTCGGACCAGCCCATATATACATTTTTCACTTTAATAGTTTTGAATTTATTTTCAGCCTGTAACTTTGCTAATGTTATTGCTTAGGGCAAAGCTATCCAAAAAAAGGAAACTATTTAATTTAAATAAAAAGTTAATAAAATAAAAGTCAATTAAAATATATAATAGAGGTGGAATGTAGATATGGAAGCGAACCGTGAAGGCAATACCCGAATGGCTGAAAATTTTGGAAAATAATCGGTGACGCCTCCTGCTCATAAAACCTAAAGCAGATGAGAAAGGCAGGGGAGGTACTGACCAAGGCGGTATCAAAACCTTGCCTCCTTCCCGCCCCGTAGCCGCTATCCTTCCCTTCTTAAGACAGCGGGTGCGAGGGCCCAGGCCCGCGAGGCTTCACTGAGCTTTTGAGCTGTGGATCCTGGACAGCGCTGCGGATCGGGGGGCACAGGGAGGGAGGCTGAATCCAAAGGCCCAAGTCTGGAAACCGAAAGCCAACTTCCCAACTTCGCTCTGCCGGGGCGTTTGGGGAGATTTGGGCCTCTCTGATTTTTTTGGATCACTGGGTCAATCAGTCAGCCAATGCCTCGGGAGAAGTTTAATTAAGCTCAGATCGCGGGCGCGAGCTGCCAGAGGTCTCCCCAGCAGGCCGGCCCCGCCCCTCGCACATCTGGTGAAAAGCACCCCCTCCGCCCTGTGAGGCGGGGCCGCAGCCCGCGCATGCGTGTCGGCCCGGGGCCCGGCGCCCGGCGCCCCGCTGCAGAACTCAACTCCCAGAACAGCGTTGCAAACTGTTGCATCAGACAGCAAGCAGCCGGCCGCGCCGCCAGGGTTTCTAGGAAGATAGGAAGGGTTTGAGATCCTCTGTGGTCGCCTGGGAGCTTTGGCTGTCACTCACGGTGTTTACATGCCGGTAACACGAGCCCCTAAAATATCAAGCTTGCATGGGTCAGAGAAGGGCCGTAGCCACAGGTGAAATTCCTTGAACTCCACTGCTCCTGTCCCCACTCCACGCCCTGACCCAGGTGGGACTAACTGAACTGGATTCGATCTGCCTTATTAGTGGCAAAAGCCCTGAAGGAATGAGCTGGGTTCGATTTCTCTTCCCAACTACAAGAATGCCCCCTGAGGAATTTCTCACTCTGTGAAAGTGCAAAACTAATTTCCCCAGACTAGCGCTATTGCCGGTTCCCAAAAGGGTTTGGAAAGATCCCAGCAGAAATGTTCAGTGGTGTCCAAATCTCTTTACCCCAGCAGCTGGACACGCAGACCCTGAGCTAGGAGCCCCTCTGGCCATCCAGAACTTCTTGGTGGGTGGACACACGTCCTTGACACAGAGGTCTTCTTTTTGTTGTATCTCAGGCCCCCGTGTTCTGAAGACTGGATATTAGCCAGAAAATGCACAACCACAAATTCATGCAGACGCAGCACACATATATAACGAGTCCTCTGAGTCCAAATGGCTTAGCAACTCAGGTCAGTGGAAAAGTTGTCCTGATGTTCCCTCACTCTTCTGGTCTCTGGGCCATTCTTCCTCAAAGAGAGAAAATAATGGTGTATCTGGAAGGGAGAGGACAAGCTCAGGCAGGTGGGTGGGATATTCAAGAAGAATAAGAGCACTGATTCGGAATCTAGTTTTTAAAGGGATTTTCAAGGACATAATCTGAATCCTATGGCTTAACCCTCTTTTTTTTTTTTTTTTTGGAATGGGTCAGGACCAAGATCATTCAGTATTAATGGATTTTCCAGAAAGACAAAAACTGGCCATTTACCTTGAGCATTCTGCTCTTTACAGTGTTGATGGTGAAAGTCTGTTCCATGTGAATAATTTTGAGAACTGAAACAGGCCTAGTGTCTTCCTTCCGTTTCATTATGATGAATCGCTCGATCCCAAGGTTCAATAAAAAAGAAAGACCCAAAAGGCTCATAAGCCTTATTCAATGTGTCCCATGCTAGACAGTCGCTGTTGTTTGTTTTAGCCAGCATTTTCCTGTGAAGTATTATGTCACTATGGGATTTTCCTTGTAATAGATGTTTCATAAATATGACCTGAGTGATTTCAGTCGTCAGACACAGTATTCTTATGAACTGAAGGAAAGACAACTAGGAAAGGATGGGAAGGCATTGGCAGGTCCTGGAGCTAGAACATTCCCAAGTTCTGCTCCTGAAGGTTTATCAGGACCCACGCCTGCCAAATAAATATTCCCAAGGTGGGGTTCTAAGGTCAGCAGGTATGGCCTCAGGAAGCTGCCAGAAACTAATAGAATATCAAATGTGTCTCAGCAGTCGTTCCCACATGGAGAAGCAAGTCATTTACTCTGGTGGAGCCAAGCCTGAAAGTTGGAACCATGAGGAAAGGAGCCAGGTGGGAGCAGGAGAAGGTGAGTCCATGAGCTCAGGCCAGGTTCTCTGCTGTATCCCCAGCACCTACAAATAATGGCTCTATATGTTTGTGGAGTGAATGTACTGAAAGAAGGAGGGAAGGAGAAGCAGACTGAGGAAAAGGCAAAGAAGCCCAAGAATTTTGCAGGAGGCCACCTGGTATGGCCAGGGTATTGGGGGAAGAGGGGAATTCTTCCAGTTTAAAGACACAGGGCAATAGAGTCAGAACTATTAAGTGACAAGGCCCATGAGGTTCTTTCCGCCTTGGCTTTCCTCATTTGGAAAAACCTCCAGTTGGTGGTTCCATAGCCAAGCAGTCATTCTACTTAGCTAAGCCTAGTGACATCATCACCTATTGCCTCACCTTGACTGAATTTCCAGAGCAAATTTCTGGAAGAGTGAGGGGTCTGAGGAGTGACTGAGATCTAGAGGACAGGAAAATCACCCCAGAAACCACACTTCAAAACCATAAGCAGGCGGGGCCTGGTGGCTCACACCTGTAATCCCAGCACTTCAGAGGCTGATGCGGGTTGATCACCTGAAGTCAGGAGTTTGAGACCAGCCTGGCCAACATGGGGAGACTCCATCTGTACTAAAAATACAAAAATCAGCCAGGCATGGTGGTGGGCGCCTGTAATCCCAGCTACTCGAGAGGCTGAGGCAGGAGAATCACTTGAACCTGGGAGGCGGAGGTTGTAGTGAGTTAAGATCGTGCTACTATACCCCAGCCTGAGCTACAAGAGCAAGAGTCTGTCTCAAAAAATAAATAACAATAATAAAAAATAAAACCATAAGCAACGTGGTAGGCCAGGTAGTCAGATGAAACAAGCATGTACTAAAACGGTGATTTGCTTTACACATTCATTGAGCACTCAAAGATTCTAGACACTATACCAAGCCCAGACCCAGACAAAGCTGTCCTCAGGGCTTATGATCTAAACTCCATGTGGAAAGTCTGTTTTTGAAACGTTTAAGGCACCCCATTTAATCCTCATTTCCATTTCACGTCATGTACCTCCTTCCTGAGAAACCCACCACATTTTAAGTTTGTAGCTGGCTTTCCTTCTGTTTTTGCTATTTATGTGCCAATTTAAAGGGTGGGGAGAGCCACATTAATTTTAAAATAAAACACAAATAGCAAAATGAGGCTTGGTTAAAGGAAAAACCACAAAAGGGATTTTTTTTTTTCTTTCTCCCATACTTTTCAGATTTTCCTAGAACCACCTTTATTTTCTCAGAGCCCAGACATAGAAAGTGAGTGGGCCTCTCCGGATGCTCTTCCAAGCTAAAGCCAAAAGCCTCATTCCTATTCTGCCCTTGCACCTTTAGGTTTTGTTTTTCTGTTAGCCATCTGAGTCCCACATTGGGGACTCAAGCTGGTCAAGCCTCCTCTGCACATGTGGTATTTCTATGCACTCTCAGCATAGATTTTGATTTGTTTTTCATGATTTGCATCTTACCTCTTCTGTTCAGTTGTTTCAGCTTGTACATTCTGGGTGAGAACACAGCTTTAAAGTCAGACACTCCTGGGAAGAATCCCAGCTTTGCCACTTACCAGCCTTGTGACCTCATCTATCAAACAGCAATCATCATCCACACCTCTTAGGGCTGTAGTGAGGATTAATGAGTCAAAGCACATAAAGGGCTCAGCGCAAAAGAAGCACTCTGTACTCGGTAGCTATTATGAAAATAGATCCTTTCATCTATCTGCGCCTACTTAACTAACCCTCCCCCTACCCACCGTATTTTGGAGAAGAGAAAAATTAGTCATTTATTCCAAGTAGATGATTTATCCCTATTTTAAATTGCCAGAAGGTGAGAAGGGGAGGCAAGGCTAAATTTGACTTGCAAACACCAAAGCCTTTTAATGGGATGGGAATCGGTGTCCGCGCCTCTCAGCAGGAGATGACAAAACCCGCTGCGCAGGGACCGGGGGAAGCCTTGAAAGCCGGTGATGGGATGGCAGGAGCACAGAAGATGAGGAAGAGTGGTCAGGGAAAGCAGGTCCAGGGCTGAAATGGTGGGCCGGAGGGATGGCAGCCACCGGGAAGGGAAGCTTCTTGCTTCGGGGTTCTGAGTCCAGGCCGACGTCAGCCCGCCCCGAGGTCCTGGTGACAGTGAGATCCAAGGCGCGTGCGTCAGCGCCCTCTGCCGGTCGCGCAGGGCAGGCGCCCAGCCCAGAGCCCGGCCCCGCAGCTGGGCAGTCGGGACACCAGATCCCTCCTGCTGCCTCCCCTCCGCGCTCCATCCACTGAGGACCACGGCCCCGTCCCCGACTAGATTCCCGGAGACGCCTCCCCTATCCAACGCCTGCGGGCTGAGCAGGGACGATGCTCAGAAACACCCGATTCACCAGGGGATCGGAGGCCGCAGAGGCTGCGCCTCTGCGACTCAGGGCCATACCCTGCTGGGCTGTCGGAAGGGGCATCGCCTATGGCCAAGACCGCGGGTTCTGCGCACAGAGAGGAGCCCTGGGTTCGCTTTCTGCCTCGTCCATATTCCAGCTAGGTGACCTTGGGCAAGGTATTATACTTAAATTTCCATGGGCCTTAGTTTCCTCATCTTTAAGATGGAGAGAAGGATCCCGTCCTTAGTGGGTTGACATGAAGATGACATGGGATCCGACAGCCGGGGTTGGAATTCTGGCCCTGACATAAGCTAGCTGTGTGCCCTGGGGCAAGTTACTTAACCTCTCTGTGCCCCGGGTTTCCTGCAAAATAGGGATAATAATGGTACTTACCTCCGAGGGTTGTTGCCGGCAAAGCGCTTAACACCGTGCCTGGCACAGAGTAAGCGCTCAATAAATGGTGGCTATTATGGCTGTGGTCGTTATTATTGTTCCTAAGAGCGCTGAGCACAAGAGTGGAGCTCTAGCTGGCGGCTATGATTAGTCTCTTTCTTAGTTCCGGCTATTTCTTTCCGGAAATCTTTTACCCAGCGATCACGTCCTTATCAGTATTCGAAGGACAGCCGGCCCCACCGAATTTGGAAAGATCGAGGTTCCCCTGGAGGAGGGCCAAGGACGCGGCTGTGGGCTGCCGGGACTGGGACCTCCCGGAGGAAGCCCGCGCCGCGCGGCCTCCGCCCGGGCCTCCATGAGCGCGCGTCAGAGCCGCAGTGACGTCGCCGGGCTCGCGGGCCGGTGGGAGGCGCGGCGTGCACGGGCGGGGAGCCTGGCAGGGGCCGGGAGGGCAGGGGGTCGGGCCGCTCGCCGGAGGCGCCCCGGGCCGCGCGGGGACCCTGCACTCCAAGGCGGCCGGAAAAGCTGCGGGAAGGCCCGGCCGGGTCCGTTGTTCCGCGCCTGCTCGCGCCGGGTGCGCTCGGGGCGCCGCCTCCTTGCAGCCCCGCAGGGAGGCCAGAGATACAGCCGCCCGCTCCCGGCCCCAGGGCCCGCCCAGCCTGCCCAGGGGGAGCTGCCCTCCCGGCGGCCGCGCGGCGTCGGCACGGTCCTTCGCGCCCGGTCCTTCTCGACCCTCCACCCGCCACAATCCCGCTCCTCGCCGCCCCCCAGCGATCCCTCTGTTTCTTCCCCCTCCGTCCTCCGTCCCGACCAGGTGGTTTGCTGTCAGCGGTGGAGAGCCACTCGCAAGAGGCACCTCCCCACCTCCGGCTCCCCGCCTGCAGCCTGGGCGCGCCCATCCCAACGCCGGCCCGACAGCCCCGCTCCACGCGGTTGGCCCCGCGCGCACCTCCGCTCGCCCAGCGTTGACTGGATTACTGTCCATCGCGGAGAAGGCGCGCCCGCCCACCCCCTAGTCCCGACGCCTCGCCTTCCCTCCGGAACACTTCTCCAGGCACTCTGCACTCCATCCTCATTGCCACTCCAGCCAGACCTGCCCGGCGCCCCGCCCCGCTTGGCTGCAGTCACATCCCCCTCAGAGGTCTCGCCTGCGCGCCGGCCTCCTTCAAATCCATCCTCCTCGCTCTGCGAGAACAGCCTTCTGCAACCCCTGTTGGCCCTGACTCGGCCCCGTCTAATAGACGCCCTCGCCTGCCATTTTTCTACCCCACGCCTCCCGAGCTCGCCTCAGAGGCTGGAACCCGCTGGGGCCACACTCTCGAAGGTCCTCAGGTCTTTGCTGCGCTTAGGCCCTATCCAGGGAATTTTCCCCCTCCCTCCCTTCTCCCCCATCCCCCCCCCACCGGCTTCCTCTTACTCATCCTCCAGAACTCAAATGTGAGTCACCTTTTCAAGAACGCCCTCCTAGTTCTGCTATCTGGCCGAGTGCAGTGTCTCTGGGCCGCCTACTGGTTTTGTCATGTTTAGGGGGAGAGACTTGACCCTTCAGGATGGCCTGTGGGGTCCCGCATGCTCTGTGCACACCCCCTTCGCCTCCTCCTCCCCCTCAAATCCAGCTCCTGTCTTCCTCTGCTCTGGCCACACAGTGGGTCTCAGTCCCTGGTCCCTACCTCACCTTCCCAGTCCAGCCTCTTAGCACAGACTGTCTCTGCCTGAAACACCTTCCCGCCCTTCCTCTTCTACTTAATTTTCAGCTGTCATCCTAAGCAAGACTCAATTCATCTGAGAAGCCTTCCCTGACCCACCCCCTCAACTCAGTGGAATTCTCTTTTAATAGGTCAAAGAGCAATTCAAAAAAATTTAAAGCATACGGAAAAACTACAGCGAATAATATAATTAATCACTATTCTGTGTGCCTTCCTGCCTCCCCCACGTCTTTGTCAAAGCTTAACATTTGCTCTATTTTCTTCAGATCTTTTTTAAAGGACATAAAACCTCACATATCTAGTCTTCTGAACTCATTTCTGTCCCTCCCTTATGGTAACCACTTTTCTGCCTTTGCGTTTTATCATTTCTATGCACGCTTTTGTATTTTTGCTACATATATTTGTGCCTGTAAGCACTTTATAGAATTGTTTGGTATGTTTTTAAACTCTGAAGAAACAGCATTATACTGAGTATATAATTGTGCAGCTTGCTTTCTTCACCCAGCAGTATGATCCTGAAATGTGTTCACACTGATACATGTAGTTATAGATTACGCAATTTTCACTGCCTATTCAGGTCGCATGATATGAGTTCACCATACTTAATTTACCAATGTCCTTCTGAAGGACATTCAACTTATTTTTAATTTTTTTTTCTGTTAGAAACAATATTGTGATTAGTATTTTTTTATACCCATCCCCTTGTGTGAATGTAAGTTTTCCAGTAGCCACTTGGGTGCAGAATTGCTGGGTTCAAGGCATGGGAACTGGCAGCTTTACTTGGCATGGCTAAATGGTTTTTCAAAGTGGTTGTACCATTCACAGTTTGATAGCAATATATTAGAGTTCCCATGGTTGGCATCCTCAACAACTTTTGATATTGTAAGATGTCAAAATTGTTGCCAAGCTGATGGGTGTGAAATGGCCTTTTAGTGTTTTAATTTGCAATTCCCTGTTAAGTGAGACTGGGCACACTTTCATTTGTTTGTTGGCCATTTCCTCATTTTTAAGTCACTAATTGGTTTATTTCACAGATTATCTCTTACTCTGAGTAGGAGTTCTTTATATATTATGCGTACTAATCCTTTGTCAAGCTGTGGCCCATCTGGTGTCTTTTATTGTGCTCAATTGCAATTTTAAGCGTGTATAATTATTTGATGAATGTCTGACTTTCCTGTTAGATGATAAGTACCAAGGGAAGAGAAACTATTCCTTGCAACTAGTGCAGTGTCTAACACATACTGGGAACTCGATAAATACTTCCGGACTGAATTGTATTGACATCATCATCATTATTATTATATGTTTACCTTCTCGGCTGTCACCCTCAATGTCCCACAAGGTATCAACTTCTTGAGAGAGATATTTTATTCATCTCTGTATCTCCAATACCTATCATAACACAACACATATGGCACATTATATATACCAAATAATTTTTAATTAATTTCCTTTGAACTTTCTCTTCCTTCCCTCATCTTTCTCCTCACCCCATCTTTTATCTCTGAGCCCACTTATATTACCTATACAATGAATGATAAAGACCTCCTAGGGTGTTGGCAAGAATCACCCCATAGAGTGTGCGCATAAATAGAGCAGTGTTTGGTACATAGTTGGTGCTCAATAAGCAGTGACTTTCAGTATTCCTACAACAATCATTTTGGTGACTAAAGATACACTCTGCTTAATTTTAACAGACAAAGTTCTTTCAGAGAAAGAATAAAAGTGAGCCTTCTAAAGATCTGGTGACCGTTTTTCCCCCGTTATTGGCATTTGACCCACAATATAAGGCTCAGTCCCAACGTGATCTCTGAAAAGCATCAAATATCATTCTTCTCCTTTTCTTTTATAAATTCCAGAAAATATCAAAGGCATATGAACCATACATAGAATTCAAACCTTTAAGTAGAAACACATAAAGGCCAATTCCAAGTCTTTGGCCAGAAGTTGGAGAGCAGAAAGGAGGTCTGTCAGGGATAGCAGAGGTGGGGTTTAGTGGCTGCTGCCAAGGACAAAAGCAGAATTCTCACCTCCGTTTCTGACATCTGTTATTGATTGTGTGACTTTTGACCTATTTATAAAATGAAGATAATAATTCTTGCTTTTGCTGGAGGTCGAAATTCATTAATGACTCATTTGAAAATGCTTTGAGACCCTCAATGTGAAAGGCAGTTTGGGTATATTTAAACATAGCTCCTTCAAGGTAAATGGGCCAGCAACATCTGTCCCTGCCACGCAGGAACATGATCTCTATTCTGCCAGACAGGGAGGCCCAGGAAGGTGGGTTTTGTTCGCCCAGAGTTGTAAGTTACCGACAGGCAGGGGGAAAAGCCCAAGAGGGAAGGCCTCGTTCTGTGCACGAACCCCCTTCATCTGCGGCCTAATTTTTGCAGGAATGATAAATCTCAGGGCAGCCGTATTTGATCAAGATGTAATAGTAGGCAGAGGTCTGTCATTTCTAGGGTTTCACCTCCGCAGGAGGAAAGCAGGTGGCTGCACTGGGTCAGCTGCAACGTGAGCCCACCAGAGAGAACAACTAACGTAGGGACCGCTGGCAGCCGCCTCTCCCCAGAAGGGCCGAAAGGAGCTTTGCTGAGAGATGTAACAGGAGAAGGTGGGCTGAACCCAGAAAGCCCCTCTGGAGGCTGACCTTCTCCTCAACTCAGAGACCTACAGCAGGGTCAGGAAAAGCCAGAGACGGCTGTTTGACAACTCCATGTCTTAGCGTCCTAGGGTTAAGCTGACCCCTACTGCCGTGGGAACCAGCAACAACCCTGGAGCTAGAAGACCAGGCTTTAAAATCCAGCTGTGAAACTTACTAGCTGTGCAATTTGGCCACTAACCTTCTGTGACTCAGCGCCTCAACTGTGGGTATTATAAGAACACCAACCCATCAACGTTGTTAAGGAAGATGAAACCAGAAAAGGTAGGTGACAGTGTGCCACACTTGGAAGGGTCTCTGTCATTATTTATTAAACCGATTCAAACACTAAAAACTCATTTAAGACTGAGCACAGCTCCCTCACTTAAAAAATTTTTTTGGTCTCTTTTTCTTCTTTTTTTTTTTTGAGACAGAGTCTTCCTCTGTCGCCCAGGCTTGAGTGCAATAGCTTGATCTTTGTTCATCACAACCTCCACCTCCTGGGTTCAAGCGATTCTCCTGCCTCAGCCTCCAGAGTAGCTGGGATTACAGGTGCACGCCACCACGCTCAGCTAATTTTTTGTATTTTTAGTAGAGACAGCGTTTCACGATGTTGGTCTTGAACTCCTAACATCGCGATCCGCCTGCATCAGCCTCCCAAAGTGCTGGGATTACAGAATGAGCCACCACGCCTTGCCTTCTTTTTTTTTATTCTTAAAGCAATGCTTGAACATGATAAAACAGAAACAGAAACAAAAGCTACAACAGCATGAAGTGGGATACAGTGAAAAACAAACATCTCTCCCATGGGAAACCCTGGTCACCCATTTCTCTTCCCCTGGTGGCAATAAATGTTACTAGGTACTAGTGGATCTTTCTGAAGATATTCTGTGGATATACATAAAGGATCTGAGTTTTAAACTGTGCCTCTTTTTATGCAGATAACATGGTATGTACATTCTTGTTATACTTCGCATTTCTTCTCCCACTTAACGTAGCTTGGAACCAATTACGTGTAAGTTTATATAGAGCTACCTTATTCTTTTTGAGACCGCATCATGTTATACTGTGTTTATTTACCAGTCCTCTACTGGTGGACATTTAGGTTTTTATTAGTTTTCTCTGTCAGCTGTAACAAATTGCCATGAATTTAGTGTCTTAATACAGATCTACGATCTTACAGTTCTGTAGTTCAAAAGTCTGAAATAAGCCTTGCTGGGCTAAAATCAAGTTACCTGAAGGACTGTGTTCCCTCCTGGAGACTCTAGGGGAGAATCTGTTGTCGTGTGCTTTGCAGCTTCTGGAACACCTGCATTCCTTGGCTTGTGGCCCCTTCCTCTGCCTTCAAAACCAGCAGCAATAGGTTGAGTTATCCCCTCCAATCTCATCCTCCAACTCTTCTTTCTGCCTCACTCTTCTACTTTTTTTTTTTTTTTTAGATAGAGTCACACTTTGTTCCCCAGGCTGGAGTGCAGTGGGGCAATCTTGGCTCACTGCAACCTCCATCTCCTAGGTTCAAACAATTCTGCCTCAGCCGCCCAGGTGGCTGGGATTACAGGTGTGTGCCACCACACCCAGCTAATTTTTGTATTTTTAGTAGAGATGGGGTTTCACCATGTTGGCCAGGCTGGTCTTGAACTCCTGACCTCAGACGATCTGCCCACCTCAGTCTCCAAATTGCTGGGATTGTAGGTGTGAGCCATTGCACCTGGTCTCTCACTCTTCCACTTTTAAGGACCCTTGTGATTGCATTGGGCTCACCTGATAACTCAGAATAATCTCCCTATTTTAAAGTCGTCTGTTTAGCAACCATAATTCTATCTGCAACTTTAAATACCTTTCCCATGTAACATAGCGTATTCACAGGTTCTACAGATTAGGATGTGGACATTTTTGGGGGATATTACTGTGTCTACCACAAGACATTTGAGACAGAGTCTCATTCTGTTTCCAGGCTGGAGTGCAGTGGCATGATCTCAGCTCACTGCAACCTCCGCCTCCTGGGTTCAAGCGATTCTCCTACCTCAGTCTCCTGAGTAGCTGAAATTGCAGACTCGTGCCACCAGGCCCAGCTAATTTTTGTCTATTTTTAGTAGAGATGGGGTTTTACCATCTTGGCCAGGCTGATCTCAAACTCCTGACCTCATGATCTGCCCGCCTTGGCCCCACAAAGTGCTGGGATTACAGGCATGCACCACCTCACCTGGCCCATATTTTTATAATTTTTTTTTCCAGTTTGCTATTTGTCTTTTGGTTTTTTTCCATGTAGAAATTTGAAACATCTATAAGTCAAATTTATGCATTTTTTTTTCTTTGGGGTTCTTTATGTTTTGGCTTTCCCACTTTGAGATTTTATAAAATTCATCTGTTTTATCCTAGCGTTTTCATAGTTTTACTTTGTACATTTAAGTCTTTCATTCATCTGAAAGGAGCAGGGTAAGGATCCAGGTGCCACTTACCCCCATGGGTAACTTATCAAGGAATGTTTCGATATAATTTTCAGAATAATCCATCTTGCCTCTTGAAATGCCACCTTTATTATATACAAAATTCTGGTCAGTAATTGCATCTATGCTGGTCTTTTGTGCTGCTTTGCTCACCAAAGTTTTATATTATGTCTTAAAAAATAACAGCTTTATTGAGATATAACTCACATATTATAAAATTCACCCCTTTAAGTATAGGATTCAGTGTTTTTTTAGTTTATTCACAAAGTGGTGTAATCACTGCCATGCTCTAATTTCACAACATTTTCATCATGCCACAGAAAAACCCGGTGCCAACTAGCAGTCACTTCCCGTTCTCTCCACAGCCCCTGGCACCTACCATTCTACTTTTGGTTTCTATAGATTTGCCTTTTCTGGACGTTTTTGTAAAAGTGGAATCGTACCACATGTGGCTTTTGTGACTGGCTTCTTTCACTTAGTGTAATATTTTCAGGGCTCAAACATGTGGTAGCACGTGTCAGTTCTTCATTCCTTCTTATCGCTGCATTATATTCCCTTGTATAGATTATACGATGTTAGACCACATTTTGCCTCTTCATTAATCAAGTGATGGACATTGGGGTTGTTTCCCACCTTTTGGCTGTTGTGACTCATGCTGCTGCTGAACGTTAAAGTACATTTTTTGTATAGACCATATGTTTTCAATTCTCTTGGAGAATATTTATCTGTCTGTCTACAAGCACATACATATTTACGTATATGCATGTAATACATGTATACATACATACATACAAAATTACCGGGTCATATAACCCTATGCTTAGCCTTTTTTTTTTTTTTGAGACAGAGTCTCGCTCTGTCGCCCAGGCTAGAGTGCAGTGGCGCAATCTCTGCTCACTGCAACCTCTGCCTCCTGGGTTCAAGCAATTTTCATGCCTCAGCCTCCCGAGTAGCTGGGATTACAACGGTGCGCCACCATGCCCTGGTAATTTTTGTATTTTTAGTAGAGATGGGGGTTTCACCATGTTGACCAGGCTGGTCTTGAACTCCTGACCTAGTGATCCGCCCACCTCGACTTCCCAAAGTGCTGGGATTATAGGTGGGAGCCACGGCACCCATCTACGTTTAACATTTTGAAGAACCAACGACTGCCAGACTGTTTTCCAAAGCAGTACATGCACTGTTTTACATTCTTTTTTTTCTTTTGAGACAAGGTCTTGCTCTGTTGCCCAGGCTGGAGTGCAGTGGTGTGATCATGGCTCACTGCTTTGAGCCTTCCACCTCAGCCTCCTCGGTGGCTGGGACTGTAGGCACCTGACGTCATGCTAGGCTAATTACAAAAATTTTTTTGGTAGATACGGTTTTTTGTTGTGTGGCCCAAGGTGGTCTCAAACTCCTTGGCTCAAGCAATCTGCCTACTTCAGCCTCTCAGATTGTTGGGATTACAGGCGTGAAGCACTGTGCCCGGCTGTTTTTGTTAGTTGTGTGTGTGTGTGTGTGTGTGTGTGTGTGTGTGAGAGAGAGAGAGAGATGGAGTCTCGCCCTGTAGCCCAGGCTGGAGTGCAATGGCATGATCTTGGTTCACCGCAACCTCCACCACCCAGGTTCAAGTGATTGTCCTGTCTCAGCCTCCAGAATAGCTACCACGCCAGGCTAATTTTTGTATTTTTGTAGAGACAGGGTTTCTCCATGTTGGCCAGGGTAGTCTCAAACTCCTGACCTCAGGTGATCCGCCTGCCTCGGCCTCCCAGAGTGCTGGGATTATAGGCGAGAGCCACTGCACCTGGCCTCTTTTTCCTTTTTTTTTTGAGACAGTCTCTCTTTGTTGCCCAGGCTGGAGTGCAGTGGTGTGATCATGGCTCGCGGCAACCTCCACCTCCCAGGTTCAAGTGATTCTCGTTCCTCAGCCTCTCGAGTAGCTGGGATTACAGGCACATGCCACCATGCCTGGCTAATTTTTGTGTTTTTAGTAGAGACAGAGTTTCACCATGTTGCCCAGGCTGGTCTCCAACTCCTGACCTCAGGTGATCCACCCACCTCAGCGTCCCAAAGCGCTAGGATTACAGGTGTGAGCCACTATGCCCCTGACTGTTCTACATCCTTAACAGCAATGCATGAGGGTTTCAGTTTCTCCATATCCTGCCCAACACTTGTGAATGTTTGTCCCTTTGATTCTAACCAACCTCGTAGGTGTGAAGTGGTATCTCACTGTAGTTTTGATTGGCATTTCCCTAATGACTAATGATGTGAAACATTTTTTTCCTGTGCTTATTAGCCATTTGTATATCTTACTTGGATAAAAATCTATTCAAACTCTTTGCCCTTTTTAAAAGTGGTTTATTTGTCTTTTTATGGCTAATTTATAAGAGTTCTTTGTGTATTCTGAACAGTAGCTCCTTATCAGATATATGACTTGCAAATATTTTCTCCCATTTTATGAGTATGTGTTTTTACTTTCTTGATGGTGTCCTTTGATGCACAAGACTTTTTAAGTTTGATGAAATTCAATTTTATCTATGTTTTTCTTTTGCTGTTTATGGTTTTGGTGTCATATCTAACAAACTACAGTATGTTTCAATGTTCTGTAGGGAGTCTATCCTCACTGTCTTTTCCCCCCACCCCCCATATTTTTTTCCTGGCTATTCTTGCATGCTTATTTTTCCATGTGAACTTTAGAATTAGCCTATCTGGCTCCAAAAGCAATTCTTTTAGTATGTTTTAAAAACTGGAATCACTGTAAATACCATGATTTGTGAAACTGACATGTTTACAATAGTACATCTTCCTATTCAAAAGCAGGATATGTCTTTCCATTTATTCAGATTATCAAGTCCCTCAGTTGCATTCTAAGGCATTCTCTTCCTCTTCTTCTTCTTTTTTTTTTTTTTAAGAGACAGGGTCTTGTTGGTCACTGAGGCTGGAGTGTGGTGTAGCAATCATAGTTCACTGCAGCCTCCAACTCCTGGGCTCAAGCGATCCTCCTGCTAAGACACTCCTCTTATACAGTTAGGATCTTTTTTTTTGAGATGGGATCTGTCACCCAGGCTGGAGTGCAGTGGCGTGGGCGTGATCTTGGCTCACTGCAACCTTTGCCTCCCGGGTTCAAGCAATTGATTCTCCTGCCTCAGCCTCCTACAGATGCTGGCCACCATGCCCAGCTAATTTTTGTATTTTTAGTAGAGATGGGGTTTCACCATGTTGATCAGGCTGGTCTTGAACTCCTGACCTCAGGTGATCCACCTGCCTCAGTCTCCCAAAGTGCTGGGATTACAGGTGTGAGCCACTACGCCCGGCCCATTTACCACATTTGTATTGGTCGTGTTTTGTGTCATCACTCACATGAATGGAAATGTCTAAAATGTTTCCTAACTAGTTGATTGCATGTGAGAAAGCCACTAACTTTTGTATATCGGTCATATAACCAGCTATCTTATTTTATTGATAATTGACATCTAATTATTTTATTGTAAATTCCTGGATTACCTTGAGTTAGAGGTTTACAGTCATGTCATCTAAAGATGATAATTTGTCTTTCTCCTTTCCTGTTTTCCTATATCTCGTTTCTTTCTGTTGTCTAACCGTATAGTATAGGCCAGCACTCCCAGAATAATGTTACGTTTAACATTGTCAGTGGTGTTAGTAGAAATCCTCATTTTGCTCTTGACTCTGGCAAATGCTTCCAGCATTTACACATTTTCTGAGCCTTTTTTTTTTTTTTTCCTACGGTGCTCTCTTTGTCAGGTTTCATACAGCATTGTGCTGGCTTCATAAAAAGAATTTGGAAATTTTCCTGCTTTCTCTTTGCTCTGGAACAATTTAAATAGCAGGTAGAGTTCACCCATGAAACCATCTGGACCTGACACTTTTTTTGCATATCACTCTTTGAAAATATTCTCAATTGATTCTACAGTATTTGGTAGGCTTCCTTTTTGGTGTATGTGTTTGAAAAAAACTCTTCTGGAATTAGTTGTAATGTTTTTTATTCTCCTAGAAAATCATCTATTCTATCCAGAGATTTAAACATTTTTGCCTAGGTGGATCGAGGTAAATGTTTACGATTGTATTAATTCGTTTGGTATGTATGGTTATTTCCCAACTGCCATTTCTTATTTTGTGTATTTGATCTTTAAAAGCTGCTGGTGGTAGGGGTGGAAGGGGGAGTGTTCTGCTGCAGGACAGCTGTTTCTATGACCAATCTGAGGCTCAGGGCTCTGGATCACGAAATCCCCCAATGCTCAGTTTGGTTTCGTCTGCGATGACCGAAGGCAAACATTTCTCCTCTACCTGGCTTTAGCTGTGATTGAGTGCCATGTGCCAGGCTCTTAGCTTTCACTTTCTCATTTAATTCTCACAGTCCCATGAGATAGGGAGTTCTGCATCATCCACAGTTTACCGGCAGGAAACAGAGACTCAGAGTTATAATACTCCTCTGAAGTCTCATAGCTAGTAGCTGGCCAGGCTGGGATTAAATACACGGCCCATTCTGCACTTAACATTACCTCCCCCCTGTGTCAGCAACATGGAAACATCCACAGTTGGTGACTTTTTTTTCTAAATGGAACGGAGTTTCGATCTGTCTCCTAGGCTGGAGTGCAGTGGCGTGATCTCGGCTCACTGTAACCTCCATCTCCCAAATTCAAGCAATTCTCCCGCTTCAGCCTCCCAAGTAGCTGGGAATACAAGCGTGTGCCACCACTCCCAGCTAATTTTTTTGTATTTTTAGTAGGGACAGCGTTTCGCCATGTTGGCTAGGCTGTTTCCGATCTCTTATTTCAGGTGATCCGCCCGCCTTGGCCTCCCAAAGTGCTGGGATTATGGGCGTGAGCCATCGTGCGGGGCCCACAGTCGGTGACTTCTAACTCAGGCCCATGTTTTTCGGACCTACCAGGTGCCTGGTAGTGTGACCTCCCACCCCTTCTTGCATATCTCTTCGATATTTTTTGAGACTTGCTCAGTGCCTGTCACTGTGCAAGGTAGTGGGAAAACAGCTGTGGAGACCACCAGCCCTG
This sequence comes from Ateles fusciceps, assembly GCA_036589455.1. Lineage (NCBI taxonomy): Eukaryota > Metazoa > Chordata > Mammalia > Primates > Atelidae > Ateles > Ateles fusciceps. The sequence goes on along the minus strand of JAZHEH010000681.1, from coordinate 16,006,414 downwards.
CTCTCAGACATGCTGTTTATCATCCTGTAGGATGATCATTTAAGAGGCATAACAGTGGCTGGGTGCGGTGCCGCACACCTGTAATTCTAGCACTTTGGGAGGCCGAGGCGGGCGGATCACGAGGTCAGGAGTTCGAGACAAGCCTGGCCACCATGGTGAAACCCTATCTCTACTAAAAATACAAAAGTTAGCCAGGCATGGTGGCAGGTGCCTGTAGTCCCAGCTACTCGGGAGGCTGAGGCATGAGAATCGATTGAACCCAGGAGGTGGTGGTTGCAGTGAGCCGAGAAGTGCCATTGCACTCCAGCCTGGGTTACAGAGCAAGACTCTGTCTCAAAAAAAAAAAAGAAGCAGCAAAACAGGACTGGGCATGGTGGCTCACACCTGTAATTCCAGCACTTTGAGAGGCCGAGGTGGGCAGATCACGAGGTTAGGAGTTGGAGACCAGCCTGGCCAACATAGTGAAACCCTGTCTCTACTAAGAATACAAAAATTAGCTGGGTGTGGTGGTGCACGGCTGTAATCCTAGCTACTCAGGAGGCTGAGGCAGGAGAATTGCTTGAACCCAGGAGGTGGAGGTTGCAGTGAGCCAAGATCAGGCCGCTGCATTCCAGCCTGGGTGACAGAGTGAGACTCTGTCTCAAACAAACAAACAAACAAACAAATAGAACAATAATTTTTTCTTTTGAGGCAGGGTTTCACTCTGTCACCCAGGCTGGAGTGCCATGGTGCAATCTTCACTCACTGTACCACACTCAGTCAATAATTTTTTTAAAGAGCAAACCATCAAGCCGGGCGCAGTGGTTCATGTCTGTAATTCCAGCACTTTGGGAGGCTGAGGTGGCAGACTGTTTGAGGTAAGGAGTTTGAGACCAGCCTGGGCAACATGGTGAGACCCCATCTATACCAAAAATACAAAAATTAGCCGAGCATGGTGGTGCACGCCTGTAGTCATAGCTACTCAGGAGGCTGAGGTAGGAGGACTGCTTGGGCCTGGGAGGTCGAGGCTGCAGTGAGCCATAATAGCGCCCCTGCACTGCAGCCTGGGTGACAGAGCGAGACCCTGTCTCAAACAACAACAAAAAGCCATCAGATTGCAGTGCCTTAAGGTACAGTTTTAGAGAAAGCCCAGGACTAGCTTGAGTAACACACGTCTGACTCTTAATTGTTTTATGTCTGGGACATGTCACTTCATTTCTGTGAGCCTTTGTTCCCACATCTGCAAAATGTGGATAACACCACACATTTTTTTTCCACCTGGTAGGAATGCATCTTACAATTGACGGTGTCTCCCAAGGCTATCTGGTAGTGTTTTTCTCTTTCCTGTTGTCGAAGAAAACAGTGGTATGTCCCATTGATGGTCTTAGGTTGGATGACATATGGCAGTAATCCCATGGTTGTTAGGAGAATGAAATTAGATAATGCAAGGTGAAAGGCCTGGTGCGAATTCAGGTGAAACAAGCATTGGCCCGGATTCTAGAGTCTGTCATTGCTACCTTGCTGATGACCTCAACCAAGTTATCCCCGGTGTGTGGTCCCCGAATTTCCTTCTCTGGCCTTCCTTCTCAGCAAAACGAGAGATTTATTTAATTCATTAATTCAGCAAACATCTACTGAGCACATTTTCTGGGGCCGGCACGGTGGCCCTGGAGGATGTAAGGATGAGACAGGGTGGAAGTGCCTTGTTCAGCAGGATGCAGGCAGGGGACAAAGTTTTTCCTGTGAGCCTGCTACAGTTAAGGTAGAGACCGAGAGCTGATGTCCAAGGTCTTCTCCAGCTTTAAATTCTGTTATTCTGGCCGGGTGTGGTGGCAGGCACCTCTAGTCCCAGCTACTCAGGAGGCTGAGGCAGGAGAATTGCTTGAACTCGGGAGGCAGAGGTTGCAGTGAGCTGAGATCGTGCCACTGCACTCCAGCCTGGTGACAGAGGGAGACTCCGTCTCAAAAACAAACAAAAATACTGTTATTTTGGGACTAGGAGCCAGGACAGACAGAGCAAGCATGTTTGGGGGAGGCCGTATGTTATAGGGGTTAATGCAGTAGCTCTGGGGTTGGACAGCCTTGGACCAGCTCTGTCACTTTCTTCTTCGTCTTCTTTTTTTTTTTTTTTTTGAGACAGAGTCTCGCTCTATCACCCAGGGTGTAGTGCAGTGGCGCGATCACACCTCACTGCAACCTCCTCCTCCTGGGTTCAAGCAATTCTCCTGCCTCAGCCCCCTGAGTAACTAGGATTACAGGCATGCGCCAACATGCCCAGCTATTTTTTGTATTTTTAGTAGAGACGGGTTTCATCATGTTGGCCAGGCTGGTCTTGAACTCCTGACCTCGCCCAGCTCGGCCTCCTAAAGTGCTGGGATTACAGGCGTGAGCCACATCGCCCGACCCAGCTCTGTCACTTTCACCCTAGGCCAATGACTTAACTTTCTGATCCTTTGGAGCCTCATTTGTAAAATAGGAGTGACGATAGTCTCCTCTCATAGAGTTGTAGTGAGTGCTGAATGAGATATAGCGTGAAAAGCTCTTAGCTTCGTGCCTGGTATATAATAAGCAACTAATGAATAGTGGCTTCCCTACTTCCTTTCCTTCCTTCCTTCTCTCTCCTTCTCTCTCCTTTCTCCTTCCTGTTTTTCCTTCTCTGCCTCTCCCTCCTTCTCCTCCTCCTTCTCCCCAGTTTTACTTACTGTATTTGAGAAGCAAAAACTTTCTGGAGCAGGAATTCCTTGCCCACACCTTCCCAGTTTTTATTTGGAGGTTGACACAGAGAAACTGCTGAATAAATTGGCTTTCCTTATGGCTGGCCTTTGAAGTGGCTCCCCACCTCTGCTGGAAGTTTCTGGTGTTTTCTGCCATGGCTACCCAGTCGCCAAAGGGACTCAAGCAGGATGCTCCCTCTAGGAGTCAGGGGAGACACAGAACCCAAGTCCTAGGTACTTTTCAAGGGCCCAGGAAAAAGTTTGAGATCTGAAAAGTCACTGGTTCCAAACTACGAAAACTGTAAAAATCAAAAATGTTTAATTAAAAATCTGTACAATGTAACATTGTGTTGATTTCATTAATTGTTAAATTTTGTGTTTCTTTATATTTGAAAACAATTTGTAGGTTGGACTTTCTCGAATTTTCCCGAGTTCCCAATAGGCACAATAATTACTGAGAAATTATAGCCAATTGTAAATTCAGTGAGTTGTTTGCCAGTTGTAAATTAAATGAGTATGTTTAGCCAAATTCAATAGCAAAATTATAAAAAGCCTTTCAAAAAATTCACCATTAAAATTGCTAATATGGAATATTTTAAAGTGTTTTATACAATAGAAGCCCTCTCTAGGGCTAGGAAAGACTTTAAAATGCCTTGTGCTGAATTTGGGAGGCCATGAACCCTCTTTTCAATTCTTCTATTTTTTTCTCCCCAGGATGGCTGATTTTTCTAGTCTTTTGTGAGACATCTAATATTTAGAATTTGTCATAGCTTTGGAAAAAATTCACAATGTAATAAAAAATTGCAGGGATATTAAGCTATAGACCAGTTTGATCTCAAGTAGTTTAAAAAATTCATATATGCATTTAAAAAAAAAGACTAGAAAGAATTATACTAAAATGTTAACAGACTCTCTAGGTAGAACAACATGCATAATTATCTTTTATTTTTTATAGTTTTCATAGTTTTCAAATTTTCTACAATGAAAATGCATTACAATCAGAAAAACAATTTTTGGTAGTTGAAAAATTTTTTTCTTACTACAAAAGTAATTTATGCTCATTATAGAAAAATCACAAAATACATATAAGCATAAGGAAGGAAAAGAAACATGCAAATTCCACCCACCCAGAGACAACCACTGGGTCCTTCCAGACCTTTTTATGCATACATAAACATTTATATTTTTATCACAAAACAGGATCATTCTGTACTTAGTACTGCGTTGAAACCTGCTTCTTTCCTTCATAACGTATATTGAGAAATGCCAACAGCACATTTCTACAACATGATTTTCATGGCAGCATACACTACATTTTGAGGATAAACCATAATTTACTTAACCCCTAATTATTAGACATTTATGTTGCTTCCAAAGTTTCTCTGCTATAAATGATGTTGTAATAAAAAACATTTTAAAGCACTTAAGAATCCTTTATTTTCACATGAAAATCATAAAACACTACCCAACAGATATTTATTTTTTCTTTAAAAAAATTTTTTTACTTAAATTAAATTTTTAGTTGTTTTATTTTTTTTGAGATGGAATCTCGCTCTGTTGCCTAAGCTGGAGTGCAGTGGTGTGATCTTGATTCACTGCAACCTCTGCCTCCTGGGTTTAAGCAATTCTCCTGCCTCAGCCACCTGAGTAGCTGGGATTACAGGCACACGCCACCACATCCAGCTCATTTTTGTATTTTTAGTAGAGACGGGGTTTCTCCATGTTAGCCAGTTTGGTCTCGAGCTCCTGACCTCAAGTGATCCGTCCGTCTGGGCCTCCCAAAGTGCTGGGATTACAAGCGTGAGCCACCATACCCGGCCCATGTATTTATTTTAGAGACAGAGTCTCACTATGTTACCCAGGCTGATCTTAAACTCCTGGACTCAAGTGATCCTCCTGCCTCAGCATCCCAAAGTGTTGGAATTATAGGCGTGAGCTACTGTGCCCAGCCCAGAGAATTATTTTTGAATGAAGCTAGGCTCTGAGGATGCAAAGATTGTTTCAGTTGTGATTCCTGCTCTGCAGGAGTTCCCAGTCCAGGGGGAGACAGTGGCAGGAATGACAAACTATGCCTGTGAAAGCAGGAAAGACTCCTCTGGCATGTGACATTGAACTGGGACTTGAAGATCAAGTAAGAGTTCACCAGGCAGACAGGGCGGGGTGAGCTGGGAGACTTCCCCAGCATGGATAGCAGGGCATGGGAAAATGGGAAGGTGATGTTTTATCTGGAGCCAGTGATGTGCTGCGTACATTTCACATATGTTTTCTCATCCAGTTCTCACATCAACTCGACAAAGTAACCATTCTTAGTCCCATTTTCTACCCAAAGAAACTGAGGGTACAGTGCTTGTTTAGCTCGAAGTAGAGCCAGGATTTGGACACAGGTCTCACTCTGAAGCCCTAGCTTTTTCTTCCCTTCTTCTCTTCCCCTGGGGCAGTTTTTTGCTCCCAGGCAATATTAAGGTCAGCCGGGTGTGGTGGCTCACACCTGTAATCCCAGCACTTTGGGAGGCCGAGACGTGTGGATCACCTGAGGTCGAGAGTTCAAGACCAGCCTGACCAACATGGAGAAACCCTGTCTCTACTAAAAATACAAAATTAGCTGGGCATAGTGGCACATGCCTGTAATCCCAGCTACTCTGGAGGCTGAGGCAAGGGAATCGCTTGAACCTGGGAGACAGAGGTTGCGGTGAGCTGAGATTAAGCCACTGCCCTCCAGCCTGGGCCACAAGAGTGAAACTCCATCTCAAAAAGAAAAGATAAGAGTAAGGTCTAATTCTATTTCCTGGTTGCAAACATTTCCGCCACTTTATGACCTGTACTACCCACTGCCATGGAGTAGTGATGTCCCAGCCTGTTTTCTCTTGCAATAGCCACTCCTTACAGAGCCTGAAAGAGACGGGAGCTTGCAGTGCCATCTTGGGCTCTGTCTTATGCCTTGAACAAGTCTGTGTTCTCTTTGCTGTGCCTCATTTGCCTTGGCACAAAGACACAGGATTAGGCTCAGAGTGGCATGTTTTGGCAAGGGTGAGACACATTCAGAGGAGTATTGGGGAAAGGGTGGGGTTAGGGTGGAGGCTGAGGGCCAGAGAGGTGGGTCAGAGACAGATGGGCCATGCTAAGGCATATGTTAGTGACGTTTGTTAAGGAAATGACGCAGCGGCTCTGGAAGGGATGGCTTGGCCTACAGAGAGAAAAACAGGTTATGGTACAAAAATAGCAATGGCTAACATTTTTTGATTGCCAGACACTATTCTAAGCATTTTAAAATGTTTTAACTCTTAATCCTTGTGACAAAAGTACTTTTTTTTTTTTTTTTGAAACGGAGTCTTGCTCTGTCATCCAGGTTGGAATGCAGTGGTGCCATCTCAGCTCACTGCAACCTCCATCTCCTGGGTTCAAGCGATTCTCCTGCCTCAGCCTCCCAAGTAGCTGGAATTACGGGCGGCCGCCACCATGCCTAGCTAATTTTTGTGTTTTTAGTAGAGATGGGGTTTCACCATGTTGGCCAGGCTGGTCTCGAATTCCTGACTTCAGGTGATCTGTCCACCTCGGTCTCCCAAAGTGCTGGGATTACAGGCGTGAGCCACCCCACCGCACCCAGCCCCTACCAAGGTATTATTATAATCCCTGTTTTGCAAGTGAGAAAACCGAAGCACAGAAAGGTTAAGTAACTTGTCCAAGGACACACAGTAAGTGGAAAGGCCAAGACTTAGCCCAAGGCAGCCTACTCCTAACTCCCAATCTAGTTCAGCTGAATTTTGCGAAAACGAATGAGGAACTGTGTTCCTTAAAGACAGGGCCTGATCAACGACTGTATTGCCATGAGCTCAACTTCTGAAGCACCACACACTGTTGATAGATATTTGATTAATGATTAAATGTGAAGGCAATCAGTCTGAACTAAAACAGTGGCAGGGTGGTGGCAGGGAAAGAATGTCCCCGAATTAGAATTGCAGGATTTGATGACAAGAGTGGGGGATAAAGAGTGGAAGGAGAAGGTTCTGGGGGATGGCTTTGTTGTTCCCAGGTTGGTGGAGCAGGAGGAGGGCGGTGTTACAAGGCTCAGGCTTCCCGAGCAGGGGCTTATTAGGGGCTTATCAGAGACAGTAGTGCTTAACTTGAGGGTCCTGTGGGCCTCAGCCCTGGCGCCTCATGTGAGAATCATATAAAGGTTATTATTCTGATTTTGATAGCAAACCTAACAGGTTTGCAAACTTCTCACATGCTAATTAAGAAACTAATTAAAACCCATCGGTTCTCAAAGACATACGGTTTATTTAAAGTTGATCCAAGATTGATGTTTGGTTAAACAATATTTTAATAAATCATAGAATGAATTGGCTCTAAGAATACTAGCCTCGTGTTCCAAATTACTAGACACTTTCCATGTATTTTTTTTCCTTTGAAATATGAAAAGAAATGAGATAGTATGGATAAAAATATCTAATGTCTAATGATCATTTACAGCTAGTTTCCTTCTTGAACCCCATGGAATTCTGTTGGGTTAGGTATGATTATTATCCCCCTTTTACAGATGAGAAAACAGGAGTAATTAAGAGAGGTTAAGGGGCTGGGCACGGTGGTTCACATCTGTAATCCCAGCACTTTGGGAGACTGAGGCTGGCAGATCACCTGAGATCAGGAGTTCGAGACCAGCCTGACCAACATGATGAAACCCCATCTCTACTAAAATTACAAAAATTAGCTGGGCATGGTGGCAGGTGCTTGTAATCCCAGCTACTCAGGAAGGAGAATCTCTTGAACCCAGGAGGCGGAGGTTGCAGTGAGCCAAGATCGCACCATTGTACTCCAGCCTGGGTGGCAAAGCAAAGGAGACCCTGTCTCAAATAAATAAACAAATAATTAAGAGCGGTGAAGGGACTCATACAAAGTGATTATGTAGGAAGTAGAAGAGTCAGGACTCATACCCAGGTCTCCCCAACAATTGCTGTATACTAAATTACCTCCAAACGTAGAAGCTTAAAGCAATGCGTATTTATGATTACATCACAGAGTTGATGAAGGTCAGCAGTTCTGGGTGGCCTAGCTGGGACTGCAATCTCCGCAGGCTTGACTAGGGTGGCAGGTTCTTTTCCAGGTGTACTCACGTGGCTTTGAGCAGGAAACTTCAGTTCCTTTGCACATGGGCTTCTCTCTAGGGCTGCTCCAGACATAGTTTTACCCAGACTGAATGATCTGAGAGAGAAAGAAGAGCGAAAGGGGGGCGGGGGAGGGGACAGAGGGAGAAAGTGAGAGCGTGAGCAAGAGCAGTTAGGCTGGAAATGTTTTTATGATCCATCTTGGAGGTAACATCCCATCAACTTTTCTGTATATTACTCATTAATTTTTAAAAACTTTTTATTATTTTATTTTCTTTTATTATTTTTTGAGATGTAGTCTTGCTCTGTCACCCACTGGAGTACAGTGGTGCGATCACGGCTCACTCAAGCCTCGACCTCCCTGGGCTCAGGTGATCCTCAGCCTCCCAAGTAGCTGGGACTACAGGTGTGCACCATCATGCCTGGCCAACTTTTTGTATTTTTTGTAGAGACAGGGTTTCACTATGTTGCTCAGGCTGGTCTCAACCTCCTGAGCTCAAGTGATCTGCCAGCCTCAGCCTCCCAAAGTGCTGGGATTACAGGCGTGAGCCACTGTGCCCTAGTCTGTATTTTATTTTTTTGTAGAGATGGGGTCTCGCCATGTTGCCCGGCTGGTCTAGAACTCCTAGGCCCAAGCAATCCTCCTGCCTCGGCCTCCCAAAGTGCTTGGATACAGGCATGTGCCACTGCGCCCAGTCCTAGCTTGTATTTTACACCTTAAAGGGAGGTCATTAGGTCCAGGCCCCCCTTAAGGGGAAGGAACTTCACCGGGTTGTGAATGTCAGGAGGCAGGGATCACTGGGAACCATCTTAGAGGCTACCTACCACAGGCACCCTTTCTACTCCGCCATTCTACAAATTGTCATTTTCATCTTTGTGGCTTCTCCCCATCTCCCATCCTCCAAATAGAAGTATTTTATGAACTTCATAAAGTAGCAATGTGGCCAGTTTGGGGCAATTTATATCTTCTATAGACAACAGCATTGAACTACTTAGCAAACCAGGAAGTGGAAAATGGTTATAAAGGGATCCAATTACTTTCATTGCCAAGGCAGTGTAAAACGCAACGTGTAAAAGTGGACTTAATTGGTGAAAAATTAATTAGACAATTAAACTTATTTCTGCTTAAATACACTTAGGTGTTAATTGGTAATCTCACTGCAGGTTTATTTTAAGTTGGATATGTTCTCTTGACTCTGTCCTTTAAGAAACGATCTCTGTTTAATATGCCATGAACACTCTTGATCTTGCCGAGAGACAATGTCTAGTTCATTGTCACGGTTCTTCTCCAGATAGGACTGATTGGGGTCAGACTGGCCCAGAGGGCAAAAAAGCATTTGCTTCGAAAGCCCCATCAAGAGGAAAATCTCTACTGCCAGAGGGGCTCTTCTGGGAAGGCCGAGTGAAAATGGGAAAGGTACAGGATTCCAAGTGGAACTACGGACTCGTTAGTCTGCCACTCACTGGCTCTGTGACTCTGGGCAAGTTACTTCTGCAGTCTGGGTTTCGGTTTCTCTATCTGTAAAATGAGCTAGTGGGCGCAGACGATGTCTAGTTCACTTCACCCGTAAAATTCCATGATTATCAAGTACAGGAGGGATAGGTTATAAGGATTTTCTTTTTCTTAAAAAAAAATGTCTTGGCCTCATCTGTTTGCTAGAATTTGTTTTACACAGTATTTCACGTGCTGGTTAAAGGTAGTGGGTTGGATACATTTTAACCTGTGTGCTGTCTTTAAATCCCATTGAAATCATGAGGACGGAGAGAATAGGCAAGGGGCCATCGACGGACAAGAGATGGGATGGTAGAAACAGAAACTGCAGGTCCACAGAGGGGAGTGCTCATCGGAAGCCAACAAGCTTGCCCTGTGGAAGCCCAGAAAGGCCCAGCAACTTTGGGATGTCACTGAAGGCAGAGTGAGGAGAGCTAAGTGCAAGTCTGGATGAATGAGCGATGATGTCCCCACTCTCTCCAGAGTTGCCCTCTCCCTCACCTCCCCCGGGTGGGAGATTGGGAGATTCCTCCCTGGGAAAAGGAAGCAGTCCCACAGGAACGAGTTCCCCCAGTGAAAAAGACAATATGCCAGTATGCATGGTGGTCATATACTGGTGGTCCCAGCTACTGGGGAGGCTGAGGCAGGAGGATCGCCTGAGTCCGGGAGTTTGAGGCTACAATGAACCATGTTAGTGCGTCTGCACTGCTGCCTGGGTGGGAGTGAGACTAATGCAGGACAGGCAAGCCCCCAAATTGGGCCTTAGCATGGGAGGGTTCTTGGTTTCATCCAGGAAAGAATTCAAGGGCAAGCTGGTGGTGTTAGACAACAACTTTTTTTTGAGTTTCGCTCTTGTCGCCCAGGCTGGAGTGCAATGATGCATTCTTGGCTCACTGCAACCTCCGCCTCCCGTGTTCAAGTGATTCTCCTGCCTCAGCCTCCCAAGTAGCTGGGATTACAGGCATACGCCGCCGCTCTCAGCTAATTTTTATAATTTTAGTAGAGATGGGGTTTTGCCATATTGGCCAGGCTGGTCTCGAACTCCTGACCTCAGGTGATCCGCCTGCCTTGGCCTCCCAAAGTGCTGGTATTACAGGTGTAAGCCACTGCATGAGCCTAGACAACAACTTTTATTGACGTGGCTGTGCACAGCAGCAGCAGAGGTACCGCTGCTGACAGAGCCCTGTGCCCAGAGTAGCAGCTCAGAGGCAGTGCCGCACTCATGTTTATACCCACTTTTAATTACATGCAAATTAAGGGGTGGTTTATGCAGAAATTCTAGGATGAGGGTGCGTCATTTCAGGGTCAGGGTTATTGTCCTGGAAAAGGATGGTAACATCTGGATGTTGCCATGGCAACAATAAACTGACTAGCACCCTGGTGGTCGTGTCTTACGGAAAGCTGCGTCTGCCTTAGACCTGTTTTAGTTAGTCTTCAATTGGGTCTGGTATGTGAGCCCCACCTCCAGAGCCGAGTCCCATTTCCCACCTCAAGACCCTTTTTTCTCTAAAACAAAGAAAAAACTCCAGGTGACAAACTGCACCCACACAGAGCTTCCCATCAACTTTCAGTGCCTCTCTCTTTTTTGTTGTTGCTCAAGTTAAAAAAAAAGCTTAGGCTGGGTGCTGTGGCTCACGCCTATAATCCCAGCACTTTGGGAGGCCGAGGCGAGTGGATCACCAGGTCGGGCGTTCGAGACCAGCCTGGCCAACATGATGAAACCCCGTCTCTATAAAAAAAAAAAAAGAAAAAAGAAAAAAAAGTTTAAATTGGCAAATAATAACTGTGTGTATGTTTGGGGTGCAGTGTGAGGTTTTGCCTCCCTCTGAATGTGCACACTCAGCCAAGGATCACTAGACACACAAGGGAAGCCTCTCGACAGGAGAGAGACCACAAAAGATGGATAAAAGAAATGGAAAAGAAAAAGAATCTGAGCAAGGAACAAAAGAAAAGGTCTAACAATTTTTCTCAGAGATGAGAGAACACTCATTCGGGTTTTTGCTCAAATATCACCTCAACAGAGAGACTTCTCCTGGCTACTCTGTCTAAAATAGTATTGCCTCTTACTCCCCCTCCCCCTTACTCTGCCTTATTTCAGAAAGAGAGAACAGAAATGGAGGAGAGAAAACTATTAAAATAAGTAATATGAAAACTTTCCCCAGAAGTGCAGAATCTGAATTTCCAGTATGAAAAGGTCCATTGAGCGCCAGGAACAATGAGGTCCCACTCAGGCCTATGCCTCATTGTGAAATTTCAGAACTCCAGGGATAAAGAAAAGATCCTAAAAGCTTCCCGAGAGATAAAAAAGATTTTTTTTACAAAGGATCAGCAATCAGAATTGCCTCAGACTGCTCACTAAAAACATCAGAAGCTAGAAGAAAATAGAGTGAGGCATCAAAATCCTGAGGAAAAGTGATTCCCACCTATAATTTCATATTCTGCTCAATTACCAATTAAGTATTGAAGGGAAATAAAGACATTTAGACATGCAGTTTCTCCACTTGATCTTAGCCAAAAGGCCAGGAAGCGATGACATGCGGATTCTTGAAAGGTGCGCTTCCCACTTTGTTGGAATAAACCAAGAAGAGGGGGCCAGGGAACCAGAGGATCCCAAAACAGGAGAGTGGCAGAGGAAACTCCCAGGATGATGGAAAATGGAAGAAACCAGCCCAGAGCTGTGGCTGGGCCTCAGTGATCGTGTGCTCTTCAAGTCTGCCGGCCTTTCAGGCAGGAAGAACAAATTGGTAGAACTGGAGGATATAAAATTCCACCAGCACATGCGGCTCTCAGGCTTTGACAACGACCGCCCCGCCTCCTTCATCCCACCTGATGGTGACTTTGAGCTCATGTCCTATCGCCTCAGCACTCAGGTCAAGCCACTGATCTGGATGGAGTCTGTCATTGAGAAGTTCCCCCACTGCCACCTGGGGATCATGGTCAAGGCCGAGGGGCAGTTTAAGAAACAGCTAAACTGTTTATTAAATCAAGAGAAATATCGTGATTTGAAGTGTTAAAGTCTTTCCTGTGGGGCAAGGAGTACTTGATGCAAGGCCACTCCGGCCTCCCCAGCGTGGCGAAGGAGGAGGTGGAGGGCCGGCTCCACATCAGGTTCAGTTTGAGATCCCCTACTTCACTGTCTCAGGGAACCAGATCCGACACATGAAGATCATTGAGAAAAGTGGTTACGAGGCCCTGCCCTGGGTTCGCTACATCACCTAGAGTGGCGATTATCAACTTCAGAAATAAATAAGCTTTTATGAAAGCAAGCTAGAAGGGAAAAGAGATGGGGGCTTGAACACGGGGCTGCCCTACAGCCCCAGTGCAGATTTTAGAGGGAGGGAAGGTGCGGGCTTTGTGTGTCTGTGTGAGGGCAGGCCCTGGACTTGGTAGTTCTTGCTCCCAGCACCCACCCCTTCCTCACCTCTTCCTTATTCCACAGACTGGAGAGAAACTCTGCTTCCCTCATGCTTGGAGCTTTCCTTGTCCCCCTGATTTTATATGAAGAAATAGAAGAGGGGCTTGCAGTCCCCCTTGCGAGTGCCTTCTTGCAATGACCTGCCTTAGCGGGTGTTGCAGGTCCCCTCCTCCTTCACAGCTGCTGAGCCCAGAGGCCCCGCTGGACCCTCCTCTGATTTTTAGAATGTCATTAAAAAGATGAATCTTAAAAAAAAATACAAATATTAGCCGGGTGAGAGGGCAGGTGCCTGTAATCCCAGCTACTTGGGAGGCTAAGACAGGAAAGGGGCAGAGATTGCAGCAAGCTGAGATTGCGCCACTGCACTCCAGCCTGGGTGACAGAGCGAGACTCTGTCTCAAAAATAAATAAATAAGTAAAAATTTAAAAAACAAAATAAAAATAAACTTTGTATCTAATTATAATAATAATTGATGGTAGAAAATTTGGAAAATACGGAAAATGGCAAAGAAGAAAATTAAAATCATTCATAATCCTACTAGTTAAAACGTCTATTGACATTTTAGTGTATTTTTTCTATGAGCAAATGTCATTTTTAATGCCTTGTAAGAGTCTATCCAATATCATAAATCAAGGATCCCCAACTAGTCTGTGACCTGTTAGGAACTGGGCTGCACAGCACGAGGCAAGCAGTGGTACACGCCAGCTACTCGGGGAGGCTGAGGCAGGAGAATCACTTGAGCCCAGGAGGCAGAGGTTGCAGTGAGCAGAGATCGCGCCACTGCACTCCAGCCTGAGTGACAGAGCAAGGCTCTATCTGAAACCAAAATAAGTTTGGGAATGGTCTCTGTGAGGGATGATAAATGAGAGATCACTTGGGGATGAGGAATTAACTCAGGGGACAGCAGCATTTGGAAGGCAGAAAGAGGAATGAGTGAAGAAGAAATAATTGTTCAGTAAGCTCGGGGGGGACCCACAGATACTGATACCCAAACGCCGGGGGGATAAGGAGATTCAAGGAGGGAGAACAGCGAACAACGTCAAAATCTTCCACTGCTCCAGAAGTCAAGGAGGGCGAAGACCGAGAAAGATCCCAGAGACAGTCCCTGGGAGAGGAAACCAGGGAGAGGCTGAAAAGGAGCAGAGGGAGGAGGCTAAATTGGAGGGTGCAGAGTGACTTGCAGGCAGTTGTGGGGTGTTGGAAAGGTGCAAGAGAAGACACTGGCCTTGATGGTAAGCCATTCTCTTTCCCTTTTTCTCTTGCCTCTCATGGCAGCAAGAGCTGGTCAGTGAATCTCCTCACCGCTCACCTGAGTTGCACAAGTTGTGAAGCTGAAAGTTGGGGAAGAGGCTAGAGGCTCAGCCTTGGCCCTAGGGCTGGAAACCTGTGTCTTAGGCCTGGTTCTGCTGTAATCACAGATACCTAATGGAGGCTGGACCTCAGATCTCCTTACATATAAGATGAAGGGGTTGGTGCGGAAAACGTTGCCTGAAGCTGTGGTTTGGTGTTTGTCTACACCCACAGAGTCACATGGCTGCAGTAAAGTGAGAAAAATAAGGCCAAGGTAATGTGTGTTGCATGTATGAAGTTAAACGTATGCAGTTTAAAAGACCGTCCTTTATTCTGAGATTACGTCTTTCCTGGCTTTTTTTCTCTCCCTCTCTCTCTGGCATCTGTTTTTTTTTTTCTTCCAACTTTTATTTCAGGTTCAGAGCGTACATGTGCAGGTTTGTTATATGAGTAAACTGCATGTTGCTGGGGTTTGGTGCACAAAGGATTTCGTCACCTAGGTAGTGCACACAGTACCCAAGAGGAAGTTTTTCTACCTCACCCACCTCTTTCCCTCCTGCCCCGGGAGTCCCCCACTGCCTATTGTTCCGCTCTTTGTGACCATGTGTCCTCCATGGTTAGCTCTCACATTTAGTTTTCTGTTCCGGCATTAATCCACTTAGGATAATGGCCTCCAGCTGCATCTACATTGCTGCAAAGGACATGGATTCATCCTTTTTATGGCTGCATAGTATTTCCTGGTGCATGCGTTTCCTGTTTTATTGATAGGAAGTGGCCCTTTCTTTTGTGAAATGATGGTAGATGTAGCTGAGGATCACCCCATGTTTCCTCTCCATATCTTTATGTAGCAAGTAAGAAGTTGGTAACTCAGTTTGGCTCCCCCAGTCAGTTTGGGAATGTAATCCCAGCTACTCGGGAGGCTGAGGCAGAAGAACCATTTGAACCCAGGAGGCGGAGGTTGTAGTGAGCCGAGATCTAGCCATTGCACTACATCTCAGAAATAAATAAAGTAATTAAATAATAAAAGCACTTCCTGTTCCCCTCTTCTACTCCGTGTAAGTTAACATTAAATGTTTGCTTAAGTTAACATTAAATGTTTATCTTATTATGATTATGTGATTTTTATTTGAGTCCATTGAAACCAAGATATGTTTCTCTTCTTGTAGAACTTTTTGTTTACCCTAAAGTTAGTAATTAGCTCTCTCTCTCTATTTTTTTAAATTTGCTTACTATTCTAGATACCTAACAATAACCTTTCTAGATCTTCTAAATATTTCCACGCACCAAGAAATTCAGGTAATCTACCCATTCCATTTTTTTCTCACCCATTCCATTTTTTCTCACTGATCTTCCTCCTGGAAACCTCTGTCCTTCTTCTTTTTAATTGTTTTTTGTTTTTTAGTTGTTTTGGGTTTTTTGTTTGTTTGTTTGTTTGTTTGTTTTTGAGACAGAGTCTTGCTCTGTTGCCCAGGCTGGAGTGCAGTGGTGCAATCTTGGCTCACTGCAACCTCCGCCTCCCGGGTTCAAGCGATTCTCCTGCCTCAGCCTCCCAAGAAGCTGGGATTACAGGAATGCGCCACCAAGCCCAGCTAATTTTTGTATTTTTGGTAGAGACAGGGTTTCACCATGTTGGCCAGGCTGGTCTCGAACTCCTGACCTCAAGTGATCCGCCTGCCTCATTCTCCCAAAGTGCTGGGATTACAGGTGTGAGCCACTGCTCAGGCATTTGGTTTGATGAATCTATTGGCATAGAATACAAACAACTTTGCCTGTAGCTGGGACTACAGGTGTGCCACCTTGCCTGGCCATTTTTTTAAATTTACTTTTTGTAGAGATGAAGTCTTGCTATGCTGCCCAGGGGGTCTTGAACTCCTGGGCTCAAGCAATCCTCCCACTTCAGCTTCCCAAAGTAATGGGATTACAGATGGGAGTCACCTTGCCTAGCCATTTTCTGGACATTTTATACAATGGAATTGTACAATATGTGATCTTTTGTGTCTGACTTCTTCTTTCTGTTTTTTTTTTTTTTTTTTTTTTTTTTTTTTGAGATGGAGTCTTGCTTTGTTGCCCAAGCTGGAGTGCAGTGGCACAATCTCGACTCACTGCAACCTCCGCCTCCCGGGTTCAAGCGAATCTCCTGCCTTAGCCTCCCGAGTAGCTGGGACTACAGACACCTGCCACCACACCCAGCCAACTTTTGTACTTTTTAAGTAGAGATGGAGTTTTACCATATTGGCCAGGTCTCGAACTCCTGACCTTTTGATCTGCCCTCCTTGGCCTCCCAAAGTGCTGGGATTATAGGTGACTTCTTTCTTTTAGCACAGTGTTTTCTGGGTTCACTCATGTGGTAGCACACATCAGTGTTCATTCCTTTTATTGCAGAATAATATTCTGTTGCATGAACATACCACATTTTGTTCATTTATTCATCAATTGATGGACATTTGGGTTGTTTCCACTCTTTGGCTGTTGTGATTCATGCTGCTATGAACATTTGCCTGTAAGTTTTTGTGTGGACATGAATGTTCAGTTCTCTTGCCTATATACTTAGGCATAGAATTGCTGTGTCATATGGTAACTATGTTTAGCTTTTTGAGAGACTCTTTCAAAGCAGCTCACCATTTCACATTCCCACCACCAATGCATGAGGATTCCAATTTCTCCACATTCTCACCAACACTTGTTAATGTCTATCTTTTTTTTTTTTTTTTGAGACAGAGTCTCGCTCCATTGCCAGGCACCAGGCTGGAGTGCAGTGGTGCAATCTCGGCTCACTGCAATCTCTGCCTCCCGGGTTCAAGCAATTCTCCTGCCTCAGCCTCCCAAGTAGCTGAGACTACAGGCGTCCTTGAGCCATTTTGAATTAATTTTTGTAGACAGTGTGAAGTAGGGTACAACTTCATTCTTCTCCATGCGGATATCCAGTTGTCCAAGCACCATTTTTAAAAAAGACCTTTCTTTTTCCGTTGAATTATCTAGACATCCTTGTTGGAAACCAGTTGACCATAAATATAAAGGCCAAATGACATTTTTGGCTTAATTTTTGGCCTCATCAGACCTCTTAATTTGCTTTTTCCATCCTTGATGCTTTTGTACAGACTGGTTCTTTGCCTGACATCCACCTGTCTTGGTAGCTGACTCTCCTCATTCTCCAGATATTACCTTGTCCACAGTTTTCCGCCGTCCCCCAGGCAGTCAGATTCTGTGGTCTGGGAGTATTCTGCTCATACCTCTGTCATTGCTCTATTCACATTGTATTGAAATTGTGTATTCATTAGTCTGCCTGGATACACTCTGAGATATCCAAGAGCAACCAAGTCTTATTTCTCTTTGAAGTGCATAGCACAGTACCTGGCACTTAAGACATATTTTGTGAACGGTAGTTGAATGACCATTGACTGAAGTATCTGAAAATTGGGACTCTGCTGAGGACTTCAATGGCAAGAGAAGAGGGTCAGTTATTGGATCCCTGCTTCCCCCTCCTCTCTCTTTCTCCAAGTCCAGAGAAGAGTATTTATGCTTTTATCCAAGAAGTTTTTAATAAGTATCTACTATGTGCTAAGCATTGAACTAGATGCTGGGGGATGACATGGTGAGCACAAACAGCCATGCCCCTTCCGTACTGATGTGTAGAGTGGGTGATGTGTGTAGTGGATGAAATCAACATTAACCAAATAATCATATAAACATGAAAAATGGGAGCACCTGTCATCAAGGTCTATTGTGTGGTCTTACTAGCCTGCTTATGTGTTTATCAATAATTTGGTCACCTGGCTCACTGACTTTCTCTCCTGCTGCCATTGTCCATGGTGACTTTAAGATCCACATAGATGGCAATGCATCACCTTGCCTATATTCTTTTTTTTTCTTTTTTGGGACAGAGTCTCGGTATGTCACCCAGGCTGGAGTGCAATGGCGCAATCTCAGCTCACTGCAACCTCCCCCTCCCGGGTTCAAGTGATTCTCCTGCCTCAGCCTCCTGAGTAGCTTGGGATTACAGGCATGCGCCACCACGCCCAGCTAATTTTTGTGTTTTTAGTAGAGATGGGGTTTCACCATGTTAGCCAGGCTGGTCTCAAACTCCTGACCTCGTGATCCACCCACCTTGGCCTCCCGAAGTGTTGAGATTACAGGTGTGAGCCATCGCACCCAGCCTAGTCTCTCATTTTGCAGGGTGGGCAGGAAGGCAGAATGAAGGCTGAGGCCTCAGTCTTCCAGGAACCAAGGGCTCAGGGCCAGTTCTCTCTGAGTAGAATGTTCCTTAGAGAGGCAGCCCAGGCTGGGCTGCCTCTTGCTATTATGTCCTCTGAATGATGAGGAAAGAGCAGGGAAACCCACTGAGTATATGACCAGGAAATACAACCTGGGGAAGGCAAGAGACCATGGACAGACGAGGGCAGGTGAAGATTCTCTGTTTAATGGATGATAGGAGGAACCGTGCTTGTGCATGCATGCACACACACACAAACGTGCGCGCGCACACACACATGTACACACACACGAGGGCGTCACCATCAAGTTCTCCCTCTGAGTGTGATCGGGATGTGGACAAAGGGACTTGGTATGACCTTGCCAATGGACCTACAGGCCTTGGGAAATCCTTCTAGAACTCTCCTGGAGAAAAGCAAGAAGAGAGGGTGACTTTTGAGTGACAACTGTGGAGAACGGCCAGAAAGGAGACAGCGGAGTGAACTCTAGGGACCAGGGAATTGATGGCAGTCAGCCGTCAGGACTGGGAACATCAGTGAGTCACGTTCTCTCCCTTTGGTATTAGTAATTGGCATCGTTTGGCTGGGAAACAAAAGGCTGAGGCATGATTTTATAACTGCTTTCAAGTAGGGAGGGGTTTTCCTTTGGAAGATGGTCATGAGCTGTTTTCAACCCTTGCAGGGGAGAACAGCTCATTCCCATGCTGGGTAGAGATTCCAAGAGCTTTTCAGCTTAATTATCAGAATGGTCTGACCGTGGGGCTGGCTCTTGTTGATGACCCAGGAAGGCCCCAGAGTGTCTTGAGGCCCGAGTACAAAGCTTTGGAGGTGGGAATCCCACTGGAAGTGTGTGGTCCTGCCCCACAAAGCCCCCTCCTCCAGGTCTTAGGGCAGCAGTGGTGCTACCCTGGCACCTGCCCCCGCTCCTCAGCACTCTGGGGAGATCCTCAGATGGTGACCTGCAACCCCACACCCACAAGAGGACGGAAAATTCGCCTTAATGCAAGTGCTCGTTCTGCTCTTTTCCTCCCTAATGAGGTACCTTCTAGAAATCTCTCAGTTGTCCTTATAGTCCTCCAACAATTTTGGGGGGTCGGGAGGGAGGAAAGGGAGGCAGTGGGCATTTTAAGGCCTCTTGCTAATTGAGGCTGTAGCTCTCCATCATTCCTTCATTCATCATGTAATTCCCGAACACCTGCTCTGTGCTGGTCACTCGGCTGGAGACTGTGAGAGAGACAAAGACATCCAGTTAGGACCAAAAGAGCTGCCACCCCATTCCGGGAAGGAGTGGATCCGAGTTTTGTGAGAGCTGAAACTTCTGCCATTTCTGAGGAGCCTCTTTAAGAAGATTACAACGTTATGAAAAGACTTGTGTCCTCTCTGTGCCATCCTGGCATGCAAAGGAAAGTCGAAGCAGGATGAGACAGTAGTCTTAACTGATTGTTGTTGACATATTTTGCAAGATAGGTCAATTCATTGCTAGGGCCCCTCCAAGGGCCTTGGAAGGGGCTCACTCAAGGGTGTATGTGGGTGGGTGGGGGTGTCCCTGAAGCTTCATTAGCTTCAAAGTGAATCCACCTTTGGTGCTGAAGACTGTCCATTCATGATTTCATTGAATCTTTACAATCTGACCATGAGATCAATGCTGTTCTTTCTCCACTTTCCACAAGAAGAGACAGAGACTCAGGAAGTTAGGAACTTGTCACACAGCTAGGGTGTGGAGGGGCAGAGATTTAAACCAGGTCATCCGGGCTCCAGAGCTTTCATCATTAACCGCTGCTCTCCACTGCCTCTCTTCTCGCTGGGAGCTTACAGTTTCCCGGAGAAGAGAAGCACACGCAAACCATCCCCATATAGAACAGCCACTCCCTACCCTCCAAACCTGCTCCAGTTTCCTCCCTCGCACTTTTGATCAACTGACCTAGTATATATTTATTTTCTGTTTCCTCTCTCCCACTAGAACTTCATGAGGGCGGATCGCGTCTGTTTTGTTCACTGCCATATATGGCCAGTACCTAGGATGCTGCCTGGCAGTGCACAAGGCATTCAATAGATAGTTATTGAATTAATGAATTCATTCAATAAATAGTCCCAGTACCGACCTGTTTTTGGTAAATGCCTGAAGCATGTTACAGCCAACAGGTGTTACAGTGGTTGAGAATCAAAAACATACTAAACCAGGGGAATGATCAGAGAGGGTTTCCAAGAAGAGGTTGGCCCGGGAAGGATGGCTAAGCTGATATATATATTTAGGAGGCAATGGCGGGGGAAGGTATAGCATGGGGGAGCAGTCCAGCAAGCTGCTTGGCATCCCCTCCCCAGCCTGCGTCAGGCTCCTTGGATGTGGGCCTCTGTGCTATATTCACACATCATCTAAGTGGGTTGTTAAACACACGCAGTAGCTACCAAGGGGTGCTATGGTTTCTCCTTCCTTGGAGATCTTTAAAAATAGGCCTAAGCGATCAACTGTCCTAAATTGTTTAGGAAGGGAAGTACTGGGATTGTTGGCTCCTACAGTGTCTCAAGGAGTTTACCTGTCATCTGATACAATCATCTCAAGAACACTGTGAGGTGGGCACTGTTATTATCCCCATTTTACAGATGAGGGAGACCGAGGCTCAGAGAAGGTAAGTAATTGTCCAAAGTCACACAGCTGGGATGAGATGTGTCTTTTTGGCTGCAGAGACTGTGGTCTTCCCACTACCCTCAAAGGCTGCTGAGGATCTCTCTTGCAGTCTTTTTTTAGGACTTAGCACATTCTATATTAGAACAGCACGTGGTGCTCTGTAAGGCTGACATTAGTAGACTTGTAATCATGATGACAGCAAAAGTGACTCCAGTCACGTGACTGAATTCTATTGATTTTAGGGCAGCATTTATTTGAGGCAGGAAGTTGGACCAGATGACCTGTTCATGCCTCTCTGTCAATGTTGTTCTATTTACAAAGAGATGGTGAAAATAGCAGTAAATCGTATCCTCCATAGCTTGGTATTCGGGTGCAATATGGATTAAAGCAATCACTGAATTAAACACTGGGTATCCAAAGTTCTAGTAGTGCAGTGATGCAGTTTTTCGGTTTTTTTTTTTTTTTTTTGAGATGGAGTCTCGTTCTGTTGCCCAGTCTGGAGTGCAGTGGTGCCATCTTGGCTCACTGCAACCTCTGCCTCCCGGATTCAAGCAGTTCTCTGCCTCAGCCTCCCGAGTTCCTGGGATTACAGGCACCCACCACCACGCCTGGATAATGTTTTTATATTTTTAGTAGAGATGGGTTTTTGCCATCTTGGCCAGGCTGGTCTTGAACTCCTGACCTCGTGATCCACCCGCCTCAGCCTCCCAAAGTGCTGGGATTACAGGCATGAGCCACCGTGCCCGGCACAGTGATGCATTATTACATACCTGTGTGTAGAGAGACATGAAAGTAAGTGTGTAAGAATTCTATAAGGAAGATGCAGAAGGCATGAAAAGTGAAAGTGAAAACTTGGAAGTCACATGAACTTGACCCCTAGGCATATTGCTTGAGAAGCAGCATGGGGCTTTGACATCAGACAGCCCCGCATTCAAATCCTCACTCTGCCACTTACAGGCTGGGTGTCTGGCGGCAGTCAGGTAACATTTCTCTCTGGGTCAGTGTGCTTCGGTTACATGTAACAGGAACCAATGTGGCTGCCTTGAGCAGGGACCTCAAGCTCTGGACCTCTGGATCTCACACAGGGCTAATGGATGAGGTTGTCAGAGTTTCCACCATCTCTGCTCTGAATATTAGTCATGTAGATTGTGCATTACACGAGAGGCCCGGGTCCTACACCACACTCTGGGCAGGAGGGCTGGGTACATCAACTGTTATTGATGAGACAGTATCATGACTGTCCCATTGTGATAGTGACCAGTGGGAGGGAGAGGGGTTCCCTGAAGCAGAATTGGGACAGAAACATTGGATAGTCACTACTGCATCCTGACGTTCAGCTGACTCACCTGTAAAATGGGGGATAGTGACACCTGCCTCGTAGAGGTTTGTTTAGGATTCAAATTAAGTATCTAAACTGGTTTGCACCAAAAAGATGTCAGTAAATGGTACTTATTGCTACAATATAGTCAAATCTTTAGTGTCCCTTTTGAAGATGGTCCATGGTAACTTTTATTTGTTAATTCCAGTATGTATTTTTAAAGAAAAAAGGAGCATATTCCCTACATGGTGAAAATAACATCCGTATCACACTTAATGCGACTAATAATCTTATCCCAGCCAGTATGTTCAAATTCAGATTTCCTTGGCGACTTTTAAATCTGGCTGCTCGACCACTTCATGTAGTGGCTTTTCTCTGTGGACTCACGGAGGATAGCACATTGTGACAGTCACCCAAGCCCAGCAGATTTGGAAGGGTACATTTGCAACAGGAAAAAAAAATCATGGACTGTGTTTCAAGACTAAATAGAGTTGATCTGGGATTTCCCTCTGTTTTGGTGTATCCAGGTCACCAACTCCGCCTCATTAGTGTCGTCTGTATTTAACACCGCCACAGGTAATGAAAGCTGCAGTAGTTAAACACGTACGCGACATCCTCTGTTCCTCCAGGGGGCGTGTCCAAGGCTGCCAGTGCAATTTAGCATTTATTGAGTGCCTACTATATGCAGGAGATTTCTCCTTATAACCATTCTGGTAGACAAGCCACACTTAAGTTTTTCTCCTGTTAATTTTATATATCAAGAGCCAGATTTGGCTGTCTAAAGTAGGAGAGAAAAACAGTCACATTACAGGATTACTTGTCTATGAATTTTAAGATCTAGTGAAGAGAATCCTTCCGGTTCGTATGGGGACAAACATTTCATAATATAAATTTTAAAATTAACAAAGATTAAAAAGAAAAGATCAGCCTGTTTGCTTCTTCACACCCAGTGATGCTTCTCCTACAAGGACAATGAAATCTGTAAAGAAAAATCTTGTGCTAAGTCTAGGAAACCAGTCTTTGGGGCGTCACTGAAGTAGGGAAAGACAGCAATTCCCAATCTGGAGTCTTCCCCAAAGACTGCTGTTTCTAGTTCCTTGAGCCAGAAATCACTGCCTTTAAGACAGCAAAAAGAGAAAGAAAAGTTCTGAGCCAGGATTAAAAAGGTACAAAATCAAATATTTAATTAATTTATTTTTTGAGACAGAGTCTTGCTCTGTGCCCATGCTGGAGTGCAATGGCACAATCTGGGCTCAGTGAAACCTCCACCTCCCGGGTTCAAGCGATTCTCCTGCCTCAGCCTCCTGAGTAGCGGGGACTACAGCTACGTGACACCATGCCCAGCTAATTTTTTGTATTTTTAGTAGAGGTGAGTTTTCACCATGTTGGCCAGGCTGGTCTCGAACTCTTGACCTTAGGTGATCTGCCCGCCTCAGCCTTCCAAAGTGCTGGGATTACAGGCATGAGCCACTGCCCCCAGCCCCAAATTGAGTATTTTATAGAGCCAATGTGAGAAATGAAGTGGAGAAAAAGGCTCTCTTAGGTGTTGCCAGAGGGAGTGTAATTGGAAACACCCTTTCTGGAGGGCAATTTGGAAATGCTATCAAGTCTTTAAAATGTTCATACTCTTGGAATGAATCCCAAGGAAATAAATAGGATATGCCCAAAGATTTATCCATAGGAATAGATTTATCCATAGGAATAGATTCATCCGTAGGAAGTCATTGCAACGTTGTTTACAATAGTGGAAAATTGGACATAATCTTAACATCTAGCCACAGGAGACTTGGCAAATCTACTGATTTAGATTGGTTCAATAATTGACAGGTCATCCGTCCATGATGGAATATTATTCAGGCATTACAAAGGATGTCACAGGAATGAGGTTCTCAGAGTTCACGGTTCAGGGAATCTCTGAAATTATATGCAGAATTGTGTGCGTGTGTGTGTGTGTGTACACACTTCTCAGAGAGAGGATTGTTATGGGTTCTCAAATAGGTACATGACCCAAGAGAGTAAAAAATCACCACTGTAGAAAATATTTAAAGCAGAAGGATGTGGACGGTATATTATTATATGAGAGAGAAGGAAGGGTAGGTTAAAGGCAAGTATAATACAATCTCATTTTATACAAAATGTGCATGTATGTATGTGTGTAGGAAAAAGATTAAAAGGTTACCCACCAAAATGATAATCATGGTTATCTCAGAGTGACAGGATTATAGATAATTAATTTCTTTTTTCTTTGTTGTATTTTCTGATCTTATTACCATGACTATGTATTACTATTATGTTTAAAAAGATACTTTTTTTTTTTTTTGTTTGAGACAGAGATTCCCTCTTGTTGCTCAGGCTGGAGTGCAATGGCACGGTCTTGACTCACTGCAGCCTCCACCTCCGGGTTCAAGCAATTCTTCTGCCTCAGCCTCCCATGTGGCTGGGATTACAGGTGTGTGCCACCATGCCTGGCTAATTTTTTGCATTTTGTAGAGACGGGGTTTTACTTTGTTGGTCAGGCTGGTCTCAAACTCCTGACCTCAGGTAATTCACTGCCTTGGCCTCCCAAAGTGCTGGGGTTACAGGCAGGGACCACCGCCTCGCCTACTTTTTTTTTTTTTTTTTTTGAGACAGAGTCTCGCTCTATCTCCCAGGCTCCCAGGCTAGAGTGCAATGGCACCATCTGGGCTCACTGCAACCTTTGCTTCCCAGGTTCAAGTGATTCTCCTGCCTCAGCCTCCTGAGTAACTGGGATTACAGATGCGCGCCCATGCCTGGCTAATTTTTGTATTTTTAATAGAGATGGATTTCACCATGTTGGCCAGGCTGGTCTCAAACTCCTGATCTCATGATCCACCCACCTCAGCCTCCCAAAGTGCTGGGATTACAGGTGTGAGCCACTGGGCCCGGCCAAGAAGTACTTTTTGAAAAAACATAAGATCATTGACCCTGGAACCTGGAACCACATTACATGGGTCCCAACTTACCAGCAAAGGAATCTACAGTGCGTTTCTTAACTTCTCCAGACCTTAATTTCACCATCTGTAAAATGGGAATAATAATAGTTTGTATTAACAGCTATAAGATACCAGGGCCTGATACGAGGAAAGTACTCGGTGAAGGCTGGCTGTTGTTAACAGTAAGATGAGGCAGTGTGGTTATGGACATTCATTATGTTTGGTTTTCATCCTGGGTTTGTGACTCCTTAGCTAGTGATCACTTTGTTTTGTTTTATTTTGTTTCGTTTTGTTTTTTGAGACAGAGTCTTGCTCTGTTGCTCAGGTAGGAGCACAGTGGCGCAATCTCAGCTCACTGCAACCTCCGCCACCCGGGTTCAAGTGATTCTTGTGCCTCAGCCTCCCGAGTAGCTGGGATTAAAAGTGTGTGCCACCATGCCTGGCTAATTTTTTTTTTATTTTTAGTAGAGATGGGGTTGCACCATATTGGCGAGGCTTGTCTCGAACTCCTGACCTCAAACGATCAGCCAGCCTTGGCCTCCCAAAGTGCTGGGATTACAGGCGTTAGCCATGGCACCCCGCCATCCCTTTGTATAAGCCTTACTTTTCTCATGTGTAAAACGGACACCATAATCTCTAACTTGCTGGGTTTTAGCACTAGAGAAAATAATGTGTCTGTGCATAGTAGGGGCTTAAAAAATGATAGAAATGGCCCACATAGAGTAGAATTATTTCCTTTGTGAATTGACAATAAACGCTTAGAAAACTAAACCGTTTGCTTATTTTCTTCACACTGTAACAGAAATCTCATTTACTTCCAGCTAAAAGCAGTGCAGTGAAGAGGGTGGCCTATGAAAAGACTTTGAAAAATGCCACATTCTACGTCTAGCCAATTTTGTCACTGTAATTACTAAGTGTTACCTATAGCTTTATTATTATGTACCGGTCCTGGGATGAATCATTCTTATATTTTTCTGTTATCAACTTCAATTTTTCTCCCCTTTCCAGAACTGGGCAGCTTACAACAAAAAAAATATAGCACATAAAATATGACTTACCATGCTGGGTGCGGTGGCTCACGCCTGTAATCCCAGCACTTTGGGAGGCTGAGGTGGGAGGATCACAAGGTCAGGAGTTCAAGACCAGCCTGGCCAATATGGTGAAACCCCATCTCTACTAAAAATACAAAAATTAGCTGGGCATGTTGGCATATGCCTGTAGTCCTAGCTACTCTGGAGGTTGAGGCAAAAGAATTGCTTGAACCTAGGAGGCAGAGGTGGCAGTGAGCCAAGATCATGCCACTGCACTCCAGCTTGGGTAACAGAGTGAGACTCCGTCTCAAAAAATATATATATATCTATAACTTACCAGAGGTGGCCATCCTCTCCCTGTGCGTCTCATGTCCAACCCCCATGAATTATCTGATTAGCATATTACTTTGATGAGAACCATCATCTCTTCCCAAATTTCAGGAAGTTTTGGTGTTTGCTGGGTATCTGTGATGTGCTTGGTCGCATGTGAAGTCTTTTTCACATGTTGTCTGATCTAGGCTGTAGGCTGACTCTCCCACTGCCCTCATACTGCATATCCAACCCGCTGGCAATTTCCGTTGGCTCTTATTTCAAAACGTATCCTGAATCCAACCACTTCTCCCCCCGCTTCCACAGCTACCACGCTTGCCTAAGCCATTATCATCTCTCACCTAGTTTTTTTTAAAAACAATTTTATTTTATTTTTTTGAGATGGAGTCTCACTCTGTCACCCAGGCTGGAGTGTACTGACACAATCTCCGTTCACTGCAACCTTTGCCTCCGGGTTCAAGTGATTCTCATGCCTCAGAGGCTGGGATTAGAGGCGTGAGTTACCAACTAGCTGGGATTAGAGGCGAGCGTGACCACACCCAGCTAATGTTTGTAGTTTTAGTAGAGACACGGTTTCACCATGTTGGCCAGGCTGGTCTCAAACCCCTGACCTTGTCAAGTGATCAGCCTGCCTCGGTCTTCCAAAGTGCTGGGATGACAGGCATGAGCCACCGCATCTGGCCAAAAACAGATTATTTTTAAGAGCAATTCTAGCTTCACAGCAAAATTTAGTAAAACATACAGAGATTTCCCATAGACCCCTTTCCCCAACACATGCACAGCCCCTCTCATTGTTAACATCCCATACCAGAGTGGTACATTTGTCACAATCAATGAGCCTACATTGACACATCATTATCACCCAAAGCCTGTAGTTTACACTAAGGTCATTCTTGGTATTGTACATTCTATGGGTTGTGGCAAATGTGTAATAACATGAATCCACTATTGTAGTCTCATGTAAAATAGTTTCACTGCCTATTTCACTAAACTATTCATAAAATAGTTTAATCCTCTTCTGCCTCCCCCCCAGCTCCTGGCAATAACTGACCTTTTTACTGTCTCTATAGTTTTGCCTTTTCCAGAATGTCATATAGTTGGAATCATACAATACGTAGCCTTTTCAGGTTGGCTTTATTCTCTTAGTAATAAAGCATTTAAGATTTCTCCATGTCTTCATGGTTTGATAGTTGCTTGCTTGCTTGCTTTCCTTCTTTCTTTCTTTCTTTCTTTCTTTCTTAGAGACAGAGTCTCACTCTGTTGCCTAGGCTGGAGTGCAGTGGTGTGATTATAGCTTACTGCAGCCTCAAACTCCTGGGCTCAAGCGATCCTCCCACCTCAGCCTCCCAAGTAGCTGAACTACAGACATGTGCCACCACTTGGGGTATTATTTTTACTTTTTTAGGGTAAGATCCTCCCACCTCAGCCTCACAAAGTGCTGGGATTATAGATGTAAGTCACCGTGCCCTGCCAGGTCGTTTCTTGTTAGCATTAAATAACATTCAATTGCCTGGATATACCACAATCTATTTATTCATTCATGTACCGAAGGACATCGTGGTGGCTTCCAAGATTTGGCAGTTATAAATAAAGCTGCTATAAACATCTCTGTGCAAGCTTTTGTGTGGACGTAAGTTTTCAACTCCTTTGGGTAAATACTAAGGAGTGAAATTGCTATACAGTATGGTAAGAATATGTTTAGTTTTGTAAGAAACTGCAAACCGGTCTTTCAAAGTGGCTGTACCGTTTTACATTTCCACTTGGAATGAATGAGAGTTTCTGTTGCTCCACACCTTTGTCAGCATTTGATATTGTCAATGATCTGAATTTTGGGTATTCTAATTAGTGAGCCATGATATCTCTCTGTTTTAATTTTCTTTTCCCTAATGACATATGATGGGGACCATTTTTCATATGAGGTTTGCCAGTGGTATGTCTTCTTTGGTGTGATGCTTGTTAAGGACTTTGGGCCATTTTTTAATAGGGCTGTTTGTTTTCTTACTGCTGCATTTTTTGTATATTTTGTATATCTTTGTATATTTTAGATAAGAGCCCTTTTATCAGACATCTTTTGCAAAGAATTTCTCCCAGTGTGTGATTGTCTTCTCATTCTCTTGACACGTCTTTTAAATAGCAGATGTTTTCAATTTTCATAAAGTTCAGCTTACCAATTACTTCTTTCATAGATCATGTCTTTGGTGTTATATGTCAAAAGTCATTGCCAAACCCAAGATTGTCTAAGTTTTCTCCTACATTATCTTCAAGGAGTTTTATAGTTTTGCATTTTACATTTAGGTCTATAATACATTTTGAGTTAATTTTTGTCAGAGGTAAAGGTCTGTGTCGAGGTTAATTGTTTTGCCTGTGGATGTCCGTCACCATTTGTTGAAAAGACTGTCATTTCTCTGTTGAATTTTCTTTGCTGCATTGTCAAAGATCAGTTGACTGTATTTACAGGGGTCTGTTTCTGGCTCTCTATTCTGTTTCATTTATCTAGTTGTCTATTCTTTCACCAATACTTCATTATCTTGTTTACTCCAGCATTACAGCAAGTGTTGAAGTCTGGCAGCGTCAGCCTCCAGCTTTGTTCTTCCTTGATATTGTGTTGACTATTATGAGTCTTTTGCCTCAGAATGAATGTGTTGTTATCTACAAAATAACTTACTTGGATTCTGATAGGGATTCTATTGAATCTTAAAATAAAGTTGGGAAGAATTGAGTCTTCCTATTCATGAACATGGAATATCTCTACATTTATTTAGTTCCTCTTTGATTTCTTTCCTTAGAGTTTTCTAGTTTTCCTCATATTGACTTTGCACATATTCTGTTAGATTTATATCTAAGTATTTTATTTTGGGGAGTGCTAATGTAAATGGTATCATATTTTAAATTCCACTTGTTTATTGCTGGTATATAGGAAAGTGATTGACTTTTGTATATTAACCTTATGTCCTGAAACTTTGTTATAATTGCTTATTAGTTTCAGGAGTTGTTGTTATTTTTGATTCTTTTAGATTCTCTGCATAGACAGTCATGTTTTCTATGAACAAAGATAGTTTTAGTCCTTCCTTCTTAATGTATATTTTAATTTTCCTTCTCTTGTCTTATTGCATTAGCTAGGACTTAAGTATGATATTGAAAAGGAGTAGTGAGAGGGAACATTCTTGCCCTGTTCCTGACTTAGTAAGAGGGCTTCGAGTTTCTCACCATTAAGTATAATGTTAGCTGTAGGTTTTTCATACATGTTCTTTATCAAGTTGAGGAAGTTTCTCTCTGTTTCTAGTTTGCTGAGAATTTCCCTTTCTTAATTATGAATGAGTGTTGAGTTTTGTCAAATGCTTTTTCTGCATCTATATGATCATGTGCTTTTCAAATCAAGGCCTTGCATACCCGGGATAAATTCCACTTTGTTATGGTGTATTGTTGTTTTTATACATTGTTGGATTCACTTTGATAATATTTTGTCCAGGATTTTTGCATCTATGCTTATAAGACTTATTGGTTTTTAGTTTGGTTTTGGGACAGTTTTGCTCTTGTTGCCCAGGCTGGAGTACAGTAGCATGATCTTGGTTCACTGCAACCTCTGCCTCCCTGGTTCAAGCGATTCTCCTGCCCCAGCCTCCTGAGTAGCTGGGATTACAAGCACATGCCACCATGCCTGGCTAATTTTTTATTTTTAGTAGAGATGAGGTTTCACCCTGTTGGATATGCTGGTCTTGAACTCCTGACCTCAAGTGATCCACCCACCTTGGCCTCCCAAAGTGCTTGGATTACAGGTGTGAACCACCACACCTGCCATGGTTTGTAGTTTTCTTACAATGTTTTTGTCTGATTGGGGGATTGGCATAATGCTGGCCTCATTAGAGTGAGTTAGGAAGTGCTCCCCCTGCTTCCAGCTTTGAAAGTTTAATTCCATTGAGGTCTGAGAGCAGATGTTGTATGATTTCTCATATGTGTGTGTGTGTGTGTGTGTGTGTGTGTGTGTGTATGTAAGTATACATAAATTTAAATTTGTTGAGATGTGTTTTATGGCCCAGAATATGGACTATCTTGGTGAATGCTCCATGTAAGCTTCAGAAGCATGCATGTGCTGCTATTGTTGATGAAGGAGTACATATATCAATTACAGTTCTACATTGTATAACAACAGATCACATATATAATGGTGGTCCCATAAGACTATAATACCATATTTTGACTGTGCCTTTTCCATGTTTATATATGCTTAGATACACAAATACTTACCAATGTGTTATAATTGCCTATAACTTGCTATACAGGTTTGTAACCTAGGAGCAATAGGCTGTACCATATAGCCTAGATGTATAGTAGGCTATACCATCTAGGTTTGTGCAAGTACCTTCTGAGATGTTTACACAATGACAAAATTACCTAACAACACATTTCTCAGAACATATCCCTGTTGTTAAGTGGCACATGACTGTATATACAGGAGGTTGATGGTACTGTTGAGTTCAACTATGTCCTTTCTGATTGTCTGACTGCTGGATCTGTCCATTTCTGATAGAGGCGTGTTGAAGTCTCCAAATTAGAATAGCAGATTCATCTATTTGTCCTTGCAGCTTTATCAGTTTTTGCCTCATGCATTCAGACACTCAGTGTTAGGTGTGCAGACCTTAAGGATTTTCAGAAAATCTATCTCCTTATCATTATTTAATGATCCTCCTTACCCCTGATAACTTTCTTTTTTGTTCTTTTGCTCTGAAGTCTTCTCTGTTTGGAATTATATCCTGCTTTCTTCTGATTAGTGTTAGCATGGTATATGTTTTTTCATCAATTTACTTTTAGTGTATATGTGTCTTTACACTTAAAGCCTGTTTCTTATAGACAACAGTTGGGTCTTGTTTTTGATCCGTTCTAAAAATTTCTGTCTTTCAATTAGTATATTTAGACTATTGATGCTTAATTCTTGATATTATTGATTAATATCTACCATATTTGTTACTGTTTTCTATTCATTGACTTCATTGTTACTATTTTGTCTTCCATTATTTTTTTGCCTTTTGTGGTTTTAATTGAGCATTTTATATAATTCCATTTTTTCTCCTTTATTAGCACATCAGTTATACTTCTTTTTCAGTGCCTCTTGTTTTCTATATACTTCTTTTTTCACTTTTAGTGGTTGTACTTGAGATTGCAATGTACATTTATCACTAATCCAAGTCCACTTTTATATAATGCTATACCACTTAACAGTGCAAATTTGTTAAAATAACAAAATAGTCCTAATTCCTCCCTCCTATCCCTTACATCATTGCTATCCGTATTAGTCCATTTCCACACTTTTATAAAGAACTGCCTGAGACTGGGTAATTTATAAAGAAAAGAGATTTAATTGACTCACAGTTGAGCATGGCTGCAGAGGCCTCAGAAAATTTATGATCGTGGCAGAAGGAGAAAGGGAAGCAAGGCACCTTTTTCACCTTTCTTCTTTGGCAGGAGAAGTGCCAAGCAAAGGGAAAAGAGACCCTTATAAAACCATCAGATCTTGTGAGAACTCACTCACTATCATGAGAACAGCATGGTGGGAACCACAGCATGATTCAATTATCTCCACCTGTTCTCTCCCTTGACACATGGAGATTATTGGGATTATAGGAGTTAAGATGAGATTTGGCTGGGGACACAAAGGCTAACCACATCACTATCATAGCTTTCACTTATACATAAGCATACATAAGTATGTATCAAATACATTGTTGCTATAATTATTTTGAACCCCAACTATCATCTGTTAGATGAATTAAGAATAAGAAAAATACGTTTTTATTTTGCCCTCACTTATTCCTTCTCTGATATTCTTCCTTTCTTTATGAAGATCCAAGTTTCTGACTTACATAATTTTCTGTTCTCTAAAGAACTTCTTTTTAACATTTCTTGCAAGGTCTACTGGTGACAAACTTCTTTGATTGTAGTTTGTCTGAGGAAGTATTTTTCCTTCACTTTCAAAGGATAATCTCATAGGGTACAGAATTCTTGGTAGTTTTTTTCTCTTAACACTAAATATTTCATTCCACTCTCTTCTTGCTTATGTAGCTTCTGAGGAGAAGTTGGATGTAATTCTTATCTTTAATCCTCTATAGGTAAGAGGTTTTTTCTCCTCTGGTGTCTCTCAAGACTTTTTATCTTTGATTTTCTGTGGTTTGAATATAATGTGCTGAGGTGCCTTTGTTTGTTTGTGGCTTTAGGGTTTTTTATTTATTTGTTTGCATTTATCCTGCTTAGTGTTCTCTGAGCTTCCTAGATCTGTGGTTTGGTGTATGACATTAATTTGGGGGAAATCCTTGGTCATTATTGGTTTAAATATTTCTTCTGTTCTATTCTGTCCTTCTTCTCTTTCTAGTTCTCCCATTATGCGTATGTTGCAGCTTGTGTAATTGTCCCACAGTTCTTGGATATTCTGTTCTTCCTTTTTCGGTCTTTCTCTCTTTGCTTTTCAATTTTGGAAAGTTCTATTGTGATATCCTCAAATTCAGTGATTCTTTCCTCAGTCATGTCCAGTCTGCTAATGAGCCCACCAAAGGCATTCTTCATGTCTGTTACAGTGTTTTTGACCTCTAGCATTTCTTTGACTCTTTCTTAGAATGTTCATCTCTCTGCTCACATTGCCATCTCTTCCTAAACGTTGCCGACTTTGTCCGCTAGAGTCCTTGGCGTCTTTATCACGGTTGTTTTCCATTCTTGGACTGATAAGCCAATATCCCTGCCATATTTGAGTTTAGTTTTGATGCTTGCTCTTTCTCTTCAAGCTGTGTTTTTTGCCTTTTAGTATGCCCTGTGACTTTTTCTTCACAGTCAGACATGACGTACCGGGTAAAAGGAACAGTGCAAAATAGGTCATTGTTTTGTTTTGTTTTTGAGACAGAGTTTTGCTCTTATGGCCTAGGCTGGAGTGCAGTAGTGTAATTTTGGCTCACTGCAACCTCCGCCTCCTGGGTTCAATTGATTCTCCTGCCTCAGCCTCCCAAGTACCTGGGATTACAGGCATGGGCCACCATGCCTGGCTAATTTTGTATTTTTAGTAGAGATGGGGTTTCTCCATGTTTGTCAGGCTGGTCTTGAACTCCTGACCTCAGGTGATCTGCCCACCTCAGCCTCCCAAAATGCTGAGATTACATGCGTTAGCCACCATGCCTGGCCGTAAATAGGTCTTTACTAATGTAATGGTAAAGTGTGGGGGAGGGGAAGCATTCTATAGCCCTATGATTAGGTCTCACTCTTTCTGGTCTGTGCCTCAGGCTTCTCAGTCTCCACCCGTAGCCCCACCTGCCAACATTAGGTGGAAGAGGATGGCTACAGTAAGTTAGGCTCTGAAAAATCCCTAATAGTTTAAGCTCTGGTAACATAGTTCCTCTTGAGGGCAGGCTTTGTTAGAAGAATGGGGCACCTTGGAGATTTCAGTATGGTTACTTCCCCCCTCACCTTTCCAGATGCATGAGGGGACTTTTCTGCAGCATTCACTATGGGAAGCTGGTAGAGCTCTTGGAAGTGGGTACCTTCCTGTGACTGGGTTCCCCTGGAGTGTTTAACTCTCAGACTTGTCCACATTGAGCCTGTAGCAATTCATCAATTACACTTCAGGTGTTCCTTTTCCTGGCACCGGTTCCTCCTGAGGTTTCAGCTCTAGTAAGTTGTGATTCTCCATATTTGCCTGTTTGTCTCTCCAAATTCTAGGACTAGCAGCTTTCCCCGTGACTTTGCTTTTCTAATAGATCTAAGAAGGGTTGTTGATTTTTCAGTTTGTTCAGCTTTTTACTTGTTAGGACACAGTGGTGACTTCCAAATTCCTTACATGCTGGTTCAGAAACCAGAAGTCTCAACTGTATTTCTCCTGTAGCCTCCTAACTGGGTTCTGTCTTCTATCTATGCCCACAGCAGAGCAGCTCAAATATGCCTTTAAAATATAAATTACATGATGTTACTTTCCTGCTCAAAAGCATCCAGTGGCTCCCCAGGTCACTCAGAGCAAACATCAAAGTACTGGGCCTACCAGCCCCTACATACCTGCCCCATCTCCAACACTCTGCCTGGAATTCCTTCTCCCCAGTGACAGGCTCTCCTCCAGCCATGCCGTCTGCCTTGCCGATCCTTGAACCAGATACGCTGTCATCGCCTGGCCTTTGCTTTTCCTTCTGCCTGGAATGATCTTCCCCAGGCTCCTGCGTAGTCCAGTTCTTCCCTTCTCTCAGCTCTTGATTCAAATGTCATCATTGCAGTGAGATTTTCCCTAATCCTCCTACAGATTCTAGTAACTCCTTCCCAATCACCCCATGGGCTTCTTCCTTTGCTTTTTCTCCGTAGTATTTATCACTCTCTGATTCACCATATAGTTTACCTTAAAAAGAACTTACCTTTTTCCCCCCCCCCACCAGAATGTAAGGCTCATGAGGACCAGGGTTTTTAATCTCTGTTCTTCCCTGTTGTAACCTCAGTGCATACGATAAGTCCCCAATAACTATTTACTTTATGGATTATTATTGTACTTATCTAGATGAGTCAGGGGATGGTTGTGGCCACGGTTCAAGCTCAGGTCTTCCTGACTCAGAGCCCATGTTCTGAATGACTATGCGACATTGCCACTCAATTCCGTGTTGAATATTGAATATCCGATGCGTTCTTCCAAGTGGCTATTACCTACGCCCTGACAGTTTTCTATTTCTTGGCTCTCACTGGAGTTGATTTTTCTGAGTTAGAAAGAACTCTCTATGAGCTGCATCCTAATATTTCCTCAAGATAATTGCATTGCAAAATAGGCTGAAATAAGACTGCTCACTGCGTTACCTGCAAGGCTCTCTCCTCCATCTCGCTTCACTGCAGCCTGTCTGCTAGCTAAGGTCAGAACTGCACTGCTTCTGGCCAAACATAATCTCAGGTTAAGTAGTCAGTATCATGTGAGCTTAAAAAAAATTATAAAAACCCAAACAGATGGATAAGATTCCTCAAGTTTGCATGTTTTATAGCCTTCAAAGTGCCTTTAAGTGCATAACCTATTTTGATGCTTATAATGACTGGCTGGGCAGTTCACTGCTTGGATGAAGAAAGGGAGGTTGGCCGGGTACTGTGGCTCAGACCTGTAATCCCAGCACTTTGGGAGGCCGAGGTGGATGGATCACCTGAGGTCGGGAGTTCGAGACCAGCCTGATCAACAAGGAGAAACCCTGTCTCTACAAAAACACAAAATTAGCCGGGCATGATGGCACATGCCTGTAATCCCAGCTACTCGGGGAGGCTGAGGCAGGAGAATCGCTTGAACCCGGGAGGCGGAGATTGCGGTGAGCCGAGATCGCGTCACTGCACTGCAGCCTGGGCAACAAGAGCAAAACTCTGTCTGAAAAAAAAAAGAAAAGAAAAGAAAGGAAGTTCACAGTTAGTGACAGTGCTGGAACTAGAAGACCTCAAGTCTTCTGACCCAAGAAGCCCAATTCCTCTTCAAACTGAGTGGCCTCCAGTTGATTTCTGTACTATTTGTCACCAGCTTTAGTTCATAGTTCTGATAACTTTTATTCATACACAGCATCTGGAATCCTCATGGCTAAAATGAATTGTGTAAGCGGGGGACAGACTAGGTGTGTTTGGACATGTGTAGTTTTTGGCTGCCCGACATCCTTGCTACCTTCTTTTGGTCACAAGCCCAGCATCAGTTTTGGACAATTACTTCTGCCCTATTGGTTGCAGTCTTAGTTGGGCTGTCAGTCAACGTGGTGAAGGAGAGGGTGTTTTACTCAAGCCAAACCAATCAGATTCAAGGAGTTGGGATTTGAACTCAAATGGTAGAGGGATACAAGAAGGTTGTGTAAGAAACAGTTTCCTACCAAGATGGTTGATTAGCACCTATTCCAGGATGTCTCTGGAATAGGAGCCAAGTGTTCCCAGCTCTTCTAGCCTCATTCTCAGCCGTCTCTGAATTCTGTGAGTTGCCCCTTCTCCCAGTACAACCTCTTGCTTAAGTTAGTGAAGATTTGCTTCTGTTGCTTGCAACCAAAGAGTCCTGCCTGTAGTAGGGAATCATTATGGGAAGCCTGGCCTCCTTCAGCAAGACTGGACCCTCTTCTGTGAAGATAGGCTGGGCTTATGAGTGGGCTGTGGTGTTCTCTTTGGTCAGTGGGTCAGTGCGTCACCTTGTTGGCTTCTTGCCTGGGACCTCATGGCCTGTCATGGATGTGGGACCTGGCAAGGCCCCTCAGCAAATCAGAGGAAGGTTCAGGTTGAGGAAGATACGAGTAGAATGGGGCTTTCAAGGTGCTCCCCCAAGGACTTGAGGAGGGGGAAAACAAGGAGGCTCGGATGTCTTAATAGAGCTGTAGGGGGTGCTCAGGTGGGAAGAATGAGACCCGAATTTGGAAAACAGCTTTCTGCTTTGCTCAGAAAGTTTGGTGGTGGTCAAGGCTTCGATGTTGTTTCAGCCCTCCCAATTCTCATACTTTAGATAAACGGTAAGGCCATTTGACAATGATGATGACATAGGGAATGGCATGGGTAGATGGAAGGGCAAGTCATTGCTGCCCCAACCCCAAACACACAGAGAACACAGACTTTCTCTTGGGTGCCTCTTGCCCGCTTTTGCTTCTTTGCTCTGTGGCCTTGCCTGCTGGTTTCAGTGCCAACCACACACCTTCTCTGCCATAGACAAAATTTGTTGAGATTCCCTTTGCTCGCTCTCATGGGCCAGATTTACAGCACTGAACTCGCCCCTCCAGGCACTCACTGATATTTGTCAGGAAATTAGTGTGCTCTGAGAGCCCATTCTGTGCCAGGCATGGCGGCAAGCCCTTTCCCATTGAATGGATGAACCCATTTAATTTGCACAGTAACTTTGTGAGGTAGAAAGAGTATCCCCGTTTGCAGATGAGGAAATCGAGCAAAGGAGAGGTTAAATAATTTATCTAAGCTAGATCAGATAGCTGAAAAGTGGCAGAGCCAGGTCTTGAACCAGACTTGACAAATTCCAAAGCTCTTCAGGAGTCCTGAGATTTAATCCTAACTTTATTACTTGCTAGCTCTGTGACTACCTCTGCAAATAAACCTCTTAAGTCTGGGTTCATTCATTGGTAAAAAATAATGGCAGAGATCGGAGGTGAAGATTGGTACCACATTCTTTGCCAACCTAGCTAATTGATCAATGTCTGTCAGGAAGGCTGTGCAGACAAGGATTCAAAAGCTATGCTGAGTTCAGTAGGAAAGAGCTCTGTGATCACTTAGTGATGTCTACCTGGGCCCAGAGGAGAGGATAGGCTGCATTTAGGTCATATGTTCGCCATCCTGTGATCATGAAGTATTTCAAGCTGTTAAATGTCATGATTCTTTGATTTAAACATCCTGACCTTTTAATAATAAATAAGCCCATCCTGACTGTATTCTTTTCTGTCCTCTTTTTCTTTTCCTCTGGTTAGGTCCTCTTAGTTTTTCACACCTATCCAAAATCCATTATCATGGACTAATTAATCGAATTGCTTAAGGATCTCCTTCTCTTAGCCTAGGCAGCATAAGTATATCCGTTATCTATTGCTATGTAACCAACCATGCCAGAACTTAATAGCTTAAAACAAAAATGATTGATTTCTCATGGCTGACTGGGGAGCTCTGCTCCACATGCTGTTGGCTGGGGTCTCTCATGAGCCTACATTCAGTTGAGAACTTGACTGGGGACCTTGGTTCTCCACTGTGTGGCCTCTCTTGCCTGTGGTGTCTGTAGTGCGTCTCCATGTGGCCTCTCTCTCGCCATCAGGATAGTCCGTACTTTTTTTTTTTTTGAGATGGAGTCTCACTGTACTGCCCAGGCTGAGTGCAGTAGTGTAATTTTCGCTCACTGCAACCTCCAACTCCTGGGTTCAAGAGATTCTCCTGCCTCAGCCTCCCGTGTAGCTGAGATTACAGGTACCTGCCACCATGCTCAGCTAATTTTTGTACTTTTAGTAGAGACAGGGTTTCACCATGTTGGTCAAGGCTGGTCTCGAACTCCTCACGTGATCTACCTGCCTTGGCCTCCCAAAGTGCTGGGATTACAGGCGTGAGCCACCGTGCCTGACCGATAGTCTCGACTTTTTATCCACATGGCACTGGGTTCCAGGAAGGAGCATGCAAGAGGATGTACAAACAATAAGCCTTGGTCTATATCACACTTGCTACTGTCCAGGACTCTGGATAACTCTAGAGTCAGGATAGGAAGGTATTCCACGTGAGCTTGACTACCAGGGGTCATGGTTCACTCGGGGGCTGCCAATGTAGCAATCTATCATCATAAGCAATTTCGAATATTCTCAGGGATTCCTACCACACATGGAAGTATCATGAGACACTTATTGATGTGTTAGTTGTTGAGTTATGAGAGGTATAAGACAGGATGCCTGTTTTTGTGGCGTTTCCAGTTCAATAGATAGTATAGAACGTACTCTAAAAGAATAAAGCAACACAAGTTAGTGGGAGAAGCTTTCAAAATACAAATATATATTTCCACAAATTTCACTGTGGATCAATTGTTTGGAATACTTTTACATAAACAAAATGGTTGGCCCAAATACCCTGTGGCTGGGTCACAAATTTAACTCATACTATGGATACACCATGGTAGCGTTTCCCAAACATCACACGTTAATGCACTGAGTTCATGATGATTTTTGCCATCAGCATGTACAATGAAACTTTTTATTTACTTAATATTCTCCTTTGATTCAACCTATTTTTAAGACTTAAATAATTTTATTTTAAAATAAAGTTTTATATCATCGCTATAAAAACAAAACCAGTATTATTTGCCATAAATGTAAGATAGCCATATGAGTAAATTCAGCTAAAATGGAAAATAGTGATAACATTAAATCCTGGTAAGGATACAGAGAAACTGGATCTCTCATATGCTGCTGGTAGGAATGTACAGTGATAGTGCCATTTGGGAAAATAGTTTGGCAGTTTCTTTTCAAAACTAAAAATAGGCTTACCATACAACACGCCAATTACACTCTTGGGCATTTATTCCAGAAAAAAGAGGACATTTTCATGTAGGAACTTATACATGAATATGCATAGCAGCATTCAGAATAACCAGAAAACTGGAAATTAACCCAAATGTCCTTCAGTATGTGAATGGTTAACTGTGATACTTCTACACGGTGGAATACTACTCAGCAATAAAAAGGAATGAACTATTAATACGTGCGACAATGTGGAAGAACCTGAAGGAAATTAAGCGCAGTGAAAAAAGCCAGTTTCAAAAGGTTGCAGACTATATGATGCCATTGATATATTTTTGAGAGGATAAAACTCTAGAAAAAGAGAGCAGAGTTTAGGGATGAGGGAGAGAGGATGGGTGTGATTATGAAAGGGTAGCACAAAGGAGTGTTGAAGTGATGGCATCGTTGAGTATCTCAGTTTCGGTGGTAGTTGTGAAAGGCCGCATATATTGATAAAAATCACATAGAACTACACATACACACACAAATGAGTGCATGTAAAACTTATGAAATCCAAGTAAGTTCTTTTTTTTTTTTTTTTTTTTTTTTGAGATGGAGTCTCACTTTGTTGCCAAGGCTGGAGTACAGTGGCGTGATCTCGGCTCACTGCAACCTCTGCCTCCCATGTTCAAGCAATTCTCCTGCTTCAACCTCCTGAGTAGCTGGGACTAGGCATGCGCCACCATGCCCAGCTAGTATTTGTATTTTTAGTAGAGATGGGGTTTCACCATGTTGACCAGCCTGGTCTCGAACTCCTGACCTCAGGTGATCCGCCTGCCCCTGCCTCCCAAAGTGCTGGGATTACAGGTATGAGCCACCACACCTGGCCAAATCCAAGTAAGGTCTATGGATTGTACCAGTACCAACTTCTTGGTTTTGATAGAATACAACTCTTGTAAGATGTTAACATTGGAGGAGATTGGAAGTAGGATGCACAGAACTTCCTTGCACGTTTCCTTGCAACTCTTGTAAATCTAAAATTATTTTTTAACTTAAAAAAATTAAAACAATTAAAAAATGTCAGGTCAGCATACATCTTTTTTTTTTTTTTTTTGAGACGGAGTTTCGCTCTTGTTGGCTGGAGTGCAATGTCATGATCTTGGCTCACCGCAACCTCCCCTCCCGGGTTCAAGTGATTCTTCTGCCTCAGCCTCCCAAGCAGCTGTGATGACAGGCATGTGCCACACTCCCAGCTAATTTTGTATTTTTAGTAGAGACGGGGTTTCTCCATGTTGGTCAGGCTGGTCTCGAACTCCCGACCTCAGGTGATCTGCCCGCCTTGGCTTCCCAAAGTGCTGGGATTACAGGTGTGAGCCACCGCACCTGGCCAAAAATGTCAGCGTACTTCTTAAAATACCTAAAATCTCTTCAGTTATCACCAGTGTTGCATGAACCACGCAGTGGAAGATTGATGTATGGCTGTAAGAGAACGAATCTAGGTTTAAGGAACGAGAGCAGGGCACAACAGTGTATTGGGGAGGGTAATAACAGTAAACACTTACGCAGTGCTTACTGTGTGCCAGGCACTGTTTCAAACCTTTTCCAGACACTCAGTCATTTAATTCTTATAACGACTCTGTGTGGGAAGTGTTGAGTTCTATGGAAAACAGATATTTAGGCAGAAATTTGCATGCAGGCAGTGGGGGATACTCTTAGGAACAAAACCTGTGAAGGGTGAAGGACACCAGATGAAGCAGAGGGAGCTGAACTGTTAGGCAGTTACAGCAGAGATCTCACGTGTAAAGATCTTCACACTTTGTGCACAGTTCCATAGATTCATCCACCTACCTCTTTCCCAGATCACCCTGTCCCAATTTTCCAATCTTTCTCTTTCCAGACCCTTGACCAACAAATCAAGCCAATAACTCCTGCCCATAATTCTGGATATATTCTCACCTCAGGCCACTTTTCTTTGCCCACAAAGTACATGACCCAAGTCTTTTTCCA
The DNA here is from genome assembly GCA_036589455.1 of Ateles fusciceps. Lineage (NCBI taxonomy): Eukaryota > Metazoa > Chordata > Mammalia > Primates > Atelidae > Ateles > Ateles fusciceps. Next base: position 15,965,039 of record JAZHEH010000681.1, on the reverse strand, counting down.
CCATAGATGCCACAGAGCCACTTGCATCACAGCTTACGCCTGCCGCAGAGCCCTTTCTTGCCCTGGGCCCCATTAAAAGACAACTTTCCCTGTCACTAAGTAAATGGGTTGGAATAATATTCTCAAGCGTGACATGTGCTGTCTCCAGAACCTGAAAAGGTCTATGACATTGTGGAAAGCAGCCTCTAAGATGATGCCCAGTGATCTCTGCTTGCTGACATTCACTCCCTGGGTGTCTCCCTTTGAGTGACTAGACTTGGTGGCTCCTTTTTTTTCTTTTTTTTTTTTGAGACGGAGTCTTGCTCTGTCACCAGGCTGGAGTACAGTGGAGGGATCTCTGCTTACTGCAACCTCCACCTCCCGGGTTCAAGAGATTCTCCTGCCTCAGCCTCCTGAGTAGCTGGGACTATAGGCATGCGCCAACATGTGCAGCTAATTTTTGTAGTTTAGTAGAGACGGGGTTTCACCGTGATGGCCAGGATGGTCTCAATCTCTTGACTTCGTGATCCGCCTGCCTCGGCCTCCCAAAGTGCTGAGATTACAGGCGTGAGCCACCGTGCCCGGCAGTGTCTCCTTTTTAATGAATAGAAAATGGCAGATGTGATGAAATGGCGCTTCCAAGACTAGGGTACAAAAAGACTATGGCTTCCATTTTGGGTCTCTCTCTCTTCCTCTGTCTCTGTCTGTCTGTCTCTCATCACTACCTGCTATGTTGCCAGGACACTCAGAATACATGGTGACTCACCAAGGTCTATCAGCAACTGCAGGAAGGAGCTTGGAAGCAGATCTAAGGCCTGTGGCAGCCATGAGAATGAGCTTAGCCTCAGATGCTTTCGACCCATACCTTGACTGCAGCCTCATGAGAGTCTCAGGCTCCCGTTCTTTCCGATCAGGTCCCTGACCTTGGCATAGAAGATCTGCTGCACTTGAGAATTCAATCTTCTTTGGAGTCTCGTTTCTTTATAATTTGAGTCTGGGCCTGATCCTTAGTTTTCTCTACCCTCGAGTACAGGAGACGAGGCTCTTTATACACTGCCAAAGATATCCCCAAGCACTTGCACTTTGCCTTATATTGGTAATTAATCATTCTGGGTCTTTCACTGTCTTTCTCCAGTGAGTCTAAGCACCCACCACCCCCAGCAACGGCCATCTCATTCTACAGTCTTTACAAATGCTGTTTATCCAGAACGTCTCAAGTGCTTGATGTGCTGCAGCCTCTAACGTATTAACATCTACCTGTGTCCCATGCCAGCTCATCACCAGCGAAAGTGTTAGCAATTGCACCCTAACTGCATGCCGGGGGCCCCAGGATTTTACCTACTGTTCATAATGGGGTCCTCAGAACCAGTCAGCCAGCGAGCGACACAGTTCCCAAATCCCATTTTTGAGATGGCTGTCTTAGGCCAACCAACTGCTGTTGTAGGTCAGGTTTCCTGGGAAACAGACTCGGAGGCAGAGATTTGCATGTAGGCAGTTTATTGAGTTTTAGGAACAACACCTGTGAGAAGGAAAGGATGCTGGATTGGGTGGAACGAGAAGTCAGGCTCTGATGCACTCACAACAGAGGCTTCAGGAGATTCTACGGGGAGATCAGAAACTGGGCTGTCCCTTTGGAGTTGTCCAATCAGGGTGAGGAGGCCAGGCCTTCGTACGCCCCACTGACTCGTCCTTGTTGGATGCAGGCTGCCCCAGCGAGGGGACCTCATCTTGAGCAATGCAACTTCCTTCGGTTGAGGGCAATTCCTACAAGAGACTCGGCTGTGAGCGGTCCGCAGCTAACACTCCTTGCAGCCGGGGAATTAAGTGACCTGGTCCTGAAGGAGAGGCTGGGAGGCATAAAAACACATCCACTCCAGTGGGTACTGTTACTCTACCCCTTTAAGACATAAGTAAAACTGAGACACAGAGTAGGTAAGTAACTTCCCCAGCCAGGAAGTAACAGAGCCAAAGCCGGTGCTCTGATGCCTTTCTAGGAGGAGGAGGAAAAGGAAGATCCTCTCCTCCATTCCTGGGATCATGGCCAAGTCAAGAAACAAGTTAGACAGACTAAGTCTGCTTTTTATATTCTAGGGTCTCCATATTGGTGCCCTTTTCTCTCTTTTAGAGTCTTCTTTCCAGACCTCAACCTCAAAGGCATGGGGGTAGCGTTTCAGGCTTGGGAGTGGAGATGATGTTGTCTAGGTGGGAGAAGGCATGACTGGTGTTGAGGCAATGACTAGACTGCAAACAAACAAAAAGTTTTGAAAGACAAGTCGAGGCCGGGCATGGTGGCTCACATCTGTAGTCCCAGTGCTTTGGGAGGCTGAGGTGGGCGGATTACGAGGTCAGGAGTTCAAGACCAGCCTGGGCAACATGGTGAAACCCTGTCTCTAAAAATACAAAAAATTAGCTGGGCGTGGTGGCAGGCACCTGTAATCCCAGCTACTCAGGAGGCTGAGGCAGGAGAATCACTTGAACCCAAGAGGCAGAGGTTGTGGTGAGCCGAGACCATGCCACTGTACTCCAGCCTGGGCAACAAAGCAATACTCGCCTCAAAAAAAAAAGACAAGTCAAGGAAGGTAAAGTGAGATCAGGAGGCTAAGGTTTAACCATGGGGGTTCTGAATAGTCAGGCTAAGGAATTTGAACACTACTCTGTGCACAGTGATGATGGAGTGGAGGGTGCTGAATAGAAGGAGGTGGGTGAGAATGATGTCGACAGCATTGCTGGAGGAAGATTTCATGTGTCCTGGAGCCATGGATGAACTGGTGGCAGAGACTAGAGGCTGGGAAGTCTGTTAGGAGGCTGCTGCGACAGTCCGAGAGGGAAGAGGGGGGAGAGGAAGCAGAGACGGTGAGAACAGCAAAGAGAGAATGCTGGTCAAGGCATGCCGAGGGAAGAATGTCAGGAATCCAAGCATGTTAAAGGCAATCGTCTTAGGAGATACCAACAGGACTTCAAGTGTGCCCCACAAAGGATCCTGCAGCAAAACTCCATAGAGATGAAGGCATTCAGGGCTTACTATGGAAAAGGCAGCAGAAATTGCTTTCCCCCAGTGGAAGTGTAAGCACCCACGTGACAACTAATGCATGAGTACAGTAGGCACATGGGTACACGGGCGAGTATTTATCAATCTCGGTAAGGATTTTATTTAAGAACACTGATTTGGTAATGCTATGTGCCAGGCACTGTTCTCTATGTGAAGATCAACTCTGACAATCATTTATTGTCACTGCAACTCTGTTAGGTAGGTGCTATGGGAAAGCTGAGGTTCAGAGAGGTTAAGTAATTTGCCCAAGCTTACCCAGTATTTTAGTCAGCTTAAACTGTTATAACAAAATACCATGCACACATATGTTTATCATGGCACTGTTCACAATAGCAAAGACTTGGAACCAACTCAAATGCCCGTCAGTGATAAACTGGACAAAGAAAATGTGGCACATATACACCATGGAATACTATGCAGCCATAAAAAAGGATGAGTTCGTGTCCTTTGCAGGGACATGGATGAAGCTGGAAACCATCATTCTCAGCAAACTAACACAGGAACAGAAAAACCAAACACTGCATGTTCTCACTCATAAGTAGGAGTTGAACCATGAGAACACATGGACACAGGGAGGGGAGTGTCACACACTGGGGCCTGTCAGGGGGTTGGGGGCTAGGGTAGAGATAGCAGGGGGTAGGGGGATTGAGGAGGGATAGCATTAGGAGAAATACCTAATGTAGATGATGGGGTGATGGATGCAGCAAACCACCATGGCACGTGTATACCTATGTAACAAACCTACACGTTCTGCACATGTACCCCAGAACTTAAAGTATAATAAATAAATTTAAAGAAAAAACACAGAATACTGTAAGGTGGATGGCGTATAAACAGACATTGATCTCTCCCAGTTCTGGGGGCTGGAAGTCTGAGATCAGGCTGCTGGCATGGGCAAGGGCTGGTAGGGGCCTCTTCTGGGCTGCAGGTGGCCCACTTCTCCTTTATCCTTTCGTGGTGGAAAACCAGCAAGGGAGCTCTCTGGGTCGCTTTCATAAGGTCACCAATCCAATCACGAGGGCTCCGCCCTCCTGACCTAATTATCACCACAGGCTCCACCTCTTAACACCATCACATTGAGGGCTAGGATTTCAGCACAGGAATTTTTTGGGGGAGGCATGCATTCATTCCATAACATCCAGTAAGTGGAAGAACCAGGATTCAAACCCAGACATGTCTCCATATTTCACACTGCTAACCTCCGTGCTCTGCCTCAGGACACTCTGTGATGCACTGTGATGAAAATGAAAGTGGGAGCCAGTGCAGTGGCTCATGACTGTAATCTCAGCAGTTAGGCAGGGCCAGGTGGGAGGATCATTTGGGTTCCAGAAGTTCGAGACCAGCCCAGGCAACATAGCGAGACCCCGTCTCTACAAAAATTTACAAATAAAAAAAATGAGCTGGGCATGGGGGCCTGTGCCTGTGGTCCCAGCTACTTTGGAAGGCCAAGGTGGGAGGATCACTTCAGCCTGGGAGGTAGGGGCTACAGTGAGCAGTGATCGTACCACTGTACTCCAACTTGGGTGACAGAGTGACCCCCCCATAAAAAAGTGGGAAAAAAGATTATAATCACCAATTTACTGGTAAGTCCAGTTGGGGTTTAAAAATTGTCAAGATTTCTAATTTTTTTTTTTTGAGCCTGTTGCTTCCACACTTTTACCTGTGACTTCATCTTACCTGCTCCCCTCCCATTTTTGATACATAAACACCCTTTGGGAAGCCACGCCCATCACTCTGTCTCAGGCTTGATCATGAGTCAAAACAGCCTGAAATAATCCCATTCATCCACAATGACCAACAGTGTCACATCTTGAGCATTAGGGGGTTATCACTTATTCTTTCCTTAATTGCTTCCTTCTTCATATGGAAAACAACTACAGAACACCTGCCCTGTCCTAGTACTGGGCTGAAGATCAGAAATACAGAGAAGAATAAGGCTGGGCCCCTGCACTTGAGGGGTTTGTAGTCTGAGGGACTCTGGTCACCCCAGATCCCCAACCCGAAATTCTAAAAGCAATTGGCAATCAGGGAGGCAGAGGAACATTCTATGGCTGTTGGAAGCAGTTGGGGGTCGGGGGAGAGTTGATGGTACGGGTATGAGGAGGGGACCTCGGTAGTTATGTTGTAAAGGGAAAGGTGAAACCTTGTCTTGATACACTTCTCAACCAGCCCCTCAAATGCTTATCAAATGCTTATTTTCTCGAAATATTGGAAGAAGCTCGGGGCGGGGGCACCTATTTTATTGACGTTTTGATATATCCATGAAAGAGTTAGATGGCTTGCTCAATGTGTGTAGAATTCTCGGTCCTCCAATTTCATCAACTACATTTCTATCTTTAAAAAATGCTTCATAGAGAAAAGAGTATATACAACATATATCTAAGTACAAAACATACATAATAAAATGAACATTTGTAAACTGCCCAACTGAGTAACATTTCCAATTCTGTTGGCTGCCTGTGATCTCCTGCCTAATCCCGCCCCTGCCTACCTCCCAGAAGTAACTGCTGTCCTGAATTTTGCGTTTATCATTTCCCTGCTTTTTAGGATAGTTTTATCACACATATGTGACCCTAAACAATAGAGTATTTAGTTTGGCTTACTGTTTTAGATTTATGAGAGTGGTTTCCTTCAGTATAGAGTCGGCTGTGACTTGCTTTTTGCATTTCACGTTGTATTTCTAATATCCTTCCAAATTGCTCGGTGTAGCTGTACTTCATTTTCACAGCTGTTTATTAATTCATTCAATAAACATCGATTGGGCCCCTGTAATATTCTATTAAGTAAATACATCACAATTTATTTATATAGTCTCCTATTGATGAATGTTTAGGTTGTGTGCACACCTGTGTGTGTATGTGTGTATGTGTGTGTATGTGTTTGCCTTTATCAGGAACTACTGGGAACATTCTTGTACATGGCTCCTGAAACATATGTGCAAGATTTTCTCAAGAGTACTGGTTTTCCAACTGGGATTCATGGTCTTTACTGGGTCATAAAATCAATTTGATAGAGTCAATCAAGGCTTTACAAAAAGAAAGAAACAGAGCAGAAATTGAGTTCTTTCGTGTAGAAACTGAGTTCCTTTCTAAGTATTGCTCCACGAAACTTTCGTTTCAGTTATATTTGTGTATCCTGGGTTGTGATGTGAAAGGACTTCCTTTTTTTCTTTTTCTTTCTTTTTCCAAGACGGAGTCTTGCTCTGTCACCCAGATCTGAAGTGCAATGGCACAATCTCAGCTCACTGCAACCTCTCCCTCCTGGGTTCAAGCAACTGTCCTGCCTCAGAACTTCCAAGAAGCTGGGATTACAGGCTCATGCCACCACACCCGGCTAATGAGATTTTCTTACTACAGTTCATAGAAAAGTTTGAAAGCCCTTGCTCTAGGGTGGTGCTTCTTAAACTATCTATGCTGAGTTTTGAAATTTTGAGGCAACCGCCCCCAAGATTCAATTACCTCCCACTGGGTCCATCCCACAACATGTGGGGATTATGGGAATTACAGTTCAAAATGAGATTTGGGCGGGGACACAGCCAAACCATATTAGTATGTAATTTCAGTTTGGGAAGATAAATGAATGTGTCAGTGTCAAGTTGCTATAAACTTTTTTTACATGCTTACTCTAAATTTTTGTATTTCTAACAGATTATTCACATATCAGCACCAGGACCACACAGCATTACTTCAGGTTGTAAGCCTAAGAATACATCAACTGGTGTGTAGGCTAGGTGCATGTTTACCTTTACAAGACAATCCCAAATTGTTTTCCAAAGAGTCTCTTTAAATTTATACTCCCAATAGCAGGTGTATTAAGAATTTCCTCTGCTCCTCATCGTTGCCAATACTTAGAACTGTCAGAATTCTTAATGTTTGCCAATCTGGTGGGTGTAAAATAGTATCTAGTTTTGGTCTTATTTGCATCTCCCTGATTATTAATAAACTTGTGCATCTTTTTATATGTTTATTGACTAGTTGTGTTTTTTATTCTTTGAAAAGTCCCTTTAAATCTTTTGCTCATTTTTCTATTGGGCTGTTGGTATTTTTATTATTGATTTGTAAGAGTTTGTTTAATCAACAAATATTTACTGAGCACCTGCTATGTGCCAGGCACTCTTGTGTATTATGTATACAGTGAACAAAATACACCAAAATTCCTGATGTGATTGCCTGTCTCCTGCTCTCCCCATTAGACATCATTTAGTTAAATAGATAGTATATATGGTAATGATAAATGCTGAAGTTAAAAATAAGGCAGGAGCCAGGCATGGTGCTTATGCCTGTGATCCCAGTACTTTGGGAGGCTGAGGCAGATACCTTCTCCCCCTTTCTGGCTTGCCTTCTCATTTTCTTGAAAATGGATTTTGAAAGAAGTTCTTATTTTTACTATAGTATATCAGTCTTTTATTTTGTGGTTAGTACATTTTATACCTTGTATAGAAAATCTTTCCCTGTCCCGACATCATAAAGGAATTCTATATTTTCTCTAAAAGTTTTAAAGTTTTGCCTTGTACATTTTCCTTTTAATTTACACAGAATTTACTTTTGGAGATGGTATGATATAGGGATCTATCTTTCCCCCCCATGTGAATAACAAATTGTGGGCACCACTTATTAGATAATCTATCCTTTTCCTGTGGTCTGTGATGCCATCTCTGTCATAAATCAGGTTTCCATATATGTACAGGTTCGCTTTGGGGGATTCTGCTCAATTCCATTTGTCAATGTGTTTGTCCCTGTATCTATACCATACTCTATTACTTACTGTAACTTTATGTTATGTTTTTATACTTGAAGACTTGGTTACTCTTAGGATACCATCCTTCTGTATACATTTAGAATTAGCTGCTTGCCAAGTTCCTTGAAACCCCTATTGAGATATTAACTAGAGTTCAGTTGACTTTGTAGATCAATTTGAAGAGAATTGACATCATTTTCTTTCTTTTCTTTCTCTCCTTACTTCCTTCCCTCCCTTCCTCCCTCCCTCCCTCCCTCCCCCCTCCCTCCCTCCCTTCCTTCCTTCCTTCCTTCTTTCTTTCTCTCCTTCTTCTTCTTTCCTTTTGACAGGATCTTGCTCTGACATCCAGGCTGCAGTGCAGTGGCATAATTACGGCTCACTCCAACCTCTGCCTCCTGGGCTTAAGTGATCCTCCCACCTCAGCCTCCTGAGTAGCTGTGACTACAGGCATGCACCACCATACCCAGCTAATTTTTGTGATTTTTGTAGAGGTGGAGTTTAACAATGTTGCCCAGGCTGGTCTCGAATTCCTGGGCTCAAGAGATCCTCTTGCCTTGGCCTCGCAAAGTGCTGGGATTACAGGCATGAGCCACTGTACCTGCCAACTTATTTTCATACTATGATATTTTATCCATGAATGTGGCTCATCTGTCCGTTTACTTAAATTTTATTTCATGCCTTTCAATAAAGTTAATGTTTTTTTCTTTATAAAGTTCTTCCATGTCTTACATCATGTTTATTCCTTAATTTTGGTTGCTTTTATAACTGGCATCTTTTAAAATTATGCATTCTAAGTGTTTATCCCTGGAGTATAGAAATGCAGTTGATTCATATTACCCATCCTCTTCTTTAAACCTTTAAAAATTATAATAACTCCAGCACTTTATAAAGTCTTTTGTGTTTTCTAAGTAAACAATTATATTCTCTGTAATAATATACGTCTTGTTTCTTCCTTTCCAAAACTTACACATTTTACTTTTCTTCTCATATTGCACTGGATGGGACCTCAAGTACAATGTTGGAA